>CM028133.1:364400000-365650000 GCA_016271365.2 Neoceratodus forsteri
ATGTAGCTCTCATCCTCTGGCTCCAATGATGTAATCATGTAATACATTTGGCAGCCATTTTAGGGAGTAGGCAGGGCAGGTTTTTTTTTAAATTGGAAAGCTGATCTTTACTTTTTTCAAATGCTATGAAACTGCATTTTTGTTATTTAAATAAATGCAGTTTTAGCATCAGTGTAAACAGCCATGTTTATTTTACCTTTGTATGAAGCCAGATTTTCAAAACTATTTCTCATAAAAATAGGTTGTTTATGTGCCCTTTAATACTGTAGCTCACTGCTGGGTCATGGCAGACTTAGTGGGTTGCAAATTCTGTTACAATACCAAAAACAGCAGTTCACAGCAGAGGAGTGTCAAAACCACTTTCCACAAGGAATCAAGAGGAATAAATATTGATTGCTGACCTCAAAGCTTTTATTACACGCCTTTCTGTAGGTTGATTTAATCCATGTATATTACAGTGTCCTCAGGAGCTCTTCAGGAGCCGAAGTGGTCTGGCCAAATTCTTAAAGCTATATCAAATTCATGAGGCATATCTTAAAGCCAGGCCAAACTTGTCAATGACCCTTGTATCTCACTCATAATACTAGAGCTAAAATGTTTATCATTCTGATTTTCAGAACAGGTTGTTTGGCAAGCACACTCAGAGATCTGAGTTAACAGAAATGTGTCATGTTGATTTAAGCCTACCATTTTAAAAAGTGTACAAGCAACTGGAGAGGGAATGAATCCAGTCTGTCTAGTGCACACTTTTTTCAGAAAATTTCACTTGTGCAGCCAAATCATTTGAATGTGAGTGTATAAATGACAGCTACTATACTTTAGAACCTATAGGAGATATGCAGCAAGGCAATGTTGGATACATCTTCTATCCATGCAAGTTGTGGTACCCTCGGATGACCTCACAAGTAGCAGCACAAAGCCAAATCACAAGTGAAGTGTCTCTGAGGTCACTGCAATGAGCGTGGATCAAAAATTATCCAAACACTGCCCTTGCTGCATATTTGATTAATACAATGTTGTTTCCTTTTTTATAAACTGTTTGATTGATTAAGTATATGTACTATTAATGATTTAAAAAAAATCCATGGAACTGTTTTGTTAAACTGTCAGTGTTGCCCTGCTGTTTACTCCAGTTATTAATGTGGAGGAATGAAGAGTTTTCTGATAACTACACATAATGTTTGAATCTCTTTATGATCCAGTAGCTGCTTCAGGGAAGGAAGGGTAGAGATGCATGGAATCTGTGGATACATTTACACTAAGAGGATAAACTGCTTATTTAGAATGTAGAACTTGGCCAGATAAATTATTTACCCAGCATTTTTTGCCTCTCATACATTGCATACATTTATTTATTAATTAAATATATTTGGCCTGTTGGGCACACAGAGCTGAGAAACCACTCAATTCCAGATTAATGGCTGGAAGAGAGAATAGAGACAGCTAATACAGTGTAGAGAAAAACTGCACAATATAGAGTACATATGCATTAAAGTAAGCAGTACACAATAATCTTTGAAGTACATACATATTTATATCGGGCATGGATACATCTTCTTACATCTACTGTGTCACAGTTTTGCAATTTTTATATTAATGTTATTATTTAGACTCTGTAGTATAGGAACAACTCTGGCTATTCACCTCCATGACTACATTCTCAGTTCAAGGGAGGGCAGAGGATTTAATATGTTTAGGATGGTAATTGCAGAGGTTAAGAAACCTCCATGAGAAATAAACCTTCCTAATAGTTCTTTGAAATATTGGGGATATTAAAGTATGTGGATTGTTTTCTGTTAGTGAGTAAAGCAGGTACAGAGAATGGAATGTTGTCAGGGAGGTTAGAAGATTAGTTTAAAGACTACTGCTAGCCCATGCATGATCCTCAACATATTCAGTGAGTGCCAGCCTAAACTGAAGAACATGTTACCGTGGTGTTTGTGTGAAGGGGACAATTGAGACCAAGCCTGCAGAATGCACTGAAGAAGGTGTTCCATCTTAGCTAGAAATATTTTGGGAGCAGGACCATAAGCAACAACCCTGTAGTCAATAAGAGGGTGACCATCATGCTGTCTATCTCTCTCTCATGTGGTAACAGGCGTAGACATGATTTGTTTTGTGAAGACACTGAGTTAGGGAGAACTGATGTACTTTACAGTAAGTGGAAAGGTGATGCACTTGGCACATCAGACCCCAAGATACACTACCTGTACTTGAAATATGTATTGTAATGTGCTCTAAATGAGAGCCATCAGAAGTTCTTAGAATGGGATGAAGGGATGCTTAGACAAACTTTGCTTGGTGTAAAAGTTATAGTTATTTATTTCTTAAGGTATAGGACTAGAACACCACTGTATGCTATCAATGTTCCCGAGATTTGTTTTCACACACTGATACATCAGGATCTTTGGCAAGAGCATTTTATTTGTATGCATAAGGAAGTCAGAAGAGATGTAGACAGAAAGATAATTGAGAACAGGATGGGCTTAAGAACAGAATTTTGGGAACAACACTTGCAGTTTTAGGGAAATGGACCCCAATAAGCATGACTTGTTAGTACTTAGGTAAAATATTAACTAATCAAACTGCCAGGTTAGATAGGCCAGCCCTAGCCCATTTATTTTAGAAGTTGATGGGAAACAGTGTCAGGTACTTTGACAAAATCAACAAAGATGACTGAGGTGTGAAGTTTCTGGTCCATCCGATTTAGAATGGAATCAGTGAGCCTAAGTAGGAAGTAACTGTGGAGTGTCTGACTCAGAAGGCTAATTGACAGGAATTTAAGAAGGAAGAGGCATTTTGGCTGAATACATTAAATAAACCCGAAAATAAACTTTAACAAGCATTTGTCAATGCCGAATGTTTGCTTGCTGACATTGGCATTGGTAGTACAGGAGTTAGAGAGATGTGTAAAGGAATGGCAGTGAAGTAATGAACTAACACCAACCCCACCCCACCCTGCAAAGACTGAGAGGTGTTGGGGCGTGCCTTTGTGTTGTCAGGCCATAACATTCATGCCATTCCACCTCACTCCACCATGCAGACATCAACAAGTGTCACAGTGTGCCATGGGTCTTCAGCCCTTACACTCACACCATTCAATGAGGAAAAAGCTAAGATAGGTGCAGTATAGAAGAATGGGTGAACATTAGGGCCAAAGTCCCCAAGGACAATTTTGATGCCTGTTATGGCTGCGGGGCATGAGCATTACTAGTTGAGTAATCCAATTCACAGTCACAGCACTTGAGTATAGTGTACACTTCTGGGCCACATAGCAGAGGAAGGATAGCCACAGGACTGAGTGCAGAGAAGAGCAATCAAGGTAGCTAAGAGCTTGAAAATCATGGGCTATGAGAGCCAACTAACTGAGCTGGGAAAGTGGAACTGTTTTCCATGGAACAGAATGGGCTAGAGGGTGACATGATTAGTTTTCAGACATTTATTTTATTTATTTATTTATTTAGCTTTTTGTTGACCGGTAAGTGCACAGACAAATCCTGCCTATTTTCAGGCACGACCCGGGGGAAGGGGATACAGATGAATGCCAACTGGCCTTGAACCAGATTAAGCTGTTGGTGGTATTTTTAGTGAATGAGAGAAATCTGGCCAGGACACCGGGAAATTCCCCTACTTCCTGCTTCCTGTGAGCAGGGGGGACCCATTTTCTGGTGGGACCAAGATGGCGGAGGAGGAGGACGTCTGCTTGGTGGAAGAGCTGGCCTCTGCTCCCACTGTTAATGCTAAGGAGGCTGTCACCGCTAATATTGTGGATATGGACTCTGATACCGAGTTTCAGGATGCATCATTTCTTTGGGAGGATTCAGTTACTGTTGTTGAACACCAAGAGGAGAAGTTATTTACTTTGTTTAAACCTGACAATGTACAAGAACTTGGTGCTACGAAGGAAGGGTCAACGCTCACGTCAGTACCAGTGAAGCTTGATATGCATTTGACGCTTACATTATCTCTGTCAGCAGCGAGGCTGCTCCTGTAATACCCATGGCTGAATTAGCTTTCAGGAGGCTCCGAGGAGCGCCGTGAGTTACTGACATCTAACATGGATATTTTGGGTCTTACTGATGCTGTTCTTGTGACGACTACCAAAAGGGCTCTGCACTCCAAAGCGAAGTTTACGGCTTTCAGAGCTTCATCCCCTTACCAAACTAACTCCTCTTGTAAAAGTAGCAGGGTGTTAATTGAGGCTTGCTTACCAGAAAATAGTGTGGAGCTTCAAGACTGCAGAGTGTTTACCAGATAGACTCCAGCAGGAAAAACAATGCTTTGACAACAATAACTCAACTTCTGTCAAACTCTTGACTCAGTATTAGACTCCAAAGGCCCTGAGGGCGTGGTCACATTCAGATAATCTCACTCTCATTCCGGAGTGTCTGACTCTTCAGCTGCTTCTCTGCAGGCTGGCAGTAAAATCACGAATATTAGTGAGTGCCTACAGCCTGAGAAGTCACTGCCTGATTTAAAAGAAAAAGCCTCTTTACTCTTAAACAACAAACTTTTCCTTTGGGGTTTTCTTCCACTGCATTCACTCAGAACTAGTCTGCACCTTTTAAGCAAATCAGCTGGGTTTGTGATGAAAACCCTATTGCTGTGGAAGCTCAGGGCAGCCTAATATTATCTATCAGTCCTCAGCCATCTCCCAAATTGGGCGACTGAATTTTTCTTTCTGATAAGACTATATCTAAACAGCCAAAACAAAATATTACACAACCTACTGTAACAGTCTCTTCCTCTATAACTAGTGAAATGACTCAGGAGTCCTGGTCTCCAGACAAAGCTTTTATGGGGGTCGGCTGGACGAGGCTCCAACAGGCGCTTGGAAGCCTGATCCGCCTGGGATACAGATTTTTCCCTTTCACAGCACTCCCCTGAGTGGAAACCAGTTACCCAGCAGAAGGTTTTGACTGACAGTTTCCACTTTATAACAGAAGTGGCTGAGACATCATGACCTCCTTCTGCTGTTGAAATTCCTGTGGTACAGGCTTCAGTACCTTCCACTTCAAAATTAGACTTACCTCCCCAGGAGAAGGATTCTTCATCACAGAAGTCCTCCTTACCAAAATCCCCTTTCCAGAAACCTCTTATGTCAGAACTATTTTCCACCTCAAAGAGGGAAGCAGCACCTCGATGGAATGCAGTCCGTATACGTTATAAAGGGGGTTTGGAAAATAGGCCAGACAGATACTATGTGGGGAAAACGCTACTAAAAGATTCTCTGCATTTTACTCCACAGGATGTTTTCACTTTTATTAACATTTCTGGAGAGGACAACTTTGATATCAGTTTTCGGACACCTCATGGTTTGGATTTGTTTTGGGATCAATATAGTCAGGTGAAGTTCTCTCCCACATGGACTCCCTTTTTGGTTATACCTTTCTCTAAGCCATTAATAATTTGTTACAGTTATGTTTAGGAATGAGGGGTTCCATGTGGAAGACATCACTTTCTGGTTATCTCAGAAATGTGAGGTATTAAGTAGCCCGGAACCTATTTTAGATTCCGAATGTTTTTGGACAGGGGGCTGGAAATACAAAATTAAGCTGAGGCAATCTAAATCTGGGGTGGAACACATTCCGAATTCCTTTTTGTTGGGAAGAGATAGGGGGGTTTGTTTTTATGGAGGACAGCCCCGTGCTTGCTATAAATGTGGGTCTAGGATACATCTTTCAAGTGTTTGTGATCAGCCATGTTGTGACAATTTCGGGGAAGTGGGGCATGTAACCATGCAATGTGTTAATAATTCTAGGTGTGATCTCTGTGAAGAGTCTGGGCACGGTTTTCGTGAATGTTCTTGGGCTGCTAAGAACAAGGTGTCTTGCATAAGCCCAGACCTTCTAATTCAGAAGGCCCAGGATGTGGCTGCCCCCTGCCCCTCCCCCTTTTTCTTCCTTACCGCTGTTACCATCTCCTTCCCTTAATAAAAAAAAAGAGTCTACTGGTACGGATTCTACCACCTTTATTTCTTCCAAGAAACCTGACAAAGTAGTACAAATACCGGACTCTGGACCGGTGGAGGAAAGAAAATCTTGCATGGGTCCACCTGGCCCTTTAGAATTTCCTCCAGTATGCTACACTGAGGAGGTATCTGAGGTTACTGGAAAGGAGTCTGGGGTTCCAGTCCCTGGGTCACCTTTGCCTAGACGAAGATCAGCTAGGAATTTGCATCCCAAATCTCCCCATTCTGCTCCCATTATAGAAACCAGTAATTCATATGGGGCCCTTTTTACCCCATGGGGGGATACAGAGATGGAATTGGGAGATTCAGACTCTCAAAATTCCTCTTTCTCCACTCTGTCACAAACAGTGGATACTTATAAAGAGAAGAAAAGGAAAAAAAGGAAAAAATAGAGGGTCTGACTATATTTTTATAACTTACAATGAGGTTTTTCTGGGGCTCCTTAAATACTCATAGCTTGCTAAATACCGCTAAAAGGCAGGCTCTTTTTCATTATCTACACAATCAACATATATCTGTGTGTTTTTTACAGGAAACATGGATGCACTCTGTAGAACAGTTAACTTCTTTCAAGCAGGATTGGGTTTGGGGGACCTTCCTTTTGGTCCTTTGGAATAGATAGATCAGATGGCATAGGCATTATTTTCACTTCATTTTCTTTCACACTGCATAATTTAATTGACCTTATACTGGGCAGAGTTTTGATATTGGATGGGAAATGGCATGGTACGTGCTATTGTTTCATTAATATTTATAGCCCTCAAACAAAAGCTGGTAGAGTGACCTGTTTCAAAACCATACAACCTTTCTTGGTGACATCTGTTAAGGTACTATGGGGTGGGGATTTTAACTGCCCAATTACTGATTTGCCCAAACAGAATAAAAAAATATATTGTGATTCACATGCGTTAGTTAACATTGTTAAATTGGCTGGTCTACTCAACTGCATTTCCTTTTCTTCCCAAGGACCTCAATATTCCTTTAGAAAAGGGGAAATTTTTCTTTAATAGATTATATGTTGGTTTCCCCTTCTATGCAAATTAACTCTTTTGAAATGATTCCTTGTGAATTCTCGGATCATTCCTTTTTATTAAGCAAATGCCAGTTACCAGGTTCCCTTGAGCATAGGCAGGTTAGATGGAAACTTAATAATTCCATCCTAGACTTACCCCATATACAGTCAGGGGTGAAATATATCTTAAAAGCCAGATTGTCAGTGGTCTTCCTTTATTCTGATTTAGGGGACTGGTGGCTGGAGACCAAGGCTGATTTACGGAATTGGTTTAAAAACACAGAGGTAAAACAAAAATCATAATTTTTTAAAATACTTGTCTCTTAGACAGCAGCTCCAGAGACTCACTACGATTGCATATACTTCTCAAGGTGACTATTCTGATCAAATTGTTAAGTTGCAGGAAGAAATGAGGGTATTTCAGTACAATAGAGCTAAGACGTTGCAAGCTATCCTCACTAATGGTGTAAAAAAATCCCCTATGGGGGATCCCTTTGAAGCTTGTAAAACCTTGAGGGATTCCTCTAATATGGACTCATTAAAAAGCCTGATAATTTATGGCTATAACTGTTCCACAGTTAAGGGAATTAATTATAAGTCATTTTCGGTCTTTAGAACCTTCCTCCCATTTTGGATAAATCCATGCTTTCATATTTGAGTGTCATTAATGCTCCTCTGAGTTAACAGAAGCCTCTAAATTATTGGAACCCATTTCTCAAGAGGAAATTTTAAATGTTATCAGGAATTTAAAACCAAACATTTCACTAGGAATGGATGGCTTATCAATAATTTGTATAAAGCCTTTTCTATTGAGCTGGTTCAATGTCTCTTTATTTTATTCCAGTATTTTATTAAGAATACTGTGTTTTTTCCCTCATTTTCTGACAGATTATTAGTTTATTTATTTAAATCAGGGGATAAACATAATATTAAGAATTGGCGGCCTATTACCCTCCTTAATTCAGATTACAAAATCTTTACCAGTATTTTGAATAATCGACTAAAAAACTATGCCAAGTTGGTGATTTCCCCCTTCCAATTTAGTGGGATACCAGAAAGAAGGATTCAGTCAGCACTAATGATTGTGCGTGATGTCATTGAACACCTCTCTGTATCGGGCATAGTTAATTGTATGGTCATAGCAGATTTAGAAAAAGGTTTTGATAGAGTACATTTACCCTTTTGGTTTTTAACCTTAGAACATTACGGGGTTCCAGCGCAAATAATTAATTTACTTAAATGTTATACAAACATAATGCGGTCTTTTCCTTTTTGAAAGGTAGCATGGCTGAAAGTTTTTTATACATACAGGAGGCGTCAGGTTGTCCTCTCAGCCCTCTGCTTTATATATTTTCATTAGATCCACTATTGCAGAAATTAATCACTGTTCAACAATGGACTGGAATTTCAGATAATTTATCCCAGGATCAGCAACTCTTATTACAGACCTATGCCGATGATTTAATTTTGTATTTTTCTGATCCGACTTCTGTGCATATGTTTTTAGAAGCTTTTGATGACTTTTCAAAAGTGTCTAATGCCAAATTGAATTTGCATAAAACAAAAGGGTTGTTTATTGGAGCAATGGGTCCAGCTGAGGTTATGCAGGAGGGTATCCATATTACACGAACCCCCCTTAAAATTTTGGGTATCCTGTTTGGTCCTCAGAATATGCCGTTGAAAACTGGGAATCGGCTCTTCAGGTTGTGGAAAATAAGGTAAATAGATGGAAGAAGTGGAAACTTTCAAAACTAAAATGCATGTGATTAAACAGTTTCTTTTGCCCTGTCTTCAGTACATAGCCATGATTTTCCCACTCCCAGTTAACTTAGAAACAAGGGTTTATTGTTTATTTTTTCAAATGCTTTGGGGTAACCGTTTAAATCCGGTAAAGAGATGTTATACCTATTTGAATGTAAAAACAAGAGGACTTGGGATGGTGGACCCTGTTGTTTTGTACATTCCTATTTATTATGTGTACAGTTAAGAGTGGTTTAAGCGTAGTAAAAGGGATTGAGGGAAAATGGATTTTTAGATCTCTGGGCAAATATTTTATGAATTGGCATATTTTGGCCCCTAAATTGCACCCTCGTATCCCTATTCCCCCATATTTTCGGCCAGCTGCTAAAAAATTGTACAGATGGGGAATAACAAAAGAGTTAATTTTGAATAATAACATGAAGGGATTTTACCAATTAATAATGGCTAACTTGTACCCTCAAGATCCATGCTTTAAGAATTGTCCTTCAACCCTCAATTCTAAGGTATTGGCCCAGTTGAATAATTTCAGATTGCCTCATATACAATGGAAACATGTGGTTGATTGTTTTGGTCTTGAATGTTTGGGGTAATGCCAAATATAAGGCAATAGAAGAAAGGAACTGCCCCTATCTGGACTGCATAAATTTGGAGGAGTCAATGGAGCATTTTTTCCTACAGTGTTCTTATTCCAGAGGTTTGTGGACTTATTTGGCAACTTTATGGGGCTTCAAATGGCTTGCTCTTCTTTCATATGATGTTTTGATCCTAGGATGTTATCCTGCAAGCCTTTCTTATTTTCATGAGGGGACATTGTCTTTATTTTTTTGTTGCTTACGGTTTTATTTATGGCAAGCCAGATGCCAATGGGTAATATACCAAAGGAAAATGCCTTATATTTGTTTTAGCATCTTGGTTACAAATAAACTTTCAAAAATTTATTCCCAGGATGCACAGAGGTTAGCTCCTGCTACGCTCCTGAAGTGGTGGAAAGGGTTTCTTCATTTTATAAAGTTTAAGTAATGTTTTGTTCCTTTCTAATGAATTTCTTTTTGCTTTATAGGATTTATTGTTTATTTTGTATTTTCTTCACAGTAGCTTGCATCTATATTGTATGATTAGTTTTAAGTTTACTGTGTTGCTCTGTTATGTTTGTTCTTTCAATAAAAACTCCCCTACTCTTTTCGATAAGTGCCATAGGATCTTTAACATCCACCTGAACTACCACCAATACAGGCAGATGGGACCTCGGTTTAACGTCTCATCTGAAAGACGGCACCTCAGAAATGCAGCACCCCTGTCATGCTGCATTACAGTGTCAGTACTGGGATATTAAGCCAAGTGCCAGATGTGGGAACTGAACCCACAGCCCTCTGATCTCCCGGCCTCAGAGGCGAGTGTGCTACCTACTGAGCCACTGACACTGCTGACATCTGAAATGGATAACACTATTAGACCTAGAACAACTTTTTCTGATGTTCAAGGATAAGAAACAAGGGGGCACTCAATATATATGTGAAAGGAGGAAGTTTTCAAGGGAAATGTCAGGGAAGAAATTAACACAGGATGAATGAGGTAGACAGGGGTGCTACCAGACACCAGTGATCATGTTTGCATGATTTGGACATTCTTGCATGCAAGCAAACATAATAAATTAGCCCAAAGTGCTATAGTTAGCCTGTTTTTATGTCTTTACATGAAAAAGATGACTGACTGTTTATAACTTTTCTCATGGGTACCGGAAGATAATAAAAGGTGATGGGGCTGAGGGTCAGAAGGGCACTTAGCAGGATACAAAGGGCACTTTTTCTAAACCAGTTTTTGCTAAACAGAAATACAATAAATGCACATTTATGAGGAAGATTGTAATGTCAAAAATGCAGCTATACCATACAGGAATATTTGATACAGAATAGTAAGAGTTCAGCTGTCAACCCAGTTCCTCTAATAGCTCTGCATGAAGTCAGAACTATTACTTAACCTAATTCAGTGGTTGCCCAGGTGAAAATGAAAGATGGCATGGCCACATACAGTGACCATCTCTAGATCTAACTGCATTTTTTGCAGACTATTATTGTTATTAAAGTTTAGTGGTGGCACAAATTTGCATTTTGAACACGGTATTAATCTCATAACTGTGTCCCAGCCTTACTTGACATGTTTGATATTGGAGCTATCACATCAGCTGCTAGGCTGTTCAATGTCACAGCCAATCTGTCATAAAGTAAAACACACACAGGTAAGGTCATGTTGTTTGGCTTCTGGAGTTGTTAAATGGGAGTGCATTGTTATTACAGAGTAAGTAGTCATGGGCTGTCCTTAGGGGGCAATAATATAAATCCATGTAATAATAGTGGCCATTGTTAGGGCTGCCACATTGTTGGTCATCAGTTTTCCAGTCTTGCTTGACCCCAGTCAACACTGACCCACTCAGTCCTCAATCCTTCCACTCAGGGTACATACTGCAGTGTTAGTCTCAAGTCAGCATAGCCCATACACAAGAAATCATTGATGGATCACAGTGACTCAGATAGGCAGGGGCAGTAACACAGCAACATCTATTATGGCTATGGCTTTGGGTAGTCAGGTGACAAGAAATTATTTAAAACAAATAAAAAACAAAGCAAAGCATGAGACAGACTGCAAAGGGTGGGGAAGGGATCTGGTCAGCAAGTGAGAGGGCTAGGGGAGATATGTCTGATCTAGCCTGTGCCTAGAATCACTGGATGTAGAGGTTGCAATGTGAGGGGGTGACATACAAATAACAAAAGTAAAACCAAAAAAGGGATACAAGAGTACCAGGCAAAACAACGACTGCTGATATTGAGATACCATATTTCTGATGAACAGGACAGAGAATGTAGATAACTGTGCAATTCAAAAAACAACAATGTACAGTACATAAATGTGTCCTACAAAACACATATATGTGTGCTACATCTTCATTTAACTTAAAAACCTATAGTAATGAAAACAGGTAGCCAAAGTCAGAGAAGCTCATAAGAACAGTCACCAAATAGAAATCACAGATTAAGTGAAGCAAGTGGCCCGGTGGCACTGAGGGTTGAGGTGCTTGATGCCACACCTTGTGCCACACGAGTGACCCAGGTTCAGGAATGAGCCCAGGTTGCTCTGGTCAGCAGGGCAGGAAGAGATCGAGTAGGACTGCTCTCTCTTCCCAGGGAGGGATGGGGAGATGTGATCACTCCTGGAGCGGCCTCTGGTGGCGATCAGAGGCACCCAGCATGGTGATGTAGTGGACGTATGGGGCGGAGTTGCAGCACAGAGTTGCCTTGTAAATAGCCACACTCTGAGGAGAACAGAAAACAGAAAATGGCCCAGCCTTGGTAGGTGATGATGGGGTCCGGGAACTACCTCCACGCCCAGCAGTCGTGTACGCTGGCTGATCCTTGGAGCTCTCACCGTCCAAGGATGTCCTCACAAAGGGTGGCAATGGTGAGATGTGGATGCCTGGAACAAGTAGGAGTTGCCCCCACTGAGTGTCAGGACTGAGTCTCAGACATGGCAGGATGGAGGTGAACTGTGTGCCCCCATCAGAGAGAGTCCAGGGCTGAGAGAGGTAGATAAAGAATATAAAAAAGTAAAGCAAGTGATCAAAGTAATTTATACGGACAAAAATAATACTGCTGGAAAGCTAAGTTTGGAAATGAACAGCTAATCAAACAACCAATCAAATGGTAACAAATGGGTAAAAAAAATTCCAACTCAAAAAATGAAAAACCATGGGGGGGTGAGGGAAACCAAGCTGTAAAAAAAAGAAGCATGCACAGCAAACTAAAACTGAAAACAGGCAAAATAAATTATAAACTCAATTGATCACATACTTAAGGTAGCTCTGCTGAAGAAAAAAACATATTTTTTGAACTGGGACTTAAACTTTGTTCCAACCCTTCCCTGATAGTTTTTTTTTTGTCAAATATCTTTATTATTTAATAAGCAGGTTTCAAATATCATGCAGCAAATACATTTTACAGCATGAAGTGGTCAACATATTTATGAAAGGATGGTTTAGGGTAAAAGCTGTGAGAGAGAGAGAGAGAGACACACACAACTATATTGCAGGTGACACCTTTCACTGGACTAATAAAATTATTTCTGAGAGTGAGACTGTCTCAGAAATAATTTTGTTAGTCCAATAAAAGGTATCACCTGCAACACATCTGTTGTTTTGCTCTCTCTGCATTGTACACTGGACTAACATGTCTATCATGATTGTTTTTTTCAAACACCCAGGTTACCTACACATTTGGAAGGTAACCACATGAACCCTTTACTTACATTGGTAGGCAAACATTCCAACATATAGTACACTACATAAGCCAGAGCATTCCACCGCCCCTGTGACGAGCCAGATAAATGAAAGATAATCAGAGGTTCAAAACGCTAATGCATTTAAGCCCAGCAGTCCCACAAGCTAGCCATGTATTCCTACACTGTTTATTCTGTGGGTTCCCTTAGCTTCCCAACAGAAAAAAGGAATGGGATACTTTTAAATCTGAACATAGCTTCCAAATTAAGGACAAGAAATATATTGCAGTAGTTACTTTTACCACAGAGTTTAATTGAGTACAAGTTATTCTATAACAGAAGGCAGGAGCCACAAGGAAAATCAAAGCACAAAACACAAAAAATTGGGCTAACAGCTCCACCCACCCCGTATAAAGAGACTGACCAAATAGCCAAGTTAAAAAATGCAAATGTATTACTACATACTAGTTAAAACCGTACAGCAATACTAACCCTGCCACCTGAAAGGACTAGTGCTAAATAAATCAGCCCCTCTGTCAATCTAAAACTCATATGTTTTCCATATATAGCAACTGTAAAAAAATTGACATTCAACTAATCCTAAGACAGGCTTCAGCACCAAACTACAAGACATACAAAGTAATAAAGTCATTTAAAAAATCCTTATTTCAAAAAGAACCTCGGGGTCACGTGATGGCAGCCTGAGTGGTAGTCGCACTCTCCCGGAGCTCCGCCGATCGACCGCTTACTTATTTATTTTAACAGCGACCTAGCGTTAAAAATACTTTACATTTAGTCGGGCGAGGTTTCTTTCACACTGTAGCTGCTCATCGGGCTTCACGATGGAAAGTTTTGTAAAAAAATTGCGACCGAAGCACTCGCCTCCGCAAACGCCCGAGAAGCAACAGGCCGCAAAGAGAGCTAAGCAGCAAGCCGCTAGCCTGTCACAGCTCCCCATCGTTGACTCCCCGCTCACGGAGGCAAAATTTCTGGAGACCATGAAACCCCTGCAAGCCTCCATCTCTATCTTGGCTGGGGATATTCAGGAGATTAAAAAAGCTGTTGATTCTCTATCAAGAAGGATTGGGATTCAGAGGTCAACATAGCCTCTATAGAAAACAGGCAAGTTGGAACAGATTCAGAGATTGTGATGGCAAAAAGGAGAATCAAGAAGTTAGAAGATAAGCTTGAGGATTTGGAGGGGTGCAGCAGAAGGAACAATTTGGTTGTTATTGGCATACCTGAAAAAGAGGAAGGGAATGCCCCAATTACATTTATTCAAAAATTCTGCTTCAAAGTTGCAGGTTCTCCTCCTGGAGGGGGAGACTATATAATAGAAAGAGCACGTCGAGCCCTGCACCCTCCTCCTGTACAAGGGCAAACTCCCAGACCTCTGATTCTGCAATTTCTTAATTTTCTGGACAACCAACACGTCCTGGACAAAGTTAGAGGGACAAAGGAGCTTTTATGGGGGGGCAAGCGAATCCGGATTGTACAGGATTTGCCTCATTCTGTGAGGATCAGAAGACAAGAGCTACACCCTATAGTCTCCAAACTTATTGCTGCATCGAAGCCATTTAAGGTGAAATATCCTGCCATATTAATGATATCTCATGAGGGGAAATGGTTGTCCTTCGAGTTACAGCAACAGGCACAACAGGAGCTACAGCGGATGCTACCGGATCTGTTTAAGTGAACTCTCATCTTACTCATCTGTTTGTATTGGACTCTCATTCATCTGTTTGTGATGGACGTATGACTTGCGATGTTCTGGACATAATCTTCTTGATCGTAGTATAGGATTGATTTTTCTTCCCCTTCCCCCTTCCCCTTTTTTTTTTTTTTTTTTTCTCTTTTCCCCTCTGGAATGACCTGCTCATACTGGATTTTTCTTACAGGGACGAGGTTGGACTTCCGAGTTTACAACAGGTATGGGCCATTCTGACTCGTAGCAAGTCAATTTATCTGGTCCACACTCCGAGCAGCAGAAGAAATAACATAAAAGCAAAAGGAAGAAGAACAAGGAGAGAGGAGGAAAACAGTGGAAGCTAAGAATGAAAGAAGACTTTGAGGGGTCCCCCCCCCTTTTTTTTTTTTAACTTAACCTACTTTAGTGATGAACATTTATTGATGAACATGGGGTTCACATATTGTAATCTGGTCTGCTGTGGGTCAGTTTCCCATGGGGCGGGGTAGGGGGGCTCTGGGTGGGAAGTGGGTGATAATCAGCTCTGGGCTGTTTGGATGTATATCATGTGGCAGATTAGTTTCAGGAGTGCAGTTTTGGGAACTGGGGTCATGCATCATGAAGAGGCGGGTGGAAGTTAGGAAGGTTTATTATAAGGGGAGAGGGAGGGTTGGGTGGGGAGTTAAGTGGAGGGAGGGGTGATGGGGAAAATCAATGCTTTAGGGTACATAAATAGGTGGATTTCTCTTATTCTTTTGGGTGCTTGTATTGTTCAAACAGTGGTTCACACAGTAATACCCCATACTATTTCTCAGAGAGGTCCTTTTTATAATCTTTATTAGCTCTATGACTTTACCGTATAAATTTGTCAGCTGGAACATCAAAGGAGCCAAGGATAGGGTCAAGAGGTGGGTGGTCTTAAAACACCTCTTCCACCTGGGGGCGAAAATTGCGTTCCTTCAGGAAACCCATTTAAAAAGAGCTGACCTTCACTATTTTAAAAGAATGTGGGTAGCTCAAGTCTTTGGTGCTGGGGCTTCATCTAGAGAGCTGAGGTGGCCATCCTAATTGCAAGAGGGGTAGCCTTTAAATTGGTACACGAATGTTGGGACCCGGAAGGGCGTTTTGTGCTTGTGCAAGCCATCTTAGCATCTCAACCGGTGGTTTTGGGCTCGATCTATGGTCCCAATTGTGAATCACCTTTATTTTTCAAGGACCTTTCCCACAAAATGGACTTAGATGCTCATAATGTCACCATTCTTGGAGGAGATTGGAACTTGGTTCTTCAAAATGATTTAGATAGGTCTTACAATAGGCGAGGGTCTTACCCCAACTCAAAGAGCTCTGAAAGACTTTATCAATAAATCAGCCTTAGTCGATATCTGGCGCTTATTCTACCCTGAAAGGAGACAGTACTCTTTACTTTCAGTACATCATTCTCATTCGAGAATAGATTATATTTTAGTTAGCTCATCTGAGGTCCCCAACATGTCTCAGGCAGAGATCTCGGTAAGGGTGATTTCAGATCATGCCCCGGTCAGTGTAATGTATAGGCCCTTTCCAGAGATTTGTAGATCTACACAATGGAGATTAAATACCCAAATTATAAAAGAAGAATGTTCCCTAAGGAGCATTAGGGACTTTATTGTACACTTTATGGTGGACAATAGAGACTCTATATTCCAAAAAGACCTGATATGGGCTGCCTTAAAATGCTCATTAAGAGGGGAATTAATTAAGATGGCGTCTAGGAAGAAACGGGAGCAGAGGGATAGGTTGAATTCTGTGTTATCTGCTATTCAAAGTATGGAACACAGTTTATCCCGTACCTCAACCGAGTCAGAGTGGGTCAAGTTACACCAATTGCAGGCCCAGTATTCGGAAATAGTCTTTCAACAAGCAGAACTTGCTCTCTCTCGAGCTAAGTTGCAATATTTAGATATAGGGAAAAGCTAGCAAACCCTAGCATGGCGCGTAAAACAAATAGACTCAGCTCAATATATAATGAGTGTTCGAGTAGGTCAAGGGGATCGGATTTGTACAGACCCGAGAGAAATATCAAAAATATTTGGGGAATACTTCCAGAAATTATATGCACAGGAACCCGATTCTAGACCTTCCAGTTCTGAAATTGCAGCATACTTAAATGAAGCGGACTTGCCAAAATTATCAGAGGCCGAGTCCCAAATCTTAGAAGCACCAATTGTAATCTCTGAGATACACCAGGTTATCCAACAGTTGCCTGCTGATAAATCTCCAGGCCCCGACGGTTTCCCAAGTAATTTTTATAAAGCTTTTCTTCCAGATATCTCACCAATTTTACTAGACACTTTTATGTTCTGGTTTAACTCTGGTATTTCTGACTCGGGCTTCTTGGAGGCCACAATTTCCCTAATTCTAAAACCGGGTAAGGATCCCGCTAGTTTAGACAGCTACCGGCCAATATCTCTTCTTAATACCGACATTAAAATACTTGCAAAAATTTTGGCTAATAGATTGTCTAAAGTGATGTCTAAAGTGGCTTGTGTGCAGGGAACAAGTGGGTTTCATGAAAGGGAGATTATCCCATGACCATATGAGGAAACTTATGCATCTTATTGCAGTAGTTAAAGATTCCAAATTCCCAGCTGCACTTCTATCACTCGATGCCGAAAAGGCCTTTGATCGAGTATCCTGGCCTTTTATTTGCCACTCTCTCGGCTTTTGGTATACCCCCAAATTTTTTAAGTTGGATTAGAATTTATATTCTTGTCCATCAGCAGGGTGAAATGTAATGGTTTATTGTCACCGCCTTCAAGTTGAGTGTGGTACTAGACAGGGCTGCCCTTTGTCCCCTTTATTATTTAACCTGTATTTAGAGCCACTGCTGCATAGGCTTATGAAGAATTCTTCTATCAAAGGCATACAAATAGGGGAATCTAGTTATGTATGTTCGGCATACGCAGATGACGTGCTATTACACATAGAAAACCCAGGGATTTCGATTCCACCTATACTAAAAGAGATTAATAGTTTCTCCAGAGTATCTTCATATAAATTGAACTGCGCTAAAACCAAAGTTTTTCCTTTAAATCACCTCACGAGGAGAGCAGACTTGCAGGACTTAGGTGTTGCATGGGAAACCAAATCCATTACATACTTAGGTATAAACATCAATGCGAATTTCACTCAAATGCTCAGAGATAATCTAGGCACCATAGTGCAAGAGATCTCGGAAGATCTTAAGAGATGGAGCACAGTTTCCTTATCCTTATGGGGCAGGTTGAATCTTATAAAGATGATGGCTCTTCCAAGGATTCTTTATCCTTTAGACATGCTAGGAGTCTACCTGCCAAAGAATTGGTTTATTAGGCTACAGAAGATATTCAATTCTTTTTTGTGGCAAAGCAAAACAACCCGTCGATCATATTTTAAACTTACGGCTCCCAAACTTAAAGGTGGTTTAGCGGCCCCTTCCGTCTTTATGTATTACCTGGCCCAACATGTCAGTAAATTGTCCTTTTGGAATTGGGATCAGACTAGAGCAACTTATACACCTCTCTGGTTGGACATTGAACAGGGTCTGGCAAAGAGGGCTAAATGTTCTTTATATGCATTGCTGTTTGTCCCTTTGGCTAGTCTACCCAAGTCTCTCAAAAATAACCCTATGGGATGGTCTTTCAGGGCCTATCACCAGTTACAACATTATTTTGGTGCCCACTGGTGGTTATGTGGCTCCCAACCAATTGTAGATAATCCACAAATTAAAATTGGTGGCTCTTCTATATCTGTAGCTTTTTGGCCTCCAATAAGCAAATTGACTGTAGCTGATTTTTGGGATCAGGATAGGCCGTATACATTTGAGGTCCTGAAAAAAAACTTGGGCCTCACGGATTTGGATTTTTATAAATGGCTACAGCTTAGTAAGGCTTTAACCCAGGTCTTCTCTTCGGCTTTCTTGGCTGATAAGGGAAGTGTAAATGTCCATACTCTCTTAAAGACAGCGAAGCAACCACACGCAGTGGCCAAGGTTCGCAGACTTCTCCAAGAATGGGATCACAGACTCCCTTCCGGAATATGTTATTATTGGGTGGAGGTCTTGAATATAAGTGCCTCCTCGAAAGTCAGGATAGCACTTTGGAGCACAGCGTATAGGTATATTAAGCAAGACAGGCTAAGATTGATACATTTCAACATTATGCATCACTTATACTTGACTCCTACCCATTTATTTAGAAAGGGTGTGCTTAGTTCACCTCTTTGTGGAAGTGTAAAAGGAAGACGGAACCTATACCACTTATTATGGTTGTGCCCTGAGATTCAAGTCTTTGGAGAACTGTGGGTACCCTGCTTGGCCCTATCCTTGGCTCACTCAGAATGGATACCCCAGATTTGTTTGCTGGGCTTTCCTCTGCACTACCCCAAAGCTTGGAGAGCACGTGTCTCTTTGGTTTCAGCTGTAACGAAGTTGTTAATCCTTAGATATTGGGCCGGACAAGGTTCCAACATTGGTGGAGTGGCACAGGAATGTGCTTTGGCTATACAACTTGAAAACACATAGCAGGTATACGGGTAAACGAGAGTACTTGTATCTTTATGGGGTTCGTTGGAGCATTTCTGTTGACCTGGAGTCCACAAACTAAGAAGTTTTGGATCTTCAAGCAAACACCTTTTATCTATTGTTAATCTGTACCTGACCTCTTATATGTCTCAGTGGGGGTGGAGGGTTATGGGTCTTGGGGTATTCATTGTAGATTGTTGTTAGTCCAGTTGAAAGCGCGATGCCCAAAGTCTTTATGCTAGAATCAAGATTTCATGCTTTCTGTGTAACACCAATATAACTGTGTGTTTGTAATAGTGGTTGTTGAAAGAGTAATAACAATTTCAATTACAAAAAGAACCTGGAAAGGCATGTAAAAATCTATAGCATGTATACATAGAAGCTGTCCTATACACAGAGGAGAAGCTGTCACTTCAAGAAAGGCTGTAGGCTAAACATCTCATTTTGTCTAGGTGGGCATGGGCAGTGTGCCCTGTGTTCATATTACCAAACCCCACCTGCTTGAGGAGTTTATTATCAAAATCTTCTCTCCTCACATTTGGGAGAATCAGTTATGTGCCTTGGAATAAAAAGTTGTGTCCATGTGACATAAACAACCAGTGACTCAATGCATTGTTTAAATATTTTTCTCTGCTATGTGCCTCAGACGTTTTAGTATTCTTAGTTTAAAACATCTCCTTGATTTTCCAATGTAGAATGTATTTAAAAAAAAAGGAAAAACAGAAAACCTTTGTGTTCACATTACAGACCTGGCTTTGAATCTTACAGCCCCCAACTTGCATACTATGCGACCTGAGTAAGTCGCTTAACTTCCTTGGGCTCCCAGGTTGCACCTGGAAACAAGTTTCAGCTTAGTGTGCCTTTCCTGGTTAAACCATTTCGCCTTCACATTATAACAGCATAGATGTGCTGCTCAAAGTGGATTACTCAGTGAGGCAGTGTTCTAAAAAAATGATTTGCTCAGAGAGGTTATGTTTACCCCGGACTGAACAGTTCCCTACTCTGTAAACTAATGCTACCATGCCATAAAGTAGTATATACTGTACTTAATATCTGATAGACTATATCCTGGCTTCAGCCCCCCAAAAAAAAAAACAATTGGCAGCCTGCCAGCCTTACCTTAAAAGTGCATCTGATTCCAGCAGCAGCAGCAAAGTGAATGTGATTAGGAATGGCCAAATCTAACAATGAACAATGGTCAGGTTAATTTATCAGTGACACCGTGTCCAGTGCAGGTCTGTAATGCCACTAAGTCCTTAAGAAAACATAAAGGCAAGCCAAAACCAAGCTTGAGAGCTCCTTGCTTAAACAACAGGAGAGGAGCAATGCAAGTCAGCAGCAACTGTTTAGCAAGTAACCAAAACCCCAAAAAGTCAGGTTATTAACTAAGAGGAAGGAGCTGCTGCGAATATTTACTTTTATACCTTCCTAAATCCCCTTGCTAGCCCCTGGCTTCTGACATTCCCATTGTTTTGCCAGGCTTTGCAGAGATGCGGGTCATATCAAACAACAAGTCCCCACTTACTGTAGATGTATACTGGGGTGCTTAGGACAGAGATGAGCTGAAAACAGTACTACTAGGAGCCGAGTCCCTATACAGTACTAACTACTCTGCTTGGCCACTTGACACCTCTTCTCTCTCTGACCAGAGACAGCAAAGCAGATGAGCACCTCTTTTTTTTTTTTTTGGCAGGCAGGGTGGTGAGTGATGAATTCAAAAAAGTAAAGGGACATTTTTAAGACTTGTTGCGGGGCACTTGAAAGGGAGCTGGAAGTCAACAGATGTTAATATTATCTGTTAAAATCACTTCACACTTTTGGAATTCCCTTCCAGAGACAGAGAGCAAAGCAATTGACAAGTAATGCTTTGTTTTTTTGTGTGTGACAAGCAGGACGGGACTCTCTGATTCAAGTGGAACATTTACATTTTCCAGGCTTGCAGGGTCAGTGGGGAACAGCTGGAATTTGAAGTCCTTCTGCTGCTGTTAACCATTTGCATACTGTTTTGCTGAGTCTTGCATGCAGTGTCTGAAGTGTAAAAGATTCAGCAACAGCAAAACAGTAGATTGCGTTTTTTTTTTTTTACATCTAAAGGGCAAGCTCTTTCAGGCAAAGGAGCAGTCTCATTGGGGCCAGAAATGCGACAGAGCTCTCGCCACCCCACGCACCCCCTCGTTTCAGACGCTTTTTCTGTTACTTCCCATAACAGTCCACAAGACGTTTTTTTCCAAAAACATATCCAAACTGGAGATGGAATAACCTTCCCCTCTTGTGTTTTATTTTTTTGTAATTTGACTCTCTCCCAGTGCCCAGCTTTAGGCGCTGGTCTCCTCACATCCTTCTCCATCTCCATCTCTGTATACAGTTGGCTCTTGCTGACCTGTCTGCTGCTCACTGCTCATGCTTCCCCTACTGGCAGCAGGAGTCGCGGTCTGGCTCTGCACAGTACTGCACACAGTAAAATGGTGAAAAGACATTAAGTCACATAGAAAGGGTCCCCAGACACTATACAGTACACATGTACTGTACATATACACAAATAGACAGACTGAGTAGGAGCTCCTGTCTTTCCCGGCAGTTACCACTGCCACCACAATCGACATGGCTGCTGTCCTTAAAACCACTACCATGCACCTTCTAGCCCTGCTGCTTCACCTGGATCACAAGGCAACAGTGGCGACAACAGCACTAGACAAGACGTTCATGGAATATAAGCACTGCTCCCACTAGGAATGTAGCAGTAAGTGTTTCACTTTCGCTGCACTTTTATGTTTGTGAAGAATGTTGCTCCGTCAATCTGGGAAATGTTTGGAAAGGCAATTTTAGCTAATTAGCAAGGGCTGTTACCCTCTTGGAAAGAAAACAGATGGCACTTCGAGACTATTTCTTTTTCCATTCAGAATACATGTTGAGGAGGATCCGCTGCTCCAGCAAAGGTCTAGAACTTTCTTTGCCCATCTTGGGGTGAATGATGAAGTAGTAGAATCCTGTACTATGCTATTGTTGGCTATAATGTTGTGAAGTCAGGAGGAGGAACACACACATATATATCCAGTTCCACACAACCCCCTGCGGGGCAATAACCACTGGGGCCAGCAGGCTGATCAGTCATTCATAGTCCTGTGTTGTGGTGCTGCATGTTTGTGTTTACTGTTGCCAGTCGATCTGTTTGAACTCATTGCATTTGATCCCTTAAAACTTCATGGTGGGTACAGCAGGTATCGGTGTGTATGGGTGTGTTTTGGACCACTTGTATGCTTTCCTGAAAACTCCACATACCTGTACTACGGTGGTGACATGATCGCGCAGCTATGAAGTCTAACGTCCTTCCCACAGTTGCGTAGTTGTAGATAAAAATAAAGCGATTAGTGGTATTTCGGTAAAGAGATTGGCATCTGCAGCAGGACCAGCTCTATAAGGAAACAAGCTGTCATTACAGCAGTTCACATACAGTGTCCTAAAGATGAAAGAAAATGACTACTACATTCAGGGGTGGTGATATGTAGGGTCGGCAGTATGCAAATTGTTACACATTACCACTGCTGATTGTAGCGGTTTTTCTCTTTCAACTGTACACCACTGCATCTGAGCTGCTGTCATAGACAGCTTGGCCATTCATTGGTACGATGCCACCACAACTGCAAAAAGGATCAGGCCATTGGAAGCGGAGTGGCACACCTATGAAAACTGGTATGGTTGCACTATGTTTCTTGCACATGCATGCAAGCAAACATAAAATTGTCTCATTTCTAAATAATGTTTCACTTTTTCTAAGACCATAAAAATAGAAGCCAAAAACAGAATTTTTGATTGCCATAAGTCTTTTATATGCAACTCATTTTGGTTGTATACAATGTATACAGCAGGTCCTTGTTGGCTATTGCTACCACTACCTTTTCCACCTTTTGATTCACTGCCTCTTTCTCCAAAATGTTTTTCAGTCAGCATGCTTTAAATGGTGACCTGGTGTTCTACAATGTAATCATTTATGTACGCTTCTGCATTTCTTACCAGTTCCTATGAATTTCTACTGTGATGCCACAGCCCCTGATAAAAAAAAACACAGGAATATCCAAGACAGGGAAATAAAGAGTTGTGCCATTTCTGACCATTGAACACCTCTGCATTTACATGGCCATTGACATTCGAGCTGCTTCTTGTGTCCAAGCTACCCTTTCTGAATTTAGAGACTACACTGTTATATGTGATACAAGTGAACATTAAACATACCTTGTATAAATTATGAATATGCATAATAGCAGAATGAGCACAAAAATCAACTGAGAAAAAAATGTCAGAATCAGGCCATTTGTTTTTAAGATATTCTGTGATACTGGAGGATTGCACCCCCTGTATCCCACTTAGGTACTTTTTTAATTTAATTTATTTATTTTTTGTGGGAACGGGGAACTGCAACCAGTATCAGCACTCCTTGTGTGAGAATCCCAGCATCTGAACCCCAAATATGCATATTCATCTGCTTCTTTAATCTCAGGACTTCCTAGACAAATCCTGGGCCACATTTAAATCTACCACTAATGTTTCCAGCAGATCATAAGAAAAACATTTTATAAACAAATGCTTAGTGAACTAAAACATTACACATGTTTTTCATGAGAGACTTTATGGGGGCTGGGCAAACAGAGAGATACAGCGAGAGAGACAGAGAGAGAGAGAGAGAGGAGAGAGAGAGAGAGAGAGAGATAGAGAGAGAGGGAGAGACAGTTGTTTATAAAGTAGAAGATTAATAACTGATAGCAAAGCATTTTTCTACCATCCTTTAATTGAAATAGTAAATTTAATCTTATCAATAGGCAGATCATTTTAACATAGTTCATATACTGAAGAAATTAATGTGTCAGTTTGATCTTTTACCCGTAGAGATTAATAATTTGCAATATTTGAATGTAATTGCCAACACAGAGATTTTTATTCGCACTTTCATCAGGACTGAAGTAGACTAAAGAAACAGTACCCTAGGCAACAACCTTTCAGTTGGTCTTCAACACAATATCTTGTTTGAAACCTGATATGCAGAATATACCCACATTTACAAAAGAATAACATTTAAAACTACTGTAGCTGCTTGTAACATCAGAGTAGGCCATATACGGAAGTCTATCCTTACCTAATGTATTTATTTATTTTTTCTCAAGTGACTTTCTTTTTAATGTTAAAAGTCCATGTATTTATTTTTTAAAATATTTATTTTAGAAATGGAGATAGGATAATGACAGGGTTGAGAATGAAATGCAAAAAAGTCAGGTAATCTAAAGTAATTTTTTTTTATTCATAATTTTTTTGTACAAGAGGGAACACTGAGAAAGCTGATTTTCAGGTGAAGCTGGGGGGTAGATAGACTAGAGTGTTTTAGTACCCTTACAAAATAGCCTGGCATTAACATTTTAATTTTGGAACTACATCACTACATGTTTGGGAGTATATTTAGTTGCTGAAGATGACCTACATTAACTAGTTCATCCAATCAGAATGCAGTACTTACCAGCACCATCTTGATCCATTTTATGTTATAAAATATAGGATGCAAATTACAAAAGGATGCAAGCAACAACAATAATACTTTGGGGGGAGGCAGATAGGTGGCAGTCTGGTGAGAAGTAAAGCCAGAGGTAAAACAAGCATTTGTCAATGCTGAATGTTGTCTCGCTGGTATTGGCATTGGTAGTGCAGAAGTTAGATTCCCACAGCAACCGTGCCATTCTGTTCCACAGGTGCTAAAACACATTTTGGGCAGGATGTGAAAAGTGACAGCTGTACTGTTCATAAAGAGGTGTGAAAAATGCCACTGTTGAAAATCTGGCATGAAAATATTGCAAATTTGCGAAGTTACAAGGGTGCATTGAAACTGCGCAACACATGCTTGTAACACAGTCATTTTATGGACTTTCATCACCAAATTTTCAACATATACATTTTAGGACCTCTGCTCATGAACAGTGTCACTGTCATTTTTGCAAACTGTCCCAAAAACTGATTTCGCACAGCGACCACGCTATTCTGCTCCAGAAGTGCAAAAACACATTTTGTACAGGATATGTAAAATGACAGCTGTACTGTTTATAAGGAGGTGTGGAAAAATCCAATTTTGAAAATCTGTAGTGAAAATATTACAAATTCATGAAGTTATGAGCGTGTGTGGAAACTGCGCAATGCACACTCATAAAACAGTCATTTTTTGGATTCTTTTCACCAAATTTACAACATAGGCCTTTTGAGAGCCCACCTCATGAACAGTTGCACTGTCATTTCATTACTCAGTCCCAAAACCTGATTCCCTGCACTGACCGCAAAATCACCTTTTGGGATGAAATAACACCATGACAGTGACTGATTTCATGAGGAGTGGCCACAGTAACCCCATGTTGAAAATTTGGTGCAAAAATTCCAAAAAAAATGTTTGAGATATGCACTAAAGTTGAAAAAACCCTATTTATGCCATTATACACCTTACCGGCATTTCTTCAGTCCGTGGTTGGCTTTGAAGACTGCAGACATGTTCCCAGTCCACCGAAGATCATTGCGCCAGACTCTGGAGGTAAGTATGGGGTGAGAGGGGTGTGGGGAGGCAAGGTGCACAGAGGGTGGGTGCGAGTTGGGAGAGGGAGCAGGACAGACCGCAAGTGTTTGGGGGGCTAGCTGATGGAGGATTGGGCACCCCCATCGGCACTTACTGAAGGGGGGCTAGAGCTGAGGGGGATTGGGCATCCCCCTTGGCACACAATAAATGGGGGGGCATTATGCCGATGGGGAGTGGGCTCCCCCGTCGGCACATGAACTGGGTCAGGGCATGCCAACAGGGGGATTGGGCACCCTTTAAATAAGCATTGTGGCAGGCGGTGGCGGCAGTCACTGCCACCATGTTTACAAGAATGCTTCACCAGGAAAGGCATGTCAGGAGGTGCCACTGCTTGATGAGCTTGGCTCTCATTGCAGTGGACCTTTCCTTAGATGTGCTTGCAGCATTACATGTTGCTGGTATGGTGCCTGCGTGCTGCTTATTGGGGAATGAGGGACTCGCTTACTGATGTGTACCCTGCATTCACCCACAGTGACCACGCCTACAAATCTGCTACTACTACTGCAATATATTGGCTGGCGTACAAGCATGAGCCAACATAAAAAGGAAGAAGGCTCCACAGTACACTTTTATTCCTTCCAACAGTGAGACAACATTTTGTGGTTCTAGACCTGCTTCTTCAGGAACAATTGTCGTTCTGTTATCATATAAAATGCCCACTTGTCCGTGCAATACCGGTTCACATTGCTTCAAGCATTGCTCAGCTATCCTGCCCTCCTAGACAATTACTGCACTCTACAACTGTGGATGCCACTTTGGTGTGTTTATGTTTAACCACTGAATTCTTGCATAGGACAGACCAGCTTCCTGCTGTCATATTCTGTCCTTTCCTAAGCAAGAATTCAGCAGTGGAAATATGGTCATTTGAATGTATTACTCAATTAATTATAATTAATTAATTTATTTAAAATTGGTAACCAGAATTGGCACACTGAGCCAAGGCTCATTTCCAAGTGTGAGCAGGGGGGAAGGGTAGAGGAAATACATCAAACAAATACAATAGAATGAAATGTTTACAAAGAAATTATGTGCAAGCAAATGTATTGCAATATGACAAACATGGTGATTTGTGGGTTTAGCTGGTATTTGGTTGCGGGACTGGTGAGGCAGTGAGAGGGCCTCTGGATTTTTATTTTATTTTTTAAGATTCCTGCTGTGGTGAGAGTACAGCAATTGGACTCCATGTTTTTCCAGATCCTGTGCATATGCACTGAGCTGAACACTACTATGCTGTGGTTGAGTGAGGGAGTAGGATCTCTTTCAAAGTTTGATTTTTATTTATATAAGGTATGCCACCTATGTTGTGAAAGTGAGCTTACCAGTCTATCTTGTGCAAAGGCACAGCTACCTCCCCAGTTAAGGCATTCACTGCTTCTTTTAGGAAGAAAACTATTGGTGACTGTTGGATAAGAGAATCAGAGGAGTCCTTCAGATAGGCTTAAGACTTAACTGAGTTGACGGTGAGTGAGATGGGAGACAGGAGAAATACAGATGATGAGAAAATTGTGGCACCATCTAACTAGAAGCTATAATAATAGGAGTTACTATTTGGAGCCCCAAGGAGCTACTTAAGCACTATCGAGGCATAACTGGCATTACCGAGCTGTCAAGTAAAAAAGATAATATTTTGAAACCCTTGAGATCTGTGGATGCAAATCCTGTTTTTATATATAACTCTTTAGTTGGTTTTATGATTTGGGTTTGTTTCTGACCACGTTTTGTGCTGAGATTTATATTTGCAGCTTGTGAGGAGTTCATAGATTGATATGTTTTATTGTTTCATCTTGTTTATTTTGTTTGGATATATTAGTATAATAGTTGTTTTTAAATCTTCAGTTGCTTGATAAAATTAAATTACTTTAGGCTAATATAGCCGTTAATTAAGACTGAGCGACCTTATGTTCCTTGTGACCATTTTATATAAAGTTAAAAATTGACCTGTATATTATTAAACATCCACGATAGTTGATTAATAATTAATTAATTTAACATAACAAGGTTTGATGGTCTTGAGCGATAATGGTACTAGAAATGGGATTGCCTATTTAAAAATCAGACAGTTATTCTGATTTAAGTGCTAATTAATTCGTAGTAAACACGTGGGAAGGCAACTGACCTACGTGCTTCTAGGACATCTGATAATTAATCTAAAAAATCAGACAAGCGAGCAAAGTTGACCATTAATTTTCACATAATCATAGATGTTAAAAGATCAAAGCCCTAAAGGGATTAAAAATCCTGGGAGTAATCTGGGAGCAACCAGTAAAGCAAGCAATGATCATTTGATCACCTAATAACAGTATAAATACTTAAGACTTGTTGGACCCAGTATTCTTGCAGGCATGAGTAGTGTTATTTAGTCTTAGCACTGTAGCATGGTCCAGACGAACAACATTGCTCCATTTATGTTTTGGGCAATTTAAACAAAATTCAAAAAGAGCTAAAGTCATTGAAACCTTCACCGGGAAGGTGCGTGGATAATCTCGGCTTTTGTGGCTTTAGTGGCTGGGTTGGTGCCGGTCTGACTGCCCGGTACTTGAAGGTCTTTTTGGATGCTTTTGGATGTTTGTCCTATTCCATTTATGAATTGGTGGCTAGCTTTTTTCATATTTGTTTCTAGCCCCTATTATATGTAAGCAATAATACCCAACAGGGTGGGCAGTATTGAGCTATACTGGAACGCCCAGGGCCGTAATGAGGCCCGACGCCGCAGGCGGAGGGCCTTATAGCCCCTGGAAGGTCCGGTATAGCCCATACCGCCCACCTTGGAGAGTATTATTGCACTTAGAAAATGGGCTTGCTGTTATATTTTTATATGGAATTTGATAACATTAAAAAAATAAAATAAAAATGGGAGAAAAAAACCATTTCAATGTTTTTATTGTAAAGTAGTCCCCCCCATTCCCTTGCTTTGGTGCCCTCTCTGCTGTATGACTTGCAGGACTGTATCTGTCTCATTTTTTGTGGGGTCTTTTATTCATAATGTTATTTTTAGGACAGAGAGAAGCTGCTGCGTCAGTTCTCTTTTATTTTATGTGGGTGCTTCAGAAGAAAAGTGGATTTGCGAACAGTGAAGCGCATGTCCGTTTTAATTATACCCGGAAGTTGGAAGATGCATGAGTGTGAGGACAGAAGGCAGCAGTTTAAATTATTTTTTTAGTACACCATTCAGGAGAGAGATTTTTTTTATTTGGGGGATGTACTTTGTGAGGCGATATCTCATTTGCTCTCTATGTCGCTTCATGGTTTACTATGTTGGATAATGGGGGAAGAATAGAATGCTGTGAGCCGTGGGAGGCAGACCGAGACTGGCAAGTAAAAATGTCCATTTTAGTTATACCTGGAAGTTGGAAGATGCATGAGTGCGAGGACAGATGTCAGTGGTTTAAATTATTTTTTTTCATTACAGCATTCCGGAGAGAGATTGTTTTTTATTTGGGGGATGTACTTTGTGAGGCGATATCTCATTTGCTCTCTACGTTGCTTCATGATTTGCTTGCCGTGGGAGGCAGACCGAGACTGGCAAGTAAAATTTAGTGCAGTTTAAATAGAGATAAAAAAACAAAACAGAAGATTAAATGTACATGGATTTACTTTGGGCAGTTACTGAGTAGTGGTGCCTGTACTAAAAACTACACAGCAGGTGACTGTAGTGTAACTAAACAAGCATGAGCATTCATGGGCTAGTCTCTCACTAAGCGAGAGACAAAAATGGCTGAAAATTTAAAACAAAATGAGGAGGTCTTAACCAATTAGGGAGGAGGGTGGGCAACAGGATTTTGGTGATGGGGTTGGCTGGGTTGGTACTTTTTAATAGCTGGGCATATGTTGTCTGATAGATGCCCAGCTAGAGAAGTCCTTGAGCCAATCAGAAGGCTTAGATACTTTTACTCATTTTCTAAGGGCCCTTAACAAGTCTACACAAGTAAGTCACTATTAGTGTTATCTATTTTATTGAAATTTTATTACAGCAAAGTTTTAGGGTTAGGTTAAAAGTTAGAATTACAAAAGTTTGTTATAACTTCCTAGAAGTTTTGGTGATTGAAAACAGTAAATTGATTTTATTTATTTAAAATTCCAGTGGAGAGCTGCTCTGAAACTTTTTGTAATACATCTGAATATCGTCAGGGGGACTCGCCTGAAAGATATGGAATAAACAGACTTTGGTTTCACCACGGACATTTTCTAAGAAGGGTGCCAAAGAGGACTGCAACTTGGTAATGGCTTGTATCTAAAAGCCAGTTGTTTTATGGGTCAACATACAAAGAGTATTGCTGGCTTGTTGTAATAGGCTGAAGGGGTATCTTTCTCCCCCCAAGATTAGAGTTACAAGGACATTTTAAAATTATCGTTGTACTCTGTTTTTGTTGTTCTGGAGATATTTTCTAAACTATTTCAAATCTGTTGTGAATCATTATTGTTTAACAAGGTTCACGTAGCTGTTGGAAATTAAGTGCTTTTTAATTTTTGATGCAATATAATGGTTCATATACATAGTGGTAAGAACACAGTGTCAATGATAGATTTAAAACAAAAGGCCAAGAAAGTAAGGAAGGCTAAAAAGAAGATGATTAGAGAAATGCAGGGAAAGGGAGATCAAACATCCCCAAAGGATCAAATGGCTAATGAAACACAGAGAACAGTATACTTGACCTGTTTAGGGGATAGTGATCTGAATTTAAGTAGTAGTAAAAAAGGAGGAAGGTTAAACCAAATGAAAATAACTGATTTTCTGAAACAGCCATCAGCTATGCTAATTACCACACCAACCTCTCTTTTCTCTCTCTCCCTGCAGAAACCCAAGCAACAGCTATTAATGAAGATTTGCCCTGTTCTAGGCTAGTCCCCTAATCTGATATTTCAAACAATAAAATCAAGTTCTACTTATTTTGGGGATACCGAGGCGAAGGAGGGAAAGAGTGTTTTGTTAACATCAGAAATATCAGTGGAATCTTTGGACAGCACAAAATATTCTGATATAGCTACTATTTCAGTGTTGTCATCAGTAGAAACAGAAAACAACTTTTTGAATAATGATTTTCAATCTCAGTCAACGCCTAGTAGGGATAATTTAAGTATGGTTATAAAAGACTTAAATCAAACAATGAAAGGTCTAAAGGATTTGGTAGGTAAACAAAATAATAATGAGACATGTTTAGAAAATTCCTTATCTCAGTTTATATCTACTTCTGGAGCACAATCTCCGTTTTTTTCCCCAGAAATTCTAAGTACTACTATTTCCCCTAAAAATATGTGATATAACTTGAGGGAGATAGAACCAATTCAGAATTTAAAATCTCAAGAGAAAGTAAAAGATTTTGCTTCTTCTTCTTCCTCTCTTCTACGCAACTTCTAGAGACTAACAAGGACCCATATTATGCTAATATTATACGTTTAGAGAATTTATGGATCATAAAGGAGGAAATAAAAAATTCTAGAACTGAAGTTTTTTACAATAAAACACTGTTGGGATATATACAAAATGAACCTAACAAGAACAAACTTGAAACAAGTTATGTTTCAAATGTTGCTCCAAAAGAGGGAGTATCTAGAGAAAACAAAGCTCTCCAGGTAAATCTTCCTCCTCCATTTACAAGAAATGTAGGCCCTTCAGGACAGCAGGGAGAATTAGGTAACCAGATTTTGGAAAAAATGGAATCTAAGCAATTAACAACACAGAAGCACAAGAAAATGAAGAAATCTTTAGGAAAGGAATGTCCTGTAAAAAAATCAAAGAAAGCCAGAAGATCAATTACAGAATAGGGGCAATATAGATGATCTCAGTACAAATATAATTGCTGAGAATGACAAGGAAGTAAACTTAAGTAAAAAACAAGTTAGGCTGGAAGATGATAGGGCGACACTAGGAAGGGAAGAATTGATAAGGAAAAATATGAGGTATAATTGCACTGATAATTTCACAATATCTTATGATAATTTGGTTAATGGTGGAGAGTCCAGGGTCCCTATGGGCCTAAAGGAATTTGATCCTGGGCCCCAGGTGGGTGTACATTCCAATACTACCAAATACTTAATTGAGGCCTATGGTATTAGGGAATTACCCCAAGAAACGCCTGACAAACTAATAGAATGGGTAGTCAAACTGTTCCATCTGCCATATTTAGTGGAAGGACTTACAGTTGCAAGAGCCTCAAGTCTATATTTCCAACACTGTATTTTGACCTATTGTAAAAGTCTAAAATTGGCCGAAACACTTTGGCTAAGGAAAAAATACCTGATAATGAAAGGCATACAAATTCTCCCTCCCCATGAGGTTCCATTGTTAGCTAAACAGTCTCCCCAGGCCCCCTATGCAATTGATTTCTCTACATCCGACATCAATTATGTATTAGAGGTAATATTGGATTATGAAAATTCTAGACAACAATCCTGGGAACTCGAACATTAACTGTATTTGGCTGGAAGCGGCCAGCCAATGGTTCAGTGTGTAAAGTCAAACATGAATTGGCTGCTTTTTTCAGCCAAATCTTGGACTTCCCACTGTATAGGAATAACATAGAATGGCTTAAAATACATAATTCAGATTCTAACACTTCACAAATGGATATTACTTTTGTTAATCCTAGGTTTGTCAAAACAATTCAGGGGAAAACATCTATTCTGGATAAGATGGGCCTTTATGTGGTACATCTGAGAACCCTAATGAAACTCATAAGGAGATTACCCAGCAATTTGTGATTGAGACTAGAAATAGCTTTGAACAGCTGCAGAATCTCTCGCAAAAGTGACAACTACCACTTTTGACACAGCCAGGGAACCCAAGAGAGATTTCCCCCTTACGGGTACTTTCTTGGAATATCGAGAGATTGATATCTAAGTTAACTGACCCAGCATGTAGGGCGTTTTTGGACACTTACAATATACTATGCCTGCAAGAGACATAGTGTGCCCAGCAAATAACTCCAATTATCCCAATGTTTGTGGGTTATTTTAACCCAGCCAGATGTTTGGCTAATTATGGACAATACGAGGCAGGATTAGCAGTATATATTAAAATAGCCCACAATATTAAAACTACTCGGATTCCCTGTAAATTAAAAACTGCTCTTCCAATTTTATTGGAGGGAAAGGACAGTAAAACTCTTTTATTTAATATTTACATTCCTCCGTATTCCAAAAAGGACCCTAACCTTGATAACTGGGGTGATCTTGTGAACCCTTTGGATGAACTTACCAATGGGTATATTATACATCCATTTGTGGTTATTGGGGATTTCAATGCAAGAATGGCTCCTAAGACAACAGATGCATGTGAATATTCATTAGTTCCTGCAATCCAGGCAGCTCGAAATAGTAACTTGAGATTGGAAAGACACTCAATGGACAAACAGGAAAAGGGACTTAAGTCAGGTTATGTCCGACATGAATTATTGCCTTATGAATGGGAGAGTTGTGGGAGACCAAGAAGGTGCTTACACATATACTGTCCCTCAGGGTTCATCTACTATAGATTTACTATGGGTAAATTTAATAGCACTAGAGAAAATAACATCACTTAATATTATAGGATGTTCTGAGTCTACCCACTTTCCGCTATCCATTAAATATGACATGGTAGTAATGCCAAATAGCTCCAGAACAGATGCTGTTTTGGCAGCAGGATATGAAATCAAGAATGCTTCAAAGATTAAATGGTCACACGGAATAAGTAGTACAGTGGCTTTAGTGCTGGAATCTGACAGACTTATTGATTTGAGATCTAGTATAATGGTTTCAGATAGCAGCTCTGACAAAAATATTTTACTAAATATAATATTTAGTTGCTTAAAGCCCCTATTATATCAAACAAAAAGGCCAATTGGCCAAAGATCCTGGTTCAATGATGTTTGCAAAAACACAAAAAAAAGTTAAACACATTTGTTTTTAAAATCAGACAGAATCCAAATAAGAGCAATGCCAAGTAATTAAATCAAGCTAGGAAAAAGTATAAGGAAGTATTACAAAAGGAAAAAAAGTAACTTACAGGTTGACAACTGGGAAAGGCTGAGACAATCAATCTATGAAAAAGTTATTAAAAAATTCTGGTGCCTTGTGAGCCGGGGTACCAGCAATCAACTTTCGGTATACAGGCCTATGTAACATCAAATTCATGGACAGTTTACTTTGAATCATTATTTTATTCACCTAATGAAATTCCAAATGTGAGGTTGGAATTGCCTCAGTTTTACCCAAGACATTTTGTAAATTTAAGGAGGAAATATACAATGCAGTGTTACATCTAAAGAACAACAAGGTCCCTGATCCTGACTGCATAGTGGCAGAGGTATACAAAAATAATATTGATTGGTGGATTCCATTATTACATGTATTCTTTAATAAAATCTTGCAGGGCTTTGATATTCCACCTAGCTGGAAGGGTAATATTATATGCCCAATTTATAAAAAGAAGGGAAATCCAACCGATCCCTCAATGTATATGCCTATTAGCTTGATTGATACCCTGCAAAAAATCTTTTGTCATGTCTTATTAGACAGACTTCAGTCCTGGGTTAAGGAATCAGGCTTTATGAGTGAATATCAGAATGGTTTTAGAGCCAATAGATCCACGATTCAACATTGTTATGTCCTGTCACACCTCATTTGGAAATATGTAAAGATAAAGAAATCACGATTGTTTTGCTGTTTCGTGGACCTGAAGTCGGCTTTCGATTTGGTTAGCCGTACCTTGTTATGGGAGAAGCTACAAATGTATAACATAGACCCCATTCTTTTGGATACACTGATTAGGCTCCATAAATATACTTGGCAAATGGTTAAAATCAATCAAAACGGAGACTTTACCCCAGACATTAAAACTAATCTTGGAGTCAGACAGGGTTGCCTTTTGGCCCCATTATTATTTAATATATGTATTAATACAATAATAGAGCAGATGGAACAATCTGACTTTCACTCCCCAGTAATTAGGAACCAAAAAGTTTCATTATTGGCTTTTGCAGACAATTTGATACTTCTTTCAATGTCATTTTTGGGTCTACAGAGGAAGATGACTCTATTCTGTGCTCTTTGCAAAGAAAATAAATTAATTATTAATACAACCAAAACTCAGATGATGATTTTTGGAAATAAACAATGGGGAATACCTGCACTTTTTATTAACAAAACAAAAATCAAAACAGTTAAGTCTTACTCATATTAGTGTGTGAACTTTTCTCAATCTACAAGATGGAACATCCATCAAGATAATGTTAAGCATAAGGCAATCACAGCCTTTAACACCTTTAAAAGATTCTCAGCTAAGTTGGGAAATGGATCTGTTCATGGAATTCTGAGGGTCGTAGAGGCTAAAATGTGTTCAGGGTTGCTCTATGCCTCGGAAATATGGGCCCCGGAAGTCCCCAAACAGCTTGAAATTCAATTAAACAAGTTACTAAGGTATAGTCTTAAAATACCACAATCGGTCCCTGCACCTATTGTAAGAGCTGAATTGGGTCAGTTTCCTATTGAAGCATATATAGTTGAAAGAAGGATTATATTTCTACTCAAATTATTTTTGTATCCAGAGCATAGGTTACCGAGGATATGTTTGGAGGAAGAGATCGATTATATATCTGGAGGTTATAAATCTCAAAATATGAATTTTATGGCAACTTGGTTATACCCACTAGGGATGGGCCACCTATTGCACCAGATCTACTCCTTATCTTTCAGAGACATAAAATTCCAGGTGAAGGAAAGAGTTGGGATTATTTTTATTAGCAAGGATCTGGAACAGGTCTGGTGCTATAAGAATTTTATGTGGTATAAAAAACTGAAATTAAACCACATTACAGAACCATATTTGTTAATACTGTCTTGTCCAGACCTAAGAAGAACTATAACTAGATTTAGAATGGAGTTATATTATTCACATTATGTAAAGTATGCCCAGAGACAGAAGGGAGTGGAAAGTGACAAATGCAAGTGCAATCTAAATATGGTGGACGATTTAAAACATGTTACCCTAATATGCCCATTATACCAGAAACATAGACTGTTCTGGTTGGGCCCTATTCTAAGGGTCCTTGGATATACATCAAATGATATAAAGGTGCTAACAAAACTTGCAAATTTTTTAAAATCCATAAAGCTCTAGAATCAAGCTTAATTGTAGTTTTGTACATGGATTTTCTTTTTTATTGTAATGTTAATCTGCTTGTTTTGTAGAATGTTTTTTAATGTTTCATTGTGATATCTTTGTAATGGCTTTATGCCGAACAAATAAAAATGTTTGATGATGATGAATTGGACTTTTTATTTTTGAGTGAGGGTGAGAGACCCACTTTTTCAAATCTGGTACTATATGATTATTTTATAGATTCCCACCTGACGTTGACCCATATTACTATCTATTTGATTGTGTTGATATTCCTTTGTTTTATTGATGGTTACGGGTATATGATTTGTAATTTATATAGTCATTGATTTTGGTTTTTATTATGTATTTGTGTTAAATTTAGATAGCATATTTTGTTTGGGTGGGACTAAGTTATATAGTGTTTGTTTATTACTCTTAAAATGTGCTGGGGTGGCCAAACAATGGTCAGGCAGTATTCCACCACCAGGCTCAGGGAACTGCACCCTTTTGACTGCCCATATCTTCCAGTGGAGGTTTATAGGTGGTGTCAGTCCCTTGGGATTGTTAGGAGGCATAGAAAGGGGTGGGGAACTTGGCCTGGAAGGAGAATGGGAAGGGGGAAAGAATTGAGGTGGTAGGGACCAGGCGATACCCTGGGGTGAAATGGTGCTAAGATAGGGGTAATCCTTGTCTTGTTCCCATACACAAGAGCACAGCAATTAATGCTGGTCAGGAGTCAAGGTCTTCCTCAGCATCTCATACAACTCAGGCCGTGTTATGTAATGCCAGAGCCATCAAAAACAAGACAGCTATTATAGCTGACCTTGTTGATACAGTGGATCTAGCATGTATCACCGAGACCTGGCTGGACAAAAATGCAGGTCCAGTTTTGGCTTCTGCAGTTCCAGCTGGGTTATTGGTGATTCACTGCCCAAGGGTGGATCATAGGGGTGGGGGGGTGTAGCCATCTTATTTAAGACCAAACTGGGCCTTGTGGACGTCCCAGTGGGAATCACCAAATCCATTGAGTGTATCATGGGAGAGGGTGTAAGTTGCAGGATACTCTTCATTTACCATCCACCAGGTGATGGGGGTTTATTCCTGGTGGAGATTGTGTACATTATTATAAACATGGTGTTGTCAGTCTCCCAGATGGATTATTCTGGGGGACTTTAATGCCTGGGTCAATGATGAGCTCTCACAGTTTGGTCAAAATCTCATCCAGCTAATGACGATGCTGGGCCTCACATAGGATGTTATCTCCTCTACCCATATAGGAGGTCACTCATTGGATCTACTGTTCCTTCTTGGAATGGAGATCTCTGACTTGGGGATGGAACCAGTCAGTTGGTCTGACCATCACACCATAGGGTTCAGTTTTGGGCCCCTCCCCAAATGGACTGACCCCTTTGGAGATGGTCTGGTACCACCCTTTAAGGAGAATTACTCCAGATGGTTTATTGGTGGTTCTGGACCTATCAGAATTGCCAAGTGAAAGCACAAGTCCAGGGGATCTAGTCCTAGCCTATAATAAGGCAATGGGAGATGCCTTGGACTTGATTGCTCCGGTTTGCATTCAACCTCTCATTCTTCACCCAAGATCCCCCTGGTATGATGGGTCCTTGAAGGAGCTGAGGCAGCTTGGTTGAAGGCTGGAGAGAGTGTGGCAGAAGTCCGGCCATGATGCTGACAGGCTGAGATTGATGGAACACTATGAGGGCTATCAATCAGACATTACTCATAAGAAGGCAGAGTTCCTGTTCAGAGAGATTTCTGCTGCACAGAATCGACCGGCTCAACTCTTCTGAACCATTGACAGACTGTGCAATCCAGGCTGTCTCCAGTCTGGAAGAGCTTTTTCGCAAATTAAGTGTGATAAGCTAGCTTGGTTCTTTGCAGATAAGGTTGCCAACATCAGGGCAGGAATCAGCCCAGCACCCTCCATGAGGAATTGAAGAGGTCGATGGGATGAAGTGAGAACTCAGTCTACCTGGATGGATTTTGGCCGACTGGACTTCATGGACATTGTGAAGATTGTCCAGACTTTGTGCCCTACCTGTTGTAGTTTGGATCTGGGCTCTACTCCCCTATTAGTGGGATGTGTAGATATTATCTGCCAAATCCTAGCTGAAATTGTATGGTGATCCTTAGAGAAGGGAGTCTTTCCAGACCCCCTAAAGAAGGTGGTCAGTCGATCACTCCTTAAAAAATTCTCTTTGGATCCCAACGATCCAGCTAACTACTGACCTGTCTCTAACCTTCCCTTTGTGGGGAAGGTTATTGAGAAGGTGGTTGCATTGCAACTGGATGATAACCTTGTAACTCATAATGTCTATGAAGCTCTTCAGTCTGGTTTTAGGAAGAGGCATAACATGGAGTCTGCCCTTGTTTGGATACTAAATGACCTCCTGATGGTAAGAGATCGAAAGGCTCATACTATCTTGGTACTTCTTGATCTCTCAGCAGCCTTTCACACTGTAGATCATGGGGTGCTTTTGGAGACCCTATGGTTCCTTTGCGGACTGTCGGGTACAGTCCTCAAATGGTTTTGATCTTTCCTCGTTGGCAGATCTCAGAGGGTGGTCACCGGAATTTATTCCTCTGATGTCCTCCCCCTGTCCCGTGTGGTACCACAGGGCTCCATATTGGAGCTCATATTGTTCGCAGTGTATATGCTGCTATTGGGAGATATCATCAAATGATACAGCTTGAATTTCCACTGCTATGCAGATGATACTCAATTGTACATGTTCTTCGTGCGCAGACAGGTTGATTACTTGACTACTGCAATGCCCTCTACCTAGGGCTATCTGGGGTTGATATCTGCCACCTGCAGCTAGTGCAGAATGCTCTAGCCAGGCTGTTGACTGGTACTTCTAGGACCAGTCACATTATGCCTGTGCTGTGTGAGCTGCACTGGATGCCATTTCAGTGGTGGATCACCTACAAGGTATGTTTGCTTACCTTTAAAGCCCTGCACAAACAGGAACCTGACTACCTGAAAGATCTCTTGACTCCCTACTCCTCCAATAATCCTCTCCAATCCACCGACAAAGGATTGCCAGAGATTCCCAGGGTTTGTTTAAAAACATCTGGAGCTCGCTCTTTTTCATTTGCAACACCAACCCTGTGGAATTCTCTACCTCATCGGTTAAGAGAATGCCTGACCATCAGTAGATTTAAAACTATGTTAAAAATGTATTTATTTTCTAGAGCCTCCCCAGACTAATTTTTAAATATTTTATATTGCTGTTGTTTTTATAAACTGTGGCTTATGTCTGTACAGCAGCTTGATTTTGAAAGGCACTTTATAAATAAAGTTGGATTGGATTGCAAAATTTACAAGATATGGGTATCAGAAGTGAGCAATGCACTCTGCAGTCTGAAACATAAATAAATCAAAGGAAAAAAATCAAAGATCAGAAAATTGGGAGGAAAACAACCATCCCATGGGAGAAGGCATGAATTAGGAGGGAGAACTGAAAGGCAGGTCACAAAGGGAGCTGACAGGATCAGGAGGAGGAGGATGGAAGGAGTATAAGCTGGTGCTTAAGGGAGGTGGGAGACAGTGAGAAATGAAGTGCAGAAGGGAAAAGGTCCCAGAGAGAGGGGAGGTGATAGGAGAAAGCAGACTGTCCAGTGGAGGATCAAGAGTGGGGAAGAGAAAAAGTGCAATGATCTCTGAAATGAAGGTGGTACGAGGCAGATGATATGGGAGAGATGAGGGAGGATAAGTACAAGGGCATTTCCTCAAACCAACATTCAGCAATGAAAAAAGGCACAGTGATGCAGATGACAGGCAGAAGAGGGAGGATTGATAAGGAAGAGTAGAGTATGCAGTTATGGGTATGAGGGGGACAGTCTGTGCCAAAATGACAGAAGGCATTAAAGAGGGTGTCCAGTCTGACAAGGGAAAAGGAAGAAGCAGTACAGTATACCACATCAGCATAGTCAAAGACTGGTAGCACCATTTTGGTAACTAGTTCCCTGTGGACATGTGGGAACAAGCAGTCTTTATTATGGTATAGGGCTCCAGGTCTGGGGTGGAGTTTGACGTGAATGGCATCAATATGAGCAGCGATGTTGAGCCTACTGTCAAACCACATACCGAGATACTTAGAGGAATGGACTAATTCAAGGAGAGAACATCACAGGAATCATAGGACTGTACTACGAGTCAGTAGCGTAAGCCATTAGTGACTTGCCATTTATAAAATGGTTTACTTTTTATAATCTATAAGCTAGTCATCTAACATTATTTTAAATGAAGCCAGACTCTCAGCACCAATCACTGAGTCCCGTAAATTATTCCATATATTAACTATCCTTTGGTTGATCCAGGATCCAGGTTTGGATGTTTTGTAAAGTTCTCCTCTTAATTGATACCCATGGCAGACATTTTTCTAACAAGGCCAATGTGCTCCCAAAGTACCTTTTTGAAGTCCCATGGCTCACTATCCCGACACTCACCCACCCGGGCATTATTGTCCGACAGGCACAGTATCCCAGTAGTGATCATCTTGATGCTGAAATACCTGACAGATGTTAAGGGTAAGGCAGTGGATGTGATGAATTGCTACCTTACCCCTGCTGGTGCACAGTAGGGAGCAGTTGGTTGGGGCACTTGGCTGAGCTGCTCTGGTGGTGTACAGGGTTAAACCACAAGCAGCTCAGCCAGTATGCTTTGTGAGACTCGGGTTCTGGTCCAGGTTATGTCTTTTACCGACTCCTCCAGAACTAATATATTTTTTATGCCTGGGTCCTCTCCCCCTCAGAGTTTTTTATTTTGGTTAGGGGGAGTGTGAGGCAGAGCGTCCCACATGGAGGGTATGGAATGTGAAGCCCTCGCATTGCCATCCTATTCTTCTGCTTGATGCCCGACATTGTACTGCCGGGCATCTGATCTGTTTGGGCTGTGATTTTCAGGACCATAAACTCAGTATCCTGAGCATCGGGATACCGAGTTTCAGTCTACCTTAATATATTCACTCCTAAAGGTCATTATTTCTAAAGGTCTTGTAGGTCAAACACAGGTTCCTCCCTCAGCCTTCTATAGTCTAGTGAAAATAGTCCTAAATCTTGAAACCTTTCACTATATGAGATATGTGTCAACCCAGATATTTTTAGTTGTTCTTCTCTGCACCCATTCCAAAAAGGAGAAATCACCAACATTTTAAGGTTCCCAAAACTGAGCACAGTACTCAACGTGGGGCCTCACCAGGGAACCATACAAAGGTAAAATCACTCCCCTATCTCTGCTTCTAACATGCTTTAGAATGCATGTGAACATTTGATTTCCCCTTTTGACAACCTCACTGATGTGATTACTAAAGAATAATTTATTGTTTATATATATATATATAAAAGACAAAGAACTTCTGTGCACAAACACTGAGGCAAGGGTTACCCCAAAGGGCATTTATATATATATATATATATATATATATATATATACCCTGATTCTTTTCCTTATCAGTGGCTAGTAATTCAGTCCCATTTAAGTAATACTTAGCCATACTATTCCTATTCCCAAAATGCATAACCGCACTTATTGACATTAAATTCGAATTGATGCTCTTTAGCCCATGCCTCTCTTATACTGTTTTTAGATAATTCTGCAGACCCCTAATAGCAGCCTCACTTTCAGCAATGCCCCCTAACTTTGTATGATCCACAAATTTGCTAACCTAGGAAGTTAGTGATGAATTCATATGAAAATATTAAAAAGGAAGGCCCCAGCACTGACCCTATGGCACCCCACTACTCACATCTCCCCATTCAGAGCTGAAGCCCCTAATGGTCACCATTTATTTACACTACTCAAACCAGTTTCCAATCAATTTAATCATATTGTGGTTGAAACAGAGCTGAAACAAGGTTTTGATTGACTGTTTGTGAGGGACTTTATCAAATGCTCTAGCATAGTCAAGGTAAATCACATCCACTGTTAAGCATTGATCCAGTGCCTTACTAACTGGTGCAAAGAAATGCATTGAGATTGTTCTATCAAGACCTGTTTGGTTTAAAACCATGCTGTGATATGTCCCACAAGTCATCACCCTGTATATGTTTCTCAACAATTTCTTTAACAAATTTCTTGCATATTTTACCAACAATAGATGTTAGACTGATCGGCCTATAGTTCTTAACATTATGCCTAGAACCCTTCTTCAATATTGGAGTTATATTAGCCTGTTTCCTTTCCGATATTACCCTACCCTCCCTAATGGGGCAGGTAAGAGGAAAACTAATAGGGCCAGAAAGTTTGTTTACCAATTCTTTGAGAATCCTGGGATGTATTCAATCTAGATCCTGGGATTTATTTAAATTTATTTTTTCAAGTTTAGCCTTTACGGTGATTTCTGTACTATGGAGCATTAATTCATCTCCATATTCAAGATTGTCCAGCATCGGTGTATATTTATTTTTTTGTGGTATATGCTCAAAAAATAACCATTAAAGGTTTCTGCCATAGATAATTCATTGTATATCTGTCCCCCTTTTACACAGTGGTCCAATTTTAGGTGGACCGCCTCTAATGCCGTTAATGTACTAAAAAAATGTTTTTTTGTCATCACTAGTTCTAATTGCTAATTTCTAATTGTTCTCATGGAGGCAGTATAATGCAGTGGTTTAAGGCTCTGAGCTGCAAACCTGGAGACTTGGGTTTGAATCCCACATCTCCTACTCGTATACGGTGTGACCCTGAGAAAATCATTTAACTTCCTTATGCGCCCAGGTCGCAACTGTAAACCAGCTTCCAGCTAATGTGTCTCTCTTGGTAAAATAACAAAAATACAAAACAAAATTTCTCTCCTCATCTCTTCATGCCTTTTTAATCAAATCCTCATACATTTTAGTTTTTTGTTATATGAGAATGGCCTTTCGTTGGTCTGGTCATGCTTACATTTTTATATGTCCTTTTTTTCTTTGTCACCTTCCTAATCCTATTGTTAAATCAGTTTCTCAATCTACCACATTTATTATATTTTGTTATTTTTTCAGGTTCAAATGCTTTTATACAGTATTCAATGTAAAACTTGATTTCAGCCCAGATAGCTTCAAGTGAGAGATTCCTTAAGTCTTCCTTCCAGTTTCATTTATTTTTAGTATGCCCTCATTTCATTGTATCTTGCTGCGTTATAATATCTGATTTTAGTCAATCCAATTTGTGCCGACAGCTACTGTACCTTCTATTGCTACAAATACCATGTAATGGTCACTAAGACGTAAGGGCTGCCTGACAGTACAACCCGTGATATCATCTTCTAAATTACTCACAACTAAATCCAATATATTTGGGCCTCTCGTACTCTTTATGACATATTGTTCCATGCTGTTTGCTACTAGAAAGTTTGTCAAAACTTTATCCAATGTATTTCTACCTTCCAATACTTTCCAATCAATACATGGGAGGTGAAAATCACCCGTTATTACAGCTCTTGATTTAGTTCTGATTGTATTGAAAGTATCCAGGAAAACACTGTATTCATCAATACTTTGATTTGGTGGTCTGTAACAGACACCTACTGTTAGTTTTTTTATTCTTCAGTAGACAAAACTTAATCCAGATCTGTTCAACAGAGTTGCAATTGGGTGGGGCTATTTCAATTTCACTGCCCAGTATGTTATCATTGAAGTACTGTATATGGCTATTCTCCCCCCCCCCCATTTTCCCTTATGGTCTTTATGAAACAGCTGGAAGCCCTCAATACTTTTGTTCCAGTCCTCCTCCCTCCACCACAACTGTCATACAGCAATCATGTATATCATATTGTCTTAGTAGTAGCTCAAGCTCATCTTTCTTGTTTGCAAGGCTTCTAGTATTTAGTACCAAAAATTCACTGTGTCACATTTGTTAATGTCACTTAAAGAAACTCTAGTAACTTGGTCTGGTGTATTTAATTGACTATAATTATTTGTTCCACAGCCATGAATAGGTGATAATGATCCCCCGCTTCACTTCTGATCTAATTTAAATGGTACTCATTTATTGTAGTTCAGAATATGTTCCCCTAGAAGCCTACTATCCTTTTTATTCAAGTGTTGACCATGCCAGCTGTACAGCTCCTTTTTATTATGTTGGCTCGCACTTGCGTGCCAGCCGACATATTGCAGTAGTAGCAGATTTGGAGATGCAGTCACTGTGGGCGAATGCTGAGCATGCATTAGTAGGTGCGTCCCTCATTCCCCGATAAGCTAGCTGCGGGTGCTGACAGCAGGCATACCGAATGTGAAGTCCAGATCTAAGAAAAGGTCCACTGCAATGAGAGCCAAGCTTGTCATGTAGTGGACGTTCCCCTTCCTGGTGAAGCATTCCAAAAAACATGGTGGCAGTGACTGCCGCCTGTCACAATGCCATTAGCATAATGTCCCCCTCCCATTGCAACTGTGTGATGAGGGGGTGACCAATCCCCCTCGGCATCATATGCCCCCCAAAGCCTTTCTTTGCTGATGGGGGCCCTAATCCCCATCGGCTTCAGTCCCCATTCCCAGTTCAATCTGCCGATGGGGGGACTCACTCCCCGTCGGCATAATAACCCCCTTTTGTTGTGTGCTGAGGAAGGTGCCCAATCCCCTGTCAGCTACAGCCCCCCAAAATGAACAACTCAGGTGGCACACTGGGAGCCCACTGCAGTGTGCTAAATGTTCCTAAAATAAAAAAAAGTCCCACAATGTTTTTTTCCTTTTACCCCCCGTAAAACAGAAAATGGACCCTCGTCAAGTCTGGTGGGCCCTCCCACAACCCACACCCATCCTCTGTTCACCCCACCTCCCTACACCCCCCTCACCCCATACTTACCTCCAGAGCCCAGCGTGACAATCTTTGGTGGACAGGAACATGTCTGCACTCTTCAAAGCCGACTGCGAACTGAAGAAATGCAGGTAAACTGTATAATGGCAAAAATAGTTTTTTTTCAACTTTGATGCATGTCTTGGGCATTTTGGGGAATTTTGGCACCAAATTTTCAACATGGGATTATTGGGACCTCTCCTCATGAATTCAGTCACTGTCATGGCGTTATTTGGTCCCAAAAGGAGATTTTGTGGTCACTGCATGGAATCACCTTTTGGGACCAATTAATGAAATGACAGTGCCACTGTTCATGAGGTAGGCTCTCAAAAAGCTTATGCTGCAAATTTGGTGGGAAAAATCTCAAAAAATTCTGTTTTACGAGCATGCATTGCGCAGTTTCCATGCAGGTTTATAACTTCGTGAATTTGTAATATTTTCACTCTAGTTTTCAAAATTGACATTTTCCCACATCTCCTTATGAACAGTACAGCTGTCATTTTACATATCCTGGCCGAAATGTGTTTTCGCATGTCAGGCGCACTATTGCACAGTCGCTGTGCCAAATCAGTTTTCAGGAGAATTTCAGGAAATGATGGTGACACTGTTCATAAGCAGAGGTCATAAAATGCCTATGCCAAAAATTTGGTGATGAATGACCATAAAATGACTGTGTTGCAAGAGTGCTTTGGGCAGTTTCCACGCACCCTTGTAACATCACAACTTTGCAATATTTTCATGCCAGATTTTCAACACTGGCATTTTTTCACACCTCCTTATGAACAGTAGAGCTGTCATTTTTCACATCCTGGCCAAAATGTGTTTTGCACCTGTGGTGCACAATGGCATGGTTGCTGTGGGAAATCAACTTTTGGGACAAATAAAATCACAGTGCCACTGTTCATGAGGGAAGGTCCCAAAATGCCTATGTTGAAAATGTGTCTCTGCAGGGTGAGGGTGAGGTTGGCGTCACTTCAGTAATTCACTGCCATTCCTATTATGCATCTCTAACTCCTGCGCTACCAATGCCAATGCCAGTGAGACAACATTCGGCATTGACAAATGCTTATTAATACATTTTTCCTATGTCTTAATGCACATTATTCCATTGATCAAGCAACATTTGTGTAAATTGTGGTTAATTTTCAGAATTTTCCTATTCCTTTTTGTAGTTTGACCTTGTTACTGGTAGGATCTCCTAAAAAATGACATCGCAGTTATTGTTTGCTAGCATTTTGTGAAGGCTTTTAAAGTCCCTCTGAATCTCATCATTTGATATATTTCTAACATCATTAGTCCCAGTGTGGACCAACATAAGTGTTTTCTTATTTCTAGCTTTCAAGATTCTGGCTGCCATGTCCAAGATATCACTGAGCCTTTCACCTGGGACACTATTGCTAACAATATTTTTGTATTTCCTTGTGAAGCAAATTTACCTGTGTACTTGGCAATAGAATCAGCCAGAATAAAAGTTTTTTTTAATAGTGGTTTCATTAAAGACTTCTATTTCCATATCTTTAATTATTTCCCATTCACAGACAGCAGGTGTGCTGTTGGCAGTTTCAAAGCTAATGAGTTCCTGGTCAGGGCTAGAAATCTGTGAATTGCTTATTGAAGTCACAGTATTATTACTCACACTGTGAGAGCTTTCCTGAAAGACAGTCTATAAGCCAACAGGGTAGTGCAAATGAACCACCATAGCCATAGTGAAGCTGTGACAGTCAGCACTTTTGTCCCTCTAATGAAGGAGGTCAATGGATACAGCTCATTTGTTTCAGTCCAGGTGTTGCCTCTTACTCCAGAGGCTCCCAAACACCAATCCAGTTTTAAAATCAATAAAACAGCACTATCAGTGTGCAGAACACACACACTCACATACACACGCATGCACACTCGCACGCACTCATGCACACATGCATACACACACACACACAAATGCACACACACACACACACAGTCTCCTTGCCCAGAGTCTTTCCACAAAATCCAAACCATCCAGCGTGGTGAAGGAGGGAAGAGAGGCAAACCTGGATAGTTTCTGGTTGGAACAAAAGGTCATGGACACAGTTTTCTTTGTGTTGAACCAAATTTGGTAGGCCTAAATCTAGTGCAAGACATTGTAGAAATCTTGCTGGAGCATGACTTCAAGAAAGGTGTAGGGAACAGTGTTGTCTGTATACATGTGAATATGCAAATTGACAAAGACTGAGGGGAGGTTTTTGAGACAAATGGAGAAGAGGATGGGACCCAGGATGGTGCCCTGAGGGACCCCAGCCTTGATGGGGAATGGAGGGGACAGGATACCACCTACCTGCAATAAATGCTAATGGCCCATGAGGTAGGAGTGAAACCATTCAACTGCAGAGCTTGATAGGCCAGCAGAACTAGCCTATCCAGAAGAAGTGGATGGGCCACTGAATCAAATGCTTTTGAAAAATCAATGAACATGGATGGTGTAATGTGCCCCATGTCCATCTCAGAGAGGATGGAGTCAGTGACACGTAGGAGGAAGGAGATGGTGAAATGGTGTTTCTGAAAACCAGACTGGAATAGAAAGAAGTAGTTGGAGGAGTGAAGGAAGCCAGATAGCTGAGAGTTGACCAACTTCTCTTGTATGTTTGCAAGAGCAGGAAGGAGGGAAATGAAATGGTAGTTTCCAGGGGAAGAGGCATCACCACCTTTGTGAAGAGGGAGAACTTTGGCCAGTTTCCAGGCTGGCAGGACAGCACTTAGGGTGATGGTCAGTTAAAGAGATGAGTGAGAGGGGAGGCAACGGCTACAGCTGAGAGATGGAGGAGTTTGGGGTCCAAACCATCAGGACTAGTTTTTGATGGGTTGAGTCAAAGGAAAGCAAGCATGGTTTTCTGCACAGACATAGGAGAGAAATGAAACCCCATTGAGGGGAAGACAGAATGGGGGTGTGGAGACAAGGGGTTGAAAGTTGAATTGGGAGAGAAACAGGAGGGGAGAGCACAAGTGGTAAATAACTCATTCAGGTGAATAACAACAGAGGAAGGGTCAGAGACTGATGTACCAATTTTTGTAAGTATAGGAGGAGCAGATTGGGTTTAGGGATTAAATAAAGAATGAATCACCTTCCAAAACTTGGTGTAGCAGTTGAAATTGTTCTGGAGGTTGGCATTGAAGTAACAGGTGTAAAAGTCTGAGTGGCCTTTGTGCATGAATTCCTTAGCACTCTGTAGGAGTGAAGGTTGGAAAGAGACTGAGAGAATTTGAACTTAGTCCAGGCTTGATCTCGGGTCTGGCACAAATCAAAGAGGTCAGGGGTAGTCCAACGATGGTGGGAAAACTTAAAACTGACCTCCCAGACAGGCACATGTTTGTCCCAGACAGAGGTTAAGATCTAATGGAAGAGGGTAAGGCCAATGTCTATATCAGGTGCAGAAAGCAAGGGTAACCAATCTGTTGCATACAGGTCACTTAGTAGCATGTCTGTGTTTAGTGACTGTAATGACCGAGACAAAATATAATTCAGTGGGGATGGGGACACCAGAATTTTCTTTCTTTTTTTTTTATTAGAGCTGTTTGATCCCCATCACCTCTTCCTGCCAACTGGTGACGTGGACACATAGGTATTTTTTAGATGTTTTCTCCCTAATCCCCCCTGAGGCCCCAGCACATGGCTATGTGGGCATGTGGAGGCATTCTACACACTCCATGGTGCCAGCTCAGCCCCTTCCACCTCCTGTAATCGTTTGCTGCCCCTCTCCACCTACACTACTCACCGGACCTCCACCCAGTGGGATCAGAACTACGGAGGGGGTGCCAACCCATCCTCATCACCCTTGGGAAAAGAGAGCTGCCCATCAGCATGCCCAATCCTGCTCCCCCCTTCCCCCAATGCCAGCACCCCAATGATTCAAGGTCGTTCCCGAACCCGGGTTGCCAGCGTAGTGCAAGGGGTAGCATCCAGCACCTCCACCCTCAGTGCCATCGGGCTGGCTGACACCAGGCTTTTCGGACACACTAAATCATATAATGATCACTAAAAGTGTCTAAAGCAATGAAGCACTGCTGATGGGATGAGAAAATCCAGTCTAGCAGGGAGTGATTTATGGAATGGGGATTATGCCAGGTGGGTTCAGTGATACGTTGTGATTGGTTCAGGAACTCAGTTCTGAAGGAGGTAGACTTAGAGTCAGGGGAAAGCCAACTAATATTGAAATCCCCTAGGAGAATTAGGTCACCAGAAATGGAGTGTGTAGTAGTGATCGAAGGTGAGTCGACAAGTGTAGAGGTGGTTATATTAGGAGATGCATAAAGAGACCCAGTGTGTATGGGCAGAGAGAAGGGGAAGGGGAAGGAGATTTTGGTGAACAGATACTTGTGGGAGGAGGCTGATGTCTCCCTTAAAGTGACAGTACAAGGGAGGCTCCATCATACATAGAAGACTACTCCTCCTCCAAGCTTGCTACTACCCTGCCTGAAGAGATGGTACTTAGGACAAGCCAGGCTAGAATCAGTATGTATGGAGGAGAGCCATGATTCAGTGATATAGAGGGTATCAGGAGCATTATGGGAAACCTATACCATATGAAGATCCAGTTTAGGGAGAAAGTTCCAAGCATTTAGATGAAAAACACTGAGGCTTTCAGGAATAGAGAGAAGGGAAGAGGAAGAAGGGCAATGGTTGACTTCCACATCACCTGAGAGGATGAGAAGCAGGATAAGAAGATGGAAGACATGGAAGGACTTGTGTGCTCTCAATCAGGGAAGAGTGAAAGAGAAGGAGAGGGATGGGAATGGGACAAGATAGATTGTGACAGGGACTCCAGGTCAAGGGAAAATGACAGCAGGAGACCAGGGTGTACAGGGAAGGAAGGAAGGTGTGGGGAATGGAGGGGGAGGAGGAGGAGGAGGAAGAGGAGGAGGGGAGAGAAGGAGAATAAAGAGAAAGGTAGAGGAGGTGAGGGTAAAGGAGAAGTTGACTGAAGCAAAGGAAGGAGGAGGTGTAGAAGGAGGGCAGGAAGCAAAATGTGTTTAATTGACACAGCAAAATACAACAGAAATTGAGTCCAAACAAAGCAACAATAGACTAGTGGTAGAAAGGGCTAAACAAACAGTGAATACCAAAAGTGTGCTCAAAATTATAATGTAAAATATCAGGTAACAGTAACAACAGCAACAAAGTAAAACTGATAACCAAACTTGGTAGTGACTATAGCAAGAACAGGAAAATCATAAGTGAGCAAAGCAGTGAATACCAAAAAGTACTCAAATAATAAGATAAAATATCAGGCAACAGTAACAATAGCAACAGAGTAAAACTGGTAACAAAACCTGGAAGTGACTATTACAAGCACATGAAATTTGTATGTGAGCAAACAGGCATAGGCATGAAAGTGAACTGAGAGAAGGCAGTTGCCCCAACATATAAGGGCAGGAATACAATGGCAATGCAGTAGAAAGACAATGGGCATGTAGTACCACATTACAGCAGGAGCTAACATAACAATAAGTCAAGCAATAGAGTTTTGAACCCCCCCCCAATAGATAAGGTGCAAACAGAAGACGAACATCAACTGGACAGAACTGGAACGACTTATGTGCCTAAAACCAGGTATGAGAAGTTCAAAGCAAGCATGAAAGGGAGCCTAGGGAACAGCATGGCCAGCCAACCATCTGCCTTATGACTGACTCCAGGCAGACTCCTCAATGTCTTTAGCTATATAGTCCTTTGTGCAGTCGGCTGCTGGAAAGGAAATTACATAAATGGGGGGGGGCTTGCGGTCCCTGCCCAGCCCATTGATGTCCCAGCTTGGCTCTGTGATTGGCTGTCTGTAGTGAAATAGAAGACAGGAGCCGATGGAAAGAATGGAGTGGAGAGGAAAGTATGTGATGGTAAAAACAACTCTCTTCTGCTCCTAGCTGATCCCTAGGCTGAAAAAAATGAAGGGAAGAACAAAGGCTTGCAGGAGTGATTCAGAGTTTGCAGGCTTGCAGTCCCTGCCCAGCACTTTGATGTCCCAGCTCAGCTCAGCGATTGGCTGACTGCAATTAAATAGGGAACAGGAACCAATGAAAAGATTGGAGAGGAAGGGAGAGTGTTTGATAGTAAACCATCTCTCTCTCTCTCCTGCTCCTAGCTAGTCCTTGGGCTGAAAAAAATGAAGGGAAGAAATAGATCTGGCTATGTAGAGGAGGCCAATAGACTTTTGGGGATAGGTAAACATATGTTTTGTTTGACTCTTAGCCAACTCTGATGATTAAAAATGCTCCATTTGTTTTTATTGAACAGGCACTGAATTTAAAACATATTAAGGGAAATGAGGCTGCGTTTTTAAAAGTCAGCAATTCAATAACCTTGCTTTTATTACATACCCAAAGTGCACAAAAATCCTGCCAAGCCACCAGATAGGCCTATAGTCTTGGGTATAGGAACTGAGCACCTTTCACAATTTGTGGATTATTTTTTGCAGCAAGTGGTGCAGCAGTTGGGATTGTATACCTAAGTCTCACAGGATCTCCTGCACAAATTAAGAAATGTAAGACAGCAAGCAGAGTACAGATGGGTCAGGAATGACATAACCTCATTGCTTACTTCTAGTCCCCATAACAAAGGATCAGACACCTTCTCATTGTTCCCTAATCAGTATACCTGTACCAGTGTACTACAACCTGGGTTTATATTTTCTGCAGTTTATTTCATTTTCATGATTTTTTTTGCTTTTAATGGGAAATATTTTTTGCACTGTTGTGGCACTGTGATGGGGGTCACCATGGCCACCTCTTATGCCAATTTTTATTGCGGGTGCTGGGAACCATGTTTATTTTTGATTAATTATGCAATGATTTTTTTTACAATGTGGTGCATTGGTACATATACATATAGTACAATTCGCATTAAACTGTTCTGCCAATTAGTTGCTTTAGTGTTTCCGACTGAGTTGCATAAGTAATGATGGATTCAGTACAAAGCCTTGCACAAACTGTTTCCTAAGAGTTACAACTTAAGTTTTGCATTGCATTGTGACTGGGATCAGGTGCATTCCAACTGAGTTGCAAAAACATTTTCTAAACATTGCTCTTGAACTGGTTAAGTATTGAAAAACAATAAAATGTGAGTTGCCAGTGCATTGCCAACTGTAAAAAATTATGCTGAACCAACTCACTGAAGAAACACTTTAATGCAACTTGTCCTGTAGATGATATATTAATCACCTGAAAATGGGATGCAACACCTGCAAGTGAGGTCATTGACTAGATCAATCAATCAATCAATCAATCAATCTTTATTTTAACAGGTGAAACACCATTGAGACAAACTCATTTACAATGTGGACCTGGAAAGGTCAACGAACAACAGTAATATACAGAGACAGTGTAGCTAATAACAATACAGTTAGATACAGATAACAAAGAGGTATAGCTAAAAGTTAATACAATGTTCTTGAATATACAACCATAACCTATATACATATCTACAAAATAACTTCAACAGACCAGGCTTAAAAAAGTAAAAGAAATTAGGGTAGATGAAAGCCCTTGGTGGACAGTAAATAAGCAACTAGAGAAGAAAATCTGTATAGTAGTGAGGACAGCACAAGTATAGCAGTACATACTGTAGAAGAGTGTAAAAGAATGGTAAGAGAGGTAGTTATTGGTAGATTAGAACCAGACCCGGCATTAGGGGACTATTAGGGGAAGCACTAACATGTCTGCTTGAAGGAGCCTACAAAGTTTTGAAGGATAGCTTCACATGTGCTGCAAGTTTCATGGACTTGTGAGTATTACTCCTTAGAACTGAAAGGGTGTGGCTTATTGCAGATCTACCAAAATGTAATCTAACCTTGGGGATTTATTTATTTATTTATTTGCTTTTGTTAACCGGGTAAGCACACTAGACAGCCAAGTGCCTATTTTCAGGTGTGACCTGGGAGATTACAAGGTACATACAGGAACATCAGGCAAATACAAGTGAAGAATTACATTAAAGAGAATTAGCACACAGTGACATTACAAGCAACAGTACCATCAGGAAAATACAAGTGAAGGATTGCTTTGAAGTGAATTAGCACACAGGGGCATTACAAGCAACAGTACCAGCAGGGATTTACATTGCAGTATTTCTGATAAGTGAAATACAAGATAGACTTCTCAAAGGGTTGCTACCCACAGCACAGAGAGGTAAACTATCTGGGTTGTGGGTAGAGCCCCAACCTCGTTCAATTCCTTCCCTGCATTTGTCACTAGTCTGAATAAACGTGTTGCTTTCAAAATGGCCCTCAGAAACCACCTTCTCACTACCCACTCCTGTACATGCCCCCAGCAATGAGACGGCGGCACCCTGGCTCCCAGGGGTCAGACAAATATCTATGTACAGTACAAGTCACATTAAACTGTTACATCAACTCATTGGTGTAACATTTTTTTTTGTGATTCTACTGCAGGGGCAGCTTGAATTGATGAAGCTTTTAATTCTTTTCCAGCCATTCTTCACTGCCTATTCAACTCACTTGTACCTGTTTAGTGATATGGCAGTAGCTGTTTTGCAGTGTTTATGCAATGCATTTTCATGGCATTGTTTACAAATATCACAGGATTCCTTAAGAGCATTGTTTATAAATATCACAGCATTCCTTAAGAGCATTGTTTATAAATATCACAGCATTCCTTAAGAGTTGTTTAGTCTGCCTTCTGAAATGAAACTCATAAGCACTAAGCCGAAAATAAAGCTTGTAGTCTTAACAGCTAGTTGAAAACCAATGCTAAACTTTTAATAATTCATTGAATTAAACACTGCACAGATTAGGAAACTCATTGAACAATGCTACACCAGTGAGTTGGGAGAACAGTTTAATGTGACTTGTACTGTATGAACAGGCTAGGCCTAGTGACAAAGTCTAACTGCTAGACTGCTTCAGATATTATGTCTACTCAGTAATATGCTTACAGCAATGTAAAAAAATGCTTAGCTACTATCTTGTATAGGCTACTGCACAGGCACACCACCTCCCTTGTATGTACTGTTTGCTGCTCAATGGCAGTGTGCTTGTTATAACTCTTGAACTGGGGTATCGTATTGTATGTATCTGTAACTGTATATCCTGTTGTGTTATATGTTATGTATTATGACGTGGAGCCTTTGGAAATCAGTCCATGACTCAAAGGATTGTAATTCCGATATCTTACAAATAAATAAATCCTGGAGGAGAGGAGGGAGAGAGGCGATATGATAGAGACATACAAGTATCTTACAGGGAGGAACAGGGTGCAGGAATACACTATTTTTAAGTGAAAAAGATGTTCCAGGACTAGAGGGCATTGGATGAAGTTGAAGGGAGGACGATTCAGAGGAAACGTGAGTAAGAATTTCTTCACAGAATGGATGGTGGACAAGTGGAACACCCTGCCAGAGGAAGTGGTGGGGGCTGAAACAATCACAGAATTTAAGAATGCATGGGATAGACATAAAGGAATTCTTGAGGTCAGGAGTAAGGGGCAACAGACTTCTAGGAAAACATAAACTGAACTTACAAGCTCAAATGGGCAGACTGGGAGGGTCATAGGCCCTTATCTGCCGACACTGTCTATGTATCTATGTATCTATGTAAATAAAGTAAACAATCCAAGCTATAACGAGGGAGCTTGTTGATGATAGCTCTATATGTCCATAGTACTGCATTTTTCTGACATTTAATACTAAGGGAGTTCCAGCCTACTGAGGTATAGAGCGAGCAGCGATGGGTGGAATATGGCTCACCCATAATAAATCTAAGTGCTTGGTATTATAAGGTGTCAAGTTTAAACAAGGCAGAACTTGGGCCTTGCCCATACAGGAAGTCAGCATAGTCTAATAATGACATGAAGGTTGTTTGGACCAGCCTGGTTTTGGCTTCCACGGTTAGAAAGCGCCTAACCCTAAGAAAGAGACCAAGCCTCAGCTTAAGTTTTTGTGAGAGCTCCTCAATATGATCAGTGAAAGATAGTTTATAATCGATCCAGATACCTAGATACTATGATAATGATTTTAATTTTAATTTTGCCATGCAGACAGATACAGAAAACATCAATTCCTTGAATATGAATTGGCTTGTACAGGGAAGTAAGACTGAACCATGTGTGTGTATAGAAAAGCACTCTGGGGGCAACACGTCTTGCACATGTGTAGTGCTCATCCATCATCTTTAAAAAGTAATATACCTTACAGCCACTTTCCATGCTTGCACAGGAACTTGTTTACTGGATTCAGATAGATTTTGAGCAGCAGTCTAGGGAGTTACATAAGAGACTGGTGTTGAGGGGATACCCAGGAGAAACTTTAAAAAATAAGTATTTGAAAAGGCAGTAGCACAGAACAGAGAGTCCCAATTGGTCCCATTGAAAGCAAGGAAAGGTAAACAACCAGTGACATTAGTATTTGAGTACAATTCTTTGACACAAGTTCAAGGGATAATAAAACTGAACTGAAACATTTTACGACACTGTATTGTTCCTGGTGTGTTTGATGATCCACACCATCTTTCATTTAAAAGATTGCAGAAATGAAAGGACTCATTAGTCCACAGTCACTTTTCTATGAAAAAGATCTCAACCCTTAATTGGTTGCCTCCACAACCAAAAGTCTTTTTTTGTTTGCAAATGGTGTTCTGCTTTAGGTTCAGTAGAACCACAAGAACATTTGAACATCCTGGGTTAGATTAACAATGTTGAAATAGACAGATTCTATGCTGCTGTACTGATTTTCTTATGTATGCAATTGTCTGCCCCTGTTCTAAGATCTATGTTGGCAGGATTAGTCATTTTCTCAAAGTGCCCATCCAGAAACATATCTGGGACATCCAGAATACTTGACTGAATTCAAGCCTGGGAGCACACTTTGAAGTCCACCACAATAAGTTCCCTAGTGGTCTTTTGTTTTGTTGAATTGAACATGTCCCATCCCCTGAGGAGGGGACAAACTAAGTACACTCTTACATACTATAAAAGAGTCTTGCTATATATATACACGAATTGCAAGCAAGAAAAACAACTGGTTTAAATATTATTTTTGACTTGACATTCTTTTGTGATGGAACTTTATCAATGATAAATCAAAAACTAGTTATCATAAGAGAAGAATAAGGGTTACTCATGTGTTATTTTTCCTCCCGTATGTCACTTTATAGTTCCTAGTTTGTATGATCATCTAATGACCATTGAGAGATCTACTGCAAATAAATGTCTGTAAAAAGACATGCTTAAAAGAAGCCTATAACTTCAAACAAACAAATATCATAAATGGAGAACAAACGTTAGATATCTGTAGCATTTTAAGGTCATTGGAACAGTGTAATGTGTCTGTTTTATCATTCAGTTTCTGCAGTAATGTAATAATAATGTTTATGAAATAGTTAAGGGCATACCTCTCAACTGTCACACATTGCGAGGTACGTCACTCATTTTACCTCTCAGAAACCCTCTGTCTCACATGGCACAGGTAATATTCCATACTGCCCACTGAAACTTCAATGCAGAAATTCATAATAATCTATGATACTCAGTTATCAGCAAACATGAATAACATAAGTGCACAGATTTAGCCTGTGCTGTGAGTTTGCAATGTCATTTTGAGATGCGCCACACATTTTGCCCATTTGTCACACATACTGTCACACATTTGAATGATGAAAGGTTGAGAAGTATGGTTAGAGGTGTGCGAAAAAAAATTCCACCAGCGGAATTTCTGCGAAAGTTGGATTTTCACTTCTGTGAACGTTCAGAAATCATTTCGCCAACTTTCACAGAAACTGCACAGAAAAACTGCAGAATAAATGTAAGAAATGTGGGTTAATGTATTAAACTGTGGGGGCACTGAAGTAATGCAACCATAGATAATTACATGATATAATGCGAAATACTAAGCAAGAGGGTTAATTTCCGCATGTCATGTAAAAAGCCCACAGTTCATAATTAAATGCCGCAGTACTATGTAGAAATATGCAGTTATTTAGTGAAAGTTCATAATTCTGCCACAGGCGAAGGAGCAGAAAATTCAGTGAAACTTTCGAAATTTCATGGAACTTCTGTGACAGCGGAAATCCACACTTTTACCCACCCCTAGTAACAGTCTTTGCAAAATATAATGTTTTCTGCAAGCCGTGGTTTCTACAATTTTTTTATAACATATTTTCTCTCTCCCAGTGCTGGCAGGGTTTGGTGGTAGTTATACTGACCATCCATGCTCTGCCCCCCTCCAGCTGTCGGGGATCATGCTGCACAGTACTGGGGCCTTTTGAGTTGTTTTTCAGCTTTGCTTGTTTTCCTGAAACCTGACCGCTGTGGATGCCAGCACAAAGGACATATGTCCAAGCTGTAAACCTGCTGGTGCATGTCTCAGTCAAGCACCTAATGGTGTCTTCTCCTCCCCACACTACAAATCCCACTCTGTCACCAGTGCATTTTTTCTGCAATTTTTTATGTTTGATTTTATATGAATTGGTAGATTATGCACAGTAGAATTGTTGCATTGCATGCAGTTCTTTCTTTAAAAAAGGGTCTTTGATATAAGCGGACACCAAGGATGTCTAGAGATGAGGGAACCTGGCATTATTAAGGTAGTGATCTCTTAACATTATAGCCTTGGGAAATGTATCAAAAGAATTGATTTGCCTTAGATTGTAAGATGCTGGTTCATGTGTTCAATTTGATACTGACAGCAAATTAGAATCATGACTAGCTTGGGGGGGGGGTGATTGCACTTCAATGCTGGTGCCCTTGTACTAATCAGTTTGTAAGAGAATTAATTAATTTAAGTAATCATGATCCTTGAGCACACTTCACATTTACACATTTTTGTTGTGGGGCTGGTAAGCATATAAAAGTTGTTTCAAACAAATAGGGTACATCATTCCTGAAGAAGGAACAGGGAGCTCCAAAGCACTGGGGGTGCTATTGTTGTTTTGTTCACAGGCAGTATTGTTTGTTTTAAAACTAGAAATAAAATTGTAAAGCTTTTTTAAAAAATAAAAATGACCTTAGTGCAGCAGTTGCCTGGGAGGGCAAGTTAGCTAAGCAACACATTAGGCAGCATTTGCCTGTACCAAATGGACAAGAGAGCATTTTATTATGATAACAGAGTGACCACAATTGCTGAAGACATGCTCTAGAACCACAAAATGTTGAATCACTAATGGAAGAAATAAAAGAGCATTGTTGTGCATTTACAATATGTGAAGTTAAGCAGTCTTCATCATCTTTACTTATGGACTTAGTGCTATAAGAAGGACTCATTTAAATTACATAAGATATTGTCATTACAAATCATAGGGCATCTGGGAGTTCTATTGCACAAGAGATGTGCAGAGACCACAGGGTAGGGAAGTATGCTTAAGAAAAGAAAGAAAAGAACAGGATAACAATTAATTACAGGAACAAAATGTACACTGAACTTGTGAAGATGAGCACTGAGGGAAACTGAAAAGGATGAGAAGACATGATGAGAAAGTGGGAGGTTATGCCACAGGTAGAGGCAGCAGTATTAGAAAGCAGCCTAGTACATGGAGGATTATTAGCAGGGAAGGGAGAAATAATGAGTGTCAGAGAATCTAAGATAATTGGGGTAGGGATGGGGAATAGAAATGTATGGAAACAAATTGTTTAGGCAGAAAAAGCCCCAGAGGTCCATCCAGTCTACATATTTCGCTGCATAGCTCAGTGTGTGTCCTAATGTTGTGCTAGAATTAGAGATCTGATAGCCCTAGTGGCGTGATCATCACCCCTTTTTGGAGTATCACTTAAGGATTAAAGTGATTTACTGTTGCAAAGGAACTTAGCAGTGGAGGAGACACAGTGGGAGAAGTACTTGTTTGCCAGGATGGAGGGAATGGAGTAGACCCGTGCAAAGGGGGCAGTGGTATATATGAGGTGAGCAGTTTAGTGCAAAACAACAGGAGTGAAAGAGTGAAAAAGGGGGTTCATGCTAGCCAGAGAGGTCTTTGGGGTAGCAGTGTAGACCGCATTCATGTGCAGTAACCAATCACTGTCAAGCACTGGGAGAATCATTTTGAGAATGATATTCTAGCAGACAAAGAGGGGAGACAAACATATTCCAGTACAGCACACCTAAACATTGAGTTTTCTGTTGGTAACATCAGCATGACCATTTACCCTGTGCTGCTCAAATCATGAAGACCTGCAGACACTAATTGATTTGCTCCAGCCCAACTAGACTCATGAAACTTAAAATTAATGACTAAAACCACAATGAGCTGAATGCCACATCTAGATTTTCCAAAAAATGTTAGAATGCATAGGAATCCTGAAGATTTTTCAGATCTGTTTGAGTTTGCAACTGTTAGATAGCTTAGACCTTTTCAGAGCATAAAAATTATTGATCTCCACAGACTTTATAAATTTTTGTGAAGAATAGTGAATGATGGTGTCCTCTATAATTATAGCACATAATTGTCTGACTCGTCAGCCAGTCAGTTATTACTGTAAAGGATATCATCATTCATTCATTCATGGACTGAATACTGAAGAGAGCTGACTGCTTCTAGATGTGAATGCAGTTCTGATTTTTTATAGGGGCAGTCAGTATCCTTTAACTTTAGGGGCCTGGGGTGAGGATACATGTTGGGAGCTGCAGGATAGGGTGATGGCTTTTCAGATTGTAACCCTCTTGTTCCCAGGGGTTACTAGAATCCCAGTTAGATCAGTGGCAGGCAGGGAAGACAGCTTGTGAAATGCCAGGTAAATGGGTTTCACACTGTCTCACTCTGTTTTCAGTCACTGCTGAGCTGGAGTGATGATGTAGTCATGGAACTCTCTCAGCAGCATAAGCCACAATGTTCAGCTGTTTTTAGAGTGAATTGGAATGTAGAGCTAGTGTTCTGTAGGAGTTCGAGTAGGAGGCGGCAGCAGCTGCTGTGCAGCTCCTCAGTTTAGCTCTGATAAAGAGCTACCCCTTTGGTTTTTGTAGTAGTTTGTTCTCACCCGAGAAGAAGAACAAAGAAGACAGTTTTTCTGAAGAGGTGGAGACCTGTGCCAATAAGATTTTTTCTTTGCCCCATCCCTGGAGGGATGGGGGTGAACTCCAGGATTTAGGGGCAACTCTTCTTGATACACATGCTGGGTGAAGCTGCCTTGGACATCTTCATTTCTTGTGAGTACAATTTTCTTTGTGTAAGCCCAGGTGCATATGCAACACCTAGGGGTGAATTTCTCTGCCAAAGGGACTCAGTTGCCTAGATTTTCTGTTTTAAACATGTCTGCCTATGTTGGAGTTCAGTAAGTGACTGTCCAAGTACAGAACTTTTAAATTCTGACACCTCAGAGGTGTGTGCGTAGAATGTTAAGTGTGAAATACATTTCAAGACAGCATCTACAGTGTTTCTACACTTGTGTGGTGTTATTAACCAGATGACTGGCTGAGTATAAGCTTGGAAACAAAAGGTGGGAGACCCCCCATCTGGAGTAACCAGTTTACCTCTACGGGTTCTGAAGGGCACCTATTACTTTTTCTTCAGTGCAACTATCCAATGCCTGAGAAAAGTGTTTACCCCTGTATGTGGGTTGTGTTCTCTCAGTTTACCCCAGTATAGTGGGTTCTTAAAGTCCTGTACCTGGATGTGCTCTCTTGTGGTCATGTGTACCACCATCATTCCTCATGAAATATGGGAAAATGTCCTAGTACTGGCCGTGTGTGCCCAGTCGATGAGAAATGTACTACGTCTGGCTGTGTGTGCCAATCTCCATTTCAGAACCAAAGTGTTCACTGTTTTGTATTACTTTAGCCTATGCTAAATGGGAATTTCAGGAATTTCTGAACCCTGGAGAACCTGCAATACCAGTATGTACAGCCCTATGGGGTCCATCTTCACTCTGTGATTATTCCTACTTTGTTACATGAATAAAAGCCACACTCTAGAATCCCAGCCTGGTTTGGACAGTATTGTTATTGCTTCCTTGTGTCTGGATTCACTTGGGTGCCCCTGTCCAGAAGTGCAAACCTAGCATAATTGTGAGTAAATGTTTTCTCCCAGTGACCTGTGTTGCTGGCCATGGTAATTGGCCCCACTAGGTGTGTGCCAGGTAGTTGCCACACTTGGTTGACTGTTTTTTTGTGTAAAAGTCTGGTCCACCAAGTCTAATGGAGGCCATCTCTCTCTTCTTTTATTTCTTGTACTAATTCATGTAAACACTCACCCCTTTCTGTTGCCCCTAGATGTTTGTGGTGAGAGGAGAAGCTCTGCTGGTTAAACAAGGTGGTGGATTACAAGATGAATTAGGAAGTTGCTGTGTTTAATGTGGTGGGGAAGGGGTGGCTACATGATTTGGCATAGGCATGGGAAGAGATTTTACAGCATTTTGGCTAACTACTGTATATCTGATCATTCCTCTAGAGATCAGCATATTTCACTGAGATCTGGCTTGTTGATGTCTCTGGGCCTGTCCTGAGGCAGTAATCACAGTTTAGTTCTGAATGAAACTCTGCAAGAGGTGGGAGTTTAAGGAAGGCAACGTGGCCATCTGTTTCAGATCTTGATTGAAACTGACAGGGTACCCATTGATGGTGGTAAGGTCATTTGAATGTGTGGCACAGAAAGGTGATTCAAATGTGAGATGGAGGATCCTCCTTGTTTTCTGACCCCATACTGGTGAGCAGAAAATCCTATGGGAATTTGTGGATTTATTAATGGCCTATCATTGAATACCACAAACCTGATCGTGCTGGGGGATTCCAGCATGCGGGTTGATGATGAAACCTCACAGTTTGCTCAGCAGATACTTCAGTTGATGGATTCCCTGGACCTCACACAGGTTATTTCCACTGCCATCCTTGAATTCAGTCAAGCCTTGAGCCTTGTCTTCTCAATCATCATCATCATCATATTTTATTTAATATAGTGCACTTTATCATTTGGACTCAAGGCACTTTACAGAAAAACTAATTCATAAAAAAACAATAAAATACATATTATAAAAACAAATGATTATAAATTACTAGTTAGGTTAGCTAATCTTATCAGATGGAAAAGCCTGTCTAAACAAAAATGTTTTCAGCTCCCGTTTAAAGACTTCTAATGAATGGATCTCTCTTATGTGATGAAGAAGGGAATTCCATATGGTTGGTGCCATGAAAAAGAATGCTCAAGCATCCGATATTTTATGATGAACCCTGGGAATTTCCATGAAACCCTCATCTGCTGAGCAGAGTGGATGAATAAAGCAGCTGGGCCATAGGAGGTCTTGCAGGTAGCCTGGCCCCTGACTGTGCAGGGCATTAAAGGTCAGCAAACTGACCTTAAAGTTGATCCACCACCTAACAGGCAGCCAGTGCAGACAGTGCAGCACAGGTATAATAAATCACAATCTTGACAGACTGGTCAACAACCTGGCCAATGCATTCTGCACCAGCTACATGCAGAGAAGATCAGCCCCCCAATATCCCCAGGTACAGGCCATTGCAGCAATCAAGCTGTGAAGTCACAAAGGCATGGACCAGTGATGGCAGATCACCTGGGGTATCAGATGTTTGATCCTGGAAATGTTTCTTGGATGGCAAAATGAATTTTGGACCACAGCCAACAACTGCAACTTAAGTGTCAAACAACAGTCCAAAACAATGCCGAGGGTCTTCACCTCCACAGAGGTGAGCAATTGGGAGTCCCCAAGCCTCAGCCCGCAGACTCGACCAGATTGCACACTCTCCCCTGGGTGACCAGATTCCACCACTAGTATCTCAGTCTTATCAGGATTCAACCTAAACCAGTTGGCCCTCATCCAGTCTTGAATCTATGCAAGACATCGGTTAATCACTGACACGGCCTCCTACTGCTCAGGTGCAAAAGACATGTATAACTGAGTGTCATCTTCATAGCAGTAGAAACTCAGTCCATATCATCTTATAATGTGCCCAAGTGGTAGCATATACACCGCAAACAACATTGGGGATAAAATGGAGCCCTGTGGAACCCAACGTGGAAAGGGCAGAGGTGCTGAGGAAAAATCCCAGATACCACTCTCGGCATCCTACCAGTGAGGAATGATTGAAATCAGTTGAGGACTGTGCCAGTCAATCCACAACAAACCCACAGGCACTCCAATAGCACCCCATGGTCCATGATGTCAAACGCAGCTAAGAGATTGAGAAGAATAAGAATGGAATGACTTCCTCGATCCCTCTCCACCAGGAGATCATTTAGCACTTGAACATTGGCAGTCTCAGTGCTGCACTCTTTCTTGAAACCTGACTGGAGAGGGTCATAGATGTCATGAGTTGACAATTAGGTCTTCTGTTGAAAGGTCACCATCTTCTCAATAACCTTATCCTCAAAGGGGAGGTTAGAGACAAGTATGTAATTGGCCAGACAGTCCAGGTCCAGTGAAACTTTCTTCAAAAGGGGTCTTATCACTGCCTCCTTCAAGGGCTCAGGGAAGACCCCTGTCACTAGGCAACACCAGACCATCCTGGCCAGAACCAGGATGATGACATCAATACAGCCCAATAGGAGGCAAGTTGGTCCCAGGTCCAAATTACAGTAGGTTGGCCTCAACTCCTGGATGACCTTCATAACATCCACTATGGCCAACTGGTCGAAGTTGGACCAGACAGACTGGATACCCACAACTTCCAGCCCATCACTGTACACTCCATTAGAGGGTGCTGACTGGATCTCTGATCTGATGGATGCAATCTAATCAACAAAGAAAAGAGCAAACTCATCATGCCTCGATTATGAAAAAGCTCCCCCAAACTGAAGACAGGCAGGATTATACAGCCTATCAATAGTGCGGAAGAGCTGAGCTAGTCTGTTAGTTGCTGCAACAATCTCCTTGAACAGGAACTCTGCCTTTTTCTAGGAGATTGCAGATTGATGATCCCTATAATGAGACATCAATATAAGCTTATCCTCCCCATTTCTTGACCTCTGCCAGTGACGCTCCAACCTTTGACAACTCATCTTCATCTCCCTGACAGTCCCGTCAAACCAGGGGGATCTCTGGTGTGAAGTAAGGGGTCAAACATGGACAGGTGTGATAGAGTCGAGGGCTTCAGTAATAACTGTGTTATATTCTAGAACCAACCCCCTGGCTCCTTGCATGCACTCATCATACCTGATAGATCCATTACCACCATCAGACCCTGTTGGGTCAATTCCCTTAAAGGGCAGTACTGGACCATCTCCATAGGGGAGGGTCTATTGAAGGGGGCTTCAAATGAGAACCTCACAGTATCGTGGTCCAACCAAATGACCAATTCCACCATGAGGTCACTGACCTCCATTCCCAGTAGGAAGATGAGGTCCAGTGAGCGGCCATTTATATGGCTTACAGAGGTAACAACCTGTGTTAGGCCCAATGAATACATTAGTTGGAGGAAGTCTTGAACAAACTGTGAGAGTTCTTCATTGACTAAGGCATTGAAGTCACTTAGAACAATCCTTCTGTGTGACTCCAACACCAGTTCGACTATGAAGTCCATGACTTCCTGCAAGAATTCCTTCCCATCTCCCAGAGCACAGCAGATGAGAAGGATCTTGCAACCTACACCTGCTGACCATTGAGCAGCCACACATTCAAAGGGCCTTGTTGTTCCCACTGGGAGGGCTGTGATGTTCAAGTCCAATTTAAAACAAATTGCCACACCCCCACCCCTAGTATCCTTTCTTGGACAGTGAACCACTGAGTAGCCATCTGGAACTGAAAATTCCAAAACTCGGCCAGCATTTTCATCCAGTCAGGTCTTGGTAGTGCAAGCCAGACCAGATGTTGATACAAGATCAGCAATAATCATCATCTTGTTCTTAATAGATCTGGCATTTGTACAACACTGCCTGAGAAAAATAGGCAGATTAGGCTGATCCAGATACCAGCCCACAAACAGTGGAGCCCTTTGGTATGGATACATAGCAGGGAGGGCCCCTTTCCTGGACCGATTTCCCCCAAGGCACCTCCTAATTCCCACCACCTCAATCCACCCCCATCAGTTATATTCCCCACAATAGACGCCAATGGCCTCCGTTTTCTTCCCCCACAAACAATCCCCAATACCCTGTATCATCTGTAGACATCCACTGACAATGGGGGACAGTCGAAGGAATGGAGGATGCAGTGTCTAGAGGGGAAATAATGCCTTATCTGAGGAGCTGTCATCCAACATATATTAAGGCTCTTTCCAATTTTAGTATCTCAACTATATCAGCTAAATGTATGTCAGCTAAATAAACACTTAACAAATTACCACTCTCACTCCATCTACACACACACACACACACACACACACACACACACACACACACAATCACTCTCTCACCTCTTACTCAGTCATTCCACCGCCCAAACCCTCCCATGTTTATCCTCTCAAACAGTAAAATTCAAACAACAAACTATTTAGTTAGGGGAGTCCATAAATCTGTGCAGCAGTCTTTTCAAAAGATAGCAGTCTGAGCCTCTGAATGGTTTCAGTATCAAAGGGCACTCTCTTCTCTCACAGGAGGTCACTCTTAATACACTGTTTAATCACTGGGCAGAACCATATTCCCAAGAAGAAATTACAAGGGAAAGAGTAAGAATATTAGGCACAGTCAAAGCACCAGCAGCACAAGGCCTCTCACTCCAGTAGCTGCTGTCTTCATTTAGGTACAGAACATAGAAACATAGAGGTTGGTGGCAGATAAGGACCACAAGGCCCATCCAGTCTGCCCATTTCTTTTTCTACCTTATAAATGTGCCATTGGCCTTTGCTCTGTCAGTGGCCTATCTATTCATACTCATCTGTATTGCTCCCGTATGCCTATCCCATGACTGTTTGAAGCCCTGCACTGTATTCATAGTCACCACTTCCTGAGGTAGGCCGTTCCATGCATCCACCACTCTTTCTGTGAAAAAAAATTTCCTCACATTCCCCCTTAATCAGCCTCCCTCCAATCTCATGCTGTGTCCTCTTGTCCTGCTATTTTTCTTATATTTAAACATGTTATACTCTTTCACCTTGTTAATGCCCTTAAGGTGTTTGAATGTTTCGAGCATATCACCTCTCTCCCTCCTTTGCTCAGTGGTATACATAATGAGCTCCGTTAATCTGTCCTCATATGTCTTCTGATGCAGTCCCTGCACCATTTTGGTTGCTTTTTTGTCCTTGTGAAGGTGCGGCCTCCAGTACTGCATGAAGTACTCCAGATGAGTCCTAACCAGTGTCATGTAAAGCGGGATTATTACCTCCCTCTCATGACTTGTGATACCCCTACTAATACACCGTAACATCCCCCTAGCCTTACCTACTGCTTTAGAGGTCTGCTTGGATGATTTCAGGTCATCGGTGATGATGATGTCCAAGTCTCTTTCTTCCCTTGTGACTGCCAGCAACTCCCCTCCCAGCCTATAGGTGGCTTCAGGGTTTCTCTTCCCTGTGTGCATGATCTTGCTCTTCTTTGCATTAAATCCCAGTTGCCACTCTTCTGACCATTTTGCTAGTTTATCCAGATCTCTTCTCATTCTGCCCACCCCATCTGGATCATCTACTCTGTTACAGATCTAGGTTTCACCTGCAAACAGACAAGCCTTACCCTCTAGTCCATCTGCAATGTCACTAATGAAGATATTGAAGAGAACTGGCCCCTGGACTGATCCCTGAGGTACACCACTTGTGACTTGCATTTCTTCTGACTGTATACCATTTACCACCACTCTCTGTTTTCTGCCCGTCAACCAGTTTTCCAACCAGTTGACCAACTTCTGACCCACCCTGAGCCTACCCAGCTTATTTATCAATCTTCTATGTGGAACAGTGTCGAAAGCTTTGCAGAAGTCAAGGTAGGTGACATCAACTGCTCCCCCTTGGTCCACCACTCTGGTTACCCAGTCAAAGAAATCTATGAGATTAGTTTGATAGGACCTTCCTTTTGTAAACCCATGCTGTCTTGGATCCTATGCCCCTATGGATTCCAGGTGTTGCACTATCCTTTCCTTAAGGAGTGCCTCCATAATCTTGCCCACTACCGAGGTAAGACTGACTGGTCTGTAGTTCCCTGCCTCCTCCCTGCTACCACTCTTGTGGAGCGGGATCACATGAGCCCTTCTCCAGTCTTCTGGGACCTCTCCTGTGCTCAGAGACTCACTAAACAATTCTGCTAAGGGCTCTGCTAGTTCCACCCTTAGCTCCTTAAATACCCTGGGATGTATGCCATCAGGTCCCATTGCCTTGTCCACCCTGAGCTTAGTGAGCTCTTGTAGGACCCTTCCTTTTGTGAAGGAAGTAGTGCTCACCTCCCTCCCCCCTGTGTCCATGGTGCTGAGCTGTGGTACCTTCCCTACCTTCTCTTCAGTAAATGCTGAGCAAAAGTATCTATTTAGGATAGATGCTTTTACAGGGTCCTCCTCCTCACATGCCCCCTTTTCTCCTTTGAGCTTAGCAATACCCCCTCTGGACTTTCTCCTTTCACTAATGTATCTATAGAAAGTCTTATCACCTTATTTCACTGTTCATGCTAATGTTTCCTCAGTTTGGGACTTTGCCTGCCTAACTGCCTTCCCTGCTTCCCTTAGGGCAGTTTGGTATGCCTCCCTTTCTTCATCCCGCTGTGTTCCCTTATATTTCTTGAAGGCCAGCCTTTGGCTCTGACCTTTTCTGCTACTGTATTTGAGAACCAAAGTGGTTTCCTTCTTCTTTTGCACTTCCTTTTCTGCCTAACACAATGGGATGTTGCTTCAAGTATTGCATCCTTAATGATTGCCCACTTTGCCTGTAACCCCTCACCTGTGTTTCTTTTTGCCAGGGCTAGCTTAACTCTGTTGGCCATCTTATCAAAGTAAGCTCCTCTGAAGTCCCATATTGTTGCCTTGGAATGGGATGATTTAGATGTAGTGGCCAAACTGAACCGTATCATGTGATGGTCACTAGCCCCCATGTGACCTTCTACCTGGAGATCTGTGATCCATTCCCTGTTAGTCAGTACTAGATCTAGGATAGCCATGTCTCTTGTGGGTTGTTGTACCAGTTTTTTGAGGCCCTCCGCTTGCAGGAAATCCACCATGTGTCTAGTTCTGGCACATGTTCCTGCTGGTATTGACCAATCTGTATCTGACATGTTGAAGTCTCCCATTGTCAGAACCTCCCCTTTAGTTGTCATGTTTTGTACATCTTCTAACAGTGATGTGTCTATGTCCTCCCCCTGGTCTGGGGTCCTGTAGACAACCCCAGTTCTTATGGATGTCCCATTTCCTGTTTCCAGGGAGACCCACAGTTCTTCTGGCTCCTTATGTGTATTCTGAATTTCTGTCACTTTGATATTTTCATTGACATACAGGGCCACTCCACCCCCCCTTTTGCACCTCAGTCTCTTCTGAACAGTACATAGCCAGGTACTAAAGTCTCTCAAGTGTGGTTACTGGTAAACCACGTCTCACTAATTGCTACTATGTCCAGTTTAGCCTCTGACATTATTGCCTGCAGGTCTGGAATCTCATTTCCCAGGCTGTGAGCATTTGTGTATATGATTTTCCATTGGCCAGATTTTGGAGTGTTAGTTGTTGGGTGAGGTATGGCATTTCCCCTGTGCATCGTACGGGGAGATGGACCTTTTTCTTACCTGGTGATGCTAATGAACTGCAAACATGCTGAATCCCTGTTTGACCACTAGCTGAGGGGGAAGGGGTGTTCTTCCCATTCAACGTATGGTGTGCTGCACCCCTCTCCCCATTTGCTAGTTTAAATATTCTGTAAAGACATCAAGCTTCTGCCCCAATGCACTGACTCCCTCCTTAGTCAGATGCAGTGCATCAAATTTAAAGAACTTTCGCTCCCAGAACTGTTGCCAGTTCCCTACAAATCTGTGTCCTTTTTCCTGGCACCAGCCCTTGAGCCACATGTTTAGCTCCCCTGTCTCCCTTTCTCTGACCTTCAGTCCATCTGCCCCCTCTCCCAGACTGGCAGGATCTCAGAGAAGGAGATGTCAGATGAAATGGATGATAGTTTGTCACCCAGCCTAGTCAGGTGTTCCTTGGTCTCTACAACTGACCGGCTGGTGAGATCATTAGCCCCTGTGTGTACCAGGAAGTCAATGTTTTCTCCTGCTTTGTGAACAATTTTAGCAATGCGGTCAGTGTCTCTCCACACGCTGATGTACCTGGGAGACATCTGACCATTACCCCTGGCTGGAGATGGGTATCAACTCCCCGAATCATTGAGTCTTCTATGATCAGAAGTTTTTTTGATTTCCTTTTTGCTTTTTTTGTTTTGGTTCCTGATTTGGGCAAGTTTTGTTGTGCTAGCTCCTGTGCTTCAGTGTCCTGCTCTGCAGTGTCCTCTGCCCCTTTGTTTGATTTCGGAGATAGAGACAGATACCTGTTTGTAATGTTTATGTGTTTTTTGGAGGTAATATGTTGGAGAGCACAGAGTGATGGGGCACCCAATTTGCCCCCTCCTAACCACCTGCCAACCTCCTGGACCAAATACCTTCTGCAGTTGAGGTTCTTCTGTTGGATATTGGGGAAATGGCGGGTGGTTCTTATAATGTATTTCATCTTGAATATGAAATTTGAGGTGCACAATCTCTGCCCATGCTGCCCAGGGCTGAGCCCTAAGATCTCCAATGGCTCAGAATGTAGGACAGTGTCCTAAATCCTGTAAGACTGTCCTTCTGAAAAGTTTTCCACAGTACCTGCAGTTAATGATATCCATTCCAGATAAGTTGCTGGGTTTATAACCTGTTCACAGTAATTAGAAGGAAGAAAATGCAAGTAATGTTTTGATTTTGTGTTTTGTTTTCATGTAACTTGTTATAACAAGTTAAATTACTAGTGCCCCTGTAAATGAGCTCACCTTGTGGATGCTCCACTGATCCACCCCTTCCTGCTTTGCAACAGGAAATGTCACAACTGTGGTACCCTATAAAAGGAGTGTAGTGTGGGGTGGTTGGGGATGGGGTTGGGTGGCTGGGCCCTTCCCCTGCCAAAAAAGAAGAACCACAGATGAAAGAACAAGGAGGTAAGATCAGAAACAATCAGTCAACAACAAATGCAGTAAGTCTGAAAGCTTATCCTAATGTTAGATAAAACTGTAAAACCTGTAAAGCACTACTTGTAATAATTTCAGAGAAGATATACCTTTTAAGAAACACTTTGCTACAGAGAAAAATAAAGCATAGGGCTCCTCAAGCCCTCTCACAGTTCAAGATTCCATTCAGGACCCACCTCAGAGTCCCAGACACTGCTTCAATTGCTGGATTCACCTTTACAGATTTCCTGAATGGAAACAATAACCAGATAAATTCTAGCCCCAGGTGTTCACATAAGCCCTCTCACAGCATTATACCAGCCCCAGTTTAGTAAATGTATGTGATAACAGCCAAAGCCTAAAGGCAATCACCATTATCATGAAGCCAGAGCACCGAAAATCAGTTTCAGCACTCGGACTCCCCAGCACACAGCAAAACTGCACTGGGGACTTGTTTTTTAAAATGTTTTATGCTGGGGCCTTTGCCCCCCACGTCCCCCTACTTAAGGATTCTCAACTCCAGGGGTTGCATGCCAGGGGGCTGCAAAAACATGTAATAAAATTCAGGAAGGGTACAACAAAAATGCACCAGTGCCTGGACCCAAACCCAGCACCCTGCTCACTGAAGCTACCAAACCACCCACCATGCCACGGGGCTAGCTTGGCAACTCACCATGGCACCACCCCTCACAATCCCTCTTGCCCCTCACTGTGCATGCTTGCTCCCTCCGCTTGCATACATATAGCAACATCCCTTTGCTATATTTGCAAACCCCCACATCCAGTCATCCTATCCCTTCGATAACCTGATGACATGCACAGTGGATTGGGTTGCCATTATTGCAGGCACCCAATCGCCAATGTCCATGTCATGGGCTACTGATTTAGTTCTTATATCCCATTCCAAGTGTGATAGCCAACAAATTGTGACCACTTTGAGTAATAGTCCTATGCTCAGGAAGAATTGGCACCATGGTATTAGTAAGTCAAGCTCACCCCTTATCTCAGGAGTCTGGGGAAGCAATCATATTACACAGCAATCTGTAGGAGTCCTTCAGGGTCCCAGTGAATTTGGCACCTCCCCTCTCCTCAACAGTCCAGGACATACCACAGAACAGTCCATGGGAATCTTGTGGGTCACGGTATTTTGAATCTCTCCCCCCCCCACAATGGTCCGGGGGGAGCACACACAACACAACATAGTAGACTAGGGAAGCTTCACACCACCTCCCGAGAGGGTCCAGTTCATTGCAAATTGGCAGGACGCCTCAGTCTTTCCTGCATTAGAGCTTCCCATGTCAAGAGCACAGAAAACACTGCTATTACTGAACTACTCTTCACACAGACCTCTCCTCCTGCCAGCAGTCCACAAACCACAGAACAGGCTGCACACAGAACTCTGCTGCTGCTACATCCTTAGATTCAATCCGCACTGCAGTACCCATTTTACAGGTAACTCGAAGGCTGCTCCACAGATAGGTCCTAGCTAAAAATAAAAAATCTAGCTTCTACCTCTTACTCATTTCCCTTATTCATACTCCCCACCCTACACCTAATCTCTATCTAAACCAATAACAACAAGCACAGAGGTAAATAAAACAGCTAAAATACTAAGCTAAAACAAACTCCCCTTACTGATAACAGCCCATTGTGGTCACCAATGTGGCTAGACATTTGGAATGTCAGGGTGGATCCCATGAGGCAGACAGCTCATCACATGATTTGGTTCCTAAAAGGGCCCCCTCACCCAGAATACATCTTCTCCTATGGAAATAGTCTGAAACTGCTCTCTGCATAATGTGCAGTCAGGGAAGCTCCTAGCTGTATTTGACACTTTGAGCATGGAATCAGTGTGTGACGGGTTCAGTGATGGCTGTAGAGAGCTATAAGTTAGCTGTCTCTGCACCACTGGACTGCATCACATCAGTTCTTGTCCACCCAATGACCTCCTGTTTTAGCTTACCTTAGAAGAATGACAAACTGAGATGGCTAAAGGAGACAGGGCAGATAATGAAGCATTTCTAGAAGAGATCAGGTTCTCTGTAGGACAGGATGGCTCTGAAGTCCCATTATAAGGATTATAAGAGGGCAGTAACCATAAAAAAGGCAATGTTTCTGTCACAGGTTATTGCATTAGGCAGAAACAAACCAGTCCAACTCTTCCGCACTGTGGACAGATTGATAAATCTTTCCTGTCTACAGTTCAGGAGTATTTTGTCTAAAGCAAGATATGATGAGTTAGATCATTTATTCCTGGAGAAAGTGCCTTCCATTCAGGCTGGGGTCTCTACAGGTGGCCTTTTAAATGACCAGTGGTGGACAAATCTGAAAGGAAAGAGTGTGTTCTGGGGTTGTGGTTTGCATTTCAACCAGTTTCTATGGAGGAGGACCTTCAGGTGCTCTTCAGTCTATGTCCCACCTGTGATGACCTGGACCTGGGCCACACATTTCAGTTTGTGGGCTGTGGAAGGGTGCTGCATCCAGAATTTGCTGGTATTTTCAGATGCTCCCTGACAAAGGGTTGTTTTCATGGAGTGTTTAAAGCACCTCAGTGAGACATCTCCTGAAGAAACCAACTTTGAACCTTCACGTGTCAGTGAATTTCAGGCCTGTCTGGAAACATCCTTTTTTTTGTGTAGATTATCAAGAAGGTGGTGTTGATACAGCTGGAAGCTCACCTTGAGAAATGTAACATCTTCGTAACATTGCAGTCAGGTTTTCGGCCTCGTCTCAGCACCTAAACCATGTGCATCAAACTGTCCAGTGTCTTGTTCCTTTCAAGAGATAGAGGAGAGTGTTCAATTTTAGTTCTTCTTGATCTTTGCAATGTTTGAGATAGTGCATCTTGGGGTTTTGATGGAGTGCCTTGAGGAACACATAGGACTCACTAGCACAGCCTTGAAATGGTTTGTGTTCTTTTTGTGAGGTAGGTTGCTGAGGGTTGTTATGGGTTCTTATTTGTCACAGCTCACAGTGATTACCAGTGGTGTTCCTCAGGACAATTCTGTCCAAACTGATTCAGAAAAGTCTGGGTTCACACACCACACCACTAGCTCAGAATAAGTCAGTAGTACACAAAGTACCTTAATAAAGTGCTATGCTGACATTTTATGTGTAGAGCTTTATCAAAGCATGACTTGATAAAGCACTATACATAAAATGTCACCTTTATGTTTGGTCTAGCAGCTACTTGTAAGTAACAACAAATGTTTTATGAGCTATATGCAATCGTAAAAATATTCCTTTATTTTAGTACTTTGTGTGCTGTTCCATGTGATAATCGTGCCCACAAAACCACACTGGTCAAGAAAAGCAATGGCAAAAGAGCGAAAGTAAAAAGCACGAGTGGGAAAGCAATGCCGGGCAAGGGCGGTAAAACCCCCAATAGGACTCACTGTTCCGGGGGTGGGGTACACAGTTGGGAGGGGGCAGATTTACTATTCTTAACTCTGAGGGGTGCAACTCAGGGAGATGGAGAGAGTTGTCAGTTGCCAAAATTACAGTATGAGTGCCATAAATACCGGGTCACTCAAATGACAGGCACTTTTTTGCTCTGCTGTTTTCCCTTCACTCTTTTCACTTTGCTCTTTTGATGGGACACCTTTGTGTACTATTGGCTTATTCTAATATAGTGGTGTGGTGTGTGAGCTCCAACCTTTCTGTCTGAGTTTGGATAGTTTTGGTAGGAGGCCCAACGTACTTATGGGCATCTGATTAGTGCTTATCTGTCATTTCTGTCCCCTATACTTTTCATGGTGCATATGTTGCTGCTAGAACAGGTTATTAGGCAGTGTTGGGTAAGTTACTTTTTCTATTACTTACTATTTCTTTTGAAAACTTGTTCCAGGAAGATCTTTGCAGTCACTAGCAAGGATTGAGAAGTACTAGAAAAAGTAATACACCTTACAATAACAGTTACGTATTTTGTTCCATACAAAAACAATACAAAAGTAATTGTAAACTATAACAGATTACATTTTTTGAGAGTAATAGGTTAGTTACTAGTTACTTTCAAATAAATGTAATCAGTTACAGTTACGTATTACTTTTGTATAAAAAGACATAAGTAACTGTAACTGTAAGGTGTGTTACTTCTTCTAGTACGTCTCCATCCTTGCTAGTGACTGCACAGAGCTTTCTGGAACAAGTTTCCAAAAGTAATAGAAAGTAGTAGAAAAAGTAACTTACCCAACACTGTTATTAGGTGGTATGGTGTGAGTTTTCACTTCTATGCAAACGATACTCAACTGTACATGTACTTTACACCTGATTGGTAAGGAGCAATCTCGGTGCAAATCCATGCCTGCTTGAGATATTGGACTGCATTACACTGTTTCTCCTATCCGCTGCAGCAGCAGGATCACTGGAGGTGGACCGGGGTAGAGCTAGGTCATTCTAAAGCCGGCTGTATCCAAGATAAGACAGTATGAGTAGCAATGGTGGGGGGGGGGAGTGGGAGTCCTTTGGTAGTGTGGGAAATACATGATCACATATTTTCAGGTCAAGTCTGAACTTGAATTATAGGCCTGGAAGTAGGCTTATTTTAACATTGTTCTATTTCTACAAAACCAACCTTGTCATTCCTGTAGGTTAAAATAGCTGTGTAGTTTTTTCTAAACCTAGTTTAAGTTCCAGTGCCATCTTGAACCTTGTTAGTAACAGACCAAATGAAATGTTATTGAATATGCATAACATGCTTATCAAATGTTTCTAGCTAAAGTGTAAACAAAAGTCAGCTTAGCTGTCTTAATGTCTGATGATGTGAGACAAAAAGTGTTTGCCCTGTGAAATGTACTGTATAAAAGTATCACCACTTCTTGAGAAAGATTATGGTGTTGCTTAACATACAACAGTGCCATCAACTGTGGTATTTTAAACATCTCATGCCATTATAGATGAGCTGTGTCTGAACAGCAATACCATCAAGATGGTATTTCAACATCCAATGCAATCAGGAGATGTGGTATTACTTAACATCATATACCATCATCATGTCATCTGTAAGCAACAAGTCTTACTACAGCAACTCAAAGTTACCAGACCTCAGGAGAAAGACATCAACATGTAGAATTTTATGCTGTCTACCATGCTACAAAGTCAGAATACACCAAATTGTTCAGGAACAAGACCCCCCCCCCAGCTCAAACATCTACACCAGATTAGACCATAGAGGGAGAGAATGCCAGCAAGAATCACTTCTTCCACTCCACCCCCATGAACAAGGTTCTTTCAGGAAAGCAAGAACTGTTCAAGCCAAAGAGGCACTTCCACTGACTCAATGTAGGTTACTTAAATAAAGTAAATCCTTTGATTAAGCAGTTTCAGCGGAGGCAGGAAGAAAGACAGTCTTCCAAAGAAAACATAGAACTGGAAGTAAACAATGTCTTAAATCCATGGCCAGTGCTGATAATACAATCACAGTATTTTACTTAACTGAAATAGTTATGAATGTATCTGGAAGTCTGATACAAATGCCTAAAATAATAATAAGGAGGATAAATAGACAATTTTAGGTATTGGTTTGCTAATTTTCTTAAGAAAATCAATATTTATTGTGGGATGAATGCCAGTGTGTTATAGTAAATTATAAGCTGTTAATATTAACACAATTAGAGTAAAGCACCCTGCAAATATAAATAGAGAGCTATATATGTAAAACTGATTGTTCAGAAAGACGTTTCAATTCAAATAAGTGCCAGTGTGTTGACCTGTGTAATGATAATGAAATAAATTATCGACATGGAAGAATGAAGAGAGAGAGACAAATGTATAACAACAGAAATGAGAAAATAAAAAGAATTAGAACAAGAACAGAGGGAATGTAAATTGCACAAGAAGAAAATGATTTGTGATACATGTACACTATACTCAAATACTACATAGTACAGTGTAATAATTAGTCTTAATGGGCAGGCACCAATTTAATTTTCACATGGAAATAAAAGCCTGATTTTGTACATATAAATATAGGAAGCAAATCAGATATTCCTGTCCAAGTAAAACATAATTCCATTTCAAGTAAGGCATTTAGTCAGATATGGCATACAACTTTAACATTAAATCAAAAAAAAATCAAAAAAAAAAAAAATAAAACACCTTCCCACACATTTCATATCATCCATTATAAAAACAGTCATATATCCATATTTTCATTTAGCCCTGTAGGGTTTATGAATTAAAGGGACTACACCCACTTTGATTCCTTCTGGAGTCGTTGTTGAGCTTGGTTGCTCCCTTTGGGATGGAGTAGTTTCCTTTCAATTCCAATAAAGCTGAAGGAAAACATGTTTTGGTTATGTACTTGTTCAGAATGTACTCCAATGAGAGTATCTGGTATATCCACCATTATGGAACAAAGATGCTCTTGGGGGTGTTTTTTCAGTTGGTGCTGATTGCGAGCCACATAAGGTTTTGGACATGGTGAATGTGTGATATACAGTAAATTACAAAGTCTAAATTGTAATTCAGAAATTGTTTTACCTCTGCTTTTCTGAAACTTGATGGATACCAGAAGGTATTCCCAGTGAGACAGTATCTACAAACACTTCATCTCCCACAGCGATAAAATCCAGGTGGAGTGGTGGTGGAAGGGGCAATGAGGCATTTCTAATTGCAGGATTTCTGTAAAAGGAATTTGTTACTCTGTTCCCCTGTGGTTTGCCCATGTACTGTATGTAATCATGGGTCTATCTGCTAATGCTTCAGATAGTCTGCTGTCACATCTCAGTATGTTTCAATATTTGCTGATAATGGTAGAAATTTTGGGAGACAATTATATTCTGTCACCAATGTGATTCTGTTTTCGACGCTATCCACGTTTCTGGTATGTGGTGTTAGAAGAGTGTTATGGTCCAAACTGCATGCCTTTACCCTAGATATATTAACTGTTGCCCTAGCATATCCTCTGTTTAGGATGTCAGTCTAGGAAGTCTCTCTATACGGACAAATTGCCTGTAATATAGAACTGTCTGAAGAGAGTGTGTGTGACTGGGATGTGCACTGGTAAACATTAATAGCATATTATGGCTCAAAGGTTTGTAATGAGTACTAGTATTTATGTTTTTCATGCACATTCATACATATAGTAATATCCAAAAATGTCAGCTTTGTCTAATTAATATTTGACATAAATTGTAAATTTAGATAATCGTTATTCAAGTAAACTAAAAAAGCTGTGGAAGATTCCAGGTCTGCTTCCCAAGCAATGATAATATTTTCTGCATACCTGCCCCAGAAGGCTATCTGGGAGAGGTATGAGTTAAGGCCATGGGCAAACACCCTGGCCTCCTCCTACCAGCCAAAAATTAAGTTGTCATATGAGGGAGCCATAGTGGAGCTCATGGGAGTTCCCCAAAACTGGAACTTAAATTCTCTGTCAATGGGAAAATAATTCAAAGTAAGACTAAACCAAATCATTTGTACAATGAATTCAGCCAGAACATGGCAGCAGGACTGGCATGTAAATGGTGTTCTAGGGCATGTATGAATAGATCATGTTGTATTGATGTATATGAGGAACATGCCTCAATGGACATCCTAATAAAGTCTTTTTTCCCCCAAACAAAAGATTTTGTCTTGAAGTAAATTTATTGTTTCCCTTATGTAAGATGGAATGTGAGAACATATTTTTCAAGAAATGATTGACAGAGATTGAGATACACTTGACTAATTATTACCCTGCACTATGTAGTATGTGATTATAGCTTACATATATAAAAATATTTATTTTATTCTTAAGCAATTTACTTTCCCTCCCTTCTTGTTCTAATTTTTATTTGCTTACTTTTGTGGTTATATATTTGTCTGTCTCTTCCTTTTTCCATGACAATAATTTATTTTCTTACCAATAAACAGGTTAACACACTGGTACCTATTGGAAACTTCTTTTTGAGCAATCAGTTTTAAATAGGTAGCTCTCTGTTTGTATTCTTGGTTTGTGTTACTGTACTTGTGTTAACATTAACAGCTTCTAATTTATTGTAACACTGTAGCATTCATCACTCAACAAATATAGATTTTTCTTTTGAAAATGTTCAAACCAATTACTAGAATCACCTACTTATCACTCTTACTGTTCTTTAAGGCATCTGCCTCAAACATCCAGATATGCTGGTTCTGGTAGTCTTAGCTGTACTCCTCTGCCCCCTCATTTGTGCATTTAAGCATACTCTTTTTATGTGGATCTGTGAATGCTTTCATTGGACTGTTGGATCATGTCTGACAAGAAATTTTGGTTTTTCAATGAAAATCTGGAAATAAATACATTGAATCAGCTATGTATTCCCCTTATGATTCGCTTAGGAATGTATCTTAAACTTTCAGATACACCAGTTCTGATAGTGTCACCCTAACTCCCCTCCAATGTTCCAGTTCGGGCCTGTTTTTTTCCTGCAGCTCTTTGAATGTTTTCACTGGACTTTTAGAATTTGCCTTACAACAAATACCTCCATAATTATTTCAGCAAAAGCAGAAAAACTTCAGCTGTATTATGGGTACTGACCTGGGATTTAAAGTATCATTTTACTGACAGCTTGATGTTTTCTTTTGAAGCCACTCCTTTTTCCTACCTTCTCTCCCCTAACCCTTTACTAGAAGCATTGGATGTTCTTTATTTAAGTAGACTACTTTGAGTGATTGGATGTGCCTCTTTGACTTAACCAGCCCTACCTTTCCTGATCTCCTCTCATTGCACCTTCCCCTTCTTGTTTTTGTCTCCTTTCTGTATACATCAATGTTTTACTTTTGGTCATTTTGGAACCTAATTATATGGTAGGTAGGTAGGTAAAACATTTTATTCATATTTTTATATGAAACAGGATACTATCGATTGAGACAAATCTCATTTACAACAAAGTCCTTCTACATAAAAACAATAAAATTTTGATACAAATTTCCATGGACAGTGTATATAACAATACACACAAAATACAAAACTTCACAATTAATCAAACTAAACAGGACAAACAAAGTCAACATATACAATAACGTTTATGATTTACTCCAAACTTTTCATGGCAGAATATGACAACACTGTCTGATGTCTAATCTTTAACCATGGCCTGATTCCTGTAAATGATTTAATATTAGGTAGAATTTTGTTCCACTCTACTGGACCTCTATAGAAAACTGAATGATAGCTAATTTCAAGATTACATCTCAGAATTACCAAATCAGAAACCAAGGCTGATCTCAATGATACAGTTTTATCCCTGTAAGTCAAGTTGTTAGAAATATAGAGAGGGAGTCGACCATGTAGGTCTTCACTTACAAACATCAGATGATGTTCCTTTCTGCTTTCATACAAGGTTAATCATCCTATCTGATTATATAGGAGACACTTATGTGTATAACGTGGGGCTTCCAAAATAAATCTAGCTAATCTACCATGGCAGACTTCTAACCATTCTAAGTCTCTCTTTTTCCACTAGCTTAAAAAAAACCATATTCTAAGATTGGAATTAACATAGAATTTATCACTCTTTTCCTAATATCCAAATTTATACAATTTTAACTCTGTATAAGGCTCCTATTTTTCCCCATTATTTTAATTTAATTATTGATATGAACTGACCAACTTAATGTACCATATAACCAGATACCCAAATATTTGTAAGCTTGCATCAGCCAGATTGGGGACCCCCCCCCCCGAGTAACCACTTCGAAGGTTGCACCAGCATATTTCTCATGAAGTCAATGGAATAAAATAGACTGAGTCTTTTTGACATTCAATATTAATCTGCTTGCAGCAAGAAATACCTGCAGCTCATCAAAGGCTTTTTTGTAGCTTCTCTTGAATTGTATTAACTGTAACATTTGATGTATAAATAACAGTAGGGTAAGTTAAGGTAAGGTAAAATGTATTTATATAAGGCACCCTTCCTGAGCTCAGGGTGCCTTTACAAAATTTCAACATAGCAATATTAAAATCCATAATAATTAAAACACCTTTAAACTTAGCAGACATTATATTTCCAGGAATGCTTGTTTGAATAAGAAAGTTTTCAAGGCTTTTTTAAACCCTTCTACAGTCAGGCTATCACATATCTGACAAGGTAAAGAATTCCACAGGGTAGATGCCATAAAGGCAAAAGTTCTTCCACCGGATGTTTTCAAGGTTACCCTGGGAATCTCTAGCAATCCCTCACCAGAGGATTAGAGGGAGCGGGACGGACAGTAAGAAACCAGGAGTTCTTTCAGGTAGTGGGGTCCCAACCTGTGTAGGGCCTTACAGGTCAGCAATGTGACCTTAAAGGTGATCTGCCACTGTACAGGCAGCCAGTGCAGTTCGCACAGCACAGGTGTTATATGACTGGATCTAGGGCTTCCAGCCAACAACCCAGCTGCAGCAGTGGATGTCCACCCCTGGCAGCCCTAGATAAAGGGCATTGCAGTAATCAAGATGACTGGCAACTAAGGCGTAGACCAGGATAGTAAGGTCTTCAAGTGGGACCAGGTGTTTCACTCGTGCTATATTCCTTAGATGGAAAAAGGATGATTTGACTATGGCTGACACCTGTGCCCTCAGACTCAGGCCCTCATCAAACATAACACCAAGGTTACACACCTGGCCAGAGGCCATAAGCGGGGTCCCCCCAGAAAAAAAACCTGAGCGTTTCCCCACCCATGAGCTTAACATCCTCACCCTTGGCTCCACCACCAATACCTCTGTTTTATCTGAGTTCAACCTAAGCCAGATGGTACTCATCCAGTTCTGTATCTCCAGCAGGCAGTTGTTAAACACTGTGATTGAATTGGACTCCTGCCCAAGCACTAAAGACATGTAGAGCTGAGAATCATCAGCATAGCGATGAAAACTCAGCCCATTCCATCTTATAATGTGCCCCAATTGGAGCATATACACTGCAAATAACATGGGGGGCAACACCAAACCCTGTGGCACCCCACAGAGCAGGCAGTGAGAGGCAGAGGAATAAATCTCTAACACTACTCTCTGAGTTCTGACCTCAAGGAAAGATTGAAACCAGCTGTGGACCACCCCTCTCTTTCCACAGAGAAACCACAGGTGCTCAAGCAACAACCCATGATCTATGGTGTCAAATGCTGCTGAGAGATCAAGGAGAACCAAGATGGAATGTGCTCTCCAATCTCTTGCCATCAGGAGATCATTCAGTATCCGTACAAGAGCCATCTCAGTGCTATGCTGTTTCTTGAAGCCAGACTGGAGAGGGTCATAGATACTGTGGCTGGTTAAATGATCCTCCAGCTGTAAAGCGACCACCTTCTCAATAACCTTCCCAAAAAAGGGAAGGTTCAAGACTGATCTGTAATTTACTGGGCAGTCGGGATCAAGGAAGGGCTTTTTCAGAAGGGGGTGCACCATTGCCTCCTTTAAGGAATCGGGAAAGATCTCTCTCTCCAATGATGCCACCATTATCCTAGTCAAGATTGGGCCAATAAACTCTACACACCCCACTAGTAGGTGAGTAGGGCCCGGATCCAGACTACAGTAGGTTGGACACAAAGTCTGGAAAATCCTCACTATATCCATGACTGCTGTTTGACTAAAGGTGAATCAAGTCAACTGGGCATTAATGCCACTCAGTTGACCAGTGCAAGATCTAATGGGGAGGCACTGGCTGATCTTATCCCAGATGGTGGACACCTTCTGAGAAGAACATCGCAAACTCCTCACACTGTAACTGTGACAACGCTCGACCGTCTTGAAGACAGGCTGGATTGCACAGTCTGTCCACAGTCCAGAAGAGCTGGGCCGGTCTGTTCCTTGCTGCATCAATTTTCCTGGACAGGAATTCTGCCTTCTTATGGGAAATTGCTGATTGGTAGATCTTATAGTGATCCAGCAATTTAAGCATGTCCACCTCCAGGTGTGTTTTCCACCAGCATCTCTCCAATCTTTGACACAGTCTCTTCAACCCACAGATCTCCCTGGTGAACCATGATGCCCCCAGGCGAAGAGTACATGGGCAAACACAAGATGGAGCACTGACATCCAGTGCCCCCACAACTGCCCTATTATAGGCCAGCACTAGTGGCCTTTGTTCAGTGCTATCCATTGGCAATCCTGAGATGTCCAGCTCTGTCATTAGGGCTTCCGAGGTAACTCCTCCCAAAGGATGGAACTGTACTATCTCCTTAGGGGCAGGCCTCTTTTGGGGGGCTGCAAAACTGAACCTCAGGGCATGATGGTCAGACCAACTGATAGGCTCCACCTCTACATCATAAATTTCCATCCCTAGATGGAATATCAAGTCCAATGAGTGTCCCCCCTCATGAGTTGCAGAGGTAACAACCCGTGTCAGGCCCAAAGAATCCATCAATAGGAGGAGGTTTTGTCCAAAAAGCACGAGTTCATCATCAACCTAGGCATTGAAGTCCCCCAGAATTAACCATCGGGTGGAATCCAATACCCTATGGGTGATGAAGTCCGCAACCTCCCTCAGGAATTCCCTCCCATCACCAGGTGGATGATAAATGATTTGGATCCTGTAGCCTGCACCTGCACCCACAATACACTCAAAGGAGTTGGTACATCCAACTGGCACCTCCCTAAGATCCAGTTCCTGTCTAAAACAGACTGCAACTCCCCCGCCCCTACAGTCCACTCTCAGGCGGTGAATCCCCTAGAACCTGGCCGGAACTGCAGACTCTAAAATAGGGCCCACATTTTCATCCAGCCAGGTCTCAGTGATGCAAGTCAGGCCAATGGATGCAATAAGATCTGACACCACTGCGGTCTTATTTCTAATAGACCTAGCATTGCTTAACACAGCCCGAAAGGGACAAAAGTCCAAAGATGACTCCATCTTCTGCCTGACCAAGTCAGTGCCTTTGGGTATGGGCACAAGGCAAGGTAAACATCACTCCTGTATCCACTTCATCCCAGGGCATCTCCTGGTTCTAACTGTCTCTATCTGCCCACTCCTTTCCCATCCCCCCAAGTGTTCCAGGATCTCTTATTTCTTACACTCATACATCTTGAAATGCAGAGAGCGCGGCAGTTTTTATAAACTTCTAGAGGGAGTGAAGGATATTCAAATGGATGATGATCCTTTAGTCTTGAGGGGGGTACCTCCTGACTGTATCCTTAACATCCCAGCACATATTTCAGATATTCTAAATAACACTATGTCTGCTTTATCACCCCACACAATCAACACTTCCTCTCCTTTACATTTAAAAACATTAAATTATTACACCCCTCTAATAAACCAACTTTTAAATAACAAAAAAAAAAACCCTATCATAATTTTAATAGTGACCTCCCCTCTCTCTCACAGACAGAGTGGGGTTAAAACCAAAAATACCACAAATAATAATTAAATCAAGTAACCTAACACAAACAGAGCAATCATCAACAAATCTCTTCACAGATGTACTATTCAGCTCAACAATCTTTAAAGTCCTATTAAGGAGAAGAAAGAATACTGCCACCTCCTCTAAAACAAATGAAGAACTCTATATGTGGCCCAAATGTAGCACCCCTCATGCATTTATTCTAACAAAATTAAGTAAAAATAAATCAAGTTAATATCTGCAGTGTAACTCCGACACCACCTCTTACATAGTGGGGGAGAACTGCAAAATAGAAGAGGAACTCTGTTTGTGATCCAAATGCAGCACCTCTCACATGCATGCAAGTCCAGCAAGATCGAGCAGTATGTTAAAATAGCTTGGACTGGAACTGTAATATACCCCTAACACCACCTCTCACATGGTGGGGGACAGCTTCACAGATGAATACACAATGACTCCAGTTAAAGTCAGTAACTGAAATATTAGAAAGAACAGAGCAGTGTACACAGCAGTCTCACCACCCATACATCCAAATAATGAAAGCCGGAAGGGAAGGCAAATCAAAATTTTCCAAAGGCACAGTTCACGGCCAAAAGAGAGTGGTCTGACAAATCCATGCATAATCCAATAAACTCCTCATGACAACAGCTCCACAATAATATTATTCATTCTGAATCCTCTTCAGTCACTCCAAAAAAATTAGAGGCAAGTAAATGACTAGGAGAATGCAATAACAGGGTAGTATCATCTACATAAATATGGTAACACACAGATGAATCAGAGAAGTTTAAGCCATTGACATATATATTAAGTAAGAGCAGAACAAGTATGGATCCCTGAATGACCCCCGATCCGACAGACACATGTCCAGATGTCCAGCCACCCACAGAGACAATTCGTGACCTGTCATACAGGTATGACTTTAGCTAGGTTAGACTAAGCCCAGTCACACCTAGTGAGGCAGCTCTGGATAGGAGGACACCGTGGTCCAAGGAATCAAAAGCCTTGCACCGATCTACAAAAACAGCTCCAACAGGTGTCCTCCTATCCAGATCAATCTGCACATCCTCCATGACCTTAGTCAATGCCGAAATAGTACTGTGCTGTTTTCTGAAACCAAACTGCATACCATTTAGAAGTCCCTCAGTCTCTAAATGTTGCATAATCTGTGTATCCACAAGCCTTTCAAAAATTTTTGAAATCTGAGGTAGAAGCCATATCAGATAGTAGTTAGTCAATTCTGAATTTTCACCCCTTTGAAAATGGGAACAACTTTAGATTGTTTTCACATTTTGGGGAATTCACCTGTGCTTAATGATAAATTAAATAAGTAAGTTAAAGGATACGCCACTACAGAAGCTGTAAATTTCAACAATTTTGATGGAATACCATCCAAACCTATGGCTTTTGAGGTGTTTAATTTCAGTAGTTCTGTAATGACAGAATCAACCAGTATCTCAGAAAAAAATGAACTCCTTTTTAGGGCTGCAGTCCGGTTCCAACCTTAAATGTTTATCCCCTTTATTTTTCATTAGTCCCATTTTGTTAAAGCAGTGATTAAATTTATCTGCTACTAGTTGACAAATAGGAATCATTTGACCATCGATATTAAATACACTTGGAGTTTCATTATTTGGTCCTTTTAATAAGCAATTAATTGTCCTCCAAAAATCTTTTGGCTAATGAGCACATTTATCATCCAATAAATGAGTATAGTGACATTGCTTTACATTCCTTACTTCCTTTAATATAAATTACAAAGTTTTTTTATAGTTATCCCAATCTAACTTATTACCCAATTTTTTGACCCTAACACATGCCTTGTTCCTAATAGACTTTTGTTTTCTTAGCTCATTATAATACCAAAGAGCTTTATTTTGTTTCAGACACCTAGATTTTTTGGGGGACATGCTTATTACAGATTGCTATAAATTCGGAATAGAAATAATCCCAAGCTTCATCTGCCATTGGTATCAATAACATCCTATCCCAATTTCTATTGCTATCTTCCAATATCAAATTAATATAATCAAAATATTTAAAGCTACGCCATGTAATGAATCTATTACAAACTTGTTTATCAATTCTCTTTCTGATACTGAAAATAAACTGATGGTCACATATGGAATCAGGTAAAACGCCACTTGCTAATATGTGATTCATGGAATCCATAAAAATCAAGTCCAGAATTGTAAATGATTCAGAATTAGCCAAATTTAATCTTGTAGGATCCTGAATTAATAGGGTAAGCCCCAAATTAATTTGTAGGTTGACTAGGGGATGGGATTCACTTACACCTGACCAATTTATATTAAAGTCTCCTTCCATATAGACTTCATGAGAATCCCTAAAATCAAAAAGAAAATCCTGCAAGTCATTAAACACAGAGAGATTCTTTTGGGGGGGGGCAATAGACACCCAACACTATCATTTTCTCATTATTGGGTAATCTTAACTCAATTGTCAGTACTTCCAATCCTTTTAAATCCTTCTCCATTATAAAAATAAGATTCCTATACCCTCGTACTTAGATAGGCCATCAATCCTCCCAAATGAGAGCTTATTTCCATTCCATTTACCTCACAAAATAAAAAAAAACTCTTCTAAGTGTTTTTTCATTGCAGAGGAGTGTTCGCGCCATTCATACCACTCATGCCACAGTGCTCACACCGTGCGGCGTGAGACATTTTTAAACACTTAATGCCCCTCCTTCTAGCTCCTTGCTCTCTAATTGATCTGCCACCAGACCCCTTCACACACTGAGCAATACAGGAATTAGGGGGATATGCAGTCAGTGAGCAGTTTCAGGATAACAGAAACAGGTTAGAAATTACCTTCAGCTGGCAGTCCCATAGTGTCCAACAGTGCAGGCAGTGAATACAGAAGTTAAGCACATTCACTGCAAAGTATCTCTGTTCCACGGAGGTGTAATTTTGGCAACCCTCTTTGATACAGCTGTCACTTCCCTCAGGGTGTTTCAGGGATGTGTCTCCAGGATATACCACACTGCTTTTATTGTTGCAATATATTTCCCTACAACTAGAATTAAAATATTGTATGTACGCACATTGCGGTCATTTTGTATTATTATATCTTTACATTATTTATGTATTTATTTATTTATTTATTTAGTTGGTTAGTTTTTGTTTACTGGTAAATGAAGACTGGACATTTCTGACTATTTTCAGCCTTGCCCAAGGAGGGGTGATACAGATGGAAACCAAGTGACACTGAACCAGATTAAATTGGTGGTGATATTTTTATTGCATTAAAAATTTTATTTATCCATGTAGTGTTTGCAATCCAGCTTGTCTCCAGTCCAGAGGAGCCTTTTCACAATCAAGGTGTGATGAGTTTGCTCTGTTCTTTGCTGATAAGATTGCCACCATCAGGGCAGAAAACCAGGCAATGCCCTCAAATATGCCTTATGATGATGGGCTGGAAGTCGCAGGCAGTCAGGCTGTCTGGTGTGATTTCGACCGATTGGAGGTCAAGGATGTTGTGGAGATCATCCATGATTTGTGGCAAACTTTCTGTAGTTGGACCCAGGTCCAACATACTTCCTAGTAGGGTGCGTTGATGTCATTGGCCTCGTCCTAACCATGATAGTTCAGAGTTCTCTTGAGACATGGGTTTTTCCAGAACCCCTGAAGGAGGCAGTTATAAAATCACTCCTGAAAAAATCTTCACTGGACTCTGACTGCTTGGTTAACTACAGATCCATCTCTAACCTGCCTTTCGTAGATACTGTAAGGTTATTGAGAAGGTGGTGGCTGCTCAACTGGAGACCCATTTAACAACTCACAGCATCTACAATCCTCTCCAATCTGGATTTAGGAAAAGGCATAGTACTGAGACTGCCCTTGTTCGGGTGCTGAATGATCTCCTGATGGTGAGAGATCGGGAAAGACAAACCATCTTGATTCTCCACAATCTCTTGGCATCATTTGACACTGTGGACCATGGGGTGCAGATGGAGCACCTGCAGATTTGTTGTGGACTGGCTGGTACAGTCCACAATTGGTTTTAATTGTTCCTCACTGGCAGGTCACAGTGGATGTTTTTTTTTTTCTTGGTGCCAGTCTCCCTGCCATGTGAGGTCCCTCAGGGCTCTGTCTCATCTCCCATATTGTTTATGGTGAATATGATACTTTTATGGGACATTATAAAATGATATGAGCTGAGTTTTCACTGTTATGCCGATGATACTCAGCTGTACCTGTATTTTGCACCTGAGCAGCAGGAGCTACACTCTGTATTTAACAGCTGCCTTGCTGAGATCCAAGGATGGATGAGAGTCAACTGGTTAAAGTTGAATCTGGACCATACTAAGGTGCTGATGCTGGAATCTGATTGCAGGGGCCTGAGGGAGCAATATGGAGCGGTATATATATTAATACAGATATTGTATTTATCCTTTTGCAGCTGGGTCACCCCTGAAAAAGAGCACATGAGCTCACAGGACTGACCAGGTCAAATCAGCTTTATAAATCAATCAATCAATCAATTAATCAACCAATCAATCGGTCAAAGTTGCCTCAGCCATTTTGTTTGCACATAAGTAGGGGCTTCTGTTTGCTGATAAATTTCTGGAACTTTCTGTCAGTTCCTAACTGGGTGTGTCTGTACCTTCAGCAGCAGTTAGAGCAGGCATCACATTTCAGGCAATTGCCTTTAAATTGCTGTGTGTTTTCTTAACTTGAATTTAGTTTGTATCTTCAACAGCAGTAAGAACAAGCATCAGATTTCAGGTGATTGCCTTTAAATTGCTGTGTTTTCTTAACTTGAATTTATTTTCCTCAGCCATTTTGTTTGAGCATAAGTAGGGTCTTCTTTTTGTTGATAAATTGCTGGCAGTTTCTAACTGGGTGTGTTTGTACCTTCAGCAGCAGTAACAGCAGGCATCTGATTTTAGGTGATTGCCTTTAAATTGCTGTGTGTGTGTGTGTGTGTGTGTGTGTGTGTGTGTGTGTGTGTGGTGTGTGGGTAAGGAGTGAGTCACTCAGTTTTGTTCTTCTTTTGTTACCTGCAGTTAACTGATTGTTTCTAGCATACAGCTACTGACGAATAACCCTGCCCACCTACCCTGGGCTCATCCACCTTTATAGGCATCTAGTAGCTTACAACTAAAGATGCAACAAAATTAAAATCCGCAGGCGAAGTGAACGTGAAGTGGCCACTTCACGTTGTCATAACTCTATGTGAAGTGACCATTGTAAAGTGCTCACTTCGCCATGTTATTGTGACTTTGCTTTGTCATTCTGCCTTAACGTGAAGTAAAGCAAGGTGACAGCAATATAGGCAGCCCCACACATATGACATGGCTTACAATACTGTAAGTCACATGCTTAAGCCAGGCAAGAAGGAAGTGAGTCATACAAGCAGATGCTTTCACTTTCTCCTGTGCTGAGAGGGGACTGTTGTTGTTGGTAAACATGATCAACCCCAAAAGCTTTTTTAAAAGCTAATTGCTTGGGAGGGGGGGTTGTACTGTTTTGGCAGTTCATTTTTTCTTGTGGAGACTGATTTATTTGTTTTATAAGTTTTTTTTTTGTGTGTGTGCCTGTGTTGTGTGAGTGTGTGTTCTGTGTTGTGTAGTGTATGTGAAGTCATTGGTGACACTATTGCTAGTCGGAGAGGGAAGGAGGGATTCTTTTGAAATGAAGCAGGGACAGGATCTGGATGGTCCATGTCAGGACTTAGAGGGAATGAATGGGACTGTATCAGGGGCAGTGGAGCCACGTGGCAGCATTGTTGGCAGGAGGGGAGATGTGCAAACATGTGGGGGTCATTGCCGGGTGGTATTGGACCACTTAAAAGTCTTTGGTCCTCCCTCCATAAGCAGCAGTACCACCATGACCACCAAGTCCACCACCACCAGCAGTAGCAGCAGCAAGAGCTCCAGCAGTGCCACCCCCAGTGCAGCAGGTTGAGCCCCACCATGACCATGCTGCCAGCACTGCATCTGCCTCTCCCGTGCCTGGTCCCCCCTGCAGCTCCCCAGGTTGGCAGTTTTTCAACTGTGTTGGGGGGAACAGCAGCCTTGTCGTATGCAGACGTTGTGGGGTGGAAGTGTGCCGGGGCCCCCGGAGGACACATCTGATGACACGGGCTAGTGCACCCATATGTTGAACCACCACAAGGTAGAATGGCAGGCTGCCACAAAACAGACCAGGCCTCCACCTGCTGGCCCTTCTGTGACAGTGGCAGAGGGTACTGCTGTTGTGCATCACAGCAGCAGGAGGAGGAGGAGGACCACAGCAGCAGCTGCTCCACCATTGCTATCAGCACCACCCTCACCACCACCACTACCACTACCTGGTGTACCACTACCTGTGGACCCCACAATGCCTGCAACTCAGGCAGACACTGCACTTTTGTGGGCTGAGGTGGAAGAAAATTATGAGAGGGTGGGTGCTGTTCAGCAGTAGTTGGATCAGATAGAGTGACATCAGTTACAGATTGTGTCAATGCTCCATATGCTGCTGGACCAGCTGGGGATCCCCCATTAGCTTTTTTTTGCAGTACACCCCCCCCCACACTGCTGTAGTGTTTTGTCTTTTGTTTAATAACAGAGAGAGGGTAGGCCACAGTAGTAGTTTAAATATATGCATACATATATTTTATTTATTTATTTTGTTTAAAATTTGGTTTCCAGGAAAGGCACACTGAGCCAAGGCTCATTTCCAGGTTTCCAGGTACACATACATACATATATGCTCCTTATTGCCCTGTTATTATAATCTGGTGCCTCAGTAATGTTTACTTTCTGTTGTGAAGTGGTTGTGAAAAAGTAGGATGGAGAAGTGCAAGTATAATGTGCTAAATTGCATGTGTGCAGTCAGTATTGTTTCCTGTGTGTGTGTGACTTCAGACATTGTCCTGCTTCTTGCAAACATATATATATGCTGACTTGTTGTAGTGTTTATGGTATAAGAATAGAGATAAGAATATATAACGTATATTTTATTGTCACCATGATCAGCAGCGGACTAAGTGATATGATATTTTTTCAGAGGTGTCTGGCCAGAGTGCATTTTAGTCACACACTGCACACATGACTTTTAAGAGTGCATGTGTTTTTTGTGCTATTTTCTCCGCAAAGTCATGTGTGCACTGTGAGTGATTGAGGTGCACAGTGGCCCAAGGCCTCTGAAAAAATATCATATCACTTACTCCGCCAGTGCTGATGGTACAAATAAAATATATGTCATATATTCTTTCTTATCTTTATTCTTTACATACTGCAACAAGTCACACCATATATATATTTGCACAAAGCTGGACAATGTCTGCACACACAGGAAAGAACACTGTCAGCACATATGTAGTTTAGCACATCATACTTACACTGCTCAGTCCTACATTTTGACAAACACTTCATGAGTCCCAACACAAAGTAAACATTACTGAGGCTCCTGAAATATTTATTTTTTGAAATAGACATTAAAGCAGCAGTGCAACAGTCTGGTGAAAATCTCATGCTATTTTACATTGTCTCTTTACTTACCTCCTGACTTGTATGATACCATTCTTTCCAGTATTTGAGTCTGCTTTAGTACTTTTTTCATGTCTGAAATAATAAAAGGAGTGCTTCTTTTAATGCGGTGTGGACCAGGTCTTCATCAGTATTTTCCACTGTTTTTGTCCATCAGTTTTTATATATCACTTCTGTTTTGACTAAAATTAACAATTATGCAGCAGACAGTGCTGTCCGACCTCACAGAACAATATTTGTTCAAAAACAGCTGCAAATACTGATGAAAACCTGTTCTGAGCCGTATTAAAAGGAGTGCTCCTTTTATTTTTTCAGACATGAGAAAAAGTACTAAAGCAGATACAAATTGTGAAAAGAAGGGCATCATGCAAGTCAGGAGGTAAGTGGCTGGCTATCTAAAATAGTATAAAAAAGTATTGGTCAAAATGTTCACCAGATTGTGGCACTGATGCTTTAATTTATAATTTAATTATGACATTATGTACTCATAACACACAAAATGCAACTGTCTTGTGTCCAGAAAATTCCCAAGTGCTGATGAAGTGAAATGGAAGTGGTACACCACATGCAAAGTCCCCAGAATTTACTGCGCAGTCACTCATGCACCCAGTGGTCACACAGAGTATTCAGAATTTTTCTGCATCCCCGAAATGCAACTGTCATGTGTCCAGAAATATAACATACTGTGATGATGATGTCATGATGCACAGTGTCTTGCCAAACCATGTGAAGGAGGGATAACATGACATGAATGACCGTTCAGTGCTCCATCACAAATGATGACAGTGAGAGAACTGTTACTTGTCCAAAGTGTGCTGCGAATGTGATGTGATCATCTCAGCCAGATGGAAGGGTTCCGTTTGTGTGTACACTAACAGTAGTGAGTTGATATATATATATGTATATATATATATATATATATATATATGTATTTTCTAGGTGGGGTTAACATATATATACACATGTACTCATTGTATTGTTTTGTAACACAGGTCACATAGTGTTGGTGAGCACATTCTGTGCTTGAGAAATTTTGGTGTTGGAATTGGAAATTGAATACTCTCAAGCCAATGAAGGTAAGTATTTTTTTCAGGGGGGACATATTTGCAAATAAGTCTCCTTAATGGGTTATTATTTGTTTACTTCACAGATTTCATCTGCATCCTTGTCCAGTCTGATAATGATGGTTCTGGTCATCATCAATTCAAATGACTTCTGCTTGTTGCATGTCTGCCTTCAGCTGGAGGCGATGTTGAAGTAATTCTTTGGATAAGGCAACTATGACACCACAAAGCATCTGGACATTTCTTAAAAAAAGAAATGAAGGATTTATTACAACTTGATTGCAGCAGTAAGACATTATGTTTAAGCTGTGGCTGTTCCACCACTGGTTTCTGGATTAACACAGATAGCAAGCTGTTCCACTGCAAACATCAGATCACAATTTAATTTAGTACCAGGCTGTAACAAATACACTGTGTGAGTGTCCCTGCATCTCAACTTAAGTTACATTTTAAAACCACATCTTGTCAAGTAAGATGACCTGGGTCCAAGTTTTTCAACACTGTCATGGCTGCACAGCTGCAAATTTGGAATACAGTGCATGATATGTTGCAGAAATATTTTTTTGTGGTGCACTTGTCACCTAGTTTATGAATCATTAGTCAGAATTTTTGCACTCTTATGAAAAAAAGGAACAGATTAAATAAAATTTATCTACTTACCAGTATGGATTGGAAATGGATATCCCATGGGTTGCTGTAGACAGTACTGCTGCTGTACCATTGAAACAGACCATTGGCAAAGGAGATACAGTTGTTGTTAACCTGTAAAAAAAAAAAAAATAAGTGAACCATATGTGTTTGACCATTGCAGCTCAGAAAAGCAACAGGAAACAAAACACACAGCTAAAGGAAGTTGAATAGCATGAAAAACATTAGTACACATACTCACTTTTTAGTCTTAATAGTAAGAAGCCTTGTGCCTGTGACTGATGGATGTGGTCTCCTGTTCGACTCTCTCTGCCTTGGCATGGTCAAGACATGTAATGGAAAACATAGTCACAATTGTGGTGGTGGGTGGTGGTGGTCATAACTGAAGCACATGATGACATTCCCTCTCACATCTTCCTGCATCTGGTGGTGGTGTCAATGGTTAACAGTGGTCTTATGGTAGTGGTAGTCCAGGGACACACATGGTCACATTCCCTATGGTGGCAGTATCGAACAGTGGTCTTATGGTGGTGGGTAGTCTAGGGGGACACACAGTCACATTCCCTATTGTGGCAGTGGTGAACAGGTAACAGCAGTCTTATGGTGGTGGTAGTACAGGGGGACACATGGTCACATTCTCTATGGTGACAGTGGTGAACAGATAACAGCAGTCGTATAGTGGTGGTAGTCCAGGGAACAGGATATACTGTGCTCTGTGTTATAAATGTGACTTGACATATGGAATTTGAGTCACTATGAGTGGGACACTGATTTAACTTTATGAAAAAGAAAACATGTATCATACAAGAAATGCGACAGCCTTTTAACCACTTAAGTTAAAACCTGCCAACATTAACCTCATCATCATTCATCATCATCCTCATAAAGAAAGTTACTCTCACAGTCTTCTATGTCTGAATTCTGACCACTGGGAAAGTCTTTCTCCATTGTGTTATCATCTACATCAGTGGTAGGCCATATCATGCTGCCAGTGCCACCAGAACAGTCCCTTTCTACAACATGAGCAAAACCATGACTATGAATACTGAGGTTGCAGTCTGAGCTGGTATGTGCCTCTCATTCATTTTTATGAATGTCAGCAAAATGACATTTGCAGGAGAGAGGTCTGTATGATGATCCTGAGCTATTGCACCTGCTGAGCTGAATACCCGCTCGATACTCACACTAGAGGGTGGGCATGTCAGGTACTTCAGTGCCACATGAGTCAGCTCTGGCCATTCACTAACCTTTCCACTCCAGTATAAAAGGGGATCATCAGTGATTGACAGATGCCTGTTTTCAGACAAATATGACTCAACCACTATCTGTGCTGCACTAAGTGCAATGGTTGATGCATCATGTGCTTCTCCAAAATCATTTATGTCACAAATCCCTACTTGGGGCAAAGCCTCCAAAAAGTAGGTTAACACCAACCATTTTTGATGACAGACCACCTGGAATTGCAATTCCCTTCCCCTTATAGGATATGCTTGATACTACTCCTCCAGGTTCACCTTCAGCCAGATTATGCTGCTGAGGTTTGCTGACCTTGGCACATGACTTCTGTGCCCCATGAATCAGCACACCAGTTGCCCACTGACAGTTTTTACCTGTTCAGGCCTACCCTCCAGTACTGAGGCAATTCCATGTTTGTATCATGGGTCTAGCATTGTTGCTATTGCAAAGTTGTCACTATGCTGAATGCTCAAGATGTGACGATTCTGGTCGAATACTGCCAGCATGTGTTTCAGCAACACACTGCTAGCACTGTCTCTGGCAACACAAAGGCTATGCTGTACATTCACCAGTGTCAACCTCAGCAGCCACAGCAGTGGAATTGATTGTTTAATGGAGGCAGACTTGCCACTTACTGCCTGTGTGGCATGTTCAAAAGGCCTCAAGACTGTCATTACAGAGTTCGTGAGGTGCCACTGTTCAGTCATCATAGACATGGAAGCCCTGGAACTGTCACGGCTAATGTGCATGACAAGATATTCTGAGATAGCTTTGTACTGTTCATACAACCTCTCTGCCATGTATAAAATGGAGTTCCACCAGGTGACAACTTCCAGCTTCAAGCGGTGCTAGGGGAGGCTGCTATGGATCTGCAACTGCCAAAGTTGGTCATGGGCCTTTGCAGAGCATGAAAAGTGAGAACAGATATGGTGCGCAACTGTCAGCATTTCCTTTATATCAGGGTGCTGCAGAAACTCCTGCACCACAAGATTTAAACAGTGGGCCTTGCATGGAACCCGAAAAAAGCCACCATTAATGATGCATTTCACCACATTTGACCCACTGTCACTTGCTATGAACCCAGCTCTCAGGGACAGGGGGTTCAGCCACTTGGCAATTTCAGTCAGTACCAAGTTCTACATGTTTTCACCAGTGTGTGAACAGGTCACATTGTGCATAGCAATCATTGGCTGCTATCGAATTCCTAGAAGATTGCTACCACGACACTCCACATTACTGCACTGATTATTCTCACTACCAACAGCACAAACAACACCCGGCACCTGTGCCCAATGTGCAGTTATACAAAATATTAACTCCCCACTGTTTTGCCACATGTCCACATATCCATACTTAAATGGATGATTAGAGAGGAGGAATGCTGAAGGGCATGTCTTACAGAGCCAGACACAGTACGGTGCAATTCAGGGACAGCACGTGATGAAAAGTATGTCCTGGATGGGACTTTCCATTTTGGACCCATGCAGAAAACTGCCAGAACCCAGAATTCTCCACAAAGGAGAAGGACAAAAGATCAGTTGCCAGCATTTCAGCTACAGCAGCATTAAGTTCACGTGACACTGTGTGATTGGGTGGGTACTTCAGCTTATGCAGAAAAACACACTATAATGTGGGCTGACTTAAACATTTTACATGGGGTGTGATGAGAAATGGTTCTGCTCTGTGATGAATGGCATTGGCAGGGAGTGGAGTGTGGACGTTTGATGAAGACAGTTGCACAGATGATGATGACAAACCCAGAAATGCAGTTATTTTTCCAGATTTACCAACAGGGGTTGATGTACCACTTGCACTAGACATACTGCACTGACCACCACCATCACCACCAAGACTCCTGCTCTCACCACCCTGGACAACATTTCAAAATCATTATGCTCCTCCACCTCATCATGCCTGTAGAAATCCTTTGCTCTTCTTTCATCAATACTGTACACATTAATTTTTTTACTTGATGTTACAGTTATGGACGGGGATAACATGCTCATTAAGATTGATGACAAGGGTGAATGCCCCAGTGTGGTATAGGTATTAGCTGTCATCTTGTGCTAGGTCCACAGTGCCTTGTGCCTGTTCTTAAGATGTGTATGCTGTTCCCCTGTGCCCAGATGGCTCCTCTTTTTACCTTGCCTCACACGTGCCTGGCACACCTGGCAGATTGCAACTGACTCATCATTTGCATCTTGCACAAAAAATCCCAAACAAGGGATTGTGATGCTCTAGTTTTAACATAGTTTTAACATATCTCTGATGCTGCTTATTGGACTCCTGTTTTTTAAGTCATTAAGTGGGGGGTGTGCTACATGATTTTTCAGGCAGGACACACTTGGACTACAACTGGCCACCATGACTACCTATCATTATTACTGGATCATCATCATCATCATGAACTAAAACTAGTAAATCACAACTTTTTACAGGGTGGGGGGTTAATGCAGACAGACCCAAACACAGTCACCTTGAATTTCTTTTTCTCTGGTTCCCAACAGGGGTCACTGAGATCATTATTATATTCATCAACATCATCCACATCTTCTGCTTGGCTGCTGGCATGTGAACTGCATGTTGCAACCACAGCAAAATCATTATCATCAGATTTATCATCATCAACACCACCATCACCCAATATTTTTTCACCACACTGTGAATCACTGCATGGCAAATGTGTGACCTGAACCACGGTGGAAGAAATGCGACATTGTGTGCTATTGTGTGCTATTGTTGACATGATGATCAGAATCCTCATGTTCATTTACTGGGATGTTACTGGGGAGCATGACATCATCTACACTGTCACTCACTGGCACTGTTTCACACTGCACTATGTTTTTAGACATGGCAAACTGGTCAGAAGTGGAACTTGAGGCACCAATACTCATACCACCACCAGCAACTGCCCTAACACCACCAGCTGGGGCTATGTAGTGAAGCTACCGATTGGACTGTAAAAAAAACATTGAAGCAGAAATACCTTTCTTCACATCAGCGATGCCCTTCTGTGACTGCGTACTACTATGCCCACAGACAATCTTACCACTGGCAGCAGTGCCATGGCGAGAAACAGCGTTGCCTGCATGTCTCTTTGTGGGCATTTTGGGGGGATCAACAAGAATATTCTGAACAAATTTAGATTTTGGAATGTTTACTCTGGTTGGGGCCGGGGACACTGGATATGAAACCAAAAACAACTGTGGCTTCAACAAGAGATACAGACACAAAGTTACAAGTTCAACAACACCTTAACTAACCAGTGGTGCTCTCAAGTCACAAACAATCCAGTCTGGAAAAGAATACCTTTTGCGAGTGGGGGGAGCACTGACTGCAGATTACAGCACTGCAAAACCAAGAAAAGATACCACAATGGCAGTACAAAATCACGCAGGTGCAGTGAATAGCAGGTTCACACTGTTGCACCTGCAATTACACTATTACACTGTGGCACAATAAAAGGTGCATTATTTGATGTCACACACCACACACACACACACACACAATTTGTCTGCAAGTAATGCTTAACAAATTGAAACCTTCGGTAATATACCAAGTATTTTAAACAACCTGCAATTATGCACTGCTGCACCAGGTCCACAACATACACAATCAGCAAACAGATTTCAACAATTACTGAAAAGAATACTGTGTGTACATTAAAACAGTCAATTATACAAGAAAAATATAACCAAAAAACAAAGAATTCCCTATTTCTCCAACTTAAGTCTACGTACACCACAGATATGCCCTTCCCCCAAAGCACACTTCCACTGTCTCTCAGTACACAGATTGAATGTTGTACATTAACGTTCAAAATCCACACACAAACAATAAATGCTCAATGATATGAGCACGGGAGGGTTTCCTATAATCAATGAATTAAAGTTTCAGCAAAAAAAAAGACTTAAAAAGGCTTTTTTAACAGCTTTTAGAAGGTTTGAATTGCAAGAGCTTTCAGTGCAGACTGTCTCCTACTGCGTCCTACACACACTACCCCATACTGAGGCTGTGCAGAACAATCTAGAGCCCATGTGACCTGAAATCCCATGAATCACTGCAAAATTTGCCTTTGGAGCTTAAAACAAGGTGAAGTGAGGTGAAGTACATTGTTTTCAATGTACTTCAACTTTAAATTTGTGGAGTAGTAGTTTGGGGAAGGCGGAGTAATGCGAAGTCATTGTTTTCAATGAACTTTGTGTTACCCATTATGACGCGAAGTACTCCACTTCACGCTGCAGAGCACTTCATGAATTCACCTTCACTCTGCAAATCGCTTTTCGGAGCAAATTGAGGCCACTTCAACCACCACTACTTACAACTTCCTGCCTGGAAACATGAACCTACCAAACATAGGGGAAAAACTGAATTAAAACCAAAAAAACTATCTCAAAAATTATTTAAAAAAAATAACTTTTTTTTGATAGGAGCGCTATTACCGTTATATATAGGGTAAGCAGCATTAGAGTTACTGGATGTGGTAAGTTGCCAGAAGTGTGGGGCACTTGTTTTTTCAGGACTTCCCTGGAGGATTTGGCATTGTCCTATGTGCAGGAACCTAAATGAGCTCAGGGCTCAGCTGAATGCAGCGAGAAAGGAAATTGCCATGTTGCTTCATAAACTATACTGGGGTTAACCCATCATCCCTTCCCCCAGAGGTTTACTAGCCCAGGTGGATGGAGAGTAGTGGGATGACAGGAAAGCAAACAGACAAGGAAGGATTATGTGAAACTGATTCAACCAAGGGGAAATCTGAACCACAAATTGCTTCACAACCCTGGAGATGTTACAGGACACAGTTGATGAGGAAACAGATACTGAACCAAACATTAAACCTCAGAAGGAAACAAGGCAGAACTGCAAAATAGCAACCAAGTGAAGCAAGGGAAAGCAGAAACAAAATAATTGGAAGCAAACACTCATACTGGGGGATTCTATGATTAGAAGAGTTGAGTCCCACTTGAATAACTCTACAATGAAGGTCCAGTGCCTCCCAGGTGACTTGGCCAAGAGAGACACTGAACAAATTGGGAGGATCATAGACTAAGCAAAAGAGGGAATCAATGTGCTAGTCCATCTCAGCACCAAGGACCTAGCAATTCAAATGGTGGAAAAGGCCAAGAAAAACTTTGAAAAGCTGGGGGAGTGATTGGTGGCACAGTCATCCTCCCTGACATTCTTTGAGGACCTGCCAGTGTGGGGAAAAGGTGATTGCATGAACAAGACCAGAAAGAAGGAAATGGAAGACTTCAACATTTGGTTATGTGAATGGTGTAAGGAAAAATGTTACCATGTCATAGGTGGCTGGGTTGCTTCTAGGAGAGAAGACTTTTCAAGTTCAATGGTCTTCACTAAAATAGAAAAGGAACGATTGCTTTTTGACAGACGTTCGACATCCACCTTGGTCATTTAAACTAGGCAAGGAGGAGTATGGTGCTAGGAAACCTATCAGCAATAGCACAGAAGATGGAAACATAGCTGCCACTCCCCCACAATCATGATTTACTGGATCACACCACAAATTCAATCATAGTAAGCAGAAAAAGGCTGTAAAGGATCAGAAAGGGGACCAAGAAAGCAGGAAACACAGAAACAGTCCGGCAGGTAGAAGAAACACTTCAACTCCTGGTTCTAGGACTGGGGTGTGCCTTAATGCCAGAAGCCTAGGTAACAAGATAAGTGACCTTCAGGCATGGATGGCAGAGTCCTGTATGAACCTGGTGGCCATCACTGAAGCCTGAGCATCAGAAAACAATGGTTGGGATCTCTTGGTATTGGGTTATGTGCTCTTTAGGAGGGATAGGAGGGGAGCCGGGGGGTAGCACTTTATGTTAAGGAGGAAATAGAAGCAACAGCATGTGATGTCTGCAATAAAGAAGGAGTGGAATCCCTGTGGGTACAGATTAGTTCAACCTCAGGGAAGAGGATCCACATCAGAGTGGAATATAGGCCTCCGAGTCAAGTGGAGGAAAAGGAGAGGGAACTTTTACAAGACATTAGATGAGTATCACTGAAAGGGGAATTAGTGGCGGTATGACACCTAAACATGCCTGATGTAGACTGGGGAATCCCAATGGCTAGATCAGCTAGGAATCAATCTGTGGTAGAAGTCTTACAGGATTGCTTTCTCATCCAGTTAGTCACCAATCCAACTAGGCAAGACACCATCTTGGATATGGTTCTCACCAACTCAGAAACAGTTGGGTCAGTCAGGGCTTGGGAGCCATTGGCTAACAGTGACCACAACTCTGGTTTGAATTACCTTTAAGGGAGGTCAAATCTCAGTTCAGGGCAGAAGTCCTAAATTTCAGAGGGGCAAATTTTGACAAAATGAGGGATCTAGTCAGAGATAAACTAACCAAGATACGCATACAGTTAGAAAAACAAGAAATCTGGGGATCAATTAAACAAACCATTTTAGAGGCCAGAAATATATGCATAAAGACTGTGGCAAAAAGGAATAGACACAAATGCCCGTGTGGTTCACTAGTCAAGTTAAAACAACCATTAGGGCCAGGAGAGAGATCTTCCTCAACTTCAGAAAGAAGCATGGAAATTACTTATGGGAAGATTATGTACAGAAGAATAAGAAGGCTAAGTCGACAGTGAAGCAAGCAAAGGCAGCAGCTGAACTTCAGATAGCAAAAGGAGTCAAAGAGGGGAACAAGCAATTCTTCAGGTATTTATAAGAGAAGAGAATGAAAGGGGGAGGGTAGTTAAATTTAAAGATGGGGACAGGATCTTGGAAGAAGACAAACAGAACATCACTGTTCTGTACAAATACTTCTGTTCAGTGTTCACCAAGGAACACAGCGGTCCCATGCCTGACAGTGGCATTACAGCACATATCAGGGGTGTCCCATAAATGGAAACTCCAGTTATTACCACAGACAGGGTTAGGGAGATGCCACATAACCACCTACTGAAGAAGATAGAGGATTTGGGCATAGCAAACTGCATTGTTAAGTGGGTGGGTAACTGCCTGGGGGCAGGAAGCAGACAGTAATTGTCAACGGGGAGAAGTCAAAGGAGGGAGATTAGATGAGTGGGGTCTCTCAGGGCTCAGTCTTAGGACTAGTCCTACTTAATGTGTTCATTAGTGACAAAGGAGTAGGTATCCAGGACATACTTGCACTGGTTGTGTGATGACACTAAGTTAGGTGATAGAGTGGACAGGAAGGAAGCAGTGGGGAACTTACAGAAAGATCTGAAAAAGTTGGAAAAATGGTGTAGTGTCTGGTAGCTGAAGTTCAATGGCAAGAAAGTGTAAAGTGATGCATCTAGGCAAGAATAACCTGAGGACAGCCTATTGGCTCAATGGAGTCATGCTCAGTGCCTCACAAGATTAGACAAATCTAGGAGTTAACATATGTGACACACTAAAACAAGCCAGCCAGTGCAATTCAGCATATAGTCTGGCCAACAAAATGCTGGGGTGTATATGGAGAGGATTCAACAGTAGACATTGGGAGGCGATACTGCCACTGTACAGATCCCTGGTGAGACCCCACCTGGAATACTGTGTCCAGTTTTGGAGTCCACACCTTAAAAGGGACAAGGACAAGCTAGAAACTACATAGAGAAGGGTGACCAAAATGATACATGGGCCCCTGGGGCTACTGAATGAAGGGCATCTTGAGGCATTAAACATGTACTCACTGGAGACAAGAAGGGAAAGGGGGTTATGATAAAAATCTTCAAGTACATGAGGGGAATTTATACAGTGTCCTATTCTGAATTATTCATCAGGGCATCCAGCTCAAATACAAAGGGGCATGGATGGAAGCTGAGAGGTGGGAAACTCAAAAGGGATCTTAAGAAACATTGTTACTCAGAAAGGATAGTGGAGCAATGGAACAGGCTACCTGCAGATATAGTGGGAGCTAAGACCATATCAGCCTTCAAATGATGATGGGATAAAGAGTATGCTCAAATTAAATCTGTGGTTAAAAGTATGGGCTAGGTCCTGGGATCTCCTAGCATCTCAGGAACTCATAGGCAGACTTGATGGACCTTTGGTTTCCTTCTGCCATCATGTTTCTATGTGTCTGCTTTTCTAATACCTTGGAGATGTCCTGCACAAACTAGCAATATTTTTCAAAAAAAGTATTGGGAATAATGGAAGACAGTGAAGTGAAGATAAAGTGAAAACAGACCATCAGCCTACATTTTGCTACATGTGCTTTTCTCTGAGGTATAAAGTGTGGATGCAATATTGAAAACAGTCATATCTGCAGCTGAGTCTACTGTAGATTATTAAATATGAGACCCTATTTGAATTGCAATAGTAAACAAGGATGGCTCTGTCAGAATATCCAGGAATACACATTTTTAAAGCTACTGCAAATCCAGTTTTATGTGTTGATCATTAACTTATACCACTGATCAAATATGTCTTTGCCTATCAGAACATTGTTTCAGTAAATTAAATATCATTAGTCCTCATTTGAAAATGACAATTGAAAAAAGTATTAAAAGCACCTGCATAAGGGGTTGTTTCTTTATAACCAACTACTTTTTGAAATTAATACAGACCTAATAATGTTCAAGAGGATAATGGGCCAAGTGCTGCAGGGGTTCCTCAGTGTCCTTTGCTGTCCAGACAATAGTTGCCTAGTGCCACAGTCACAGCAGAACTCCAACCCCTGCAACCATTGCCAATCCAATCCAATCCGCTTTATTTCAACAGCATCCTTACCATAAAGGCCCAGAGCACTGTACATGGCTAAAAGCATCATAATACAATAACATTATAAAAATAACAGACAACATTCCACCACTTGTACATGGGAGTTTCAGATGGCAGCATAAGTATTCAGGTGCAAACCACTCATTTTGCAACACCACCCCCTCAACTGTAGCTGAGAATCTGGTCCCAGATTTCTATTTCCATAATTCATTCTGCCTCTGAAAACATTAATGCTGAAGCACTGTGACAAATCTGAAAAGAATAGAGACTCATGCAGGCTGCAATGTTTTATCTTGTGAGTTTTTTACATACCCAAGGTGTGTAATGCCTCATACTCCATGAGTGTGAAGCATGAGTTGTTTGTATTACACACAGAGAGTGTGTAAAAGAATGAAAAATGTAACAGCCCATATTATGTTTTATATAATTTATTGTCAGTTTAAGGCTGTGGTTAAAAAATAAAGCCTGGTGTCCTTTCTGTGGTATTTCATTTCTGTTATCATGAGACAGTGGCAGCTCTCACTTTTAGTGTGACTGGCTGACATCTATTCTATAATAAGCAGGTTCTATTTTGTAATAACTGCCAGTGCCAGTTTATTAGCATTCAGAGTGGTGTCAGTCAGACAGTAAATGTGCTGGCTAGTAATTATGCATACTTACTGGTACAGAAAAGGACTGTGATTTCAGAGCAAGTCGAATCCTTCTATAAAACAAGAGTTGGCTTGCTCAAAGTATGCAATATTACTCATTCCTCTTGGAACTTTTGCTGTTTTTTAGTTCTTGTGATATCATACAATGATTTTAAGATAGATGTTTAACTTCTAGGAAGTATTATATAATCTTTATTACTTCATGGCAGTCCCTTGACACTGATTTCCTACGATATAATTGGGGGGAATAATACTCTCATACATATATGTGTCAGTATACTATGCACATTCATTTTTGTGGCTTCACACCAAGTGAAAAAACATTCACCATCTATGCCACCTACAGTATGCAGGTGAAGTATCATGCCAGTGGTGTACCATCTTTCATGAAGTGCATTTGATGCCAGGAAACAGACTTGCCCACCATGCACATCTCATGGAGTCATATATACTGCACTCCATTTATACCCTGTGAAAACAAAATGAGAGGTTGTGAGGCTCTACTGTACAAACTGGGAGAGCTACATGTTGTGTATATACAGTGCAGCAGTGAACACTGTAAGTGATGGTGAAGGGGATGAGGTACTGTTGTCATCTAGCTGCTACCATTTTGGTCCCATATCCAGCTAGGTCATGCAGTTGTTCCTCACTTAGTGCAGCATGGCCACGGAGTGTCAGTCTAACAAGGTGGATATCTGAGGTCACTGTACAATTGGGGTCAGGACAGCAGACTATTTTTGTATGCAAATTACACCATGCAACGCACACCATACCTACAATGAAGCTCATGTCACATACTGCACAGCAGACCTGCAAGACCCAGAATGCATGGACATGACACGTGCATCATCCCAGTACAATCCCATGCTTACTGCCATCACCAGGAGAACACAATCATGCACATGACACAGTTGTAACACAAACTGTTAAAAAAACTTTAGATGTGGAGGTGGGGACAAGACAGTGGTCCTGATGGATGTCATGCAGATAGTCTTATGCTACCACTAGAGGCAACAGGTCCACACTCATCGGCTATTGTTGTCAAGCTGGAAAACATGACAACATGAGAGGCTGTCATAATCCATGCCATTGCACTGTGCTGTGCGCCATCTCTAGCAAACCTGACACCATATTTGCTTTGCTTAAAGATCAATTTAATTTGGCCTAAGGTCACCTAATCCCATCATTTTTGGATGTCAAATTACTCATGAGAAGTAGACTTAATAAACATTCCAGTCAGTGTCCTTCATTTTACTTACAGTTAAAAGCATTCTGTTATTTCATTTTCTGTTAACCATGTTTTGTGTCGCACTCAACTGTCTGTCATATGTCCCTGTTGGTATACCATAGACTGTAATCAATAACATTCATAAATCAGAAAATCCATCTTGTACAATGATGTTACATCTGACTCATGGAAGTTTGCTACCACCCCAATACTACAGTATTTGAACTCAGGAATATCCTCCAGTAATTTCTGTCTCTCTCTCTCTCAGTAACGTAATGCATTCCATTGCAGGAGCGTGTAATGGTGGGTACTCGTTGTATAAGCAGTTATAGAACAGATAACTTGTCACCTTAATGGTCTTTGGATTAACACATTATTTCAATTCTTAAGGCTCTTCTACACTGTGCCATTATTACTGCGGAACAGTTACTGCTAATGTAACTTATTGCTCACAGTGCATTACTTAGTACTTTGAATATCTTTAGATGTTAATAGTAGACATTTACACCACAAAGTACTAAACATTTACCAGTGAAGCTCCATCCAGTACATAAAAACTAAAAAAATCTGCCTGTTCTATTGTCTGAGTGAAGTTTGTTAGAATAAAATAAATAAATAAGATAATTTAAGGCCCCATACACAGTTTCAGTGATTGGTGTTTGCTTTTAAGGGCACACTGGGTTCCCAATACCAAAATGCTATACACAAACTGGAGGGCTGGTGGTATGGCACTCAGCCTTATGTAGAGGTTACAAGGGCTGAGGGCTGGTGGTGTGGCAGTGGATCAGGCATTTCTGTTAGTACACTGTGTAACACAGTATTGCATCTTTTAAACTCAACAATACATTACCAGAATTCTGGAGCCTGACTAGTTCCTGCTACAGTCATTCAGCATACCCAACATACCCATGATAAACCCTTTGCAGGCATTGACCAGTATTTTCTGTAGGGCTGTGGTCACACAGAGGGGGCACTTACTGGCTACTGCAGCTCCTCTGTTGGCCCACTTCAGTGTAGCGGTTTACTTGACAATTAGGAAAATGCTGAAGTCTGCCCTTGTACCCACCCCAACAATCTACCTGTACATCCATAGGTGGCAAGAGATAGTATGTTATAGTAGTTCACATCACAGGGCTATGGAGGTCCCCACTTGTGCCAATACAGACATCTGCATTCTGCAAGCCAATGTAGGAACCCCTCCATGGGTACTAACTTGAACTGAAGATCAGACCTTTAAAACAAATAATACATGGGGGACTTATTTTGCAAGACAGCTACCCCCGTCTGTACTTTGTCTGAAAGTACCCCTCTCATAGTGTACATTAAAAAAAAAATCTGCATTTACATGCAGACTTAAAAAGGACATGTTGGTGAGTTGACCGGAGCTAGTTGGGAAAGTCTGTGATATCATTACAATTTTAGTAGACCCTAACCTGTGACATAGATCTTTAAATGTGTACCATGTGAAGTAGAAAGCATTGGAATATAAATATCTACAGCAAATTGTACGTTCACAACACTTCTTTAAAATGGGTCACAGTTTTTACAGTTTCTTACTAAATATGGTTTTCTACCACTCTAAAAACATTTAACATTTGAAACTATACTTGAAAACAGTAAAATATGGTAACAAAATAGCACACAAATCACTGCTCCAGTATTTCATGTCTCAGTAGATCATTACCTTCTCAATGGCATTATATTTGCTCTACCTGATTCCCTGCTTCAAGCATGATGGGATAAATATATTCCTATGTTTCCCAAAGGGAAGGCTGCAAATAACAGATAATTTCAAAGTGCATGTGAAGAGCAAACACAATAAGCCATATTTAGAGCTGTAACTATTTTCTTCTCAACATTTTGACTGATGAAAACACACCAGAAGATTTATCTCAATGAATAATCCTTTTTTCTTTCATACAGAACCTTATAAACACTGCTTGTTTTTACATTGCAGGCTAGGTCACATGATAATGGTTGAATTCACAATAGTGTAAGGAACTGCAGTAATTGAGGAGGCAATTACTGAGACTAATTTTTTTCAGTTTACTATTATAAATGACATGTATCTTATGTTTTTCATATCCTTTTTGTTTCTCATGTCATGTTAAACTCAGGTATGTAATTATCAATTTTTAATTGATGTTTTCCCACCTACTAACATCTCTAGTAACACACAACATGCATATGATTACACTGGACCTCTTGCCTATAAACATGATTTGCCCACAGAGGATTGTTGTGATGCCTAATGCAAGTGCATATATGATATGGCATAATAACATATTTATCAGGTGATTAAAAATTAAAGGGAGAATACATTTTTAATAAGATACTAGCTGGTTTGAGAGTGAAGATTTCACAATATCCTGCAACTCAATATTGTCTCAAAAAATAAGCCACCTAGCCTAAACAACATGCAATATGTAATTAGCAATCTAGAAAAGTATGAATTAGAGAAATTTAACATGAATACAGTTTGCAGATGGTACTGTGAAATTGTTAAAATGTTAAGGTAAACCTTTAATGTTACATGTCTTGTCTCTGCCCATCCCCCATTAGTCAAGTATCTCCAGTCAATGTTTTCTTTCTTGTTTTTTTTTTCTCAGATTCTTCAAAAGTATCCCATCTAAGGAATCCTGAAGCACTGCTTGGTGTTTCCAGATAAGCACCTACTGGGGCTAGATATTCATGAGGAAAATTATGTGGGCCAAGAACACATCTCCCCACTGAACTATATATGATGGTAACAGTTTGATATGTTAATGTCAGTTATAATTCACATGCCTCACTCATCAACAGAAATGTATTATTTTTCTGTTCCAGCATGTTGGTCAGCAGCAAATCTCTCAGAAAACTATTGGTCAGTCTGTGTCAATCATATGATGTTGTAAATCTGAAATGGAGGAGACAGCACTTTAAAGGGTATCCCTTTGATTCTGGTTTAGCCACAGGGATAAGGTTAGAAATGCAAAGTAGATGAGAAAAATGCAAATGTTAGAAATGAACATTCTTAGCCTAACCTGCTATAGTTGCTCTGCAAGTTATCAGTTAGGGACACGGATGATGTTTTTCACAGAAAGCTATTATTCATCCAGCAAGAACAAGTTCATGAATTTTGTAACTGCCTATGTGTTTTCTTTTCCTATGGGACTGGAACTTCAAAATACTTCCAGCTTTGCATGTTGTGCTTGCCCTAGCTGGGGAATATTAATTTGTTGTTCCTGTTTTTTTCTTTCTTGTCATGCTTTGGATTCCTTGCACTTATTTAGAAGGCATTCTTAGCAGCACATGAAAATGTAAGGAAGTAATAATTAATGACTGGTCCCCAAATATGCCAGTATGCCAGCATCTGTAGGGGTTAAATGAAGACCTTAAAAGTGTTATGCAACACTAGTTGTGGCTATCATTTATGTCTCCTTTAACAGGTACTGCCCTGCTTCTAAGGTTAAAATAGCCTTAAGGAATAACAATCTGCTAACCTAAAAGAGCGCTCATAATTTCAGGATTGATGCTGCTTTTAAAATGATTCCAATCAAACTTAAATTTATTTTTACAAGGAGGCCAAAAAGCTATCAAATATCAGGAGCAGGGTAAGATCTAAATTGCAATTCTATTTAAAAGAAAAAAAGAGCTGGGCTGAGTTAAGTTATAAGATAATCATCAGTCATCAGTCAATCAGATAATCATCATGAGATAATCATCAGTTTTCTCACTAAGTTCCAATTTTTTCCAGCAATTATTTTAAGTATAGTTCAATAAGGGGATCATTCAGTAGAATGCTCTTTCTGTTTCATGATGCCATGGTGTAATACAAAGTCTTCAAATCTTGTGGCCACAAGACCAACAGTACATTTTATATGGACTTCACAGTGGCCATTCCATGCAATTAAAAGGGATGACATCAAAATCTCAGTGGCTTTATGTCCACTAAAGTATCATTTTTAGTGATCACTGAAGACTTGAAAGTGATCATTGGCCCCTGAAACGTTTGGAGCCTTATGCCAAAATCAGTGACACACTTTAGACGTACAGAACAATTCTTTATAAAGATACATAATTAAATCATTTTGATACAAATTATTAATGACTGTGTTTTGTGATATGCTTTATGTATGCATCAGGAATGTTAGCTATAGTTGCAACCTTTTTTTGCTGGGCACATAATTGTATATAAGGGACATATCTCTTAACCTTTTGTCATTGAAATGTGGGTCACAAATGCAAAAATGTATGACAGTGTGGGACACTGGCCCTCATAATGTCGGGTACTTCTTCAAACATGGAGATGTAAGTTCAGAACACTGTTGCTGTTGAAACCAATGCCTCCATGTGAGTAAAGTTGAATTTTGATTTAGCATCTTCAAATATTATAATTTCCTGCTTTAATGTTTGAGTTCACAACCTTCTCTATGAGAGCAACACTTTTTCTATGTGTGACAGATATATGACAGAGTGATTTTGAGTTGTTAAATGACGGATGTTGCTTATAATGAGGGACTGATGAGAGGTATGATAAGGGGTAGAAGCCCTCAGTGTGGTCAGAGCAGAGCTGGTCCTCCCCAATCCCTGAATGACTGCCAGTGGTCACAGGTCACCTCAGAAACCAGAATCCACAGGAGCCCTCAGGGTGGTGTGAGTAGATCTCCCCTCTCCAGCCCCCTGATGACCACCAGCGCTTACAGGCCTTCTTAGAAACTAGAATCCACAAGAGCCTTCAGGGTGGAGTGAGCAGAGCTGCTTCTGCCCCCCAGGACCCAGACAACCACCAGTGCTCACAGGCTTCCTCAGTAATCAAAATCCACAGGAGCCCTCAGGGTGGTGTGAGCAGAGCTGCTCCCTCTCACAGCCCCTGGACGACTGCCAGAGTTCATAGGTGGGAATTCTATGCTCGACATCAGGCACCATCTTATAAGGCTACACACACAAGTGTCTACCCACTGAACCCTCCACTCACCCACCCAGGAGTGGTGCTACCTTTTAAGCTATGGGCAGAACCAATCAGCCCACTGTTGCACTCCTTTCTGAAAGTGATTTTGATTCATTCCATCCTGTCTCCTTTTATAAACCTTACATGCTTACAGTGATACTTCCATCACCCCAAGTATTTAATTGACCTGACCCAATTCACATGGTTATGTGTGGATGCCTTGGGAATCAAACACTGAACTACAACTGCCTGGCTTATCCACAGCCTGGTGCTCTGACCACTAGGCTACACTACCAACAGGAGTTCTGCCAGGGAACATAATAATACCTTTCACGGCCTCCCCCTCACTCTAGGCTATACTGCCATCAAGAGTTCTGGCAGAAAACATACCAGTCCCTACCCTGCTCCCCCTTGCTCTAGGTTATATTGCAGACAACATACTGAACACCCACACCCTTCATCCCTGCTACTCTCCACACCTCATGGTTAGTATCTTTATCCACTGAAACTCCCAACCTAATTGCAACCCTTCCCATCCCACACACACCCTCCTCTGATAGTCCTTCAATTCCCTACTCTTCAATTTTCATGTCATGCCCAGACTAGTAACTTATTCCATGACCGATGCAACTCCCCTCATTATCCTAGCATTCTTTTCTATTCTATTTTACTCTCACACTTTCCCATCTACCTGCTTTAGCTGCAACTACCTTGACTCTCCCTACCCCCAATGCCCCCTTGTCCACCCTATCTAGCTAACACCAGCTCCCCCTCAACTTATCCACCGCTACAAGACCCTTTACACCAGATATCTTCTTACACTACTCCTCCCCAGATGACTTCTTGCTTAACCCTTCTGTGGTGGTCCTGTGTCATGCCAAAATCCCCCCTACTTACAAGAGGGTGAAAACTGCAGCCACCTTCTCAATGTTCTTTCTTATCCTGCTCCTAGCAGTGGACATCAAGCTAAACCTAGGCCCCCCCTGTAGAATGAACATAAACTACATCCCACAAAGGCCTTAATATCATGCATATGAACATCAGAAGCCTCCTACCTAAGCTAGATCTGATTAGCTGCTGGGTGACTCAACACCCCCTAACACCCTCTGCCTCACAGAAACATGGCTTTCCACAACAACCCCTGACTCCTCCCTATCCATCCCCCATTATGCCCTCCACCAGCAGGACTGAAGGAAAAGGGGTGAAAGTGCAGCAATCTATGTAAAACAGCCACTCTCTTGATCAGTCATCAAGAGGGAATCTTGCTCTGGCTCACACAAACTGATTCTATCCCAATTCAGCCTCCCTTCTACCCTAACAATTTTCATCAGGGTGATCTACACCTCCCTGTACCTTGCACGGGATGCCCTTTTTCTTGTGTGTTCTCCCTACCTCCCCCCCTTCCTGCATCCGGCAAACTACTCCTACTAGGGGACTACAACATAGACTGGCTCTCCCCTGCTGCCAAAATCACCAGATCCAAATTAGAGGCTCTTAACCTCACCCAATTAACTACTGAGCACACCCGTTATAATCCTCGCTCAGCAAACCACTCCTTAATTGATTGTATCCTTGCTTACCATCCACATAGAATTTCCACTGCTGGTGTATTGTATGCAGCCCTAAGTGACCACCGTTTTACACACTACACCAGAAAAATTAAACTTCCAAAATCAACACTTAAATACATTATTACCTGTCCTCTCTCCTTCATGACCTAATACATGCAGACCGGGACCCTGTCTATGCCACATCTGATATTGACTTAGCCCTGTCCATCTTCCTACATACTTTCAGTAAGGTTTGGGACCACTCCCAGACTAAAGCTAGGGTCAAAAAGCTTCACAACCTGTGGATCTCCAGCACATGAATGGCCTTCTGTAAAGCTTGTGACAAGGCCTGGTTCCTATTTGAAACCACACAAACCCCTCCAATCTAGACAGACCTACAACTTCACTATAAATGCCTGCACCAAGGCTGTATGACAAACCAAAGCTGAATACTTTAAGTTCTGTTTAAACATCACCCATCCTTCCTCCTTCTGGAAGGTGGTCCACTTCCTTATCAATCCTCCCCAGACCACCATTCTGACTCTCAAGCATAATGACCAAACAATTTATGTCCCTGCCAAAACAGCAGAAGTCCTAAACAACTTCATTACCACCTGTGCCCTTTCTGACCTGACCCCCAGGGCCCTCATGCTGCCCCCAAACCCTACCCCAAACAATTTCCTCCTCACTCCAACCTCATGGGAAGAAGTCCTTACTGCCCTCTACTCCTTGAACATCTCAAAATCCAGCCCTGATGGTATCTACCCCACACTTTTGTGTATATCTGAACCTGCAATTGCTGTTCTCCTCACATACCTATTAAACCTGTCCTTCTGCTCTGGTAATGTCCCACAAGCTTGGAAATTTGCTTACATCATCCCTCTCTACAAGGGTGGAGACCCCTCATTACCTGGAAACTACTGACCAATCTCCCTCCTCACCACTTTTGTCAAACTATACAAAGCTTTTGTCCAGTCCAGACTGACTAACTTACTCATGTACACAGATTTCCTCTCCCTATATCAGTCTGGGTTCAGAAAAGCATCACTCCACCATATCGTCCCTTCTTTGCATCACCGGACATATCCTGTCCACTGCTGACCAAGGCTAAGTAAGTGATGCAATCTTCGTTGATCTGGCAAAGGCCTTCGATTCTGTTTCCCACACCCTGCTCCTTGACAAACTCAAGGTAGCCGGACTTGCCTCTCCTGGAATTCAGTTGATCAGATCATACCTTGAAAAAAGGTTCCAGTCAGTCTGAATTGCAGACTCCACTATTGCCCCCCCATACTATCTGGTGTCCCCCAGGGCTTGATTCTATGCCCCATCCTGTTCTCTCTATTTATTATCAACCTACCATCTGTCTGTTCAAGATCCCTCATCCACATGTATGCAGACAACACCATCTTTTTCACATATGGCCCAGTTCTAAGAAACATTCAATCATGACTGCAACATTATTATCACAACTTGCAGTCTTAACTGACAGCGAGGCTGACACCAGCTGCCATTTTCCCATACTCACTGCATTCAAGGGACTCCCATTCTTTCTCCCTTCCCAAACCTTCCTCATTCACTGACAAATATGCCTTCACCTACAGATTCCTCTCTTTATGGAACCAACTTCCACTTCTCCTAAGAAACTTACCCTCTCACAACAGCTTCAAATACCAAATCCAACAACTTCCACTTACCACCTGCACCTGCTTCTAGCCACTCACAGGATCAGCCTCATGTCAAATGTTTTTTGTGGATAGTAATCTAACCCTCAGAACTGTATGATACTATTTGTATATAGTCCATCTGAATGTACAATACTTTGCTGTATAACCCATGCAAGTGCATAGTTATCTCATCTATCTATTATGTATTTTCTGCTTTATATCCCTTCCCCCTTCCCAGGGTCTCAGCTGGAAACAAGCCTCAGCTCAGTGTGCCTTTCCTGGTTATCAAATGTTTAAATAAAAAAATTAAATAAAATATGGGACTTGTTGCTCACGTGCAAAGCTGGGCAGCTACTGTAGCAGTAAAGTCTCTAGCAGTGAAGGGCTGTAATTTCGATCTTGGTGCTAGCAGTGAGTTCACAAGTTGTAAATGTGGTAGCAGTTAACATTCAGGTTTTACTTTTCATACACCAGGCTGGGGGGGGTTTTTGGAATACATTTTTCTATATTGACAGGGAAATCGGATGGAGGATTCATATTCAAAAAATCAGCACTGCTAGGATTCTGCTTTGGAGACATCTACAGTAGCATCACAACTAGAGATGCTGCAAAGTTGTACTTTACCATCAACATTCTGGTAAAGTTGGGAAATTCACCACCACAAATTACTTTACCCTCCCACTTCTCCATGTCCTAGCAAATTGGTACCTTCTCTGGTGAAGTTGTGGTGAAGTTGAAACTTTGCCACCAAATTTTACTTTTTCTGAAAAAGTGCCACTTCACCTGTGAAAACACTTGGAAGCTGGCACTAACCATTTCATGATGTTGCCAAACATTCTGTGAGATAATTTGAGAAATGATGTTTGCCAACTTGGCACATCTTTAATCACCCCCAAATGTGTATTGCTGTTAGAACCTGTGAAAAAACATGACTATTGCAAAAGAAAAACAGTGGGAAGGAAAAGGGCAGGCAAAATGAATTTATTTAGGAATGTTAAGCAGAATAGTCATACTTGGATATATCACCAAGTTACAGTATTGTTTATATGGGTTCATATTGTCCCCATATGTAATAGTGTCATTCTCTGTTTTGATTTTTTTAATTAATTTTATAGTTATTGTTTCCAACTGAACCAGCAGAAACAACAGTGCATAGTCATAAGAGGCATAACATATGCTACAGCAACATTATCTCATAGTTTTATATTATTTTCAGTAAACATTGCCCCCCAATTCATTACACCAATTGCAAGTGGATTATACTTATTGTCACACTAGGAAGGAGATTAATTAATGCTAGCCAAGACAATGACTAAGGAGGCAAAAGGGAGTTGTTACAAAAGTGAGAGATAACCTCAGCTCACTAGTTGCTATAAAACCATGTAATGTAACATAATTAATTAAGAAGTTATAGGTGTTAACACATGGGTTCTAACACTATATTGTCAGTTGGAATACATCAGGAATAAAACTAATTCCTAACTAAGATCATGTAATTGTATAAGAAACATTGAGTAACTTGTTTGTGGTGGCACCTGAATGCACCTTACAGTGTATGAAAGTCACTAGATCTAAGAAAGAGTCAGGCCAACTGTAAATTGAGTTGAACTCCTAACATTGCCACTAAGTCAAGTGAGAACTAATGTTGGAGGAAGAAAAAGGGATTACCTATGCTTAGATGCAGTATCACCAGCAAAAAATGGCACTTTCACTTTTATACTGTTACCACACCATGAGGCAACTGCCATCTTACCTCCTCATAAATGAGCTTACTGAAGTTGTGAGGGAGGCTGAGTTAACCAGCCCCCCCCAAACACATTGCAAACATTAGAAAAAAGTGAATAGTCACAGAAATGCTCACATGTGAAGTCTGTAAGTGGAACCAAATTTTGGAACCCAGTCTTGTTGAGTGCTACATGCTCTAATCTTTGACAAGTAATAGATAGGGAAAAATCTCTCAATCTTCCCTTTTTAATGATGTACCATATCCTCCAGCTAAGATTGAAACTCTGCAGCAATCTTTTCAGTCCAATGAACAGCATCCATGGTATCTGAAAATTGGAATAGCTTACCACCATAGACTATTGAGAGCTGCGTGGAAACAAATGAGAGTGAGCAATTCTCAAGGAGGACAAGTTTGCTCTGATGACACTGAACTACTTGCAATAATTTCTGGTGGCAAAGGATAGAGTAGGATAAAGTTTAATGTATTTGCCTTCAATTGTAAGCGGGGTTGCTATTTTCACCACCAACAGGATCCTATCTTCCACCTTGGCACTTATAGAATTAAGAGAGTGTAAAGGGTATTAGGAGTCTTCTTTACTCCCTCATGTTGATACAATATGCTTTTGTAGAATAACACTCCTTTATATCTTCAGGGAGCTACACATTACCCTTTAACCTGTCTGTGAGGTACTGCAGAAAGTTGTCACCTTCTATACTCTCAGGCATTCCCACCAGCCAAAAATATTAGGCCCATGCTTCATTTTCCAGGGCCTCCATCCTGGTGCATAACAGCCTGTGCTCTGTAGTAAGTTTGGCTACTGCCACTAAGGTCTTGGTGGAGTGGGAGTCAGCCTCAGCTACTGTGGTGGCAAGAGTCTTCATTTGTGCATCTTGGCTTTCCAAACATTGTAATGTACATTTCATGTTTAAATCCATAGACTCTACAGCTTTTAAGATTGTGACTCAGGGTGGTTCTACTCCCATGGCCTCTGGCTTCCCACTGCTCGAAGTCACTGAGGTATACATCATCAGTTAGTGCTGCTTTGTGCCTCCTTTAGCCACCACCTTTGGTTTCACCACATTGAATCTTGGCTTAAAATTCTCAGTGGGATCAAAGCTACCAAGTTATCAGATCTTTAAAGTAAGAAATACATTTTCATAGGTTTGTTGTTGTTAAAGGTGTTACCAGGAGCCCTTGTGGAATATGTCCTCTCAGGTCTCTGTCTCTCGAGTGCCCACTTCTGTTTTTATTTCTAATAAAATAAAGTAGAAGTGCATTTTCACATAAAACATATTTTATGGTATGTAATGAAACATTTTAATTTGCTGTACAACATTAATGAACTATATAGAAAAAGATGGTTTCCATCTGCAGTTATCAAATGCTACAGAACTAGCCTGTGCTTCATAATAAAATATGTATCTGTGTAGGTGGGGGGGGGGGGACTGGCTTCTGAGTTTCTGTACAGATTGCTTTAGCCTTCTGATGATGTCATTGCACTGTGAGGTGAATCAGAACATCACTTGAATTTCAATGAGCCTATGCATTTGCTTTTAGAAAACCATAATCTTTTTATATAAAACTTGTCACAGATAAATGATCTATATTTTGTTTCCCCTGAAGTTAGATTGTAATGAATATTTAGATGGTCGGCATTCTATTCACCATTATTACTGCATTATATACTTAACCAGGAACATCAGTGAGATGCACCACTCAATTTACAGTGACCTCCTTGTGGTCACGACTTTACACTTCTGTCTGATTACAGAAAATGAATCCCTTAGGGATGCATACAAACTCATCGGTTACATAGCCATTTGAACAAATTAGAAAATTTACCTTACAAAATTGCATTGAGGAAAAGCATTACTAGCAAATATGCTTTGCACAGCAAAAGTATTTGGTATTAATTTGTTTCTTCATCATGAGTTAAATTATATAAACACAGCCAGCAATGGGCATTTTATTAATTATGTAGAAGTAAGTATTTGATGTCAAATAATCAAGACTGAATATTTTAATAAACACCATATTCCAATCTGAACAGTCATATATAAAGTAGACTGTAAAACCATGACTAGTTAGAATAACTGAAAATAAATGAGTGTCAAAAATGCAAAGCCAGAGAGTACTGTTGCCAAATATGCATGAGCTGAAAAGCATATAATTTCAGCTCATTGGAGGCACAAATGAGATGCATACTTAAAATCTCAAAAACATAAATTAATGTTTAATGTAGAAGTCATTTGATGCAGTGTCTTAATTTGAAATAGATTTTTAAAAACATCTTATTTGCATTTGGTGTTATTGTGGCAGATATTTCGGTCAAGGATAAGTAGCATCATATGGAATCACTCACTCACTCAATCGTGATGTCATGATCACTTTAATTATGCCATTTATATCATCTTTCTCCCACTGACAGAGCAAGATAAGGAAATGAGTGGAACTTGGTTTTATACTAGGGAGAGTCTTTCTTATACTGTATAATATACAGTATCTCAAAGAGCTTTAAAATCCAGTAGAGGGAGGGGATGCAATCTGTTGATGTTTTCAGCACACATGGGAGATTCAACAAATGCTTAGACTGATTTAGAGAGAAAGTAGACAGAGATTGAGCACATGGAGGTCAAGAGACTTAATCATGGCAAAGCCATGAGTAAGTCAGGTAAGTATAACACATCCTATGGTTAGCATTTTACATAAAGGAAAAAGTAATTGCCCTAAATTTTGAAGTTTCTTTTACTGTATTAGTTTATTTAATTTTTGATAACCTGGGAAAGCAGTTCACAATATAGAGCCGCTCAGCAGAAATGCGGTTCAGCGTGACACCATGTATCCAAAGAACAGAGAAAAGTCATGGAACTGACTAGATATTATATTCTGGCCAAAGTTCATAAAACCCTTGATAAGACATCAGGGAGGCCCATTGTGGCAGGGTTGGGGATAGTGACAAAGCCCTTTGTATGTTTTGGGGACGATGCAATCAGACCACTTGTTCAAGCCACTCCATCTTCTCTTTTGTACACGAAGGACATATTAAATGTCCTAGACAACCTTGTGATTAAGACAGAATTCATTTTGGTAACCCTTGACATGGATGCCCTCTATGCTAGCATTCCCCATATTGAAGGGCTGAGAGTTATGAGATATTTTCTCAATAGCAGAGGGGCAGATGCAAAACCAGACACTGAACCTCTAGTAGAAATGGCCCAGATAGTTCTGGAAGGGTTTTACTTTTCATTTAAAGGTGAACATTTCCACTAAGAAAGAGGGACAGATATGGGGGTGACTTTCACCCCCAGCTATGCAAACCTTTACCTTGCATACTGGGAGGAATAATTTATATGGAGCAGGCACAATCCATACCTGGAAAAAATCCAGGTATGGAAACACTTTATTGATATTATTATGGTGTGTGGGAAGGAGACATGGTGGAATATGGAAACTTTATAGAGTACTTCGATCACAGTAATCCACCCCTTCACTTCATATGCCATGCAGACAACAAGGAGGTTGCATTCTTATATATAAAAATCATCAAGACCACAGGGGGAAGGGTGTACATGAGCCTTTATATAAAACCCACAGACAAAAATACCATACTACTATCTAGCAGCTGTCATCCAAAGCACACTTTAAACAACATCCCAAAGAGTCAGTTTCTCCATATTAAAAGAAACTACAGTCAGCATGATATCTGTGATGTGGAAAAAGAAATCATGACACAGAGGTTCAGGGATAGAGGGTATTCCACAAAGATTGTGGAATAAACAAAAGAGAAGTGGTTGGAATCAATAGGGAGCACCTGTTGCAGGGTCATGATCAGGATGAGGGACAGGATGTACCATCAGAAAAAGATCATATTAACTTTGTGACCACTTACAATGTAAGGTCCTTGAGGTTCAGGGAGATTGTTTACCAAAATTGACATGTACTGGGCACAGATCCTGATTAAGAGAAACTGCAAAAGTCCCAACAAGGATAGCATTATGGAGGACAAGGAATATGTGAGTCCATTTGGTCTCTTCCACCCAGCACATTCAACCTAGCAACACGTGGCTTCCTCCATTACCAAAAGGGTCAGAAAAGTTGGTAGGTGCAAATACTGTATGTATATGAATCCTATCAAAATGATTAGGAATCCATATGATGGAAAAACTATCAGCAGTGAACATTTTATTAATTGTGAAACAATGTGGGTGATTTTCTACTCAGAATGTGAGTGTGGAGCCTATTATGAGGTCCATACTATGAGAAAACTAAAAGAGAAAGTGGGTGAGCACATAAGGGCAATTCTGAAAAGAGATCCAGCATATGTATGGGCAACACATATGATGAATGCCCAAAATGAAAATGATCATGAAATCAGATTCGCAGGTATAGAACAGGTGTGTCTAGGCCCATGGGGAGGAGATAGAGAAATGGCTTTCAGTAGGAGAGTACATTTCTGGATATACATGACTAGAGCATGTAATTCAGAACTGGGTCTGAATGACAAAATAGAACTAGAACCCTTTCTGATTAACTAGATCTATATCTGTAACCCACTTTACCTCTCTCTCTATTTGCCTATATACTGTACAATGAAGGGCTCAAAATGCAGCGATGAAGAAGCCTAATGAAGTATGTTTGCAAAACCACATATAAAGATATGTCTAAGAGAATACTTCTTAAAATTTATTTTCATAGGTGTTGACCTTGGAAGTGATGAGGAGAAGTCGCATATCTCTGAGAGAGAGAGCAGAAGGAACTGAACCCATGAAGAGCTGCCTTGAATAGACATGTGCTTCTGTTTAGTGGTGGGTGAAGTGGCCAAAATTCATTCTGAAAAGCAGTTTGTGGAGTAATGCAAAATCTGCAAAGTAATCTGCAACGTGAAGCGGAGTACTTTGCATCATAATGAGGAATGCAAAGTCCATTGAAAACAATGACTTCACGTTACTCGGCCTTCCCCCAACCACTTCTGCACCAATTTTAATGCAAAGTACAAAGAAATCAATGTACTTCGCATCACTTCACCTTGTTATTGAGCTCCAAGGTGAATTTTGCAGTGATTCATGGGATTGCAGGTCAGATGGGCTTTAGATTGTTCTGCACAGCCTCAGTTCTGTGTAGTGTGTGTGTGTAGTGGTAGCTAGAGACAGTTTACTGTCAGAGTTCTGCGATTCAAACCCTCTAAAAGCTGTTAAAAAGCCTGTTGGGCCTTTTTTTCCTCAAAATTTAGTACATCGATTGTAGGAAACTCTCCTATGCTCATATCATCAAGTGTTTATAGTTTGTGTGTGGATTTTGAATGTTAATTTAGAACATTCAGTCTGTGTATTGACAGACACTTGAAGTGTGTGTTGGGAAGGGGCATATCAGTGGTGGAGGTACATTAATTGGGAGAAAAAGGCATTCTTTCTGTTTTGGTTATGTTTTTCTTGTATAATTGTGTTAATGTACACACAATAATATTTTCAGTAATTCTTGACATTTTTTGGCTGATCGTTGTGATGCAGCAGTGCATAATTTCAGTTTGTTTAAAAGATTTGGTTATATTGCTGATGTTTTTAATCTGCTATGCATTACTGGTAATGTGTGTGTGTGTTTGTGTGTGTGTGTGTTTGTGTGCAATGCGTGCCATCGAATCAGACACCTTTTACTGTGCCACAGAGTAATTGCAGCAGTGTGAACCTACTATCCACCGCAGCTGCGTGATTTTGTACTGCACAGAGGTATCTTGGTTTTGGACTGTTACTGCAGTGCACTGCCCTCCGCCCCACCCGGCAAAAGGTATTCTTTTCTAGATTGGATTGTGACTTGTAAGTACTGGTTATGGTGTTGTTGCGAATTTGCGTCTGCATCTCTTTTTGTTTGCGCAGTGCAATCTTAATCGGTATGTGTTTTTGAATCTGTTTAGTACCCAATCTCCATCTGCAAGCCACAGATGTTGTTTATTTTGGCTTCACAGCCACCGGCCCAGACTAAAAGTTCAGAAATCTAAATTTGTTTAGAATTTTCTTGGTGATCCCCCAAAATACCTGCAAAGAGATTTGCAAGCAAAGCTGTTTCTGGCCATGGCATTGCTGCCAGTGGCAAGATTGTCCATGGGTGTGGTAGTACGCTGAAGTGCATAGCTGATGTCAGTAAAGGGATTTCTCCATCAATATTTTTTACAGCGTAATCTGTAACTTCACTCATAATTGGAGGAGATGATGTTGTCCCAGCTGGTGGTGTTAGTGCAGTTTCTGCTGGCATGAGTATTGCTGCCTCAAGTTCCACTTCTGGCCAGTTAGCCATTTCACAGTGCAGATGATGTCATACTCCCCATTAACATTCCCATGGTAGTTGAATATGATTCTGATCTGGGCGACAACTCACAATATCACATTTCTTCCAGCACTGATGAGGTCATACCTTTGCCATCCAATGATTCAAAATGTGGCACAAAACTATAGGATGACGATGATGATGATGATGATGCTGTGGTTGGAACATGTTCTCCACATGACAGCATCCAAGCTGAAAATGTGGATGCAGATGATGTTGATGAATATGATGATGATGTCAGTGACTCCTGTTAGGAACCAGAGAAAAAGAAAGTCAAGGTGGCTGTGTCTGGGTCTGCTGGCGTTAAATCCCCCCCCTCAAAAAAAGTTGTGATTTAGTGGTTCCTGTTGATGATGATGATGATTATGATGACCCAGTAATAATCATAGGTAGCTGTGGTGGTCAGTTGGAGTAAAAGTGTGTCAAGCCTGAAAAATCATATAGTACACCCTCCATTTTAGGGGTAAAAAAAATGGATTCCAATAAGCAGGATCAGGGACAAGATAAAAGCAGGGGATCACAATCTCATGTTTGGGATTTTTTTTGTCCAAGATGCAATCTGCCAGCTTTGCCATGCGTGTGTGAGTTGAGGTAAAAAGGGGAGTCATCTGGTTATGAGGGGGTGAACATACACATCTTATGAACATGCACATGGCACTGTGGACCCGGCAGAAGATGGCAGCTACTGCCATAGTGAGTTCACCCACATCATCAACCTTACTGAGCATGTTATCCCCTTCCATGAGTGTAAGACCAAGTAGGAATGTCTGCAGTAGTGATGAAATAACACCAGAAGATTACTACCAGCATGATGAGGGGGAGGATTATGATTTAGAAATCTTGTCAAGTGGTGGTCAGAGTAGCAGTGGTGGTGATGGTGGTCAATGCAGTATGTCTAGTGCAAGTGGTACATCAACCCCTGTACATAAAATGGGGAATAAAACTTTATTTGTGGACTTGTTACCTGTGCACCACTCTTCATTAAATGTTCACACCCCACCCCTGACCATTCACAGAGCAGAGCCATTTATCACACCCCATGCAAAACATGTAGGTCAGCCCATGTTGGAGAGTGTTTTTGCCCATAAACTCTTGCCTGCCTGCCTGAAGCATGTAACCTATACTGTGTAATCCAGGTGGTGTGTGTGGGCTGTCTGTGAATTCTCACTCTGCCTTAAAGTGGAATTAGGCAGAGTGCACAACATGAAGTCATAATTACAGAGCAAAGTGGAAAAGTAAGGGTTTAAAATGGGCATCTCGTGTAGCAGAATACCAATACGAAGTAGCCACTTCTCGTCCACTTCATGGGTGGAATTTTACTCCGCTGCATCTCTACTTCTGTTCCTCATTCCCCAAATTCCTCCACCTCCACTTGCAAATGTTGAGGGTATACTGTCTCTACTTTGATTTTCTATATTGATTAGTATGAATTCTACTGCTTTTATAGATTGTACAACCTAGCAATGTTGAGTCAATATGAAATATGTCATAAACAAGAATATAGCACTAAGATTTAGGAAAAGTGCCATTGTGTGTATATACAGGGGGTACATGATGGGCATGAGTGTGATATGGCAAATATTGTCACTCCTGCAGAGTGAGTTCTGGATATCTCATGAGTGCCGAAGGCACAAGTGAGATATCCAGAGCTCACAATGCAAGAGTGACAATATTTGCCATAGCACATGATCTGCCCATCATGTATTCGATATATACAATAGGGCCAAGAGTTTTAGACATTTTGTTATGCTCTCTTGTGTTCTGTTCCTGTTTATGTGTTTGCTCATTCTGTGTGTGAGCTTTTCTGAATGGGCTGGCAGTGTTATAAACTCTGGGAGACACATGAGTGCATTTTGCAATGCTAAATGAGTTAGTTTTAGGTAGGAGTGAGAAACATACTCATGTGAGGCTGTATTGTTTAGAAGTCTGGCTGCAGTGAAGCTGAGATCATCACAGTAATTGTAGTGAGCTGAGAGGCAGTGTCAGAACAGCTGATACTGTTTTCAGTGTAATTTAGTTAGCTGCAGGCAGAGTGCAGAGTGTTCTGTGAAATTGTGCTCTTTAGGATTCTGGCTGTAGTCAAGCTGATAGTATCACAGTAATTGTAATGGGTGAGAATCAGAGTTTGAGGAACAAGTGAGAGTGTGTTTCAGTGGTAGTTCAGTTAGCTGCAGGCAGTAGTTTAGACTGTTCTGTGAAGCTGTGCTGTTTAGAATTCTGGCTGCAGTCACAGTAATGAGCTGGAAGTTGGTCGGGGGGATAGGTGTATTTTGTAATGCTCACTGAGTTAGCTGTAGGCAGCAGTGAGACCTCTGAAGCAGTTCTGCATTTGTGTCTATGGTAACAGCACAGGTGTTTCTTGCATGCTGAGGGGAAAGCTGCCTAGAGTGATGACCTTTTGTGACCTATGTGTGTAAATGGCTGATATCATCACATGAGAGCAGAGGATAAAAATATCACACTGCAGTGGATGATACACTGTTTTATCTCACTCATTTACCACTCACCCCTATTGTGTGTGTGTGTGTGTATATATATATATATATATATATATATATACATATACTACCGGTCAAAAGTTTTAGAACACCCCATTTTTCCAGTTTTTATTGAAATTTAAGCAATTCAAGTCCAGTGAATAACCTGAAATGGTACAAAGGTAAGCGGTAAACTGCTAGAGGTTAAAAAAGTTTAGGTTAGCAAAACTGCTTTAGAGAAATTGCAAAGAAAGCCAAGGTGTCAGTGAGTACAGTTTCCTACACCATCAAAAAGGCACTTGGAAACTGGAAGAAACTCTGACAGGAAGAGATCTGCCAGACCCAAAGCCACAACAGAACTGAAGACAAGTTTCTGAGAGTCAACAGCTTATGTGATAGGTGGCTCACAGGACAACAGCACAGAGTGACCGGCACCCTGAACCAAATGGCTACCACAGCATTTTGCAGCGCCATGCAATACCCTCTGTCTATGCCTAGTTGGTCAGGGGTTCATCCTACAGCAAGATAATGACCCAAAACATACCTCCAGGCTATGTCAGAACTACCTTGAGGAAAAGAACAAGACGGTAGGCTTCAAATCATGGAATGGCCAGCACAGTCTCCAGACTTAAACCCCATCGAGCTGGTTTGGGATGAACTGGACAGAAGGGTGAATGCAAAGCAACCTACAAGTGCAACACATTTGTGGGAACTTCTGCAACAGTGTTGAAGAACTTCCCGAACAATATTTGATGTCCATTGTAGGAAGAATGCCACTGAGTGTGTTCAAGTGTTACAGTATATCTGCAAAAGGTGGCTACTTTGATGAGTCAAAATTTAGATTAAATTTTGATAGACAAAATGATTCTATGATTTCTTTTTATCTCCAATTGTTTATTTGTTCTATGCTTTAATTTCAGAGTACATTGAGACATTAACTCATGTAAATTTCAATAAAAACTGGAAAAATGGGGGTGTTCTAAAACTTTTACTGGTAGTGTGTATATATATATATATATATATATATATATATATATATATATATATATATATTATGGTAGCACGTAGTGCTACCATAGTTAGGGTTGAGGAGCCATTTCTATGTTAAACCCCAAAATTTTGCACCTTAATAACTTTGCAACTGTTTGATGGATTTGCCTGAAATTTGGAATACCCAATCAAGATCCATAGGCCTTGGGATCTGCTAAGTTTCATACCATTCGGATATACGGCTACAGAGTTATTAAGCATGATCTGCGTGCACGTTTACGCTTTTCTGGAATTCTACGGTCGCGCCTACAGGTCTACGGTTTAGTGCGACTAGCCCAAAATCTTCAAGGAACGTGCGGCCGGGTTCCCCGATGTGCCTTTCAAAGATTTTGTGAAAGAATATTAAACGGTTCATAAGTTATTCAAAAAATAATTTCCCATTATGTCAATGGGAAAAGTTAACAAAAAGTTCTACAGTGTCGCAAATGCACTTTTTACTGTTGCAAATGGCCCTGTTACTGTCGCAAATCTGCCATCTTGTTTTCAGTTAGTGATCAGAAAAATGTTTGGCATTTAAAATTGAGACCCTCTAGCAACCTAATTATTTTTGTATTCACCTAGTCGGGCCCTGAGGATGCTTGCCATGTCTTTGTTTTGGGGTAAAACACCCCAGAAATATGTTTTTAAGATTTCTGGAAAAAGTACTTTCTCAAAGTAGCATCGCACTCATGAAAGTGTCGCAAATGTTTTGCAAAAGCTTTCACAAATTGCGACACTACTTTGCGACACTATGCCCAAAATAACAGTAATTCTTTGGCACTCCGCTGCAAAAGAACGGTTGGGAGTTTTGGGCTGAAATTTGGAGGAAACGCAGATGACATCTCACCGATGTGCCTTTCAGTGTTGTATTGAAAAAATATTACACAGCGGCAAAGTTATGGCACTCCAAAGTTGATGGTTTTTCCCATAGGATAACATTACGGCGCCCGACGCATTACAGGAATCCTTTGGCACCCTGCTGGAAAATAACTGTTTAGTCTTTTTTCCTGAAATTTGGAGGGAAGACAGCCAACAGCCCACAGATGTGCCTTTCAGTGGCATGGTGAAAAAATATTACAGGGAGGCAAAGTTATGGCACTCCGAACTTCTCTTTTTTTCCCATAGGATAACATTACGGCATTCGCCGCGCCTTTCAGGGCCCGTATCTCAGAAACGGTGCGAGATACAGACTTTTTGTCGGAAAAATACTTGGCCCCCTAATGGCCCCCTAATGGGGGCTAAGTACAAAATTAGCCAGGACAGTTGTAAATGAAAATGAGATATAACCTATTTAGTATTCCAAGTTCTCATTTTCTGCTCTGATACTCATCATTATGTATACATTATACAATGGCAAGAAAAATTCCTATTCTGTGATTGGTCAATCTGACACTATCCCCGTGACGATATCCTGGCATATCACCATGGGCATAGTGCCAGCGACTGTCTTACCTCACAACAGCCCAAACAAATGTCATATCACGGCGCTACAGCTGACTCGCTGGCAGCTCATCTGACAGGATTTACTCGCTGACAGCTCATCTGACAGAAATGTCAAACCTGCCACCCATAGACTTTACCTTCTTCACTATGGACTAAGTTGACAACTTCAGCTCAAAACAAAAAGAAATTATGAGATCGGAAACAGCAAGTAAAAAAAAAACTGAAAAAAGACGACATGTCATCCTCGAAGAGCAACAGCTGGACAGCCTGGAATGAGACCGCAATGAGCCGTCTATGAAACGGCAGACTGTGTGTACCACCAACATCCTTCGAGACTGGCTGACAGAAACATCCACACAAATAAATCTACAGACAGTAACTGTGTCAGAATTCAACAGCGTACTTCGAAAGTTTTACGCCTCAGTCCGCACCTCAGCCGGAGAGCAATACGGCATCAGTAGTTTTGTGGGCTTAAGTGCAGGCATCAATCGTTACCTCAATGAACCCCTCTTAAGCCGTAACATCAACCTACTCAATAGCAGTGACTTCCACAGTGCCAACAACGTCTTCAATGCCCAAATAAAAAATCTCAGACAACAAGGACGAGACAAAGCAAAGCATCACCCACATCTCTCCGACGCTGACCTAGCCCATCTAAGACAATCACCGGCTCTCACTCCAGACACACCTCAGGGGCAGTTATACCGCGTCTGGCTGGAACTTCAAATACATTTTGCTAGACGTGGCAGTGAGGGACAGCGCCAATTAAAACAATCATCTTTCGAGTTCAATAAAAGTGAAACTGGTCTCTCCTACGTCTCCCTTAGTTTCAATGAAAAAACTAAAAATCACAACAACCCACTGGAAAAGGATAGGGACAGATACAATGTTTGAACTGCCAGACCACTCGCACTGCCCCGTAGCTGCCCTCAGAAAATATATGCAAAAGCTACCTCCAAATGCACCATCCTTCTACATGCACCCTCGCAAAACAGCAACTAAACCCTGGGAAGCAGAAACCACATGGTACACTATGGGGCCGGTTGGAGTAAATTACCTGGGCAGCATGCTTCCAAAAATCTGTCGGGCAGCAGGATTGGAGTGAAAGTACGCTAATCACTCCCTGAGAGCCACAGCCATACAAATCCTCTCCAATGCAGGATTAGAGAGCTGCCAAATTATTGCAGTCACTGGCCATAAACAAGAATCCTCACTGAAAAGTTACTGGGGTCCGACACTGCACAAAAGAAACAAATGGAGTGCCATTCTATCTGGGTCAGAAACTGAAGTCAGAGGTCAGACTTGAACCAACGCACCGCCTCTTAAAGACGTAACGACCTTGCAGCTGCCAACAACATCTACAAACCTCAGAATTACAGAACAGCCACCCATTGAAACAGAACCTCAAACCACCACATTTTAGCAGCACAACATCACTCCACCCAAAAATCAAGACACATGCAATACACAGTTCATCATCCAAGGAAACAGCATGTGTGTCTTCAACATTCATAAACCATAGACACAAAATTACTCCCACAACCTTCAAGTGGACATTTTAACAGTTAAAGTGTTTTCATCCATTAAAAGTTTAACTAATTCCTTAATTTACTGTTGAAAACATATTTTCAATACTGTTCTATTGTTCAAAAATATTAAAAACAGTTTAGTTAAAATCATTTCATTTAAAAATACTTTACATGTTAAACAGCTATTTAAAACCGTTTTTAAAAGTATGATAACAAGCTCATAAATTATTACAAAGCATTACAATTGCAACAATTACTTAAAACTAAGAACTTTTAAGGAACTATTTTTTCTTGCAGATGAATATTTCTTATTTATTGTTCATTAAAAGCATTTAAAAGCATATGTCCTGCTTCTTATTTTACACAAAAGGGCTATTAGATTAGAATATCGCATTCGGGTGGTAGTAGTTTGATAATGCCACGCCTGGACGTTAGACGACTTCGCCTTCGGCTGACCAACCACCCCAGGCGTGCATTATCCCAGTATGACACACACCCTGTCATGCATTATTCCTTTATTATTTGTACTCACTGTCTTTCTCTATGCAGGTTTTGGGGAAAACCAGCCTGTGCACTTACATTACTGTTATTGTTGCCCTTTCCGCTTGCGGTTCTGTACCCGTTTCACTTACCGTTGATGTCTGCGCCACCATGTGCGTTATCCTTTGCGTTTTCATTTGCGCTTGCGTTTCTGTTATTTTTTGCCATTTGTGTCTACAGTACTGTTTCTCTTTCTGTTTTACTTAGCGTCACCATGCCCATTGAAATTTCCATTTGCAGGCACCATGTTAGTATGTGACAACACATCACGTGGCAGACCATTCCCGTCTATGCCACCATGTGCGTTACTCTTTCTGTTCTCATTCGCGCTTGTGTTACCATGTGCGCCACTGTTAGCGCTTCTGTTTGCGTTGCTGTTCCTGTTACTATGCTACAAAACATCATGTGGCGGGAGCACGGGGCATCGTTAGGTAAGGCCATGCAACTGCTAAATGTGGTACGTTGCGTGCAGCTGCAATCAGGGATGTGTACGTTTGGTGTACATGGCCTCAGTTTTGCTGTTGATCTCCACTGAGCATGCAGTACCTGGTCAGGTGGGTGGGGATGTCTCGTAGTACATTTAGACAATTGTTTGTTATTTCTGTCACCTGCTGCTGGATGTCTGTCATTGGTTGTGTTGACTTGGTCCTCCCCCATACTTGCATATGTGTGTGAGTGTCTGTGTGTGTGTGTGGTGCTGGGGGGGTGAATTCGGAATTAGGGTTTTCAACCCTAACAGCGAATTTCCTCACTTTTGTCACTGTGGAACAACCCTAACTAATGCATTAAATGGAGTTTTTTGCCTCTAATATATATATATATTATGTGCTACCATAGTTAGGGTTGAGGATCCATTTCTATGTTAAACCCAAAATTTTGCACCTTAATAACTTTGCAACCATTTGATGGATTTGCCTGAAATTTGGAATACATGATCAAGAACCATAGGCCTTGGGATCTCCCAAGTTTCGTACCAGTTGGATACACGGCTGTGGAGTTATTAAGCATGATCTGCACGCGCATTTATGCTTTTTCTGGAATTCTATGGTCGCGACTACAGGTCACACGGTTTGCGCGACTGGCCTGAAATCTTCAGGGAACATGCAGCCAGGGTCCCCAATGTGCCTTTCAAAGATTTGGTGAAAAAATATTAAACGATTCAAAAGTTATTCAAATAACAATTTCCCATTATAAGTCAATGGGAAAAGTTAAAAAGTTTGACAGTGTCGCAAATGCATTTTTACTTTCGCAAATGGCCCTGTTACTTTTGCAAATCCGCCATTTTGTTTTCAGTTAATGATCAGAAAAATGCTTGGCATTTAAATTTGGGACCCTCTAGCAACCTAATTCTTTTTGTATTCACCTAGTCAGACCCTGAGGATGCTAGCCAAGTCTTTATATTGGGGTAAAACACCCCAGAAATATGTTTTTCAAATTTCTGGAAAAATTACTGTCGCAAAGTACTTTCATGCTCACGAAAGTGTCTCAAATTTTTGTGAAAGCTTTCAAATTCTGCACAGTAGTTTTCTAGTCTGTGGGAAAATGACAGCAATTCTTTGGCACCTGCTGCAAAAGAACGGTTGGGAGTTTTAGGCTGAAATTTGGAGGGAATGCAGCCGACATCTCACAGATGTGCCTTTCAGTGTTGTGTTGAAAAAATATTACATGGCGGCAAAGTTACAGCACTCCAAAGTTGACTTTTTTCCCTTAGGATAACATTACGGCACCCGACGCATTACAGGAATCCTTTGGCATCCTGCTGCAAAATAACGGTTTGGTCTTTTTTCCTGAAATTTGGAGGGAAGACAGCCAACAGCTCACAGATGTGCCTTTCAGTGGTTTGGTGAAAAAATATTATAGGAAGGCAAAGTTATGGCACTCCGAACTTCTCTTTTTATCCCATAGGATAACACTACGGCGTTCGCCACACATTTCAGGACCCGTATCTCGGAAACGGTGTGAGATACGGACTTTTTGTCAGAAAACTACTTAGCCAGGACAGTCATAAATCATATGACTTTTAAATTTTTTTTCTACGTCGTACGGTTCCTCAGATATAACCTATTTAGTATTCCAAGTCCTCATTTTCTGCTCTGATACCCATTACTATGCATACATTCTTTGTACTCGCTGTCTTTCTCTATGCAGGTTTTGGGGAAAACCAGCCTGTGCGCTACATTACTGTTACTGCATGCTTCTTCCGCTGTAGGTTCCATGTCTGTTCACTTACTGTTGACGCTCACGCCACCATGTACTGTATCCTTTTGCGTTTTCATTTGCACTTGCTTTTCTGTTATTTTTGCCATTAGTGTCTACAGTACTGTTTCTCTTTCTGTTTCACTTTGCGTCACCATGCCCATTGACATTTCCATTTGCAGGCACCATATTACTATGTGACAACACATCACGTGGCAGACTGTTCCCATCTACGCCACCGTGTGCGTTACCCTTTCTGTCCTCATTCACGCTTGCGTTACCATGTGCGCCACTTTTAGTGCTTCTGTTTGCATTGCTTTTCCTGTTACTATGCCACAAGACATCACGTGGTGGGAGCGCGGGGCCCGCCGCTGCATTACATTCACTATTTCTTGTTATCATTCTCAAAAAGAAGGGAAATTAGAGGCAAAAAACTCCGTTTAATGCATTAGTTAGGGTTGTTCCACAGCGACAAAAGTGAGGAAATTTGGTGTTAGGGTTTAAACCCCCCCCCTTTGACCCCCCACCAACCCCCCCAACTGGCATTGGGGTGTGGTTTGGGGTCATCAGTCCTTACTCTCACCCCATTCTCCTATACTTCTGCAGCTTTTACACATGTGATGGGGTGAGTAAGGGCTGATTTACCCCAATGCACACCCCAATGCCGGTTGGGGGTGGGTGGGGATCCAAGGGGGTTTCAAACCCTAACAATCGAATTTCTCACTTTTGTCGCTAGGAACAACCCAACTAATGCATTAAATGGAGTTTTTTCTTCTATATATATATATATATATAGAGAGAGAGAGAGAGAGAGAGAGAAAGAGATCTCTCTCTCTCTCTCTATATATATATATATATATATATATATATATTAAGGCACAGTAGTGCCACTATAGTTAGGGCTGAGGAGCCATTTACATGTTAAACCCAAACTTTTGCACCTTAATAACTTTGCAACCGTTTGACAGATTTGCCTGAAATTTGGAATACATGATTAAGACCAATACACCTTGGGATCTGCCAAGTTTCGCACCAGTCACATATATGGCTGCAGAGTTATTAAGCATGATCTGCATACACATTTATGCTTTTCTGGAAATTTACTGTCATCTCCACAGATCGCACGGTTTGCGTGACCTGTCCGAAATCTTCAGGTAACGTGCAGCCGGGGTCCCCGATGTGCCTTTTGAAGATTTCATGAAAAAATATTAAACGGTTCAAAAGTTGTTCAAAACACAAGTTCCCATTATAATTCAATGGGAAAAGTTAACAAAAAGTTTCAGTGTTGCAAATGCAGTTTTTACTTTTGCAAATGGCCCTTTTTAACTGTTGCAAATCCACCATTTTGTTTTCAGTTAGATATCAGAAAAACGCTTTGCATTTAAAATCGGGACCCTCTAGTAACCTAAATCTTTTTGTATTCACCTAGACGGACCCTGAGGATGCTAGCCATGTCTTTATTTTGGGGTAAAACACCCCAGAAATATGTTTCTCCAATTTCTGGAAAAAATACTTTCGCAAAGTACTGTCACACTTGCGACACTGTCAAATAAATTTGCGAAAGCTTTCGCAAACTTCGACAGTACTTTTCTAGGCTGTGGGAAAATAACAGCAGTTCTTTGGCACCCTGCTGCAAAAGAAGGGTTTGGTGTTTTGACCTGAAATTTGGAGTGAATGCAGCCATCTCACAGATGTGCTTTTTTTGTGATTTGGTGAAAAAATATTACAGGTAGCCAAAGTTATGGCACTCCGAACTTCTCTTTTTTTCCCATAGGATACCATTATGGCGTCCAATGCATTACAGGAATCCTTTGGCACCCTGCTGCAAAATAACGGTTTAGTCTTTTGAGCTGAAATTAGAAGGGAACACAGCCAATATCCCACAGATGTGCCTTTTTGTGGTTTGGTGAAAAAATATTACAGGGAGCCAAAGTTATGGCACTCCAAATTTCTCTTTTTTTCCCATAGGATAACATTACGGCGTTCGCCACGCCTTTCAGGGCCTGTATCTCGGAAACGGTGTGAGATACAGACTTTTTGTCAGAAAAATGCTTAGCCCCCTGGGGGCTGAGTATAAAACTAACAGGAAAGTCATAAATCATATGACTTTAAAAAATGTTTTCTACGTCGTACGGTTCCTGAGATATAAGCAATTTAGTATTCCAACTCCTCATTTCTGCTCCGTGAACCATTATTATCCATACATTGTTTGTACTCACTGTCTTTCTCTATGCAGCTTTTGGGGACAACCAGCCTGTGCACTTACATTACTGTTACCATTATCATTTCCGCTTGCGGTTCCTTTCCCGTTTCACTTAATGTTCACGTCTACGCCACCATGTGCGTTACCCTTTGCGCTTTCATTTGCGCTTGCTTTTGCATTGTTTTTAACATTTCTGTCTACACTACTGTTTCTCTTTCTGGTTTCACTTTGTTTACCACGTGTATTACTACTTGTGTTTGCGGGCACAATGTTACTATGTGATAAGACATCATGTGGCGGAGCGGGCCCTGCTGCCACATTACATTCACTATTTCTCATTATCATTCTCAAAAAGAAGGGAAATTAGAGGCAAAAAACTCTGTTTAATGCATTAGTTAGGGTTGTTCCACACCGACAAAAGTGAGGAAATTCGGTGTTAGGGTTGAAAGCCCTCCTGGACTTCTCCCAGCTCATACCCCAACTGCATCAAGCGATTAGGGGTTGTCAGTTCCTAACTCTCACCCCATTCTCCTACACCTCTGCTTCTTTACACATGTGATAGGTGAGAGTTATGGATGAAAACCCTAGTGAGCACCCTGATACCGGTTGGGGGTGAGGGCCCACCTGTACAAGCAACAGGGGAGGGTACAGTGTGACACAGTCTGATTGGTATACCACATGCATGTGATACACTAGCTCTGTATGCAGTGTATGGTCACCTGCAGTGCCCCACACATCCCCATATGAGAGGAACATGGTGAATACTGCATGGAATGGCAGTATGCAGAGGGTGACCAGGTACCCAAGTGGGTGTATCCCACCTGTGTGCACTTCTGGTGTACCACCATGGGTGTGTGCCACAGGTCAGTCCCTGGCCCATGCCAGGCTGCCACTTATACCACCAGGCTACCTGGCCACCATTGCCCCAGACATTATACTGGGTGCATGCCACCACCGTGTGGCACCCTGCAGGCCATATGGGTGCAGGCCATGGCCTCTGGTAAATGTGCTGCAGTGTGGCCATCTGCTCCACTGGTGTGCTGGGGGGCACCCAACAGCACTGGCATGTGGCAGCTGAATCTCTACCTCCTGGGTGCAGTGTGGGTGATGGCTCTCTGGGTGGTGCTGGTGGTGTGCAGGCATCTGTGTCTTTGGGTACTTCCTTCATGGCATAACTGCTGTGTATGGGTGCCTACAGCACGTCCTAGTGCACCTCCAAGGGCTGTCTCAGGATGGCCTGTCTGCAGTTCCTGTGGGTGGCTGACCAATTTAGGCCATCTTTTTATCTGCCTAACTTTGTGCAGCACACCTCTGGTATGCATGGTATTTTGTCTGAATATACAGATACAGACCATATTCATGTACCTGTCCTCTTTTTTTACGCCACATAAATTAATTCTTTGTGAGCTCACATTCTGAAATATGCGATGCATCTCTTCCTTTCAAATATTGTGCTTCTGGACATTTTCTGAGATGCACAGTGCATCTCCATTTTGGGCAGTGCATCTCCTTTGAATATGTGGTCCATAAAGTACAAACATGTAAGAGTATACAATAATCACAACATGCAACCCACAGTGATAAATCACACTGAACAAATTATATGCAATCATTTACACAGGAATTTGCATCAGTAAAATTAAGATTGCAGTTTAAACATCTTAATTAAAGCAAGTACAGTACAGTACCGCATGATTGTGTGAGTAAATACATTTTTAGCCTTGTTTTAAACTAGGCTTTAGTTTCTGACTTTTTGGGTCCTAAATTGGCAAAAAATCTTTGCACTTGCTGGGTTTTAACAAATGGCAATATCATATACTCAGATTTAATAGATATAAGAGACACAGTCTTGACAGTGTCACAGGCAATAAGCAATTGAGGAAGAGCATATTATATTGAACATAAAACTCCCTAAGTCAAATGTTCTTTTTTTTTTTGGAGTCAACCAATTAAGGGCCAGATATTCAAAACTTTACCCAGGGGCTAAATTAGCACTGCCCGGCATGCTAAATTAGCCCGGTACCAACAGCCCGCTATATGCAAAAGGGATAGCACCGGTGCTTAACCTGCTGAATAAAGCATGCTAAGGAAGCCGGGCAAACTGGGCTAGGAGTGCAGTGCAAAAATAGCCTAGGAATAAGACAGCTCTGAATATAGCAACTAGGAAGTGCAAACCACAACAGCATCCCATTTCACAGCAACGTGAAGGAAGGTAAAGGTGAACTATGTGGCCAATGTGTGTGTGCTAGCAAAGGAGTGGAGTCAGTAAAGCTGCAAGCATCATGCATGTTAAATTACATTGTGCAGAAATGTACAATGTTTCTGAAATGTTTGTGCAGCACAAGTACATTTGTGCAGGTTTAATGCAGATCCAAGCCATTTGCCCAGCAGAATCACATTTACCTGGGGCAAAACTTTGCTATATTCAAAAGTGACATACAAATGAGCCTACTTAGGTAGTCTGTGGGCAAACATCCAGATCAGCATCTCATTATGACCTAATTTGCATGCAGTTTGCCCAGAGCTATTGCAGGGTCCCACATCTCCACCTGTACTTCAGTCTGGAAGTACAGGGGCTGGCTGAGTCTGCCCACAGCTCCACCTGTCGGTCAGTCTGGCAGTGCATGGTGGTAGCTGCAGGCTACATTTTTACAGTACAGAATAGAATATTGTGCCCCAGGGGACTACACAGCTCAGGCACAAGTAGTGGTGCTGCATGTAATTGTCAAACTGTAGTTCATGCAACAGTGCACAGCAGACACTATGGTAGCAAGGGGGCCAGTAGTGTGAGAGACACAGCAATGCCCATGGTGTGTAGGGCAGTGATGACCACCGCACTGTACATAGCAACTGGCCAAACTTGTAGGTGTTTACTGACAGTGGACATTACTGTTATGCTGTTGTGCAATCCACAAACGCTGCACCACTGGCATGGGATGCTCACAGTGACATATACATGGCTGGCTGTGTGTGCTGTGGTGTCAGTACAGATGTGCAGTATGTGGCTGGGGGGAAATTACCATCAGACAGGCACACTGGTGTTGGGGTATTCCCAACACTGGCCAATTTGCACTGTGTAGCTTGTCCCAGCCATGTGGTTGCACCCACTGTGGTACAGCCTGGCCACTTGTACACCCTCCCCATAACACTCTCCATGCCCACAGTGCTGCATGAGTGTGCTGGCATCTGTTGGTATCCACTGAAGGGTGGTCTGCAGGTGAGTGCTGTATGGCCGCACTGCCATGGTGTCCACTAGGAGTCATGTTACCACTTATTGCCTGGTATGACTGGGACTGGTGGCAGATGATGGAATCATAGGGATGCCATCCATGAGCAGCATGTTTCCTCTCTGTCTGGCTTATTTCTATGTGTCATACTTACTGGTTAGGGTCACACAATGCCATGAAAAATCATGGAAAGCTGCACAAAGTCACACAAAGCTGGTTTGCCCAGAGTTAAGACTACCTTTTCTTGGGTGGTAATTTGCACCATGCAAAGTGTTGTGCTAAGTCGCGCAATAACACTTTGCACGGCACTATTCACTGAATATAGCATTGTGCCTGTATTCATGTACACACACACCCTTAGTTTGCTCCTTGCATACATTATAATTTTGCGTGGTGCTAATGCAGTTTGCACATGCTATTTGACCTTTTGAATATAGCTGATCTGAGCTAACCTGGCACTAACCATGCCCAAACGATTTGCGCCCAGCACAAAGTTTTGAATTTCTGGCCCTAAGTTTGTTATATAGATCACAACAGTGTGTCATTCAAGTTGACTGTGATGCAGATTTGTAAATATTGTTATAGGCAGTTTCCCCTTTCGTGTAGATCTATATAACAGTCATTCAAGTAGACAACGGAGCAATAATTCAACCTTGACATCAATAAACTTCTGGCAATGGACAACCCTGCTTCCTCAGTTAAGTGCTGTTATAATCAATGTTATATGTCCAGCATACCAGTTACAGTACAGCATACACTGTCTATTTGAGAAGGAAATATTAATGAAAACTCTAACAGGACCCCCAAGGTACTCAAATTACAGCACCTTCTCAAAAGGGACTACATTCACAATTAAAACTTTGAGTTCTTTCTCTGAATAAGTTAGTTTCTGTTTTTTTCCCCAAGCAACATAGCCTAGGTTTTACTTATGTTCATAACAAGTTTACTTTTTAGCAGCCAATAAGATATAGTAATAAAGTCTTCATTAGTGCACAATTCCACTCACTGAGATTTGTAGAATGTCTATAAAGGATGATGTCATCTGCATAAAGCAGGAGAATAATACTCAGAAATAACTGAGGAAGAGCAGTAACAAAAATAGAAAACAAAACTTGTCCCAGGGCAAAGCCCTGTGGCTCACCTGAGGATAGTGGAGGAAGGCCAGATTTTGTATTGTGTAATGTAATATTATGTGCCCAGTTGTCTAAGTAATTTACAGACTATTTCAATGCAATTTAGGGAATTCCCACAGAGGATAATCTATTCAGTAGAACAGTAGGTCATAACTGACCAAATCAAAGGCCTTGGTCAGGTCCATGAAGACAGCACCAGTTAGATTATCAATATTCATAGACTGGTGCACATCATTCGTAAACCTGATCAAGGCCATTGATGTGCCATGACAAGGTCTAAATCCATGTTGCTCAGCACAATGCAAATCATATTCTCCCAAGTAACCCATAACTTGTTCAAAAACAAATTTCTGTAACATCTTTCAAGTAGGGACGATACAGAGATAGATTGATAATTGTCCAATTCAGTAAAAAACACCTTTTTTTATAAACTGGCTCAACTATGGCTCCTTCTGTTTCCTTGGGACATTGCCTGTAACCAAAGACCTAGTAAACATATAGATCAATGAAGCAGCAACATAATCAACAGCCAGTTTTAACAATTTATGTTCTATTTCTTTGTAACCACAACTTTTATTGAAGTCCACTTCCTCTAGCTGCAACAGTACCTCAGAAACCTTTTAACAGCAAAAACAGAAACTAAGGTTGGCAGTGTCTTTAGGGAAGGGAGTACTATTAGTTGTACATGAATCAGAGAAAAATATATTTCTTGTTGGTGTCTTAGTCTTTTTTTTTAATTCAAACTTTATTCATTTTTATACAGTTACAGAGAGAAGATCCAAAATTGCATACATACAAATGAGACAGGAATATATACCAGAAGTTAGATCAACTCCCCCTCATCCCACCCTACCCTTTCCCATTTCTTCACACAGGATAGACTATCAGTTGGAGAGAAAAAGAACCTCTGTGGTGATTGTAGGGAATACAATGTCAGCAGGGGACCCCATACCTTCTGAAATTTCTGAGATTGATCATGTAAATTAGCAATCATATTTTCCAGTCGCAGATTTGCCAGCAACTCCTGTAACCACTCACTATAAGCAATGTCAGTCATATATTTCCAATGATGCAAAACCAGATTTTTAATCGACATAGCTATAAGAATTATGTGAAATTTTCTGTTAGTGACTGTGACAGAGGAAAGATCCCCCAATATAGATATTTCGGGAGTGAAAAGGTCGGACAGACCTAGTAGAGTATCAACCCTCTGTCGAATCACATTCCAAAGGGGGCTTCTTTGGTACATTTCCAGAATATGTGCAGTAGATTACCCTCCTCCTGCTGGCAACGAGTACATGTAAAGGATGACTGGAGTCCCAGCCTAGTCAGTTTCTGGGGTGAATAATAGAAGTAATGCAGGATTTTGAACTGTGTTAATTGGAGCATGTCTTGTCTGACGTATTTGTGACAACTCGACCACAAAGAGGGCCAATTAATTTCCTGGTGGGGAAAAAGAGAAGCCCAAAATTGAGCCAGACCAAGGCAATCTGGCCATTTCCAGTTATGCAGTATCCCATACATTTTAGATACGGCATGAGATAGGCCTGCCATAGGAATCAATTCTGTCCAGTAGGACAAACTTGAAGTTATGGGTGGGACAGAGCCAAAAGATTTCACAATCAGGTGGCACAATTGGAATATTTTGAAGATAACAGAGTTTGGGATAAGGCTTTGTGTATAATTTCTGGAGAGGTTAACCAAGAGACATCTTCCCGAATAAAGAAGTTAAGTGGGTGATCTCCCAGCTGGGAGATCCATTTCAACTGGAGAGGTTTACCCTCAATAGTGAGATTCGGGTTCCCCCACCACGGTTGAGAAAGATCTGTGATATGCTCATATTTCAGAGAGAAACACAGTTGTGAGTGAACTCTGATGGATACTGCTATGGGGCTGCCTTTAAGTGATAAGGGCAAAGATTTTAATTTAATATGTAAAAGTGCCCTGGGGGATAACCCATTTGCATTTATTAGGGTGCGTTCTATTTTGAGTCACATGGAAGTAAAAGAATATGATGTTGGAGGATGTTCAGGTGTGGGTCACCTCAAGTACTTACTTGCATGGCTGGCCCAATAATATAACCCGATGTACAGGAGATGGAGTCCTCCTTTCGCTTTTGGGGCTGAAACTTGTAACTTATCTGGGGCTTCTTAGCCACCCAAATGAAGTCTGTAATTATCTTGTGTATCCTTTTAAACCAATCCAGGGGAATCCAGACATTTGAAAGATTAATTGGGTAGAATAACCGGGGAAAAATATTCATTTTAACTATATTAATTTTCCCCCAGAGAGAAAGGGGGAGTAACGCCCATCTTTTAAGATCTTGTCTAATAACAGAAATTAATGCATCCAGGTTTAATTTTGTAAATCTACAGGTGTCTCTTGACAAGTTAATTCCCAAGAATCTCAAAGATTTAGTCTGCCAGGAGAAACCCACCATTGAAGCATCTATCTTCATCGCTTTGTAATTTAGAGGAAAAACCACAGTCTTGTCTTTCTTTAATTTGTAGTTAGACATAGAGCTAAATTCTTCCAGAATTGTAATCAGGGCAGGCATTGAATTATTGGGGTGGGACAGCTGTAGGAGCAAGTCATCTGCATAAGCCAAGACTTTGACAGTCTGATGGTGAATATTTATACCATGGACATCTGGATCTGCTGTGACCCTGCGGATAAGGGGTTCTAAATAGATGTTAAACAATAAGGGGGATAGTGGTCAGCCTTGTCTGGTTCTGGCATAAAGTGTGAAAGGATCGGACAATAACCCATTACAGACAACAAGTGCAATTAGAGATTTATACAATGCTTTTATCCACTTTATGAACAAAGGGGGAAATCCAAAAGCCTGAAGTGATTGAAATAAAAAATTCCAATCGACCCTGTCGAATACCTTCTCAGCATCCAGAGAGACAAGAACAGCAGGAAAATTAGCATTCTTGGTGGCCGAGAAGACATGTTACAGGGTTCTAAGGTGGTCCTCCGAGGATCTGGCCTTCATGAATCCCACCTGTTCTGGGCCTATGATATCCGGTAGCACAGGGCCTAAATGGTCTGCAAGAAGTTTTGTGAGAATCTTGAAATCTTCATTCAAAAGGGAAATCGGTCTATAACTTTGCGTTCTATCAGGGAGTTTACCATCTTTGGGTATTAAGGTAATTAAGGCCTCAAATAAAGAGTTATCCGAATCCTGCTCAGAAGGAATGTGATGAAATAAGGCCAAAAGTGATGGAACCAGTTGTGGGGAAAATATTTTATAAAAAGTAGAATAATAGAAAGTTTGAATATGCAAAGCTGTGTGTGGGGGGGGGTGTGCACTGGTATTTTTGGATTATCTGTTGTATGCCACAACCCGGTAGCACCCCTTAGAGAAAAAATTTGAATTCTAGAGTGTGAAGCAACTTAAAAAGTTTGAGCATGCTATTTTGGATTTGTTTGAGATTTGGGAGTTTGTGATGTTCCTTCTTAGCATGCTACCTTTGAAACACCTGTGTAAAATCCTTAATGGGAGCAAAGTGTATAAAAAGAGCCAATTAGTTACATTAGCCATTGAGGCATTGGAAAGTTAGGAACTAAATCAAGGGTCCCATCTTGACGTTGCTGATTTAGCTTAATCATACTGGAATTCCAGTCTGAAACCAAGAGGATCAACTCCTCACATGGATCTCAAAGTAAATATAGCCATTTTTTGTCAGTGGAAAGTTTGAATATGCTATGTTGTGGGGGGCAGAGGGAGTACACTGGTATTTTTGGATGGTCTGTTGTATGCCACAACCCGGTAGCACCCCTTAGAGAAAACATGTGAATTCTAGTGTGTGAAGCAACTTAAAAGGTTTGAGCATGCTATTTTGGATTTGTTCCAACAATATCACCAATCATGTCTCCCCACCAACAGCTGCCACCAGCTGGTAATGGAGATGTGGTACCAGTGAGTAGATGACTTTGGAGAGATGGTACAGAAGCAGTCATAAGGGATCAACATCCTAGAGTCTTTATGGATGTTTCTGTTTCTATTTGGTTGCTGATCTCTTCCTTAGAACATGGCACATATTCAAAGCAGCAAGCAGGCTGTCCCACCCATGTTTCCTTCCAGAATTCCGGCAGACATCTTTCCCTGCAGACAGAGGATAGGGTCTCTGAAAAAGAAAAATTCTCTGGAGTGGTGCTCGTGCCATTCTCACTTGCCGCAGTGCTTGCACCAAAGAGCATTGTGGGTGTTTGTAGTAAAGAGGCCCCACCCACTCATGATGCAGCTCAGTTCCTGATATGCCCCCTAGTCCCCTGCCAGCTGAGTGCATTTAACAATAACAACATAGGGGCATTCTTGTTGACCAGAGGCCAGTATGAGTGATGGAAATGCTACCTCTGGTCCAGGAGTTGTGTTCTGGTGCTGGTAGGTGCTATAGACAGGAACTTGGCTGGAACTGTAGATGTGCAGTGTGAATCTTTGTAGTAAAGAGGCCCTGTGCCTTCATGATGTGATTCAGTTGCTGACTTGTCCCAGAGTCCCCTGCCAGCTGAGTGCATTTAACAATGAAAACACTGGAGCGTTCTTGTTGACCTGACAGCAGTCAGAATGATGGAAATACTTCCTCTTGCTCAGGAGCTGTGTTCTGATGCCAGTAGGTGCTGAAGAGAGGAACTTGGCTGGAGCTGAAGATGGGTGGTGTGGACCTTTGTAGTAAAGAAGACCCCACCAGGCCCCACCTCCAGACATGGCTCAGTTGCTTACTTACCTCCAAGTCCCCTGCCAGCTGAGCATGTTTAACAACAAAAACACTAGCTTGATCTTGCTGATCTGAGGGCAGTCTGAGTGATAGAAATGCTGTCTCCTGTCCAGCAGCTGTGTTCTGGAGCTGGTAAGTGCTGTATACAAGAACATGTTTAAACTCATTGGTCTTTTTTCAGTCATTTTTATCCCCCCCACTATGGCCCCCATCCTGCCTGCCTGCCTGTCAGCCCCATCATCCTGGGTTCTCCCAGGACATAATGGGCCAAACTCCTGTGGCTTACCCCACACAGTGGGGTGGCAGGTAACACACTCAGCCTGCCAGGTCAAGGATGTAGTAGCCATGGTTGAGTCACTGGGTGTGGATCTGAAAGAGATAGTAATCACCCTGCCATGTAGGACATTTTCCTCATTTCTTATCCCTTCCCCTGTGGCATGGAGGAGTGTTCATGCAATGACATCCCTGGTGGCACCACCCATTTCCCATGTGTGGCATACTGGACAACTGACACTGTTCTGTTACTCTGTGTATTGTCCAACAACTTCTCCTAGGAGACAGTCAAGCTCTGGGCACTGCACCACTCCCTCCCCGGAGGAAAGAGCAATCCCTTGGATGCTCAGTCTTTCTCCCTGCTGGCTGTCCCTCTGAAGACTTGATCTTGTGCCTAAACTCAGGTCGTTAGTGCCGTAAACAGTAGCACTAGTGCTGTACCGGCAGGCTGGTCAACACATTGATCTTTTAACTGTACCCAGTGATGATCAGGCTCAGTTACAGAATTTACATTTTCAACAGTAGATATGACAGAGCAAAAGAGAGACTTGAGCATTATTACCAGCCAAACATTGAAGGTTTTCAAACAGTGTTTGGCAGTGGCAAGTAGGACCAACAGAAAACTAGACTGAAAAGGGGTTGAACAGTCAGGGAATGGAAGTGATAATGTCATTACCCAGGAAAAGTTCAAGACCTCAATTAGAATCTTGCTTTCTGGGTACTGTGTTATAAAAATGATATTGAAAGCTGGAAAATGCAGCAGAAAACTACAAAGATAATTGAAGGGGTCAGCAAATAAATTAAATAACGTACAATTTATTTTGGAACTGCATCATTCATATTAATTAAACTCAGTTCCCCAAACTGAACTGTACCTCAATGTGTTCCTCAACTTGTACACCAAATGCAATCCATTTTTTATGTATAGTACTCTACTGTGTACTATTTATTGTATTCCATTAGCTTCTGGATTTTTTTTAATTTATTTTTGTATTCAAGGGTATGCTGGGAAAGTCATACTAACAGCGGTGTAAGGAACTGGATCTGTACACGCTGGCAACAAGGAGGGAAAGGGGAGACATGATTGAAACTTTTAAATATGTACAGGGGCTCAATAAAGTGGGAGAAGAGGGTTTACTTAAGAGGAAGGAGGGGCTCAAAACTAAAGGCCACAGCCTCAGACTGCAAGGAAAAAGATACAGGGGCAATGTGAGAGGGTGTTTCTTCACAGAGAGGGTGGTGCAGCCCTGGAACAGACTACTAGATAGAGTGGTTGGGAGCTAAATTGGTGGAAGAATTCAAGAGGGCACTGAACAAGCATATGGGGCTGAGTATTGGGGGTAGCAGGGGCTGGCTGGGAGAGGGAGGTATAGGGGGATAAAAAGGGCAGACTAGATGGGCCGGTATGGACCTTTTCTGCTGTCAAGCTTCTATGATTCTATGATATGATATGCATTCTCTTTTTTGAAATTTTAAAAAAAATGTTGTATACTTGTTTATATTGCATTTTTTCTGCATTTTCCTTGCACCCTTCCCCCAGAATTCATCTGGAAGGTAGTAGTGTTACAGCTCAGTAGGCCTTTTCTAGAAAATCTTTTAATGAAATAAATTTGCAGCTTCATACAAATACATTTTCTGTCTCTTTATGGGATGGCACAGGGTAAAAATGCTGCATATAAAAATAGCATGGCACACAGTACCAAAAGCATAATGCTGAAAGGCAAAATAAGGCTGGCCAAAACACTGACCAGCACAAAATGTAGCCCACACAATGAAAACAAATAGGGTCGGCTGGCTGGTGGTGCTGAGGGTTGAGGAGCTGGACTTCACACCATGTGGCACGCTGACGACCCGGGTTCTGGAACATATTCGGGCGTCAGTGGGTCAGCAGGGGAGGATCAAGATTGAGCATCTATAGACTGCTATCCTGATCTGGGGGAGGGCTGGGGAATTTCACCACACTGTAGCAGCCTCTGGGGATGCCCGGAGGCACTACATGCCGGTGAATAAGTGGGGGGAGCACGGCGGACGTCGGCATGTTGTTCCCAGACATCATTGCATGTCTGTGTTCCAGTGGGATCCAAATTAGGTGGAAAATGGCTGGGCATGACCATGCAGCTTGACAGCCATGCCCTGCCTCACCGGGAGGACTCTCACTGGAATCACACTGGGGGGCCCGGGGGCCGGTCTGGCTAGGCAGGGTATGAGCGAGGCCCTCCAGCAGACTGGCCATGGCTGAACTGGACCCTCATCATGTGAGTAAGCCTGGTGCTCTCCTGGAGGGTAGGGCCAGTGGCTGGATGCCCCCACCAGTAATTGCTGCAGTAAGGCAGAAAATAGAGATGTGATAAAAAAAATAGGGTGACATTTGAGATTGTCTGTTTTGCTCCCCCCGGCACTGCCGGACTTAAAATAAACTAAGGGGGAGTAGACTTTGGAGATGGGGAGAAACTCAGGAGGGGGGGAAAAAGGCTTTCTTCAACAAAAAAAAGTTGCAAGACTGGGAAATCTGGGTGGAATCGAACCATGGTCCCAGGCCTCCAATGCTGCCGTGTGTGGTACTTTAGCCACTCCACCACAGGAGAGGCTCAAGCAAGCAACACACCAATGGCAACTTGATCCCTTTCTTGTTTCAGCAGCCAGCAACAGGGGTAGTGGTAATTCCCTAATGCTATTCTAAGCCTGTCTCTGTCTGTATTTTTGCCATTCTCACAGCATGGTTAATACAGTGCAGTTATTGCAGTGATTACCTGACCTGGTACCTTATGGGACATAGTGATTCAATAAGGGATATGGGGCCTGAGCATGTTATAGAGAATAGAGATAATGTGATTATGCAGCTTAGTGTGGGTAAAAAGGTGAGCAGCAGTATTTAGACATGCTGGAGTCTGGCAAGTGGAGACTTTAAAAGGCCATAGAGTAGGGAGTTGTAGTAATCTCAATATAAGAAGATGAAGACATTCAGTAAATAAGTATTTCTAAAGGAAGTGGCAGACATGGGTAATGTTGCAAAGGTGAATCATGTTTTGTAGCAATGGGAAACACAATAGAAGAAGGAAAGCTTAGTAGAACACCAGGCAGCGAACTGAAGAGGCTAAGGTGACGTCTGAGTTAGGATTGGAGGTGGAAGTATATTTCTGCGTCTTGACTGAAAGAGCTTCTCTTTTCTATGTGACACACTTCAGTCTTGGATACATTTAATTGGAGAATATTGATAATGAGGTTGACTTTGACCAGATTAATACAAGAGAAAAGGAAGCACAAAGGGGGAAAGGAAAGTGGAAATTGTTTAATCAGGAAAGGCACACTAAGCCAAAGCTTGTTTCCAAGGGTGACCTGGGAGCACAAGGAAGTTGAATAACTTGCTCAGGGTCACACAGTATGCAAGTGGGAGCTGTGGGATTCAAACCCAGGTCTGCAGGTTTGTAGATCAGTGCCCTGAACCACAGTGCTATACTGCTTCCAGCACAAGGGAGGAATTAGTAAAGGAATCATACATGATGCACAACAGGGTATTTATTTATTCATTTACTGTGTTAATGTGATTTCTGACCTCCAAATGGCAACCATATTTGATGTAACAATTAGTGTCCATGTCGATCCCAAGATGATTAGCATCACTGAAAATACATTCACCATACATTAATTCTAGCACCAAAATAACAATTATTATACCAGAAGAGCACAAAATAGCAAGTCAGTTTAGACTTTAAAGCATAAGTACAATTCGTCAAGTGCAGATACAAATCATATCTGGGTCCTCCTTATTGTCCCTAATTGTCACTTGAACTCCAAATCCAAACACAGTCCATTATAGCCCAGTGACACCACCTCCCTAGTACCAGTTCCTTGCATGCATCTTTCTGCTACATTAGTCCCTTGACAAACCTGTTCCCCAATGTCCTTGCACAACTGGGGCAGCATTTTACACCCCCGACACCTAGCTGGAAAAGTGCAAGGCCAGATGGTACCAGTAAAGTGCTGTGGCCACTGTGCAAGTGTTTTCCACGGTTTGTGAATGGCATTGCATGCCACTTGTATGGCAATCCCTACCACATCTGAGCAATGCTGTGTGCTGGTGCAGAAAGGATATGTAATCTTTTTTAAGCACAGCTCGGGAAGGGGGAGAAGCAGGCAAGGGACTAGTCCTAAATCATGCAACAACATTTTAGCACTAGTCCCTTGTGAATGAAAATTGAGGTCTAGTTTCTTAACAGAATTAGCATCACTGATTTTTATGATTGTGGGCAGAGCCTACAGGAGTATTGCATGTACAAAAGGAGTGATGTCATGTTTTCTGTTTGTGGAACTGACTGAAGGTGTAAATAGTCTCCTCTGCTTTACCCTCTTCCAAGAAATGTTTTCTGCCCTCAAATAAATACGCTTTCATGTTAGTCAATGGTTGCAGGGTACTATTTTCTTTCTTAAATGGGTGGTACAAGAACTGGAACCTGAGTAGTGGGAGGCAGCATTGTTTTTTGGGGGAAGTAAGGTCCACCCCACCTCCACCCAAGAAGCTCCAAAAGGTCCATCCCATCTTTTTTTTTATTCATGTGGAAGGGGCATGAGGTGGATCTATTATCCTGAAAGAAGACTCAAATGTTTGGGATGTGGACCAAGGAACAGAACAATTCTGTGGAGTCCCTACATTTTGTTAAGGAATAGAACAGAAGATACTTAAAATGCCTTCAAACTGACTTAAAAATCCTTGGAACGAATGATTATCAGAGTCACCTGGTATCTCAAAAGGAAAGACTAAGAAGTGTCTAAAAACTAAGGAAAATAGACAACTTTCAGGTATTTCTTAAACATTTATATACTAAAAACAAAGTTCAGCTTTTGGGATTAACAATATTTGTTTACCATATTCTATCTATCTATCTATCTATCTATCTATCTATCTATCTATCTATAGTTTGTCTTTTAGTAGTTTCAAAATCTTGCATTGGTGTTACTAATGCATTTAGAAATACATTTTTTTAATTTTCTTTACAGATAAATCATGCATGTTCATGTGAGGGCACATATTTTGGGGGGTTGGGTTCAAATTATTTTAATCACAGGCACAGTACTTTGTAAACACAGTCTGTGAAGAAGTGTATTTTTCTTTTTAAGTTTGAGAAAGCTATTAGAAGTAGAATGGGTTAAACACTTCCTGGAACTTTCTGCATAACAAGTTCCCCATGGCACCTCACAGCATTTGACATCAACATCCTAAGAGCAGACAGTGTGATACTTTACAGGACATTGCATAACAAGAGACCTAGCCTTCCCTTTTTCAAAATAATATACCAACTTCATTCTCAGACAGGCAGTTCTAGGCTACTGTTTATATTCTACTGAATCTTCTTAAAGGAAAACTGCATGCCAAAATCAGGAATATATGTATTACTACCAGTTTTGAGTTCTCACTTCAATCCAGTGTTTTGTTTCTGCCTAGGCTGTTAGAGTAGTTTTTCTAATTTTCCCTGGGTGTTTTATGACATCTGGGGCTGTCATTCAAGTTTGCTTTATTGCATCTTCTTCAAGTTAGTCTTCACAGCGTACCCTTTGGTTTGATGTCTAATAGCCCCTACAGCAGGCCAGTGTCTTGTTACAGTGTTTTTCTTAGCCACGGCAGAGAAAAAAAAAACACTGCAGCCAGGATTCACAGTGCTATACAATATACTATAAAAAGTTACATGTTTAAATACATGCACACACACACACACACACACACACAGAACATAGCTGGATAATGTAGCAGTATTTAGGAAACTTGTCATACTTACCCAGAGTCTAGCAATGTGAATCCTGGCTGTGACTATAGGTGCTTACAACTGAATGATAATGACCACATTTGCTTCACTTGCAAATAGGTAGGCATTTGTGTCTAATTTCTGTTTGACCTACTGTAGGTTACACATAGAATCTGATCCAGAAGCAAATGATTTGATACCTTTTAATGGACCAACATAGATGTAACAACAAGAACAAAATGCTGTAGCTTTCAGATCAACCAGTCCTTCTTCAGAAGCCTAATGGCCGTTGTTTAGGAAAAAAAAAATACTTTTAACACCTTGATCATGCAGAAAAAACTGAACAAATCCCCACTGGTTTAAAATACTCATTTTAAAAAATACAGATGATGATGTCAGAGAAGTTTAACAGTACCATATTACCTTCAGCCAGGAGGTTCCCAGGTTCAAAAGTGCTTGGTGCAAAACACACACAAAAAATACTACTGCATATAAATTTAATTGACATAAGATAACACTGCTGGAGCAGATGACTCTTAAATCAAGCTATAAGTGTCACAGTGTGTAAAAGGATGTGATTACTGAAAAGCAACCACCACACAGATTAAAGACATAGTAAGAATGTCTTAGGACTCCCAGAAGTTTCAATGCATGCATTATAGACAAGAAATTACCAGTAAAGTTGTCTTAAAAACATCAGTGTGCACTGTATGATGTGTAAAACTTAGCTGAACCTATCACCCAGCTGCACTCTCCAGCTAGATATCATTTCCCCATAATTTCATAAACCTCTAGTATAGTGACAAGACTTTATAAATGATAATTTAAATATAAATTGACAGAATTAGTGTCAAACAAAAAACTCTAGTTGAGGATCACCAAGGAATTAAGACCATATAGCCTGATATGTACTGATGTCAATATACATTGAGCATTTAACAACTTGGTGTACCAGAAATGTCTAAGGAATCTGAAAAAGTGATCACAATTTAATTTCTCTCCTCCTCTTCACACAAACAATACACCCTACCCCACCCCATATCCCCATAATTGGGGGGGGATAACTAGCTTTAAGGAGATACTCTCTCTCTCTCTCACACACAGACACACACACACACTCTCCTAATGAAACTTTATTCACATCAGTCAGTGCAATTGTTCCCCAAAGGAATTCAACTTGTCATGAAATCCTAAGTAAAAGGGCTCATGTATCCTAATACCTACAGAGCAAAAATGTGATACTATTTAACTGTACTCCTATCTGCGTAGTAACACTTCCAAGGATTCTAGATAGAACTACAATGAAATAAAACTGCCACTCTCCCCAGGATAAGGTAACTAGAAGTAAATATAAAGTATGTGTGTAAGACTAGAGGTCTAACATACCTACATTTCCATAAATCAGTACCATATTACCCTAATGTAAAAAGATCTGTCCAGGACCCCCATGCAAATGAGATCTCACCCCAATATGTACAGAGTAAAAAAAATATGTGACAGTCTATGATAACACTCCTGTATATACAGTAACAGGCTAGGTAATCTGAATATGATGCAACAGAATCCACTCCATTCCAGGGCAAAGATAAAAAGTAAGGAGGAATTAATATCCATTATGTGTGTGAAGTAAGAGTAGTAACACACTGTAACTTCATGTATCTAAATAGAGGCCTACCTCAATGTGACAGCAAGCCCCACACTGGTTATATCACGTACCTCACAACCCATACCCACACACATATATACTCACACGCACCCACATCCCACACATGCTGAAGTCCTATAATATGCAAGTCTGAAGAAGAAGTCTGTGGATGTCAGTTTCTGTAATGTCCCATGAAACCCAGATCAACGTTCATCCCATCTGCTACCATATTAAGATGTAAAATAAGTTTAATCTCAAAAGCTTGTCTCTGTTGAGTGTTTTTGAGATTTCCTTTTAAGACCATTACTGACATATCTGAAATTGAGTGGTCAGGCTGGGAGAAGTTGTGCCCCACTGGTTTTTCAGTCTTCTTTGTTCTAATAGTATGTCTGTGTGAGTTCATCCTAGTGAGGAGCTGTTGACTTGTCTCTCCAACATAACCTGTTTGTGGACATCTTTTGCACTGAATGAAATAAACAATATGTCGTGATGTGCATGTTTAACTCCCATGCACCTTGAATTGTCTGTTTTCTGATGTAACTGCACAGTTCGAGGTGGAAATGAGCTCATAAGTCTTACAGGTGCATTAATTGCAGGGTCATGTGCCATTGTGTGACATGGCATTCTGTTCTGGTGAAAGCTTGCTCCTAATAATACTATGCAGGTAGGAGTACAGTTAAAAAGTGTCACATTTTTACTCTGTAGGTATTAGGATACATGAGCCCTTTCACTTAGGATTTCATGACAAGTTGAATTCCTTTGGTGAACAATTGCAGCGACTGTTGTGAATAGAGGTTCATTAGGAGAGTGAGTGTGTGTGTGTGTGTGTGTGTGTGTGTGTGTGTGTGTGTGTGTGTGTGTGAGAGAGAGAGAGAGAGAGAGACTATCTCCTTACAGCTTGTTATCCCCCTCCCTCACAGTATGGGATGTGGGGTGGGGTAGGGTGTATTGTTTGTGTGAAGAGGAGGAGAGAAATTAAATTTTTATCACTTTTTCAGATTCCTTAGATACTTCTGGTACACCAAGTTGTTAAATTCTCAGTGTATATTGACAACAGTACATATCAGGCTAAATGGTTTTAATTCCTTGGTGGTCCTCGACTAGAGTTTTTTTGTTTGACACTAATGCTGTCAATTTATACTTAAATTATCATTTATAAAGTCCTCTCACTAAACTAGAGGTTTTTGAAATTATTGGGCGTGATATCTAGCTGGAGAGTACAGCTGGGTGATAGGTTCAGCTAAGTTTTACACAACATACAGTGTGCACTGATGTTTTTAAGACAACTTTTCTGGTAATTTCTTGTCTATAATGCATGCATTGAAACTTCTGGGAGTCCTAAGACATTCTTAGTATGTCTTTAATCTGGGTGGCGGTTGCTTTTCAGTAATCACATCCTTATACACACTGTGACACTCATAGCTTGATTTAAGAGTCATCTGCTCCAGCAGTGTTATCTTATTTCAATTAAATTTATATGCAGTAGGATTCTTTGTATGTGTTTTGTACTAAGCACCTTTGGCCCTGGGAACCTCCTGGCTGAAGGTAATATGGCACTGTTAAACTTCTCTGACATCATCATCTGTATTTTTTAAATGAGTATTTTAAACCAATGGGGATTTTTTCTGTTTTTTCTGCATGATCTACCTGTTAAAAGTATTGATTTTTCTAAACAACGGCCATTAGGCTTCTGAAGAAGGACTGGTTGATCTGAAAGCTAGAGCACTTTGTTCTTGTTTTTACATCTATGTTGGTCCATTAAAAGTTATCAGATCATTTGTTTCTGGATCTCTTCTTGCAAGGACCAATATTGCAAATACTAAATCTAGATTTCAACATAGAATCTGAAAAATTCATAACATGCTGTATTGTGATTCAGTGAACTGATAAATGGGGATTTTGGTTTCTTTTACAAATTCATTATTCCTGACCATGGATATACTAAAACAAAAATTTCTCAACAAAATGTTTTTAAACAAAGAGTTTAACTCACAGCAGCAGAAGAATCATATTGACATTAAAAGCTTAGTGTCATGGATGTAGAGGCACAAGTATTTAAGCATGACTTTGGTAGAGGATTAATTGTGACGGGGGTGAGGGAGGGAGTGAGTCTTGACATTTGTAGCATAATGGTTTTCTGAAACTTCAACCTTCAATGGGGTTAGACTCTGCAGCCATCTGTTCAGTATATCACTAAGCCATATGCAGTGTGGTATGGGTAAAACCCAGATCACCAGACCAGGACCAGCGTTGTAAAATCTGCACAGGGCACAACTTGTGCAAATATTGTTGATCCAGTGGATCAAATAAATACATGCAAATAAATACTCGGCTTCGCCTCGTGCTTCAACCCACCACAGGAGTGACGTTATTATATGATAACACACACACTGTCATGCCTTATTGCTTAAATATGCCCTTTCTCAATGTACTATACTTTGATTCAGTTAATGTATGCAACAGCCTTCATGTGAACACTCTGGGTTTCTCTTTGACTCCTGATGTCTATTTGCTTTAACTATTGTATATTGTTTGAACTGCTTTGGTCTTCTTGATGTGGTGCCTCTGTGCCTAATCTATGTAATCTGTTTATCTACTGCTACGCATGTATCTCCAGTGAATGATTTTTATAACTGTCTGCCATTGTTTTTGGACTTGTTAATTGTGCTGTCTTTGTATTAGTTTCGATGAGGTGCCTTTGTAAATGAGTCTCTGACTCAACAGTTTATAAATCTAATATTTTTTAAATAAATAAATGTTTATGTTTAAGTCCATGAAACACACTTATCTAGTTAATGCATTCACAGTCATAGTGGCTCTGCCAGAGCTTGTTAAGGTAGCTAGCAAAGCATTCTGGCACTTAGACCCAGCATACAGTAGGTAATCGCCTTTTCTTCAATAGCCCTTTTTAGTTAAATTGTGTTACAAGCATTGTTGAGTTGAGCATTACTACTGTACTTCTTGAATTTAATCCAAACTTACGACTGTACTTCTTGAATTTAATCCAAACTAGTTTGTCAAATAAACAGGAGCTATTCCAGCTACACATTTTACAGCTATAAATCCTAGAACATAACTCATAGTCCAGTGACACCACCTCCTAGCCTCGGTTCTCCACCTGCATCATTCTACTACATTGGTCCCATGCTACACTATTTTCCCCAGTGTCCTTGCACAGCTGGGGCAGCTCTTGACACCCCTGCCACCTAGCTGGAAAAATTCAAGGCCAGGTAGTGCCAATAAAGTGCTGTGCCACTGTGCCACTGTGCCACTGTGCTGGTGTTTGCCATGGTTTATAAATGCCATCAAATGCCATTTGCATGGTAACCACACCCACATCTGAGCAATGAAGTGTGTTGGAGTAGAAAGGGTATGCAACCTCTTTTAAGAACAAGCCAGGGAAGGGGAGTCAAAGGCAAGAAACAAGCCCTGAATCATACCACAGCAATTTAGCACCAGTCACTTTTGAATTAAAATTGGGGTCTAATTTCTTAAAATAATTAGCATCACTCACTGATTTTTAAGATAGCTAGCAAGCATTCTAGCATTTAGCCACAGCATGCTGTAGCTAATCACATTTTCTCCAATAGTTGTTTTTAGTTATTTTGTGTTCAATGTGCTTACGCAACTGGATGAGATAATATGAGATGCTTGTGTAACTTGATTTGCTTTGTGGCTTTCCACCTCTCTAGCCATGGGATATACCACCCTATAGGGGTGTGACATAAGGAACCCTAGAAGAGGTTCCTTCCCCCTACAGGTATCACTGAAATGAATGTGTCAGCTAAAGGTAGGTTAGGAAGAAGCCCATGAGTAAGAGAGATGAGCCGCTGGAGGAGGAGGGCTGGATGGTGGGCAATGAAAAAGAATCATGGAGAGGCCCAGGATGTGTGACCTTTTTAAGCCCAATGGGGGGGTGGCATTATTGCTCTGCCCATTGAACCTCAGGCTTAAAGCCCTCCCATTCAATGTGCTTACACAACTGGATGAGATAATATGAGATGCTTGTGTAACTTAATTTGCTTTCTGTCTTTCTGCCTCTCTATCCATGGGATATACCACCCTGTAGGGGTATGATGCAAGGAACCCTAGAGGAGGGTTCCCCACCTACAGGTGCCATGGGAATGAATGCATCGGCTAAAGGTAGGTTAGGAAGAAGCCCAAAAAGAATACTCAAAGATGTCAAGCTCCGAAGAGGTGAAGATGATAAATGAATTCTGAGAAGAAAAGGGCTAACTTCTTAAGGAGAGAGGGGAAATCAGGGGCCACCATCTGCCTCCATCCAACAGTGGAACCAAACTAATTAACTGAAGAAAGCATCAACTCTAACTAATATTATGACCATTGGCATGGAGGAGAGGAAAAAAACCCTTTGAGGAGGAAACCTCTGGGGATCCAAGGCCTAGGTTGCCTTCCCTCCAGGCTGATGATGTTTGACTTGAGTATATAGGTCTGTAAAGAGAATGGTTCATTAATGAGGGATATGAGTAGGGATGATGATGACAGGATAGGGAAAACTCCAACAAAGCACAGATGAAAAAAGGAACATGAGGCAGCAGGGACCTGAGAAGGGTATGCTCGAGTAGTCGATGGGAGGGAGTAAATCCATGTTGAAGTCAGAGGAGGAAGGGGTATCCAGATGTGCTCATGATGATATTCCAGATGTGCTGATGAAGAGATAGAGGCTAATGCATACTGGCTTGATTGAGTGATGCAAGTGAGCAGACACTGAGGTTGAAGAGGCATGCTTGATTATGCGATGTGAACAATTTGACCCTGAATGAGTAGACCCTGAGGTTGTATTCGACGATGTGGCATAGAATTCAATGATATGAATGGCTGAGTAACTGAAGTAAATAGATAAACTTTGAGGTAATGCTGAGTAAATGATGACTGGAGTGAACAACTCGATACACGCGGAAGAATAGCCATGGGTTGATAAGGTGGCATAGGAGTCATGATAGGTACGCCCAAAAGAAATATCGATAGCAGGCCACAAATTGAGTAAATCCTGAATAGCTGGTATGGAATTGGAAGAGGGGAGACAGGAGTGATTCAATGATAATGATGATTGCTACAGGATTTCAGTGGTTCGACATGAGAAGATCAGGGAAAGGAGATTGGAAATGAACTTAAAATTGAACTTGAACGATGGTAGAGAGCAGCCAGCTTGCCCATAGTAAAGGGCAACAGACAGGAAGGCATGGCCAGGAGCAGAGATAGAGCTGACTTGAGTGACTAAGGATGATGAATACAGGTGACGATGATGGCTGCAGGAATGCAGTAGGTAGATTAGGTAGCTTGAGACCTAATGGGAGGTAGCCCAAAGAAATATCGAGCGCAGGCCTGATGGAGAAAGTCAAGGCATGCTGATTGAGTAATTGAAATAGATGAGTAGATTGAGGTGCGGTTTCAAGGACCAGCATGTGCTTGACTGGAGATCGAATTGAATTGAGGTAGCATGGAGATGAGGTGGCATGGGAGCTATGATAGGTATGCCCAAAAGAAAAGCAGAAGTCAGACCACAATAGGAGTGAAGCTGTGAAGGCTGGGGCAGGATGAGGACTGTAGGAGGGCGAGTTGGAGGGGCTCACTTTGACCCATGTAATGGAATGAACTGGAAAATGAACTTGTACGAAGGTAGTAGGAATAAGTAGGCTCCTCAAAAGGAGGTAGACTCCAAGGCCAAGAAGGCATGTCCAGACCAGAGGGTAGCTGTGAGGGGACTGAATTCATGATGGCCAGCATGGGAGGAGAACTGCAGGATATCAAGTCAGATGAGGAGGCATATGAGTCATGATATGTGGGCTCAACTCAGCACCTGGACACAGATGGCTAATATAAGGGGAGGATCGAAGCAGGAATGAGATGGCAAAATAGGGAAAAACGCAGACCTAGTGAAGGCTCAAGAGATCAATGTGAGGAAGTAGACCCAGAGGGTCCAAACCAAGTTAAAAAAGCACCAAGGTGCTCAGAAGAATCGTGAGCATTACTGGAAGTCTGAGTCAGACAAGCTAAGGATACCAGGTAAGGGCAGCAGCTCAAGGAGGGATAGTAGTTGATGAGATGAAGAAGTAGTGGTAGGGCAGGAACCTCCAAAAGAAAACACCAACAGCAATCCGGCCGAGGCCAGCAAACCAGGGGTGGTGTACACTGGAAGGCAGTAGGCGGCACTGTTTTTTGTTCTTTTTCAGAAATGAAATTGGGGGTGGGGGCTTTGAAAATGCATCTCTGTCTGACATTGCAGGTTCAGCAGAAGCTAGAAATTTGAAATAGAAACCCACACAGGCAGGAGGGACCAGCTATAATAAATGGTTACTGTCATGGAAAAGCTAGCAAGTCCCTGGTTCGATACTGTAGCTAGACACAATAAGCAACTGAAACCGTGGGGGGGAGGGCTGCAAGTTTCTGTGAGCTCTGGAAATAGTGGACAGAACTGAGAATCCCAATGCCATTTATTTGTTTGTTTGTTTCTTTTTAATATATTTTATTAAAAAGATGAATACAATCTAAATGGGGAATATCCTGAAGAAGCCATTACTCCTGATAGAGCCAATGGGATGCCCCAGCTAATGCTAGACCAAAACAAACATCAGCACTAGTAGTGTCACAGACAGCTGTTATTAAAACCCATAGATTGCAGGAAAAAGAAGAAATCTGAGGAGAAGTCAGAACAGACGGGGATAGACTTTTGAAAACTTTAACTGCTACAGCAAGGTTGGAGCAACTGCAGCACTGGTGCCAGCAAGAGCACATCCAAACCCAGAGTTGTAACAGGCAGAGGAAGAGCAAGGAAACCCCAGATGGTGTGGGGTCGGTGCCAGAAAAGGAGAGCTGTTGATGAGCACTAGGAGGGAAGACCCCCACCAAAATAGGCTTTCTAGAGCAGGAGCCAATATCACCTGACAACAAATCTGCAAATCAGGAGGCAGAAGGGTGAGATGGTCAGAGAAATACAGGGCAAAGCGTGGAGCTCGGTGCCGAGTTTTAGAGGGTGATGTCACATTCTGAAGCACCGGGGGGGGAAACAGTGCAGAGGCCAATAAGGAGAGAAAGCCCAGAAAGCATAAAACAGAAACCAAGAAGCATGGGGAATAACAGCAGGTAGAGGAAGGAGTTGGGAGAACAGATAGAAGAGAGGGACGGGTCCAAACAATGCAAATAGCTGTGGGGCACAGCCAAGCAGAGGAGTGGCAGGGAAAAGAAATGAGTGCAGACGGGGAAAAAACAGGGTTGAGTCCTGGGGAGAGCAGACAGAGATGCAAACAAAGGAAGGAGGATGAGGAATGAGGGTGTGGCCTCACTGGCCGCAACGAAAAAGAATCCTGGCGTGGCCCAGGATGTGTGACCTTTTTAAGCCCAATAGAGGAGTGACATTGTTGCTCTGCCCATTGAACCTCAGGCTTAAAGCCCTCCCATTACAATCATTGCTGAGTTGAGTACTTCTACTGTAGTTTTTGAATTTAGACTAAACTAGTCTATTTAGAGAAACATAAGCTATTCTAGCTACACACTTTGAAGTAATGAATTCAAATGAATAACTCATTTTTGAGATATACAGTATCCCTAATGATAGCAAATAGTGATGGGTGAATTAATCAGTACTAAAATCAAATATACAAATTGCATCATGCATGGAGTCCAGCCTGGCGGAAAGGGAACTATTAGCAATTCTCTACACTTGGTCTGGATATTCAGTAGTCAGTAGTAGAAACTGTCCGATTACAGTTTTAGCAGTCAATTCAACAAGTTATCTCCCAGGATTCTCTGGTTGTATCTACAGCAAAAAATAATATGGAAGAAACAACTTCCCAAATTAACTGAACTGCTGCCACTACAAGTACTGTATAACATTAGAAGTGAACCAGTTTTTCTTTTATTGTAAAAGTCAAATCTCTTGGCTCTTCTGCTTAACTTGCCCTATTGTGAGACACTGGTAGTCTCTTAGAAAATTTTACCTTGGAGGTCTGCTCATAAGGTGCACACGAGGCAGAAACAAATAAGTCCATTATGAATTAGTATCAAGTACTCACTGTTAGTGTCAGGCTAAGCAAAAGTGCAGTAGACAATCTGCACTTTTGCTTGGCCTGACATGAATAATCCATGAGTTCTTTGTGTTACTAATTAGTCATGGACTCTCATTATTTGCTGCTACCTGAAGTGCACCTCCCAGTGTTGCTTTTCTGCTCCATTGTTTTTTTTAGCTGCCATCCACCTGTCATTGTTTTGTGCACCCTGAACCAAGTGCTGCTTTGCTTGCTCTGAAGGGTCTTGCCTATGATCAGTTAGGGTTATGAAAAATATATGGAGTGGGATAAACCTGGCAGTAAAGTAAAGCACACATTCACTACCCACATTTTCTAAACAGGAATACAATATGTTGATCCTCACAGTCTTGATCAATGCTAACAACATAACAGATTAATTACAACAAGCTTTTTGCTTCCACCCGCTGTACTTCATGTTTCATAACATACTGTATACTCTCCAAGCTCTGCAGAGGACTCAAGCAATTGACCATGGTAACTCAGTTTATGGTATCAGAGGCAGGAAATATTTTATGAAAGTTTAAATGAGCACCAAAAAAGGATGCATGCTGGCCTTGGCTGTAGGAAGAAAGAAAAATACTGTGTAATTGCTAGAATAATCAATAGTGCAACAGTCAAGAAATAGAGTTTGAAGAGACATTTTTCAGCCTCTGTGGATGCAAAAGCTGGTAGCACATATGTACAGTATGTGGTTCAGAACTGCTCACAGAATTCCACATTTGGCTAAGAATCCTTTCCTCTGCTGCTACTGCATATATATTCTGCTTGTTATGTATCCACATTATTTTTCTGTGCACAGATTTCTTCTTAATGTACTGCTTATGAATTCAGTTTCCACTGTATTCTCCCCTACTCCTGGGTCGCACCTGGAAATGAGCTCCAGCTCAGTGTGCTTTTCCTGGTCACCAACTTTTAAATAAATAAATTAATAAATAAGAACTGCCCCCAGAACTTCCTAAAGTCACTATTCACATACACCAGTATGAAATAGATGTAGTACTGCCAATCACAACTAAAAGAGCAATCATTAAAATATTTCTGCTCTGTGAGCTATAGTAAAATTTAACAAATACTGTACAGGTACCTCAACAATAACACAGGCAAGTTCATGCCTAGTGCAGTAGTACATTGTGAAGTTTAGTTGGCCAGGAAATTCACCATATACAGTCTGTAGTAAAGCATAATGGAATTGCACTCCAGTCCATGCCACAAGACTGCAAATCTAATTTCCCAGTATAAAAAGCAAAACAAAGCCAAAAAAAAGCAAAACAAACAAACTGGTCTTAAGAACTCTGTCAAAAGGATAATAGCCTAGAGCAAAGCAATCTTTGACCTACCACCACCATGCCTGCTGTGAAGGAAATTCTCGGGTTACCAGGTTTTTGACTCAGAAAAGCCATACCCAGAGATGTTCCCCTTATGTTCTTCAAATCAGGAATGCCCATTCTGGGCACCCTGTGCATGAAACTAACCAAATAGTGGGAATATTCAAAGACTATTATCTCTCTCTCTCCCCTCTCTCTCTCTCATCTCTTCTTTCTATCTCTCTCTGTCCTCTAGGGCACACAGCAAGAATCACTGTTATCCAGAATTTATAGTATAAGTCATATTAAACTGTTCCTCCAACTCACTGCTTTAGCATTTTGTAATGAGTTGCTTAATGAATGCAATTTTCACTACAGTGAATTAATAAAAGTTTCCAAATGATTTGCTTCTAGCTGATATTCAGTTTCAGATTACTTATCAGTACAGTACAACTCATTAAGCAACCCATTAAAAAACGTAATAATTGAGTTGGAACCAAATTTCACTACTGCAGTTTTCAGTACAACTTAATTGACATGCCATTCTACACAATCCCATGAAGAAACTATCACCAAGTTGGAGCCAATAGTATCCTGCATTCAGATTGAAAACCTTGCCTCTGCCACCATATTGTTTTCCCCACTTCTGAGGACTCCACTCACTGCTGTTTTTTTTATTCAGTTTAGTATATTTTTCATTCAGTTTAGTATATTATATGTTATTTCTGCCCTTTTATTCCCCAAATGCCACTATTTCTGGCTCTACTAACAGTTTGCAGTTGTTTATCTGCTCTGAGATCGCCTCGCGAAACAGTTGCCATTTGCGCGCTAACGCAATGCATGTTACATTCAATGGCTATAGTGCAAACAGTAACTTCTGTGTGATTAGCACTGTACTATAGTAGCTGAAGAAAAACTGCTGCCACTTACTGTATTCAGGACAAAATGTAAAAAAAATAGGAAAAAACATACAGTACAAAATGGTATTGGAGTTCATTAATTCCAATATAAAATGACAAGTACTGTATTGTAGCCCAGCAGCTGAGACTGCTGGGAGATGTAGTTTACTGCTGCACTGGGGGGGCTGTATAAGGGAACTGAAAGTGCATTGCATGTGAGCTGCTTCTGAGCTGATGGATGGTTGAAACAGAGTTCGTATTTTAAGCATTTAGAGCTGCCACTGCATTGTCCTCATATAAAAACAATGCCAGAGCAGTGAGCTGGAGGAACAGTTTAATGAGTCTTGTACTGTAGCTTGAAGAAGTTCACTTGGTCATTCAGGAGGCAAAAACCTCAAATGCCCAGGATTGGAAGGCTGACAAGAGGAATAGTATAAATCCTTCTCTGGCTTACTTCTTCTCTACCTGCACCACACATTTCAGACTGTTAGAGATGGTGTTTATTCTCCTCTGACATGGAATTATGCCACTATCTCTGATTTTCTAAAACAGGAGAAAGACCCCCAATGCCCCATTTTGTACCATCCAATTATTTTTTTAAATGTTGACTCTAAGTTATTAATGCCAATCTGGACCTGGAGGCTGGATTGCCTCCTCCCCTCTCTGATACATCCCAACCAAGCTGGCTGTATCAGATATATAGGTATATGGTGGATAACATCTGCCATACTCTGCTCTTTATTAATACTGTATGTCACCCAAAATTCTATTCCAGTAGCATTATCAGTTTGGATGAAGAAATGGTGTTTGACAGGGTGTCCTGGCACTTTCTCTGGAGCAGCCTCTTGGTGTTTGGTGTTCAAATTCCCACCTCATTTTGGGTCTGGCTTCAAAACATTTTCTCAAGCCTTCAGGCTTATGCCTCAAATACCTCACGGGAATAATTAACATTCAAGAGGTAAGTATTTTTCAGAAAAAAAGATGCACAAGATCAAGGGGACATGCTACAAAGCTGGAGGGGGATACTCAGGCGAGATGTGATGAAGTACTTCTTCACTGAAATAGCAGTGGATACCTGTAACAGCCTACCAGCAGAGGTGGTGGTGACAAAAATGGCAATGGGTTTCAAGAATGCATGGTATAGGCATAGAAAATCTAAGAAGTATGGAAGGGGGGAATGAAGCTAAATATCAAGTAGGGTCTGCTGTGTTACAGTAGTTAGGAAAAAAATGGCAGACTGGGTGGGCCAAGTGGTCTTTATCTGCCGTCAGTATCTATGTTTCTATGTCATGTTCAAGTTAATGGCTGTTATGCCTCCACCTTCACTCTTTGGTAAGGTACCAGGCAGGGTTGCACCCTATCACCTTTACTGTTTGCCCTAAATATAGAGCCCCTAGCAGTGGTTTTTTGCCTTGCCCATGGGGTGGAAGGGGTTCTTCTAAGAAGTGTCCAGTATATAATAACATTATATGATGATGATGATATTCTCCTCACTCAGTTAAATCCCGACATATCCATCCCCACAGCTTGGTCTGTGCTAAACACCTAAGGCTCCTTGACTGGCTTCTCACTTAACCTTTCCAAAAAAGGAGGATTTGCTACTTAATTATTCCCGTTCACTTGCATTCCAATGAGACTTCATTCTGAAATGGAGGAGCACAAAATTAAAATATCTTGAGGTTCTGATTCCCGAAAACTTGGTGAATCTGGAACTTCTTAATTATGAACCCTTTACTATAACCCTGATATATGATGTATCCTGTCAGAGCCAGTCAGTTAAATTTCTCATTCTTTTCCAGAGTGGAGATGGTAAGAATGAATATATCACCTTACATACTTTACTTTTTACAGACCCTCCCCATCATCCTCTCTTCCTGTTACTTTGCATCATGGAACACATTGATTTTACATTTTATTTGTGGTTGCCACTGCCCCCCAATACAATACTGTCTGCTGCAGTTACTTCCTGACCAAGGAAGAGTTTACCTTCCCAATTTACTGAACTATGCTAAACCTGCTTATTTACACATCATATACTGCTGGATCTGTCCCCAGGTTGACCCCCTATAAGATCATTCCTAAGGAATGGAACCCAGACATTATAGTTCTCTTATTTAAAAGGGTGCAAAGAATGACCCCACATGTTATAAGCTCATAGCCATGTTCCTGATAACAATTAAAATGTATTCCAGAACTACTTTGGATAGATTAGAAGAATGAGTAAATGAGAAACAAATAATTTCACCATATATAAATGGCTTTTGCAAAGAAAATGACACATTAGAGTCAACATTTGCACAAAATTGTGTTTTGAAGCAGAATGTTACAGAGAAGAAGGTTAAAATATATGCTTCATTTTTTGATACAAAATCTGCATTTGATTCAGTGAACAGGTCCATATTTGGAGCATATTGGAAAATTATGGAATGGATAAAGAATTATTAACATTCATGAAAATGTTACATAATATCAGTTCATATGTCAGATACTGTATAACTAGTATGGTAATCTGACAGAAAAAAAAATAATATAAAGTCAGGAGTCAAACAGGGCTGTTTCCTAGCCCCAATATTGATCAATTTACATATAGAAACCTTAGTACAAACTATGGGTTCAATAGATATTTTTGCCCCTACAATTAATGGAAGAGACATTAAATTAATGCTGTATGCATGATGACGCCATACTTTTATCTTGTTTTAATAGTAAATGGAACCATATACTAATTTTAAATAAGGTTTATTATGATAAAGGTGGAAGTGAATACAGGATGCTATTATGAATAAATTTAAATAATTATCTTTGTTTTTGCTTATAGTGCCCAATGAAGTAATGGATTCAGTATGACACATTGATCACTTATTGGTGTTTGTACAATATATGTTGAATCAATTCTTAATCCTATCACTGGTGAGTACAGTAGGTGGTGATGATTTTGTCTGAGGTTTGTTTGGAGTCAGAGCCTCTCTGTAGTGTTATTTTCATTTCAGGTGCCAAGAGGGCCACACTGACATTGTCTGTTTGCTATACTTTTATCTTGCACATATGTTAGCTTAATTAGGGATATGACTGCAATAATTATTCAGCTAAAAAGCTAGATTTAGAAATTAACAACAAGAAAATAAAGATATTAACCTTTGAAAAAAGAAAGTTTGAACCAAAAACTTGGTTTATTGAAGAAATACCATTTGAAGAAATCAAAGATTATTGTTACCTGGGTGTGTCATTTGATAATGCCTAAGGTTGAAACTCCCAAATAAAAAAAAAAATAAAAATGTTAAGATGAATGCAACCAAGGGCTGACCCACTGGCACAGTGGTTGGATTTCCGCTTGCAATGCCAGTGACTCAGGTTTGGGAAAGGACTTGGGGAACCGGAGGGCAGGCTGGGGAGAGAAGGATTGAGCACCCCTGGGGCTGCTCTCCTTCTCTGAGGGGGTGGGACAAGTGCCTGATGCATGAGGGACTCCTGGCAGAGGCTGGGAGAACCTCAGGGGATCAGCGCTTAGACATAAGATGGGCAGGGAGGATGTAGGACGTCATTGCACATCCCCACCCCTTGGGGTTAAAAAAACAAAGAAAATTACACAACCGACCTTCATCAATGAAGCCCACCCCCAGTTTTGATTAGCTTCCAGGCTGGCTCCCCCTGAATTAGTTACATGGATTCTGCCACTATGGGCTGGAGCCACAAACCCACCCTCTGGGGGGCAAGCCAGGGATGCTGGGGGAGCAGAGGCCAATTTGGAAGTGGAAGCATGGGGATCCATGACTGGGCAGATGCATCAGCTGCCGGGAGCAGCAAAAAGGGGCAAATTAAAAAAAAAAAGATCAATGCAACCAAATCATCATTTGGAATTAATAGACTCACATAGTTCCTCACTTGGAATTCCTTTGAGACATTAAAATAAGTATATATGGCTAATATTAAAAATTCAGCAACTGTAGGAATATGAGATATGGAGTATGGATTTGAAAAATCATAATAAAATTAAAAAGATTGAAGCAGACCAAAACTTTTTTACTTAAAATAACTTGAAAACTTCCACAAGAGACTCCTTTTATATTTTTAAAACTGGAATGTGGATTAGTGGCCAGTCTGCCAGTGCAGTGGTAGCACTACCACTTGCAACACCGACAATAAACTTACCATGGAAGTGAGCTTAGTAGTCAGAAGGCAGGCTGTGGGGAGCAGGATCAAGCATCTGAGGGACTACTCTCCATCTATGTAGGGTGGGGATACAGACCCCAGAACTTACCTCACACCAGGTGAAGACCAGGAATTGGGCTGAGCTATCAAGACACAACAGAGGTTAGGCAGCCATCAACCCCATCATGTGGGATCATGCAGCATGTATCATAATGACATTTCTTTTTAATTAAACCATCTTTATTATTTTTATAAACATACCCAAGCTAGAGGACAGACAATGAAAAAGTAAACAGAGAGCACAAGATATTGGCATAAACTCGCCATAACTAGATGCAAGTTACTTTCAGTTAATACCCAGATGAGAAAAGAAGCCCAAAGTCTATCCTCATCCCCCCATAATGACATTTCTTGCCTGCACCTCCCTTAGGGAAAGAACAGTGGAAAATATCATCGACCAGCAGGATGACACTGGTCTCCCACAGGTGCTGCATCCAGGTATTCAGGCTCATCCATGTCAACTTGATAGTGTCTGGTGTAGTTAGAGAGCCATGCATACCCCACTGAGGGGAGTAAGCCCTGAGGGAACATGCCAGAAAAGATAAGTCCTGGAAGGTGCTGGGGTGACTGGGATGGGGAGACTGGAGGATGAGGGCCAGTCAGTTCAGAGATGATAAACTGATCACTAAATAGATCACCAGATCACCAAAAACAGGTATAACATGGATTAATATAATTGGAGGCAGCTGGGGAAATAGGTGCTTCAAGATTGTTAGGGAGAATTCTGCCAATAAATGAAGAAAGATGCCTAAGACAATGGAGGAATTTTTGAGGCATAAAAAGGTGAGTAATTGAATAAATAAAATACTAGTAAAAAATGGTCAGGGTAATTTTTGGGTAATTTTTGGGCAGAAAAGGTGATGGAAAATAGTGATAATTGTGTTTCAGAAGTTATACATAGATTAAAAGATAATGCTATACAACAAGATCTATCAAAAATTCATGTAAAAGATAATAATGGCATTTAAAGCAATTTTAAAGATAATTTCTATACTGACCAGTATTTACTGAAGTGTGAAAACAAAAATGTAAGAGCTGTATATTAAAAGTTCAAAGTTAGAATCCTGAGAGGATATAATCCAACCATAACCATAATGCAATTAGACAATGTATATGTAAGAAAGAACAATTTGTAACACTGCAGTATCTATTCTTTGACTGTGAGGCTTTGGCAGTAGAACAAAATAAATGATTATCACTGATTTTTGGAGGGAAAAATAACAAAACAATCAAAGAAAAGATAGGAATCTTGCTGCTTGCATTTTCAACAACTGTGATATATTCAGTTGCAATGTTTGCACAAAATGCCATGTACAAATTGTATGCATACTGTGGCCCAGATATTCAAAAGGGTTGACCCATGTGCAATAGGGTTGCACCAGCGCAAGTCTGAAAATGCACCATTCTGCGATATTCAGTGGGAGGCAGTTGCACCCCCTAAATCAGGCTGAGCAATTGTGCAATGACAATGAATGTATGTGCAACTGAAGGGGGAGGAACCATGCATAAATGGTGCAGTGCGATATTCAACAACATGCACCATGAGCAATAAGGGAGCAAAAGGAAGTTGCACGATAGCGGAAATGAGCCAAAATAAAAAGGAACAAGGGAGAAGCGCAAGAACGCTACAGGGAAGGCACATGTTGCTGAACTATAGCCAGGCACACAGGCAACACACACACACACACACACACACACACACACACACACACACACACACACACACACACACACACACACACACACACACACACACACACACACACACACAGTGCAGGACAGAGAAAGGGCACCTGGAACCCACAGGCTCAGGGAAGGTATGGGGAGCCACAGCCACAGTGCAGAAGGGGGAAGTGCCACACAGCACTGAGGCCAGCACAGTTAGGTGTTTCCAGTGCAGGGAAAGTAGCAGCCAGGACAGCGGGGGGAGCACAGAAACAGCTGCCAGGGGGGATGAACACAAGCCAGGGACATGGCCAGTGCCACCATCCAGATGGAGGCAGTAATGAGAGGGTGAGAAGGCAGGCAGCAGGGGGACGTGGCTGTGGAAGGGCCCATCAGTGATATGCCCCCAACAGGCAGTACCGAGCCCGCACCAGCTTCGAGCTGTACAGTGATACTGAGATTGTGGGTGGGTACCACCTGAATCGGGCAATTCTGAGGCAGCTCTGTGAGCTGTGCAGTGATGTGATGCAGGCATCCACATGACGGAGCCATGCTCTGTCAGTGGAGACTAAAGTGACAGCTTGCATGTGCTTGCTTACCATGGGTACCTTCCAGAGACCAACAGAGGACACCACAGGCATAACCCAGTCGGCCGCGTCATGCCACCTCACCCAATTCCTCAGCGCACTGCTGCCACATGCTGTGGAGTACATCCATTTCCCCAGCACACCGGCAGAGTGCACAGCAAACATACAGGAGTTCCACAGGATAGCACGTATGCCTGGCATGCTAGGGGCAATAGACTGCACCCATGTGGCCATCTGCACACCACCTGGCCTCGAGGGAGCCACATACATTAATCGCAAGGGCTATGCTAGCATCAACTGCCAGGTGGTGTGCGATGCCAGGGGACGCATAATCAACGTCTGTGCCATGCACCCTGGGGAGCACACGATGCCTTCATCTGGCACCAGTTGGCACTGTGCCACAGATTCAAGAGTGGGGACATCCCTTACTGGCCACTTTGTGGGTGAGTATGCAAACCACACAGACAAACTTAGGGCTTGGGAGGGGCATAGTCAGAGATGACATGGGTAGTGGCCTACATGGCCCAGGGCAGGGCAAAGCTGATCACCAAACTAACCTCCACCTTCTACACACAGGTGACAGTGGATACCCACTCCATCCCTGGCTGCTCACACCATACCGGTGGCCCGCGACCCCATCGCAGCAATGCTACAATGAGGCACATACCACCACATGTAATGTCATCGAGCGGGTGTTCGGTATGCTGAAGGCACATTTCCATTGCCTGGACACCTCCGGTGGTGCCCTACAGTACAATCCCTCAAAGGCCTGCAGGCTATTGCTGGCTTGTTGCATCCTGCACAACATGGCCAATGAATGTGGGATAGCCGTACAGGTCGAAGAGGGGGACAGCGATGGGGACGATGAGGACGCCGGTGACAATGGTGATGGGCAGCCCCCCCTTGGGTGACGGGACCCCCGACTGCTCCGGCTGGCACAGCTGCACTGGGACACCATCATGAAGGAGAACTTCAGCCAACCCAGGTAAGTCATGGGGCCATGTGCAACCACCAGTGGCAAAGGCACAACCCACAAACACACATGGACACACACCAGGGGTGCATGCCGTCAAGGGAAGTGGCCAGGCATGGAACCACACACACTGCCAGGGATGGGTGAGGTCTAACATGGCACGCAGACACACACACACACACACACACACAAAACTCACCAGACATGCACAAAGGGTAGGAGGCACGGCGACCCAGAATGCCACCTCTAGCCACACACATGTCCACAGACCACCACATCCACTGCCTGTCATTGTGCATGTGTCAGATGCTGGGCATCATTGCACACTGGCGTGCAGCGCAATGCAGGCATCATCATGCATATGCAACTGAGGACAGCAGCCGGGAGGGTGTGCAGATGAACTGTGTCTGTGCGTGCAGGGCCAGGTACCCACCCGTGCATTGCCCGCTGAATGACACAATGCACACAGGGCAGCATCAGACAGTAGCCACACTGGGAGACAGGTCAGTCATGTGCCACAGTGCCCCGGCTGCCAAGGATGCGTGGGCGGCCCCGCCAAGACCTGCCAGCAATGACAGGCTGACCACTGACCTCATGGGGTGGCACTGATGGTCCACTATGGTTTCCACTGCGTGAACACTTGTGCAGGGGTCTGCAGCACACCGAACATGCCTGCGCCAGGCATGCTCGGGATGCCCACAGCTGAACCCGGTGTCGACAAGGATGGTGTCGTACGATGCCGGGAATGGGGGCTGGACATTGCACTGTGTGGTGTCTGCGACGCATGGGCAAATAACTGTGTGCCCCCTGTGGCCATGGCAGCTGTGATTGTCTGTGTCAGCCTGTCAATGGCAGCGGTCACATCCTCCTGCATCTGGTCCATTCCTGAGAGGAGCAGAGTTGTTTCTCTGCTGTGACACTCCTCTACCTGGTGCAGAGCCACACTCAGGGCATCCACCGCCGTCACAAGCCACATCTGCTGATTGACTAATGCTTGCAGTATGCGGGTGTGCTCATCCAAGAGGTCATCTGCCTGATTGGCATGCTGTCCCTCAGGGTGTTCGTGGCCCTGATGCTCATCACCCCTTGAGGGTGGGCACTGCACACCAGGGCCAGTCCTGGGCATGTCCACAGATGGTGCACTGATGCCACCCCCTGACACTGTACCCCCAAGCCCACTGGCCGACTGCTGATGCTGCCCCTCCGGCTGCTGCTTCCCAGGGCTCAATGGTGCTGCTGCAGTGGCCGCAACAGTCCCACTGTCATGTACACACACCAGTGCTGCCCCACCGGTGCTGACAGGTGCAGGCTAGGACTGTGATGACACGCAGGCCTCCACGACGGTGCCACCCACAGCCATTGCTGTGATGTTACCTGCTGTGTGGCCATCCTGTGGCACACATGTGTCACTGCCCATGATGTTAGCGACATCATCATCGGTGACAGACCCAGCACCAGCCCGAGTCCCAGCATGCTGGCATCCATGGACACTGGCATGCTGGAACATGGGCAGGGCCTCCTCTGCACCTGCTCCAACAACATCAGTCTGGACATCCAGGCGGGCCCACTGTCACCCTGAGCTGCGTATTCCTGTGGAGGTGGATGGGCCATTCTTCATCTCCATTTGACCGGCCTCAGTGGAGAAGCCCACCACCGCTGACCCATGCAGACACTCAGGAGCTGTAAGGGAAAACAAAGTCATGTTACTGCATATGACCTACCCTGTCCCCCCCAATAGACAGACCATGACCTACCATGCAGTGATGGGCTGCCACCCGGCTGGAATCCACCACCCAGAACACCCTCAATGGTGAAACGCTGCATGCTGCCAGCAACCCTCTCCTCCTTTGGGGTCAGGTGTAGCACCGCCGGCTGTCCCCCACCCGTCACAGACCGTGCTTCCCTGATGGCAGCCACCTTCTCCTTAATCCTCCTCCAGTCTGTGCCCATCTTCTTCTTGCACTCCTGCATGGAGTGCTGGTGGCTGCCATGCAGGTTTACAGCACAGGCCACCTCCTCCCATGCAGCAGCACGGGCCTGTGGTGTTCCCTGGTGTCTGCTGAGAAGTGGCTCCTGGTCTAGGTAGGCCTCGAATAGGTCATCCGTCTCCCTCTTCATGAAATTTGGCCTCCTCCTCCTCCTCCTCCCACAACTCCGTTCCTCTTCTTCCACAACTCGCTCGGTCATGATTCAGCTTGTGAGAATGACAGGTGTTACCTGTGACTGTGCAGTCCCATGCATGTCCCAAAATCCACAGTCCACACTCCCAAACAGCATGCAACTCACCAATAGACTGCAGTAACCGACTATGAGTAGTGCAGCCTAATGTCGCACTTTTATAGTGCAACCCATGCAAATGAGGTGAGGCGCATCTTTAAGTGGATGCAAATGCAGTGACTGCACCATTGAATGGCTGATTAGCTGATCTGCATATGATGGCTGAATATCACGCTGTTGCACTTTGCACAATTGTGTTGAACGTGCTGAGCCAAGGGCGCAGTTCTGTGATATGCGCAGTACACACCTAACTGCGCATGCCCGGGTTGATGACACAGGCACCTGCCGTGCTGCTGACGTGCTGTGCATGGGAGGCAATGCAGGGCATGGCCACCATTGTGCCAGTGATGCTACAGCACTGTTCACCTATATGGCGCTGTGGCACTGGGGTGTCGTAGGCACACTGGGGCAACAGCTCGGTAGGCCGCTACAGGAGGTGGCACACAGGCACCCAATTGCACTAGATGCATTGGGTTCCAATTGTACTGTGGCTGTCTGTGCACCAGAGACCCTTGACCCGATGCCCGACCTTTGCCCCCTAGGTGCCATGCATCAGGCATGAGTGCACCACTGTCGCGCTGTTTGGTGACAGCGTGATAGGGAATGGCAGCACTGTACCACGCAGCATCTGCATGTGGTGGAACCACACTGCAGAGTGCCATTTTGACTTAACTGAGCAGTAGAGATGGCGTGGAGGAGAGCTGTACAGTGGAGCCAGGTGGAGCTGGCAAACCTGGTTGCCATTGTGGAGCCACATGTTGGCCCACTATTTGGTGAGGCACCCCTGGACAGGGCCAGGAGTCATTTGTGGCAGGAGGTGGCTGACACCCTGGAGGAGGCCACTGGTAAGGGGCAGATGGCAGAGCAGTGCCGCCACAGATATGGGGACCTGAGGTGGAGGGACTTGGACCTGCTTGCCATGAGGGGCATGGTGCCATGGCCAGGTAGATGTAACATCCATAGACTTTTATCTTCCATACGGGTATCACAGTTGCATGTGTCTGGCACATAGGGGGGTGGCCATCCGGTGTTGGCCATGGTGGTGTTATCAGGGTGTGGGGTGGCTGGGTCTGGCTGTGTGGGATTGCACACACATGGGGCGGGGGGACTTTGCTACAGGATTGTACTGATGTTCCTCTCTCTATATTTGCACCTTAGGCCCAGACAAGCACAGGCTGGCAAGGGAGAGGAGGCGCCACCAGGAGGACCATCAGGCCGGGAGGGATGAAGGTCCACAGAGACACAGGGACCAGCCTGATGATGGTGAGTGCCTTACATCCATGATTACTGTTGCATGCTGTGTAACAGGGTGGGCAGTGGGGCATGGCCACCATCCATTGACACCACTGCCATGCACGCAACTTGTTACAGTCAGCACTGTCCAGTGGCACTGCTTGTCTGGGAGTGCGTCAATGGTGGTCCGTGCATGCACCGGGCACATGGCTATGCCACTGCCTTCACACTGCATAGCCAAGTCACTGTACAGCCATGGTGGTGCTGTGCAGGACATGGGCGGTGGGTGTGTGCAGTGGTCCACATGGCTGTGGCTGCCTGGGTAGGCAGGTCTTGTGGACACGGTCACTGTGGGTGATCGCACACCATCACAGGGGTGTGGCACATGGCTGTATGCCATGCACAATGGGTTTGCTGCAGGGGACTGGACAGTCACACGTATTGACTCTGCTCCCTTGTCCTAGGTGGACAATGCTGGATGGCCCTGGAATGGGCAATACAAGAAATCCTGCAGCTGGCATGGGCATCCCTGGCAGCCTTGGAGAAGTTGGAGAGACATGGAGTGCAGAGCAGGGCAGGGAATAGGCCCTCCATGACCCCCTGACAACTATACCCCCTGGACCCACCCTCACACCCCTTCTTCCCTCTCCCATTTATACACCCCTGCCCCATGCCCACCCCACCTGGTTTGTGGCCCTTCCCTCCCTTGTATATATTTGTAAATATGTTACATAGTTGTTATATTTTAATACATACATTTTGTTGTAACAACTGTGGTGGTGTCTGATTTGCAGCGGGCTACAGGTGCTCAACTGCAGTTGTATGCATGGTGTCAGGGGTGGTGCACACATGGGCACGTGTGTGTGTGCGCAGAGGTGAACGGCCTATGGTGTGGGCAGGGGGATCAGTCACTGTCTGTGGTTTGTGTGTTGTACTCTGTGCACTGGATGCCTGTGTGCAGTGGTCCATGGGGCCTGCACTGTGTGCATGGCACCCCTGTCAGACCATCCATGTCCTGTGCAGCTGACACCCTTGCATGTCTGTGATATGCACGGTCTGCTGGCGTGTCAGTGGTGGCTGCTGTGGCCAGTGCTGGGACAGAATGTGTCCTTGGGATGGTGTGCAGGGTGCTGTACTGCTGGAGGTGGGGTCCGGGGCATGCCCTGTCACATGTGAGGTACCTCGTGTGCTGACACATCGTCGGTCTCTCAGCTGTACCTTGGGGGGGATGTGCAGGGCAGCACTATGTATGCATCTGTTGCATCACTGTCTGCTGCCACCCACTGCAGGGTGTCCATGGTGGGGCTGCCTTGCATGGCTCCATGGTGCACAGGGTTGCATTGTTACAGTGGGGGTGGTGGCATGCATGGGGTGTCCTGCACTGTTGGGTGCTACTCCTGGGAAGAGTGTATGGGCATCATGGTGCAGAGTGTGCTCTGAATTTGTGGGATAGTGTGGTACAGGGTGGTCAGCCATCCTTGTGTGCCAGTCACAGCTTGCCAGGGGGTGTGATGGAGCATCATGGCCTGGCTGTGGGTTGGTTGCTGGTCTCCATGGGCCAGTGGTTATTCCAGCCCTCCCCCAGTTGTGCAGTGCATGGGGTGTGGGGGGTCGATGTCTGTTCTGCTGTGTGTTCCTCTGCCCATCTGTAGCATGGGTGGTGGGCCCCTGCATCCCTGGTTGTGCTGTTACATTGCTGCTCTGCTGCTGGGGGGCGTCCCTGGTTGCACTATGGCACATCTGGACTGCTCAGCTGAACATCCCTTGTTGCGCTATGGTGCATCAGATATGCTCAGCTTCACCTCCCTAGTTGCACTATGGTGCAGGTGGTGCGATATTCAGTCATCGGCCGTAGGCGCATCTTGGCCTGCACAGTTTTTGAATATCATGCTTCTTGCGCATGGGCACAATGGACTTGCGCTTGCTCCTGCTGTTGCGCACTTTTTGGGTGTAGTTTGAATATCTGGGCCTGTATGTATCATTTTTATATGTTTTAATGTTAATATAATTGTTAATAAATAGCAATGTGAGAAGGCAGTATGGACTGCTGGTGGGATACTGGGATGCATAAGGAGAGGCATCACCAGTAGAAAACAGGAATTTGTTATCCCTCTGTACAGACAGTTGGTGAGACCCCATCCCAGAGTTCTGCATCCAGTTCTGGAGACCCCATCTCCACAAGGACATAGACAGGATGGAGGCTGTCCAGAGGAGGGCAACTAAAATGGTGCAGGGTCTGCACCAGAAGACATACAAAGAAAGATTAACGAAGCTTAATATGTATACACTCGACGAGAGGAGAGGAGAGGAGGGAGAGGGGGAATATGATAGAAACTTTTAAGTACATCAAGGGAATCAACAGAGTCCAAGATGGTAGCATCTTTCAGAAAAAGAGATGTGCAAGAACAAGGGGGTACAATTTGAACATAGAGGGGGGATGGCTCAGAGGTCATGTGAGGAAGTATTTTGTCATGGAGAGGGTTGTGGATGCATGGAACAGCCTTCCTTAGGAGGTAATGGAGTCAAAAACAGTGGGGAAATTCAAGAATGCATGGGACAGACATAAGGCAATTCTAGTGGGGGTAGGAGGAAGTGGACTGTTGGTTAACTAGGATCTGCAGCCTATGCATTAGCTAGGAAAATTGCCAGACTAGGTGAGCCAAGCGGTCCTTATCTGCCATCAGAGAATATGTTTCTATGTTTATATTGTATAATTGTCCTTTTTTGATTATTTTTCAGATCTGTAACTCTGAAAGCTAGCACCTCTACCTTTCTACATTCTCTTTCTTCTTCCTGGGCCATATTATTGTTGATCCCAAAGGAACTGTCTGAAGAAGAGTGGGGTGATCGCATGAAGAATCTGAGGGAGTTGCATTTCTATATTTTTTAGTAAAGGTTTCTGCATTGAAAATATCATGCATAGCTGTGGTACTGAATTGCTAGAGGATCCCAGAAAGCTGTTGACATGTACTGTATGTAGTGTTTTTGTACATTTTTGTGTGGGTTGAAAACTTTCACTTTTTCAAATGTATTGAAGTTTTCATCAACATGGATTAATTAAGTAATGATGTCATCACTTTGGGACTATGTAAGGATGGTCTGGTCTCTATTTGCCCACCCCCTGATGAAACCTTGACTGGTGAAGTGCTGGGGTGTTTGTTTTAAAGCAAGTGACTGGCCATTAGCTTACTGTGTGAAATTTACTTTTGGAATAAAATCCTTTATTCTGCTTTAAATTTACACCTGAAGTTTTTCTGTTTGGAGTGCAATTTTGTTGCCTTTTCATTGTGATCTGGAACATGTACTGGGGTATCCAGGGACTCCTTGGTGATTCTATCCAATCTACACTAGATACTTGAAATCAAAAATTGAACATTTCTATCTTGTATTCACTGCAGTTGAAGCACACTCTCCCATCCTTTAAAATCACCTCCTCTATCCACTGGAAAGAATTTGCATGAAAATGTATGAAAATGCTATGCCCCCAGAATGTTGGCAATGCTGAAGGCACTGTGGAAACCACCAAGTTGACCACTCCTACATATTGTGACAGTGCCCCCTCCTCACTCCTTTTTAGATGGAAATTTTCAATCAACTGCAGCTTCTGTCCTTCCCAGCAGGCCTGGTGTACCCCACTATTGTAATTTTTTATCCCCCCCGGGTATCACAGTGCCTCCCACATTCTCTGGCCTACCTGTATATTCTTCTGGCCAAAAAAAAAACACAGTTTAGGATACAAAAGAAACCTCTAACAATAGAGTCCTGATGGCATAGTAAAAACAATATTTATGCCATGGAATGTATTACTGTCTATTTTCATGGCCATTTACCCCATTTCATATCAAATGGCAAAGCTAGGTTATGTAAAGTATGGTCCTAAATGATTCCATCCTTCCCTAGTTGTTGTAGTGGTTAGCAATTACTGCCTCATGTGCTACCATTGTCAGAAGTTTGCTTGGAATTGCATTATAATATCTGTCAGGCCACCAAAGCCATGATGGTACTAAATGTTAATGAAATTGTCTTAACTGTATTTGCACTCTACATCAAGTAGGGTATGCAGCAAAAATTAAGTTAGAAAAAAATGGGCAAACTAGGTGGAAAAGTGGCCCTCATCTGCCATCAGATTCTAAGTTTCTAATTTGGGTCTGGAACTACTTTCTTGGAGCTTCAGAGATGCTCAGCTGTGGACCAGGTTTGTCATGACAAAGCACATCATACGGTCAATGAAGTCACAAAACTTACCCCAGCTACACAAACTGACATCCAAATCATGTTTCTTTTTGACTGTAGCAGTTGATTAGAACAGCAGAAAAACAAAGCACCTCTGTGGTAGAAGAACAAAAGGAACTTGTTGTACATCAGTTTGCGTAGCTGGGGTGAATTCTGTGACTTCACTTCCTATATGTTTATTTCTCTTCTCATCTGATATACATATTACATTGTGTATCTTGTCTTCTACTCTACTGCAACCTGTTGTATTGTCCTGCTCTCTGATTTCAATAAAAATAAATTAAAAAAGGAAATAGGTCTAAACTGACAGATGACTTAGATCATGATCACTGATTTGTACTCCTATAGGGCTACAAGACTTAGTTTTTCTAAAACAATTGATGGCAGGACAAACTCTAAAACAACTCCTCTCAGCTGCTGTACCTTGGTTTGTGTTATATTAAATCAAAAGGCTCACTCCTGGCACAAAGGCAGAATGCTGGCCTGAGAACAAAAGCGACAAAGCTGCAGTCTCCCATAACAGCTGGCAAATCTACCCATACTAAAGGAAAATGGTTTGAACATTAGCTGCAAGGTTGATAAAAGCTACAGTAGAATTTTCTCAGTTTGTTCATTTAACACCAGCGGAATGGAATATAGTTAGGTTCAAGCAGTAAGGATGATGAATCCTGTTAACACAGTCAGAATCTCGAAACCCACCAGTGGTACTGCAGGCTAAAATGTATTTGCTGAGGAGCAAGAGATCTATGGAGCAAATCAATAGGCTTCTCAAAGCACCACCCACAGCCTACGATAACATATTGAAATGTTGGTTTAATGAGCTATTTAGAAACTGGAAACTGGTCCAAGTGTACTGCATAAGATTAGGACAGGATCTGGATAAGAAATAAAGTAAAACAAATTTATAATAGAGTTGATAAAAGAGCAACTTATTAATGAACTTTAGCAAAAAATAAAAATTGTTACTAAACAGATACAGCAATTAGATGCAACCAGTACTAGTTTACTTTAGTGCTGCACAGTTTGCCCTTTAAGGGGCAGACCAGGTTGTCCTGGTGCACTCCTTCCCTTTCCATCAAGATGGCGTGCTCAGAAGGGAAGGGGGGAAGGAAGGGGAGGGCCAGGGGATAGAACAATGGCCAAGCAACATGATGGGGAGGGGCAAGTGGAAGTACATAATGTGCAACACAGGAGTGGTTCAGCCACTTTTGCTGGAGTTTTGATCTTGATCGAGCTAATTGGAACTGCAGCACATCGGATTGGCAGATTAATTTGGAAGGTTTGTGCATTAGGAAAAAGAGGTAAGAAACAAACAATATGGAAGAAGATGTAAAAAAAGTATACCAGATATATATATAAGATACATAATATTTCACAGAACAATATATAATAATTACAAGAGCTAGAAATTTTGAAGCTGGGTAGCTGGTACTGGAAGAAGAGGTATAGTTTAATTTAATTTGGAATATTTAAAAAAAAATAAAGTTTGAGATGCAGTACTGCAATGAGTTTAAATGGTAAAGTGGTGAAGTAGAGGAAGCCTTATGCAGGAGGCTGATGTTCATTGTAGTGGCACAGTATTCATTGTGTTTTTGGCCAATAGTAGTGTCTGAATCACATGGTAGAGGCATAGTTTCTAGTGTGTGTGCTGGTAGCAGAGACAGGAGCTTGTGGAGAAGCAGTGAGGAAGAGCTGCAGGCAGGGGACTGAGCCCAAAGGGCTTTGCCATCGATAGAGTGGCGTTTTGACATTGAAATCGGTACGCACAGCTACAGGGGGCCTTTCGATGCAGGAAGGAAGCACTAGCAGTGGGCAGATGATTGGGGGAGTTTTTGCAGGCTGAGCAGGGGCCAAAGGAATGATAAGAGGGAGAAGGATCGCTTTTGCTCCAGCTGGCCTTACCAAGTAAACGGCCATGTGAAAGTTTATTTCCTAAACAGCTTGCAATGGGCCGGTTTGGTTATGGAGAGGGGGGAGCTTATATCAAGGGGAATTGGCAGAGCATGGTAGGAGCTATGGGAAAAGGGCCTGGAGAGAAAGGACTGCAAGAGACAGACGTGGGCGGCCATGTGGCATGATGTCACACACCACAGGGAGGTCGCAAAGTGAGCTGGGACCTACAAATAGAAGCAAGGGGGAAGGACAAGGAGTTAGGGAGGAGGAGAGGCTCGGTAATGGAAAAGGAAGGGCAAGACAGGTAATTTGTGGCTTGAGGTTTAAGGAAAAATGGACCCAGGCAAGCACGGCATGATCAGATGGCATGATGTCACATGCCTGAAGGACCACACGGCCCAAACAGAAAGGGGGCTGGCCTACAAGGGGTAACATGACCATGGGCCAAAAGGAACCAGCGTGAATTTGGGGGGTGGGTTTGTCCTCTCAGGTAAGCTGGTAGCAGGGTTACCTTATTACCCAAGGAGACAATGCACATTGTGGGAGAGAGGGAACAGTGCAAGCAGGCATGGTCAGGAGTGTTGTGGAAAGCAAACAGAGGTATGTGAGGGCATGCAGGATAGGGGAAGGCACAGTCCCTAAGGGACCTCATTGGAGAGGTGGCTGGGGGGACACAAGAGGAAAAAGGGTTTTTTTTTCTGAGTGAGGCCATCATGCCATGTGACGCCATGTGTCCTGAAGGGGCAACAGCCAGAGACATGCAAGAGCATGTGAGGGGGGAGAAGTTTTATTGGTTTTAGGCCAGGAACAATGCAGGAGGTGGTGCCCGAAGTGTGGGGGGGCTCTTATCAGCCTGGGGCTTAACAGGGGAATGAGGCTGAGGCCTGGAAGCCCACAAGAGGCGTCACCTGAGGTGCATAAAGGCTGCAACCACCTGGAGGCCTGTGGGGGTGGGGCAGGGCAAGAGATAGGAGGCCAGGTGGGCAATGGAAGAAAAAGTAGGGATAAAAAAGCATAGGAGACTGGGTGATCGATGCGGTCACCTAAAAGGGGGCCTGTGGTGAATACTGGTGAGGAAGGAAAGCCCTTGGTAGAGGTGGGGGCCACAAAAAAAAAGGGACAAGGCTTGGGACCATTGAGCGACTGTTAGAGCAAGGGCCTGGCCATAAGAGGGGTAGGTTTAGACATAAATTAAATAATGGAATGTGTTTTTGTTTTCCTTCCTTCAGTTGTCTTCACAGTTTGAAAGTAGCAGAGGACATGGCACCAAAGAAGAACAGGCCTTCAAAGGAAGACGCGTACAGGGTTATAGTCGAATTGGCAGAAAAAGCCAACAAAATGTGGGAGCTGGTGGAAGGGGAAGAACCCGGGAGATCTGGGGAGAAAAGGAAAGTGGGGAAGGGTAAAGGGGGCAGAGGGAAGCAGCCTGTTGGAGAGCCACGCAGCCCAACCAGGGTACAGCCATTGATCCGGAGACCCACCAAGGTGGCTGACCCAGTACCTCTGCAACCTATTGACCTGATACCGCCAGTATCTCTCCAAGAGCAAGTCGGGGTCTCCACAGGGGAACCCAGACTGGATCCCAGGATGTAATGGTTCCTCCGCAACTGCTAGTGGTGCAACCACCCCCTCAACCACAAGGGTCCATAATGGGGTGCCAGGAAGATGGGAGGCAACAAGGAATGGACAAGGACACAGGTAACACACCTGGCTCAGTGGGTGACAGTATCAAGGAGTATTTAAGTCAAATTGTGTCAGCACTTGGGACAGGAGGTTTAGCGCAAATGGAGTCATCTCTGGCAGAGATTAGGACAGGGGAAGCAATGCAAAAAGAGAAGGAAGGGAGTACAGAAAAAGAGGGAAAAGGAACAAGGGAGATAAGTGCCCCTGGGATGAGGGTTGGTGAACATGTGCCACTGGCCACGAATGAAAAGATATGGAAACGAGAGTATGTGGATATATTTGCTTTAGTTAGCTGGGAAGTGGCTGCAAAATATGAAGAGACAGAGAACATAGGAAAGAGTGAAATGGCAGCAGCGATAGTTTTGTTAGGAAAAAAGAAGGAGGGCAAATTCACAAAAGGGAAGACTTGGTATGGGTGGTTTGTAGGTTTTACCACATTTTCAGCCATTGTACTGGAATGGAAACCAGAGCTGGGCATCTCACTCATCATATACTCCCTAATAATAAAATAGGCAAAGGCGAAGGGTGGGTGGGGTGGATATACTACGATTAATTTTTTCGGCAGAGAATGGACACATATGGGTATGTATGATGGGACATGAAGCAGCTGGACTTATGGACGGATTATGTAACTGATCAGTCCAGAACCCGAAGGGGAGTGGGGAGAAAAAGAGCTATGCCCCAGAGGTGTTGCTGGGCATACAATAGGGCCTTTTGTTCCTGGCCACAATGTCGTTTTCAGCACGCATGTTCGAAATGCAGGGACATGCATCCAGCAAGCAGACGCAGAACAGCATGGGTCCAAGGAGCCCAAGGATCCAGGGTGCATGGTTCAGGTCAACAATCCTTTCAAGAGGGACAGGGATATAAGGGACAGGCATGGAACAGGGGGAGGGGGAGTGGGCATAAGAAATAGAGGGAATCAAAATCGCTGACCAGCAAGGCCAAGCACTGAGCGGAGAGGGAGAATCTGGGGGGGGTGAAGGGAAGAAAGGCAGGGAGCAATTTAAGTCAGCTAGAACCCCCATCATGATAGAGGCATGGAAGGGTTGGTTGGACAGGTACCCGAGTAGAAAAGTGGCAGGGATGATTGAAAAAGGTTTTGGCACAGGTTTTTCATTGCAAAGCAAAGGCCCCAGACAAGTGAGAGAGGTAAACAACTTGGGTTCGATAAAAGGGAGAGAAGAAATGTTAAGACAAAAGATAGAGAAGGAAAAGGCAGCGGGGAGAGTAGAAGGACCATTTGATACCCCCTCCATTGCAGAACATGTGGTTCTCTCCACTGGGATTGGTCCCTAAAAAGCAGGAAGGAGAATACAGGGTGATTCACCACCCATCCTTTCCAGAAGGGGATTCGGTGAATGATTTTATAGGGGAAGAATATAGTAGAGTGACATCTGCTATGCTAGAAGATGCAGTCTGGATAATCAGGGCTAGCAGAGACGCGTGGATGGCAAAAACAGATATCAAATCTGCATTCAGATTGCTGCCAGTTAGACGAGAAGATTGGGACCTTTTGGGTTTCAAAATTGGGGGACAGTACTATTTTGACAAAGCCATTCCCATGGGATGTTCTATAGCATGTGCAACATTTGAAGCATTCAGCACCTGTTTGCAATGGATATTTCAAGAAAGAACTGGTTATAGAATGGTCATTTACTATTTGGATGATTTCCTTTTTATCGATAGTGGGAAAAAAGAGACACAAAAAATGTTAGTCACATTTCAAAAGCTGTGCAAGGAATTAGGGGTGCCTCTGGCACTGGAAAAAACAGAAGGGCCCAGCAGGGTGCTAGAATTTCTGGGTGTTGAGATAGATGCTCCAGGGGAAATATTCAGGTTGCCAGACAAAAAAGTGGAAAAACTGAAAGAGTTGATCCAAGTACATACCAGCAGGAGAAGGGTACAGCTAAAACAAGTACAACAGGTGTTGGGGCACCTGAACTTCACCTGCAGAGCGATTGGTCCAGGGAGGGCTTTCACCAAAAGGTTAGGATGGGGTACAGTCAGAGTGACCAGACCACACCATTGGGTGGACATGACAAAAGGAGTCAAGGAGGACTTCAATGTATGGGAGGAGTTCCTCAGGGAATATAATGGTTGCTCCTTCTGGCAGGAGGAATGGGTGTATAACACAGATCTTGATCTTTACACAGATGCAGCCGGGGGCCTAGGCATGGGGGGCTATCTGAGGGACAGATGGTTTGCGGAACCATGGCCATCAGATTGGGTGAAGGACGGTAAGGTAAAAGATACAACATTGCTGGAGATCATGCCCATCTGGACATGCACCCTGGTTTGGGGGGAAGAATTACGGAATCAGAAAGTGACATTCTGGTGTGACAATAGAGCAGTGGTAGAGGTCCTAAACAACAGGGGAGCCAGGTCAGAAATGGTCATGCAAGTTTTGTGACTTTTGGTGCTAAGGGCCTTGCAGTTGAACATGTCATTCAGAGCGAAACACATAGAAGGGGTACACACTACACTGGCTGACAGCCTTTCCCATCTGCAGCTGGATCATTTCCAGAAGCTGGCACCAACAGCAGAGGAACAAAAAACACCCATACCAACGAACATCTGGGACATTGACAAGAAGGAGCAGAACTGTTGTTTCGCAGTTCATGAGCACCACGGACTCTGAAGGCTTTCGATGGGGCCTGGTGAGTGTTTTAAACATTCAGGGCAACACACCATATGGAAGTAAGTAGGCCACTCACAGAAGAACAACTGGGGAAGTTCACTGTGGAACAATAGCAAAAAGGAACAGCCCACACCACAATGGGGGTCTATTTGGCAGGAAATAGTGTTATTTGCAGTTTAAAAAGATGGAAGGACCTGACAAAATCAATGTTCATTAGAAGAATGATGCAGGGCTGGAGTAGGCTAAAACAAGGGATGGTGGATAAGAGAAGACCAATAGGAGAACAGTGGCTTATGACACTAGCAGATGTATTACTGGTTATATGCAGAACAAAGGCTGAGGCCCAGCTATTCCACACGATTTATGTTATGTTTGCAGGGGCCATGAGAGTGACTGAGGTGGTAGAACATGGCAGGAAAGACTAGGAGGGGGGCTTAGAATGGGAAGATATAAGCTGGGGGATGAAGGAGATACAGATCTTGATTAAGAGGTCAAAGACAGAGCAAAGGGGACAGGGCTGCATGGTGACACTGAGGAAACTTGTACAGGGCACAGTGTGCCCAGTGCAGGCTTTGTGGGCTTTCGCCACAGAGCACGGGAATAGGACAGGGAGACTATTTGTGCATGGGGATAGGAAAAGGGTCACAAGTTATCAAGTCAAAGCATTACTCAAAAAAGGCATGAAATTCTTGGGGGAGGACCGGGTTAATTATTCATCCCACTCCTTACGGATAGGGACTGCCTCATAGTGGGCAGCAGCAGGTGAGACGGTGAACAAGATTTTGGAAAAGGGCTGATGGCAGTCTGCCAGTTATAAGAGATACATTTGGACACTGCAGTATGAAGATTAACGTATCACCTATGTTTTTGTTGCAGATCTGGAGCCACATGGGGAGGACGGGGAGAGGGGATATTATGCGAACAAAACTAAGACCATATACAAGACATTTATTTTACTTAACCCCTATAGGAAAAGGGAGGATCACAGAAGTCTGGATCTGCGGCCACTCATATTTATTGGGCAGAAAGGAGAGCTGAGAAAAAGGCTGGGGGAAAGCAGCTTTACCAAGATGTGAAACAATGCAGATTGGTGTGGTGCGGCATCTGGGGGATGAGATGGGCACAACTGCTTCCTACCCTGAAAGAGTTGAAGGAGCGGTGACCCATCCCAGATTTAATTATTATACATTTAGGGGGTAATGACCTTGGAGGTAAGTCATGGGTGGACATATACATGCAGATAAAAAGGGACTTAGAGACAATACAACAGTGGTGACTGAGGGTATGCCTTGCCTGGTCGGATATGATACCAAGGAGAGTTTGGAGACATGAGCGCAGCCACAGAGCTGTGGATAGGGCAAGGAGAAAGAAGAACAGAATGGTAGGGACACTGATAAGGAGAATGGGAGGACAGGTAATATTGCGGGGTGTGGAAGAGTGGGTAGAAGATTTCTACAGGTTGGATGGCGTGCATCTCTCAGATCTAGCCATAGACATATTTAATACAGAAATGATGGCTTTATAGAAGCATAGAGGAGGCATGCAAGAAATAGAGGATAAAAAAAAGAGGAAGACTGGGAAGGTGGTTCATTGAGGTATAGGAAAACAATACTTAAGGGAGGGGAAAGCCGGTCATCCAACGTAAACTGGAGACTGGCTAATGGGGAAAAGGGGGGGGAAGGAAGGGAGGGGGGGAAAAGGAAAAGGAATAAGATGAAAAGAGGAAGAAGTTGAAGGAGAAAAGCGGTCTCGGTTTTCACAGTTACCTAACAGAAAAGGAGAAGAAGAAGGCACCCAGGTTTTCACCGGGGGGGGGAGGCAAAAAGAGGAAGAAAGAGGGATGATCAAAGATTGATATATGGATAGAAATAAATTAAATTGTGAGAGATATAATCATAAAAGATGATAAAATGGAACATGGAATTATGATATATAAATAAATTAATTGCCAATCTGAGTACAACAACAACAATGGTCTCTGTATTTTTCTGAGGGAAAAGGGGGGGGAGTCCGGGACAATGGAGTTTGCCCTTTAAGGGGCAGACCAGGTTGTCCTGGTGCACCCTTTCCCTTTCCATCAAGATGGTGTGCTCAGAGGGAGGGGGGAAGGAAGGGGAGGACCAGGGGATAGAACAATGGCCAAGCAACAGGAAGGGGACGGGCAAGTGGAGGTACATAATGGGCGACACAGGAATGGTTCGGCCACTTTTGCTGGAGTTTTGATCCCTCCCACCCACCCTACAATACAGAGCAAGAGGGGAAGACAGTCAAAAAAGGGACTGTATGGTAGGTCTGTCAAAGGTGGATGACAGATTTGTCCGGTAGGACCATTATTGGACTGCCAAAGGTGGGTGGCAGAAAATAATATGGTTATTGGACTGCCAAAGGTGGATGGCAGAAAAAATTGGGGGGGAAGGAGGGGAGGGGGAAAAGGAAAAGGAATAAGATAAAAAGAGGAAGAAGCTGAAGGAGAGAAGTGGTCTTGGTTTTCACTGTTACCTAACAGAAAAGGAGAAGAAGAAGGCACCCAGGTTTACACCTGGAGGGAGCAAAAAGAGGAAGAAAGAAGGATGATCAGAGATTGATATATGGATGGAAATAAATGAAATTGTGAGAGATATAATAATAAAAGATGATAAAATGGAACATGGAATTATGATATATAAATAAATTCATTGCCAATCTGAGCACAACAACAACAATGGTCTCTGTCTTTTTGTGAGGGAAAAGGGGGGAATCCGGGACAATGATACTGAGCAAATTTATTGAATTTAAGACTGAAACAAACACAAAAATAAATCTAAAGTTTTAAGCAGACTTAGGAGTCATGAGTACATGCTAATGTAACAACCTCCTCTCATTAGTGGGAAGTGGTTATTCAATATAGTCAGGCAGAGACTGACAAAGTTTGTTGCCAGTTCTTGGAGGTGGAAATGTCATGGAGTACAAAGAAAACACCGCATTTGGGCAAATCATAGTCTTAAGGTTTTATTTTCTTTGAAGCACACCCTGGAGAAGCTCTTTCAAATCAATGCAAAAAGCGGCTGCAAGTCTTCAGTGAGTTTGCCAAAAAGCAGGAGTAGCAGACTGAATGTACATATCTGACAGCCATCAGGAATTATTAGCCAAGTACAAGGTTTATAGACTGTTAAGAAATAAAAAAGAACAGGATAAGCATCCCCAGAAGAACCCTTTAAGGCAAAACATCAGGGCTATGAATAAATGCTAAATCTTGTAAGAATTCAATGTGGTTGCCTGTTTTTGGCTCTGAGTAGCTCACTTTCTGCATTGCAATTTGGGCATTGTAGACTGAATGTTATCCAAGGTGATGGTATGTTAAATAAAATTATGTAATAAACTAAGGCTGATATTTAAAGCATATAATTGCTTTTGAGTCTGTTGAGTGCTGCCTCTACTCAGTATTTTTCACTTTCAGCATTGGATGTCACAGAATAACACATACATCCCTATGTGTTTCTTCTAAAGAACTGCTAAGGAACTGTATCTGTTTAAGTGTTCAAGCTAGGGTTGCTGGGGGTGCAGCAGCACTCCCTCGCTTGAAGTATAGGGATGCTGTGCACCTGCTGGTGACATCAGGTTCAGGGGCTGCTGGTGTGATGATAAATTCTGCCTGCTAGTTTTATGAATATTATATTTACAAAAAATCTCTGATCAGTCCCATTGCCAGCTTGGGTTTGTCATGTTTGAAGAATATCCCCGTCCCAGCCTGAACCCCACCATTTTCTGTTTTGTTTTCTGTTTGTTTCTGACTGTGTGTCCCTTTAAATCTACCTCCACAGCTGCCAGCAGACTGTTTGTGGTGTACATACATTAGGCTTGCCTCGTACCTTTTCCATAACTTACCCCCTTGAACCAGTCATTCCAACGTGCTAATCAGCATGCAACTGACTTCCTCGATTCATGCTGATTGACCCTTACAGCATGAGAACATTATATGCAGCCATGGCCTGACAGTGTACCACTGACTATGGTGATGCAGCAGTGGATACCTAACCATGATGAAGCTGACTAACAGCTGAGGAGACAAAATGCAGAGAGGGAAAATGGTTGCAGGCTTAACTTTTTTCAGGGACTGGCGTCACCTTGTAAGCTAATGATTTGTGCTGTGCAGTTCCTCACTTTGTCCCTGCCCACAGTAAAATCAGCTGGTTAACATTCTGTTACTGCTTGTGTAAGATTCACCCACTTTGCCATCCCTTCCTGTGGTAGGCTCACCCAAGCTATTTTCTTTATTTATTTTTATTTACTTATTGAATCTCGGATTACAATACCTTTGAGCACAAGGCTCTCATTTACAAAGGTTCCACATCAGTGGGGAGGGGTGAACAAACATACAGAGGTGGTAAAACAAAGACTAGGTTTAAAAAACAGTAAAGTGCATACTTTAATTATGTACAATTAATAACTTTAGTAGTAGAGAAGAAAGGGGGGGTAATAAGAGAGAAGAAGAAGAGTGTTAAGCAGCCAGAAGGCCTTCTCAGTATGAGTAGAAAGAGTGGGTGTGTGCATATAGTAGGTAGGTGGGTGGGGAGGTGGTGGGGGTGGAAGAGTGGGGGGAGGGTAGGAGGATATAACAAGGGTTGAAAAGGTAAAGCTTTGGGGTGGAAAAGAGGGAATTGGAGTGTGCACAGGTGGTAGTATCATTAGTTGAAGTAGTCGCAGACCTATATGTTGCCCATGCTTGAATGGACCTAATCTTGGTATGGCTAGGATTTCATTGAGAAGTGCATTGAACCTGAGTTGGGCTCTGTAAATGAATGACCACTGCCATTGAGATGTTCTGCACCTAGGAATCTTCAGAGATCGATGGGCTGAGCTTTGCATGTGCCGGGGGCTGGAGTGAGGGCTAAGGAGGTTCACAGTACACAGTTCAAGGGGGCAAAAGATCAAGGAGTGTTTTTTTTTAGCTAACAGGTGTTTGGTACTGTATCCTTCCACTTAGTTGAAGCTACCCAGATTAGGAGTACAAGTTGCATGTGTGGGTGAGGCATGCAGCACTGGTGAGGAGTCTGTATGCCTTATTTAGTGCAAAAGTTATTTGATGGTGTGAAGAAGTAGTAGCGGTACAATAGATAACCAAGTCATAGTCGACAGTAGGTAAGACAAAGCAGATAATTGCAGTTTTGAAGGCTTCGGGTGTCACGCAGTGTTTGTCTGTAGAACAGACCAATCTTGATGTTGACAGCTCAGGCAACATTTTCGATGTGCTGAGCATAAGAAAGTGAGCTGTCCAGGGTTACTCTCAGATACTTAAAGTGCAGGATTTGTTCCAGAGGTACTCCCATACAGTTTCGGATCATAAGCGGTTGAGATTTGTGCTTGCTACGGGTGCCACTGAACAACAAACTTTAGTTTTTTTGTATTTCAGGATCAGTTTGTGAGCATTGAACCAGTCCTCAGCTTCCACAAAAGTATGCTGTAGTTGACATTCCAGTTGCTGTGGGTCAGGGTTACTAGTAAAGATGGCAGAAAGATGCTGAAAAGTAAAGGCCCTAAAATAGAGCCCTGCGGTACACCTGAGCAGACAGGCAGTTTGACCGAGGTGACATTTGCAATTTTCACCTATTTGGATTGACCATCCAGGTAACTCTTGAACCAATCTAACATGTCAGAGGTGAGACCTATGGAGGCTAGTTGCTGAAGAAGAAGAATCCGGTGAACAGTGTCAAAGGCCTTTGTAAGGTCACACTCAGAGTGCGGCTGCATGTGCAAATTAAAACAAATTCTGTTCAGAGCTGACATGGCTGTGGAGAGCTTTTAGTAGTGGCAGGAGTGTTGAAAAGAATATGCAGTGCTCTTGCTGCAACAGACTCAGGAATAAGTAATACTGCAGCGATTACAGTACTGCACATGTGTGATACTCGTGCATGTGCAGTTTGCCCCGGAGTCAGCCATGTGCAACATGATGGGGCCATCAGTTCTGCAGTTGTGGAAAGGAAAAGTAGCGCACCGGGAAGTGGGTATGTTTTTGTGGCCCATGGACAGGAAGGGCTGCATAAACAGAATTACTGGAAACTATGCAGGAGCACTGTGGCAGCACATCAGACAGCGGTCTGGTTATCTGCTTCCACAGTGCTCTTATACAAATCTGATGATGACATAACATAACATCTGTGGAGCTTTGTCCACACACCCATAAAAATCAGACTCAGGAGGAGTCTATTCAATTCAATTCAATTAAATTAAATTCACTTTATTTACTGGGTAAGATCTCTGGGCCAAGGCCCTTTTTCAGGATCCACCAGGAGCTTCATACACAAAGAAGCTTAGGTGTCATTCAAATACAAACATTGTGCAAAATACATTAATGACAGTAATGTAATATAATATATAAAACAGCACAAAATAGTACTTAAAAACAGTTACACACAACAGAGAGTTGCAGGTAATAGAACAAACTTTTTTAAAAATGTTCTTGACTGAAAGTAATGATACAGACAATGGGCAGTGTATTCCAAAAAATCTGACATTGTGAGGAAAAAGCTCTCTCACCCATACAGGTAACAGATCTAGGAATGGTTAACCGTTGCTCTATTCCCAACTAGAGATATGGTCGAGGACTTGCTGGTCATCACAATCACTTTCTCATTCTTTTCCAAGCAATAATTTCTGGTAAATGTGCCTTAATCATATTGATCTTAGTGCTGGTAGACTACTTTTGGTTTTCAGATGATTGTATTAGGTGCAGGTAGTAGCAGTCTTGAAGTGGCAGCTGCCGATGGCAGCATGCTCTGAAAAAAATGTGGCCCTTATGCTGTTCTGCACATTTTAGAAACTACCCCTTTCTTCATTTTTGCTGTAAAAAAATGACCCCTTTAACACCAAAACAAGGAGTTAGTTATGACCTCCACCCACCCCTTTTCGCTTCAAGTGAGGAATGCGATTATAGGTTTGCATCAGATGTACAGTGGCAGTCATAGATGCATAATATTGTTAAACAGTAATCAACTGTGTATAAAGCTTGTTTGTTTTTTTTTAATGTGTGCTTTATTTATGTTGTCAATACCACTCCAGCCATTTGTAATCTACCCCTGGATTTATGTGCCCCAAGTGCATTATTTTATATTTTTGTGTTCAGGACAAAAAGGCCTTTCAAATGATGGTAGTCACTAATCTAAATTCATTATAGTTTTTTGTTTCCTTGCACATGAGCAAGAAAAATCTTGCTTTAGAATGACATTTCAGAGATGTGTCAGGGAAGAGTCCAATGGAGCTCAAGCCTGCCTGAATACAAAAGGGCAGCTAAACTGAGTCCTCTTAATCCCTACAGGTGGAAGGCTGCTGTACAGATGATTACTACAACCAGTCAGGCACCACTGGGGATTTAAAACAAGAGCTGGACTATGACAGGTAGCCTGCCATCCATCTCCTCCTCCTACACTGATTGCTTGCAGCACTTGCCCAGCTCCTCCTCTGCTACTGGTGCCCACCAACTGTCAGTAGTATCAGTGGGTGGCCCTCGTTGGAATGGTCAAGCAAGCTCCATGACTTGTTACTAGTCCCCACAACCAATACACTCTTTTGACTTCCTTCTGTGTCTGGTTGCATTTGCCTGTTTCCAAACACCCAATAAACTTTTTTTCTAGTGTCTACTTAGATACAGAATATTAAATATATCAAAATAAAATATAATTACTTTGAAGAAGATAGAAGCCTTTATTATGGTTCAGCTTCAATGTATGGTTGGAGTATACTGAAATCTCATCTTGATTGTTTTACTTCCTTATTGCTATTTTGTATTGTCAGGTTAGATCAAATATAATCAAATATAATTTTTTTGAGAAGATAGAAAATGGCTGTTTTTGGTTTTGATCCATACTCATTGAAGCATTGAAGCAGTGTGATCACCATGATTTTGGCAGCCTTACACTGTTCCTCTGATCCTAAAAATATGTATCACAATGGTTGTATAATTGTAGGTCTATATACATAACAAATGTACCTTTTTGTCACTATCCTTTCAAATGTCTTTATTTCATTATAATAACACACTAAGAAGAATGATCTTAATGAGTTCATTTAAGGTTTCATAATTTGACCTTTTGCAATTTTAATCACTTCCCAATCCTGGAGTCATCAATTTGTTTTATCTAAACATTTCTTTGCTCAGTTCATCCGTAGTCCAATAAGATTCAGAATACAATCACTTTAAAACAAAACTGTATACAATTTATGTTTGATTTTGTGCAAATATTAACTTCTCTCTGAGTTGAAAATGCATAGGAGATTAGTTATACATACTTTTGTATTTCTCCACACTTTTACTTCAGAAATTTGTAAAAAAAATATGAAAAAAAAAACACTCAACCATCCAATAAGATTTGGAATAAAATAACTTTAGAACAAAACTGTACAAACGTTGGGTTTGATTTTGAGCAAATAATAACTTCTCTCTGAGTTGAAAATGCATAGGAGATTAGTTGTACATACAATACTTTTGTATTTCTAAAAATATGAAAAAATAACACTTGATCTTTTGCACAGGTCTTGACCTCCCATAAAGGGAATGGCATAAAATTATTTGGGAGTTATCCAAGCATTATCCCAAGGTCAAGATTTAGTAAACTATATATTTAATGCATTTTGACAATAGAAGTTGCCAAAGAGCACATAATAAAGCAAAACTCAGCGTTGCAGAATAGATGCCTTAAAGTTTCATAGACAGCCTTGTTTTTGCACCAGGTCTTCCTTTTGTGTGTGAGCATTGTTTTCTTCTCTGCCTTGCTTCTTCCCCCTATCTGGTCAGCGTCTGCTTTATGTATTAGATCTCATATGGTAATGTTGACTAATTACTAGAATTATTCTGCTGCCTTTTTCCTGAAAAGATATAGCATGATCCCATCCAGAAAAGATTTAATGTGACCCCAATAAGCAGATCATTTTGTTTTAAGCTGTTTTATTTTCTTCATGTTAAGCACTAAAGAAGTCCATTAAAGTGCTAGTAGGTACAGTGCTGTTGTAACTAGAATAACGGTCAAGATCTGCTGTTCATTAACAGGCAGATCTCTGCAAGGATCATCATCACATTATTTGACCAATGGTAATTCAGAATCGCAGGCAGCTTCTTCAAGCATAGGAACATAGAAAATGACCCCCACCTCTCCGTCCCTCCTGAAACAGGCCCTAAAACTTGCCACTCCCCCCTCACACAACTCTTGCTTTCTTTCCTTCCAGAGCTAGCACCCTCCATCACCATCAGCATGATCCAGCTTTGTGAACAAGAGGTCATAGTTTGAACGTCAGCACAGTTGATTGAACATTATTTACATAGCCACTCTAACATGTTTTACATTATTATTTTTGGCTTTCTGAATACAAAGGTACTAGTTAAAAATCAATTAGCCTATCTCTGTGGAAGATAAATGCAGGAACAAATCAAACAAGGGGAAATTGTGCAGCTAGCAAAAAAAATAAATGGGGGAATACAGAAACACTTGGAAACAACTTAATTTATAAAAATGTGATTTTTCTCAGTCTTAAGTAATCAGTAGGGTTACTTGTACATATGTTTCTATTTCTCCACACTTTTACTTTGGAAATGTGTAAAACAAAATGTGAAAAAAATGACACATGGCCTTTTGCACAGGTCTTTACCTTCTGTAAAAGGAATGGCTTAAAACATATTTGGGAGTCATTCAAGAGTTATCCCAAGGTCAAGATTTAGTAAACTATACATTTAATGCAGTTTAATAATGGAAGTTGTGAAAGAGGATATCATAAAACAAAAATCAGTGCTGCAGCATATATGCCTGAAAGTTTCACAGACAGCCTTGTTTGTGCACAAGGTCTTCCTTCTGTGTGTGAGCATTGTTTTCTTCTCTGTCTTGCCTCTTCCCCCTATCTGGTCAGCATCAGGTTATGCTGTTAAATTAGGCATGACAAGAGATAAACAAGGTGGTCTAGTATTTCACTTAACTGGCTGAGTGGTTTGCAAAAATGAGGCTTTTAAGAAATGCAATAGGAGTTATGCCAAACAAATGTACATATTTCTAAAAGTATATAAGTTACACATAAACAACCATATGAAAGTTGTGCAGCACAAAAATACATTTCAAATGAGCTTATTCATTAAGCTGCACTAAGAATATTTTTTAAACTATGGCCATCTGATTACCTGAATTTTCATTTTTCTTCAAAAGTTTCACCTTTCAGATGGCTATATTTAAAAAAATCTAATGAATTCATATTGGTGACTACCTTCATTTGAAAGGTCCCTTTCTCCTGAACACTTTCATGTTGGTCGTGTATTAGAAACTTGTATACTTTCGGAGACATTTACATTTGTTTGGCATGACTCCTACTGTGTTCACTCAGAAAAAGAAAAAATGAGATTGTTTGTAGGACCATATTTTTCAAAACATAAAGAATTCAGATTAGTGACTACCCTTATGTGAAAGTTCTTTTTGTCCTAAACAACTTTCATGCTAGTTGTTTTTGTGCACATTGAATAGTTTTAAAGATATTTAGTTTTGTTTAGAATGAGTGCACATTTGCATGCAGAGAAAAGCAGCTTGGAGTTGTGTCCAACATTCTAAACAGAAAGAAGCAAGTATTTCTTTAGCTGCCATAGTGATTTGCACTTATGGAACGATACAATGTAAAGTCCAAAAATGGGTTCCATAGTGTACCATTTTTCTAGCTAAAGCAAGATGGCTGTAGGCTCTGCCCACAGCCATAAAACTTCACTCTGTACAACAGCCTGCCTCTCATTGTTCACTAGCCAGAGTGGTCCAAGTGTAGCCTGACTCCGAGCCAACCTTGTCATTTCCTGGGCAATTTCCATATAGGAAAATGATATAATTTTCATGTATGTCCAAAAATACATTTTAAATATATTTATTTAAAAGTGTGACCAGGAAAAATGTATTGAGCTGAGAACAATTTGTTTCCAGATGCATCCTGGGGGAAAGGTGAGAAGAAAATAGCTATACAATAAATTGATGAAAATAGGAAGTCAATTACAGTAAGATAGTAATATGTGAATCATAAGTATAAGTAATTAGAGGCAAATTAATAAATGAATTCAAGTAGAAAATAAAACACCCTCTTATATGTATAGAGAAAGGGACTAAGAAGAGGAAGGAGTCAGACAATAGCAGGTAGGAGAACAAATGTCATAAAGAAGAGATTTTTGGGAGGAAGGAGAAGAGACAGAGAGAATAGAAAGGAAATGGAGGACCAAAGTTTAGGAAATGAGTAAGAAAAAGCATATTACCCAATAGCAGATTTTCTAGAAGGAATAGAAAGAGAAGGGGAATTAGTGTTGTGCAGAAGGTAGGAGAAAGAAAGAGGAGAGGACAGAAGGGTTTTAAGATAGTATGGAAGGGAGCTGAACCAGAATTTGGATATAAAAGATATGCAATGGGAAAGGCACCTAGCATCAAGAGAGTGGAGAGAAAGTGATGAGTAAAGAGAGTAGTGGTGAGTATGAGGGGGACAATCTAAAAGCAAAATGACAGAAAGAATGAAAAAGTGGGTTCAGTCTGGCAAGGGAAGATTGAGGGGATCCACTGTAGACTATGTCACCATAGTCAAAGATAGGGAGAATCATTTTTGCAACAGTTTCTCGGTAGGCAGGAAGTGGAATTCCTGCTTTATTCCTATACAGTGCACCAAGCTTAGGATGTAGCTTATGGTTAATGGCATCAATATTCACTGAAAAATCAAGATGCCAGGCAAGGCAGACCCCAAGGTACTTAAAAGAGGAAAAATCTTCTATCTTAGTACCATCAAGGGTATTAAATAATGGGAGAGAAGTCTGTCAAGCCTCTGACGGGTGCCAAAAGTCAAGCAGAATGTTTTTTGTCATTGAGGAACAATTGGTTATACTTGAACCAGCACAGAATGTTGTTAAAATACAACTGCAGACAAAAGATTGGGTCATGGGAAGAGGAGCCAGAAGCAAAAAGAACTGTGTCATCAATGTACAAATGAATACACACAGAGAAACAGACAGTGGGGAGATCATTTAAGAAAATAGAAAAGAGAATAGAACCAAGGAAAGACCCTTGAGGGACACCAGAGCTAATGGGAAGTGGAAAGGAAATGAATTTTCCTATCTAGACAGCTTGAGATCTCCCACCAATGTAAGAACAAAACCAATTGAATGAAGAGTCAGAGAGGCCTGCAGCTGTAAGTTTTTCCAAAAGGAGGGGATGTGCCACAGTGTCAAAAGCTTTAGCAAGATCAACAAAAATGGCAGAAGTAATCAGTCCTTTATCCATACCTGTAAGTATGAAGTCAGTAAGATGAAGAAGGGAGGTAGAAGTGGAGTGGGATTTCCAAAAGCCAGATTGGAAAGGTGTGAAAAAGGAGGAGTTGTCAAGAAAGGAAGTCAGCTTGAGAAAGAACAATATGTTCCTGTAACTTAACCAAAGTGGGAAGAAGAGATATAGGATGGACGGTATCAGGAGCAGTGAGATTACCCCCTTTAAGAAGAGGTATGACAATGGCATGTTTCCAAACATCAGGAACAGTTACAGAGGTGAAGGAAAGATTGAGGAGTAAAGTAAAGGGCAGAGCAATGGGAGGTGCAGAAAGAAGAAGAAACTTAGAGTTAAGGCCATTTGGACTACCTCCCTTCATAGAATAAAGAAGAAGCAGAGCCTTTAGGAGACAGAGGGATTGATAGGAGAGAAGGAAAGAGTAGGAGGAGAGGAAAACAGAGAAAGGGAGGGAATGGGGTAGAGGAAGAGGTGATAAGAGAAAGTGCATAGGTAGTAAAGCAGGTGTTAAAAGACATAGCAACAGCAGAATGGTAAGAGATAAGGGAGCCCCTTGAGAATAGGAAAGGGAGAGTGAGTCTGTTGGGTTAAAAGGGAATGGATAATCTTCCAGAATTTGGAGGGGTTATTAATAATATTTTGGAGTGTGGAAGCAAAATACAGTACTCAGACTTTGCAAGTCTCCCAGCTTTGGTACAGACATTGCGAATACATCTATAGTTGACCAATGAAAGCTGGGAGCCAGAGATTTTAAAAGTATGCCAGGCAAGGTCTCTAGTATGGAGACAAGTAAGTACCTCAGCCAATATCCAGCAAAGATAAAAACCTTGCACTCTAGTTTTTTTTCAGGGATGCATGACTATCCCAAACAGAAATAAACTTGCACTGGCAATAAAGTGGGACAGAATTTATATTACTGGCTGCAGAGATGTGGGATCAATCGATAGACAAAAGATCTGTGAGGAGGGAGGCCAAGTTAAGAGACTTAAAAGACTGAGATATATGAATCTGGGGGGGGTGGCTTTAGGACAATGTAACTTGCACATACAGTAAACCATGTGATGATCCCTGAGGGCATCAGGAAGGATACCTGCATCTACTACTGCATCTTCTTGTCCCATACCGTCCAACCTGGGCACTCTGTTCTGCAGGGTGGGGGGGGCTTCCTTGGAGTTCCCAGAGTGAGGCTGTGGCATTTTGGAGCTAGGGTGTTTTCGGTGGCCACGCCCACTCTGTGGAACTTCTTGCCTAATTATTTGAGGGAGGCCCCCTTGGTAGAAGCCTTTAAGAAAGCATTAAAAACTTACCTGTTCCAGCAGGCGTTTAATGATTGATTGGTTTTAATGGGATGGATAGAATTTTAGTTTGTGTCTAAATTGCTGCCTTTATATATTTTGTTATTGGACTGTTTGTGCAGCACCCAGAATCTATGAAAATGGGAGTTTTATAGATAAAATATCTATCTATCTATCTATCTATCTATCTATCTATCTATCTATCTATCTATCTATCTCTTTACTACACAGTGGAGATAAGAAGCGAGGACCCAGTCAAGTAGGGAGTGGTTTAAATATTTCAAATTTAAATTAGTGAGTTCAGAAATCAGTTGGGTTAGCTGCAGTGACTTTATATTTTGTGAAAATGTATTTGTATTGGGGAGACCCAATTTATATTATTAAAGTCACCAAGTATAAGTAGCTCACTGTATGAGGAGCCAGAACAGATAGAGGAAAGAAGTTCAGTAACTAAAGCAGAGGATGTACCAGGGCAGCAGTAAACACCAGCAATAAAGATGGGAATAGAGAAGGGAAGGGAAAGCTTAAGAAGAAACAGCTGATTGGAAGAGGGAGATGAGACAGTGAGAACAGTCGTAAATTGGATCCTGGTGGATAAGTAGACTGCAACAGCACCGACTCACTTAGAGTAATCTTGCCTAGCTAAGGTATAGCTAGGTACAGGGACATCAGAATTCTGGACCTTGGAGGAGAGCCAGGTTTCAGAAATCACTAGTACAACCAGCCACAGGTTAAGCATATTCAGTAATAGTTGGACAGTTTTGGGAGAAGGCTACAGATGTTTAAATGAGCCACACTCAATCTTGTGAGCAATTGCAAATGTGAAGGAGTATATAGACCACACTCAAACTTGTGGGCAGTTGAAAACATAAAGGAGTGTAGAGACCAGGATTAATTTCAATGTCACCTGCTAACAAAAGTAGTAGGGTGGCAAAGAGTTTTAATACATAATTATGCTACCTGGAAGAGGGGAGGGAGGAAAAAAATGAAGAAGAAAAGGATGAGAAAAGGGATAGAAGGTGCCAAAGAGTTTCAAGACAAAGCCACTGAGCAGGAAGAAATTGACACAAGGGTGGCCAGGGAGAGTGAGAAAGACAGTGGGTACAGGAGGAGGGGAGAGTAGGATTAGAGCGGAGGGAAAAAGTAAAAGAGTAGATGGAGGTACAAACAGTGGGGTGAGGAAAAGTGAAGAGAGGAAGAAAGGGGAAAAGAAAAATAAGAGAGGTTAACAGCATAGTGGGAGTGAAAGGTGACAGATAGGTAGAAGTTAGCAGAAAAGAGGTCAGTAGGAGAAATCCTACATTAAACTTTACAGTTTAAACTTTTCAATTTTGGACCCTTTCTGGGTATGTTTTAAATATATGAAATAGTTAGAATATATATGCCATATATATGATATGTGAATGGGCAACACATGGAAAATGCATTCTCAATGAAAAACTTAGTTGCATGTACAATGGGACATACTATTTATTGTCCATGCATGTCTCATATATACCCAATACCTGAGTTATGTTCTGTTTTGTAACCTTTCCACTTGCTATTGTATTTGCCTGTGATGTACTGTATTGTCATCATGTGACTTCTATCACTCTGTCTGTCATCTCCAGTGGCATGCCAGAAAATAGGCAATTTTATTGTCTAGGTCACCTACCTGGTAAACAAAAACTAAATAAATAAATATATTTTCCCACTATTTCATATATTTAAAACTTAACCAAAAAGGGGCCAATGTTTGTATATTTAAAATGCATTTTTGGCCATACGTGGAAAATACATATTTTTTTCAAACCAGCTTTACCAGTCCACCAACAAGCCTTGGGAACATGATAGTGAGCTACTGTGCTTGGTCCCCCTCCAGTCTCCAATTCTTGCCACCAGAACAGTGACTGACCTTGTGAGATGGGCCCTGTTAGCCTTGCCTATTAGTTTTGTGCCTTGCTGCCATTGTATTGTTGGGGTACATGCAGATGGCTTTGATTTTAGGAAGATGGGCCTTGTTGAAAAAAAATCTTAAACAGGACATTACAGAAATTCCATGGGGTGGGTGGTAGCATTGCTGGTCAGGAATTCTCTAAATGTACTGTGTTTTTATGTAACCTTGGCATTAGGGGTGGGTGAAAGTGGGATGGTCCGCTTTTGCAGAACTTCCGCAAAAATCTGGACACTTTCAAGGAAGTTTCTGAACTTCAGCCTGTAGTGAAGCAGAAAATTCCACAAATGTTTTGGGCACCATTTTGCCCTTTTGGCAACAAAAATAAGCCCTGCTGGGTAGTGGTCCCTCCCTGCCACCTGGTCAATGTGTATAAAAATATCCCTGGTGGCTAGCGGTCCTTCCCCCCGCCGCATCACCTGCCCAGCAAATGCCCTTTGGCTAGTGGTCCCTCCACTCCAGCAAGTCACCCACTCATATTGTCCAGTAACCCCCCCAATCCCTATATCCATCCATTGTAGGGTCCGTACGTAGTCTTTAGTTTTGCATCTATTTTTTTTTTTTCAGCCCTGGTGTCCATGTTCACGTACAAGGATGCGCTCATTCATTGACAGATCAGTGGGTGAGCCGGCCGTGGTGGAGAGAAGAAGGCTATGCCAATCTGCCCACTGGGGTTCAGGACATGGTGGGAGCGGAATGTCGGGACACCTGCTGGGGTGGGGGCACTAGACCACCAGGGAATTAATTATTTATTCAGAGACTGGGGATCAGGGATGGGGAGGGGGGTGGAAACCACTAGACCAGCAGGGAATTTTTTTTTTAAATAGATGCAAAACTAAAGACTACCTACTACTAGCCTCCGGGCCTTTTTTTGGGGAAATTGGGTCAGGCCACTGGGGCGGCAATCATAGACAAAATTTCCATGAATGTTCGGAAATGGATTTCCGAACATTCATGGAACCGAATGTCAGACAATCTCTTGAATTCTGCCTACAGAAATTCATTTTCACACATGCCTACTTGGCATCCATTGTTACCTCCTCCTGGAAATGTTGATTACTGAAAATGTCTTCTCTCAATGTGAGAGACATTAAATAACAACAAGTGCAAGAGGAGATGAAGGACTGGGAGTGGTCTGAGCCTTTTAGGTTATAACCGTATGTGAAAAATAAAACTTGGACATTAGGGGACTCATTGAGAGAGCACATTGCATCATTGAGAACACTGCTTCTGGGGCTTCAAATGGGGCAGGGAAGGTTTTATTTTCTAAACTGAGTGAGCTTGGCCTTTGGAAAGGGGTGTGGTTAACATGTGTCCACCAGAAGACTACAGTATACACAAAAAGTCAGCAGGCATCGCAGTGAGTTAGGTTCCCCTACAGCTACTGACTCTAGGTATCTGAAGCCAGCCAGAGAATTACATTTTTAACATGAATCAGGGTTGGGGAAATTTAATGAAAGTGTATTTTATCTTCAATGAAATGTCCAAAACTCACCACACAGCATCTAGAACCCCAGAGCTTCTGGGGGTGTAGCAACCACCAGACCCACAGCATTTACAGAAATGTGTTTGCCACATCTTCCACACAAAAAAAAGTACCCTAATCTACAAAAAGAGCCCTCCCCCCCTACAAAAATCTGGGCAACAGCCCTGCTTATATTTTTCTTTTTTGCAACATTTTCAATAAGTTCAGTATGGTTTCCTATATAGGGTTTACAGTTGTGTTCAATAGTTTTCAGCACCCCCACTATAAAAATTGTTTCAGTGCCACTGTCGGCTTTGTATGCAAAAGAAACCTCTAACAATAGAGTCCTGGTGGCATATTATAAACAATATTTACACTATGGAATGTATTACTGCCTCTTTGCATGTCCATTTACCCCAGTTTCATACCAAATGGCAAGTCTGGGTCACATACATGGTCCTAAATGATTCCATCCTTCCCTAGTTGCTGTAGTGGTTAACAATTATTGCTTCACGTGCTATTAGTTCCACAGGTTTGCTTTGCATTGTATCATATTATGTGCCAGGCCACCAAGGCCATGATGGCAGTAAATGTTAACATCATAGTCTAAACTGTATTTGAACTGTACATTAAGCAGTGCCCGGAACAAAAATGAAGGTAGAAAAAAATGGGCAGACTGGGTGAGAAAGTGACCTCCTCCAACATCAGTTTCTATGTTTCCAAGTTTCTAATTTAAGTCTGGAACTACTGGACTATTTATCTCTCTTCTCATCTGATGTACATATTCAATTGTGTATCTTGGGCTCTGCTGTACTGCAACCTGTTGCATTGTCCTGCTCTATAATTTCAGTAAAAATAAATTCAAAAAAGGAAATAGGTCTAAATCAACAGAAGATTTAGATTATTACCCCTGTTTTGTACTCTTATAGAGCTACAAGACTCACTTTTTCTGTAACATTTAATGGCAGGACAAACTCTAAAGACACTCCTCTCAGCTGCTGTACCTTGGTCTGTGTTATATTAAATCACAAGGCTCACTCCTGGCACAAAGGCAGAATGCTGGCCTGAGAACAAAAGAGACAAAGCCACAGTCTCCCATAACAGCTGGCAAATCTACCCATACTAAAGGAAAATGGTTTGAACATTAGTTGCAAGGTTGACAAAAGCTCCAGTAGGAGTTTCTCAGTTTGTTCATTCAACACCAGCGGGATGGAATAGAGCTAGGTTCAAGCAGAAAGGATGATGAATCCTGTCTACACAGTCAGAATCTCCAAACCCACCAGTGGTACTGCAGGCTAAAATGTATTTGATTGCGGAGGAGCAAAAATCAATGGAGGAAATCAACAGGCTTTTCAAAGCACCACTCATAGCAAAAGGTAACATATTGAAATCTTGGTTTAATGAGCAATTTAGAAACTGGAGACTGGTCCAAGTGCACTGCACAAGATTAAGACAGGAACTGGATAAGAAATAAAGTAAACACATGTATAAGAGAGTTGATAAAAGAGCAACTTGTTAATGAATTTTAGCAAACAAGAAAAATTGTTGCTAAAGAAATACAGAAATTAGCTGCAACCATTACTAATTTACTTTAGTGCTGCATAGCAACTACAGTAATGATACTGAGCAAATTATTTAAATTTAAGGCTGAAACAAACAAAAAACTAAGTTTAAAGTTTTAAACACAGTTAGGAGGCATGAGTACATGCTAGTGTAACTGCCTCCTTCTCTCATGAGTGGGAAGTGGTTGTTCAACACAGGCAGAGACCGGCAGAGTTTGTTGCTAGTTCATGGAGGTGGGAATGTCATGTAGTACAAAGAAAACACTGCACTTGGGCAAATCACAGACTTAAAGGGCTACTGACACTGCAAAGAAAACTTTAAAAAACATAATAATTATGTACAATTGTGCTTGCATTCCATTTATATGCTGCTCCACACATCACCCCAGTACTGCCAGGTGGAAAATCTTCTAATTAACAAACAAAAAATAAAAGAATACTTCAGATATTGGAAGTGACAGCTGACTGCATCTGAAAATTACTATTAATTCTAAGCAGTACACTAGCTCTTTAAGTGCAACAACAGCCTTATAAAAGGTTCCTCACACACATTGGGAAAATGTTCCCTCTTACACAGATATAAACCCAATATTAACAGTAGTGCTTACAGGGGAGGAGACACAATGGTATATACTGTATAAGGCATTGCAGAGACTGGCTGCTGCTGGCTGGACAGTGCTACTGGAGTAGGAGTGGGAGGCTGGTTAACATGTGTCTGTGATAGATAAAGAGGCAAGGTCACTGTGGGGGCTGCCCCCAAGGGCAGTGTCCTAATGCCTTTTGTGCCTAGTCATTGCCTCTTTAGGCCTTGGAAGGAGTGGTCATGATATGGATAAAGTTGAAGTCTAATGATGGCTAAGTTGAATGGGACTGGCAGCCTTGGCACCATGAGAAAGCAAAGCAGTGAGTAGGAGAATGTGATAAGTAAGATGGATAGCTGCTGTTCCATGAGGCTGAAGCAGCATGGTGAAAGAGTGCTGGGCAAGGGGCATTTGGTCAGGCAGACTATCCTAGATGGGACAGAGATGAAGGGTGGAGCAAAAGTATGGTAAAGATTTGTTGCATGAAGAGCCTTCACATCTAAGTGAGCTCATAGAAGTAAATACTGACTCAGTTTTCACAGTGATGGGTACATGGGGTTAGAGTATCCGGATATCTTTACAGTGGGCTGGCAATATAAGCTAGAGCTTAGAGTACTGAGCTGTGAATGAGCTTGGTACATCCAGCAGATCGGGGTTTAATTCCCACAATCTCCATTTGCATAATGTGTGACTGAGCAAGTCACTTAACCACACCAAAGCTCCCAGGTCACACCTGAAACAGGCATTTGGGACTAGTGGGCTTTACCCAATTACCATTAAAATAAATAAAGTAATGAAGTTTGCTGAGAGTTGAGAGACAGTTTTAAAAAAAGGGGATTGGTACAGCTCATGAGATGCAGCTTTCAAAGGTTCAAGTGGGACAAGAACATCAAGAGTTGTTAAGGGATGCCAGCTGACCACTCAGGATGCCCTATGGCTTGGATTCTTGTTGTTTCTTGGTCAAAGTGTTTAAGATAAGAATTAAGGACCCTAATACTTGTAAATACAATGTAGTTTCAGAGTTCACCAAGCAAAACAGAACCCTTTTTTTATCAAGTAACACAGCACCAGAAGGGACACATGCTATCTAACCTTTTCTGCAGCTTTTCATCATGGGAGCAGCTGATTCATGAGTCAGAATGACCACTTCTGATTTGGGCGGGAATGTGGGACTCCAGATAGTAGCAGGCAATCAGGGCTATGCAGAAAGTGTGCAGCACAGCACAAAAGGAAATTGCAGCTCTGTTCTGAACGCTATTGCTGTCAATTTGCAAAGCATCACAAGGAAGAGGGTACATCTTGAAATTTAACCATTTCTGTACATTTTCTTTACAACAGAAACTGATTTACAAGCTAGGCTGCTGCTCATGATTTGGGCAGGAAGACATGACTCTGAACAGAAGAAGGCAATCGAGGCTGAGCAGGAAGCAGCAGCACAGGATAAAATCCCATCTACCTAACATGTCAATTCATGGTCATGTCCCAGAATGTGAGGGGAACTGAACAGGAGTGAAACAGCCGAAAAGATTAGTATCTTATTAATCAGCAGGTATCTGCAGGTGACAGCAGGTGACAGCATGCATACAGGGAACTTTGCCAGACCAGTAAGGTAAGGTAGATTACCAGTATACTTGTTGCCACCTGTGTTGAGGAGTTAAGCACTTGTTAAAGAGGTCATTGATAGAACACCCTCTCTACGGTAAGGTTAAACAGAGGGACACATAGAGGAAACTTACAGGTACCCTATGTAGGTAAGGGTAAGCAGAGAATAACAACGGGGAAAGTTAAAAAAAAAAACTCTCTAGGGTCAGGTGACAACGGGATAAGCTAAACAATAAGGAAAAGCTAGAAAAGTCTTATTAAAAGCAATAAGGGAAAGCTAAATAAAAACTATCTAGGGTATAGCAACAAGGAGTAGACCACACAGAAAATGTGACATTTTAAAATACTGTGTCTTGGGAAAGCCCACAAGTTCTTCTTCAGGTCATATGGAGTGTAGCACTGGGAATGATGGGAGTGGTTCAGTGCAGTGGCTGTGGTATGGCAGTCTTCAGGGAGACATTTTGGAGAATTAGGTGCTGCGCCATCTGTGTGTACCTCTATAAACTGAAGGAGAAGGTCCAGGCCACCATGTCCACCACTGTTGCCTCAGAGGGCGTCAAGAAGGAGGACCGGCTAGAATGTGGTAGGCTCCAGGAGGGTGGGGAGATGTTAGATCATGAGCACATTCCTCAGTTAGTGTCCCTACAAATCTCTTTTGCCACTCTGGTGCAACAGGACTGCAAAGGGGAGGCACCCGTGGTAGTGACTAAGGAAGATTTGAAGGTTCTCCATAGGGAAGGCCCCAAGCTGGGAGGCAGAGGACCCTGGTAGAAGACAAAGCAACTTGGCCTGGTGGCGCTGAGGGTTGAGGTGCTGGATGCCACACCTCATACCATGCCGGTGACCGAAGATCGGGAACGAGCCTGGGCCACCGGGGGTCGGCAGGGGAGGGAGAGGATTGAGCATCTGGAGGACTGCTCTCCTCACCTCTCTCTGGGGAGGGTTATGGGGCTGCTAGGTGTCCTAGTGACTCCCGGTGGAGATCAGGGGCAGCACAGGCAAGCCAGCCAGAATGGGAGGGGGTGGGAGTGTGGCAGATGTCAGTAGGTGAGCCGTGCACAGACATCATTTGCACATCACACTCCCAAGGGGAAAACACTACAGAAAAAACCCTCCTGGGACAGAGGAGATGATGGGGACATCAGAGGCAGAACTCACATCCCACTGCCTACCCAAGCTCCGAGGGACTCCTGGCCAACCTGGCAACTGCAGTAAGCCCTCTCTAATTATAGATAGGCCACTGAGGATGAGCGGACCCAGCCCGGTGGATGAATCGGAGGGCTAGGATTGCCTAGTTGTCAGGGGAGTCCCATTTGGATTAGCAGGGTTCAGGCAGGCAGCAGCAGTTCTCATCGAGTGTGTACCTCAGAAGGAAGCCCGTCATAGGAGGAGCATAAAGAAAGGCTACAAAAAAAAAAAGAAGAGAAATCAATTCTGTTGGCAGACTCAGTCATTAGGGGGTAAATTCAGAACAAGACTGGAGGAAAAGAGGGAGGTGACTACCTGGATCCTTCACAGAGAGGGCTTTAGAGCACACCCATAGAATCACAAGGGTGGTAGGACAAGAAGAAGAGCTGGGTATCATAGTCCATCTGGGAACAAAAGACATATCCCTCCCTCCCTTCCACTTTTCCTTCCTCCCACCCCCATCTGCCCAATAAGATTAATAGGAGAAGAGCAAGGAGAAGAGTAAGGGGATGGAAATGTCCAGGAGGTACAGTGGAAGAACAGAGGAGCAGGAAGACAAAGTAGGCAGTGGTCAAGGGGCAGAGATCAACCAGATAAATATGATTTTGTGCTGGAGCATTACTCACTGCTTACATTGAGAGGTTTTGTGCTTGTGAGTAGGGGCTTACTCTGAGTGCATTGAGAGGTCTCATGCTTTTGAGGGTATATTGAGGAGTTTTTTGTGATCTTGTGTGCTTTGTTAGGGGCTTTTTTACTGTGTGTATTGAAGGGTTTGTGATTTTTTCTCAGGGCTTGCTTACCGTGTAGAGGCAGTTCAGAGGAGGGCAACCAAAATGGTGCAGGGTCTGCACCTGAGATAATATTAGAAGACACTAAAGGACCTCAATATGTACACCCTAGAGGAAAGATGGAAAAGGGTTGGGGGATATGATAGAGACTTTCAAATACCTTGAGGTATAAAGAAGGTACAAAGGGGAAGCAGTTTTCAGAAAAAAAGATGCTCAAGAACAAGGGGACATGCTATGAAGCTGGAGGGGGTAGACTCAAAGGAAATGTAGGGAAGTAATTCACATAGAGAGTGGTGAATAGCTGGAACAGCCTTCCAGCAGAGGTGGTGGGGGCAATAGCTGTGGTGGGATTCAAGAACATATGGGATAGGCATAAAGGAAACTTAGTCGTTAAGGAAGGGAGAGCTATGCCAGAGAGCAAGTGAGGTCTAGAGTATTACAGTAGATAGGGAATATGGGCAGACTGGTGGGCCAAGCAGTTCTTATCTGCCATCAAATTCCATATTTCTATTACTCTTTTTGCTAAGTAAATTGCAAGCTCTCATGCAAGCCTAAGAAACACACAGGGCCTGATTTTCAAAAGGTGAAGTTTGATGCAAGGTGCCTGCGCCAAATGGGTATGACGCAAGTGGCACCTTGCATTGATCTTTGCTGCAATCCCGAATTTCAATAACAGGCTGTGTCAAAATTGGGATGCCTTGTGAGAAAGCGGTCCTGTGCCATCCTTGTGGCAATAACACTTCTATGTTAGGTCACAAGGGGGGTTGCGCCATGGTAGTAGTAGACATAGTAGTAAAATATTTTTATTCATCGAAATTCGTATGAATAAGGGATATAATCAATTGAGTGGAACTCATTTTCAATGAGATCCCATACAATGTGAAAAATCACAATAAAGTTCACAATCACATACAATAAATCTATTACATAAAAATTATTAAAAGATAAATAAACAAGCATTTGTCAATGCCGAATGTTATCTTACTGACATTGGCATCAGTAGCGTAGGAGTTGAACAGATGCATAATAGGGATAGCAGTGAAGTATGAAAGTGACATCAACCCCGCATCACCCTAGAGAGACTGACAGACACTGAGGTGTGTCTTTGTGCATCAGCCATAACGTTCATGGCATTTCAGCTCACCCTACCCTGAAGTGCAACAAATATCGCGTTGTGCCTTGGGATCCTCAGGCTTTACGCTCACCCCATTCGGCCATAATGCTATTGGCATTTTACCTCACCCTATCCTGCAGACATTGACAAGTGCTGAGGTGTGTCTTGGGGTGTTCGGCTTTACAGTTACCCCATTTCATAAGAACATATGCTGAAATGGGTTCAGCATAAGAGAATGGGGTGAACTGTGGGGATGAAGAGTACAAGGCACACCTCAATGCCTGTCAGTGGTTTGAGAGTTGGGGGGTGGTATGGCATAAGCACGATAGCCGGCAATGCAAAGGCACATCCCTGACACCTGTCAGTCTGTACAGGGTGGGACGTTATGGTTAGAAACCCTAGTGCCCTGGCCGTTTGTTGGTATTTGCACAAAATATTTGCAACACGCCGTTTTTGTGACCCCCACCTCATGAAAGTGTTTGGGACCTCTGCTCATGAATAGTGGCACTGTGATTTTGTTCATCTGTCCCAAACATTGACTTCTGACAGCAACCGCGATATTCTGCACCAGATGTGGCAAAACACCAATCGGGCAGGATGTGAAAAATGACAGCTGTACCATTCATAGGTAGGTGTGAAGAGAGGCATTGTTGAAAATCTTGAATAAAAATATTAAAAATGCTCGAATTTATGAGCATATGTACAAACTGTGCAATGCACATTCATAACACAGTCATTTAGTGGAATTATTTCACCAAATTTTCAACATTGGCATTTTGGGACCTCTGATCATGAACACTGTCACTATGATTTTCTTCATCTGTCCTGATTGTTGATTTCCCACGACGACCACACCACTATGCACCAGTTGTGCAAAAACACATTTTGGGCAGGATGTAAAAAATGACAGCTGTACTCTTCATAAGGAGGCGTGCAAAACTGACAATGTTGAAAATGCTGAGTGAAAATATTACAAAATCTTGAAGTTACGAATGTACGTGGAAACTGTGGAACGCATGCTTGTAACATACTCATTTTGTGGACTTCTGTCACCAAATTTTCAACAAAGGCATTTTAGGACCTCTACTCATGAACACTATCACTGTGATTTTCTTAATCTGTCCCGACCACTGATTTCCCAGTGACCGCACTATTCTGTGCCGGTAGTGAGAAATCACATTTCGGACAAGATGTGTAAAATGACAGCTGTACTGTTCATAAGGAGGTGTGGAAAAATGCCATTGTTGAAAATCTGTAGTAAAAATATCACAGATTTGCGAGGTTATGAGCGTGTGTAGAAACTGCACGATGCACTCTCGTAAAACAGTATTTTTTTTTTAACAAATTTGCAACATAGGCTTTTTGAGAGCCCACCTCATGAACAGTGGCACTGTCATTTCATTAATCAGCTCTGAAAGGTGATTTTGCGCAGTGTCTGTGAAATCACCTTTCAGGACCGAATAATGCCATGACAGTGACTGAATTCATGAGGTGTGGTCCCAATAACCCCATGTTGAAAATTTGGTGCCAGAATTCCCCAAAATTCCTGAGATATGCACCAAAGTTGAAAAAACCCTATTTATGCCATTATACAGCTTACCTGCATTTATTCAGTTTGTGGTGGGCTTTGAAGAGTGCAAATGTGTTCCTGGTCCACCAAAGATCATTGCGTCGGGCTCCAGAGGTAAGTATGGGGTGAGGGGCTGTGGGGAGGTGGTGCATGATGGGTGGATGTGGGTTTGGAGAGGGTGCAGACAACAAGTGATCATTTTCTTCTTTTCAGGGTTTAAAAAACGTTAAAGAACACATGAGGACAGTTTTTCCTTTCAACAGGTACTTTTAGCATGCTGGAGTGGGCACCCAGTGTGCCACCTGTTTGCTTGGGGTGGTAAACTGGAGCCGATGGAGACTGGGCACCCCCATTGGCACATACTGGGGGAGATCGCATGAGCTGAGGGGGATTGAGCACGCCATTGGCACACAAGAAATGGGGGGGACATACCAATGGGGACTGGGTACCCCTGTCAGCAAATTAAGTTATGAGGAGTAATGCTGACAGGGGGACTGGGCACCCACGTCAGCTTTCTAAGGGATTGCACAAGGCAGCAGCTGTCCCTCGGCTTCCCCGTCGCTGCCCCCATGACAGGGGACACCAGCAGTAGTTGGCTGCTGCAATCAGGGACTGTCTCGTGGTGCTCCCTGATTGCATTAGCTAATTTCTTTCAAGGTGGTGGCATGTTTTTTCAACTGCTGTCATAGCCGCCACAGAGCCCGGCCTCAAAAAGCAGTGGCCCCATTGGCTGCAGCAGGACTACACCTCCAAAACCCACTTCTCCACTGAAGCAACCACAGTATGTTGTCTGCACTGCATGTGCAAGACAACATAAAAATACCAGAAAGACACAGTACGATTCATACGCTCATATCTTCTATATTTCTCATGCATATATTCTAAGATAGCTCTAGGCTATCTTAGATTCATCAAGTTTCTAAAATATATTTAGACCTGTCTTTTTAACCCTACATAATCTATCTAAAATACACTTTATTTACCTATACAGCAGTGTCTTTTTTGACATGAATCTTCCCTATGCCATTGTTTTATGTGGGACCATAGATTCTTTATATTAGCCATCAATAACAGCTTAATCTGGTTCAAAGTCAGTTGGCATTCATCTGTATCCCCCTCCCCCAGGTCGTGCCTGAAAATAGGCAAGATTTGTCTAGTGCACTTACCTGGTCAACAAAAACTAAAAAAAAAAAATATTATTGCAGGTATTGTATTCCAGCCCAATGCCCCTCTATAGCAATTAGAATGTCATGCTATTTCCTGATTACAGCTAGGCACTTCCAAACTTGGCACTTGACAGTTTCTCAGTGAGATAATTTTATTTCTTACTTTCAACCTATCTGCCACATACCCTTGATATTGACCCCTCAGTCCTTTACAAACAAATGCTAATAGGTGTTCATGGCTGCACTCAGATAAAGTGGGCCAGCCCAATAAATAATATAGCTGGCATTTGTGAGTTAATCTAGGGGCCCCCAAAATAAATCTTGCTAGACTATTATAACTTACTTCTAGCTTTTTAAGGCCCTGCTTTCTTCCACAGGAATAAAATATATTCCCATATTCAACCATGGGGATAATCATCGCATTTACCATTCTTTTCTTTACTTCCATACTCGTTACTGATCTGGCCCTATGAAGGGACCCTATTTTCTTATTCACATTTTTAGTCAGATTGGCAATATGTGTGTCCCAACTCAATGAACTATCAGTCCAGAGACCCAGATACCTATATGCATCTGTCTGTTGGATTGGGCCCCCCCACCAGAGGCAACCACTCCCAGGGCGCCCTGTCCAATGTGTCACTTTTTTAATAGAACAACATGGCCTGCATTTTCTTTACTTTCAAATGAAGTCTATTATCCATTAAGAAGGCTTGGAATTCATTAAAGGTCAACTGAAGCAATAGAGTCAAGCCATACAAAGGCAAAAGTACTGGACTTTAGGAGGGCTGACTTTGCCAAAATGGGTGAGTGCCTAAGGAATGCACTAGCAAATGGGCAGGAAGGAGGGGTGGAAGAAGAATGAGGAATAATAAAAACTGCCATCACAGAGGTAACAAGCCTTTGTGTGAAGCAAATAAACAAAACAAAACAATGTAAGAAACCACTAAGGTTCTCAAAGGAAGTGGCAGTGAAGGTTCAAGAGAAAAAGAAAGCATTCAGGAAGTACAAGGAATAACAGAAGCAGCAGGACAGATAACTGTATCAGTTAAAGCAAAAGGAATCTGGGAAGACAGTCAGAGCAGCAAAGGCCCAAACCGAGGAAAAGATAGCCAACTCAGTTAAGAAGGGGGATAAAACCTTTTATAGGTACATCAGGGAGCGAAGGAAGACCAAGGAGGATAGTGAAGCTTAATAAAGGGAGGAGGGTGGGCAGAGGGTGACTGTGAAAAGGCAGAGATACTAAACAAATATTTTTGCTCAGTATTTACAAATGAAGAGGGGAGGTACCTAAAACAAACAGTAGAAACACTCTGGATACAGAAGTTGATACCAGCCATTTACAGAAGAAAGGGTTATGAAAGAACTCTTAAAACTGAAGGTGGACAAAGCAATGGGGCCTGATGGGATTCATCCCAGAATTCTAAAAGAACTACGGGTAGAACTAGTGACACCACTGACTACTCTCTTTAACAAATCATGGGAGGATGGGGTGGTACCCGAGGACTGGAGGAGGGCAGATGTGATTCCCCTTCACAAAAGTGGGAGCAGGGCAGAGGCAGGAAACTACAGACCTGTCAGTTTAACCTCAGTGATAGGCAAAATGATGGAATCACTTCTGAAGGAAAGAATTGTCAAGTATCTAGAAGCCAAAGGGGCACAGGACCCAAGGCAACATGGATTCACAGCGGGAAGGTCATGCCAGATGAATCTGATAAATTTCTTTGAGTGGGTGGCCAAAGTAGTAGATCAGGGAGGAGCTGTGGACATGGTCTACCTTGACTTAAGCAAGGCATTTGACACAGTCCCACACAAAAGATTAATATACAAGTTAGCCAGCCTGCGAGTGGGTCCCAAGATGACAGCCTGGGTAAAGAATTGGCAGGAAAAAAGGACACAGAGAGTAATAGTAAATGGAGTCCACTCTGAAGAAAGGTGGGTTACTAGTGGGGTACCGCAAGGTTCAGTATTGAGACTGGTCCTCTTCAATGTCTTTATAAGCAACATTGAAGAGGGACTGAAGAAAAGTATGTCTCTTTGCAGATGACACAAAGATCTGCAACAGAGTTGATGCACAAGGCGGGTGGAAAGGATGAGAAGGGACTTGGCAAGGTTAGAGGAATGGTCAAATGTATGGCAGCTTAGATTCAATGCTAAGAAGTGCAAGTTAATGCACCTGGGAAACAAAAACCCAGGGGAAGAGTACACAATGGGGGGTGAGATACTAACAACAACAAAAATGGAAAGGGACCCTGGTGTAGTCATATCAGATGACCTAAAGGTGGGTAAGCAATGTGAGAGGGCAGCAAGGAGGACTGGTGGGATACTGGGATGCATAGGGAGAGGCATCACCAGTAGAAAACAGGAAGTTATTATCCATCTGTACAGACAGCTGGTGAGACCCCATCTGGAGTACTGCATGCAGTTCTGGAGACCCAATCTCCGCAAAGACATAGGCAGGATGGAAGCTGTCCAGAGGAGGGCAACTAAAATGGTGCAGGGTCTGCACCAGAAGACATATGAAGAGAGACTTAAGAGCTTAATATGTATAGCCTTGAGGAAAGGGGGGGACATGATAGAAACTTTCAAGTACCTCAAGGAATCAACAAAGTCCATGAGGGTAGCATCTTTCAAAAAGGTGTGCAAGAACAAGGGGCACAATTTGAAGATGGGGGTGGCTCAGAGGTAATTTAAGAAAGTATTTTTCACAGAGAGGGTTTTGGATGCATGGAATGGCCTTCCGGAGGAGGTTGTGGAGTCAAAAACAGTGGTGGAATTCAAGCATGCATGTGACAGTCATAAGGCAATTCTAGGGGGTGGGGGTAGGAAGAAGTAGGCTGCTGGTTAACTAGGATCTGCAGCTTATCCAGTAGGTAGGGAAATGGGCAGACTGGGCGGGCCAAGCAGTCCTTATCTGCCATCAAATTCTATGTTTCTATATTATTTCTATGGATTCATCGAATGTATATATGATGGTGTCATCAGCATAAAGATGGAACATTACTTTTGGATCCAAAAATGATGGACCATTTACATACACATTGAACAGCAATGGCCCCCAGCATGGAGCCCTTTGGGACTCATGATCCAACGGGCAGAAAGCATGACTCCCATCCACCCATTGATACCTGCTGGCTCCTATTTTTCAATTATGAATCCAACCACTTCCCACTCTGGCCCACCACCCCAAGTGATACTGCCCTGGACAGGAGGACACTGTGGTCTAAAGAATCGAAAGCTTTTGATAGATCTACAAGAATTGCTCCTACTAGTGTCCTCCTGTCCAGGGCCATCTGCACATCCTACACAACTTTAGCAAGTGTAGAGGTTGTGCTATGAAATTTCCCAAAACTGGACTGCATATTATGAAATAATCCAAGGGACTCCAAGTGTTCTCTTAACTGAGCAGCTGCTATTTTTCCTAATAACTTGGATATCTGGGGCAAGAGGGAAATTGGCCAATAATTATTCATCTCCATCATAGTACCTCCTTTATATGTTGGTATAACCTTAGATTGTTTTCAGGCTGATGGATATGATCTTGTAGTTAATGAATTATTAAACAAATATGTCAGGAGATAGGCTATTATTGGGGCTGTATACTTCAATAGTCTTGATGGAATGTTATCCAAGCCAATATCTTTAGAAGTATTTAGACCTATTAATTCTCTAATCACTGTTTCCACATTTATTTCCTTAAATACAAAAGATTAAAACAACCATAATCCTTTGACTGATATATTTGACAAGATCCACAAGTGCTGGATGAATCAGCCCAATCAGCCACTCCCATTTTACTAAAATACTTATTTAGCAGATTCATCACCTGTTGCAACATTGGTGTCATTTGTCCATCAATATTAAACACCCTTGGTTAATCCATTCCCTGACCCTTAGTGAGTGCATTTATTGTTTTCCAAAGTTGTTTTGGGTTTTATGAACTATTTTATCCAGTGAGTGGAAGTAATGATGCTACTTTGCCCCCTGAACTTCCTTTACATATATATGTATTGCGAAGCCTTTTGAATTCATCCCAATCCTGTTTATTGACTCTTTTTTTTTGCTAAAAGCCATGCCTTGTCCCGTGATAATTTTATCTTTCTAAGCTCATTAGAATACCATAATGCATTACTTTGTTTCAAGGTCTTAGTTTTAACTGGGGCATGTTTGTCACAAACTTCCATGAATTCACCAAGAAAGTACTCCCACGTCTGATCTATAGATGTAATCAGCTGAATACACTCCCAGTTGATGGAACTTAAGTCCATCATGAAATCATATAGTCAAACCTCTTAAAACTATGCCAGCTAATACTCTTTTTCTCATCAGACTTTTTACACTGTACCCTGTTACAAAATACAAACTAATGGTCCGAGATTGTGTCGGGTAATGCCCCACTATTAATAATATTTTATGCAGCATTAGTAAAAATCAAGCCCAAAATTGAGGAGGTTGAAACTAAGGCCATATTTATTCTTGTGGGCTCTTGGATTAATTGGGTTAAACCCAGATTTTTTTGTAGGTGAGGCTGAGCTATCCTCTTCTTACAATTTTGCAAACCCCACCATGGATGCAACAGGGGGCTTTGCTTATACCAGCCAGGACATAGTTTAATTGCCCAGCACCACTGCAGGACAATGTGGCAATTGGGTACAACCTACAAGAAGGGGTCCTGGGGCAGAAGAAGCATGGGGGGTGCCCTTATGGGCATGGGGGAGATGTCAGAAAAGCAGATTGGTGATGTGGCACCAGGCCAGTGTGCATGTTGCAATGCCAGGCAGCTGATTGGCTAGTGATCTGGGGAAGGTTGGCATGGAGGGAAACCTGACCTGGCCTCAGGTGGGAGCAACCGAGGTTCCTGCCCAAGAGGTTCCACAATTCACAAGCCATTTCATCTGAAACATTGGCTGCAGGATGAGAGCTGTCAGTAGTGGAGAGGAACATTCTGCAGGCACTGCAACAGTCCCCTGGCACCCAGCCCTCCCACATTGTCTGCATACAAGCTTGTGGCTCATGGCATCTTTGCAGCAGGAGCCACAGCTGTGCCTTACCTGTGGACAGATCAGTTTTCCTCCCTGCCAACCTTCTTCAGACTGCCAGCTGATCAGCTGCCTGGCATTACAACATGCACCCCAGTAGGCTGCCACATTACCACCCTGCTCTTCTGCTGCTTCCCCAGACCCCCTAGGGCACCCTCATGCTTCTGCTACCCCTGGCCCCCTCCTGCTATGCACAGTCACACAACAGCACCATTGTGGCCCTTCTAATTTTGTGCCGAGAAGGGGGGAGCGGATCCCTGAGTCAATTCCCATAGGTGCGCCAAATGTTTGGCTCAAGCTTGCAGCTGCAGCAACTCTTGCCTCTTTGGTGCAGGAACTTCTCCTTTTATAACATTGGGTGAAGTGTCCCTGACACACCCAGACTTTGCCACAGCTCCAAAGTGATACATCTTGCATCACTGTAAGGACTGTTTTAAAATTTGGCCCACATTGTTTTTGCTGAGTGGGTTCTGAATCCAGACTTCTCTCTTCAAGTGAATATGCAACTGCTTTCATCCTAAATTCATTTGTGGAACTTCTGCATTCTCATCAGGTAATTTGTAATGAATAACTGTGATCTAAAAGAGTGACAAGCAGTAATATTAGCTTACATGTCCATATTCTTACCATGTCCCATGTTTTCCCTTGAGATACATCAAGTATCAAAGTTTCTTTTAGAGGGACAAGAAGGATGCTGTACGTGCTCACCTCCCTACCATGGTCACTGTCCTTATTAACCCCAAACACACACACACGCTGTAATTGTTCTTTCAATTGTATGCACAGTAGAACAGAAGTCAATAATTACAGAAAATTTACACAGCAAAACACAACTCTATGTATTACTCATCACCCCTGCAAAAGAAAGAAAGAAAGAAAGAAAGAAAGAAAGAAAGAAAGAAAGAAAGAAAGAATAGATGTAACACTCCCAGCACACTGGGTCCTAGTTAAGGACCTCAGAGGTGGGATCCAAGCTACATCTCGGTATCCAAGCCACACCTTAATTGTGCCCTACTAAGACATGGCTGGCCTTACCATTTAAGATATTGGTTTGAAATTATTTCTCCCTCCTGTACGGGAGGTTGCAACCCTTTCCCATCTAGTATTAGGACTTCGGAAATAGCAAGGAGCTTCTACACTGTAGTCCCTGGGTATCCAGTATTAAAATAGTGCAGGCCCTTAGACGTAGCTACAGGTTGGGCTGCATTGGTACGATACTATATGTTAATAATTTTTAGTTTGGTTACATTTGACATTTTTTACAGTCTGCTTTTTAGTATTTTGTCATTGCTTTTAGTTGCATTTTTTCTTGTTTTTACTACCCTTTGCATATCTGTACTCAGTTGCTTTATTCTGTATCATCTCCACAGCCCCCCCCCCAGTACTTGTGGAAGTGTGAGTCTACTCAGTATATCACCAAATTTTAAATGAATATAATGTAGTGAAACATAAACACATAGAAGTTGAGGGCAGAAAAAGACTGGTTGGCCCACCAAGTCGGTCCTGATGTTCCCTGCCTAATCTGTCTCCATAGACTTGATCTGGTTTCCGGCAACCCTCCCTCCTGCCTGCCTGTTTTCCAATGCACCCCTATGACTATACCTTGCATGCTTGAAGACCCCCACTGTTTTCACCTCCACCACTCCTGTTGGCAGTTTGTTCCAAGTATCTACCACCCTTTCGGTGAAGAAGTATTTCCTGACATCTCTTTACGCTCCCCTCCTACCAGCTTCATCACATATTCCCTGGTCCTTGTGCTGTTCCCAATTTGAAAGTGGCTCACTGCCTGCACTCTGTTAATCCCTGTGAGGTACTTGTCATCTCTATCCTGTCACCTGTCACTCTCTTGCAGGGTGTGCATGTTGATATCCCTCAATTTCTCCTTGTAGGACTTCTCGTAAAACCGCTGCTCCATTACTGAATAAGTTTCACCATACAGTATTTTTGTGTGTCATGTTATGTTAGTTTACCCACCTGGTAAAGGTGATTAAAGAAACATCCCTTTACAGCATTCCTCTAATCATAAAACAGATAACAATGGATAGGCAAGTGTGTTATGGGTTGTTTTTACACACCTGAGTGTGATGACCCATAAACTCAAGAGGTTTATGAAGTAATCACACAGAGAGGGTGTGTAAATAAAATCCATTAACACACACTTGCCTATTCTTTATTTTTTATACTTACTGTTGCAGGGAATGAATGGCAACCTTAGTTAAGCAGTACTGTGACACACAAGTATACCCCCCTGCCACTTATAGCAAGTTGGACACCCCTCCATATGATCTGGCATTAGTACCGACATATGGCATACCATTTACTTTTAGCAAAAAATTTGAAGGTTGGTACCACCTTTGTCACTAGGATGTATACCAGACTCATTTCTAGAGGAAGAGAGTTGGGGGTACAAGAACAAAACACAAGAACCTTTGTAAAATTACAACCAGGTCCAGGGTAGAGGCTGCTAGGTGTATGTTAGATCTAAACTGCTGAGGGGTGCCAGCCCATCAGTGCAGCAGTTGGATTTCCATTTGCGATGCTGGTGACCTGGGTTTGGGAAAGGATCTAGGTTGCCAGAGGGCCGGCTGGGGAGAAGGATGGAACATCCCATGGATTGCTCTCCTTCTCCAGGGGGAGTGTGGGGGATTGTGTTCAGTGCACGGCAGACCCCTGGTGGAGGCTGGGAGTACTGCAGCAGCTGACACAGCTAGAGTTAGGGGCAGGGTGGATGCTGACTGGCAATTCACATCCCCACCCCCCTAAGAGGACAAAAACTCCTCCTTCCAATGCCTAGATGATGTCCACCCCTGCTACCATAGCCTCAGACCAACACCTTGACCTAGCCCAATGCCCACGGTACTTCATGGGAGAACCGACTGCTATGGCCCCATCCTGGGGGACAAGCCAGGGGGTTTCAAGGAGGGTGGCTGATCTGAGGCAGAGTGAGGGGTCCGTGACCGGACTGAGAGTACTGAAGAAGTGGGGCAAAAAAACAAAAAAAAATTTAAATTAAAAAATAAACTGCTGAGGGGGCCCCAGTAATTCCAACACGAGAAGCAAGAATCAGAATGTCCAGAACAGGAACTGGGATTGTGCAGTATGGCTTTATTCAACCCATGGCAGCTAACATAGGTAGTGGACCCCCATGGTCAAGGCAAAACATGTACAAAATTGACAAACTCTCATTGCATGTAGTACAGTTTGAGAACACCAACTTCTTTCCCATTCCCAAATAGTGTTCATACATGTATCTAGCCACACACCCAAACTATTACACTGTCTTGGGTGAATACTGAACATGTTCTTCACACACTTGGGTGAAACATTGAAAATGTCCTTCACATACTTGGGTGAACCTTGAATTTCTTTTCATACACTGGGATGAAACATTGCCTTTCCTTTCACACACTTGGGTGAAACACTGAACATTTTCCTTTCATACACTTGGATGAACATTAAATTTCGTTTCACACACCGGGGTGAAACACTAAATTTCCTTTCACACACTTGGGTGAAACACTGAACATTTGCCTTTCACACACTTGGGTGAAAAGGGGCACTGACGGGTGTGATCTAGCCTTTTCTAAGGGAACACACACCCCAGAAAAGAATCCCCTAATGTGGAGAACTTGTCTCCAAAAATAGTACTTACTGACCAGTTGCTTCTTCCACGGGGCAGGGAGCAACTAAAGGACAGCTTATCCTAGGTGGCATTGTAAACAGTCTCTCACACAAGTTCTTTTCCAAAAGGCAGCTGAAACAAACCTGGATTTTCTGGGGATTGTCCATCGGATCCACTGAGAAAAGCAATTCCTTCCACTTCAATTGGAGTAGAAATCATGAAATCCTGCTGTAGAAAGGTCTCCACCACTTCACTGGAAGCTGGAAACTGCAATCTACACTAGGGTGAGAAATCCTGGCTCCTCAACTCAGAGTCCACTGGCAGACCGCCTGCCATTCTCACTCCCAACTCAGCAACAACTGACAACTAACTACACATTCTAAGGCTCCCCAGATCAGCAGTGTGAGCAAAAGAGGTATGCTGCTGTGAGAATTCTAAATGGCATAATTAAGCAATATACCACTCCAGGGTGTGGGTTATGCTGGGATTTACCCATGCCTGGTGTGTTGTTTGGTCACGAGGCCGCAGGCTTAATTAAGGTTGTTTGAAGGACATGGCAACTCTCCTCCCAACCCACACAGCCCTATGCCCACCTCTGGCTGATACAACAATTATTCCTCCCCCCCGCCGGCATAAAGATTGCAAGAGATAACATGTGTGGCAAGCAGCTGGCCCCAGCAGCTGGCAAACTGAGAGAAGAGAGTGTACCATGAGGGAGACAGTGAGGACAGTATAGATCTTCCAGACCGTTACCAAGCTAAGGATCTAAAAAAAAAAAAAGAAGGTGATTGCTTTGGGCAAAGTTGCAGTTAGAAAAGAAAAAAAGAAAAAGAAAGCCTTTACCATGTTATCGTCTATTGTCTGTTGCTCGCTCGCTCTGTCTCTCCCTGAGAATACTGTTCGTGGTTTTATTCTCACGCTGTCTCTCACATTTTCTGTGTCACTGGTGGTTAGACAATGGTAAAAAACAAGGGAACCTTCACTCTCCTCTGTCTCGCTCCAGAAGACATCCATATTTTGATTCGGAGTAGTCCACATGCTTCAGGTATTTTCTTTTTAATAATAAGAAAAAAGAAAATGCTCTCCCTATTTCAGTGGTAACAAAGTGTGATGCAATGCTCACGGGCTCATGTGCTTGCTTCTGAGTGCAATTTTTTAGTTAGGAGAATAGAGTAGGTCTGATTCTGTGTTTGTTTTGGTTTTTGTTCTAAGTGATTGGGAAAGTGCTTCATGGAGGGCAGTGGCCCATGTTTATGGCTATGAGATTCGGTGGTTTTCTGGGGACAGAGCTCTTTCTGTAGGATGGAAAATGGTGAGAGTAAGTTGTGTGTTTTTTTTAATAGAAACAGGAGTGAAACAGGGAAAGACAGCATTAGTACAGTGGCTCATTTCTGTCAGGGGACAGGGGACTGGGAAATAGAAAATGCAAGCAATGTGTTTTTTTATGTGAAAAAAAAGTTTTGCAACATGTACAATGGCTTTGGGGAGTGCTAATTCAAATGTGGAGACCCTTTGAAAGTCCCGCTTTTGCATCACAAGCTGGATTGATCTGCAAAGGGATTTGCAGATATGGCTAGCTGGCAATTTTTCCCATTGGTAATGCCAGGATTTACAATGGGTAAATCGTGCCAGTCAGCCAATCACAGAGGAGTATTTTTAAACCCATTGTATATTCGCTTTTCCCTCAGGCTAGCCAAGTAAACAGTGATGTCATTATGTAAGATGCCCCTAATGAGCTCCCTACCAGCTGCCTGCTACCTGCTTAACACTAACTCTGATAGGATTCTAGTAACCTTAGAGGACTGGGTGGTTACACATGCGCATACACACATACACACACACACACACACACACACACACACACACTCATTCCCTGTCCAATAAGGATAATTTTTCTTTCCTTTTTCTTTTTACTTTTGAACTACATTTTTTTATTTTGGTTAATGTTATTGTTGAACCGCAGTAGTCAGGAGGATTACACTGGAGATCTTGATGGGTTGGACCGAAGCACCAACCGAAATGTAACAACAGCAGGATCTACCAGATATATTTTTTTAATATTATAAAGGCAGGATCAACCAGATAAACAGGGAACATGTTGTACAAGTTACCTGTGCAGTGAGTGAAATGCAAACAATCACTGTGGCTCCTCAGTAGTGAGGAAATGGAACCACCACATTTCTTGAACTGTTAAATCCTCCCATATATAGAGTACAAGCACATGAGGTGGCTCATACACTGGGATTCTCACTGCTACAGAAAGAAAGTCTTAAAAAGGCCATAATAACCAGTTTTCAGGTTATTATGGCACTTGAAAGAGTTTTGTAAAGCATGTGATGAAGGGGTCACCAGTAATTATAGCTGGGTTATGCTTACATGATAGTCTGGTGATACACATGTGATGTCAGTGCTTTCATAACTTCATTCAGTCTCTTCTCCTTGCCTTTCCTTTGTCACTCAGTTTCATTCCTCTTAAGCTGTGCCTATCTGGAGTGAGTGTTGTGGATGAATGACGTGCAATGGGAAGAATCGTATTAATTCATTATATGCAACACATGGTGCTGTGCCTGAAAGGTAGAGACCAGGCTTACCACTACTCTGAAGTTAAAAAGTCATTTATCCATGTCCTCTTGTACACAGTGTTGTCCATTTCATATGGCATGCCTGATTTATTTGGCCTGAGTGATTCTGTGTCCACTTCTACCTGTCATCTGGGTGGGTCTGGGATTGCTGTAAAGGGGTGATCCTACAATCACCCTTACCAGGTGATTAAAGTGACATTATCATTTGTATACCTTTACCACATTCCTCTAATTATAACAGCCAGGTATACTTAAGTAGCAGTGTCTCAAAACCATGGAGAAAAGATTGGCAGGTGGGAACCATGGTCTAAGGGTTGAGGGCTGTACTTATTATTGTTCTGCTGAAGGTTGCCCTATTAGAGGCAATGGGCCCATTATTCAAAAATCAGGAAAGTGAGCAGAAAAATTTACACTGTGCTTGCCCATTGCCCATGATCCTGAGGATGATATATTCCATCAGATAGTGTACCAGTGCTATCCGACTGAATATAGCAGCATGTTGGTGCAGTCCTAAGCTGAGTAGTGCTGCCCCAGCATGAATCCAGGCAGGGCAAGGAACAGCACCCCAGACCCAATAGCACCTGTAGCTTACTGCGTGATACTCTGACAGCCCCATACAAACTAATCCATTGTGCATGCAAGGTGCTAAGGGACCATTTGCATGCCAATTATGGTCACACACGCTTGTAAAGTGGTGGCAAATTTATGCCCGTAACCAGATCCACTCTCACCCTGATTGCCCATTTCTGAATAAATGATCTATTTCCTGGTGTCTATTGGTTCCCTTCCCTCTGACCATCATCCCCAGGACAATAAAAATAATTCCTGGAGCACAGTGGTCCCCCCACATTCGGATCACCAGCCCAGGTATTTTAAAAGTAATTCCCTGGTGCCTAGTGGTTCTCCTCTCTCCGATCACCAGCCTTGGTATAGGAAAAATAACTCCTTGATGCCTAGTGGTCCTCACTGCAATCCTCTTGTTGGCCCTTGTAAAATAAATGAACTCCCTGATGCCCAGTGGTCCCCCACACTCTGACCACTGGCCCCTGTATTAAAGAATAACTCCCTGGCATTTAGTGGTACACTCCATACCATGGACACTGACCACTCACCCAGCCAGCCCCCTTACCTTAAGTGTTGGTGCTGAAGAAGCCCATACAACTGGCACAGCTGTCTCCTCACCACCTTGGCTGTCCTCCATATGCGATGACAGGGAGTGTGTGTCCCCTAACTGTAAACCAGTAACACCAAGGATTTTATTATACCGGAGGTGGCAAGTGGAGGGTGGGGGGACCACTAAGCACCAGGGAGTTATTTTTCCTATAGCAGGGTTGGTGACTGGAGAGCAAAGGGGACCACTAGGCACCAGGAAATTAGTTTCATATACCAGGACCTGTGATCAGAGGATGGGGGAACCACTGGGCACCAGGAACTTACTTTATTATAACAGGGCAGGATTTGGAGTGGAGGGTGCAACTATTCACCAGTGTAAAGGTGTGCTCCCCCATCGCCAGTATGATTGTTGGCAGTAGTTGCTCCTCCAGTCACAAGGGTTGCCAAGAGTAAGTCGAGCTTCTCAGTGGTATTTGCACTGTGCAAAGTGGCCGCACTAACCTTTTTTCACAGTACAAATGTGCTGAATATGGCATTGCACTGGTATTCCAGTCCTTGCCTCTCTTTGCACACCACAAACATTATTTTTTTGGCTCCTGCACTAACTCTTTCAGTGAATGCCACAGCATCCCTTGAATGCTGTGCATGGGTGAAAACCCCAGGAAAATAGAAACATAGAAACATAGAAGTTGACAGCAGATAAGGACCGCATGGCCCATCCAGTCTGCCCATTTCTTTTTCTACCTTATAAATGTGCCATCGGCCTTTGCTCTGTCAGTGGCCTATCTATTCATACTCATTTGTATTGCTCCCTTATGCCTCTCCCATGCCTGTTTGAAGCCCTGCATTGTATTCATAGCCACCACTTCTTGAGGTAGGCCATTCCATGCATCCACCACCCTTTCTGTGAAAAAGAATTTCCTCGCATTCCCCCTTAATCTGCCCCCCTCTAATCTCATGCTGTGTCCTCTAGTCCTGCTATTTTTCTTATATTTAAACATGTTAGACTCTTTGACCTTGTTAATGCCCTTAAGGTGTTTGAATGCCTCGATCATATCACCTCTCTCCCTCCTTTGCTCAAGGGTATACATACTGAGCTCTGTTAATCTGTCCTCATGTCTTCTGATGCAGTCCCTGCACCATTTTGGTTGTCCTTCTCTGGACTGACTCAATTTGGTTAATGTCCTTGTGAAGGTGTGGCCTCCAATACTGCATGCAGTACTCCAGATGGGGCCTAACCAGTGTCTTGTAAAGAGGGATTATTACCTCCCTATTACGACTTGTGATACCCCTACTAATACATCCTAACACCTCCCTAGCCTTACCTACTGCTTTAGAGGTCTGCTTTGATGATTTCAGGTCATCAGTGATAATGATGCCCAAGTCCCTTTCTTCCTTTGTGACTGCTAGCAACTCCCCTCCCAGCCTATAGGTGGCTTCTGGGTTTCTCTTCCCTATGTGCATGATCTTGCACTTCTTTGCATTAAATTCCAGTTGCCACTCTTCTGACCATTTTGCTAGTTTATCCAGATCTCTTCTCATTCTGCCCACCCCATCTGGATCATCTACTCTGTTACAGATCTTGGTGTCATCTGCAAACAGACAAGCCTTAACCTCTAGTCCATCTGCAATGTCACTAATGAAGATGTTGAAGGACTGGCCCCAGGACTGATCCTGAGGTACCCCACTTGTGACTTGCATCTCTTCTGACTGTATACCATTTACCACCACTCTCTGTTTTCTGCCTGTCAACCAGTTTGCCACCCAGTTGACCAACTTCTGACCCACCCCGAGCCTACCCAGCTTATTTATCAATCTTCTATGTGGAACAGTGTCAAAGGCTTTGCTGAAGTCAAGGTAGGCAACATCAACTGCTTCCCCTTGGTCCACCAATCTGGTTACCCAGTCAAAGAAATCTATGAGATTAGTTTGACAGGACCTTCCTTTTGTAAACCCATGCTGTCTTGGATCCTGTACCCCTATGGATCCCAGGTGTTGCACTATCCTTTCCTTAAGGAGTGCCTCCATAATCTTGCCCACTACTGAGGTAAGACTGACTGGTCTGTAGTTCCCTGCCTCCTCCCTGCTACCACTCTTGTGGAGCGGGATCACATGAGCCCTTCTTCAGTCTTCTGGGACCTCTCCTGTGCTCAGAGACTCACTAAACAGTTCTGCTAATGGCTCTGCTAGTTCCACCTTTAGCTCCTTAAGTACCCTGGGATGTGACATCAGGTCCCATTGCCTTATCCACCCTGAGCTTAGCAAGCTCTTGTAGGACCCTTTCTTTTGTGAAATGAGTAGTGCTCACCTCCTTCCCCCCTGTGTCCATGGTGCTGAGCTGTGGGCCCTGCCCTACCTTCTCTTCAGTAAATACTGAGCAAAAGTATCTATTTAGGATAGATGCTTTTACATGGTCCTCCTCCTCACATGCTCCCTTTTCTCCATTAACCTTAGCAATAACCCCTCTGGACTTTCTCCTTTCACTAATGTATCTGTAGAAAGTCTTGTCACCTTCTTTTACTGTTTGTGCTAGTGTTTCCTCAGTTTGGGACTTTGCCTGCCTTACTGCCTTCCCTGCTTCCCTTAGGGCAGTTTGGTATGCCTCCCTATCTTCATCCCACTGTGTTCCCTTTATATTTCCTGAAGGCCAGCCTTTTGGCTCTGACCTTTCTGCTACTGTATTTGAGAACCAAAGTGGTTTCCTTCCTCTTTGCACTTCCTTTCTGTCTAACACAATGGGATGTTGCTTCAAGTATTGCATCCTTAATGCTTGTCCACTTTGCCTGTACCCCCTCACCTGTGTTTTTTTTTGCCAGGGCTAGCTTAACTCTGTTGGCCTTCTTATCAAAGTCAGCTCCTCTGAAGTCCCATATTTTTGCCTTGGAATGGGATGATTTAGATGTAGTAGCCAAATTGAACCATACCATGTGATGGTCACTGGCCTCCAGGTGACCGTCTACCTGGAGATCTGTGATCCCTTCCGTGTTAGTCAGTACTAGATCTAGGATAGCCCTGTCTCTTGTGGGTTGTTGTACCAGTTGTTTGAGGCCCTCCCCCTGCAGGGAATCCACTATGTGTCTAGTTCTGGCAGATGTTCCAGCTGGTATTGACCAATCTGTATCTGGCATGTTGAAGTCTCCCATTATCAGAACCTCCCCTTTAGCTGTCATGTTTTGTATATCCTCTGACAGTAATGTGTCTATGTCCTCTCCCTGGTCTGGGGGCCTGTAGACAACCCCAGTTCTTATGGCTGTCCCATTTCCTGTTTCCAGGGTGGCCCACAGTTCTTCTGGCTCCTTATGTGTATTCTGAATTTCTGTAGCTTTGATATTTTCATTGACATGCAGGGCCACTCCTCCCCCCCTTTTTGAACATCGGTCTCTTCTGAACTATACATAGCCAGGTACTGAAGTCTCCCAAGTGTGGTTACTGGTAAACCACATCTCACTAATTGCTACTATGTCCAGTTTAGCCTCTGACATTATTGCCTGCAGGTCTGGGGTCTTATTTCCCAGGCTGTGAGCATTTGTGTACATGATTTTCCATTGGGCAGATTTCGGTGTGTTAGTTGTTGGGTGAGGTTTGGCATTATCCCTGTGCGTCGTATGGGGAGACAAACCTTTTTTCTTACCTGGTGATGCAAATGATCTGCAAACGTGCTGAATCCCTGTTTGGCCATTAGCTGAGAGGGAAGGGGTGTTCCTCCCATTCGACGTATGGGGTGCTGCACCCCTCTCCCCATTTGCTAGTTTTAAATATTCTGCAAAGACGTCAAACTTTTGCCCCAATGCACTGACTCCCTCCTTAGTCAGATGCAGTCTGATGGCACAATCATTCTGCTCACTGGGCACATTTTGAATATCCAGACCCATATGTCCAAACAATAGTGGCATGTAATGGTATGGATAGTGTGCCATATTACTGTCACACAAATTTCTGCAGCAGATGATTCATTCTTTTTAGCTCATGACATAGCCACTACTCTGGTAGAATGGGCTTTTTTCTCCTTGGGGGCTCTTGTCCTGCAACATCAAAAGTCTCTGTGATGGCCTTATAGAGCCAGCTTGTTGTCCTTGCTCTTGTGGGTGCCATGCAAACTTCTGTGTCCATTTAACTGCATAAGCAATTGGTCTGTCTTTCTCTGCACCACTGTCTGCTCCAAGTAAACTGATAGCATAATTTTAATGGCCAAAGTGTACATCGTCCACTGCTGATCATTTGATGGTTCCTTGCAGAAGGTTAGTAGCTCCATTGTCTGTGCATCAAGGAAGGTTGAGGATACCTTTGGTATCCAGGGTGGTACCATACATAATCTTACAGTGTTTTGGTGCTTGAGCAGGAATGGTTTTCTGCAGAAGAGTGTGCTAAGCTCACTTGTTCAGCAAGTGGAAGAGATTGTTGTCACAAACATAGATTTTTGTGTGAGCAATATGAGTTGTGCCCTAATTGTCAGTTGAGGACCATGTTGATATCCAATGGCAATGCCAGTTGTACAGGATTTATTGTGAAGTTCTGTGTCACTCTGAGAAATCTAACTATGCCTCCATGTGCTCCTGGGGCCTGTGGTCCAATATGAACCCTGACTGCTCCAACTGCTGCCAGCTGAACTTTGTGATGCTCCAAGGGTTCTTTGTCAAATCTCTGATAAAGAAAGATTAGGATTTGTGGGATTGCCAAATCCTAGGGGACACAATTGATAATGCAAGCATCACTTGCTGAATCTAGCCAATTGTCTGTCATGTGTTCTGGAGGTGGACAACCTTCTGTATTGTAACATCATGCCTACCACCATTTTGTTGTATCCTCCTCTGTGCAGTCTCTCCCTCTCAGGAGCCAGGTCATAAGGAAGATATTGGGAGGGCTGGAGTACCAAAGTGGTACTTGCACCAGGATGTCTGAATGGTGTGGGAGTTACCACAGGTAATTGACCAACATTGAGACTAGCATTGCAAACCATATCTGCCGAGGCCAAAAGGGCTTGATCATGTCCATCACTGATTATGTTTGCTGTACCTTACTGGGGATGTAGTGAATTAATGAGAATGGTAGAAATACAGTATGTAGGCACATTTGAATCCCCAAGGTAGTGGGAGAGCCTGTCCCACTAAAGTCTTTTTCTTTGAAATGCGGGTAGATAGTCTTTAATTACAAGTATGTATTTTTGCCATTGACATGTCTTTCATTTGTCCTCCAGAAGATCTTCAGATGATGACTCCATTCCCACAGGCTGCTTGCTTGGTGGCTGATTTCCAAACTGCTTGATTGGTTAGTTGCAGGAACTAATTATTTAATCGACATACAGTAAACATTTTAGGAAAACTCTAAAAACACACTGACAGTTCATTTACCAATAAGAATCATCTGTATACCAGCTCAGTACACATTAGTCCCATACTGCCATCCTGATATGCCAAGTGAGGCATGAGACAAACAACCAGGATGGCACCACCAACCCATTTAGACAATTTAAGAGCTCTGACTCAGACTCTGATTGAAGGTACGGCCGCTGTGTACTTGCTAAGATTGCCCGCTTATGGCGGTTCACCGATTGGTGCTCCTTTTTCACTGAAGTTCTCCGGATTGGATCAGAGGCAATGGCTGGGCCCCCGATTGGTGCACCCAAAATCTGACTCTCCCGACTGTCTCTCCATGCTGAAGGGTGCGCTTTTAATAAGGGCTTGGAAGTATTAGTGTGGTGTTTTCTTCTGCCCCCCACCCCACCCAGGCCTCTTATTAAATAGACCAACAGGTGCCACCTTCCATGGCTTATTCCATTTCAACTTGCTAGCTCCGTGCTTCTCCCTTCCCTGCCATACAGTATCTGCTATATCCTTGTGTGGCTCTGGGCACTTACTAATTCTGTTGGCTGCCTCTCCTCATTATCTTGTCTGGTCTCAAACAGCTGCTTTTCTTTTTTTTTTTTTTAAATTCTTTATTGTAGTTTTCTTCCATCAATTATAAGACAGACACACACATACCCGAAATAATCCGGGGCTCACACTCCAAAACTGAGCGTGATCATTATGTACACCCAATAACTATGTACATAAACAGCTGCAAACATACACTCCTTTAACATTTAGTTCACATCTACAGTTATACTATATTGACTAGATCTAGCCTTGACAGGGAGATGTGTTCATACATCAAGTCTGGAACCCTACATGTCATTTGCAGCAATATAGCCCTCTTACCCTTATGGGGTCCTCATGATAGTATCCTGCAGCCGCATCCCAAGGGAGAAGAGAGAGCCACCCCCACCCCACTCTGACAGACTCCGTGGCATCTAACTGTATATCCAACATATTAGATTGTATTCAGGTCTTTTAGCGTGCCGTATACCATCTGAGACTTAATAGTCCCCTTATTGCTAAAACAACTTATCCATATCATCCTAATATTGATTACGTACTTTCTGACAGACAGACCCTTGTCTGGGGCACTTTATATTGCAAAGTGTATAGTGCCTCTAAAGTCCGCCACCTTTTATCATAAATTACTTTTTGTCCGTCCCTGAGCGTTTGTCTTTTAAGTCTAGACAACATTAAAAGTAGATCACCCACCCATTGATCGTATGTGTATACCAAATCACTTTTCCAGTTCTTTAAGACAAATGCCTTAATCAGGGAAGACATCAACTCAATATGTCCTTTAATGATCCCATTAGGGATGTTTATCATATTCCTCAATATACAAATCTTGGGTGTAATGAATTCTTTGTAATTCATCAAGGGATCCATATTACACTTAATGTGCTCCCAAATGGGGGAAACTTTAGAACAATACCATAGAACATGGATCAAATCCCCTGGGGTTGTATTACACCTGAAACAGAGGTCTGTCTGTCTGTCTAAGGCCTCTAGCACACAGCTTAGTAGGGTGTAGTATATATTAGAAGCTATAAAAAACTGCATGATTCTGTATTTCAGAGTAGGAATATATTTACCGTTTCTCCATATTTCTTCCCATTCAGGTCTCTGAGAGGCAAATTCACCCTGTTTGTCCCAATATAAGATCTTAATCACAGATCCCTCACTTAAGAAATTTAATAGTAGTCTATAGATCTTGGACAGGGGATTTCTGACACAGTTTATCTCCTCAAGAGCACTCCAAGTAAGCGCCTTGTCCTGTACACTATCCCTTCTTCCTTCCATTTTTCTCGTCAAGTTGGTGAGTTGTAATTTCTTAAAGAAATTCAAGTTCTTACAGAGGTCAGGGAGGGTCACTCTATCCCATCTTATAAAGTCCACCCACTTTAAAGTAAGTATATATGGAGCCCACTGTCTCTTGATTATTTGTTTTCCAATAAGCATATTTGGGTTGCCCCAAAGGGGCTGGTCTCTAGAAACTCTCTGAGAGTTCCTCTGGCTAGGGGACAGAATTGTCCACCAGGCCAAGATTGCTTTATATATTGGTGTTAGTGCTCCACCATCCCCTATCTCCTCTGGGTTAAAAAAGAGTACTGCTTCTGGGGAGAGTCCCATATCCGATAGGGTTTGCTTCTCCACCTGGAGCCAAGTTGGAATATATTCATATTCAGTCACCTGTTTACACCATCGACTCATTAGCCCAAGCTGCCCAGCTACATAATATACTTGTAAGTCCGGGATTCTAAGGCCACCTTTGTTATGTGGTAACCTTAACACTTTATATTTTCTTCTAGGAGGTTCGGTATTCCACAAAAAGTTGGAGATTATTTTTTGTATTTTAGTAAACCAACATTTGAGGATAATGTATGGGGATAAATGTATTGGATACAAGAGCCTAGGCAGTAGATTCATTTTAACCAAGCTCAATTTAGCTGCCCAATTTAAAGGGAGTTTATTCCACCTAGTTAAGTCCATTGTAATTGTGGATATCAGTCCTCCCAAGTTTGTTTCAAGGCCTTCGGTCTCAGTGGGTGTGATCCAAATGCCAAGATATTTGAGTTTACTAGGGCACCACTTTACTTGAAGTGGTTCAAAGTCGGCCTTGTGAGTAAATGGGGTAAGCGGGAGAACCTGTGTCTTACTCAGATTTAGCTTATAGTTTGAGACTCCAGAAAACCTTTCCACTATGTTCAAAACCCGTTTAAAGCTCTCTGCCGGGTCTTGAAGGTGTAGTAGAATATCATCTGTGAAAACAGATAGTTTCATTTCTATTCCCCCAATAACAATCCCTTGTACCTCCGAATCACTTTGTATCGTCCTTAAAAAAGGTTCCAGGTATATGTTAAAGAGTATTGGCGAAAGGGGGCAACCCTGTCTAGTACCATTCTCTAAACGAATTTCCTTCGATAAATAGCCATTACATAATACCTTGGCGGTAGGAGCAGCATACAGATTTTTAATACCTTTTATAAAACTTTCCGGAAATCCCATGTGAGCCATGGTGGCAAATAAGAAATTGTGTGAGACCCTATCAAAGGTCTTCTCAGCATCGAGAGCAATTACCGCCATTGTCAGTTTAGAGGTAGAGGCCCTATGCAATATATAATGGAGTTTCCAGAGTGCATCATGTGCTCCTCTACCCGGCATAAACCCCAGCTGCTCTTGGTTAATTAAAATAGGGGCAACTCTCAACATTCTATTGGCCAATATTTTTGTCAACAACTTCAAGTCTTGGTTTATCAGAGCAATTGGCCTATAACTCTCAGGGAGTTCCTTGGGTTTCTCTGGCTTTGGGATGAGTGTTATATACGCTTGATAAAGCTGATGATGAGGAACCCCATCAAGCATTATATTTGTAAATAAGTCTTTCAATAATGGGAGTATGACTGTAGCATGTGATTTATAGAATTGGGCCGTGAGGCCATCAGGTCCCTGTGATTTCCCCTTCGGAAGTAACTTGATCACCTCCAGTATTTCGGAATCTGAAATGGGTGCCACCAGCCCTGAGCTTGCTCCTGATCTAGTCTCGGAAGAGCTATATTTTCTAGGAAGTCTTGTATCTCCCTCTACTGCTAAGACCCCTCCTTGATAAATTCCCTCATAGTAAGTTGCAAAAGTATCAGCCATTCTCTGGGGTTCTGTTATTATTTCTCCCTGATATTTTATTAGGGTAATTACCCTGGCTGCCTCCCACTCCTTTATTCTATTGGCTAGGAGCTTACCTGGAGCATCCCGCTGAAAAACATAATTTGCCTGTATCCTTTCCGCCCACCTCTCCATTTTGTCATAAAGGATAGTTGCCAGCTCCTCTCTTAGTTCCTTGAACTCTGAGCCCCTTTCCTCTGTAGTGCCCTCAAGAGGCTCCAGGGAGCTTATAGCACCTAAGATAAACTCCTCTCTTGCCCTTCTCATATGAGCTCTCCTTGCTATAATCCTCTGGGCTATGCCCGAATATAACACTTTACATGTGGGCCATTTTAGTCTGCTATCTAACAGTGTGGGCAATTGAGTCTGAATAATTTCCTCCAGTATTTGTTTTGATTTAGATAAGCAATTTTGGTCCAATAATAAGGAATCATCAAACCTCCATCGATACGGCTTCATTGGAAGAGATTCTATCCCCCAGTTCAGCTGAACAGGAGAGTGATCAGACAGAACCCTAGTGTGGGTAACCACTTCCCTTATCCCCTGAATTACCTCTTTGTTGATTAAAAAGAAGTCTATTCTAGAGTGGGTTTTATGTGCCTCATAATAAAAAGTCATAGCATGTGCCCCTTTACTGCAAATTGCAATGGGATCAACAAGCGCCGCCACTTCTAAAAGCTTGGTTAGAGCTGCCTGTGCCATAGAAGGTGGACGATAAGATGGAGGATTTTTGTCAACCCTATTATTAAGACAAAGTTCCAATCCCTGCAAGGATCAGAGGGTGTGTTGGAAGCAGAGCTAGATCAACCTCTATTGATGCAAAAAATCAGGTTTAGGTGGTGTAGGAGCATATATCAAGCAATCGTTAATGCTTTTCCCAAAATGGCACGTGACATAAATCCTCTGCAATCTTCTCTAGTTTTAGTCTGTGTTACTGTAAATGGGCAATCTCGCCCAATCAAGACTGCAACTCCCCTGAGGGCCTTATCATTTCCATCTCCTAGAACCTGTCCTACCCACTGTTTTTTGAGAAGACCCAGCTCCTCCTTAAGCAAGTGAGTCTCCTGGAGGGCTGCAATCTGGGCTCCCAACTGATTAATGTACTTTAATATCACCATCCTCTTTCTCTGCCCTCTGAGGCCTTTAACATTCCAAGTGATAATTTTAATGTTAATCATACAGTCTTCTCATAACCCCCAGCTTTCAAACCCACAAAGTCTGCCACAGTGCAAGTAGGAACTTTGGTCTCTCTTCTCCCTTTCCCATAAACCCACCCCCATTCAACCCCAATCCTTAGATCGTCCTCCAGTTCCTGCTGAGTGCGTTGATTGAGCTATCCGGTGAGCAGGCTCCCGGACCCTCTAGAGTCCTCTTATTACCCATGTATCTGATTACCTTCTGATATGAAGAATAGCTATAGCTATCGCTCGCCCCTATAGGTTTCTTATACACAGTATATGTCATACCCTAGAACAAGAACCATTCAGCCTATAATTCTAAGAAGTAATATAGCATCCCTATTAAATCATTGAATCATGTCTCAGCGAGGTCCTATCCTTATACTCTATATTCTTTAAGTTCCATGCTGACTTCAAGGCATAACAAAACCCACTATACCCTACGGTATATTATTCCTAGTCCATAAGTTCTCATTTAAAAAAAAAAAAAGGGGAGGGTGGGATGGGGCAGGGAAGGAAACAGGGAAAAAGGGGAGACGGATCATAAGGGAGGGATAGGGTGGGTAGGAAAAAAGCAGAAGGGAAACAGTCTCATTTTGTCAGCCTTTTTCCTTTTTGTCTTCCTCCTTCTCAACCTTCTAATCTTCCTCTCTTCTTCTGTTCCTTGTATCTCATTTTCTTCCTCTGATTTTAACTATTAAATTGAATACTGGGTTATTTCACACTCGTGTGTTATATAACTAAAACTTCTTGGGAAGCCATCCACTCATAGCATCTTCCTAGAAGTCTTGATCAGGTTTTAGCCTTAAACAAGTCAGGGAGTTCCCGTCTCAGTCCCTCGACCACCTCCTTCGCTGTTAGATATCTTCGATCTCCAGTTTGCAGTTTCACCACCAGGGTAGCAGGATGTTGGATTCTAAACTTTACACTCGCCAAATAAAGCTTTTATTTAATGTCCCCATATTCCTTTTGTTTCTCTCGAATTATTGGAGTTTGATCTTGAAACAGTAACAGTTTGCTCAAAACATATGTCTTTTCTTTAAAATTTAGAAATCGCATAATGATAACCCTTGGCCTGGCTCCTGGTGGAGGCATCTCTCTAAGAGAATGGTAAGCTCTTTCCAGGTTGTAAGAGTCGCCATATGGTGTGGGACCTAAAAGTTTCAACAGCATCTCCAGAGTAAATGTAATACAGTCCGCACCTTCAGCCCTTTCTGGAAGTCCCACCATAATTAGATTATTTCTTCGGCTTCTGGACTGATCCTCGACTCGATCTTCCAATTTTTTAACGTGTCTACGGAGCGTTATCAATTCCTGCTCCTGAGTGGAAGTTTTATGCTCCTGCGAGGCCACACACGCTTCCACATCCCCCATTCTTTGGGCCAGGGCTTGAAGGGTGGGTTTGACCGAGGAAAAATCTGCCACTAAACCCCGAAGCAAAAGCTTGATCTCTGCAATGTCCTCCGGTGGTGTTTGCGCTCCCCCTGTACTTTCAGTGCTTGGATCTGGTTCTCCCGGCACCAGGGATGGGGGTTTCAGGCGTTTCATTGCTGGCGCTCTAGCCTCCAAGCCTTCCGGCATTTCAAACTCCATCTCGAGCGTCACATCGGGCCTACTACGACCCTACAGTAGCGTAGGTGTACGGGTAGGATTTCTCATGCAGAAGGAGGATTCGGATTAATTTCTTTTTTTTTTGAAGGTAAGAGAATCTTCTCCGATGCTGTTGTTTCCCTGCTCGACTGTTGCCACCTAGTTCAGATCAATTTAATGCCAAAAATAATGCGATCGGGCCCGGGAGTTCCGCTCAGCACTGCCTTCCCTGATCAGCTCATCACGTGACCTCAACAGCTCCTTTTCTAATTTACTTATTTTCTACTGTCACCGTATACAAAATTGCTCCTCCTTAGATATTGTCCTGTTTATCTCATAGCGCCGGCCTACCTCACAGCTCTGTCCTATCTATCTACAGACTGGCAATTTGGCCCTTTTTTCCTCTATTTCTGCCTGATATATTCACGCTGACTCCACTCTCAAGCACCCCATGTCCCCATTTTTACCTCTTTATTCTTATTTCTACTGCTTCTCTACCTCTCTCCCCTTCACTGTTGCCTATCCTTTCCATACCTATCTCTCTGTTAGTATTCTATACTCCCTGGTGCTTTAAAAATGTATAAATTGCTTCTGTTGCTTGGTGCCCTATACTCCCTGCCTCTTCTACTCTTATCTACCCCTGGACTCCTCTATTCTGATTCTGCTCTTCCACCTCACAAACAGGATTTTACATTCTCCAACTTACTAGTGGCTCCTACAACCTGGTGTGACCCCACTCCTCTACTCTTACGCAAAACTTGGACCTATCTGGTTGCTCTTGCCGTAAAGGGTTGCTCCCTGCATATTCACACCATATCTCCCTTCCTGCATCGTAAGCTCTGGTATCTCCTCCTTCTGGCCATACTACTGTCCGGGGATGTTCTGCCTAATCCTGGGCCCTTGTCACCTAAGCCAGCTCCTATAACTAATGCCAATGGCCTACTTATTACCCACCTTAATAGCAGGAGTCTAGAGTTAAACTTTTTGGATTTTGAATCCTGGATTGCACTCCACAAACTGGATATTATGTGCATAACTGAAACTTGGCTTAAGCATCCTATCCCTGACTCTCAGTACTCCCTGCCATCTTACAATCTCTTGCGGAATGATAGACCTGCACTGAAAGGGGGGGGGTATAACCATTTATTTCAAATGACACATCACACTCTCAGTGATTAGCTCCTCCTCCCTAAACCACCATGAGGCACTTCATGTCCTCCTCACCCTTGGCTCCAAGAAACTGAATATTATTTGTGCATATAATCCTCCTACTCATGGCCAAAAAGGTCTAGATGAACCACTTGAACAATCTGCTATTCACTCTGGGAACAATGAAATTCTTAAATTAGGGGATATTAATTTAAACTGGCTGGGGAACACACAAGTGACAGCCCAGACTAAACTGCTGAGCCTCAACTTTCATCAGCTTATCTCTGAACCCACCAGGATTGTACCTCATTCTAAAACTAGTACCCTTCTGGACTGGGTTTTGACAAACCGCCCTGAAAATATTGTAGTCGCCGGAGTCCTTGCTGATGCTATCTCAGACCACTCCCCTACTTACTGTATCTGGGGTAAAGGTCAGTAGGCTCCAATGAAACCATGCATCATCACTTTTCGAGATTATGCTCACTTTGACCAGGAAGCCTTCTTGTCTGACGTAGCTTGCATTGACTGGCTCCCTATCTATAGCTCATCTGACTTTCATACTGCACTAGATATTTTCTTGTCCAAATTACTGGCATTGCAAGACTTCCATTGCAAACTTGTTACCAGGTGGGTCAGAAATAGGCAGACCCAATGGTTAAAATATAACCTACTATCTAAATTACGACAGAGGGACAAGGCATGGCTCCACTACAGGAAGTCTGGATCTCCTGCTGACTTCAATTCTTACAGATCCTTGAGAAATATCTGTAAAAAGGAGATCCGACAAGCAAAAAGCTCATACTGCAGAGACCTACTAACTGACTCCTAGGGGGACCCTAAAAAATGTTGGTCCCATATATAATTCTTCCTGGGATCCAGCCAGGCCTCCACCCCAAATAACATGTCTCTCAGTGGCATCCACTGTAACAATCCCCTCACAATTGCAAATTTCTTTAATAGGCAATTTGCTGACCTTAACCATTACACTTCCTCCTTCACTTCTTCATCATTCCCTATCACTCCTGTGAATATCACTGGACCTACTCTCCACTTTAAGGCCATTTCCAAACATGATGTTCTCTGACTCCTCAGTAACATCTCAAAGCATGCAGCAATTGGATCTGATAACCAGGAACCCAAGCTCCTAAAGCTGGCAGCCCTCTACATTGCAGCTCCCCTTGCAAAAATGTTTACCCTCACTTTGTGTCATTGTACAGGACTGGATATTTGGAAAACTGCTAGGATTACCCCAGTGTTTAAAAAAGGTGACCCGCTTGATCCATCTAACTACAGACCCATTGCCATACTATCTGTTCTCAGTAAAATTCTTGAGAAACTTGTCACCACCCAAATTATGTCCTTTCTCCTAAAACACAACCTACTAACTGACACTCAACATGGTTTCAGCAAGGGCCATAGTACCTCTACTGCCCTGCTAAAATTGTCGTCTGACATCCTAGTGGCCATGGACTCTGATAGACTAACTGGGACCATCTTTATTGACATGACCAAAGCTTTCGATTTAGTTGACCATTCCATTCTAGCTGCTACCCTTAGCTCTCTAGGTTTAGCACCCAGTGAAGTAAAAATGTTCAATAGCTATTTTAATGATAGGTCCCAATGCATGAAATTTAATTCTACCTACTCAGACACTGTCTATATCAGTATTGGGGTACCTCAAGGGTCGATCTTGGGCCCTCTACTTTTCTCCATCTTTATTAATAGCATTACCTCCAATCTCCTTAGCTCTTCCTCTTTACTCTATGCTGATGACATCATTCTGTATTACAGCTCGAATAGTATTGAGGACATAAACTCTAAACTCTCCAGGGATTATCAGCTTATCCAACTCTGGCTAACCACTCACAAACTTGTTCTAAATAAATTTAAGACACAAGTTATGCTAGTTGGCTCTTGTACCAAACTCAGATACTCCCAACCTCAACTTAATGTCTCCTCATTTGATGGTACATCTGCGGAGTGGTAACCTCTTTCAAATATCTGGGGGTCACTCTTGACCCAACCCTGAGTTTTGACCCCCATATTCAATCTACCTGTAAGCAAGTCAAATCTAAGCTTGGGATAGCCTGCCAGACAAGCAATGCTCTCACTCCTGCCGCCAGACTTGCAATTACCTGTGGTATATTACTTTCTTCTCTCACCTATGGGGTTGCTACTTATGCGTCTGCCAGCAATTTGAGTTTTCAAAAGTGGGATGTTACTTACAATAACATCTGTCGTTTTGCCTCCAGCTCCCAGCAGCTTAAACATCACTGCCTTCTATACTCCGATCTTGGATGGCTCTCACCGAAAGAACTATGGTCCTGTGCTCTTGGATCACTCACTGATAACATCATCAGATCTCAAACACTTAAATCTCTGGCCTGTCTCCTATCCTACCAGAAATCCAAATATGCATTACACTCTGTTGAAAATGCCCCTGTCCTTATTCCGAGACACCATACCCTAAAAGGTAGTCATGCTTTTGTCTGTCATGGCCCCCTCCTCTGGAATTCTCTCCCCCCTAACACTCCATCAATCTGCTTCCCACATCTCCTTTAAGTGAGAACTTAGGCACTATCTCATCTCCTCCCATACATGCTCCTGTTCTAAACCACCATAATGCTTACTCTCGCCCGCTCACCTCCTCCTAGCTGTCACTGTGGGATGGGAGTCTACCCTACTTTTGACGCTCTTCCTTTTCAATCCCTCTACCTTATCTCTACTTTCCCATCCTCTATTTTCCCCTTACCACAGCTAACATATCTACCCCCTTCTCTCTAACTCTTTTTTCTCATCTCCTTTACCTCTGGCACTGTTGTCCCTCTACTCTTCTCACCTCTCTCTCTCTCTCTTTCTTTCACACTCCCCCCTCACTGATTTCCACCAAACCTGTATTTGCTCTCATAGCACTTTATCCCTCTTTACCATGATGTCAGGATGCCTTATTTTGCCTGATTGTACTTTGCCTTATGTTACCTAATTTTGTATCTCTGTGCATTTTTGTTTAGCTGATTGTACTTTGCCTCATGTTCCCTAAATTTTGTATCTCTGTGCATTTTGGTTTTGCTGCCTAAAATTCCTTATATAATCACCACTGTAATGCTTTCATTTGTGCTTTGTTTCCATTAGTGTTTCACTTGAAAGTTTTGTATCTGTACTCTCCCGGGTGATGCCTGAAAATAGTCTCTTCTGGCTAAAGCACTTACCCATTAAACAAAAACTAAATAAAATAAAAATAAAATAAAACATCCAAACATCAAATCAGGATACAACTCATAAAAACTGTTTCACCTGTTACGTAGATACAATTTTTTAAAACCCACAAGGCTGGACATGTAAATTATCTGATGTTTAGTCATCCAATCAAGGTCAGAAAACACTACCACCTTTCCATTCTCTGTAGCATTGCAATCTTTGCTGCAGATAGTGATGGGGGCTGCTTTATAAACTGACTAGGCAGCCAAATAGATAATTTAAATGGCAACTCCTGCAGATTTTAGAAAACTTGTTAGACTACATACTAGATTACCTGATATTTTTAAGATTTATATCCCACTGTACTGTCTGAAGCTCTTATATGCTATGGCTTTTTTTTAACATTCCCACGGAGTTGCCATCACTATTTGAGTTGTTTCAGTATCAAGATGGTGTATCCACACCAAAACATTGGTGGTGTGACAAAGTTTTATAAGATGACATCAGTGCAGACAGTTTTGTTTTTAATTTGTTCTGTTTCATCCAGCTGAGTTGCTTGATCTCATTACCAGAAGGCTCTTTTTTCTACTCAGTTTTACAGTTTGGAAGATATATCAGGCATTAAGGTTTCCTGATAAAGGTTACATAGTGATAGTGAGTCTATGGTCTGGAACAATTAGAACCAGGAATCTGCTGTTTCATTCCTCTGTGGCACAACCCCCTGACTACACTGCTACCATGTCTATCAGCGTAACATAGCTGCAGTTTATTCATGCAGCTGCAGCCAAAGACACAGCCAGCTATTTACTGACATTTTCTGTGACACTCTTTAGAGAAATTCCCTGTCTGTCTGCAGTACCGCAGTGAGCCACTTAAGTGAATCTTTTTAGATATATCACAAAATATTTAGAAATATCTGAAAATATATATGGCTGCAACTTTAACCACACATGACCTTACAGTGATTTCCGTGTACAGTATTTTGTATTTTCCTACAGCTCTAATTAAGAGCAAAGCCACTTTCTCAAATGCTATTGTTGAAAGAGCTACAGTATATGATTTCTGGTCACAATGCATTATTACCCAATTGAACATTAATGCTAGACTCATATGAAGCATTTTCATATGGGGATGTATTTGACTTGATTATCATTAGAAATGTGGGACACAGCCTACCAATATACCTTATGCAATAACAAGACTTCAAAACCACTAAAATATGAGATGTTTTCTATGAGGCAATTTATTTCTACAATAAACCTGACTAATGTATTCTTTTGTGATATATCTTAGCAAACCTAAAAAAGAAACAATGATTAGCTTATAGAAAGTTAAAGATTGTCTTCAGGAAGTCTTTATGATTACAACAGTTGTATTTCTTTTGAGATTACAATTGTTTTTGATTTCGTGGAATATGTTAGTAATTATTTCAACTAGTGCTGTAAGGAATGTTTAAATTCTGACATTGTCTTAAAGGTCACTACCCCCTTCCTTCTCCTGAACAAACAAGACAGACAATGTCCTTGGAGGTAATGGCCATGGCCATGTATTTATTAAACAGGCAATTAGAATTGGTAAAATGTGGTATTAATATCAATCAGTCTGGTGTGACATGTGCAGCAAGGTAGTTACAGTTAATCATTTTGATAACTATATCAACCTAATTATAATGGCCCTCTACTCCCCTTCATAGGGGGCCAACACAACAGAGAGAGTGCTGCTGACTGTGAGCCAAAGCCTGAGAGTTATTCTTCACCTATGGTTGACACCCTTAAAGGTATTAGCCACCAAGGCCTGACCTCTCCTCAGCCTCAGGGCAATCCAACTAAAAATGTGCAAGATACCTTTTTAACCCCTCTGTATAGTCCTGCTAGACTTCCATGCTGCAACCATGCCTGCATGACAGTGACAACCTGCCTGCCTAATCATCTTCTAACAACCAACTGGAAAAGATGAAAAATGAAAACTCATTGGGGAAAAATGGTAAACTTCCTTCTTGACCCTGAAGGCAATTCACCTAAGTTGAATGGTAGGTTCCCTTACTCAATGCTCCTCAGACCTGCATTTTTGATGGGAGGGATTGGATGGATATCTGCTGAAGATGGAGAAGGTGGAAAAAGGCAAAGACTGGTAACACAGACTTAAATCTGTGATGCTCCTCCCCTCTAGCAGGTAGCTCTGGCCCCCTTGGAACCCTGCCTCCCTGCCTGCCTGCCCCTTTCCCTAATGGGTGGAAGCTAACCCCATCATCTGCTCAGTTGTGATTTGGGGGAATGCCCACAGACAAACATCACCTGCTGCCATAAGTTGCAGGCTTCTCCATTGTGTTATAGGTCAGAATCCCCTTCCTTCACCTGAACAGTTGACACAGACTACATGTTTGGAGGAAATTGCCACAGTCAATTAGAAGTGGTAAAGTGAGGTATATATATATATATATATATATATATATATATATATATATATATATATATATTATATATATATATGTATATGATATAATGGTGAGATGTCAGATAAATGATTTATCTACACAAGTGCTGTTTGACAGTGACCTTATGAGTGGCATAAGCCACGAGTGAAGTGTCTGCGTTCAAACAGCACAAGTGTAGACAAATCATTTATCTGATAGCTCACTATTGCATATTTCATTTATGCAATAGGGATGCTTTCTGTAGGTGCAGGAACATTTGCTTTTGACTGTTTATCTTTTTTCAATTATAATTTCTGGGACTTTTTGTTAACTTTCCTAGTATAGGTTCAACTAGCGTAGCGGTTGCTTTTAAATGAAACACCACTCTTTTTGTAGAAAATGTTGTGCTAAACACATTTTATGCTCACAGTATCATGCTATCTTTTTCATTTTAAAGTAATTTGCATTTGTTTGTCGAAAAAGTGAAAAACAAAACTGAATTTTCTGCTGTATTTTTTTGCTAATTATAAAAAATTAAAATGTTTATATAAATGAAACAGCACTCACTTTGTAGATATGTGTGTGCTGAACAACTTTCATGCTTACAGTACCATGTTATAATTTTTTGTTTTAAAGTTTTTTTTTACATTTGTTCATCAAAAAAGTGAACAAAAAATTGAATGTTCTGCTATTTTTGCTAATTATTGAAACATCTATAAGGTATCTATAAATAAAACACCACTCATTTTGTAGATTATTTTATGCTGAGCAACTTTCATGCTTACAGTACCATGCTATTTTTTTTTTTCATTTTGAAGTTATTCCCATTTGAATATGGTTAGTACTGTTACTGAGGTTGAACATTCTGAATGAGTTCCGGAGAGATTTGTGACTTAGTAACTGTGTATAACTGAGTAACTGTGTGTATAAATGAAATTTATGCACACAGTTACTCAGATATAAAGGATTGTGTATGAGCAGTCATTCACAAGAAGAATTTTCTTGTATCGAGAGGTTTCCTTTGTAACAGATGACCTTGAGAGTGCAGCTCGAGAGGTGCTCTGTTACCAAAGGAATCTTGAGATACAAGAATATTCTTCCTTGCGTATGACTGCTCATACTCAATCTTTTATAGTGTATGGACAGTCACAGCATAGAAAATAGTACAAAACCAGCTAGTGAAGAGAATGGAGAATAGAAATTTTAGTTTATTATTTTTAACTGACAGTGTGCGGCAAATGTTTCTGTAAGTTCAAGTTTAAAAAAAACAAACTTCCAGCTTAACTGGACAGAGGAAAGCAACTATGTGGCAGCATTCAAAGTTGGTCTGCTGTGGTAGTGACATCACTAGTGCAACAGAACAACATAATGATGTTACTACTGCAGCAAAGCAAGCATATTCCAGACATGGAATTCCATGCATAACAGCATTCCACCATACACTATAAATTGATTTATCAAACTCCATTTATCTCCACCTCAATGGCATAAATATATATATATATATATATATATAAAACATACTCTAGGGTGTGCAGTCGCATTCTGATATATGCACACCTTTGTGTGCATTGTTATGCAAAAAGCCTCAGGCAGAATGTGTAAACTGCCAAGGCATGCATATATCAGAGCATGACCACACACCCTAGAGTGGGTTCTCTATCTTATAAAATGGCAAAATTGTTTTGGAGGGGGATAAAAGTGTAGGTGTGCAGTCATACTCTGATATACACATGATCACCTGATGGCCTTTGTCCAATGCCACTGATTCCTTTTTCTAGCTCATTTTATAAATATATATTTATATACACACACACACACACACACACACACACACACATATATTAGAGGCAAAAAACTCTGTTTAATGCATTAGTTAGGGTTGTTCCACAGTGACAAAAGCGAGGAAATTTGGTGTTAGGGTTAAAGGCCCCCCTTGGACCCCCCTCCCACACCCCCAAACAGCATCAGGGTGCACATTGGAATTGTCAGCCCTAACTCTCACCCCATCAGATGTGTGAAGAAGCAGAGGTATAGGAGAATGGGTTGAGAGTTAGGACCAACAACCCCGACGTGCACCCCAATGCCGTTTGGGGGTGTGGGCAGGGTCAAGGGGGGATTTTAACCCTAACACCAAATTTCCTTGCTTTTGTCACTGTGGAACAACCCTAACTAATGCATTAAATGGAAATTTTTACCTCTAATTTCCCTTCTTTTTGAGAATGATAATGAGAAATAGTGAATGTAATGTGGCGGGCGCTCCAGCCACGTGACGTCTTGTCCCAAAGTAACATGGTCCCTCAAACGCAAATGCTAATGAGCATGGTGACACAAAGCAGAACAGTACTGTAGACACAAATGGTTATAATAATGCAAGCGCAAATGAAAACACAAAGGGAAATGCACATGGTGCCGTAGACGGGAACAGTAAGTGAAAAGTGCACGGAACCGCAAGCAGAAGCGGTAAGGGTAACAGTAATGTAAGTGCACAGGCTGGTTTTCCCCAAAAGCTGCATAGAGAAAGACAGTGAGTACAAAGAATGTATGCATAATAATGGGTCTTGGAGCAGAAAATGAGGAGTTGGAATACTAAATTGCTTGTATCTCAGGAACCGTATGAAGTAAAACAAATTTAAAAGTCATATGATTTATGACTTTCCTGGCTAGTTTTGTACTTAGCCCCTATTAGGTGGCTAAGCATTTTTCTGACAAAAAGTCTTTAACTCGCACCGTTTCCGAGATACGGGCCCTGAAAGGCACAGTGAATGCCGTAATGTTATCCTAGGGGGAAAAAATTAGAAGTTCGGAGTGCCATAACTTTGACTCCCTGTAATATTTTTTCACCAAACCACTAAAAGGCATATCTGTGGGATGTTGGCTTTCTTCCCTCTAAATTTCAGCCCAAAAGTCCAAACCGCTATTTTGCAGCAGGGCGGCAAAGGATTCCTGTAATGTGGCAGACACCGTAATGTTATCCTATGGGAAAAAGTGCCAACTTTGGAGTGCCGTAACTTTGCCACCCTGTAATATTTTTTCACTGAAATACTGAAAGGCACATCTGTGAGATGTTGGTTGCGTTCTCTCCAATATTCAGCCCAAAAGACCTAACCATTCTTTTGCAGCAGGGTGGCAAAGAATTGCTGCCATTTTCCCACAGCCTGGAAAAGTACTGCCAAACTTTGTGAAAGCTTTCGCAAATTCATGCGACAGTGTCACAAATGCGAAAGTACTTTGCAAAAGTACTTTTTCCAGAAATTTGAAAAACATATTTCTGGGATGTTTTACCTCAAAATAAAGACATGCTTATCATCCTCAGGGTCCGACGACATGAATACAAAAATAATTAGGTTGTTAGAGGGTCCCAAATTTAAATGCAAAGCATTTTTCTGATGACCAACTGAAAACAAAATGGTGGATTTGTGACAGTAAAAGGGCCATTTGCGAAAGTAAAAACTGCATTTGCGACACTGTTGAACTTTTTGTTAACTTTTCCCATTGACTTATAATGAGAAATTGTCTTTTGAATAACTTTTGAGCCATTTAATATTTTTTCGTGAAATCTTCAAAAGGCACTTCGGGGACCCTGGCCGCATGTTCCTTGAAGATTTTGGACCAGACGCAAGAACTGTGTGACCTGTAGAGACGAGCAAATAATTCCAAAAAAGCATAAACGTGTGCTCAGATCACGCTTAATAACTCCGCAGCCGTATCTCCAAACAGTACAAAAGCTGGCATATCCCAATACGTATGGTTCTTGATAATGTATTCCAAATTTCAGGCAAATCCATTGAACAGCTGCAAAGTTATTAAGGTGCTACATTTTGGGTTTAACATGTAAATGGCTCCTCAGCCCTAACTATGAGTAGCACTACCGTGCTACCATAATATATATATATATATATATATATATATATATATATATTCTTTTCAAAATACTTTGCTAATGCATCAGTTGGGGTGGATACCACAGTGACAAAAAGCAGAGATAAGGCATTGGGTTTCCAACCTAGTGCCCCACCCCAATGTTCCCATTACTACCACCACCCCATCCCCACCCTCCACCTAACAACAGGTGTTGGGGTGTGCCATGGGAGTCATAAGGCTCAACTCTCACCCCATTCCATGTGTAAACATGTTTACATGCTACAGTATAAGACAATGGGGTAGGAAGTTGAAACCCCATAACTTATACCACATGCCTGCCAGTCTGTGAAAGAGTGAGGGAGGTGGAGGTGGGGTGGTAGGGTTGGGAACCCTGGAGGTGGAGTGTTAGGGTTGGAAACAATAACAGCTCATTTCCCTGCTATATCACTGTGGTATCCACCCCAACTGAGTCATTAACAAATTTGTTTGCAAAGAATTTCCCTTCCTTTTCAGATTGTATAATTGTATCCTCACTTCACCTGCCCTCTGATCCCTCCATCAAGGTAGTACAACACTTTCCATAAATCACAGTGGGATAATACAACAGTGCCCATATGTCACAGTGGGAGAACAGAGTCCAAGGAGTGCAGGGTCTGAAGGACCCTGTGCTGCCATCCCTTCATCAAGATAGTACAACACTATCCATATGTCTCAGTGGGAGCACAGGGTCTTTGGACCCTGTGCTCTCATCCCACCAGCAAGATAGTACAACAATATCTATATGTCATAGTGGGAGCCAGGTTTCTTCAAACCCTGTGCTCCCACCCCTCTATCCAGATAGTACAACAGTGTGAAAAATTGGAAACACTGTCAAATTTATGAGTGTGCATGGAAACTGTGAAATGAACGCTTGCAACGTGCTCATTTTTGGGAATTTTTTCACCAAATTTTCAACTTCAGCATTATGGGACCTCCCCTCATAAACAGTGAAACTGTGATTTTGTTAAACCATCCCAAAAGTTGATTTTGCACTGTGACAGCACTATTGTACACCACAGTTGTGAAATTACATTACATAGAGGATGTGCAAAATTACAGCTGTTCTGTTCATAAGGTGGTATGAAAAAATGGCACTGCTGAAAATCTGGAGTGAAAATATGAAAAATTGGCAAAGCTATGAGAGTGCATAGAAAGTGCTCAATGCACACCCATAGCTAAGTCATTTTTGAGGAATTTGTTCACCAAATTTTCAACATGGGCTTTATGGGTCCTCCCCTCATGAACAGTGGTACCATCATTTTGTTAATCTCTGCCAAAAGTTGATTTTGCACAGTGACCATGCCATTCAGCACCACCGGTGTGAAAACAGTTTGGGCAGAATATGAAAAATGACAGCTGCACTGTTCATAAGGAGATGTTAAAAAATGGTAATGTTAAAAATCTGGAGTGAAAATGTTAAAAATTGGCCACGTTGCCAGCATGCATAAAACCTGTGTGATGCACGCTCGTAATGCAGTCATTTTTGGGAATTTTTTCACAAAAATTTGCAACATGGGCTTTTTGTGACCCTGCCACATGAACTGTGGCACTGTCATTTCATTTCTTGGTCCCAAAAGGTGATTCCATGTAGTGAACAGGAAATCACCATTCAGGACCAAAGAAAGAAACAACAGTTTCAGTGTTCATGAACTGGGGTCCCAGAAACCCCACATTGAAAATTTGGTGCAAAAATTCCTAAAATTGACTGAGATAGAAACATAAGTTGAACCCCTCATTGAGTCCTATTATAGAGCACTTACCCAATTCCTCACTTCGCAGTTTGGCTTTGAAGAGTGCAGACATGTCCCAGTCCGGAGAACATCATGACTTCCAACCTTCAGAGAGTGAGTATGGCTGAGGGTGTGTGGGGAAGTGGGTACACAGAGGGAGGTGGGGATGGGCAAGATGATGATGGACCATTTTCTTCATTACAGGTGCAAACAAATAAAATAAAAAAAACAAAACCTCAGAGGACAGTTTTCTTCATTTACAGGAAGAAAACATAAAAAAATCACATTTGGGCACAGTGGGGTGGGGTGGGCTGCCAGTGTGCCGCTTGAGTTGGGGAGGCATACATGATGCCAACAGGGAGATTGGGTACCCCTGTTAGCAATGAAAGATGGTGTGTGGAGACATGTGACACCGGGAGTGGGTTTCCCAGTGTTGGAAATCAAAACATAAGTTATCTGGGCACACTGGGGTGGGCTCCCAGTGTGCCAGAATAGTGGAGAAGGGGATACAATACATTAGTAATGGGCACACAGTGCTGACAGAGGGATTGGGTACCCCATGTTGGAAAGCAATGTGTGGCACATTACAGTACTTCAATCAGGATCATCTGTCAAAATTATTGACATTTTTGATGCAGGATTCTGTTCTGCTTCAAAGAAAATGCTTTGGTGAATGCACTTTGAAGAGTGCAGACATCTGCCAGTCCAGAGAAGATCTCAGCTCCCGACCTCCGTTGGGTAAGCATGGGTGAGGGGGGTGCAGGGAGGTGGGTGCACATAGGAAGGGTGGGGATGGGGAAGGGGATGGGGAGATGACAATGGACAGTTTTGTTTATTACAGGTCAAAATAAATACCACAGGGAATGGTTTTCTTCATTTACAGGATGAAAACATTAAGAAAACATATGGGCACCCTGGGTGGGCTCCCAGCGTGCCACTGGGTTGGGGGCATACATGATGCCAACAGGAGTTGGGCCCCTGGCCTTGGCAATAAAATGATGAGGGAGACATCCAGCACTGGGAGTGGGCATCCTGGTGTCAGAAATCAAAAATGAAGTTATCTGGGCACAACGGAGTGGGCTCCCAGTGTGCCAGAATAGTGGGGGTGGGGAAACAGCGCAATGCCAACACAAAGATTGGGCACCCTGTGTCAGAAAGCATTGTGCGGCACATTACAGTACTTTGATGTAGGATCCTGCATCCAAATTATTGAAAATTTCTATGCAGAATTCTGCATGAAAGAAAAGACCTTGGGGAATGTTTTTCTTCTTTTCACAGGTTTTTTGAATAAATAATACATTTGGGCATACTGGGGAGGGCTTCCAGTATGCCCAGTACACACTATGTATTGTGTGCACAAAGCAGGTCTTCCTTGAATCTGCAGCTGACAGCATGAGTTCCAGCTGTGGCTGCAGAAGTCTAGAAAATACCTTTCTTCTCATACAGAGAATGGACTCCAAGCCATTCTCTGTATAAACTGGCATCCAAAAAAAAAATCTTTGGGTCCAGCTTAAAACACAAAAACGAAAGCATCAGAAAACACCTAAACAGGTTCTCTTTAGCTGTTTTCTGATTTTTTTTTGTTTTTAAAACCTTCAGTACTTCAACATCCTTGCTAAGCAGCAAAACACAATGGTGGCAGCAACACAGCTCAATCGATCGCAGGACTGTGCGAAAAATACCAGCATTCTTTGTGAAAAGAAGCTGGTATTTTTCACACAGTACTCCTTTCACTCAAAAATAAGCTGGTATTTTTTGCACAATAATCCTATTGTGAAAAAAGTGTATTTTGTGCCTGACATATACATTTTCCCATAGAAATAATGAGAAACTTTAAAACGTCATCACTTTTGAATCAATTAATATTTTTCTCGCCAAACTTTCAAAAGGCACATCTGCGACCCAAAGGCTTTCTATGCTGAAAATTTTAGATCACAACATATAGACATTCCTGAGATACAAGTGAGTAAAGAAATGTTAAAAAAATGAATTTTTCTGTTTCTTCAACACTTTATTTCTCAGAAACCACTTGACAGATTCCCATGAAAATTGGCAGGTCAATAGACCTACCCTAAAGATTATGCATGCCAAATTTCATGCAAATCCATTTAAGGGCTCTGAAGTTATTAAGGCTCAAAATTTAGACTTTAACATAGAACTGCCATTTCATCCCAACTATACTGGTGCTATATATATATATATATACTGTATATATGTATATATATATATATATATACACACACACACACACACACACACACACACACACACACACACATGTCTTGTGTGATGTGTGCAGCAAAGTAGTCACAGCTATTCATTTTGATAACCATATCAATTGAATTGAAATAGTCCTCCACTCCACTTTGGAGAGGGGCCAACACACCAGGTATAACATTCCATGTGACTCTGACCTCTGAGGTATGAGGGGTGGCTTTTCATGGGCCAGTCAGCAAGGTATCTTCCTCCATCAGAGTGTGCCATTGCCTGGGGGCTGAAGCCTGTGAGTTATCCCTTGCTCATGGCTGACACTGTGATGGTATCAGCAACCAAAGCCTCAAATCTCCCCAGCTACAGGACAATCTACCTTTAAAGTGGGCTATATCATGTTAACCCCTCAGTGCAAACCTGCAAGGCAACTATGTTGCCACAAAATGAGCATCACTTTGTTGCTTGGTTCTTAGATAAATAAACAAACAATGCTTATCCCCCACCAGATACATTACACCATAACTTCCCACAAAACACATCATAAGTCTGCTAAAAATCTATCACTACCTAAATCTGATTAATGAGCGCCATCTTTAACATGCAACAGGGGAACCATCGCCATGATCCTGTCATGCTGCAGCACAACTCCACCAATGGAGTCTACAACATACCTCATAGCAATGCCTGTCAAACCACATGCTTTCTCCACTGTGCTAGGATTCTGAGCTTGGCACCAACATTGCCACTGAAACATGTGTGACCATAGTTGTTGCATATTTGGCCATTCATGATACAAAACTACTAAGTCCTCTTTCATCAACCGCTGCAGTTCCAGTGACTTCACCATTCCCAAATAATTTCCTCCCTGGTGGATGACCAGTGTATCAGAGGACCATGATGTTGAGCTTCAGCTGTGATACAAGAGAGCCATTTCACCCCCCACAGTTTATACCTCTTCAGCCCATCCAGTAAACTTGTGCATGCCAATAGTCTATAAAGAGCTTCTTGCCCCTTCAGAACTGCTGTGCTCATAAACAAAATAGTGCTTTGAACAAAAGAGTAGTCGCAGATCCATACATATCTTCCTCAGTCTTCATGATCTTCCAAAAAACAGAAACAGAAAGGTTAAAGCAACTGTGGCTGCACAGTAGCTTTCAGAATCTTAGGACTTCCACTGCTCTAACGAATGGTTATATGCATCCATCCAGCACTCTACTCTGCCATGTCAGGCAGCTCCTGTGTGAAAGAAGTGAGTGTTGTACAACTCCTGTGAATCAGCCCCCATGTCCTGCAGACATTGTGCAGCAGATGACAAAACTGGAATGCAAACTAATAGTATCAGAAACACTACCAGTTTCAAGAGTGGTATTTATAGAACGAGGGCTATTCGACTCTTACATGGTTGGTTGAAAAGATGGTGCATAGGGAGAATTTTACATTCCTTCATAACTGAGGTACATTTACTAATACTGAACTACTCAGCATGGATGGACTGCATCTGAAAATAAGAGGTTCTAGAATAATAGGTGCAAGGATTAGGAAGGAAATAGATGAAGCATTAAACTAAAGGATGAGGGGCAAGGGGAAGGGAATATGAGCCTTATTGACAAGAATAATGCAAGGGAGGAAGATGAAATGGTGATCCAAACTGATGAGATCTGTAGGGGTATTTTAATTAATGTACAGAGCTTAAGAAAGTGCTGGATTTTCCACTATTTTCTGAGGGTTATACTGGGCACGTACAGCTCTCTGAGATCATGAGCAGTAGAAGGAGCCCCCCTCCCCCCCCTTTGTCTAGCTTCCTGCCCTAACCCTTTGTCTTCTGTTTCTAGCAAACACCTTCCTGATTAAATCTTCTGTTTTTCTTCCCTCCCCACAGGTTGCAAGCCCTCTCAACTCCCTTCCACAGCCAGAAAAGCAGCTAGCACAGCCCAGGTACAGAGCAACTGGGGAACTGTGTTAGCCCGTTACTTCTTATGCAAAGACTGCAACACCCCCCACCCTGGGCAGACATTACCCTTATAGGTAGTCCAGGTCATGTGACATATCACATTTTGTGAGCTATCACATGACCTGTCACTTCTAGGACTAGCCCCCCTTTTTCTCTATTGGTTTTTTTTTCTGCTTCACCACTAGGAGTCACTGTTGTATACTAAGTTACACTGCAGCCTTAGCATAATTTAACCCTTTCTATATTAGCTCATGGCCCTGTCCTGTGCCAGCTCACTATTAGCAGCCACATCCCAAGTGTTCCTCTCAACCTCACCCAACCGGGACTCGAACCCTCGATCTCCCTCACTGTAGTTGGTAGCCCTAACCATTAGGCCATCCAAGCGACTACTTTTTATCTAAGTTTTTATGCCTCTTAAACCCCATTAGTCTACACCAGTCCTAGACCTTCTTGTGCAACTGCCCACCCCCATTTCCATTACTGATCCTGAGTCACCCAGCTGGTGTGTTAGTGTATTGGTGCCCTATACCCTTTACTTCACTAAGACTCACTATTTACATCTGCATCAGAGTACTACTCCACCCGGCACCCCCCATATGCTCTCCTGCTGTACAACTGCCATGCAGGACCCTAAAGGCTTAGTAATACTTGCTCTGATCATAGCAGCAATTATCCTTACTAGCAAATATAGTATAAGCACCAACTAAATTGGTGCTGCCCCCCTTAACACAACTATGTGCCTGCCACTATGTTCAAAATTACTGGTAGCAATCATCACCTCATCAGACAGCCTGGTCACTATACCAGCTCGCTGTACTTACCCAGCCTCTCCCTGATAACCCGCCTCACCCCTCCGCTATACTACAAAAAGCAAGGACCGAATAGTAGGCTCAAGCCAAAAAACAAGCTTAAAATTTTTTAAATGCTTCCTACTAAGGATAGCTGTGCTGCTCCTCCTCTTATCAGGTAACATCCACCCAAACCCTGGCCTAGTGCAGCAGCTGCACCAACATGGATCTAACTTTGGAATGCTAAAGCTAGCATCAATCAATATTTGCAGTCTCCTGGCCAAATATAATGCTCTTCGAGTCTGGATCACCCAGCACAGACTGGATGTGCTGTCAGTGGTAGAGACCTGGCTTAATTAATAATAATAATAATAATAATAGCTTTATTTATAAAGTACCTTTCAGAACCCCTAACACCTCTGACTCTGCTGTTTCCCTGGATGGATACACCCTTTTTAGGAATGACAGGTTGGGCAAATGGGTTGGGGGATGTGCTATCTATCTCAGGAATACTCTACAGGGGCATGCCTTCCCCCTACTGGACACCAGGAGAACCATCCAGACCCCAGCCATACGACTACTCCTAGGGACCAATAGCAAGACTCTCACTGTAGTCTCTGTCTATGCGATTAGTGACCATTCCACGGTTCTTTGCCTTTGGTCAAGCAAAGCTCCTAAACTACCAGGAAAAAACGGTAACACATCGGGTCCTAAAACCTGAGCAGCTCAAACATTTGAAGGTCTCCCTATTAAAACAGACTGGACTCCTATTGATGCTGCTCAAAATGTAGAACAAGCCCTAGAATATTTCATTGCTAAATTCAACACAATCTGGGATAACTATGCCCCTGTAAAAAAGCAGAGGGGGAAGAGCTTTCTCAATCCTTGGATTACAGTACTCGAACCCTCATAAATTTTATGGCCAACAGAGATAACCTCTGACATAATGCTCGGGCCACAGACAAGCAAGCTGACCTGCAGTAATACAGAGCTACAAGGCATGCCTACACCAGGGAGGTCTGTCTAGTGAAAATCAACCACTTCAAAGAGGATCTCACAATTTCCAGGGGGGATAGCAGGCAATTCTGGAGCAACATCAAATACATCACAGGCAATTCCAATAAGTCATCCCCCTCCATGTTGGATATAAATGGGGTAGTCACCCAGGACCCCAAGCTCATTGCTGGCACTTTTAACTTGGCCTTCTCTGACCTGATTGGTATACTTCCCCCTGACTTCCTCAAAGTACCAGACAACTCAACTGACACTAGGAGTTGTGACATCCATCTAGGTCATCCCCCTATCCACTTTAAGACAGTCTCCAGGATGGAGGCTAAAAAGTACCTGCTAAAGGTGTTTGGAAAGTCTAGGTTTAGTAGTGACTCACTAGACCTTAAGCTCATTAGTCAAACCATTGATGAAGTCCTAACACCTCTCACAAAGCTGTTAAATAAGTTATTACGCCTCGGCCAGTTCTCCCGGTGGTGGGAAGCAGCTGAGGTTACAAATGTACATAAAAGTGGTGACTGTGCCCAGCACACTAATTACTGTTCAATCTTAATCCTCCCCCCCGAAGGTGCTTGAATGTATTGTGGCAGATCAACTAAACGAGTACCTAGAGAAGTACCAAATCCAATGCTTACAATAGCATGGATTCCGGAAGGCACATAGCACCACCACTGCCTTGCTTGAGTACACTTCCTTTATATATAATGCCCTTGACCGAGGGTAGCTTGTGGGGGTGACTTACATCGGCCTCACAAAAGCTTTCGACATGGTCAACCACACCCTCCTCTTAAACGCCCTCAGTGAGACTGGCCTATCAAATGACTCAGTTGGGTGGTTTTGTAGTAACCTTGGAAGTAGGTCCCAATGAGTAAAAATAAGTGGCATCTTATCTGATAGCAGGCAAGTGTTATTCGGTGTCACCCAAGGCCTGATCTTGGGTCCATTACTCTTTAGCCTCTTTCTCAATAATCTCCCCAGGCATGCTCGAATAATATGCTGCTATATGCAGATGATGCCGTCATTTATACCAGTCTGCTTGACCCACTCCCACTTGAAACACAGCTCCAGGTTAGTTTCTTTGACATTGAGACCTGGTTTAAAAGCCATAAACTGCTAATGAATTAAAAGAAGAGCAAGATCATGCTCTTCTTTACCCCACACAACAGGTACAAATTGCACAAACTAACCATACTGAACAGTGAAGGCTCACTGCTTGAACAAATCCCAAATTTCAAGTACCTTGGGTTCACTCCAGATGCCTTACTCTACTATGGTACGCACACTGACCTTGTTGCAAGGGCAGATAATATCAGGATAGGACTTTATACAGGCACAGGCACTGCATGATCCCAGATTCACTCCAGACTGCCGTAACTAGTTCAATTCTATCACTGACTACAGCTTAATTGTTTACAGAGGAGCCACGGACACCACACTCAAAAGGATCTGCACACCCCTCAATAAGGCATGCAGGTTGATTACTGGAGCTCACAGGCTAATGCATACTTGTGATCTGTGTACACAGACCAACTGGTTAAACCTGAAGGTAAGAATCACCTATCAGACCTGCCTTATGGCAAAATAAAATAAGTCTTGGCTAGTCTACCCCTGTTGCTCAGAAATACCTAATCCCTGCATCTAACCCCCACCAAACTCAGGGCATGTCGCACCTCCCAGGTACAGCATTGCTTTTCATACAGAGCACCCTGCTGGCTAAATTACCTCCCCACTGGTATTCGGGAAGAGTTCAAGACTGGCCCTTTTATTTATTTTTATTTATTGAAATGTTTCACCAGGAAGGCACACTGAACAAAAAATTGCTTATCTCCTGGTGCAACGGGTTGGGGTTACAACAAGAGGATGAGAAATAACAAAGACTCACAATAAATGAGGTAAGTGCAGTTACAAATGAGTTGGACAATTTAAACAGTATAAATAACAATTGGTAAGCAGTACAAGCATTACAGCATGTAAAAGTTTTACAGCCAATAGGCAGGCACAGATCATGAAGCCATCGTGCAGACAAAACAATATGTGACAAAAACCAGACATGGTGCCTGGATGTTCTAAGTACAAGGCTCATATTCAGTAAACAAGTGCTAGCGTTGGAGTCAGGAGGGAGAGGACAATAACCACTGCAGAGGTGAAGGGCTATCCTAGGAATGATGGAGAGGAGGTTATGAGTAAAATGGGAAGGGGGGAGGGAAAAAATACCTAATCCCCCATTGGTAAGAGAAAACCCTGTGAGGAGGAGCTGGGAAAGAGCTAGAGTAGTTAAAGGGAGACAGGATGCAGAGAGGAGGCAGACAGCTGGCCTAAATCCCCTTCAGGATGTAGTGAACCTTGTAAGGGTTCAGGGTGCTGGAGAGTAGGATGAAATGAGGAGGTGATTAGGAAGGATTAAAGGAGGTTCAGTTGGAAGAGAGGAAACTGTGAAGTGCAGTGGAGAGGGAGTAAGTGGAAGAAAAGTGGTAAATCTGAGGGGGAGGAGTATTTCAGATTTTAGGGAAGCGGTAGGAAAATCCAGACTGGCCAATGAGGGTAGAATGGCAAGGGATCAGGGTGTGCGTATCGTTTGATCTCAGGGGGTGGGAGGGGGTGGAAGGGTTAGAAATGGAGAATGAGAAGTAAGAGGGGAGAGCATCAAGCCAGAATTTGGAGGTCAGTTTGGCACAGTGGGATAGCTGGCAGTTAGACAAAGGTGAGAGTGTAATCTTAGGAAACATCTCTCTGCACTTAGTAGCTGTGGCTGCTGACTATAACATATGAACATACAAAATTTGTCAGCAGATAAATGCCTAATGGTCTATCAAGTCTGCTCGAATGTGCAGCTAGCACCCTTATTCTGCTGCTAACCCTCCCTCCCACCCTCTCCTCCCTTGACCCTCTCGCTTGCCCTGTCCCAGATCCTTTTGAAGCAACCCACTGTTCTACTGGATACCACTTCTGCTGGTGATGCATTCCACCCAACTACCACCCTCTCTGTAAAAAAAAGTGTCTCCTCATCTCCTTCCTGAACCTTCCTCCATCCAGTCTCATAACATGCCCCCAGATGTCCCTCCTCTCCCTTACTTTGAATCTACCCCTCCGTACCTGTCTTGTTTATTCCTTTCATGTACTTAAAGGTTTCAATCATATCCCCTCGTCCCTCCTCTCTTCCTGCAAGTGCATGTTCAACTCCCTCAGCTTCCTCTCGAATGGTAAGTCCCCCAGCCCCTGGATCATCTTTGTCACTCTGTGCTGCACTCCCTCCAGTAACTTAATGTCCCTCTTCAGAAACAGGCACCTGCACTGCATGCAGTACTCCAGGTGTTGTCTAACTAATGATCTATACAGTTCTAGAATCACCTCCCCCCTCTTTGAGGATATACCCCCTTCAGTGTAACCCAGCATTTTGTTGGCCTTTGCAGCTGCCTTCCTACATTGTGCCGAGTTGTTCAATGACCCCACAATAAGCACTCCCAGATCCATCTCCTCCTCTGTTTCAGCTAGCTGCACTCCCCCCAGCTGGTAATTCCTCCTTCAGTTTTTCACCCCATAATGCAGCGCCTTGCACTTCTTGGCATTGAATCCCAGTTGCCAGGTGTACGATCAGGTTTCCAGCTTTACAAGATCATCCTGCAATCCCTGCCATCCCCCTTGCTCATCCATCACCGCTCCTATCTTGGTGTCATCAGCAAACAGACTGGTCTTGCTCTTGATGCCCAATGATATGTCTGCAATGAATATCCCAAACAACACTGATCCCAACACCTAGCCCTACGGAACACCGCTCATCACTGTCTTTGGGGATGAGATCTCCCCACCCACTACCACCCTCTGTTGACTTCCCTGAAGCCAGTTCCCTACCAATATCACCAGCTTTGCACCCACCCCAGTGCCTTCTAACCTACTTCCCAGCCTCCCATTTGGCACCAAGTTGAATACCTTACAGAAGTCCAGGTACAGGACATCCACTGTATGGCCACCATCCAATTGCCTAGTTACCCAGTCATAGAACTTCACCAGGTTGGTTTGGCAGGATCTGCCACTTACGGAGTCATGCTGTCTGCTATCCTGTAGCCCTTTGGCCTCCAGGAGGGCCACCAGTCTCTCCTTCAGGATAGTCTCCATCAGCTTACTCATGATGGATGTGAGGCTCACTGGTCTGTAGTTCCCTGGTTCATCCTTGGGGCCTCTCTTGTGGATGGGCATCACAAAAGCCATCCTCCAGTCCTAAGGTACACACCCTTAGTGTAGTGAGACATTGAATAGGTCTGCCAAAGGTCCCGCCAGGACCTCTGCCAGCTCCTTCAGTACCCTGAGGTAGATGCCATCTGGACCTGGTGCATTGTCCACCTTCAGTGCACTCAAATCCTCCAGAACCCTGCCATCCATGATTTCCCCATCCATCACCCCCTCCCCCTCCATTCTCGCCCTTCCTCCTCCCTTGGGTATCACCCCCTCCTCCTTAGTAAACATCAAGCAGAAGTAATCATTTAGTGCGTCTGCCTTATCACTCCCTGCTTCCACCCACCCTCCCCTTCCTAATCCTTACTATATGGTTCTTACAGCTCCTTTTCTCCCTGATGTACCTGAAGCAGTCCATCTCCCCTTCTTAATGCCCTGCACCAGCCTGAGTTCCTTAGATGCCTTGGCTGCCCTTACTGCTCTTGTCACTTCCTTTGATTCCTTCAGGTACTCCTCCCTGTCCTCCCCATCCCCTCCCTGTTTTTTGTACCTCCTAAAGGCAGCTCTTTTCCTCTTTACCTTTCCATGACCTCCTTGCACACCCAACTAGGTTTCTTTGTCATAGCCTTGCCTCCACTATCCCCAGCTTGTTGAGCTCTCACCTCTGGTTAGTGTCCATACTAGCTTGAATTCTGGCCAGGTACTATTTTACCACTTCCCCCATCCTCCCGAAATGGGCTTTCCTGAAGTCCAGCCCCCTTGTGCCAGATTCCACTCCTTCCTTGCCCATATCCAACGTGAACCATACTGAGTGGTGGTCACTCACTGCCAGCAGTTGTTTCACCCTCAGTTCCATCAAAAATTCCCCATTTTCCAGCACAAAGTCAAGGATATTCCCTAATCTGGTTGATTCACTGACCATTTGCATCTGGAAGCTGCTGTCCCAGAAAGCATCCAGCAGTACCTGCTTCCTTCTATTCCTGGCTGTTGGGGTACTCCAATCCACTCCTAGCATGTTAAAAGTCCCCCACAATCACCACACTACCCTTCTCACAGGTCCTCCTGATCTGTTCCACTAGTTCCCTGTCTAACTCCTCTTTCTGAGAGGGTGGCCTATACACAGCTCCTATCCTGAGAGTCCTATTCTTGGAATCCTGGATTTGAATCCATAGTGACTCTGTGCTACCCTCCTCCCCTTCCTCCCATACACACTTCAGTCTTCCCTCATATATAAGTCACTCCTCTCCCTACATGCACCTTTCCTCTCCTCTCCCTACATGCACCTTTCCTCTCCTTCCCATCCCCTTAACACCCCTCCCCACCCCTTCTGTTTCACTCACTTTCCTTCTACCCCCTCACCTCGCCCCCCTCATATCTCATCCACCTCTTCTCACTACCTCCCTTCCTTCCCACCCACCTACTCTTGATTCTGCTCCAACCACCACTGCCCTGTCCTCTCCATCCTTCTTCTAAATCCACCCCCATGGTATTCAATATGGTCTCACCCTCCTACCTACCTCACCCCCTCCCCTATCATGCCTACACTCTCTCCTCTACTTTCCATCCCTCCATAAGTGTCCATCATTTCCCCCTCTCCCATTATACTGTACACCTCATCCCCCACCCTCTATCAATGCATACCTCCAGCAGCAGCATTTTCTTACTATTACCTTACTATTGCTTTGATCTGTTTATTGGTTATGTTTTTTGCAGAATGTATGAATTTGTCTCCACACCTCCATGTTAATTTTCCCCTGATCTAACTTGTTTTTTAACACGTTTTGGTGCACTTAGGCTATTCCTCTGAATGTACCAACATAACAGTATTCTACCTTGCCTCAGTTGTACTTATCATGTTGTTATCAAATTGTATGTCAAAATTATTGGTTTTATATGCCATTGTATTCAAATGTTTTTCCAATGTGGAACTTTTGTAAAAGAGCCTCTTGTTCAATGGTATTGTAATCTGATATATAAATAAATAATACAAAACATAAATAAATAAGAAACAAAGAAGATTAATTTACAATTTTTTTATCCAAATAGAACATACAGATTTGCAGGGTAATGGAGACCTGGTGGACTGGTGAGGATAATTGGAATAGGGACATACCTAGCTATAAGCACTACAGTAAGGAACTCTGTGATAGATGTGGTGAAGGAGTAGTGATTTACATAGCTGTGGACATCATGGTGGAGGAGCTGGACTGGAGTGGAGGGGAACAACTAGAGCACGTATGGGTGAAAATATTCCCAAGGAAGAGTAAAAAGATTATTTTGAATGTGATGTACTGATCACCATCACAAGATGATTGTTTAAACAACAAAATGTTGAAGTTCCTAGAAAATATTGATCCTGAAGAAAATAACATTATGTTAGGCAATTTTAATATGATCAATATTGATTGGGTTACATAGGAGGGCTCTTCAATACTTGAGAGGCAATTCCTGAAGGCCAGTGATAAAATAGGGTTGAAACAGTATGTGATGACACCAGCCAGGGGAACAAGGATCCTTGATCTCTTGTTTAGTAATATGGGAGACATTATTTATAGCTGTTCAGTTGCACCTTGACTTGGAACAAGTGATCATATGATGGTCAGATTCTGTATAGCTACTGAAGTGTGGGAAGTAACAGGGTTTACCAAAGAGAAATGCTTTGCTAAAGCAAACTTTGAAACAATGTGCAGGGAAATGATGGAATGGCAAAGGGAAACTGTGTTTAAAAACTTAACCCACGAGGGAGTGTGGTAAAGGATGATAAATAAATTGGATGGACTAGTGGCTAAGTATGTACCTGTTAAAAATAAATATAGAAAGACTAGGAAAAGTAACCCATGGATGACTGAACACATCATTGGAACACACGAAAAAAGAAATGAGGCATATATATATCTGCAAGAAAAATCTGAGAATGAGTCAGAGTGGTTGAAATATAAAACACTAGCCCGAGAATTTAAATCTGACATTAGAAAGGCAAAGGCTGCCTTAGAGGTAACACCAGCCATAAGAACAAAAACTAAGTACAAAATATTTTACATGCATATTAATAATATGAGAGGTAACAGAGTGTAGATGGGACTACTAGAGAACAGTCATGTGGATCTGGTAACAGATGAAACACAAATAGTTAATTTACTTAATGAGTATTTCAGCTCAGTTTTTAGCGACAAGGCAAAGAGTGACTTTATTCATTCTCATCAAGAGGGATTAGCACAAACAGAATTGGATATAATTGACATAAGAATCAGACTTTGGAGGATAGATGCAAATAAATCACAGAGCCCTGATGCTTGCATCCAAGGGTAATGAAAGAAATAGCAAATTAGCTGGCAGGACCAGTCACAAGGATTTTTCAAGAATCACTAGACAGAGGGGTAGTGGTATCTAGGGATGGGCAAAGTGAGTGAAATTCACTTCGCAGAGTAATCTATGGAATTGTGTCCATTTTGCAGAGTGAAATGCAAAATTTTGCCTGGCAGAATGGCGAAATTTCACCTTCTGTGGTGAACTTTCCACTTCTGCAACGAAATTCCACCTTCTGGAGTGAAATTCCACCCATGGAAGATGGAATTTCACTCACACAAGGTGTAATTATGCCATGGAAGGCAAAATTTAACCCGCGGAAGGTAAAATTTTGCCTAGGTGAAATTCCGCCTTAGGAGAAAAATGTTGTGAATTGCTCCACTAGGCAAATTTGGCCACTTCACCGGTGGAATTTAAATTTGTTGCATCCCTAGTAGTATCCTCCTGAAGAGAGGCTGTTATAGTACTATCCTTTAAAAAAGGATCCAGGAAAGACTACAAAAACTACAGATCAGTCAGTTTGATGTCTGCTCTGGGAAAAAAAATTAGAGGGAATAACTAAAAATCAGATTGAGAATATCAAATTAGATCAGATTATCAAATAAGGGTTTGTTGAATAAAACCCAACATGGTTTTACTGAAGGGAGATCAACCCAAACTAACATGTTGGAATTTTTCAACAAGGTCAGCATTGCTCTAGATGAGGGTAAAGCTGTGGATTTGATTTTCTTGTATCTAAGTAAGGCCTTTGACAAGGTCCCTCATGATCAGCTCTTGCAGGACTTATAAGATGTAGGTTTAAATGGCACACTGGTTACATGGATCAAATCATGGCTCTCAAACAGGAAACAAAGAGTTGATCTAAGAGGTTACATGTCTGGATGTACCAAGGTAAGAAGTGGGGTCCCACACGGCACTGTGCTGGGACCGTGTTTATTTAAGTTATATGTCTCATCTGTGCCAACAATAAGGAACTTGGCTGACAAAGTTTGCCAGTGATATCAAATTGGGAAGTGTGGTCGATATTACAGACAATGTAAGCAAAATCAAGAGTCATAAACCCAGGTAGAACAGTGGGCCAAAATAAACAAGTGGGAGCTAAGTACACAGAAATGCACAGTAATGCATCTAGGGAGAAATAACATGCATTATAGATATTTAATGGCAGGTAAGCAACTCAGAAAAACTAAGGAGGAGAAGGACCTGGGTATCTTAGTATCCAACACTTTAGAAACAAAAAAATATTGCCTTGCTGAGGCTAAACAAACAAATTCCATTCTGGGAAGTATAAGAAGAAACATAAAGAGTAGGGATATGAGTGTGATACTGCCACTGTATACATCTCTGGTGAGACCAGGTCTGGAGTACTGTGCACAGTGCTGGCCCCCTGCAACAAGTTAAAGATCAAGACACTAGAGAGAGTACAACACAGAGCAATAAAAATGATAGAAACAATGCAACATCTGAGTTACGAGGAACAACTGAATGGACTGGGGCTGTACTCTTTAGAACATAGAAGACTAAGGGGGGGACCTATGCCTGGTTTTCAAGGCTTTTACTAACCACTTATGGGACTGTTTAGATCTGAGGACAAGAGAAGTCAATTATAATACCAGAGTACACATTCTGCAGTTAAAAGGAGAAATTTGCTATACCAGGAAAATGGCATCTTGGTTTAGTCAAAGGGTGGTAAGCATTTGGAACTCATTACCAGTGGAAGTAGTGGGTAGAGAAAGTATGGAAATATTCAAGAGAAGACTAGATGACTACAATGATAGGAAAAAGATCAAGGGTTGTTCCTTTTAATGAGTGAGCTGTTATGGGCAATGCCTACATAGCTCAAATGAACCTATGAAACCTATGAATACCCTAAGAGGAAACCTGTCATATTGGCATAAACATAGCAGTCTCCTCCATTACTTGACTGCTTAAGGTAGTACAAAATGATACCTACATGCCCATTGAACCACCGGTGGGAACTGGAGAGTACAGCAACAGTCCCAGGCCTCCCAGTCCATCTTCCTGTGAAGTAACTGAATGAAAACCCCTTCAGGGGTCACTACCACATAATCTCCCAGTATCTCTGGCACTGTGACTGGTTTGATCAGCTTGGTTATCTCAGATACTCTAAAAGCTCTGCAAAAAGCTACCAAAAAGCCTGTCATAAACAAATGCAATTCTGGAGTAGATAAGCAAACCTTGGGTACCTTATTCACCATACTGTCTAACAAGCCAGGGCTGATCAAGCACCATGTATCCACCCATCTTGGATCAGTGTGGGAGCAGTCTTCAAGTGTCTTACACACACCGAATGTCCTTGTGGTATTCCTTACCCCTGTAGCTTTGGTGAGCCATACAGTTCCTCCCTAGTGCTGCCCCATCACTGTCAGCATAGACCCTTGTCACCTCATGTGTAAGAGGTACAAACACAATTTGTCTTTTAGATTCTGACAACCATTATTTATTTATTTTTTTAACCAGGAGAGACTCACTAAGTTGAAACTTGTTTACAGGTGTGACCTGGGAGCTCAAGGAAGTTAAATGACTTGCTCAGGGTCACACAGTATGTAAGTGGGGACTGTGGGATTCAAACCCAGGTCTCCAGGTTTGAAACTCAGATCCTTAAACCACTGCACTATACTGCCTCCTATTAGCCCAACCTAGTTGCTGCCTCACCCCAAAGAAACACTCAACCCACCTCTGATAGTCTGCCCTAATGGTGGGCACTAAAGAAAACCTTCATAGTTCCCAGGATTCCAGGACAAAAACTCCCAAAGGTAGGCTTCTTTTGTTCAGCTTCTCTTGTTTAATTCATTTACTCTGCATGACAGGATGTGGTAAAGAGAACAGCTTCACTGCCCTAAAAAATTATTTGATGCTAAGTACATTGAGTGGAAAATCTTAATACACAGTGCAGCTATATGCTACAAAATGAAGGGAATCCTGTATGACAGCTCTTTAGAATTTGTATTTACAAATAAAAGTTTTGTGTGTGCATTCAGCTATTGCCCAGCTAGCCCAAGTGCACACAGAAAAGCCATGTTGCATAGCAGCAGCATCACTGTGGTGATGCTTGCTGATGTACATATCACCAGCACGTGGCTTTCTACAAGTACAAGAGGCCAAGCCGAATGATGTTCTCTTGCTGTCATACCAAAATGCCACTGTGATATAGGAGTCTCCATTTACCACTGAGAACCTGTAAGTATATGGTCTTAAGTCTTTAAACTGAAGTCGAGATAGTGCACTGCAATGGAATTAGTTTAGTTTTAAAGCAGCATAATATGTAAGCATTGTTATTCATTTCTAAAATGTTGAGTACTACTGTGAATAGGGTGAGAATGTAAAAAGCAAAGGAGACTGATTTCTGCATCTGAGTCAGACTGAGGGCCAAGCACAAATACAAATTGACAGAGGAGTGCTAGAGTTACAGAGAATTTGCTTTTATTTTTCATTCAGGTAATGAGCCTTTTACATAAAAAAAAGCTACCTGTATCTTTATGGCATGCTGAGGCTAATGTTAACAGTGCAGGCCACGGTAACCTAACACAAGAAGGAACAGTGATGCACTAGTGTACAGAAGTACTTGTTAAAGGACTAATTGCTGTCACATTACTGTGTACATATGTTTTAGTAAGTAATAAAAAGCTTTTTGCTTTTATACAAAAGCTTAATATAAAACTAGTGGTATATGAAAAGGAAGAAATAGCAGGCTGAAAGGCCAGATATAAAATTGGTAGCACCTCTGTGTACACTTTTTGAATACTGTCGGCTGATTTCTAGTGATGGAATTGGGCTTAAGAATTAAACAGCATTTTCACAGTTTTTATGCTGATTTTGTTTTTAGAGAACATAATAAAAAAATGAATCATACAACATGGGATGGCTTACAAGTGAAATTTTGAATGATATGTAATATCAAGATTTGTTGCCCAATTAAGTGTAATGCTGATTGAATAAGCTATTTATTTATATATTAAATATGAAACATTGTTTATATTTTTACAGTTCTCCAGAAGAAGCCAAGTACGGCAAAATGTTGGAGTCCATTGGATAAGCAAATAAATACATACAGGGACATTTATGGTGTGTGACGTCTTGTAAGGTAGAGTAGCCCTTCCCTCTTCTACATTTACAACAATCTGGATTCAGAGGCCAGCTCCGCCAGACTTAAAATTGCAAAGTAATTGGTGATTTCCATTGGAACATTGCTTTGTTAAGTTTTGGGACTTCCATGGGGCATATCTCTACCTCATGCACCGGTTCTCGGAATCTCTTCCACTGCAAATGAAGAAGACTGTCAGCAACACTGTTGTCAATACCGCGCACAATAACTGTATATTCAGGACCAAACAATTCAGCACAAAAACCTTATCAGATGTCCCATAGGGCCTGTGCCACCTACCTGATCACTGATGCTGTATAGTACCCCTGTGTAGTCTCTCCTGAAAGTCACCCATTCATCATGAAATTTATCCCCCTAGATCAGCAATGTCACAGCAATAGGGAAAAACTCCCGGAGTGTTCTCTAGCACAATAATCCCTCATCCAACCAGGACTGAGGCCAACACCCTGCACACCAGACCCCCTGAAATAGGCCCCAAATCCAAAGCCTAAAAAAGCATCTTTGAAGCGCTCCATCTCTTGGTTCAAGACTGCTGTCAGCCAAATGACCATCTCCTTAAAACATGACAGGAATGCCAACCACACTTTTGGGTTGTCCCACATGGACTCTGTAACCCCAATCCTGTGGTGTGGTTTGGCATAGTCTGATCTACAGTTGGCTAGTTAGTAAAGGAAGATGCTACCCATTAGGATGACCTTTCAAGTGATATTCAGATACTTTTGAACCTGCTAAAGCTCCCTCAAGGAGATATTATGTGCCTATGCAGCCTTGTGCAGAAAACCCCACTGGGCACTGACCCTCTCTTGTGATAGACAGAACTCTTTGACAACCATATCAATTTTGATGCCCAGAAAAGACAGCCAAGTGCATGGCCCCTCCATCTTGTCCTGGGCCATGGGAGTCCCAAGTCCTTGTACACTGAGTGAAATCACCCCATTAAATGAGTAGAGTGAGCAGTGCCCCTCTTGACCACAAATATGAAGTCTTCTTGATGGCAGATGACTTGCTTGTGGTGATCCATTGTAGGAAGGTGCTGAATTACTTGCAAACCATGCATGCTATGGCACAACCCATGGGCAAGCAATTGTCAATACAATACTTAGCCTCGAATTTCATATTTAGACAGTCCTTCTCAAATGGTTGCTCTGATAACAGACAGAAGGGTGATTCAGGGTCTACCTTGCTCAGTAAGACCCCTGTCCTAATCCTATCACTACCTCAATGACTGCATTGAAGAGCACATATGATACTGCCATATTTGATGTGATGAATGACAGAATCACCCTCTGGGTATGATAGTTGATTGATCATTCTGAATTCACATGGGGCCTTCTTTGTCATCAGCAATACCCAGAGGTTGAGATACAGTGGGATCACAAACAGGCCACTAACCCTACCTGCCACTATTTCTTTTTTTCATCATACTGTATTCCTAACTATGTCTGGAAGGTCCCCAGCATATCTGAGATTCTTCACCTCATAAGTTTTCTGAGGACCCTTGTATAGGATCCTAAAACACTGCACAAAGCCTTCTGTCAGTGATTGCATTAACCATCTGTCTGGATAACCCACCAGCCAACAATCAATGTACTGTTCCCTTATGGGGGCTGGGAGGCTCACCTTGTCACCTTCTGAAAGGGCCATGGGCTGCTCCACTAAATGCACTGAATGAATGGGTGGTTCCACCCACAGGCTAAGCACTCATGTCTGTATCACACATCTGTCTTGCATGTCCCATGGTTGTAATGATAACATTGACCCACCCTTTTCCCCTCACCCCCTTTCTGCTGCTCCCTGCTGCCAATCCTTTTCTGAGGGACTGGGTACATCACACCAGGAAGTTACTCTTTGAATGCTGGACTCCCCTGCTGGCCTCAGTAGACCATAATAGCAGTAGGTCCAATGCTCCCCAACTTTACTGATGTCATTCTGCTTCCTCCTGCAGAACAGCCCCCCCTCAGCATGCATTGTCATGATATGACAGCCATAGTTCCACAGTCCTCGAGCTATTGTGGGCACAGCTCTGTAAACAACCCCCATAAATTGAAAATCCTGCTGCCTAATATTCCAATGTGCATCTTATGACCACCTTTCTATAATGCTCCATCGCATCTTCCTTTTCCTTCTCCTTCTTATTCTTGTTCTCCACCTGTAGCTCCTTGGGCCTGGTGAGCAAAGTGAACACTTCAACAAACTCATTGCTCCAAATTGTTGGCATCCCTTTGTGGAAATGTGAGACCCAATGGGCCTCCGATGGTCATGTATGAACCATTTGTCAGCTGCACTGCAAGCTGCTGTATCAGCACCCCCCCAGCTGCCCCTCAACCTGTCCTGTGCTACCTGAGTCTGTCTTCAGCTGTTTCTTATCTTGCACCACCAACAGCACCTTGTCCAACTTCTCCACTGGCTGACAGGGACTGTTCAGCTGCAGTACAGGTGGGGCTAATGGAGGAAAAATAGGACCCACTGGCTGAGGGGCCAGCAGTAGTGCAAACAAGACTAGAGCTGGTAGGGGAGTATCAGCATTGAGCCAGTGGGACCAGAACCAGAACTGGCATAAGCAATGGTGTCATCTGTGGAGTTGGCAGTGTGAGGGGAGGACCAGTGGTGGACTCAGAAGATAGGGAGCCAGTACCTGCACAAGCAAGGGTGCCAGCAGCAGACTTGGCAAAGGTCCAAGTGGGACCAGGAACAGCAAGTGAATTGCTGGTTAGTGGGTAAAATGGGACAGGAACTGGAACCAGTGTGGGCAATGGAACCAGACAGGGAGACGAGTGTGATGGTGGCATCAGCTGCGGTACTTCCCCAGGACTTTTCAGCACTGGTGTCCCTTACCAGGTTTTTATGGCATCTCAGGCAGAGGCATCTTGGGTGTGGGATCCTGAAATGTTCTCCTCAACAAATCCCACAACTTGTCAATAGACATTTTAAAAAAATCAGACATACCTGGTTGAGGAAATGCTGGAGTCAGAGGGTCCTGCTTTCCATTTTGTGACCTCTCTCACCTGTCCATTGAGGCTGGCACTGGAATCAGTTCTTGCAGAATTGCTGGCACCAGGATTTATTTACTTTATCACTCTTTATTATTTTATTACTCTCCTGCCCTTCCCTGTCTCTCTTCAAAACTGCACTTGCCCCCCACCTACTTAAACCTCCACCATGCATAAGTTCTCACTGACCCCTGCTTTTACTGTACCCTAATCACTGAAAGTTATCTTACATCTTAAACTACAACAATTTGAGACTCTCTAAATATGTATATTTGCAAATAATAAGTTTGTATGTTTGTATATCCCACTGTATATGACTTTGTAACACATTGTTGTAATCTCTGTATTTACTGTTTTGTGTTATATTCTAATGTATTGTATTTGTCTTCCGAGTCTTCCCTAAAAAAGGGAATGCATGGTCTCAGCGCTTACCCAGTTACCAAAATTCGGATAAATAAACAAACAAGGATTGCTGGCTCAAGCTGTGGCAGTTTCACTCCTGCTGGGCCTGCTGGATCAGGTTCATCTTGGTTGCTGAAGACTGCTTTCCACCAGGTATGTCCTTTTGCCTGTACTAGGGTTGCCAGCTTGAATTCCACACTCATGCAGAACCTGGACTCTGCCATATGTTCTTGAGCTGAAATGATAAAAACACACCTATGCACACAAGAAATGTTGTCTGCTGTCGTAGCTTTTACTGCAACTGTGCAACAAGGTATACTGTCACAAGGCTTGGCTTAATACCGTTGACCCTGCGTTTTTTGTTTCTCTATTTATGATCTCCCCTTTTTTCATACCTAGCCATAACCTTAACCCCCAAACTCATTCCACAAACATTAAAAAGACAAGGTAAGAAGTAAGAGTTATAACATAAGGGGGCAAGCAGCCTTAAGGGTGCACATATGACTTCTCAATGAATGAACCTGCTTGAGAAATATTTAAAATAAAACGTTGTAGGACTTCTTTCATTCCTGCTTATTAAGCATGGAGACTGACATGATGGCCATAGAGTCCCTGCTGACCTTAATTATTACATTACCATGCAGAAATGTTCTCAAATGAGGAAAAGTGTTTTTGCAAAATACGTACCAAACCTTCCTCATAATATTGAAAATAATCTTGTTTAATGATGAGAAAGTCAGTGATATACTTACCAACATCAGCACACACTTCCACAGCTATGGGGATCACCTGCAGATGTAGTCCATCCCTCTCCATTAGTGTGGCACTGAGTGCTATCCATGCAATAATGAAACCTCCACACATTACTTTAGTATTCAGAATGCCCTGCATGTTGTCTCCTCAGTGCTCAGAAAAAACAATGAGAGGATATCATTTTTTTCCATTACTATATGGCCAGCATTGTTATATCTCAAGACTGCTTCACGCCCACCATGCCACCATCAGCCAAATGGTCGGTTGGCATTTGCACACTTACGCATTATTGGATGGAACCCTTTTGTTTCCCTTTTGTGGATGTTTTTTAAGCTGTTTCAGTTGGAACTGGCAATGAGAGAATTGTGCTTACCACCTTTTTTTGTCATATCCTGTTCTCAGTAGTCTCTGCCTCTCAGGAGTCAGGCCATAAGCTGAATGTTGTGAGGACTGGGGTATTGGATTGCAATCACAAGACTTTATAACCATTAAAATATTATATATGTTGTACTGGACGTTTTATTTCTACAGTAAATCTGACCTGTATATTCTTTTATGAGATATCTTAGTAAACCTAAAACACAAGTGATAATTAGCTTATATAAAGTTAAAGATATTCTTCAGGAAGTCATTCTGATTATGACAGTGACTTTTTGTTTTCAGATTATAATTGTTTTTTATTTCATGAACTGTATTAGTAATTATTTTTTATTATAAAATGGCAAGAAAGACTCTAGGGCTCAGAAAATGCAAGATCACATCAGAAGTAAAAGAAATCATTGCACATGCCATGTCCAAGCTGCCCACACCAGATATGGCCACTGTGCAGTTTTCCAGGACTTCCCTTTTACTTTACATAACTCCTTCCCTCCCTCCCACATTCACAAATAGAGCCCCAAACCACAAAAAATGAAACTAATGTATCACGCATATCACTGAAACACATTCTTTGTGCCACCTGCATATGTTTGAATTAAAACAAGAGAAAATTAAACAAAGCCTTTGTCACGATCCACTTCAGACATTATCAGCCACCATTTTCAAATTTCTCACTCACCAGCTGGCTTCACTAACCCCACTCAGCTGCCCATAACCTCATTGTTTGGAACTGCTGCTACCCTGTCTGCAGATACCAATAAATCATTTTTTTGTGGTACAAACACCCGCTGAAAGTACCGGGAGTAAGCTGTCACAGTAAACAGACCTTGTCTCCGTTTCCCTTTCACCAACTTCAGTAACCCTGCTTGGCTACTCATAACCTGTTTGTTTGGAAGTACTACTGCCTTATATAAAATAAATCTTTTTTTTTTTTTTGGACAAACACTCACCAACAGTACCGGTAGGAAACTCAGACAGTAAATAGACCCTGAGCATGTGTGCTGTTTAAAGCACTACCTGCACTTATCAATCTTAAGCTCTGTTTCCCTTCCCCACAGATTCAGCATAACACTTCAGAGTCAAAACATGCAGTTTCAATGACTGCCATTTAAACTGTTACTAAAATGGAAATTTGCTTCTGGGGTGGAGGATGTGAATGAAAAAACAGTCGAGGAGAACAAATGAAAAATACACAGTAAGACCTATATAGACAGACTGTGAGACTGGGGAAGGTGTTTTGAAGCAGCAGCCCCACCTACAGGACAAAACAGTAAATCTGCACTATTTCTTTCTTATGTATACCTAGTCATTAAAAAGACTACTAAAAATCCATTTTTAAGAGTATTTTCTTTCATCCTTGTTTTGCTTTTTACACAAATGAGCCATTGTGTAATAGGAATAATGCACTCCAGGGTGTGTGTGTCGTGCTGGGATAGTGTCACTTCTTGAGTGTTGGACACACTCGGCCTGTGGCCTCGTGCCCAACCACCCAAGGCATGACGTTATATCAGCATGACACACACCCTGTCATGCATTATTCCTTTAATCACATAGTTCTTGTAGTGTCTTTCAGGTAGTGCTTTGAGGAATGTTAAAATTCTGGCAGAATGGAATTCCACAACATTTTGCTAAATTCTGCCTAATTCTGGAGGATCCTCTTGGTTGCAGTATAATATTTTAAAAGTGGAATACATTGGCTGCGACAGTTATATTATGAGGTCAGAAGATCAGAAGACTGTGGATTCTACTGCCACAAAAGGCACTTGGGTTAAATCCTATTACTGACACTGTAGTGCAGCATGAGGTGGGTGATGCACTCCTGAAGTGCTGTCTTTTGGATGAGACAGTAAACCAAGGTCCCATCTGCCTGTTCTGGTGGTGGTTCAGCTTCAGGTAGATGTTAAAGATCCCATGGCACTTCTCAAAAGAGTAGGGGAAGTTTTTATTGAAAAGAAAAACATACAGGTAAAGTAGAAATCATAAAACAAATACAAGAACTCTCAGGAAATCAACACAGTAACACAGTCTCAATCGGTACTAAGGGCCAAAGGGAAAAACAAAAGGGAACACCCATTCAACAGCCATGGGGAATCCATATAGTACCATCAGTATGAGAGTACACATTCAAGGAATTTTTTTTGTTATCTTCTTCTCAGAAGTAGAGAACCTGTATGGAAAATTAAAAAACAAAATGGGAAAAATGGACAAAAGGTAATGCAGTTATCAATCACTAACTACAAAATAGAAAATAAAGTAAAACTAGTAAACTAGTAAAGGAATAGCCAAACTGATAAATAAAATAAAGATTTGTGCTGTGGCCCTTTTGTATGATCCATAATGCAAAAGGGAAAGAAAACAAGGAAAACCCAAAAGTCCAGCTAAGGAGTATGCGGGACAAATAGCACAGAGGAAGCAGAGGAGACTAAACCCTCAGGTATGCACTGATACTATGCCAATGATTTTCTGAATTTGGTGGATGGATGATTATGGCTGTCTGCCCAATGCAGGATAGTCAACTCATTGACCACCATCTGGATCAGGACAGTTTTAGGAATGGAGTGTTGCAGAAATACAGTAAATGCGAGCAACAAGAATGCCATAAGTAATACTTGGAAACTGTCAAGGGTAGACGAAGGGTACTCGCATCATATCTACATGCAGATGGGGAGGTGACTAGGATGATGTCTTGATATGAAAGCCTAGACCAACCCAGGTCTCCCAATATATGGGCAAGTAATGTCCAATTGGTTGTTGCATAAGGGAAAGCTTTAAAAAAATGTAGCAGTGTTTCCAGGTCACGTTCGCAACCCACTCTAGAGCAATATCACTCAGTCATATTCTTACGTTTGGCATTAGCCTTGATGTTTAGTCTGTGGTGGGCGCTCAGCCAGAATACATCCTACATTTTTGGCAGGGTTGTATTATCCAGTAGAGAAGACAGGAGAGTCAAATGCTGCATCAAGGGAATGTCCAGAAAGCCTGGGATATCCACATGACACGTGAACATAATGGTTGAATACATGTATCATGGAGCTTGTAGCAGGGAGAGGTCAAGCTTTCAGCACTTAATCTTGGTAATCAGTGTTTTAACAAAAGGTAAAGAGTGTTGTGAAAGGGAAGTCAGGAAAGTTACCAGCTTCCAACTGACAAAAATGGGGTCTATCCAATGTAGCACCCATGGGGTCCAAATGTTCTCCACAGTGTGAACAAAGGGCAAACATTACATTGAAGGAAGTAGCCAAAAATGAATACCAGTGGGTTAATCATATTAAGACCACCCCTCTTAACCGGGAGGCACAATATATTTTTTCATATGGGGTTAAGGCAGCTTCCCCAAATCAAATGGAAATAAAGACAATAAAAACAGGTTTCCAATGCTTTTGGGATGGGAAAAACCATACTGAGATGTATAAAAAGGGGTAAAAGAAATGTTTTTAAAATGACCACCTTTTTCAATGTAGTTTGATGCCAACATTTTCAAAGCTGGACCTTGGAGCCACACAGATTAATTTGAGCTTCCCAATCATGTACAACCATGTCACTCAAACCAAAAGTAACTACAAACAGTGTTTAAGAGGGAAAAGTAATGTAACATCAGTTCCCCATATGGTAGCTATTGAGTCTAAAGAGGGATTCTACAGTCATACCCTGGCATTTCTGAAGGTTTAGGAAAGCCCCAGAAATAGGAGTCTGGGATTGAAAAAGGTCCAGGGAAAGGCATCTAGAAGTCCCATCCCAGACAAAGATGGTCACATCATCCACATAAGTCGCTATCTTCACCATACTGCCACTGGCACCTATAGTAATGCTGTGGATTTGTGTATGTTGTGGTATCTTATGAATCTGTGGATCTAGTCAATAAGTATAGAGCAAGGGGCTCATTGGACAACCTTGTCAGACTCCACTGTTAATTGAATTCGAGGGCCCCTATAACCATTTTTCATTGAGGTAATGGATGCTGTAGCATACAAAGCTCCGAGCCAGGAGCAAAATAAAGATGGGATTCCATAGTGTTCAAGGACAGTAAATAAGAAATGATGGGAAACTTTAACAAAGGCCTTCTCCTGGTCTAGCAACATGATACAGTGATGTGAAACCTCATTATGCTCCACACTCACAATTTCCTGGAGAGGATTAGGATGTCAGCAATGTGATGCTCCAGTATAGCACATGTTTGTGTCAGCATTAGGACAGTCTTAGAAACATGAGCCAAATGGCTCATTAAGACTTTCATCAAAATCTTCAAGTCATTATTTAGGAGGCAGAGTGATCTCCAGTTGTTGAGATCAAAGTCTGGACCTTTCTTATACAGGAAGATTTGGGCAGCTTCCATAAATGTTTCAGATGGGTGTCCTGGCCCAATCTCCTGTATTCACTAAAAATACTATCAGCAGCTTAATCTGGTTCAATTTCAGTTGGCATCCATCTGTATACCCTTCCCCCAGGATGATGCTGAAAATAGGCAAAATTGTCTGTTCCTCCTTTCCTGGTTAACAAAAGCTAAATAAATATTTGGTCACAGGTTGATAAGAAACTTAATCTCACACACACAGCATCACCAGAAATAGTTTGATATGTAGTTGTTTAGTGTCCCCACCACCTAAAATGGACACAACTTTTAAATGATGGAAAAGGCAGGGCTTAAGCCATTTCTCAAAATTTTAGCAGAATGCAACTCTTAAAACATTCGCTCACATGCAAAGAGAATTCCATTTAAGAAACTCTTGTTTTTTCCTGCTGCTTAGAAACTACCTCATTTCTCAGAGAGGGGAACAGAATGCAAGATCTGTGCCAGAAATGCAATCCTTTAATTGACTTAGTAGAACAAGCAGGGAAGGGGACCATCCAAAATAAATATATCTCTAACATGATAAAAGGATATATTTATGGGAGGGATGAGGAGATTTCTGTGCCCCAAGTTCACGCCACCTTGGAAATTGAAATGGGTAGTATTCTCAACTCTAAAGAATAGACAAGTACATGGCATGGGCTGTTCCATACTTTAGCCTTGAATAATTGGCAAGAATTCAGGTGGAAAATGGTCTCTTGTTTTTTCCTCACCTCCTCCCACAGAAAACACTACTTAAACAACCATACTGATAAATATCAGAGAGGTTGTGGTGGGATAGGCACCTCATATCACATTTTCTGGGACTGTCCTATCCTCCAACCATTTTAGCATGAGCTTGGTCTCAAACTGGGGCAAATAATAGGTACTACTGTGCCAACAGATTTTAAAACTCTAGTCTTGGGGTTATGGCCCCCAGCCAATTGTTTCAATAGTCAGAAAGCATTTTTAGGTGTCTTACTCACAGCTGCTGGCAAATCCATTAAGAAGTGCTGGCTGTCCTTCACATGCCTCACCATGCAGGATTGGCTAAAAGTAATCAAAAATATTTTTAGGATTGATAAACTTATGGCTGATTTGCAGCTCCAGTCAAACAAATGTTTGGGAGTGAGGTTGCCCTTTATGCACCTGATTGAAGAGCTGTAGGGGCATTCAGTGCTATCCCAGCAGTCTGAAGGATATTGAGGTATTGGGTTAAGCAGTTGTGCCGCAGTCGTCTCCAAAAGATCCACAAGGTTGGTTGACCAGATCGGTCCTTGGTACATATCAAGATGTCACCCCAATGACTGTTTAATGTTAAAATGTTTTTTTCTTTTTGTTATCTGTTCAACTCCCTTTTGTTATTTGTTTTGGTGGAGTGTTATTTTATTCTGGTTTGTTGTTTTCCATGGCCATACTTACAGACTAATGTAACTTAATCATCGGGAAGACTTTCTTATAGAATGTTCTTGCTTTCATAATTCTAATGATTTGAGTCTCTTAGACGTATACAGCACGATGGGTGGACAATCACTGGGACACATGTTTTACCTCACAATAGATTGAACTTCTGGACTAAGATTTATTCAACATCACTTTGTAACTTCCATGTAAACATGACATGATGTTTATGCACTTTGCATACAACTCTGTACTGTATCTTGAATGGCTATGTTAACAAAGAAGTTTAAAAAACAGTGGAATATTTTTTGTAGATTAGACATCCACAGTTTATGTAAATGGAAGAATCATTGTCTGCTAATCTGGGAAAAATAATTCCTCGATTTATGTAATCCTTGGAAACTTATTGCATTATTTAGATAGACATGCTTTTCATTAATCCACAGAATTCAAAAAAAAAATCTTTTCGGAGGCAGAATCGCTTACCTGTCTCTATCTGCCAGCTAAATTCTGCTTTCTGCACTGCTCTCTTTTCAACATATTTGAAGAATAGAAAATAAGAGCCAATGTGCTTGTGCAGTCAACATGTGACACAGACACATACATGTGGAAAACACCCACACCACCACTGCCATTAATGCAGAAAAACACACACAAGAGCATAAGTACATGATAATCAAAATCACAATCTTTTAATTTGTGCTTCTTAATGTCTATGGAGGTACCTGCAGTTGAGGCCAAGAAGGATGCTGAGAACCTCCACAAAGGAGACCCACAGATGGGTGGCATGAGACCCCACAAGGGGAAAGAAATAATTCCTGGTGGGGGACTCCACTGTTAGGGGGTAGAATTGGAGGAGGAAGGGGAGAGTGAGGTAAGGTGCCTGCCTGGTGCCATGGTTTGGAGAGACAGGGAGCGAATCTTCAGGATCGCTGGAGCAGCTGCATGGGGAAGGGAGCTGGATGTCATTGTCCACCTAGGGACAAATTACCTGGCTCAGAAAAGGATCAGAGCAGTTCAGGAAGAGTTTGTGGAGTTGGGGAGGAGCCGTAGACAAGTAGCATGCACAGTAACCTTCTCGGAGGTGTCTGTCTATGGCATGGATGAGGCTAGGGTGCTCCACACCATGGGATTCAATCAGTGGTTGAAAAACTGGTGTAGAGGTCAGGGATTTGGCTTCATTGGGGACTGGGGGTCCACATGGAATGATGCAGGCCTATGCTGGCGTGATGGTCTGCATCTGTCCAGGAGGGGAACCAGGATCCTAGGTGATAGGTTTAAATGCTTCATTGGGAAGCATTTAAACTAGCCATGGGGAGAGGCACTGGAAAGGAGAAGGGAAATCCTAGTGCCCCCCCCACAAATCAGGGTAGTAAGTGAGGTAGACACCAAGATAGAGATGACGATAGGGAGAAGGGCAGTGATAAATGGAGAAAATGACAAAGGCAATAAGGACAGGGATGGGGCAAAAAGGGGTAAGGCCATCAAGAAATGGAGGGTAATGAGTACCAATACCTGTAGTCTGGGCAACAAGCTCCCAGAACTGGTGGTCTTGATGGAAGAGGGATGCCTGGATATCGTAGCAGTCACAGAAACATGGTACACAGAGAACCATGACTGGGATGTTAACATACCAGGGTATACAACCTACAGGAGACACAGTAAGGGTAGAAGAGGGGGAGGAGTAGCTCTCTATGTAAGGCAAGGGATAAAAGCAACGGAACAAAAGAGTAAACAGGGAGAGGAGGAGGCACTGTGGGTCACCTTAGAGACTGGAAATTGCACCACAATCAGCCCAGAGGGTTGTATACAGACCCCCATGTCAGGGGGAGGGAATGGACAAGGATATGATAGAAGGCATCTCAGGATGGCAGAAAAAGGGGAGATACTGTTGATGGGGGACCTGAATATGCCAGATGTTAACTGGAGCACATTTGCTGTAGCCACATCCAAGATCAGGGCCATTCTCAATGCCCTACAGGTGGCATGCCTCAGACAGCTAGTTTTGGAACCCACTCAGGAGGGAGAAATCTTAGACCTTGTACTCTGAAATGGGGACAGTGAGAGGATCTCAGTTCTAGAATTGGGTAGCCATCTGGGAACAAGTGACCACCAAACAGTGTGGTTCATGATAAACACAGCTACAGAGTGAAGCCATACAAAAGTGAGGGTACTGGACTTCAGGAGGACTGACTTTGGCAAGATGGAAGAGTGCCTTAGAAAAGTACTAGCAAACAGGCTAGAAGGAGGGGTGGATAAACAATGGGAAAACATCAAAACTACCATCACAGAGTAATGAGCCATTGTGTGAAGCAAATAAACAAATCAAAATGAAAGAAAAAGCTGCTATGGTTCTCAAAAGAGATGACAGGGAAGGTTAGGGAGAAAAAGACAACATTTAGGAAGTATAAGGAAACACAGAAGGAGCAAGACAGAGAACTGTACCAGATAAGGCAAAAGGAAGCAGGGAGGGAAGTCAGAATAGAAAAGGCCCAAACTGAGGAAAGAAGGGGATAAAACATTTTATATGAACATCAGGAGCGTAGAAAGACAAAGGGAGGGATAGTGAGGTTGAATAGAACAGCCAGTGGGTGGGCAGAGAGGGACAGTGAAAAAGTAGGGACACTGAATTAATACTTCTGCTCAGTATTCACAAAAAAGGAGGAGGGGGAGGTGCCTAATCCAAGTAACAGAAGCACTCTGGATAGGGGGGTCGATCCCAGTCCTTTCACAGAAGAAAGGGTTCTGAAAGAACTCCTAAAACTGAAGGTGGACAAAGCAATGGGCCCTGACAGAATTCACCCCAGAATTCTAAAAGAATTAAGGGGGAACTAGATACACCACTGACTACCCTTTTTAACAATTCATGGGATAATGGTGTGGTACCTGAGGACTGGAGGAAGGAGGATGTGATTCCCCTTCACAAAAGTGGGAGCAAAACAGATGCAGGAAGCTACAGACCTGTAAATTTGACCTCTGTGGTAGGGAAAGTGATGGAATCATTTCTGAAGGAAAGAATTATTGAGTACCTAGAGGTCAGTGGGGCACAGGACCCAAGGCAGCATGGGTTCACAGTGGGAAGGTCATGTCAGATGAATCTAATTGATTTATTTGACTGGGTGACAAAAGTAGTAGACCAGGGAGGGGCTGTGGACATGGCCTACCTAGACTTTAGCAAGGCATTTGACACAGTCCCACACAAAAGATTAATAATCAAATTTACCAGCCTGGGAGTGGGTCCCAGGGTGGTAGCCTACGTAAAACATTGGCTGGACAACAGGACACAGAAGGTAATTGTAAATGGAGTCCACTCTGAAGAAAGAGGGGCTACTAGTGGGGTACTGCAGGGTTCAGTACTGGATCTAGTCATTTTTAATGTCTTTATAAGGGACATTGCAGAGGGACTAGAAGAAAAAGTATGTCTCTTTGCAGATGACACAAAGATCTGCAACAGGTTTGATACACAAGGAGGCTTGGAAAGGATGAGAAGGGACTTGGCAAGGTTGGAGGAATGATCAGAAGTATGGCAGCTTGAATTCAATGCAAAGAAGTGCAAAATAATGCACCTGGGAAACAAAAACCCAGGGGAAGATTACACAATGGGGCGGGGGGCAGTAACAACAACAAAAATGAAAAAGGGACCTGGGAGTAATCACATCAGATGACCTTAAGGTTAGCAAGCAATGTGAGAAGGCAGGAGGGAGGGCTAGGGGATACTGGGATGTATAGAGAGAGAGAATCACCAGCAGAAAACAGGGGCAATGTGAGGAAGTATTTTTCCACAGAGAGGGTGGCGGACGCATGGAACAGCCTTCCTGAGGAGGTTGTGGGGTCTAAAACTGTGGGAGAATTCAAGAATGTATGGGACAGACAAAAGGCAATTCTTGTGGGGGGTAGTAAGAAATATGCTGTTGGTTAACTAGGATCTGCAGCTTATCCTGTAGGTAGGGGAAATGGGCAGATTAGGTGGGCCAAGCGCTCCTTATATGCTGTCAAAGTCTATGTTTCTATTAAAAAAGTAACTTAAAGAAAGTAGTGGTAGTATGGCCATTAGGTCCAACTCCCATGCACAATAATTATGCTCTGCAAAAATGTACAATACTAAATTATAGGGATACCCACAACTCAACATCACATGGTACCCTATAGTGACGTGTGAGTATCTTTTTCTAACTACTTGGCTAGTTCTCATACTTGGCAAGCCAGATACACAGTGTATGCATAATCTGGTACTTGGTAACTGTGCAATATGAAAAACAATAATAAAAAACCCTAGCCCAGAACATGTTGCTGAGGCTAGTCCAGTTGCCACACCTTACCCATTTAGGTTTGGGGGTGTGGGAGCTTCTCTGAAAAATATGCAAAGTCCTTCTTCTTCTGTTTCATGATAACTTTATTGCAGAATGCCTCAATGTTTTACTCTAATTTAAAAAGGCTTCTTTAGGGGACCACTTTTTTATGTATATCACATTTACATAATGTAAACAAAGGCCATTACTTCATGTCATTGCTGCTATTAAATAAAATGTATGGTGCATTCCTTCAGTATATACATCTTCAGCCATCTTACCCCTCTTCATTTAGAGAACTTCATTTATCCCATCGGTATACATTTTCCAATTATATATCTATTAAATTAGAAATAATTTAGTATATTATTTCTTTTCAGATATTTTTTGTGTTTCCTATTAAAACACTCTCTTGGTGATCATGTTTTATACTCATCACCTGTTAACACCCTGTGTTGCACTTCAAAATGGCTTTTAAACATTTTCAGACGTTATGATCCCATAATCCTGTTCAGAAAACTCCTTTATCTTTCTGCTACTATCAGTTTGAATGTGTGTTTTTTTTTCCTGAACTTGCTGCTTCTATATCTTTTCTATGTGCCCTTTTTCTGAATAGATTAATCCAAGATTGCTTTGTCCCACAAATATTATTGCAGCAGTGCACTGAGATACATTGTCTTTGCCTTTTTTGTTACTTACTGATCTGGAGGGGGTTCCTTTCCTCGCAGACAAGGAGCAAGCAATTGAACAAGCAGTCCTCTTTAGTCTGTAAGGTGTCTGATGTGTGTGACATCATCACTTTGCAACCTCACACAGTGTGCATGCGTAACAATACTCGCAGAGTTGCTATGCAACCCATTATTTAGATGTAAGAATGCCAGATGGCTTTCCTTGCAGAGTCTTGACACTGAGATGGTCTATATGTTAACACCAGTCAATGTTCTAACAGGCACATTCCAGCACTCTGTTTTTAAATCTACTATCTCTAGTTTTCCATCGCAAACATAAACATTCAAATTGAAGTATGCTATGGCCTTTTCATCATTGTTCATGGTAAACTGTAAGTCCCTTGAACAATTATTTATGTACTCCAAGAATTCTTGCAGTTCGGTTTCACTACCCATCCAAATAATAAAGATATCATCCATATATCTTTTGCAGCATGTTATTTTTGAATAACGGGTTCTCTCTCTATTTAGAATGTTTTCTTTCTCAAATTGGTATACAGATGCATTTACATAAGTAGGGAGGTGTTGCCCAATCGCTGTTCCCTCTGCCTTGTTCATGAACAACATTCTCAAAAGAAAAGTTTAATTTCTTTTTCAAAATTAGTGTTGCTTGCTCTTGTAACAACATTGTTTAGGGATTGGCCCCCTCTGGTCTTTGCTCCAACATACTTCCTGTAGCTCTATCACCTACATCATATAGGATGGAAATATATACATTTGCTATGTCTAAAGTGACCAGCAGATATCCCTCCATGCTGTCAGTAACATTTTGGTTCAGTTCTCTTAGAATCTGTAACATCGGCAGAATTTCCTTGGTAGTGGAATAATACTTTAGAAGTGGAATGCATTTTGCAGATTAGTGGTCTGCAGTATACAAGAACAACAGAATCCTCTCCTGCTAATCCAAGGAAAATCATTCCTCGGTTTATGTAATCCTTGGAAATCTATTCCATTGTTTACATAGAAATGCCTGTCAGAAATCTTCAGAATTCAAAAATAAATTCTAAAATTATTTTCAGAAGAAGAATTGCTTATACCCGTGTATCAGCCAGCTGAATTCTGCATTCTGCACTGCTCTATTTTTAGAATATTTGAAGAAAACAAGAGCAAATATGTTTGCTCAGTTAGCAAATGACACAGACACATATATGTGGGAAATGCAGACACACACACACACACACACACACACACACCACCACCACCACCGCTGCCACCATCAATGCAGGAAAGCACATACCAAAGCATAAGCACAAGACACAAAATCGCAATCTTTTAAACTGTGTTCCTTAATGTTGCAGTAATGTTACAGTCGCTGTCCTACCCAACACAAATAGTGATCACTCACCTGTTCTTTGTGAATGGTCCACTAGAAAACCAAAGATGTCCCCCAAAACCATCTCCTACAGATTCCTCCCTAAAGAGTCAACTGCCATCTTCAAATCTTACTTGAACCAAGTCGACTGGAGCATCCTTGATGCCATTGTGGATGTCAGCTCTACACTTGACTACTTCATCTTGCAGTTTACTTTGGCCTGTAACAAATCTGCACCTCTAAAAAAGTGTAAAATTAAAGGTATCACATCTGAATTGATCACCCCGAAGCTACTTGCACTATTTCAGAACAGGAATAATTTCTGGTCTCGTGCCAAAGAATTGGGTCTGCCTGCTGATATGCAACAATCCAAGGAAGCAGGCAACAAATGCACCAAAGATGTCGGGAAAATTAAAGCAGACTACTATAAAGAAAAACAAGAAAAAACCTGGAGAAACGGGAAGAAATTCTGGGACAACTTAAAAGACCTCCTTGGCAGTAACACCAAAGCATCCTTAACAATGCTTAACTCTTATTGGAAAATCACTGTCACTCCCACCAAAATTGTGGATATCTTTAATGATGCCTCCACAGACCTATCTACAATACTCTCTCTGGATCAGGCACCAAGCGCAAACAACAATGATCTTAAAGATCAAAGCAATACCCTTGGCCCATTTATGGCCCCCACAAAGTTATATTTTAAGCATGTCACAGTAAAGGAAACTGGCAACTATATTAAAAAGGTTCTAGGGCAAGCAAGACTGGGCAGAGACATGGCTGACATGAAGCTTCTAGCCCAAGCCTTGGATGTGCTAATAATCCCTCTGGCCAAAATATTTAACATGTCCTTAAAACTCTCCCAATTCCCAGCAATGTTGGTAGCTGCTATTGTTTTGACCATCCATAAAAATGGAGATTGCACCAAATGTAGCCAACTATAGGCTGATATCCATACTTTTCCCCATCCAAGACCCTGGAGAAAATTGTGTCTGAGCAATTGGTCAGCTATCTAAACTCCACAGCACCAGAACCGTGCTGGTTGAGTACACCAGCAATCTACACAAGGCACTCGACAAGCATCACATGGTGGGGGCTACTTACGTATACCTGACCAAGGCATTCAACCTCATAAACCATCACTTGTTACTGGACAAGCTATCCATGCTTGGCCTCTCAATAGAAACCCTCTCATAGTTTAGATGCTACCTCTCAGGGAGGTCACAGAGGGTTAGGATAGAGGGAGTGCTCAAATGCCAAAAGTATCTCTGTTAGGCTCCGACAGGGTCTATAATTGGCCTTCTCCTCTTCTGTCTTTTTAGCAATAGCCTTCCAGAAGCCTGTCCACATTCCAAAATGCTACTCTATGCTGATGATGCGGTAATCCATAACAGCAGTGCTCAGATGGCTGATCTCACTAGCGACCTCCAAAGCAGTTTCAAATCCCTTGAAGAATGGTTTACAATGAACAAACTTGTACTTAACAACAAAACAACTAAGTCAGTGTTGTATGCGGGGAAACACCACAAAAAAAGGGCTCTCCTTTGGTCATCCTGAATGCACATGGTGCCACACTGGAACAAGTGGAAACCTTTAAATATCTGAGTATCACCCTTGATGACACTCTTCCATTTGCCCCCCATGTTAACAACTTAGCAAACCAGACCAGTCAAAAACTTGGAGCACTCTACAGATAAAGACCTAATCTAACCTCTGATGCAATACGAATGGCAGTCTCATTCTCAGGAACAATATTACCCCTCATAGACTATGAATCTCCCTATCTATGGAGTGGCTTATGAGACTGTCCTTAACAGAATACACTTGGTACTCAACAAAGCCTGTCACTTTGTTTGTGGGGTGGATAAACTATCTCACTCCTGCTAACTGTACTCACAAACTGGATGGCTCCCACTTCATGAAAGACTGCAATACCAGACTTGCCTTCTGGCCAGAAAAGTCCAGTTAGGACTCACCCTGGTCACTATCAGTGACCTTTTCTGACCAGCCAAATATATCTATGAGACTAGGAGTATGACTAGACAAGGCCTTGAAGTCCCCTACTGTAAAACCAGTCAAGGGAAGTGCTCTTTTGCACCATGAGCTGCCTTTTGGATGAACGGTCTCCCAGAACCCATTTGGGGCCTACCCAAGGTTTCCCAGTTCAAGTCTTCATTTGAGAAAGAGCTCAAAAAGAAAGCCTCCTGCTGCTGTTATACATGATAACATCCTCATGAAACTATCGTATAACCACTTTTGCCTACAGCTCGCTCACCCCCTCTGCCACCTTATGGCCACAACCCATTCAAACTGAATAGCCTAAAACCTTAGGGCTCCTTTGTCTGATATTGACCAAGATCTAATTGGTTAGCATCATTCACGTCCTTCTTCCCAAAATGTTCAAGGGACAGGGCCTATCCTAACTGTACTTTTGTTCTGTTCATGACCAGGGTCTAAATGGGGCTCTTCTGTAAGTGGCCATGCATGTTGATTGTAACATTGACTAGGCTTTTCCTGAGCCAGACTTGTATCTGTAATGTACTGTAACCATAGCTGATGTGAAACCTTTGGAAAAGAGCACTTGCACTCAAAGGTGTTATACGAAAATCTAATAAATCAACAAATAAACATAATAACTTAAAGACAGTAGGTCCAGCTCCCCTGCTTAATGCAAAGATAGTAGTGAAGTAGGAACATTAGGTCCAGCTCCTCTGCTTAATTCTTATGCTGTGCAAACATGTACAGTAATAAAGTATAGGGATACCCACCAACTCAACATTCCCAGGTACCCAGCAGAGGTGTATGAGTATGTTTTTCCAACTACTTGACTAGATCTTTTACTTAGGCAAGCCAGATACACAGTGTACTCATTATCTGGTACTTGATAACTGTGCAAGATGAAAAGTAACTTAAAAAAAATCTATCCTACAACATGTTGCTGGGACCAGTCCCATGGTCACACTGAATCCACCTCAGTCATTTGGGTACTCTTTGCCCATTCCCCAGTCCTCTCAGAAAAGTGTGCAAAGAAACAATTACTTGCTCCTGGCTCTCTGCCATGTTATCTGCAGCATGATTTCACTAGCTGGCCTGTCTGAAGCTACAGCTTAATGTACAGAATTCAGCCAGATGGAATGATGATACACAATTATTTGATTTCTGAAGTTTTCTGATCAAAATTTTCTCTTTTTGACATACAAGGAACTCCTTTCAGTAGCCATGTATTTCCCTGTGAGACAGCTGGAAATTGCACTCAGATGTCTGCATCATGAGTTCTCATTCTGCAGCATCACTGATAGGCTACTACTAGTCAACTGGCTTGAACAAACTTTGATATGCTCAGTATATGTGCTACCTGTAAAAAAGTTCTCTGCCATAACATTGAAGTGAGGAAGGAAAACCAAGTTAATTTGGAATAACTTCAGAGGTGCCCAAAATTCCAGATTTCAACACATTCACCGAATATAAATTCAGCATCTCCTAATCCCTAATTAATACCTGAATGAAAGTTACCTGAATACTGCTGCTATCAGCCTACTTGTTTACTGAGACAAGTACATTAGCTAGTTAGTCAGATGAAAAACAGCAGTCAGATTTCTATTTAGTTGACTGCCTGTAATCTGGCAGACTGTCAGATGTACGGGTAGCAGACTGTGACTTGAAATCTACTGTAGCTGCCTGCTCTGCAAATAAGTATATTGCTGTCTTGTGTATTTCAATTACAAGTTAAAAATCATTTTAGAAGAGGAATAATACACTTCAAAGCTATGCACTGCAGTAGAATTATGTAACCCTGGTGATTGAATGCAAAACTGAGGGTGAAAAGTTACTTAGCTAACATCTCATGCCTTTTTAGCACCAGGAAAGTGCATTTCATTCCTGTACTGTGCATTATATATCATTAAGGGGATTTCAGCAAATCAGAATGCAGATCCACTGTACTTTGTATTCTGTGTACAGTGTGCTACCACTCCACTTCAGTGCCAGGGGGAGGACAGCAAAGTATAATAAAAAAAGACTCTGAACTTATCATAAATCACTCAAGTTAAACTCGAGAGATTTATAATAAGGCAATAGGACCTCTGTGGGATGTCTCATATGGTACAGAAAGACTCCTTTTTTGATGTTTGGGCAGGCAGAACCACTCAGCTTCACTTTGCAGTCCTCTCACCCAAACCTCTTGGAGTCTCTTGCACCATTAGAGACATCTCTTGCACACCCTATTAACTTATATTATCCCACTGCATTGCAGTCTGTCATATGTTCATTAGAGATGCTTAGAATCAGCAGATCATATTCCATTTGAATCTGTCCAATTAACAGAAATTCTGATTCTATGTCTGATTCTCTTCCAATTTCCATTAATAATTGGAATCGCTTTGAGAATCAGAACTTCTGATTTCCCATTCAAAATGTTATTGTAACTTCCACCACCTGACTCCAGCACTCTGAAAAGGCCCTGGCAGCACCCTGACACAGAGCCAACCCGCATCCCAACACACTGCCCCAACCCCTTACCTCTTATAACGCACAGCGTAGTGAACTGATTGTGAATCTGCACATTGTACTATGGCATCAAATGATTCCTGTATGTTCTCCTCAGCTTCCTGGAAAGTTTGATCAGATGCCATCACTTCTTTGCTGTCCTGTTGACAGTCAGGTGGAGATCATTGTTTGGAATCCATTCTGACTCTTATAGTATTTTAGTAAGTGCTGATATATGACAGTAGGTAAAGAAGTAGGTGCAGGTGGTAGGTGGTGATAGACCTGGTCAAATTTTGAAATAAATTCTACATGGAGCAACAGCATGTACTCACATGCCACCTCAGGCAGCTGCTGTAAACCTGAATATGAGCATGCAGTATGCATACATCCAGTCAACAGAAGCTAGCTGAGGTGGTGGGGAGTATGTGCTGGTTGCCCCACTTAGAATTGATTTACAATCTGTCTGGGATGATTGCGAATTATCTGCATCTAGTTCTCTACCTATTACATGATACCTGATATGTACTAATAACCTTTAGTTGGAATGGAGTTCTGACTAGTATTGTGTGAAATTAACACATTTCATTGAGCAGAATATTTCACAAAATTTACGCATTTTGTGGAATATTCCGCGGGTGTAAAGTAAGAAATGTTGTGCTCCGTGGGTGAAATTTCACCTGCAAAATGTCAAAATTCGCTACTCGTGGATGAAATTTTACCACTTTCAGTATACGCTGCCTTTAGGCAGCAACTGTACAGATAATGCAGTGGGGCAGTTGTCTAAGAATAAAGATAAAAATAAAGCCTTTTCTGTCTTTCCCCCCTCCAGATGAACAATAAAGCTAAAAAAAAAAAAAAAATCATCCCTGGTGTTTAGTGGTTCCACTTCCCCAGCCAATCACTGGCCCAAGAATCCCACTCTGATTTCACATCTGTCAGAACAGCATAACAAACGTGTTTGTGTATTATGGTTTTAGCTATGCCATTATGGGTATTATATGTATTCTGTTACTATGTTTCATTGCATATATTATGTATTTAGCATCTTACTCCTATCTGACCAAGCCAGTAGCAGGGATAGAGACTGTAAGTGTGCCCTTTACTTGCCAAACACAGACACTCTGTCCTGTTTGTGCTTTTTTTTCCTTCAGATGTGTTCGTACACACAAGAGACACGTTGACACATCAAGTGGAAACTTATTTATTTATTTATTTAAGGGAATCAGTTACACCTTTGAGCCTGGAGCTCTTTTACAAAGGTTCCACGTCAGGCTACTTGAAACATTAGGACAGGCAGTGGTATTGTGCAAAATAGAAATAAACATAGCAGCTGGAGGGCTTTGTCAATTAACCAAAACATCCCAATTGTGCAAATCACAAATTAAACAATATAGATTCACATAGGTAGCCATCCGACAGAGGAGGTGAGGCCAGAGGCTGGTGTAAAGAGGGAGAAAGAGAGAGTGGTGGGTGGGTCAGGGTCAGAGAGGAGGTGTGTGAGGGAGAGGAGGAGGAGGGAAGGAGGAGGAAGGGAAGGGGAGTATGGGGTTGGGGGATAAACCATTTAGGAGTAGCAGTCACAGGAGGCACAGGAGATGAGGTGTTGATGCAGGCTAAGCTTAGAGGCACCTAGGGTTGCTTTGCTGGTAACTTCTGCTGTGAGGGTGTTGTACCAGGAGGAGGTTCTGAAAAAGAAGGATCGTTGGCCTAACTGCTAATGTTGTGATCATATTGCCCTATCCCAGTCTGGCACATGGTGGTTTAATAACCCAGATCAGGCCCACATGAAATGTCAGCTTCATGTAGTAAGGCATGATAAGGAAGTAGTAAAATGAGGTAATTCCAGTATAATGTGTAGATTTTGCTCTTGGGGTTCACCATGAGAGTGAAGGCACTGATCATTACCCCCCCCCCCCGAGATTTACTTTAATTTCCCCAACCTCAATGTAGAAAAATAAAAAAAACACTCCCTGGTGTCTAGTGGACCCCCCCACCCTATCATCAGATTGTGTCCTACCCCTGCTCCCCCCAGTATCCTGAACAGGCCACCATCACAGCCCTCCACTCACCTCCATGGCTGGCAGCCTAACTGAGTGCTTCAATGAATGAGCACATGCTTGTACAAGTACGTGCTCATTCATTGAAGCACTCAGTCAGGCTTCTGGCCATGGAGGTGAGTGGGGGGCTGTGCTGATGGCCCACTCAGGGTACGGGGCACCAGGAGGGCACTGTCTAATGACAGGATGGGAGGGTGGGGGTGTCCACTAGATACCAGGGAGCTGGGAATTTTTTTAAAATGTTCCTACATTGGGGGATAGGGAAATTCATGTAAATCTCGGCAGGGGAATTCTTCAATTTGGGATTCTTGGGCTGGTGATTGGCTGGGGGGGGTGACCACTAGACACCAGGGATGATAGATATATAAGGGCAGTAGGGCAGGGCACTGAACTGACAATTTCATGTGAAACTTCACAATTTCATGAAATATTTTGTGCAATTTCACCAGCAAAATGTTATTTCGCAGCACTAGGCTTGACTACTTGGCAACATGATGGAAAAGGATATGGAGGCACTTGATCAAACATTCAGGGAAAGTTCCAGAAGTAATGCATACCTATGTGATGTCATGGCACCATGGACAGATTCCTTATCACCTAACCAAGTCCTAGGGTACTATAGGTGTAGGGAAGGCTGGGGAGAAAATAGGTGCTACAGTGGTGGGGGAAAGGGGGATCTATGATTTAATTGGTTAAGTGTGGGAGGGGGCACTTCAAGGAAGTTGCAGGGGCCCATTTGGAGCACTGCAGCTGAGTGGGAAAAGTTATAATGGATGTCTTAATGCAGAATCAAAAGTGGGTTCGGATTCCAATTCCGATTCTGACCCTTTTTTAGAACTTGGGGTTTTTTGTCCTGTAACTAATCCTTATTCGTAACAACAGGTTGGAATGTACTCTAACCAATACTGTGACTGTGAATCTGGGCAACCCTAGTATCACTGAACCCTTAGTAAAATGTGAATTTGATACGAAGAGAATTGTTTATCTTTGATCTGGTCTGTATTACCAGAAACATAGAAACATAGACAATGACAGCAGGAAAAAAAACAGTGATCCATTCAGTCTTCCCATAACACCCAGTTATACCTCAAAACCTTTTTATAAATATGGGGTTATTGTCTACACTATCCACCCCCTTGCTCCCTGTTTCACTACTACCCCGAGTAACTACTAAGCCCTTTACTCTGTCCCAACCATACTTGAAACTGTTAACAGTTTGGGAACCCATAACCTCTGTTGGCAGACTGTCTCATGGCTCAAATATTGTCAGTAAAATAAAACTTTCCTTTATCTTTCCTGAACCACCACCCACAAGCTTCATCTCCTGACCACATTTTCTAGATTTGCTACTTTTGGTAAATATTTCCTCACAGTTCACCTTATCCATTCCTTTCAGGAACTTGAGAGTGTCTTTAATTTCACCCCTCTTTCATCTGGCCTTGACTGAGTTCACGTCTGGTTCCCAAAGCCAGTCCTCATAGGATCTATTCTGCTGGCCCTGAAATATTTTGGTTACTCTACACTGCACCATCTCCAGCCCGTTGTTGTATTTCCTTATGTGAGGACTCCATAACTGGCCACAGTACTCTAGATGTGGTCTCACCAGTGATCTCAGTCTCTAGAGAGGTAGTAAGGTCTCTTTCTTCCTGCTGCTGAAATCCCTCCCAATACACTCCAGCATCCTGTTTACCTTACTGTAGGCCTTGTTACACTAGCCAGATTGTTTAAAGGAGTCATTTATGATGACTCCTAGGTACCTTTCCTCAGAAGTCGTGTCAAATGAAAGTTTGAAATCAACCCAACATGATAATATTTCAAGCCACATCAATATGTATAATAGATATTAATTCACTTAAAATTAGGGGTTCTTAAAATAAAAACAGTTATTCTCATTTTGAGTCACATTAAAATAAAAAAAACAGGAATAGCATGCTTCTTAACTGAATTCTAAGTTCTGAAAGTGATGTAATGACATTAAAAAAGCATTAATTTCCCTTTGAGTAATGTGTAATCATGTTGTACTTACGAGTCATATGGTTACTTTAGTATATTCATTGCCTATTTGCTATAAGCCTATGAGGAGTTACCCTCACCCCATAAATATGAATGCTGCCTGTTCTAGGCCCTCTCTGTGTGTCTCTGCATACAGTATTGAAAGGCTGACTAAGCAGGATCCCAAAGTGTGAAATGTAGCTATTCATAGGTTATTTACTTTGTATCTATGTCCATGGTATTCCTGTAAAATACAAAACTTAAAAACAAAACCTGTTAAATGTATGCAGTGGGAACTGATCAAGGTTTGTCAAAAACGTTCAGCGCCACAAGTCTGAGTTGGTTGAACAGCATTCTACCACTCCAAAAACTCAGCAAACTTACCACACATCTCACAAAAAGCAACTGCTCATTTTGCAGTTAGTCGATGCTAGCAGCAGGTTTGTAGGCAGGTTAACAGTACAAAACTACACCACTATCTGTTGTCCATAATATAGTCACAATGGAATGGATTTAAAACCTACATAAATAAGTACAGCAGTAGGGAGGAAAAAAGGTCATTGGTCTAAGAAGTTCATCCCAGACAGGTCAGTGGCAATACCATCCCCTATTTTGCTTATATGGTGAGCTTGAAAGTCATTGAAACATACTCTGCTAATCTGTTTTAAGTGTTATATATTTGTGCTGTCACACAAATGTTTCTGGCATTTTCCTTGTACCTTCCTCCTTGCAATGACATCACATGTCATCCTTTCATCCTTGTTGCTCTGCAAAAGCTGTCTTGGTCTGACAGCATTATCCAATTCTGAAATTCAAAGATCATGAACATGTCTCATAAGATTCTTCCTGTTCATGGAAACAGCCTTGATTCAGTCAGCAAATTGTTATAGCCCATGCTCTTCAAATCTTCAGCCACTTTGGTTGATCTTCTCTGGATTTTCTCAGTCATGTCAGTATTTTTCCTCAGAAAAGGGGACCAGAGTTAGCCAGCCATTTGGTGCAGAAGTAGCACTATCACCTCCGACACTGATGAACCATGTTTAAGAATCAGACTAGTTCATCAGAGGGCTGACTGGGGCAGAATAATTAATCTCTGATGTACAGCTCTCCTCTCTAGGAGGAAGGGGGAGGGATGCAGCTGCCAAAGCCACAGTATGCTAACCCCAGTGGTGGCTGTGCATAAGGGTAACCAGAAGCTCAGACTTGGGGGATGAGAGGTGGATACCTGCATGGTATGTGAGGAAGTGTGCAAAATTGAGCCCTGTACATCACTGCACTGTCGTTTCTTGAGGAATTAGAGGAAAACCAGGCTCACTTGCCAGATGATGTCCTGCCCACAGCACGCCATCTCCTTCATCTGCCTTTTCTGTGCTCACTTCCTCAAACTGACAATATCCTTTTTAATTTTATCTATTTCAATCAATGATGTACTGTAAATATACCTCTATCTCCTTGGTTTAACTAGCCAACTGGATGATTCAGATGTTCATACCAACCGCTACATCACCTAAGCAATATACCACCACAGGGTGTGGGTATATGAGTGGATTTACCATGCCTGGTGTGGTTCAGTCATGAGGCCACAGTCCGAGTGACTTAACCACACCAGAAATGGTACATTCACCCATATACCCACACCCTATGTTGGTATACTGCTACTATACACTGGCCTTCTCCTTTTTTAGATGGAAACAATTATATAGAAAAATGTTTCTTGGGCATTTTTATTTTTTATTATATTTGTTAGTCTGCCAGAAAAAATAGTTCTGGGTTAGTAAGATTGTTGCCATGGATGCAGTGCTGGTGTCCACTCTTGCTGTCTGCATCCATAGTACAGTGCTACATACAGAATTACATGTTGTAATTTTTTTAGAGGGTTTCCAAGTCTGTGGGCTAATTATTTAAGTTTGGGGGCAGACAGACTGTGTGGCAAGTGTTAGTGTGCGATGTAGAGTGGTAATGGGGAGCGGTTATGGAGCATGTTCTTCTGTGTTTAAGTAGGTTCAGTGATGGTGCCACTCCCAGGAATTTGCTTTTAATGTTTTTTTTCTGTTACATTCCTGGCCAAATTATTGTAAACAGAGGGGGAGTGCAACTGTAGTCAGGAACAGAGTGTTGACTGAGAGGAAGCGGCAGTGGACTGCATAGAGTGCAAGAAGTAAGGTGGATGCAGTGCTCAGTTAACATATTGAGATGTGAAAAAATCTTTTTTGGTTGCCCAATAGCGGATTGAATCATACAGCGAATCTCGGTGGCTGTAGTTTGACTGTTTACTTTTTTTCCCTGATGTGCCTCTCCTTTTCACTCTGTACAGAACCTGGCTTTTGAGGGTTCAATGCAAGACTGACCAGTACTGTTAAGAGCTGCAACGATGGTACTGTACACTTCCGCATCTTGCCGTGCATTGCCATTTTTGTGTGTTGCTGCTTAGGAGGACTTTCTACTGTGGCTGACTGGCACCTTTTTAAGTGGATACACTGGAGGATTTATCATGCTGAAAAGATGCCAGCCAACCAATTAGATTTCAGGGATTGGGCATTTGGATTTACCGCATTGTATAATTTTAAATTTATTGAAAAATGTAGGTTCTAGGATGGAACCCAGTGGGACTATGCTGGTCACTTGCTTTGATGTTGGTACCACAGGTTAGCATTTATTATGACTTTGTAGCCTATCCAGCAATCCATTTTTAACTTATTTAATCACATCCTAAATTATACCAACATTTTTTATTTCATGAACTAGACTACTGTGTGCTACAATAACAAATGCATTAACAGTGCAGATATACAGTCTTTCCCAGTACTATAGTACTTCTGTGGCTATATCTAAAACAAATGAGATTTGTTTCACCTGATTTCCTTTTCAAGCATACAGATGCAATACTGGCCTCCTGAACTTCAGTGTTTAACGAGTCTTTCTTATGATTGTCTGCTGCAGCTTCTCTGGTATTACATCATGCCGATTAACCTATAGTTTACTCGTTTTGCAATGGAGCTGTTTTTTGTATGTTGGCACCACATGGAACACTCTCCAGTGATCAGGCTCATATCAAGTTCTGATTGTCTTATTGGATATAATTTCCAATGGTATGGCTAGTTCCTTGGTTATCTCCAACATAAGTTTTTGGGTGCATTACATTAAGTCCTAATGTCATGCTAAATGAACCATCTTAAGGATTTTCTCAAATACTTCAGGTATAATATAAACATTGTATAGTGTGTTCTCCGGTTCCATCTTGAATAACATTTACATAGAAACATAGAATTTTCCGGCAGATAAGGACCGCTTGGCCCACCTAGTCTACCACTTTTCCTAATTGACTGTATATAATGCAGACCCTAGCTGATCCTCTGCAGTTCCACCACGCCGCTTCAACAGGAATTCTGCCAAAATCCCCTACAGTGACACAACAACAACTACATCCCATACAGTAGCACGACAACAGACCGGCACACCAACACAGTGTCAAACATTAAAACACATGTAGAAGAGCCCCCGACACCCCTCCTAACAAAAATAACCAACTCCACATTGCACAGACAGTGGAGAAAAGGGCAATTCCCCTATCCACACATAGTGAAAACAATCAGATGGCACCACAGGACTGATCGCAAAACTCACCTGTCAACACGGTATCCCTATTGCTGTTGGAGTATTCACTGTAGCACTGTCACTGTAATTGCATTGCTGTCCAAACGGTATATGATCCACTGCTTACCCTCTCTTCCAAATCACTAGGGTTTGTCACATGCATTCTTAAATGCCCCCACTGTTTTCACCCCCACCACCTCCATAGGGAGGCCATTCCATGCACCCACAACCCTTTCTGTGAAGAAATACTTTCTGACATTATCCGGGAGCCTACCCCCTGAAGCCTCATATCATGACCCCTTGTCATGGAACATCTTCTCTTCTGAAAGATGCTACCCTCCTGTACCTTGTTTATACACTTGAGGTATTTAAAAGTCTCTATCATATCCCACCTCTCCCTTCTTTCTTTGAGCGAATACGTAATGAGGTCTTCTTGTCTTTCCTCATAGGACTTCTGGTACAGCCCTTGCACCATTTTTGTTGTCCTTCTCTGAACTGACTTTACTCTGCCTATGTCCTTCCAGAGATGAGACCTCCAGAACTGGACATAGTACTCTAGAAGAGGTCTCACCAGTGATCTGTACAGTGGCATCGCCACCTCTTTTTTTCATGCTGGTAATACCCCTCCCTATGCACCCCAGCATTCCACGGGCTCTTCCCACAATCTTCTCACATTGCTTAGTCACCTTCAGGTCATCAGATATGATTACCCCCAGATCCCTTTCTTGTTTGGTGGCTATCAGTACCTTCCCTCCCATCATGTACTCCACACCTGGATTTCTGTGCCTCAAATGCATGATTTTTTATTTATTTGCATTGAATCTTAGCTGCCACACTCTTGACCATTCCTCAAGCTTACATAGGCCCCTTCTTATTTTCTCCACCCCCCCCCCGAAGTGTCTACCCTGTTGCAGATCTTAGTATGGTCTGCAAAGAGACATACCTTCCCTTCCAGCCCCTCTGCAATGTCGCTTATAAAGAAATTAAAGAGGTTTGGCCCTAGAACTGATCCCTGTGGCACCCCACTGGCTATACCCCTCTCGCTAGATTGAACTCCATTTATCACCACCCTCTGCATCTGACCACTTAACCAACATCTGACCCAGTTAACCACTATGGGGCCCACTCCAAGTCCGCCCAATTTGTTAACATGCCTCCTATGTGGGACGGTGTCAAAGGCCTTGCTGAAATCCAGGTAGGCCACATCCACTGCCCCTCCTTGATCTACTTCCCTGGTCACCCAGTCAAAGAAATCTATCAGATTTGTTTGGCATGACCTTCCTGCACTGAATCCATGTTGCCTTGGATGTGTTCCACTAGATTTAAGATATATCACAGTCCTTTCCTTTAGCAATGATTCCATTAATTTTCCCACTGTCATTGTCAGACTGACTGGCCTGTAATTTCCAGCCTCCTCCCTGCTCCCACTTTTGTGGAGGTGGACTACATTTGCCCTATACAGTCCTCTGGAACCAGCCCTGTTTTTAGTGATTTGTTGAACAGGGCCTCCAGTGGTGCTGCCTGCACCATTTTGAGTTATTTTAATATTCTGGAATGTATTCCATCTGGCCCCATTGCCTTGCTCACCTTCAGATTAGCAAGTTCCTTTAGGACTGTCTCCTTCGTGAAAGGACTGTTGTCCACCTCCTTTCCATTGGTGCTTCTACCAGTTAACCACGGTCCTTCTTCTTCCACTTTCTCCGCACCCCCCCCTTCCCTTTTTATTCTCACAATCTCACCCCTGGCCTTTTTTCTTTCACTAACATACCTGAAAAAGGTTTCGCCCCCATTCTTTATTGCCAGGGCTGTATTTTCCTCTGTCTGCCCCTTTGCACTCCTTACTGCTTTCCTTGTCTGACTCTGTTTTTCTAGATACCATCCCTTGTCTTCCTCCCTCTGTGTTTCCTTGTACTTCTGGAATGCCAAACTTTTCTCTCTTACCTTCCTGGCCACTTCCTTCATGAACCATAGTGGTTGTTTCCTTCTCTTTGTTTTGCTTATCTGCCTAACACAAAGGTTTGTTGATTCTAGTATGGCCCCTTAATATTCCTCCACTGTTCCTCTACCCCCTTTCCCCTCCCTTGACAGAGTTTTCTTCAGACATTCTCCCATCTTGGCAAAGTTAGCCCGTTTGAAAAACAGGACCCTTGTTGATGTGTGGTTTGACTCCTTCATTGTTCCCACATTGAACCACACCATACAGTGATCACTGAACTCCAGGTGGCTACCTACCCTTACATCTGTAACTCTGTCCCCATTAGTTAACACCAGGACCAATGTTACTCCCTCCCAGCTGGGCTCTCTCACTAGCTGTTTAAGGCATGCCCCAGTTAACATACAACAAATTAAAAAACCCACAAGCAGTACTTCCTCTTTATCTGCCATTTTATGGATGGCTTCCACTATAACCCTGTCCAGATCTTCCACTTGTGCTGGAGGTCTGTAGATCATGCCAATGTAAATTGCAGTGCCATTCCATTTCCAGGATGACCATCAGTGCCTCCACCCCCCTCCTGTATTCCCTGAACCTCAGTAGCTTTAATTCCCTCCTTGATGTAGATAGCCACTCCTCCTCCTCCTCCCTTTTTACCCACTCTGTCTTTCCTGAATACAGTGTACCATGGAATGGATGTGTCCCAGTCATGATTCCCAGTGTACCACATCTCCATAACTGCAACAATGTCCAGAACTGCCTCAGCCATCAAGGCAACTAGGTCTGGGATTTTATTTCCCAGGCTGTGGGCATTCATGCACATGGGCATCCAGGTTTTGCTACCTCCCCTCTCACCCCTCTCCTCCTATTTTCATGTCTTCCCTCATACCCCTCCGTGCTTTGTTCCCAGCAGGCATATGACTTTTTTCTTCCTACAGGTTCTTTTGTTGATTTACTCTCTTCTAGCCTCCATTGTGAGTTCTTTTCTGATTTCTGTGTATATTTCCTATTTGTGGGGGAGTGATGGCTAAGTTCCCATCTTTTATGATGTCAGTGATGGGTTCCTTTACCCCAAACTCCCCCTCCCCTAGTTTAAACAGCCACACCATATGTCAAACTTCTGTTCAAGGCTCCAGCACTCCAATCTCTTCCTTGGTCAGGTGTAGTCCATCATACTTGAAGAACTTCCTGTCCTAGAAGTCTCCCCACGTACTCACAAAGTGATATCCATTTCCTTGACACCAGCTCTGCAGCCATACATTAACATCTTCTGTCTCCTTGTTTCTGACCTATCACTATCTGATATCACCTCATCCCTTTCCTTTGGGAATATTGACTAAAACTACTCATTTTAATTTTTAATGAAAATGAAAGTTCAGCAGACTACTGCCAGCTGTAATTTTACAAACATCTGTAATGGTCATGTCAATGGAAAGTGCAGATTTAAACACTCAAGACTTTGTGATGCTGGTCAAATGAACCTTTAACTATCAGGATCATTGGAAAACAAAATGTATTCTGGGAGTGAAGTGCATTCAGGGAGCTGCTGTTCCTAAAATAACTAGGTCCAGAACATATCTGGAAATGAGCTATTACCAGCATATTTGAAACATGCTTGGAGAATGTCTTGACTTACATGAATACACTTACAGTATTTACTGTAGAAGTCACAGACTCCAAGATGCTATATGTGTTGAATTTAATTTAGAATACAGGATCTCTGGCATAAAACTACAATGCCAGATCCAAGCAAAGTATCTAAAGTTGTTTGGTCACTAAGCAATACCAGTAAACCAGTACTAATCATTTCTTCATTAGGGAAACACAAATCCAATAAAAACAATATGAAACTATACACACAGACTCATGTAGTGTATCATAATTACCAACCTACTGTACAATTAAACACAGCATCAAGGAAATAAAGGCCATAAAGAAATTGGAAATATAAGAAAGATTACAGTCAAAGAGGTATATGTAAGGCTGAAACAGCTCGAAACTAGTAAATCACCATGTCTGGATGGAGTACACCCTAGGTTGAAAAGGGAATTGGCAGATGAGATGGTGGGACCTTTGTGTATGTTGTTTAATGAATCCCTGAAAGAAAGTATGACACAACTGGTTTGGAGAATGGCAAATGTTACACCAATACATAAGAAGGATGATACAAATGATGTTAGAAATTATAGGCCGAATAGTCTGACGTCTATTGTAGGTAAGATAATGGAGGGTATAGTTAGAGAACTAATACAGCAACACATAGTAGAGAAAGGACAGTTGGACATTTCACAACATGGCTTTGTAGAAGTAAGATCATGCATGACCAATCTAACGTAATTCTTTGAACTGGTAAGCACAACACTTGATAAAGGACTACCAGTAGATGTTGTTTATTTCAATTATTCCAAAGCGTTTGACTCTGTCTCGCATCATACAATGATAGAACAGCTGATTAAACAAGAACTACACCCCAAATTGTTATCATGGATAGAATCATGGCTGGATAATAGACAGCAGTGGGTATGCATTAGAGGATATCAATGCAGGTAGGAGAAAGTAACCAGCAGTGTACTCCCGGGGTCCATCTTGGGGCCTCTGCTGCTTAATATCCTTATAGTAACAATGGTAACATCCCAAGATACATGGATTTGTAAGTACATTGACGACTCCAAGTTGGGAGCAACTGTAAATAACAAGTAAGCAGTAGAATCACTACAATGTGGTATAGATCAATTGGGGAAATGGGCAGTCAATCATGGCCTAGAATTTAACATTGAAAAAATGCAGAGTCATGCATCTGAGGCACAATAACTTACTAGCCAATTATACATTAAACAACAAAACATTTAAGATAATGGATACAGAGAAAGATCTGGGGGTACATATTACTAATAAATTAACTTTTGATTATCACATCAAGGAAACTGTTAAAAAGTGAAATAAAATTGTAGGATGTATAATGAGAAATATCAGACACAGGAGAAGTGATGTAATTGTGCCTCTGTATACAGCTCTGGTCAGGCCCCATCTGGAATACTGTGCACCCTTTATAGCCATACACAATATAAGTAGTATGAAAATGATGGAAAAGGTTCGAAGAAAAGTAACTAAAAAGATAAGATCAATAAAATACAAAGCTTATAATGAGAGACTGGAAGATCTAGGACTTTATTCTATCCAGTATAGAAATCTACGGCGTGACTTATGTTATACATATATGGCACTCCAAGTTGAACAACTGTGGATATGTTCTGGGCTATGCGAGAAAGAAACCTATAAACAAACAAGATCTCTTGCCCTTCAGTTAAAGGGTGACACAAATAGAACAAAGAAAAGTGTATAGTTTAATCAGAGAGTTGCTAATTCATAGAATACACTACCTGAATCAATGGTTCAATGTCTGTGAAACAGCAATGGGGAGAGATGGTGTATATAGTGCTTGTGTAACTTGTAGTACTTTTTGTGGCTTTACTCTATTCCCACCCTTGAGTAGTAGGTATGTAGCTAATAATTTGTAGGGAATAGAAGGCCTAAAAAGATACCTCCACCAACTCACAGAGAGTATAACCCCCTGCCTTTATCTAGGCTGCAGATCAGGGCAGATAGAGAAGGCAAGTTGGATGAAGTCAGGTTCCTGAAGGGAGCAGCATCCTGGGAGCAGACTGAGAATGCAGACAGCAGAAGCAGGGGAGTGGAGAGTCAGACATCCATTGGTGAGGGCTGAGGAGAGATGATCTCAACTTGGGGCAGCCAAATATAAGTAGGATGATGTGGGAAGGAGGAGCGATGAAGTTCCGTTCCTGAAGGGAAGCAGCAACTGGTGTGAGGCAGAGAAGGTATGGTGTAACTCAGTAGATTGTAGACATAGCTTCCATCCCTGGTAGTCGGGGCAAGCTAACCTTCATTCGATGCTGTCCAGCAGAGTTAGGGATGGAAGATGTCAAGACTGAAGTAGTATAAGGTGGTTAAATGTAACAGATTTCCATCCCGGGTAGACAGGGGAAGTCTACCGTCACTCAGCATCTCAGAAGGTGTGAGTTAGGGACAGAGTTTGGAGAACTGCTGGTATGAGCTAGCAGCAGGTGCAAACCACAGCTGTAGAGAGAAGGTAAAGTAGTAGATGAACTGAGATAGGATGATGAATCCGTACATGTCAGAATGAGAGATAGGGGAAAGGTAGGAATGGCAGACTCAGAAGCAGAACATGAAGTGTTGGGAAGAGTCCAGGAGCAGCACAAAGGAAGTAAGAAAGATGCATGAATGAAAGGCATGAGCCAGGGAAGGAATTAGGTAAAGTAGCAATGATTTTGTAGACTTCAGGGAAGGTGTAAATGGGCTCTGGAGGGTCAAGGGAATGGAAGCATGAGGGGACATCCCCTCCCCTTTTTATTTCCTAACGTCCTGAGGGGAGGAGAGCAATTGGCTTGCAAAAGATGAGTACCAGGAGCATTCAAACGTGTGACTTACATCCCCTCCTTTTCAAGTGCCACCCCACCACGGGCAAAGCAAGCTGAAAGGTGTTGGCAACAGCAGAACACTAGCTTCTGGCAGACTGTATCAATTCAGTAAGCCTTGTTTAGATTTAGAAAGGCATTCTTGGGAGACAGTGTAGCAGAGTGTAAATATTGCTTGGAGTAGACAGTATCACTAGAAATGGATGTGATGGTCCTCAAACAGGAAATCGAAATTATGAACCAAACACAAAGAACTAGCAAACGCAGTTAAAGACAATGGTGCTGTGTTGTACCAAACGGCCATGGTAGTTTGAATAAGAATGGATGGCATGGGGTTTCAAATGAGAAAGTAAGAAAAACACGGTGCCTCCCCTCCAGCTTGACACCGCAACAGCTAAGCTAGAAAAAAGACCAATACAGCGACAGTAGCTGTAATGGTCTGATTTTGAGTGTAGCCATCCCCCGGCATTCTGCCCCCTCCCTAGAACAACTCTGACCTGAAGTTGACAATCTTAAAGTCTGGGGGTGCAGGGGGCACATCCCCCCACATAAAACACTCGTCATTCTGACAGTACAATACCTGTGTCGGTATTGTGCCGTCGCTATACGGGAGGTCAGCATTTTCACTGTCAACCTTCCTTGAGGCTTCCTGAAAACATTAGTGGGGTGAAGCAGAGGCGGTGTAAAAGCTGACTGGCTGCTCTGGACAGTAAAGCATAACCACATATGCGACCACGGTCCCAGATAACAAGACAGCAAGGTAAGGGCTGAAGCATGTAGTGCGGTGGTACTTACGATTAACATGAGGGTGGGCCTAAGCCGTGGAGTAGAATAGGTAGCGATTCCTAGATTGGAGTTCTCTGGAACATATGATGATCATACAGAGCCACTGGGTCGAGAAGGCAAAGGGGTGATTATGAGGTGGAGAGGAAGAGGTGTGAGTCTGGAAGGACCTGGGGGGGGCCAGGAAACTGCAGGGAAAGAGTGGGGATGCCCGTGAGTGCTGGGTGGAAGGAACAAGAAGCAAAAAAAAAAAGATGAAGAGGGGAAAACCCGGGCACCACCATAAAGGGAGGGGAGTGAAGGAAGGATTGGGGGTGGCAGAAGCCGCCGAGGAGACCAAACGGATACAGAAAAAGAAGGAGAAAATGACACAGGGAAACAACAACAGGAGGGGAGAAGGGAAGCCGGAGCAAAGTAAAATGAAGCAAACAGCAGCAGAAGCACCAAGCAGGCACAGCCACACAAGCCACACAGGGAGGCCAGGGAACAAAAAACACTTCCTAAGCAAGGGAGGTGAATTAGTGGAGGGTTTAAATAGTGGTCGTAGGAGGAGCTATTCCCCACACTGAACCATGGGCCAAGCCCTCCCAGAACTTATAGGACATTGCCATTCGATCTTGGTTCTTCTTGATCTCTTGGTGGTATTTGACACTGTAGACCATGGAGTATTACTGGAGCGCCTGCAGTTGATCTGCAGACTGTCGGGAACAGTCCTCAGATGGTTCCACTCTTTCCTCACAAGCAGGTCTCAAAGACTAGTGATCGGGACTTTTTCCTTGGCCCCACTTTCCCTGTCATGTGGGGTACCGCAAAGTTCCGTTTTGTCTCCTATGTTGTTTGCAGTGTATGTGTTGGCATTGGGGGATATTATAAGGAAGTACAGGCTGAGTTTTCACTGCTATGCAGATGATTCTCAGCTGTAAATGTCCTTTGTACCCGAGCAAGAAGATGCTATCTCGGTCGTTAACAACTGTCTCAGTGAGATTCAGGACTGGATAAGTGCCAGCTGGTTGAAATTGAAACCGGAGAAGACTGAGGTGCTGGTGGTAGACACAGGTCATCAAGTAGAGGGGCTACCCCCTGGTCGGACATCGGTATTATACTGGGGAACAACCAGTTGAGGGCTTCTGAATGGGTGCGTAACCTAGGCATTATTCTTGACAGTGAACTGACACTTAAAGCTCAGGGGCCTGATTCCAGAACATGGTACATCGGCGCAAGGCAATTTACACCAGACCCTATGGTGTAAATCACACCTTGCACCATGTGTTCTGCAAGTCATGATTACAAGAGGTATCTTGCAACATGCTGTATGTGGGTTGCACCAAAGGTGGGCTCCACCACCCACTATGCCCGCAACCCATTGCAGCAGGGTGCAATGGTGGGTTACAGCAGCAGCTGTGCCCTATTCTGGAAGGGCAGCTGGTGTAACCAACTTATGTCATTCCAGGACCCGGTATGGTGTAGCAGGGTTAGACCAGCATGGAGGTGGTCTAAGGGGCATCTATCCTGGCATAATGATGGATGCACCCTTGCAGAGCCATGGAAAGCACTTACACTTGTCCCACGTACCCCCCCAGCACAGTTCTGCCTCTCACCCCTGAAGTTCAGAGACCTCCTAGATCCATATTTTTCTATGCCCCCCTTACACCTGTGCAACCCAGCCAGACCCCCCTCAAGCCCCCAGCTGAGTGTGGCAGTGATACAGGGCAGTGGGGAGCTCCGGGTGGGGCAGTTAACTGCTGGCCATGACTTGCGGCACCCAGGTTCATTGCGCCATTCCCTTGGTGCAACCCTGCGGCTGCTGGAAGTCAGGAGGCATAGGTGCTGGGGACCCTACATGTTTTAGAATAGGGCGCAGGGTCCCCGGCGTAGCGACACATGGCACAACTCGCATACACCCACAAGTTGAGCCATGCAACTTGGAATCAGACCCCAGGTGTCAGCCGTTGTCAAGACCTCGTTTTATCATCTGAGGAATATCGCCTGGGTGAAACACCTTGTTTCGACTAAGGACCTTCCAATGTTGGTCCATGCATTTGTGTCCACCCCGCCTTGACTATTGCAGTGCTCTATACCTAGGGCTTCCAGGGGTGGATATCCACCACCTACAGCTGGTGCAGAATGCAGCTGCCAGGCTGTTGACTGGCTCATGAAGAGCCAGTGATATTATGCCTGTGCTCCGTGAACTGCACTGGCTGCCAGTGCGGTGGAGAGTCACCTTAAAGGTCATGTTGCTGATCTATAAGGCCCTACATGAACAGGGACCGTGTTATTCGCAAGACCTACTTTGTCCCTTCTGCCCCCTCTGCCCACTTCATTCTGCCAATGAGAGATTGTTGGAGGTTCTCAGGGTCTGTTTGAACACCTCAGGGGCCAGAGCATTTGCTTTTGTGGCCCCGACTCTGTGGAACTCTCAACTTCCTCAGGTGAGAGAGTGCCTGTCCACTGAGTCTTTTAAATCTGCACTGAAGACCCATTTATTCGAACTGGCATTTCCAGATCTGATGTGATTTTAATGAGAATGTGGAATTTTATGATTTAAGATTTTATCCTGTAGATTTTTAATGATATATTGTACAGGCGCTTTGGCTTTGAAAAGCGCTTTTTTATAAATAAAGCTGACTTGACTAACAGTTCAAGAAGGAATTGGGTAAGTATGTGGGAGCAGAAAAGACAGTATACATCCACCAATAAGTAACAAGTCACTATGGCTAACACTGATGGACTTGTATGATACTGTATCTATGAACCTATGAACTACTTTTTTTAAATTTAATGTTCCTGCAATGAGAGAGAAGTCAAATCTTAGGCACACCACCACATCTGCAACAGCTACTCATTCTCTCGGTTCCAATCTGGCTTACTCCCATGGTGGCATTCCCCAACATAGCTCTAGGCAGACATAGAAACATAGACTTTGACAGCAGATAAGGACCACTTGGCCCACCCAGTCTGCCCATTTTCCTACCTGTTGGATAAGCTGCAGATCATACTTAACCAACAGCATACTTCTTCCTACCCCCACCAGAATTGCCTTATGTCTGTCCCATGCATTCTTGAATTCTCCCACTGTTTTTGACCCCCACAATCTCCTCAGGAAGGCCATTCTACGCATTCACCACCCTCTCCATGAAAAATACTTCCTTACATTACTCCTGAGCCATCCTTCCTCTACTTTCAAATTGTGCCCCCTTGTTCTTGCACCTCTCTTTTTCTGAAAGATGCTACCCTCTTGGACTTTGTTGATTCCCTTGAGGTATTTGAAAGTTTCTATCATGTCCCCATCTCCCTCCTTTCCTAGATGGTATACATATTAAGATTCTTTAGTCTCTCTTCATATGGTTTCTGGTGCAGACCATACACCATTTTAGCAGGATCTGGTCGATTCCCAGACACATAATTGCCAGGCATATATTTCCCCAACTGTGTTTACCCAAAATAAACACTATCCCGCAAAAAAACAGCCTGTAATCAAACTGCCCAAAACTGAACTGATTGCAGCTCCACAAAAGCAACAGCTAATGTCAAATCGAACTGATTGTAGCTCCACAAAAGCAACAGCTAATGTCAAATCAAACAGATTGCAGCCCCACAAAAGGAACAGCTAATGTCAAATCGAACTGATTGCAGCTTCACGAACGTATTGCAGCTCCACACAAGCAAATGACATTAATATTATATTTAATGTAGACTATCAACAATTTCCATGATTTCATGATTCCTTGATTTCCACGCTTTCCACCACGCTTCCTACTATTTTATTTTAGTCACACATATAACGAAGTTAAAGAAAACTTTAATGAAAAAATTATTAAAATCATTGCAGCATGTTTCTCCCACAGGCTACAGTATGCCATGCTATGTAAATCCACATTTCGGGTCAAAGGTAAAATGTTCCTGCTATTGAGGGAACATCATCATATTACAAGATTATGAGCTATGCCACGCACATAATCCTTAGCAGACTGTCCATCAATGTCTGCCACGATATTAGTGATCTGCTCCTCTGTTTTCCTTTTTTTTTAAATCGGTGACTTAGGCATGCCTCTGTTGATTTTTCGCAGTTGTTCTCTCTGTCACTAGTTGTTTGGTTGTACAGCTCCTCCACAAACCTGTACACATCAAAATGAGAGGCACCCACCAATGTGCCTAGGCATCTGTACCAAGCCTCCACCTTATTCTGTGTCCATGGGACACCATCAAGCATCCGGTCATGGACAGACCAGAATTTTGGGGGGTACAGCGGCGGTGCTCTAACCACAGTGTTTTTTCTCATTCTTTGCCTTATCCTGCCCAGTACATAAGTCTCCTTGAACCACTCTATTATTGCTTCAGTCCCAGAAGCATGTCCATCTTTATTTCCTCAAAAACGTCTGGGATTTTGTCTGGAGGAAGAAAGGCAAGGGCCACCAGCTGTCACATCAAAAGGCTGAATTCAGGCTCGCTACCATACTTATTAGCAAGACCACAACCTTGTAACTTTTGACACACAATTTGGCCCAAGCAGAATAGACAGCCTTTGCTTTCTGTGTCAGAGAACTCTGTTTTGCATGCATTGATTGTAGCCTGCTCAAAATTGGTTATAACATATTTGGCAGAAAGATTTAGACTATTCTCGTCTGCCATGTCTTGCAGGTCTTGGAACATATGTAGGTAACAATCCTGGGATTTTGAGGACATTAAAATAGTACTCTAAAGGAAGTATCCAATAGGTATCTTGTGCACCCACAGGTGCATGTGTTGAATATAGTTGTCGGAATAGGTTTGGCACAGTTCGAAAAGTGCCATCCATTATCCAATACAGGGCATTATTGAGCTTTTCCACATTGGTCTTGGTAGTGAACAGGAATATTTTTTCAGATCCACATGTTGCTTCATGGACTAGAAAATATTGGCCATTAATTGTACTAAATTCTGGTGGTATCCTGATAGTTTCTAGCATTTTAGGTTCAGGTATGTGATTTAGAAGCCCGGCACATTTTACAATCTGGCACAGTGATTGTTTTCTAGTCATGTTATGTCTAATTTCTTGAGGCACCTTTGACAGCTCATTTTGTATTAACTGTGCTGGGGTATCAGATGTTGTCTGGGCACAGTGTTTAAGTGATGCAATCGCTGTTGCTAAAGGGGCATCACTAACGTTTGATGCATGTTGGTGCTCTGTGGCACTCCTCAGATGATGTTGGCCACCAACAAGAACTGTAGAAGCTCAACCATGGCAGCCTTCAGATTTACGGTGCTGACAGCAACAATACTAAAAGTCCCCCTGGTTTCGTTCTTTTATGTATAGATAGCCACCAACGCTGAGCTTGCTGTGCCCATGCTGTGACAGCACATCACATACATGAACTGTATCATGCACTTGAGGAGCAGTAGCAGTTTCAGTTGTTGCAGCGGTCACCATTATTGAAATGCAAACAGATCACAAGATGGCAAGGGAATACATAGACCATGTAGGTAATTGCAGGTGATGGGATTTGTAACATACGGGACAGTAAGGCACATTGTAATAATTGAATGATTGATTTCACCGCATTGAGACAGGCAATGGAACTGTCAGTAAGTCTGCATCATTGGCATAATCATAATCTGGAAATCAGAGACAGGCTATTGTACGTCGGGGAAATAGGAGTCGGGGGATTGTATTAGACCCATTTCAGTTGCCCTCCTCTTAACTGCCTCCAACCTGTCTATGTCCTTGCAGAGATGGTGTCTCCAGAACTGCACACAGTGCTCCAGATGGGGTCTCACCAGCTGTCTATACAGACAGATAACAACTTCCTGCTTTCTACTGGTGATGCTTCTCCCAATACATCCCAGTATCCCCCAGCCTTCCTTACTGCCTTCTCACATTGCTTGCGGACCTTTAGGTCATCTGATATGACTACCCCAGGTCCCTTTCCATTTTTGTTGTTGTTAGTAAACCCCTCCCCCCATTGTGTACTCTTCCCCTGGGTTTTTGTTTCCCAGGTACATTACTTTGCACTTCTTTGCATTGAATCTAAGCTGCCATACTTTTGACCATTCTTCCAACCTTCCCAAGTCCCTTCTCATTGTTTCCACCCCCCTTGTGTATCAAACCTGTTGCAGATCTTTGTGTCATCCATAAAGAGGCATACTTTTCACTCTAGTCCCTCTGCAATGTAATTTATAAAGACATTAAAAAGGACCAGTCCCAGTACTGAACCCTGTGGTACCCCACTAGTAACCCTCCTTTCTTCAGAGTGGACTCTGTTTACTATTACTCTTTGTGATCTGTTGTCCAGCCAATTGTTTACCCAGGCTACCACCCTGGGACCCACTCCCAGGCTGGCTAATTTGTTTATTAATCTTTTGTGTAGTACTGTGTCAAATGCCTTGCTAAAGTCTAGGTAGGCCATGTCCACAGCACCTCCTTGGTCTACTACTTTGATCACCCAGTCAAAGAAATCTATTAGATTCATCTGACATGACCTTCCCACTGTGGATCCATGCTGTCTTGGGTCCTGTGCCCCGCTGGCCTCTAGGTACTCAACAATTCTTTCTTTCAGAAGTAATTCCATCATTTTCCATACCACTGAGGACAAACTAACAAGTCTGTATTTTTCTGCCTCTGCTTTGCCCCCAGTTTTGTGAAGGGGAATTATATCCACCCTCCTGTAGTCCTCAGGTAGCACACCAACCTCCCATGATTTGTTAAAAAGGGTAGTCAGTGGTGTCACTAGTTCTCCCATTAGTTCTTTTAGAATTCTGGGGCGAATCCCATCAGGCCCCATTGCATTGTCCACCTTCAATTTTAGGAGTTCTTTCATAACTCATTCTTCTGTGAATGGACTGGTATTGACCCCCCTATCCAGAGTGCATCTATTGATTGGATTAGTTACCTCTCCCTCCTCTTATTTTGTGAATATTGAGCATAAGTATTTGTTTAGTATCCCAGCTATTTCACTGTCACCCTCTGCCCACCAATCCTCCCCTTTATTAAGCCTCACTATCCCTTATTTGGTCTTTCTTCACTCCCTAATGTACCTATAAAAGGTTTTATCCCCTTCTTAACAGGGGCAATGTGAGGAAGTATTTTTTCACAGAGAGGGTGGTGGACGCATGGAACAGCCTTCCTGAGGAGGTTGTGGGGTCTACAACTGTGGGAGAATTCAAGACTGCATGGGACAGACATAAGGCAATTCTTGTGGGGGGTAGGAAGAAATAGGCTGTTGGTTAACTAGGATCTGCGGCCTATCCTGTAGATAGAGAAGCGGGCAGACTAGGTGGGCCAAGTGGTCCTTATCTGCCATCAAAGTCTGTGTTTCTATGTTTCTATTTTTCTATGCTCCTTCTGTGTTTTCTTATACTTCCTGAATGCTACCTTTTTCTCATTAACCTTCCCTTTTCTTTCATTTTGATTTGTTTCACACAAAGTTTAGTTGCCTCTGTAATGGCAGTTTTGATGTTTCCCCACTGTTCCTCCACCCTCCTTCTTCCCCATTTGCTAGTACTTTTCTGAGGCAGTCTCCCATTTTGTCAAAGTCAGACCTCCTAAAGTCCAGTATCCTCACTTTTGTGTGGCCTGACTCTATGGCTGTGTTTATCATAAGTGGCACTGTTTAGTGGTCACCTGTTCCCAGATGGCTATCCTTTTCTAAATCTGAGATCCTCTCTCTGTCCCCATTTGAGAGTACCAGGTCTAAGATTGCTCCCTTACAAGTGGGTTCCAACACTAGCTGTCTGAGGCATGCCCCCTGTAGGCCATCTAGAATGACTCTGCTCTTGGATGTGGCTGCAGCAAAGGTGTTCCAGTTAACATCTGGCATATTCAGGTCCCCCATCAACAATATCTCCCCTTTTTCTGCCATCCTAAGGATGTCTTCTATCATTTCCTGGTCCATTTCCTCTCCCTGAAATGGGGGTCTGTATACAACCCTCATGCGGATTGTGGTGCCATTTCCTGTCTCCAGGGTGACCCACAGTGCCTCCTCTCCTCTCCTCCCTGTTTACCCTTTAGTTCCATTGCTTTGATCCCTTTCCTTATGTAGAGTGCTACTCCTCCTCCTCCTCGTTTACCCTCCCTGTCCCTTTTGTAGATTGTGTACCCTGGTATGTTGACATCCCAGTCATGATTGTTTGTGTACCATGTTTCTGTGACTGCCACGATATCCAGGCATCCCTCTTCCATCAAGGCCACTAATTCAGGGAGTTTGTTACCGAGACTGTGGGCATTGATACTCATGGCCCTTCATTTTGTGATGGCTTTACCCCTTTTAGCCCCATCCCTGTCCTTACTACCTTGGTGTTTTTCTCCATTTCCCCCTGCCCTTCTCCATATTGATTTCTCTATCTTGGTGTTTACCTCGCTAACTACCCTGTTTTTTTTGGGAGGGGCTGGGATTTCCCTGCTCCTTTTCAGTGTCTCCCCCTTTGGCTAGTTTAAATGCTTGCCAATGAAGCATTTAAACCTATCACCTAGGATCCGGTTCCTCTCCTGGACAGATGCAGACCAATGCACCAGTATAGACCTGAATCCCTTCAGGTGGACCCCAGTCCCCAATGAAGCCAAACTCCAGTGCTCTGCACTAGTTTTGGTGTAGAGCACCCTAGCCTCACCCATGCCAAAGACAGGCAGCATCTCCAAGAAGGTTACCATGCATGCTACTTGTCTAAGGCCCATCCCCTACTCCACAAACTCCTCTTGCACTGCTCTGTTCCCATTCCCAGTCAAGTCCTTTGTCCCTAGGTGGACAATGACATCCGGCTCACTCTCTTCCATGTGCAGCTGCTCCCATGATCCTGAGTATTCACTCCCTGTCCCTCTAAGCCATGGCACGGGGCAGGCACCTTACTTCCCTCTCCCCTCCCTCCCTCCCCTAGTTCTACCCCCCTAACAGATGAGTCCTCTACCAGGAGTTGTTTCATTCCCCTGTGGGGTCCTGTGCCACCCTCCTGTGGGTCTCCCTTGTGGAAGTTCCCAGTATCCTCCTTGGTCTCTACTGCAGGTGCCTCCATAGAACAACCACACTCTGCCAGAATGGTGTACAAATTTTGGAGAAGTACAACTGAAAGGATGCACCTCTGTTCTACCACCCTCACCCTCCTTTTGTGGAATGGGGCCTGGTACTGGTGAAGACCAACCCACTGTTAGTCTCGCTTGTCTATCATTATGTAACTTGTATGGTATGTCTGCCCTGGAGTTATTAAAAATGTGCTGTCATCTGCCGGCCCAGTGGTGTAGAGGGCTGAGGTGCTGGTGTCTTACCTCTTACCATGATGATGACCCGGGGTCAGGAGTGACCTTGGGTATCGGTGGGTCGGCTGGGGGAGGAGGATCGAGCATACCATGTACTGCTTTCCTCTTCTGGGGAGAGTGGGGGGGGACTACCACTGAGCTACTGACTCCTGGTGGTAGCCAGAGGCTGGTGCAGGCTCAGGGGGCACAAGTGTGGGTTGGCATGGGCCGACATCAGATGTGAAGCATGCAGAATCACACATGACAGTGTCCCTGATGCCATTGCACTCCTGCACCATGGTAGGGACTATCACAGGGAAAAACAATCTTCTGGCACACTTACATGAAGGCTGGCCCTGGTGGCGCTGCAGCGGATGCACTCAAGTCTGCTCCTCCTGAGCTTGAACCCCAGGCCTTCCGCAGTGTGCTTGGTAAGTACCCACTGTGAAGTGGCCTGGAAAGGGCAGGGTGAAAGGGGTCAGAGCTCTGACTTTGGCCAGTGCAGGGTCTGAGGAGTCCATGTTGGATGGAGGGAACCATAGGCACACCCACCCCTAGCTGAGGAGGTATAAATAAAATAGGTAAAAAAAAATGTGCAGTTACTCTCATTTCAAATGTACATGTGCTCATCACCACTTCGTCCCTCCCTGCACACCAGGTCAGCAATCTACCCTGGTTTTATAACAACCTTGTGGAACAACTGCCTATGCATGTATTGCCAGAAGGATACAAGGAACTTCACTTGCAATTTTACCTACAACTTCACCAGGAACTTTGATGGTGGAGTTCACGTCACCTGATGTTTGCCCACCACCACTGGGGAATTTGCTAATGTTGCATGCCATGCTTCTGACTTCAAATGTTCATAAATACTAGACCTTTGTGATGCTGGGCTTCTCACTGTGACAACACATTGTGAAGTTGGAGAACTTCCTGAAGTGGCTTCATGAAACAAATCTAGCCAACGTCTAACATCTCTACTGAGGAAGAAAGTGTGTTATTGCATGGGCCACATGATGGGTATGTTTGTGGTTGTCTGCTGCTGTATCATGGTGAATCCATGAGAAAAGGAACTGGAGGAAAAGGGGACACATGAGGGAAGAAAAGAAACAAAGTTTCCACCATGTCAGTTCCTGCAAGTACCAGTTTTGCAAGAGGTGGTGGTAGGGAAGTAGTTGAGTCAGGGACTTGGAGTTGTGGTGGTGGGGCACATGATATAACTCAGAAAGGGACTAGTGCTGTGGACATGATAATATGGCCAAACAAATTATGGTTTATTAATCCCCAGAAGTCCATTGATTCCACTTCAACTTCGAGCAGCTGTCCTAGCCATTGTCCATGAAAACAGGTGATAAAACTGCCCTTACAATCTAAAAGTATTTCAGTCTAACCCTCTTCCCACTCGGGTGCCTCCAGTTGAAGAGCCACTGTATCTCCAGTACTCACTGATCTCTTTTTTAACTTCTTTAAAATGAGGTGAAAAAGGTAATGTCTAAGATCAGTCACATTTTTGATACACATTTCCTCGAATCACATTTTCTTGAATCATATTCACTCAAGTCTAATATAGACACTTTGGCCCAGATATTCAAACTGCGCCCAAAAAGTGTGCAATAGCAGGAGCAAGCGCAAGTCTATTACGCCCATGTGCAAGAGACGCGATATTCAAAAAGGGAGCAGGCCAAATTGTGCCTACAGCCAACGACTGAATATCGCACTACCTGCGCCATAGCGCAACTAGGGAGGGGAAGCTGAGCAGATTTGATGCGCCATAGCGCAATAAGGGACATTCAGCTGAGCAGTCCAGAGGTGCCATAGTGCAACCAGGGACACCCCCCAGCTGCAGAGCAATGTAACTGCACAATCAGGGAGGTAGGGGCCCACCACCCATGCCACAGATGGGCACAGGAACACACAGCAGAACAGACATTGTCCCCCCACACCCCAAGCACAGCACAACCAGGAGAGGGCTGGAATAACCACTGGTCCATGGAGACAAGCAACCAACCCACAGCCTGGCCATGGTGCCCCATCACACCTACCGGCAAGCTGTGACTGGCACACAAGGAGGGCAGACCACCCTGTGCCATACCATCTCCCCAGTGCACAGCACACCCTGCACCGTGACCCCCAGACACCCCCCCCATAAGCAGTGACCACCACAGCAGGAAACCCCATGCATGCCACCACCCCCACAGTGTCAATGCAACCCTGTGCACCACAGAACCATGCAAGCCAGCCCCACCATGAGCACCCATCAGCAGGCTGCAGCACACGGCAATGCAACAATGGCAGACAAAGTGCCACCATGCACAGTCCCCTGAGGTACTGCTGAGAGACCGACCATGTGTTGGCACAAGAGTTACCCCATATGGGATGGTCATGTCCTTGACACCTCCACCAGTGGTACAGTGCTCTGCACAGTATTCCAGTGACACACCCCGGCCCACCACTGACCACAATAGCCAGCACAGACACCCACAGTGTTGCGTGGAACCATGCACCACACCAGATGCCACACAGGGTCTGGACAGACACCCACCCATACCCAAGGGCACAACAACACAGGGACGCAGTGGTGGGGCAACCAAGCCCCCATTGTGGGCCCATGTAAGCCATGTACACACAACCTGCAGTCCACCATGGCACTGGAGTGCCAACCACCCTGCGCAGGCACCATGGACCAATACACCACCAGTAGTCACCCGGAGCACAAGCCACAGACAGTGGAGCACATCCCCTGCAACACACACAAGCCACAACATGGAGGTGGAACAATGACCATGTTACCCACAGTGCCACCTGAGCCAGGCATGCACCATACCAGTGACATGGGCAACCCAGCAAAGCAACGGGTACAGTGTCCGCCCTGCAGGGAATGCCACCACTGACATGCCAGCAGACCATGCAGGTCACAGACAGGCATGTGTGTCGGCTGCACAGGCCATGGACAGGCCGATTGGTGCACCATGGACACAGAGCACGCGCCATGGACCACTGCACACAGTCATCCAGTGCACAGGGAACAACACACACAACACAGACACTGACTGATATCTACCCCCACACCATAGACACCTCCACACGGACACACACACATACCCATGACTGCACCACCCCTGATGCCATGCACACCACTGCAGCTGAGCACCTATGCACCTATAGCCCGCTGCAAATCAGAGACCACCATGGTATTCATATAAAAGTCAAATTTATTATAAAAATAGAAAAATCAACTATGTACATAATAAGAACTATATACAGGTTTGTGGTGGGGGACACAAAAAAGGTGAGGGTGGGCAGAGGGAAGGGGTGGACAAATGGGATGGGATAGGAGGGGTGTGAGGGTGGGTCCAGGGGGGTAGGGGAAGTCAGGGACCAAAGGACTACTGGTTGCTCTGCCGGTCCTGGCTCTGGCTCCCCCTGGCTCTGTGTCTTCAAAGAACCCCTGACTCGTCAATCCTCCGAAGAATTGTCACGGTCTCACAGGCCAGAATAAGGAGCTCCCGCAGGGTGTCCCTGATCTCCCTCAGATGTCATGCACCTAGGACAAGGGAGCACAGTCAACAGGTGTGAATGCACAACCCCATACATCCCGCCTACTGTGCATGGCATACGGCCATTGGACATACCACTGTGATGGTGTGTGACCAGCCGCAGTGATCACGTCCACAGGACCTGCCCACCCAGGTGCATACAGCCATGCGGAACACTGCACACACCCACTGGCCAAGTCACGCACAGCACCACCGTGGCCGTCTAGTGACATGGTTATGTGGTGCAAAGGCAGTGGCACAGCCATGCACCTGGTGCACGCATGGACCACCAGTGATGCACACCCAGACATGCATTGCCACTGGACAGTGTTGACTGTAACAAGTGGCTTGCATGGCAGTGATGTCAATGAATGGTGGCCATGCCCCGCTGCCCACCTTGTCACACAGCATGCAATATTAATCATGGATGTCTGACAGTCACCCACATCGGGCTGGTCAGGTGGCCGTTGCTGGTCCTCGGCCTGGCTGGCTGTGGCTTCCACTTCCCTCCGCTCTGCACGCACTCAGCACAGTTCTTCCAGGCCTGTGGGGACAAAAAGGAGAGAAGAACATCAGTACATTCCTGAAGCAAAGTCCCCCTGCCCCAAGGAGTGTGCCCCCCCCACCCAGCCAGAACCACCCACCCCACACCCTGTGAACACTGCCACGGCCAACCCCATATAGTCCCTCCCCTATGTGCTGGACACATACAACACTGTGACTCATATGGATGATAAAAGTGTGTTGACGGAACCCCTACCTGGACGTGGGACCGTGCCCCTCCTGGCACGTGACCTCAGTCAGGCCAGTAACTCCAGGTCCCTCCTCTGCAGGTCACCATATCGGTGCCTGCACTGCTCAGCAGTAACGGCCCCTGCCTGTTGCCTCCTCAAGGGCTGTGGCCACCTCCTGCCACACCTGGGTCCTTGCCCTATCAAGGGGGTCCTCCCCAAAGAGAGGACCATGGTGTGGCTCGACTATGGCCACCAAATTAGCAAGCTCGATGGCCATCCAGGGAGCAGCTCTTCTCCGCACCATTGCAAAAGCTATAGCAGGCAATATGGCGCTCTGCAGCACGGTACCCCATGTGCAGATGCTGCGCGGTACAGTTCTGCCATTCCCTATCACACTGTTACTGAACAGCGCGATAGAGGTGCACCTATGCCTGACGCATGGCACCAAGGTGGCAAAGGTTGGGCACAGGGTCAAGGGTCTCGGTGCAAGGCCACGCACAGCGCCATCGGATGACAATGCGTGTAGTGCGATTGGCTGCCTGTGTGCCAGCGCCACAGCGGACTATCGGGCAGTTGGGTCACTGCACCTATGAAGGTCCATTGCCACAGTGCCATGTAGTGACCATCGCTATAGCACCACTGGCACAATGGCGGCCGTGTCCTGCATTGCCTACCGCACACAGCACGTCATCAGTGCGGCAGATGCCTGCATCAGCAACCCGGGCGCAGTGAGGTGTACTACGCATGCCACAGAACTGCGCCATTGGCTCAGCATGTTCAACACAATTGCGCAAAGCGCAACAGCGTGATATTCAGCCGTCATATGCAACTCATCCGATCAGCCATTCAATGGCACAGCACTGCAATTTGCATCTACTTAAAGTTGCTCCTCACCTCATTTGCATGGATTGCGCTATAAAGGTGCGACACTGTGCTGCAGTGGCCATAGTCGGTTACTGCAGTTTATTGGTGAGTTGCATGCTGTGTGGGAGTGTGGACTGTGGATTCAGGGACATGCATGGGACTGCACAGTCACAGGTAACAACTGCCATTCTTACAGGCTACATAATGACCCAGCACATTCTTGGAGAGGAGGACAACAGTGGTGGGAGGAGGAGGAGGCCGAATTTTACTAAGGCCAAAACAGAGGCCCTTTTTGAGGCCTACCTGGATCAGGAGCCACTGTTCAGTGGATGGCGGGGCACACCTCAGGCCCGTGCTGCTGCATGGGAGGAGGTGGCACGTGCCATGAACCTGCATAGCAGCCACCAGTGCTCCGTGCAGGAGTATAAGAAGAAGATGGGTACAGACAGGAGGAGGGTAAAGGAGAAGGTGGCTGCCATCAGGGCAGCATGTGCTGCAACAGGTGGGGGACAGCCGGAGGTAGTACAGCTCACCCCAGTGGAGGACAGGCTTGCTGCAAGCATGCACCGAAGTGCCATAGAGGGAGTTCCAGGAGGTGGCTTAAAGATGGGTGGTGGCCCATCACTGCATGGTAAGTCATGGTCTGTCTGGGGTGGAGCAGGGTAGGTGACACGCAGTAACGCGACTTTGCTTTCCCTCACAGATCCTGAGCATCTGCATGGGTCAGCGGTGTTGGGTCTATCCACTGCGGACAGTTGGATGGAGTCGGAGGTGGGACCATCCACCTCCACAGGTATGTGTGGATCTGTACAACAGTGGGGCCACCTGGCTGTCCACACTGATGCCATTGAGACAGGTGTGGAGGAAGCCCTGCCTGTGTCCCAGCATGCTGGTGTCCATGGATGCCAGCATGCTGTGGCTGTGGCTGGGGCAGATTACGGCACCAGTGATGATGACACGACCATCATGGGCAGTGACACGTGTGTGCCACAGGATGGACACACAGCAGGGCAATTTGCAACCATGGCTGTGGGTGGTGCTGCCATGGGGGCCTGCGTGTCAACACAGTCCCAGGCTGTGCCTGTCAGCACCAGTGGGGCAGCACTGGAGTCTGTTCAGGACAGTGGGACTGTTGTGGCCACTGCGGTGGCACAACTGAGCCCTGGGGTGCAGCAGCCAGAGGGGCAGCATCAGCAGTCGCCCACTGGGCTTGGGGGTACAGGGTTCAGCGGAAGCATCTGTGCACCACCTGTGGACATGCCCAGACCTGGTCCTGGTGCGCAGCACCCACCCTCAAGGGGTGCTGAACATCAGGCCCTTGCACACCCTGAGGGACAGGATGCCGAGGAGGCTGATGACCTCTTGGACGAGCACACCCGCCTACTGCAAGCATCGGTCCAGCAGCAGATGCAGCTTGCGACGTCCATGGAAGCACTGTGTGTGGCTCTGGAGTGGGCAGAGGAGCGTCGCAGCAGGGCCACTGAACAGATCCTCACATGGATGGACCATTTGCGGGAAGATGTGACCACTGCCATTGACAGGCATGCACAGGCATTCATTGCCGTCATGGCCATAATGGGCACACAGTCAGGTGCCAATGCATCGTGGACACCACGCAGTGCACTATCCACCCCCCCATTCCTGGCATTGTGCGACTCCCACCCTGTCAATGCCGGGTTCAGCTGTGAGCATCCCGAGCACTCCTGGTGCAGGCATGTTCAGTGTGCTGCAGACTCCTGCGCGGGCATGGTCGTGTCCACACAGTGGAACCCCTGGGGGACCATCAGTGCCACCCCATGAGGCCAGTGGTCAGCCTGCCAGTGCTGGTGGGTCTTGGCGGGGCCGCCCGCCCACGCATCCATGGTGTCCATGGCACTGTGTCGTGAGACTGACCTGTCTCCCAGTGTGGCTACTGTCTGTTGCTGCCCTGTGTGCATTGTGTGTTTCAGTGGGCAGTGCATGGGTGGGTACCCGGCCCTGCATGCAGACACACAGTCCACCTGCACACCCTCCTGGCTGCTGTCCACAGTTACGTGTGCATGATGATGCCTGCATTGCGCTGTACATCAAAGTGCAATGGTGCTCAGCAACTGAGACATGCACATGGACAGGCAGTGTGCGTGGTGACCTGTGGACATGTGTGTTGCTAGGGTGTACATTCTGGGTTGGTGTGCCTTCTGCCCTTTGTGCACATTTGTTGCATTGTGTGTGTGCATGTGTGTGTGTGTCCTTCGGTGTGGCATGTTAATCCTCACCCATCCCTGGCTGTGTGTGTGCCTCTGTGCCCTGCCACTTCCCTCGATGGCATGCACCCCCAGTGTGGATTCTTGCATGTGTGTGGGTTGTGCCTTGGCCACTGGTGGTTGCATATGGCCCCATGACTTACTTGGGTTGGCTGAAGTGCTCCTCCATGATGGTGTCCAGGTGCAGCTGTGCCAGCCGGAGCAGTCGGGGGTCCCGTCGGCCAAGGGGGGGCTGCCCATCACCATCATCACCGGCGTCCCCATCGTCCCCATCGCTGTCCCCCTCTTCAACCTGTATGGCTATCCCACATTTGTCGGCCATGTTGTGCAGGATGCAACAGGCCAGGAATATCCCACTTGCCTTTGAGGGGCTGTACTGTAGGGCACCGCCGGAGATGTCAATGCAATGGAAACGTGCCTTCAGCATCCCAAACACCCGCTCGATGACATTGCATGTGGTGGCGTGTGCCTCATTGTAGCGTTGTTGCGATGGGTTCCTGGACAACGGTAGGGTGTGAGCAGCCAGGGTTGGAGTGGGTATCCACTGTCACCTGTGTGTAGAGGGTGGAGGTTAGTTTGGTGATCAGCATTGCCCTGCCCCAAGACATGTAGGCCACTACCCATGGCACCTCTGGCCATGCCCCCCCATGCCCTGTGTGTGTCCATTTGGTTTGCATACTCACCCATTAGGTGTCCAGTGGGGATGTCGCCAATCTCGAATCTGTGGCACAGTGCTGACTGGTGCCAGATGTAAGAATCGTGTGCTCCCCCAGGGTGTGTGGCAAAGACATTGATGATGCTCCCCTTGGCATCGCACACCACCAGGCAGTTGATGCTGGCATAGCCCTTGCGATTTATGTATGCGGCCCCCTCGGGGCTGGGTGGTGTGTGGATGGCCACATGGGTGCAGTCTATTGCCCCTAGCATGCCAGGCATATGTGCTACCCTGTGGAACTCCTGTATGTTTGCTGTGCACTCCACCACTGTGCTGGGGAAATGGATGTACTCCTCAGCATGTGGCAGCAGTGCGCTGAGGAATTGGGTGAGGTGGTGTGACGTGGCCGACTGGGTTATGCCTGTGGTGTCCCCAGATGGTCTCTGGAAGGTACCCGTGGTGAGCAAGCACATGCAGGCTGTTACCTTGGTCTCCACTGACAGGGCATGGCTCTGTCGTGTGGGTGCCTGCATCACATCACTGCACAGCTCACAGAGCCGCCTCAGTATTGCCCTGTTCAGGCAGTACCGGACCACAATCTCAGTATCTGTGTACAGCTCAAAGCTGGTGCTGGCTCGGTACTGCCTACTGGGGCATACCGCCGATGGGCCCTTCCACGGCCATGCCCCCCCGCCGCCCACCTTCTTACCCCCCTCATTACGGCCTCCATCTGGAAGTTGGCACTGGCCATGTCCCTGGCTTATGCTCACCCCCGGCAGCTGTTACTTTATTCCCCCATTGTCTTGGCTGCTACCTCCTCTGCACCGGATACACCTGCCTGTGCTGGCCTCTGTGATGTGTGGCTCCCCACACCTTCCCTGTGCCTGGCTGTTGACTGTGGCCTTTCCCTGGCCTGCCCTGTTCCTGCCACTTGCCCTGTCTGTGTGCCTCTGCCTCTGCCTCATGTGGCTTCCCTGTAGCGTTCTTGCGCCTCTTCCTTTCTTCTTTTTATTTCCGCTATGGCGCAACTTCTGCTTGCTCCACTGTTGCGCATTGCGCAAGTCTTTGAATATCACACTGCGCCATTTATGCATGGTTCCTCCCCCTTCGGTTGCGCATGCATTCATTATCATTGCGCTGTTGCTCAGCATGATTTTGGGGGCGCAACTGCCTCCTGCTGAATAATGCAATATGGCGCAAATTCGGACTTGCGTAGGTGCAACCCTATTGTGCATGGCTCAACTCTTTTGAATATCTGGGCCTTTATGTAAAATGAGGTGACAAAAGAAATGTCAAGACCAGTCACATCATGTTAAATAAGGTAAAAACCTAAAGTCAAGACCAGTCATGTTTTTTAATGACATTTTCTTGAATCTAAAATAGCCACATCATGTAAACTGAGCTCAGAAAGGTAAAGTTAAAACAAGTTATGTCATGTAAAATTGGTTGAGAAAGGAAAAGTCAAGACCAGTCATGTTTTCTGTAATCCTGTTTACACAGCATGTTTTCCCACTATATATAAGGAAGTATGCATGCAGATGATGCCACTTCTGAAGAAGGAGTGGGAGAGGGTGTTGATTTCAGTGTTGAATCAGCAACACTTAGCATCACAATTTCCATGGTGAGTCTACTTGAATTCCAAATATGCTGTAGTTTACAGTCTTGTGCAGCAACCCAACAAAGCAAATCTGGTGGTGGTGGTGACAGCTGTGGTGGCACTAATGGGGAGGGCAAGAATTACAGTGATGATATTGGTGCTGGAGAAGTGGTTCACCACTTTTCACCTGAGTCACCACAGTTACAATATAAAAACTAAAACTAAAAGAAAAATGCATCCATGGTTGGACAATACTGTGAATGGTAATATGATGTCCTACATTTCATATTTTTTTGTTTTGTTTTCTTTGTTTTTGTGATGAATAACTTGTTTTTCTTTGTCGGGTGAAATGTTCTTGTATAATTTGAAAATAAATGGAGACATAAGTAATCTAGCTACTGACATGGAAGTTAAAGTAGAGACCACAGGGAGGTATATGCCATGAGGTCAGCAATCAATAGTAAATATTGTAGCTCACTCTGGACCATGGCGGCCATTGTCTGTTTTGTAGACTGTGTCACAGCACTACAAAAGAAAATCCACAGCAGATATAGGCCAAAAGCATTTGCCACAAGTCGGCTGCAAAAAGTAATATTCGTTGTTGACCTCAATGTTTTTTACCCCTCCTTTTCATATTCTGCTTAAACCTATACTAATTGCTATATTGGGAGGCAAAGTGATTTGGCTGTATTGGCAGAGCAGAACTGAATTGTCAGGCCCAACTTGAAGTTAAACTGAATTTGGCTCAGGACCACTTCTCTCACCCTTATTTTGGAAAGGCAGATGCATTTTTTTCATTATTTATCAAAAAAATATTTAAATAACAACAACTAGGTTATTCCTTATATATCAGCAAGAAATTGTTAAGCAGTGAATTCAGTAAGGTAGTCTTATAAACATACTGTATACTGTAATTCAACAATCTCAGAGATACAAACTTCCAGTAATCCCATACTTCATGTTCAATAAAAGGCACAGAGGAGAAATACAGTGGTAACATCTTATATAGTTGGCTGGGGAAAAGATGCACTGACTACATCAGATAGAAACATTTTTATTATAAGAGTCTCAAAGAAGGGAAAATATAATCCCCCCTCTCATCCCCCCCCCCATTTCACCTCTGTCCAGGACTGAGGAAACTCTTAAGGCAAAGTTGGGGACCTCCCAGAAAATAAGGAACAATTGAAAGGTACTATATGCTGCTGACTGTTGCCATCCAGTTACTGTGCCTGCCTGCTGAGAAGCATCACTGTATTAACCTCACCACCCAGCTCATACTGTTCCCTGTGGCTCTCTTATTTTTCTGTCCTGCAGCCATAATGCTGTGCTGCATATGCACTCATTCTGTGACCTACAGTAGCTACATTGGTGCAACAATCACTGTAATTATGTCATGTCTAAGGTACAACAGTACGTAATAGTATATAAAAATCCATCCACAACAAATGCTGGCCATCTACTGTACTACGTAAGTTTGTTGAGCTGACATAAATATACTGGAATCATTTTAAGGGAGTCATAGCCTTGCCCGAATTATAAGGTATTAGTTTTTCAAACATAGACATCTGTCTGCCTGTCTATATCTTTTAGAGACGCACGTATCTCTCTACTCCTTTTTCTGTTGCTGAGATTTTCAAAATATACTGCTAATTTATCAAAACCAAAGAACATTGACAGTACTCACTGTTACTGTTTGATAGGGATTGAAATGCATAATCTTTCAACAGTGAGAGAAATGTCACAAAAGGTTGTGTGGTATGGACTTCCTGGTTAGTAAATTATCCTGATATTATTCATTGTGAGCATGTCCTGATTGTGTCCTTAAAATGTCACAGAATTAAATGTAATGGGGAAAAAATGAATTACTTGATACATTCTAGAGACTATGGCCTCTATCCACAGTAAAATTATGAATTCTTATCCAGTGACAAATCTACATTTTATTAATGCAAATGTATTTGCATTTGGCATTCAAAGAGATTCACATTTGCACTATATGAATGTGCAAGTCAATGGGAAGTCATAATTTGTATCTCCAATGTATGACATTATCTATCATACTTTTAAAAAAAGATTCAGACTATGAACTGCAAATTTCCCATCTGCAATTTCTGGAGAAAAATGTGGGTCAAAATTGTCATGGTCTCCTTGGGGCTACATCAGCCAGGATTGTGGGGTCCCAGAAATGCATGTCTAGGAAGCAATAATGGGAGTAAGGTTAGTGCAGGCAAAAAAAGTCAGATGTGAACCTAGGATAGAGCAAGGTCAACCTCTGGTGATTTTCCAAAACAGATGGCTACAATAACTGCAAATGCTGATGATAGCTGCATGCTGGTGGTAACTAATGCTAAGCACCTGATTACAATGGTTTCTGAAGTGCACAAGTCAAGGTACAAATCTATTAGGGGTGTTGGACTATTATTAGTGGTAACAGGGAAATCAAGAATCAGTTATGTGATCATGGTGACAGAGGTTTTTGGACACCAAAGGCATGTGCACAGCTCGATCATGGGCCAATTAGGTACATTAACATTACTAAAACTACAGTTCACATATGTTACAGAGAGGCCTGGCACACAACAGAGCCACTCTACCCTCATTTAATGTGCAACAAACATAGAGAAATGGATAGGCAACCATGACCATGAACAAATAATCAAAATGTAAAAGAGCTGATGAGCCTGTTTAATGGAAAAAAGGAAGAGATGGTAGTGGATCCAGTGATTTATTAGACTCTTTTCCTCACTAAAAAGCAAGAAGGATGCCGACCTGCTGCCGAGCACATTAACCAGCTCTCTGTCTTCATTAATCATGACCATGAATAACAATGCTATGATTCCATCCAGGAATTCTGATGCCCCTAATGGTTCTCAACATTCCTGATGTCATCAGAACCCTGAGAGTGAAACTCAGCCTAGCTGTACATGATTGTGCATGTGTTTTTTTGTATAATATGTATTTTTAAAAAATGAAAACATAAAAATTGCTTCGTGTTTGTTTCCTCCTCCAAGCAAGGGTCTCTATGTGTGTGCTAAAACCAAAAACAGAAAAAAAAAGACTATGTGGTATGTGTTTGCAGTATCATTAAAAAGCTGATACAGTACAGAAGAGTACAACAGTATTCTATGACATTTGAAATGTAGTACAACAGTGTTTTAGTTTTAATGGAAATCTATGCACAACATAACCTAGCCAAATCTTACAAAAGTGTAATGCATTCACAAATGCTCCATCTATGAAGTCCACACTCATGCTGTAATTTTATAGTGGAAAACTTTTATTGGCTAAAATGGAAAGAAAGTAATTTCCTATTCAGCACGGCATGTTGACTTTAGTGAATGTGCAGTGCTGGGCAGGAACTGATATTCTTTCCACTTTTATGAATAAATGCTTTTTACTGCAAGATTTTAGTCTCATTGTATACTTCACTGCAAAGGGATCTCAATGAGTGCAGTACACCTTTGTTTCTGGTACATTAGTAACAGATAGAGCAAGTGTGGGCAGTCTACAATACAGAGGGGAAGAGAGAATGGTAGTCATGGCAAATATGTCACTAACAACATAGGTAAAGACAGGACAGTGAACATGAAGTATATACTGTATTTACTGTAATGAGTTGGGAAGGTGACTTAAGAGCAGCATCTCAAAAGAGATAATCTCTTAGAGACAAGTGCCACATACAGGAACAGTAAGAAAGCAAGAGATTGGGCAGGCAAATCAGTAGCAACATTTTGGTGCTAGAAATGAAGGTTTAAATGTTTGAACAGGAAGACATTCTGGGAAGGTTTCCCCTCCTTCTAGGTCGAAGAAAAAATAACACACACTGATGATTCCTAACAAGGATATAACAAGTGTTTGTTGTATGCTATTTTTTGCCTTTGTAGTTTGTTTGTGAGATCTCTTGGTATTGCTAGTTCTGGTAAATGCTGAACCATCAAGATTTCCTACTTGGGGATTTACATATACTATAGAGTCCACCAGAATGTAACACAGTACTGCAACATTCTGCAGTAGAGTTACTGCAGAAAATAAAGACATTTAATCTGCAATTAAACCCTTTTGTTATGCAGTAACATTGTACCATATTGCATCCTGGTAGGCTCCACTGTACTACCCATGATGCTTGGTATTACGGATAATGTGTGAAATGTTATTACTTAGAAACTTTTCATTATCAGGTTTGTTCCCCTCCGTCTTGTCTGGGAGTACAGCTACTGTGTAGCCTACTGTTGAGTCCTAGCAAGGATGAAGTACATGTCTCCAATCTGCTGTTTTCAGCATTTACAGATTACTTGTGAGGCATTTTGGCACTATTCTGTCTTGTTTGAAGCCCGTCAAGCTAAATTTCCATCATGACAATTTGAATTTTACACATATAATGTTATACAATAGAGGATAATGTGTAATTTTATTTTTCCTTAAAAACTGGTGTAAATTTGTGGGTCCTCCTCCTTCTTATCTTGTTCATAGCACTGGCTCACTGATGAACCCTAGCAAGAATGGAGTTCTTGTCTGTTTGCTGTTTTCATTCTTTGCAGATTATTAGTGAGATTCTTTGACACCACACAGTCCTGGTTAAAGCTGAATGAGTCAAATTTCAGTCATGGTGATCTGTATATATTACTCATGATGCTTTCCATTAGGGTTATGTGTAATTATGTATTCCTTTAACATTTGACTTTATTGCCATTGCCCTTCCAGGGTAACCTTTGCTTCAGTGTTTTTACACTGGGGTTCTTGTCTATTAAATGATGTTACCTAGGGATTGGCGAGAGGCACATGTGGTGCCAATCCATAAAGGGGGGTCGAGGGAAGTACCAGGTAACTACAGACCCATCAGTTTGACCTCGGTGGTGGGAAAATTAATGGAGGGTATACTAAAGGAACGATTGGGGGTGTACTTGGAGGAGGTGGGAGGTCTGGATAGTCGGCAACATGGGTTTGTGTCAGGTAGATCATGTCAAACCAATCTTGTGGAGTTCTATGAATGGGTAACATCAGAACTGGACAGGGGAAAGCCTGTGGATGTATTATTCTTGGACTTCAGCAAGGCGTCTGACTCTGTCCCCCACAATGGTCTGGTGGAGAAACTGATGGGGTTAGGAGTAGGCCCTTTGATGGTCAGATGGATTGAAAACTGGCTAGCTGGACACACCCAGAGAGTAGTGGTCTGTGGGGAGCTCTCGAAGCCTAGAGAGGTTGGTAGTGGGGTACCGCAGGGCTCAGTCCTGGGTCCGATCCTGTTTAATGCATACATATCATACATCAGGGAGGGTATAGGGTGTGAAATGAGTCTCTTTGCTGATGACTCCAAGATGGGAGCAGTAGTTGAGGGAGAAGAGGGAGGTTGGCCTGCAAGGACCTGGACACCCTGGAAAGCTGGGCTCACACATGAAATTAAATTTCAATATCACCAAGTGCAAGGTGTTGCATCCTGGTGGAAATCCTAAACACAGATACACCCTGGGAGGGCGCTGGAGCCTCAACAGAGGAAAAAGACCTAGGGGTCATGGTGGATGCATGTATGAATAACTCTGAGCAGTGCAGGAGAGCAGCTAGCAAGGCAAACAGGATGTTGGGATGCATCATAAGGGGATCACCTCTAGGAGCAAGGAAGTGATTCTGCCGCTGTACAATGGACTGGTTAGACCACACCTTGAGTACTGTGTACAGTACTGGAGACCACACTGAAGAAGGGACATACAGCTCCTGGAGAGTACAGAGGAGGGCAACTAAGATGATACGAGGCTAGAGATTTGACGATGAAGACAGACTTGAGGAGCTCTGCCTGTTTTCATTGGAGGAGAGGAGAGACAGGGGACATGATTGAGGTCTTCAAGTACCTCATGGGAATAAATAGGGTAAACATGGAGGGATCGTTAGACTAAAGCAGGAGGTATCACCAGAGGCATGGTTTGAAGTTGGAAGGTGGAAGGGTGGGGGAGGAGGAGGTTTTCACTGAGAGGGTGGTGGACCCTTGGAATGCACTGCCTGGCGAGCTGGTTCAGAGATCCACAATGGAGGGCTTCAAGAGAGGGTGGGACAGACACAGAAAGTGGATGTATCAGATAATGGCCTAGCCCGGGGGGTGGGAATGGATGATAGGGGTTTCTGGAACACAAGGGGGGGGGGCCTCTGCACCCAACTAGGGATCTGAGGTTCAAGCAGACTCGATAGACCATAAGGCCTAATCTTCTGGCAAATAGTATGTTAGTATGTTCCTATTTGGGGTCACCTTGAGCAAAACAATTTATATCATCTAGCTGGTTACCCCTCTTCCTTGGCTGATGTACAGCAATGGCATACGGATAAGTCCTAACAAGGACTACACACATTTGTGTGTGGTCTGCTGGTTTTAGCCTTTGTAGATAGTTGGTGAGTTTGCTTTACACCATTCAGTCCTCCTTTTAAGTCAGTCCAGCTAAGTTCCATCATGATGATTTGTATATGCTATATATTGTCCTTTGCATTAGTGGTATATGTGAAATTTTGAATTTCTTATTCTGCGATGGACACATACTGCATATGCAACAGATAAGCTTCTCTGTTGTCAGTGTTGCATAGAAGAGGTGAGAGTACTTACACGTAGGATAGAGTGGGGTGGGTTTAATTAGGACAGGTGGATTAGCTGTAGGTGCAGGAAAACCCAAATTCTCCAATCCTAAATAGAGTATGTGGGTAAAATTACAAGCTATACAGGTTCAGGGCATAGAAGGCAAAACATAGAGTGATCTGCTACATGACAGGAAATCTGAGAAGTGTGGTTGACAAAATGAATGAACTGGAGAATGAACGTAAAGGGAGTTTCCAGTTTTCTACAAATTTCTATTTGCATCATCAAGACTCATATCTCATAACATTCCAAAATATCTGGATTTCTGTTAATTACAATTTGTATTACTAAAGGCATTTGCTTGAAACAAGCCTCTCTTTCCCTTTGACTTCGTCAAGTCCCACTGTTTTTCCTGCCCTGAAGTCATAATACCTTACTTCTGACACCAGAGACATTTTTTTTGGCAGCAGGTTGTAAGAAGCAGATGAATATGACTGCACAGCAAGCATGAAAAATGTGAACAGCTGAAGTCTAAGGGAAACAAATCCTGTTTTAACTTTAATAATAAGAAATGTAAGATTTTGAAATTCATTGTTTTGGGGGAGTTTCATGTAACTGAGTTCTACTGATACTGACCATGAAATTGTTATTGGAAAAATTGAAAATCTTTTTAGTGAGGTAAGCAGTGATTCAATGAGTCTCAGAGAGATGTGGAGTAATTATGGTATTTGTTTTCATGCTAGGATAGAGAGAGAGACATAGTCTTTATAGAAGAGGCAGAAATGGTCAGAGTGGTAAATTTATGTATACATGAGAAGACTGAGGGGAGTGAGAAAGGGTGGAAGTAATGCAGAAGTCCTGTGACTGATAATAGGATGCTCTGGGGACAGACAGACAATCATAGAGCTTTATTTTGGGACTAAAGGTAGTGCAAGAGGCTGTGATCTGAAACTGGTGACTGGAAATAAGAGGACAACCTCTATGGGACCCTAGGTTTTTGTAGAGATTACTCCCTTCTGGTACTGGTTGACAGGTGGAAAGTACCTGCTGGGAATCAAAGATGGATTTCTTAATAGATGTGCAGGCCTGCTATCTTCTGCATCTTGTCAAGAATGAGATAAATGGGGATGCAGTATTAAACCTGTTCTTGAGCAGTGGGGAAGCTAGGGCAGTCAGAGCTGGATAGCCATTGGGTAGTAATGAACATCAGATGATCAAGTTCAAGGTAAAAGACATGGGGTGAGATTTTCAAAAGTGCCCAAAAATTATGCAGCTGAGAAATTATGTAGCTGTGTCACATTGTGTAAAATTGTATCACACATATGCAGTAACATACTTGCCTCATATTTTCATGCTTGCATCATAAATGACATGACATGGCACAAATATGAATGTGTATCGAACAGTTCTGTCAGAATGTTAAATATATGAATAATGCAAATTGCTAATACAGATGTATACAGTCCAAGGTGCCCTGGGAATGTGAGAGAAGAGAATAATGGAAAAAGAGTGACAGAGAGAGAGCTAGAAAGAGAAGATATGCTAATAGGAGACCATGCATGTCATTTCATTTTGATAAGTGCATTACTGCTAAAGGATGTGAGCCTATATGAAACAGAGGTTATGTGTCATGTTGGTTTGTGCACACTACTCTGGAGACAGGTTTTAAGTAAGCAATAAGCCACAATGGTGTGTGTGTGTGCTAGATAGTTATAATGCATGGCTAGGGGGCCTAGTGAGGCACGAGGCCACAGGCCAAGTGCGTCCAGCCCCCAGCCATGCATTAGAACTGTCTAACGCACACCCCAAAGTGGCTTATTACACTTATAAAATGGGTTGTGTATTTTACATGGATTTAAAAATGTAAGTTGACAAGCTAAATCTTTGATGTGTTTTATGTAAAATAATTTCTCTGCAATAAGGTGATTTCATTTTGCCCTCAACTGTTTTGATCTGTGATGGCCACTTTAGATGCACTTGCTGCTAGATTGTCATGGTCCCCCTCCCACACACACACACACACTTACTGAAACGGGTCTCTTTCTTTTTTTTTAAATACACTAGCAGTTTGTGAGAGGTCCCATTAGAGAATGGAACAGACCAGACCAGCGAGCAGGCAGTGGGATGAGCTCCAAGATTAAAGAATGAGCGGTTACCACTTTAGCAGTGCTAACAGCTTGTAGGATGGTGGTAAGAGGCCCTGAAAGGAAATTGTGACAATATTTATTGTACTTTCCTTTATTTACTTTAATACACATTCCTCCCGTTGCACCCTGACAACCCACAGTGCTTTTTTTTCCTCATTATCATGAGAGACCGGAAGTGGAGTGGGTGGGCTGGTGGCTGGGTTGCTGATTTTTTTCTTGGAACACAAGTGAAGTCATTTTTTTTTTTAATGCCAGACTGTGTGTGTGTGGGGTTTTTTTCATGAGTTTGCATGTTCTTCTCATTATGTGAAGCAATCAAGTGATGAGGCAGGGGCAAGAGAGAGCAGTTAGCCGGTACGGCAGCTATTCAGAAAAGGGGATGTGATAGTGAAGGCACTAGGATTTCTAATAAGGTAATGTGTCCTGTTTAATGGGATTAGTTTTAGCCATACATTAGACACTTCTAATGCATGGCTAACAGCCAATCAGGTTATTCAAAATCCTTTGCTCGTTTTATAATGACTAATAGAATGAACAATGTCATGGGCAGCAAGAGTGAATAATTGACTGTTGTGGATTACTGTACATACAGGACTTCATAATGTTGAGGGACTCCTGGTGTTTCTAGGGTGCTGGAGTTTGTTGCATGATCACCACAAATAAAACTATACAGTTACAGACTGTGACACAATTTATTATTCTGTCTGTAATTGTTAATGTACAGTGTGTGAGAGCTCCATATGCTCATGGACCAGGTACAGTCATCAAGATGATTATGTTCCATACACTGCTTGAATGATCAAGATATTGGTTGTAGCACACTTGGTGTATGTGTACATTGCACATGGGTCATTTGTGTGCTCCTATATGGCCGTGTTGGTTTTGTCTCACATAAGCATAACCTCTGCTGATGAGAAACTGTCATATATGTTCATGCATGGCATATATTGGTGATGTAAGCATTAAGACATAACAGGACATTGGTTGTGTTGATTTTACCACATTCCTAGGGGCATAGTAAACCGCAAGGCTACAGGTTGAGTGTATTCTGCCCATGGAAGTTAGATACATCTAGAACAACCAAAGCCCAAAGTGTTTTATTACACTTATAAAATGGGTCTATAGATAGCTTTTAAAATACAAATGTTCTAAAAAATGTAAAAGCAAAAAAATCATAAAATATTGATAAAAAATTTAAAATAGTCTCTCCACAGATGGTTTGCACCTGTCAATCATCTGTCTTTCTACAAATTCAATACTAGGTGTGTTTGTTTCCCATGGAATAGAAGAATTCAAAATATTGCAGTATTCCACTAACAGAATGCCCCCTAACACTCTTGAAATGGTAAAATTAAATTCATTAATTCAATATTCTGTGACTTTCTACCGGCACACCTGTGCACACAGACACACAGACACACACACACACACACACACACACACACACACACACACACGCCTTAGGTGGAGCCAGAACCTAATTTTCATCCATGAAGGGTAAGGAGCAGGTGATTCACTAGAAAACTGGTAAAGATAGGAGAGGACTTTGTCATAGTTATCAAAGAAACACTTGAATTGAACTTGATTTTCAAATGTGTTCATGTTCATTAGGAATGGTAATGAGTGGAAAGAACTTGTATTTATTTACTTATTTTGTGTAAGAGAGTTTTATTTTTAGGGCCTTAGTTGAAGGTTTTTATATATGAGTAACGGTGGCAGACATGGGCCCAGTGGCATGGAGGGCTGAGGCATTCATGCCTTACCTACTGCCACACTGGTGACCTGTGTTCTTGTGGCAAGCATGGGTTGCTGGCAGTTGGCCAAGGAGGAAGCAGACCAAGTATCCAGAGGACTGCTCTAATCTCCTGGGAGGGTGGATTGGCATTCCTGCCGAATGACTGCCTAGACCTAACAGTAGTGTGGGTCCAAAGGTGGCAAAATATGGGAGGGTACTGCAGGACTCCACCGCTTGCGTACACCTCCACGTGCATGTTGATGTGTGTGCCCCAGCAACTGGGATGGTAGAAAACAGAAAAGGGATCATTGGCAGGCTGCATGAAGCCCTGGATATGCTCCCAACTTGTGGTTCTGCCCTAGAATCTGGATTATTCACTACGGGGAGGATGACCCTCCCCTCCCTGGCCCCACTATGGGTGGAACCATGGGGGACTTGCCTGGGTCAGAGCTGGAGTCAAGTGAGTCACGGTCATGGATGGATCCAACCCTCTCATTAAGAGAGCCAAAGCCTTGCCTGCCAGCTGCCCCATGGGAGAAAAAGCAATATGAAAAAAAAAAGTGGTAGCAATGTTTGTGATGGTAATCAGGAATGAGTGTGTGACTCTGAATACTGCATGCGAGTTGTGCAAATTCCAAATCCCTTTGCCCAAACTTTTTCAAACCTGTGAAGCTGCAGAGGATTAAGATATAGGTCTCAAAACTTGTGTGGCCTATTGGGAAACAGGATTTTTCCAACCCATTTTATAAGTAGATGTACAATACCAGCTGCTGCATAATGACGTAGCAGATGAGGATGACACACACATATATCACACACAGATGTGGCTGATAGTGAGGTGAAAAATGGTCTTAGACAAGCATGCACACATACAGGAGTATGCAAAGAGTACTGAAGCTGTATTAGAAGGAGGAGATGAAGGAGGAGGAAGAACTGGTTGCAGGCACAGAGGAGTCAGATGGAACACAGATCATGCCAAGGACATGTCTGTCATAACACAGGTCATGATATCTTCTTGCATGCAGTTCCCACCATCCTGGGAGGCAGAAACACGTGGGATCTGTGACCATGGTAAAGCACCCACTGGCCAGGTCAAATATTGTGAAGGCTCACAGCCAACAATACATGGTAATATCCATACTCCCAAGTAGACACCTAATTTATATCACATGAACGCCATCAAGCTAAAGACCATGAAGGTGACAGACAATACAGCATACACTTAAGGCACCACAGTTGACCACCTGAGGAACTGGAGTGGAGAAGTCAGAAGATTGGTCTTCCCCAGCATCCCATGGTGTGAAATGAGGCAGTTATATGTGAGATTTGAAGGTTGAAGGTGAAGTTACAGGAGCAGGAATGCTGAGCTCATGAATATGATACTTACATTTGCCACACTCCTGGAAGCAAACACTAGGTGAGATGTTGCAACAGAACACCACATGACATAACTCAAGCATGTCTAGCACTGGCCAATACACATGCACACCAGCATGTTTCACAACAACCAATCTGTTACTTTTGAGGCGTGTGAGGAGTTGGTTATTTCTTGTGCTGTTTGTATGTGTGTTGATATGTGTGAACATGTGATCTGTGTGCGTGTGTGATCTGTCTATCCATATTAACTAGTAATGCAACTTTCTATTGCTTGCCCTGTGTCTCATGCATCCAATCACTGTAACCCATTTGATTTGGGGGGCTACTTTTGTAGTGTGACATGACTTCCAGTAGACCATCTTTTTAGTGATGCAAATAGTTTAAGCAAGTCATAGGGGGACACATGACACAGTGGGGACACACTGGGGAGATGTGACAAGTGGAGTACCACAGCACTCTGTTCTGGGTCCCACATTTTCAACATTTATGTAACATCAGTGAATTGTGAGGGTGGAATGTCACTAGCCAGATATGCCAATGACACCAATGTGTGATCAGTGGCAATACAGAAGGGTCAATGAATAAATTTAGATCAAAGATAAGCAAACTGGAAACTTGGAAAACAATTCAGGGGAAAAAAATCACAAATTACAATTTAGTGTTGACAAATGTGCAGTAATGCACTTGGAAAATAAATGCATACATTACTGGGAGAGGAGATAAAAGAGACTACTATGGAGAAAAATTTGGGGATATTGGTAACAAATTATCTAAAATCTGATGAACAGTGTAAGGTAACAACAAGGAAATGTTTTGCAATATTAAGCTGTATTAGTAGTGGTTCAATAGTGATGCAAGCACAGATGCAGCAAATTGTAATGCGACCATTTTTTTGATGGCTGCACCATATCCTGAAACAGGCACAAATGCTACTTGCACTACAATATTGATGAAAATTATGGTTATGTCATGTGAAACTCTGAAAATCCAGGCCATACTCCTTCAATAATGAGGAGACCTGGACACCATCCTTTTCATATAAATAGTTTATCATATTACTTCAAAATGTACAAGCTTACGAATGATATGAAGCTTCGTGCTACCTACCTTATGGAACGATCTACAAAAAACCCTCAAATTAAGCACTCTAATCGGTATAAATGCTTTCAAGATGCTTTATTTCCGTACAATCAGAGAAGTATGTAACTGCTTCACCCACTCAGACCCAGTATCGGTGTCTGCACTGGTATATAGCCACGCCTAGACCCAATTTTAAGTACTGACCCCCCCAGCTTGCTCCTCACCAGCCTAATTGTTCTCTCTCTTATCCCCCTGTCTTATCAACACTAGGCCCATCCATCCCCTTATTCTTCCTTTCCCAACCTCGGATAGGAGCTCACTACCCTGGGTTGTGACATCCTACCATGCCCCGTACTTTATAGCATTCAATCCCGGGGCTCACACATACTCCTTTTCTCCATCCACCTTCTCTACATCCAGCTTTACCAACTCCTTTCAGTGCACTGTGCCCTCCTAGCCTTTCTCCCCTACTTCCCTCCTTTCTTCCCCTACCTTCACCTCTACCTGGTGTATATTTTATTTTATTTTTTTCTTCCGTTACTTCCTCCTGCAACCTTAGATAACCTGCTTTATCTTCCTATAGACACTTCTATGTATGTAAATACCGTGTAATCTGTACAATATCTGTATAATTCTATGTACATATGAACTTCTTTTTCTTCCTCTCTGTAAAGAGTATTATCTGTATTGCCTTGTAAATACCTGTGTTGACCTGTATATACAATTGTTCATGCTCCACCCAGGTCCATCTTGCAAATGAGCTTCTGCTCAATGATGAACGCCTGGTTAAATAAAGACTTGATTGATTGATTGATTGATTGATTGATTGATATAGCTTTATCAATTTCCATACTTTGCGGGGTGCTCATAAAGCATATTATGCTCCTTGAATTACACACTAAGGCATTATGTAGAGATTTACCTTCCATTTTATTCCTAGGAAGTTCCCTCTTGTAGACATATGAGCATCATTACCACCAGTTCTCTCCCCTGGTTACACAATTTAAGACATTCAGCCTTGGTAGATCTGGCATTCTATACTACTTAAAGTGATGGTGTGAACTTTGTAAAACCAGATCTTCTTCGGGGATATCTCAATCATCTGGTCTCACCATAAGAACGACACTGTCTATGAAGCAGGATCCACACAGAAGATTTTCCAGTAGTATAACCAGGTCTGCCCACACTGACATTACCTGTCAATGTCATCAACCCTATTAAGGTGTGAGCAGCCCAGCTCCCTCCTCAGTTCTTTCCAGCCATCGACTCCTCTTGCATGGCTCTCCATGGAAGCTCTGTCATAGTTCTCATTGTTTTTGCCTATGCTTTTTCTTTAACTTTTAGAATCTGTTTTTAACAAGAGATTCTTTTACCTTGTTTATGTTAAGAGTTACTCTTTCCAAATCTCTCTAACATCACTGCCACTGAGGAAAGAAGACTGCTTCTTCAGACAACAACAGACTCTGTGTCTCCTGTATTGGGCCTCTTCTCAATGTCTCTGACTGTGAGCTCTGCCAAAAATTCAACCTTACCATCTTTAGGCAATGAAAAAAGGCATTGAACAAATTTCTCATGGAACAGCAGGTAGCCAGTTTTGGGCAGGGGTCCTTTGGAGTCCATCCTTCCCAGTCGCTAGTGGGTTCATTGAGCTTCCAATCCTCAAAGGCCTGAGACAAGTTTTTGGGGAAAAGTCACAAAAAAGACTGTGACCATGACTGCTCCCCCCAGAGGTGCTTCTGATCCCTAATGGCTTTGTCCTCTTCCTCTGGGGGTATTCTATCAGCTGCTGCTGCTGCATTGATGCCCTCTGTGTCTAGACCTTTGCTTCTACCAGGCCCATACTGACAGCACCTCCTCCTACTTCCAAGGGAGGTCGGCCATCGACCCTCAGATCAATACTCTGCCCAGTCTTCGACCTTCAGGTCATCAACTGCAGCCCCTCCATCAAGGCCAGACACTTCCCCAGGCCCTCAGACACCAGGGCCGTCGGGTTCTCAAGATCTGATGGATGATTCATTGCTCCCTGTACTGCAACTCCTCAGTTGTTCATGCAGCCCTCACCAGCTGTTGATCTGAATAGTATTTTGACCAGATTACTACACCTATGGTGCAAAAGTTATGTTCAGTCAGACCACCACCATCACCCACTCTGTCGTGATGATGCCAGTTTGGCCATATCAGCTTGCGCCCCATAGGGTGCCATCAGTCCCTTACTCATCTGACCCTGAGTTGGAACAGGTTGATGTTGAAGAGGACTACCACCCTGACCTCTTCCTCCCTGAAAAAGAGGAGGAGGAAACTCTTTCTTCAGACAGGTCTACTTCTTTTTCAGTGAATGAGGACTCTGTTAAACATACTCCTAGGACTCCTCCTGAAGATCCTACCATTTTCAGTATTATGAAGCAGCTGTCTACAGCTATGGGCGTCTACACTGAGGAAGAGGAAGTCACCAGGGGAGACCTGGTGGACTTCTTGGAGATCTCAGAATCTCCTCCTAAGGTCATTCCTCTCATTCTGCCATCTCTAAGGAATACCACCACTGCAGCATGGCACTGCCCTGATATGGTTCCTGCCATACCTCAGTGGGCAGATAAACTATAGCATGAACCCCAGGACCTGCCTTATTATGCTGCCCATCCTGAGACTTACTCTGTGGTCATCAAAGTGGTGCATGACAGGTCCAAGGTGCCTAAACACCTTTGCCCCCCCACCAGGGAATCCAGACAGATCAAACTTTGTGGTAAGAGTGTTTATGCCTTCTCCACCCTGGGAGACTGGATTGCTAATCTTTTATCTCATATGGTCAAGTACCAGAACACCATCTGGAAGAAGGGCAAGGTGGCTGCTCGGGCCCTCCCAGAGTGTTCCCGGAAACAGGAGGTTCTTAAGTCCGTACATGCCACCAAGGAGATTAGCAAGCACCTCCTCAGGGTCTTGCACAATGTGTCTGGCACTGGTGCCAGGGCTGCTGCCACACGAATTTGCCTTCATAGGCACACCTGGCATTGGGTATATTGGGTTTCATGACAGATGTCCAGCAAAGGTGCTCAACGCCCCATTCAATGGCTTAAAGTCTTCTGGCCAGATGTCCAGGATATCATTAATGACTTACAGGCCTCTGGTAGTGCTATAAAATCTGTCTATTTGCTCTACCATACCCAGCCCTAGAGCAAACAGCATCTGTCCTTTTGTAAGGTGTTCACAAGTTTGGTGCCAGCTCCCATCCCTAGGGTAAACAAGGCCAGTTCTGCCTTGCCTACACCCTCCTTTTCAGGTTCTGCTGTGAAATGACTCAGAGGTGATGAATCAGCCCTAGCTTCCGGATCTGCCTCTGCCTGAATCCTTGCTAGACCTCCCTCTTCCAGTCTCTGACCAAAAGATGGTGATTGGAGGTCAGTTCTTCCTCCATCTTGGTCAAAGGAGAACCATAACTTCAGATGATTGGATTCTTCAGATTATAGAAAGGGGTTACACTCTGGAGCTTTTGGAATAGCCCCCAGAGACTCCTCTGGTACCCTCCACCCATCCTCTGGTCCTTGCAATGGTTATTTGGGAGGAAGTGCATTCCCTTCTACAGAAAAGGGTGATCAATCCAGTGCCCAGGTGGCAAAAGAACAAGGGATTTTATTCCAGGTTCTTCCTGGGCCTTGATAGAACAGGAGAGCTGAGGCCTATCTAGATCTTGAAGAACTCCACCTCTATATCCAATACAAAAAATTCCACTTGTTCACTCTTCAAGGTCTACTGCCACTGCTCAAGAAGGGCAACTGGCTGTGCTCCCTCCATATTATGCAGGATGGGGAACAGGGTAGCCATTAAGTTAGGAGTTATCTACAGGCCCCCATCTCAGGAGGAAGATGGGGACAAAGAAACATTGGAGTAGATACATAAAATGGTGGAAAAAGAGCTGGCCTGGTGGCGCTGAGGGCTGAGGCACTGGACACTTTACCTGGCATTATTTCGGTGACCCACAAGGCAGCTCTACCGTCCCTGAGGTGGCTGCCCCAACCCCCCATAGTTCCGCTCCCACCAGGTGGAAGTCCAGTGGGAAGCGTAGGCAGGTGGAAATGGCAGCAATAGCAAGGGATGTGCACCTGTGCGTCCACGCACACGTACATACGTATTTGCTGGGGTCCCAGGTCTGGGAGAAAAAAATGGGGTAAAACACCTAAAAATCTATATAGAAAAAAAAGGTGGACAAGGGCGAGGCAACTATAGTAGGGAACTTTAATTTACTAGACATTAACTGGGGTTCTCAGACAGTATCAACATCAAGAGGCAGGGAATTTGTAATGGCCCTACAGGGGTCAGGGCTGAAGCAATTTGTTGATTCACCAACCAGGAGTGGAGCTGTCTTGGACTTGGTTCTGACCAACAGTGACAGGGTAGAAAGGGTCATGGTAGAGTGCCATCTTGGCAACAGTGACCATTGTATGGTCAGTTTCCAAATCAACACAACTTGATACCAGCTATTCCAAGATCAGAGTTTTGGACTTCAGAAAGGCAGACTTTTCCAAAATGAGAACAAGCCTAACAGACAAACTCAGGCATGGAGGGGGGAGTTGGAGGAAATGTGGGAGAATTTCAAGGGAGCTGTCAAGGAGGTAACCGAGCAGTACACTAGGAGGATCAGCAAGGCAAATAAGAGACGGAAATCCCTCTGGTTCTCCAAGGAGGTGGCTACTATAGTAAGGGAGAAAAGAAAAGCCTACAAGGCATAAAAGGCAGCAAACAAGGATGAAGACAGGGAAACTTACATAGTTGCACAGATGGAAGTAGGAAAAAATAAGAAAAGCTTAAGCTCACACTGAGCTAAGGATAGCACAGGGTGTTAGAGGGGGAGCTAAAACCTTTTTTAGGTACATAAGAAAAAGGAGAAAGACTAAAAGAGGAATACTAAAGCTAGCAGTTTCGGGAGGGGGACTAGTGGAGAAGGACAGTGGGAAGGCAGAAGTCCTAAATAAATATTTCTGTTCCTTGTTCACTAGGAGAATACAGGGGATGGCCCAAACCTGCAAAGCAATTGCACCCAAGGACTAGGAGTATAATTAAGCCCCTTCACAGAGGGACAAGACTTGGAAACCCTAAATAAATTAATGGTGGACAAGGCCATGTGGCCAGATGAGATTCACCCAAGAGTTCTCAAGGAACTGGGGGAGTGTGATAGCAGTGCCCCTGGCAGAGTTCTTCACCAAATCACTGGAAAGCGGAACATTGCCTAAAGACTGGAAGAGTGCAACAGTGGTCCCACTTCACAAATCAGGGAGCAGGGAGGAGGCTGGAAATTACCATCCAGTGAGCCTCATATTGGTGGTAGGAAAACTGATGGAGACACTGCTCAAGCAAAGAATGGTAGCACATCTGGAATTCAGTGGGCAACAGGATCCAAAACAGCACAGTTTCATGGCTTGAAGATCGTGTCAGACAAGCCTTGTTGACTTTTTTAACTCGGTAACGAAGGCAGTGGATCAAGGGAGAGCAGTGGATGTGGTCTTTCTTGATTTTAATAAGACCTTTGACTCAGTTCCACACAGAAGGCTGGTAAAGAAGCTGGATCACATCAGTGTAGGTAAGGAAGTTGTGGGTTGGGTGAGCAACTGGCTAAAGGGAAGAACACAATGGGTGCAGGTAAATGGAGTGGTATCGATGGAGAGGGAAGTGACTAGTGGAGTGCCTCAGGGGTCGGTGTTGGGGCCCCTACTCTTCAATGTGTTCATAGCCGACATCGGTAATGGATTGGAAGGGAAGGTGTGTCTGTTTGCAGATGATACCAAGATCTGCAACAGAGTGGACACACCAGAAGGAGTCAAGAGCATGGAATCAGACCTGAGGAAATTCGAGGAGTGGTCAGATGCCTGGCAGTTGAAGTTTAATGCCAAAAAGTGCAAGGTCATGAACTTAGGCAAGGGAAACCCCAAGATGGGATACTACCTGGGAGTGGAGCAGCTGCATGCACCAACCAGGAGCGAGACCTAGGAGTCATTATATCAGATGTCTTAAAGGTGGAGAAGCAGTGCAAAAAGGTGACACTAAAGGCCAGTGGTATGCTGGGCTGCACAGGTAGGGGTAGCATGAGTCACAGAAGGGAGGTGGTGCTGCCACTTTACAGGGTGCAGGTGTGCCCCCACCTGAAGCACTATGTACAGTTCTGGTGGCTACACCATAGGAAAGACATCAATACGATTGAGATGATGCAGAGAAGAGCCACAAAAATGATTCGGGATCTGCATCAAATCACATATGAGGATAGGCTGAGGGAGCTCAACATGTACTCCCTGGAGCAGAGGAGGGAGAGGGTGGCACATGATTGAGACATTCAAGTATATCAAGGGTATACATAAGGTAGGGGTACAGGAGCTCCTTCAGGAAAAGAAAAGCATCAGAACTAAAAGACACAATATGAGGCTCAATGGAAGGCAGTTCAGGAGCAATGTTAGCAAGTTCTTCTTCACTGAGAGGGTGGTCGGCCCATGGAATTGTCTGCCCTGTGAAGCGGTGGAGGCCAAAACGGTAAACAGATTCAAGTACACCTGGGACAGACACAAAGGTACCATTTCACAGAAAGGATTGGGGGTAGTTACCCATATTGGGCAGACTAGATGGATCTTGCAGTCCCCTTCTGCCATCAATTTTGGTGTTTCTATGTGTCTATGCTTGCTTGTATATTTTGGTGCATCCCTTGCTCAGGCAGTTTCTCCGATTTCTTTTTAAGGGTGAACATCACCAATTAAGAGTCTTGCCCTTTGGCTTATCCTCTGTTCAATTGGTCTTTACAAAATGCTTAGCAGCAGTAGCTTCTGCCCTTCAGCAAGAAGGCCTGCACATCTTCCCCTACCTGGGCAAGTGTCTCCTCAAAGCTCCATCCTAGGATCAGCTCCTATGAACTCTGGAGAGGACCCACCACCTGTTCCACTCCCTGGTGATCACTGTCAACCTGCCCAAGTCCATTTTGATCCTGTCCCATAGCCTGTAGTATATAGGGGTGGTCCTGGACTCATTGCAGGGCAAGGCCTTCCTGTCTCCTGTCAGAGCAGAGTGCATTATTTCACAGGCTTAGTTTTTGGCTCAGAGCCTTTATGTCTTTGTGACGGTTTACTTGAGGCTCCTGTGTCTCATGGCTGTGGCTATTGCCATAGTTCCCTTGGCCAGGCTGTACTTGCGGGTGCTCCGGTGGACTCTCTGGGTGCAGTGGGACCAACACTTGGATGATCTGGAGCATACAAACATATGAATCTGCTAGCAGAAACAGGCCTCATGGTCTATCAAGTCTGCTCAAATGTGCAGCTAGCACCCCTACATTGCAGCTGCCCCACCATTCCCTCTCCCCCTCACTATTACTCCCCCCCTCCACTCTGTCCCATCCCCTTTTAAAACTGCCCACTGTCTTACAGGATACCACATCCTCAGGCAGAGTGTTCCATTTAGCCACAACCCTCTCCATGAAAAGAATTCTCATATCTCTCCTATATCTCCCCCCCATTCTGGGACTGTGCCCTCTCATGTCCCTCCCACTTCTCAACTTAAAGACCCTTTCTTTTCTTGTCTTGTTTATCCCCTTCAAGTATTTAAAGGTCTTGATCATATCACCCCGAGCTCTCTTCTCCTCCAGGGTGTACATATTTAACTCACTCAGCCTGTCCTCATAGGATTAATCCTCCATTCCCCTGGATAATCCTAGTTGCTCTGCACTGTACCCCCCCCCCTCCAGTAATCTAATATCCCTCTTCAGGAATGGATGCCAGTACTGCATGCAGTACTCCAAGTGTGGCCTGACAAGTGACCTGTACAGAGGCAGGATCACCTCCCTTCTTCTGGATGAGATTCTTCTCGTAATACACCCAAGCATCTTGTTGACTTTAGCTGTCACCTTCCTGCACTGAGCTGAGTTGTTCACATTCCTTGTTATAACCACCCCTAGATCTTTTTTTCCTTGGTGTTACCTAACTGAGCCCTTCTGAGCTGGTAGCTCCTCCCTGGGTTCCTTGCTCCGAAGTGCAGAACCTTGCACTTCTTCGCATTGAAACCCAACTGCCACATTTCTGACCACTCTTCCAGTTTAATCAAGTCGTCTGTAGCCCCTGCCACCCTACTATGTAGCCCACCACTGCCCCCATCTTGGTATCATCAGCAAACAGACTGATCTTACTCCTGATGCCATGTGAGATATTTGCTACGAATATTCCAAACAGCACCAGGCCCAGTATCGAGCCCTGAAGAATCCCACTCGTCATAGCCCTTGGGGATGAGAGCCCCCCACCACCCATTGCTGCCTCCCCTTCAGCCAGTTCACAGTCTAGTTTACCATCTTTGTCCCCACCCCCACATATTACAACTTCCCCCCAACAGCCCATGAGGCACAGAATCAAAGACCTTGCTGAAGTCCAAATATAGGACATCCACCGCCTGATTCTTATCCAGTTCAATCTTCACCCAGTCGTAATACTCAACCAGATTGGTCTGGCTGGATCTTCCTGAGATGAACCTATGTTGCTGACCATCCTTGAGTCCATTGTCCTCCAAAAAGGTCACTAACCTCTCTCTTTCAGGATTGTCTCCATTAGTTTTCCTATGATGGATGTGAGGCTTACAGGTCTGTAATTGCCTGGTTCATCTTTTGGGCCACTTTTGTGGATGGTCACCACATGAGCCATCCTCCAATCTTGTGGTATGCATCCTGTGTCCAGGGAAGTATTGATCAGGTCTACCAGCAGCCCTGCCAAGACCTCCATCAGCTCTTTCAGCACCTTACGGTGAATGCTGTCTGGCCCCAGTGCCTTATCCACCCTCAGTGCCTTCAGAGCCTCCAGCACCCTGCCCTCTGTAATTACCTCATCTGTCATCCCCTCCCTTGCCCACCTTCCCCATCCCATGAGGATGCTGCTTGTCCCTTTCCTTTGTGAACACAGAACAGAAGCATTCATTTCGTGCATCTGCCTGTTCGGCCCTTTTCTCCACCCACCCTCCATCTTTCCTAATCCTCACAATCTGGTCCTTGCAGCTCCTTCTTTCCTATATGTACCTGATTTTTTAAATTTATTTATTGAAATGTTTCACCAGGAAGGCACACTGAATAACAAGTAGCTCATCTCACCGTGTAACCTGGGGGTAGGGGTACAAGTGGATATAAAACAGATTATACATACAGTTTCAGTTACATACATGAGGATATTATTATGTACAGAGATTGAGCTACACTAACTCCTTTTCCCTGTCCTTGATGTCCTGCGCCAGTCTCAGCTCTCTGGAAGCCTTGGCCATCCTGACTAGTCTAGTTGCCTCCTTGGATTTCTTCAAATACATTTCCCTGTTCTCCCCCCTCCCAGATTTCTTGAACCTTCTAAATGCTGCTTTTTTTGCCCTCACCCCTTCCAAGACCTCCCAATTTAACCGGCTTGGCTTCTTAGCCCTTCCTTTCTTGCACTGTGCCTTGGTGCATGACCCCATAGCCTCCATCAGTCCTAATTTGATAATTTCCCATTTTTGGTTTGTATGCAAGCGTGGATTAATTCCTTCCAGGTGTCTTTCCAAAATTTCCCCTATCTTGTCAAAGTCAGCATGTCTGAAGTCAACCACCCTGGTTCCTGTACTTACAGCTTCCTTGCCCATGCTGAGTGTGAAGCACACTAAGTGATGGTCATTCCCAGCCAGTGGGTCCTCCACCCCCAGCTCCCTTATAGTCTCCCTGTTAGACAGTTCTAGGTCCAGAGTTTTATCCAACTGAGTTGGCTCGATAACCATCGGTGTCAGGAAGCTATCCTGAAATGCTTCCAGGAGCACTTGCTCCCTTGCACTCGCTCCCTTGTACTCGAGGTGGCTGGGGTGCGAAAATCCACTCCTGGTAGATTGAAGTCCCCCATGATCACAGTGTTTCCCTTCCCACAGACCCTTCTAATCTGCTCCGCTAACTCCCTGTTCAAGGCCTCTGCCTGAGCTGCTGGCCTGTACACCACTCCCATCCTCAGTATCCTACTTTTTGATATCTGGAATTGCAATTATAATGCCTCTGTTTTACCCTCCTCCCTCTCTTCCCTTGCACACCTTATCCCCTCCCTTATGTAAATCGCCACCACTCCCCCCTTCCCGTTGCCCTTATCCTTTCGGGAAATATCCTATACCTCAGGATCATCAAATCCCAGTCTTGGTATTGGGTGACCAAAGTCTCCATAATGGCCACAATGCCCACCATCCCCACTGCTAAAAGAGCCTGTAACTCAGCTGTTTTGTTTTCCAGACTTCTTGCATTTAGGGTGAACACCCTCCAATCAGTTCCCTTCCCTTCCTTAACTCACATCTCACCATCCTTAACTCCCACCCCCATGAATCTACCGTGGTACCATCTCTGTTAGCTTGGAGGTTAAGCTCGTTCGGCTCCCCTCTCAGGCGGCTCTGTGTACCTACTGCACACTGGCCTCCCCCCACAACTACTGTAGTTTAAATCCACTTTAGTTGCTATGTATTCCCCCAGCCTCTGTTTCAAACCCCCTCGTCCCACCTTACTCATATGTAATCTGTCCTCTGCAAATAGGTCACTGTTGTCCCAGATGATACTCCAGCCTCCCACTAGCCCATACCCTTTGGTTTGACACCATGCTCCCAACCAAGAGTTGAACTCCTCTATCCTTCATTTCCTCGTCGTGCTTGCCCTAGGTACCGGGAGCACTTCTGAGTAGGCCACTGATCTCTCTGCCTCCTCACAAAACTTCCCCAGTTTTTCCAACCTCTCCCTTACCAACTCGACCGTATTATCCCCCTCCAAGTCATTTGTACCAAAGTGCACCACTACACGCGGTTTCTCCCTTCCTCTGCTTGCACACTTGAGAATAGTCTGTCTCTCCCTAGCCGCTGTTAATCCAGGTACTGATTCTACCCATACTCGACTATATGCGCTCTCCTTACTTCTCCATTTGATCCCTTTAATGATTGAGACTCTGGCTATGGATTCCATCCTCTCACATGTTATGCCCCTTCCTGCTTTCTGAACTATTCTCTTTGCTATACCACCAGCATAAACCCTAGTTCCGTTCCTTCCTCTATTTTCCCCCACCCCCAATCCTCTCCCAGCGTCATCACCCTCCTTCCCTTCCTTGCTGGGCCCATTCTTTCCTCCTGCCTCTGCTGCCTTATCCCCCTCACCATCCCCTTTACCCCATCCCTTTCCCCTTACTACCCCTACCACTGCCCCCTCTTCTGCCTGACTGTTGCCATGAGCTTTCACTACTTCCTTCTCCTCTTGCCCCATCCCAGAGAGCCCCTCCCTCATCATCCACCATTAAAGCCAGCCCACAAACCTATTACCTGACACAGGACTTCTACCATTTGCGTCTCCCCTCGTACTATCCTGAGGTTCCCCCTTACTGTTTCTAAAATGTTTTACCCTGTTCTCTATGCCCTTCCTTTCCACTGGTTCTGTACCCCTGGATCCCCAAGGAGGTGGACCTCTTGTTCCATTGATCACACCCACATCCCCAATCCTCACTAACTCTCTTCCTAGCCACTGTACCTCTGCCTCCAGTCCCCTCAGCCTGTCACAAATGGGACACCCCCTAGTTTCCATAGTGTGCCCGTTTAGATAGCAGTCCCATAACCATTGCAACTCACTATTCTGCCCATCCTGGTTTGTTTGCGGTCCTCCTGCCCCCTATACCAGTCCCCCATCCCTTACTGCTAACCCTTCCCCTCAACCCTATTCGACCCCTACTGCCACCTTCACTGGTGTGCCACATTGTTGTTCTATCAGCCTGTATTGCTTCCTTCAGCACTCCTTTCTACAGCTCACACACAAAATCCTCCCCTATTATGTACCAAGTTCTACTTTCCCCTTATGATCACATAACCCTTACCAAAATATACTCAGAAAACCATAGTAATACCATTGGTTCACCACTGTATGTATCCATGCAATACCAGTGAAGTCCCATTGACTGGTATCACATTGGACTTGTTTCAATTCCAGTCTGATACCATTGTGGCCATGGTGGTACCATCTTTTACAGTGGTACAGTATCTCACTGGTATTGCATGAGTGGCTGGTATAACAATGGTAACACAATCCTTCCATTGTTTTACCACCGCAACTGGTGTCAGAATGGACTTGTTTCAGTTCCAGTGATCATTGTGTTACCATTTTCCACTGTGGTAGTACAGGGGTTTCTGTGTAGTCCAGTGGTAACACAGTGATGTTGCCACTGTAGTACCATAACTATTGGTCTCACAATGGATTTGTTTCAATTGCATTGCCATACCATTGTGGACACTGTGGTACAATCTGTGTGCAATGGTAGTGCTGTGGTGCACTGAGGGGATGCTGGTAGCTTATTGAGGTAGTCTGTGACATGGACATCAGTGATTAGGCTTCTACAATAATGGTGACCCAATTCCTGGTGCATCTCATTGGTGCTAGGGTAGGGTAGGGTAGGGTGGCTGGATGGGGGGCAGCAAATATAGTGTTGGGATGTTGCTATATGTATGTGCGTGGGTGGAAGCAAGCATGCACAGTGAGGGGCCAGACGGACTGTGAGGGGTGGTGCCGTGGTGGGTTGCCTAGCTGGTGCCGTGGCATGGTAGGTGGGTAGGCAGTGTTGTTGGGCAGGGTGCTGAGTTTGGGACCGGGTGCTGGTGAGTTTTTGTTTCTCCTGGCCCCAATTTTCTTTTTAATGGTTTTGCACCCCACTACATACACCCCCCCAGAGTTGAGAATCCTTAAGTGAAGGGGTGCGGGGGCACAGCCCCCTACATAAACCATTAAAAAAGCAAGTCCCTGGCACTGTTCTGCATTGCGCTGGGAAGTCAGAGTGCTGAAATTAATTTTCAGCACACTCTCTCTCTCTCTCTGTCTGATCAGGTGATGCCACTATAAGACATCCAGCTCTGGCAATTGGCTCCTGCTCCAACTCTTAAATTATAGCTAATTTAAGCAGTTAATTCCTGAATCTTTTACCAGTACTGGCAGCATCTACTTCATATAGCTTCCCAACATCTCTGAGGTGAAGCAACAAAGAAATTTTGGCTGGAAAAGACAGTAGTGCAGCAATCTGTATTCAGCGGCCTACCAACATCATGGAGTCGGAAATGCGCTAGGCTCCCCCCGCTCATACTCCACCACAAACCCCTGAAAAGGGCTCCAAAAGAGTTAAAGGCCAGTCAGGGGCCTCAACAAAATCCTCAGTAACCCTGCAGGCCCAGGCTTCTTTATCAGAGATGAAATTCTTGGAGGAGCTGCAACCATTTAAACTCACTCTGCAGGATATTACATCTGAGCTAAAATCTATTAAGGGAGAGCTCTCTGATACCAAATGAGCAATATCGGATATGGGGGCCTGAACATTGTCTTTGGAGGGGTGGAAAGATAAAATTGATCCCGAGCTGGCTAATCTGCGACAGAAGATGCACAGATTGGAAACAAAATTGCAAGACTTGGAAGGCCGAAGTCGCAGGAATAATATACTAATCGTCAGCCTTCCGGAGGATACTGAAGGATCTACCCCAATACTATTTTTTCAAAAAATGCCCACAAAGATCACCAGGCCCTCCCCCAGTAATACCACATATATTATTGAGAGGGCCCACCATTCACTGAGACCGAAGCCAGCAACAGAGAAACCACCTAAACATCTAATCCTTAAATTCCTGAATTACCAGGATAAAGTTCATGTCCTCAGGGAAAGTGTGAGAGCTCCAGGAAGTCTTATGGGAGGGCCAGTAACTGCAGGCAAAGGTGAGTTAAGTACCATCCTCTGGTAACGAAGCTTATAGCAGCTGGAATTAAATACAGAGTACAGTATCCATCCTGCCTGTCTGTTTTCAATAAAGGCACCTGGTACAGCTACGATATGATGGAGCAAACCTTCCTGCATTGCAGGCCATGCTCCTGGATCTTTTCAATGCTCGTTGAAGTCCTAGTTCTGCAGGTATCATCAGATAAGCAGAAAAATGCCACATGAACTTGTGCACTAGCCCTGTGCGAATAGTTGATCTTCACCATAGCTCCCACAAGAGGGCAGCAAATTACTATGTTTCAAGGATTCAGCCCTTCATAGCAATGTAACGTAATAGAGACTGTAGAATATCCTCTTTGTATTTTCTTGCTCCTTAACATAGATCGCTTCTATAATCTAGAAATCTGGCAACTTCTGAAATGTACCCTCTTTTGTGTCCTACTCTACTAAGGCTACACTGACTCTCTGTAATATTAGATCTCAGGGCGCAACATGAGAGCTTGAAACATTTCAGAGATTAACCAAGGAGATGGTCCATCATTTTCTTCAATTCCCCTCATCTCCATGCAAATATTGTGGATAAAGGATCTGTTCTAGTGTTCACTACTGTCCCTCTTAAAGTCATTCTGTCATGGGACACAGTCTGTAACACTGAGATTGGGACGTACAAGGAATTCTAGGCACCATGGACAAGATCTCCTGTGGCTGATCATCAGTGCTCTAAACTGTCTTTCTTTTGCTTACACATTAACAATCTCAGATTTAGCCTCTTTCTTTTTCAGTACTGGGCATTCATTTTCCACTTTTGAATTGCTAGTTTGGGTGGGGGGGAGGTCTGCAAGGGTTTTTGCAGTCCCAACAGCGCATTGTATGCTGGAATAGGGGAAGGGGGTACTCACAGCAGCTTCATGTGCGTGTGTTAAGATAATAATTTTTCTTTTAATCATTACCAATGGGCTGGGGAATAAAGCAGGTCAAGCCTTAGGACAACCTATTAAGAGTGCTACTTGTTATGCTGTGTTTGGAGGGCAGGAGGAGGGGTTTGAAACTCCTAATGTTTTGTCTCTTTCACAATTCCATTGCTGTTCAGATTATTGATAGTGCAAAAGGGTTTCAAAGGGGTCTTAGGGATAGCATTCATGTATTCTATAAGATGAGTCCTGGCCAGCTGTTCTCACTCTGTTCATACTGTGTGGGGCCTGCTCTGCCAACGGCCTGGTCACTTTTATGAGAGGGGGCGGGACTTGGGGGGTGGGTGCACAGCATCATTAACTATAAGCCATACTGTGCAGGAAGACATGTTTACTATCTAGATATTCAAGTAGGAGGTGAAATTACCTTAGAGACAAAGTTATGATGTCCAATTACAAGACATGCTCATGAAATGTGAAAGGTGCCCAATCTGCCTTTAAGTGGGAAAACATATTCTTGCAACTTTGAAAACTGGAAGCAGACATTGCTTTCCTCCAAGAAACCAACCTGCCCTGATTCCATCTCCTTCAACTACGGAGGTCATGGGTAGGTCTGGCATTAGGGGTGGGCCCTGACACTTGGGGGGTTGCAATTCTGGTGGCACGTAGATTGCCCTTCTGGTTGTTGGACACCATAGCTGATTCCCAAAGTAGGTTTATTCTTGTTAAGGCTTTGTTAGGCCATTCATTAGTTGTGTTGGGATCAATCTATAGACCAACTATGGATGATCCTCAGTTTTTTACCACTCTCATGGCTCAGTTGATTCAGTGGCCCTCTACACCTTTATTGCTGGGCAGGGACTGGAATTTGGCATATTGTAATATTCTGGACCGCTCCAGATTCAGCAGTCTCTCTCTCTCTCTCTCTCTCTCTCTCTCCCCGCATGCAATTGGTCATTAGGGAAATGATGGATACAGTGGGCCTGATTGACCCCGGGAGGGCTCTCATCCCCTCCCACGAAGAGTACTCTTTTCACTAAGTTCTATAAATCTTTCTCCTGGATTGATTATTTTCTACTGGACATTGGGCATCTTTCTTTTGTATTGTCATGTAACTATCTTCCCAAAGTCATATCAGAGCACCATCCGACTTTACTACATTGGAGCCTGGGGCCTCCTGTCTCTCGTGATAAAGTCTGGGGATTCAACTGTCAATTACTAAAGTCCGATAGTCTCATCTCCCATCCCAGCAACTTTCTTTCTAATTTTCTTAACTTTAACTCTCCAACTATGTTCTGCCATCCCAGCAACTTTCTTTCTAATTTTCTTAACTTTAACTCTCCAACTATGTCCAAATTATATATGCTCTGGAGGGCACCAAAATGTACCATTTAGGGGAAATTATTAGTCTAGCTACTATAAAGAAAAAGATTACTTCACAAGTTACAGATAATCTTCTTCAAGAAATAAGGAGATCAGAACTGTCACTTCCTGCCCATCCTTCCTCTGTGGATCTTAACAAGCTGGAAATCCGAAGGATCACTTGATGAGCTAGAGAGGAAAAGACATCCCATAGGTTGCTCCTGGGCTGTGCCAAATATTGCATTGTAAAACTACTGCTTTGGACCTCACCATTTTGTTTCCAACAGGGACTCCCGCTGCCTAAAGTGGTATAGTGTTTCTGGGTGCAAGCAGAAAGCATAAAATAAAGTAATTCACTCACATTCGGCAAAGGCGCGCCAAGCCGAGACTATGGCCGAGATGAAATGTGGAAGCCCCGAGCCTTTGGCTACAAGGACGCTGGCTGTGAAGTGGTCAAAACTGCACTCTCCATTGCCAGAGGAAAATGAGGGCCAGCTGAGTGAAGAGCGAGGAGGGCAAGCATCTTTGGACGATATCTCTGAAATTAAGCATCTTCTCCAAGGGCTGGTGGCTGACTTCTTTACTTTAAAACCAGCACTGAAGGCCTTAACACAAAGGGTGGGGGATGTGGAAACCAGGGTTGCCTCCCAGGAAAGGAAAATGGTGATGATAGACCACGAGGTCGTTATGCTGAAAAAGCAAGTTAGGAAGTTGGAAGATCGATTCGAGGACCAGGAGTCATGCAGTCGGAGGAATAACCTGATCATGGCTGGTCTTCCCAAGAGGACCGAAGTATTGGACTGTGTATCCTTCATGCAGGACCTTCTCATGAAAGTGTTTGGTCCAACACCCTTTGGAGCATCCTATAATATTGAAAGAGCACACCGCTCATTGAGAGAGATCCCCCTACCTGGTGCTAGACCTCGGGTCCTCATCATGCACTTTTTAAACTATAAAGAAAAAAAAAACATGTTCTGTATCAAGCCAGAGCAAATAAAACTCTGCAATGGAATGGGGTCTCTATCTGACTTTTTCAAGACCTGACACTCTCAGTTCCAGGAAAAAGAGAAGGAGTATGCTGAGATTAAGAAGAAGCTTTATCTTGCAGGGGTGAAGTTTAGACTCCAACATCCAGCAATGCTGATTGTGAAATTGCAGACTGGAGATAAGAGGTACCCGACGGTGACCGATGCTGCAGAAGGCCTGCGGGTGGAGCTACCGGCTTTATTTAAATCTGTAACCTGAAGATTCGAGGTGCCAGGAGGCTTGAATTTAATAGAGTGTTGAGAGAGAGCAGGACTGATTGGGAAGAGCTACAGATGTAGGTAGTGCTTGATCTATTCGAATTCAGTTGCACTCCTCACGCTTTGGAGATCGGATTCGCTCATTTATGGTATTGAATACCCTGGACTTACTATGTGCGAGACTATTAGGCAATGGCTTATTAGTTATTATTTATAGGGTCAAAATGGACCCCAGTCAGATAAATCTTATTTTTTGACTTAGGGACTTGAAATTTTATTTTGCGATGGGGGGCTAAAAGCAGGATACCTACATTTTTGAGCAAGATAGAAAAGTCTAACCTGGTTCATGACCTTTCCATGTGAATTGCTGTTTTTTTTTTTTTTTTTTGCTGTTACATGGGGAAAGGGAGGAACTTTACCCAGCAATAATTGGGGTGATGGTAACTCTGTGTTACCGAGCATACCTACACTGAATTAATAGTTATATTGGGGTGTTTTCTCTAGATTGGTTATTTAATGGTTTTGGGGGATTGATGGTTGCTCCTCATCAGTTATGTTTGAAATAGAAGAACCGGGGAAACTGGGGAATCTGAACATGAGGGACATTACTGTAATGGGGGGCATAATTCCATTGCCTAGTAAGTAGAAGTTGGGGGGATGTTAAGTTCTCGGATCTCTAAATTTGTGGCAAGGACTAAATAGGGATTGGAGTACATTCCCATAGCTACGACTGGTTAGTATAGAGGGGGAGACCTTTAGTGGGGAGAGAGATGCACTTGCTGAGTCTCTGGAGTTTATCTGCCTTTAACCATTATCGGTATTTAGTAACTCAGAATGCTTAGAATGGGATCTAACGATAGGGGTTGGGTCTTTAGATCTCTTAATGGGATTTGAGTGGATCCAGGGGCACATGGGAGCTAGCTCAGTCATGTCTCAACCTGATCAAGGAAGACGATCAGAGGATTGGGGGTTATAGTCGAGGGGGTCACTGGGGGAAAAGGGAAGAGAGAGAGAATCCATGGTATATATAAGATGGTGGGCAGAATGTCAGAGGATGAAAAGCAGGGGTATGGTTATAAATAATGGTATTGCTTAAATTTCTTTCCTGGAATGTTAAAGGCCTCAGGGGGAGGAAGAAAAGACTGGTAATATTACAATATATTAATCAACTTGGGTTCACATTGCTGCACTAGAAGAAACACACTTATTGAAAGAGGAACTACATCTACTGAAGAAAATGTAGGTGGGTCAGGTAATAGGAAAAGGGAAGGCAAAGGCATCAGGAGGTGTGGCGATATTAGTAGGAAAGGCTTGCCCATATGTAATTTCGCAAATTGAGGCAAGAGAGGATGGTAGGGGGATTTATGTTTTGGGAGCCATCTTGGGACATCCATTTTCTTTTGCTTCAATTTATGGCCCTACACCATCTAAACCTGACTTTTTTTGCCTCACTGGAGGTGGATATTGCTACTCTCCCACCCCACCCACTTGTTTTAGCAGGGGACTGGCATCTTTGATTGGATAATGTGGTGGACAGGCACCCTCCTTCAAAAAAATCACCTTCTCTGGCACAGATAGCTTTAAGTAAATTCTTGGAAGTTATGGTATTAGTAGACCCCTATATGATGTATACTAAAGGGGACACTGAGATGACCTTCTATTCTACAGCACATAAAGCCCACTATAGAATAGATTTTTTTTGGTCAATAGGGCAGCACTAAGGGGCGTCAAGGAACTGACTACTCTGAACAGAGTATTATCTGATCATTCCCCTATACAGATGCTCTGGGAAATAGATACAATTCCCCCAAAGCCATATAGGTGGAGATTGGATGATACACTATTAATGATTGATAAGGCTGTGTCTAAATTAGAGGAAGCTCTGGTGGAAATTGTTCAGACCCAAATCCCGACACTCCCAGATAAGAGACTTGCTTGGCCCACTTGTAAAATACTATATGCAGGAATAGCCCAGGTAAACACTGCTAGGAGGAACAGGATGAATAAAGCGAGGGAAGAATTTTTAATTGGGGCCATTAAGTCACTACTCCCTTTGGAGGGTTCTTCTAGTGAGTTGAACAATGAGCTTAGAGACTTAAGAGAAGAAATGAGAAGCATGATGTATGTTAAGATAGATCATTGGCTTGAAAGATTAAATGCTAAATATTTAATGCAGCGAGATGTGCCAGGCCAACTATTGGCTAACAGAATCAAGGAATGGGAGGCAGAGCGGATGGTTCCTGCAGTAAAATTTAAAGGGGATGTTATTACAGACCCTCAGGGAATGGCTGATGCTTTTGCAGATTATTATATTGGGATTTATCAAGAGGGGGTTAATAGTACTGAAGAAGAGATTAGAGGGTTTCTAGATAAGATTCCTCTGCCTTAGTTAGACCAGGAACAGACCCAGGTCTTGGCGGCCCCAATTCAAGAAGCAGAAATAGTGGCAGTAATTAAAGCATTGCCCAATGGTAAGACACCAGGGCCTGATGGTCTTACAGCTAAATTTTGTAAGGTTCATTTAATGTCTATACTCTTGCTACTGAAGGACTTATTTTCACATATTATGCATGATGGGGTTCCCCATCCTCCCTTGTATCAGGCTTATATTACACTTATCCCAAAGCCAGATAAGCCTAGAGATCTGCCTGGCAACTATAGACCCATAGCTTTAATAAATCAAGATATTAAAATCCTAACGAGGATCTTGGCTAATAGAATTCTAAAAGTTGCTCCTTTATTAATTAGTCAGGATCAAGTAGGGTTTATGCCAGGTTGGGGGGGCACATGACGAATTAAGGAAGCTTCATCATATCCTTGGCAGGGCCTCTAATTCCAAGTCATATATGGTTTTGATTGCACTTGATGCTGAGAAGGCATTTGATAGGGTTTCCCATGCCTTCTTATTTCTTACGATGGAGAAAATGGGCTTCCCTGATGGCCTTCTCAGAGGTCTTAAAAACCTTTAAGCTGCCCGCACTGCCAGGGTTCTGTGCAATGGCTATCTTTCCAAAGAGTTTCTTCTGATGAATGGAACTAGGCAGGGATTCCCCCTGTCACCAATCTTGTTCAATAGTTATTTAGAACCATTATTAAGAGCACTTTGCTTGGACCCTAAGATACAAGGGATTAAGATTCTTGGGAAGGAGCTTAAATTCTCGGTTTTTGCCAATGACATATTGCTACATCTATATAAACCAGCTGAAAGCTTCCAAAAAAAAAACCTGGAAATCATTAAGCAGTTCTCTGAGGTCTCCAATTACAAATTAAATTTAAGTAAAATGCAGGTTCTTCCCCTTACCCCTTATACATACAGAGCAGATTTTGAACATTTGCAAATAAACTGGGCCCTAATCAAGATTACATATCTGGGCATTTGGGTCATGGCTAAATTAGAGGATGGGTGGAAGCAAATATTGACAGTCAATTGTCTGTAATTAAAACTGATATTTTAAGGTGGAATAAACTCCCCCTAAACTTCACTGCCAGACTGGGACTGATCAAAATGAACCTCCTACCAAGATTGCTATACCCAATTCATTTACTGCCCTATAATCAAGGCCCCTACTTTTCTGCTGCACAGTGGGACCAAGTTCTGCAGCAAGACTACCATTTGCTGCAGAACTTCTGCAGCTGTGGTTTGTAATTTCTGTGGAAGTTCTGCGGAGCTAACAAACTACCACACCAGTGTCAGCTTGTCATCCTGACTTCACTTTCATGGCAATGGTTATAGCAAGCAGGATGGTGGAAAGCACAGTAACACTATTTCAAAAAATAACAGACTTAAAGAAATTTTTTTTTTGCCTAAAAAAGTAAAACAAATGTCTCTCCCTTAAGGTCCTAGCCTATTGCATAAATGACATATGCAGAGGGGACCTTTTGTGATAAATAAGGTATTTCTATTTGCATGCTATCTATCCCACTAATGAGGTCTCTACTGTGTATCACTTATATATTTGTATGTGCTGTCTACACCACTCATGAGGTTCCCACTGTGTATCACTTATATATTTATATGCAATCTGTAGCATACATACAAATATATGTGTGTGTGTGTGTGTGTGTGTGTGTGTGTGTGTAGTGAGAGAGACAGAGATACTGTACGTGTGTGTGTGTATATATTTTTTTTAATTTCCATGAATTGCATCCTCATTCATACAGGTCCCATTGGAAATGGAATAAACGGAATAGAGGAGTTATTATAAAACTCATTTTTCATGTCAACCTGCTTCCCCAGACACACTACGTAACACCATCAGGCCATGACATGCATGTGAACTGATTGTGAGATAGAGCTCTTCAGCCCATCACAGTGTGTCCACCGTATGACAGAACACTGCACCATACCTTCCCAGGCTCTGAGCAGTGATGTGTTCTACCAATCCTTGTGCTGCCCAGTCTGCTCCCAGACCTAATCTCTGAACCTGAGTTGCTGGCATGAAAACACAGCATGCTTCCCTTTGGCCCAACAGCTGTCTCTGCACAAGACATTTCTCCATAACTTTTAGGTGATTCTATCAACCAATGACAATATGTTATCAATTACCCTGGCAAAAAAGCGTACAGTGCAATTATTTATTTAACAGGTCTATTCTTTCAACAGGTCTACACATTATTATTTTCCTCTTTTCTGGGCATAAATACTTTATTATATTATAAAATGGCAGTTATATTCATTTTACCAGTTATTCATTTTAGATGGCATCTCTATACCTTAAAGGCACAAATAAGTTTGTACAAAGTGAGGTATGGACTTAACAGGTCTGTGCTGTTGACAAGGCTTTGTTTAAGTTGGCCCTAGTGCAATAATGTAAGACTGAAAATTGTATTAGGCTGTAGTGCAGGTTGAGCAAATTTCACCATACCTGATGTGCTTTGCCACCATCTCTGGCAGTGGGAGCTGTGGTAGATAAGTGACTGTTCATTTCTGTTGCAGAATGCAGCCATTTCATTAGCTAATGTATGATGTTATAGCAATAATAACATAACATTCTGAGCATATGGGGGTTTTGGATATAAAAAGAGGGGAAGGGAACCAAATTCTATGGATAAACAGAAATATTAATAAAAAATCACCAAGAAGAGTGAATTCTGTGGCACTGCAGAAGTTCTGCGGTAGATTGCAAGTTCTGTGCAAAATTCTGCTGCCGCAGAATTCTAGGGGCCTTGCCTATAATATTCCTAAAGAAAGGTTTATTAAAATCCAGAGGGTAATCTCTGCATTTCTGTGGAATTCAACCCCCCCCCAGGAGAAAACATGCTATTCTATGCCTTCTCCACCTTATGGGGGCATTCACTCCCCTCCTCTCCAACTCCCGTCTCCTAGCTTAACCTTCCTACTACCTACCTTATACAGACTGCTTGCCAGAGGCCATGTGTAACCCCTGAATAAACTATATGCAAAGTACTACCAATTGCTTACATGTCATGATGATAACCATGCCTGTACCCATGCCTGCATCCACTGCTTTTCTTTTACCGTGCCTGTAAGCCATGCCTGTATCCACTGCTTTTTTTTTACCATGCCTGTAACCATGCCTGTATCCACTATTTTTCTTTACTGTAACCACCTCATGATGTAACTCATAATGCCTCAAATGTTCCTTATGTCCTTGTTCATTCTTATAACTTGTATTGTTATCCCAGGTCGCCCCTGAAAAAGGGACCTTCGGGGCTCTTTGGGCCTACCCGGTCACCAAAATTTAATAAATAAATAAATAAATTATACCTCCAGACCTAAATCTATATTACATGGCGGGACAATTAGGTTTAATGGGACGGTGGTACAGAGGCCTGGCAGAAGGGGGATACATCCCAACCTGGCTGCAAATCTGGTAAAATAATTGGTAAAAAAAAAAAATAAAATAATCGAGAGACAAATTCTGAAGGACCTGAAACTTTCCCCAGCAGTGCTGCTTTTCTCAAATTCTGAGGGCTTACCTAAAAAGGGAAGGCAGACACCAATTTTTAAATCAATATCGACGTGGTGGAAGTTTTTAAACCCTACACAGCGGAGAGACCAAATGAGAATTCGGGATCAGCCTCTACTGGGAAACCCTAATCTTTGCCTATGGGGACAGATAATCAAAGATAACTGGGCTCCACACTTATCTGACCTAACTTTGGCGGATTTTATAGTAGAGGATAAGGCGACCCTCCCACTGCAGGCTAGGGATTGGGACTTCTTTAAAAAGATTCAGATTACAAAGATGGTGCAGCGATTTCTAAGAGGTAGAAAAGATGTTGGTCAGACCCCATTTACTTGGGATAAGCTGAGTGAGATCGATTATTCTCAACACCCCCTCTCCAAAGTTTATAAAGTGTTGTTAGATTTTGTGAGCTCTGGCTCCTCGGCTCAAGTTTTATATTGGAAGAAAAGCATAAACCCCCTGAAGCCTGACTGGAAAGGGATTTGGAAGAGTGTTAAATTCCTTCCTATACCAAAATACAAGACTATGCACTTTTTTTTCTCAAATATCTACTACACCCCCGCTAAGTTATGTTTCAGGAGACTCAGACAGACAGATCTGTGCTTTAGATGTGGTATGCAGCCAGGGGACTTGAAACATGTAATGTGGGATTGTCCCAAAATACATACATTATGGGTTTATATTAGTCAGAACATGGATCCCTTATTAAACTACTCGGAACATATTAAGCCAGAGATCTGTGTTTTCGGTGATATGAACTTGGTTGTGAGGGAGTCAGCTAAGCATCATGTGGCATTGATGTCTGCCCTGGTTAAGGCATTTGTCGTAAGATATTGGAAAAGTGACATTATCTATAATTATGATCAGTGGGTGAAAGATTTGTTACATATACTAGATATACTAGATAGACTCAAGCGACAAATGTTAATGGAAGATAAAAAGAAAATCTATGATAAAAGGTGGAGGGCATTAGAGGCAGTATACTCAATACAATTTAAGAGTACTCGAACTCAGATCTGTCTGTCTGATTTGGATTAGCTTAAAAGTGTTGCTTAAGAAAAAGATAAAAGGAACTCTGACTATTACAAAAGACTGGAAATTTTTTGCCGTAAGTATTCTTCTAAGAGAAGTGCTTTTTTCTACTTAGACTGTTATTATTGTGGTCATATTAGGTCTACCACATTAGGGTGGATTAGGATGGATTCTTTCTCTTTCCTAGGGACATAGTTTTAGCAGATTGTCTTAACTGACTTACAGCCAACTAGAAATCACTGTTAGTACTAATGGGAGACAGTCAACAAGGGAAGTTGACTAGGTTCGCAGTTAAACTAGAGCTGATAGAGTTTAATTCTATAGTAGTAAATCAGCTGGACAATGGCTAGAATATATGAAAACTGTGTATGTATGTATGTATAAAGGTATGGGGATGTACATAGTAGCCACATCAAGCCTGGGGATATGGGCTTGGGGTAAACCTGGGTTAAATGTAAGTCTGTCCTTCTTGTATGTCTCATAAACTTTAATAAAGAAGTTTAAAAAAAAACAAGCTGGAAATCCTCAGAGACCATCATAATAGGGAAAGGGGAAATTGTTTAATCAGGAAAGGTACACTAAGCCAAAGCTTGTTTCCAGGTGCAACCTGGGAGCACAAGGAAGTTAAGTGACTTGCTCAGGATCACACAGTATGCAAGTGGGGGCTGTGGGATTCAAACCCCAGTCTGGTCTGCTGGATGTCACCAGATTTGCAGCTCAGAGCCTTAAACCACTGTGCTATACTGCCTCCTTAATAACAATCTACTATTAATGGACAAAGCTGAGCATCTTCTCCTGAGATCAAAGATTTAATATTTTGATCAATGAGACAAAGCAGGCAAATTATTGGCCCTTCAGCTATGGGCACAAGTGGCAGATAGAATAGTCCCCTCTATTCGTAACTCAGCCGGGCATCTTGTTACATCCCCTAGGGAAATAGTTGTTTTCAGGAGGACTATCAAGCACTATACTTGTGTCCAAACACTCCCTTTGTTCCAGAAAATGTAGATCGATTCCTACAAAATATTCAACTCCCACATCTAGATGAGTACCAGATAGCCCTATTGAAAAACCCTCTTTCGTCAGCTGAAATATATTCTGCCATAGATACACTACCACTAAACAAAAAGCCAGGCCCAGATGGTTACACCACAGAAATTTACAAAGCCTTCAAGTAGCAATTGGATCCTATACTACTCAACACATATACTACTTTTATGAACATGATATTTCTGACCAATCTCTTACAGAGTCTACAATAGTAGTCCTTCCCAAACCTGAAAGAGACCCTCTCCTTGTCTCCAACTACCACCCCATTTCTCTCATAAATGTAGACTTTAAAATATTAGCCAAAATTCTGGCTAACAGACTAGCTAAAGTATGGCATTGTCTTATAAGTCCAGAGCAGGTGAGTTTTGTAGCAGGGAGGTACTCCTCAGACCATATGCATAAACTATCATACCTGATCTCTGCGACCAGGGACTACTTAACCCCATTGGCGCTGGTTTCCCTGGAGGTAGAGAAAGCATTGGATAGGGTCTGTTGGGACTATCTCTTTTCTCTCTTGTCCAAATACTGACTTCCCCTGCAATATTTTAAGTGGATTAAAATTTTATATGTGCGTTCCACTGCTCGTGTACTCTGCAATGGCCTGTTGTCAAAGCCTTCTACCCTTCAGCAGGGCACTAGACAAGGATGCCCCCTCTCTCTGTTTCTATTTGAACTATATTCGGAGCCGCTTATCCACAGTATTAATATCTCCCCTCTGGTCTCAGGAATACCAGTCGGGCCCTGTCAGTACACATTATCTGTTTACACAGATGATATACTTCTGCATATTTCTGACCCTCCCCAGACTCTATGCAATGCCCCTCAGGACAGCTCTCTATATCGATACTTAAAGTGGGATAGATATCGCCTGTTACAGTTCTATGTTATTCATGATTTATGCCATACCTCGGTCAAGCTCCACTAAATGGGAAGCTTCCCTCTAATCTCTGTTCCAGATGTGGGATGCAACCTGGCACTTAGCTGCATATATTATTGCAATGTGACAAGGTTTTCCCACATTGGACTGCTATTAAATCCAAACTTGACCCTATATTGGGTCTCTCAGATGCCTTTAGTCCAGAAATCTGTATTTTGGGGGACTATGGGGGATCCCTAATCAGTAACCATTGTAGACACACGGCCATGGTGTCATTATGCATCAAGAAAGTTATATTACTCTATTGGCTTGACCAAAAGGTTCCTTCTCTTATGGAGTGATTACATGAAATCCTCTTTGCTTTACAAGCAGAAAGTCTTATTGCTCAACTGGCCAAGATAATCCATTATTACCAAAGGGTTTGGGCTCCTCTTCACACTTTACTGACTATCTGACCATATCAAACAGCAATATGGCATTATAAACTACAGTAACAATGTCTCAGTCAGATTCAATATGTATCTATTCAGCCTTATATTTTTGAGATATTCAACTGTGCATCTGGGTGGGGAGGATCTTGAGGGTTATTTGGGGGGTAGCTGGGGGGGAGGTAAACCTGTAAAACAGATTATAGACTATTGAACCTACATCATCTTTACTGGCTAGCGTATAACAATACAAATATTAGTCCATACATAATAACCTGTTCTGAAGCTAAATGCACTAATAGTCTTTGTCTTATGTTAAAACAATGTTTAATTGTTTGTTGTAAGTTGGAAAATTCAAATAAAGCTTATCAAATTTGAAAAAAAAATGTTGGCACTCTAACTTTGCGATAACGGCGAGCGCCTTTAGGCTTTATCCATTATCACATAAACCCCTCAATAATGACATTTCACTACCACTGCTATTGGTAATCCCATGGGGGTAGCATGTTAGTATAGTGGTTCTCATATGGTATGACACTGACCACTAAAGGTCCTCCCACTAGTCCCCACCCTCCACCCATGATATCAGACTGACATCAGGTCTTCCGCACAGTTCCTCCCCCCTTCCTGCATGCCTCTCACACCCTCCACTTTAGCTCTCCATGCCTGTCTCCCCCTCATCAGCTCCCACAGAACTTAGATCTGCAGCTTCACAATAAAGACCACACATGCAACTGTTTAATCATTTTTAATCAGTACTTTTGGTAGTGCTAAATCATTATCTATCATGATCAATCAATACCCGAAGCTGCCATAAACCATAATTTTTCTTTCTTTGTCGATGGTGTTTTCTTTTTGTTATCTTGATTAATCATAGTTAATCATACCTGATGCAGGTTATTGGCAGTCAGTCAGAGTCTGTTTCACAGATCATGCTTGGTCATAGGCATTCTCTAAAAATATACCACCAACAGCTTAATCTGGTTCAGTTTCAGTTGGTTACCATCTGTATACCCCTTCCCCCAGTCACCACTGAAAAAAAGACTTCTTGTTTCAGAGAGCCTACCAGGTCAACAAAATTCAATAAAATGAAATAAAAAAATAAATAGACTTGTAATATTTGGCCATGATTAATTATGAGTGATGTACCTGGCTCTCATTGGCTAGTCTGATACAATTAATTTGTATAATTTGTCATGTTTAATCATGATCAGTCATTGCCTTTTAAAGTAAAGGTGTGACATTCTGTATTGGGCTTCATTAAGCCAGTCCTGCAGTAGTGATAGTCTGTCCATGCAGAAATTATAACATTTACTGTTGTCCTGTAAGGGAGGGAATCGATGGTAACTCTGGCAAACTGCTGGCCAGCCAACCTCTTTCCACTTCCCAGTCTGCCTGCTGTGCCCCCATGCTCTGATGTTATGTGATATCTCCAGAGGGGGCATGGGGCATGCCCCATACAAGTCTATGGGGCTCATTTTCAAATTAGTTTTACAAACATTTACGCAACTTTTGACAGAAAATGAAAGCCACTGCTCATCTAATAAGGACCTTCCTGAATGCTAACGTTTTTGCCATAACCTTCCCCAATACCTCCTTTGAAAACCATAGTAATCTTTTTTCCTCTTGCTTTTGTTTACTTGTCTAACACGGAGGTTTGTAGCCATCACTATAGTTCCTTTTAATTTTGCCCACTGTTCCTTTACTCCTCCCTAGTCCCCCCTACCTGCTTGGGCATCCCTGAGGCAATCTCCCATCTTTATAAAGTCTGCCATTGTGAGTTCCAGGACCATTGCCTTTGTGTGGTTAGACTCCACCCAGTCTTATACTGAACCACATCGTTCATTGATACTGATCCCCAGGCGTCAACCCACTGTGACATCTGCAACACTGTCCCCATTGGTGAGTACTAGGTAAAAATCACTCCCTCATGAATTGGCTCATTTACTAATTACCTAAGGAATGGCCCCTGCAGGAAGTCCAGGATATCCCTACTCCTAGCTGAAGTTGCAGCCAGGATGTTCCAGTCCACATCTGGCAGATTGTAAGTCTCCCAACTGGAACACCTACCCCCTTAGTTGCTATCTTATGGATGGCTTCCAGTAGAACCCTGTCTATCTCTTCCCCCAGTGCTGGAGGTCAGTAGATCACCCTAGTGCAAATAGCAGCTCAATTTCCTGGTTCTATGGAAAATTAAGTGATTTGCTCATGGTTACACAGTACAGTACAGTACAGTATGTAAGCGGGGGTTGTGGGATTCAAACCTGGGTCTCCAAGTTTGCAGCTCAGTGCTCTGCCTTCAAACATATGGCACCCAAGTGCCCCACAAACAGCACATAATGTCCCACCACATATATATGCAGTATATATATAGTACTTGTTGCAAAATAAAAAACTACATTTATGCAGGCATTAGAAATTCTGCAAAACACACAAAATAAGAAAATGAAAAATAGGGTTTGAGCCTCAAGTGTCTTGACAAATTGGTTGTGTGGTGTTCCTTGGAGTTGTTATGCCTAGGTTATATACCACCAACTGACCCACATGTAACTGTTACCTTATGCACCTGCAAGTATTAGTGCCTTATACAGTCTTATGTTTTATCTTGTTTTATTAGTTATATTAGTGTTCTTTATTGTATTTGCTATGCTTATATCTGTCTGTAATGCATTTACCTATATGCTATGCTTCTGGCATATATTCTGATATACTCATAATCACTCATATTCTGTAGTTTTCCACTATTGTGACGTGTAGTGTGCTTTTCTGATTATGTTGCATATGTTTCCAGACTGTCTGGACATAAGAACAGATAACATTTATTCTTGCTGAACTATCATTTTCTAACATATATGCCAACTATGCACTCTTGCTTCCTAGGGTTCACCAGATATTACACTCTGTATACTATATCCAATTGTATGTGTCTGCCTTATCCAAATGTTGCATTCTTATTTGCAGAGTATATATGTAACTGCCAGTCAGCCCCTCCCCAGTCTCTGAGAGCTTAGTGTTCTTTCCGTGTGTTTGTTCATTTTGTGTTCAGATTTATTTAGTATGTGTAAGCCTGGGACTGACTGGTGGAAATCATCCATTTTGTAACTCCTTGTTACATGCTTTGGCATGAGTATTGTAATAAATATTTCTTTTATTACTTGTTTGCCCTGTGTTTTCCTTGCTCAGCACATGCACACAAGAACCTGAATTATGAGCTGGACTCATACTGTAAGCAACATTATTAGCAATCTGTGGCTGATGCTATGACTATTAAGGAATTCATAATAGGCAAGTTGCTGTGTGTGGCTTTTGTTTAATTCATCTCAATCTGTGTTTTTCCAGTGTGACTCTTGAGGCACCAGAGACCCCAGTTTTTATTCATACAGGCTGCCTTTGTCTACTGGTTACAATAACTATGGCATGAGTAGAGAAACTAAAAACAAAAACAAAAAAAAAACATGCAGCAATTTGTGGTGACCCCACTGATGTTTATTCTTCTGGGAAGAGAACTCTGATGCAGAGAGTTCTGTAGATCGAGCAGTACAGGCTAGCTCTACAGCTGTCCCTGTTCCTGTTTTGTCACAAAATGATGAATGTTCTCATTCACAAAATGGAGGTGGATGTCAACATCTTGTGCAGCAGTGACATTCACAAAATGGCACTGACCTACAACAAGATGTCCACCCTCAGGAGGTCCTCCTACAAGATAGCCATGCCCATACCCTCCTGCAAAATGGCTGTGCCCATACGGCATGTGCCCTACAACAAAATGGCCGATGGCAGCAAGCCAAGGATAACTTAAAGCTATCCTACCCCCATGCAATTGCTGTTTTGAATTCAAAGGACAGAGCTGAAATTAATGCTATGATTGATGAGGCTATTGTGAGGCTGGATTTTGCTGATGAGCAGTGAAATAGATTACAGGAGGAGGCTAATAAAATGATTAAGGAAGCAAGTTCACTGGAAAGTGTACTGAAGCCTGTAGCACAGACTGCTGCAGAAATTGCACACAAAACCTCCAGAGTGGTAGCTCTAGAAACTGACCAGAAACCACCTACAGGCAACCTCATTCAGGTTGTCCATTCAGTACAACAAATTGCTGACAGCATTGGGCATATGCTACCTAATGATAATTTGAGCTGTCATCTGGCAAATGTGAGCTCATACTGTAAAATGCTTAGCCTTCCTGAGGACTGTAACATTAAAGTCTTAAGGTTGACAATTAAACCTGGTCTCTGGTCCAAACTTAAGCCAGCTGTACGAATTGGTGATAACATGGATTTTGATGATATCTGTACTAATTTGTAATCTGCTGCCAACCCAGGAGTTGTGGGTGTGCGTTTAGCCTTAAATGTGAGACAACAGGTTAAAGAATCCCCTGCCTCTTACCATTCCTGCTTGTGGATGGCTTATCACTCAGGCAAGCTCCTTGTAAAGGAGGTGCATAGCACAGAACAGACTAAATACAAGGATTTGTATATCAGAAACATGACACCAGCACTAGGTGAGAGGGCTGAGTGTTCAGTGTTCCCAGAACAGGACACATTTGATAAAATTCAAATGGTAACTGAGAGGCTGCATCAGATTTATAGCCACTCTCTTAATTCTAAATACAAAAACAAGGTTGCTGCAATTCAGCAGCCTACCGGAGGCTGCACCACTTATGCAGTGGAAGGGGGGAGGGTACCATCCAGATCAGCTGCCACCACTACCCTGACCAACGGAGGCTGGGGGGATACAGAAATGAGCATAAAAAAAGTATAAAAATAACTATCTGGCTATGGAGTATAGTAATGCTAATCAATAAAGGACTACTAAAGGTAGCAGGAATTACAAAACTGGACCACCATATAAACAGATTGCTGAGGAAAATAAAAGGTTGATAGAGATGTTAGATCACATCAGATCTGCTAGAACCCCTGGTAGTGATTTCATCATGGCAGCAATTGTTCCAGCAATCCAGCACACGATGGGGGGGGGGATACAGGTCCTGAAATAGTCCAAGTCATGCAGCTTCTTTTTACCTCTCCAACACTACCATCCCACCCCCCACATTAACAGCACCAGGTCCACCTACCATGCAGCCCTCTCCACTGACACCTGCCACTGTAGCATCACCTGTGGCCGCAGTGGCTACTACTAGCCAAAGTCAGTTATTTCCAGCTTATAATGTGAAGAAAGCCAGAATTGGTAAGAAAGTGCAAGCAATGGTTGCACAACTCACAGGGGGGAACCCTAATATGTCACAGTGACAATTAGAGGCCCCAGTCCACATTGTTTCCCCTTTGGTTGTGGATACAAGTGGAAGGCCTTGTGTAGAGGCCATGGTAGGGGGCTGCCGACAGGTAATGCTGCTTGATACAGGAGCAGCTATGTCAGTACTACATGATGAGGACCCAGCTTCCTTACACTGGTCCACCAGAAGGTGGACCAGTGCTCAAGGTGTGGATGGTACCATATTACAGACATACAGGTCCATCCCCATTCCAATGGTTGTTGATATCCTAAACACCCCATTCACTTTTGACCTCATGGTATTACATCATCATCCCAGTATTTTGGGGATTGAGTTCTTTGCACAGCATGGCTGTGTTGTGGATTTAGCCAACAGGCTAATGATTCAGATTCCAGACCAGTACCATACTATCATGATATGGATTTACATATCATGGCTGCCATTACACACACAATGATAATGAGTATGACATCATAGATATCCACAAAGATCAATACTCATATAGTGAGCTGAAGCATATACTTGCAAAACACCAAGATGTGTTTGCAACAAACAAACATGATTGTGACAGGATGAAAACATCCATTGAAGTAACAGGCCCAGACCCTGTTAGACAAAAACAATACCCTTTTCCTGCAGAAGCCTTGCCATTATTGAGAGACACTATCCAGTCTCAACTCCAACAGGGAATGATTAGACCATGTGTTTCAGCCACAATTCCCCCATTTGGCCTGTGAAGAAACCAGCTGGGGCTTGAAGGCTCACAGTTGATTATTGAAAACTTAATCAAGTAACCCAAGCTGTTCCCCAACAATGGCATCAGCACCAGATGTGTTAAGGATGTTAACACCTGGCCACATATGGTTTAGTGCATTGTACTGTACATTTCCAATGGAATTGGTCTTTACCATTGTCTAAGGAAACCCGATATAAATTTGCCTTCACTTATGAAGGGCGTCAGTACACATGGACATGTCTCCCTCTGGGGTTTCACAACAGCCCCTACCTCTTTCATTTACACATGACAGATGCATTACAGGGATTTTCAGCCCCTGAATACCTTCTGCAGTACATGGATGATTTGTTCTTGTCCACAGCTACCAAAACAGTATATTTGGTTTTACTTGATGAGCTACTGACCTTTTTATAGAGGACAGGCCTTAAATACAACCCTTCTAAAGCACAATTGTGCCAGAAAGAAGTCACCTTTCTGAGGCTGTGCATGATTGAAAAAGGCAGAAGCCCAGACCTGAATAAGATTCAAGGACTACAAGACTTGCCTATACCAACTAGTTTGGCAACACTTAGATGTTTCCTAGGCATGATAAACTAGTCTAGGGATTTTATTTGCGATTTCACACAGAAGGCAGTGCCTCTGTATGAGTTACTGAAAAGAATGTCCCCAGAACATGGGGTCCAACACAGGCAGCAGCTGCAACCAGCCTTAAACAGTCACTGGCCTCAGCTCCTACTTAGGTTAATCCAAATCCATCTCTGCCTTATCATTTGGAAAAAGCAGCTACAGATGTAGCCATTTCCGCAGTTCTAGCACAGAAATCTAATGAACACATTAGGCTGATTGCCTGTGCATCACAAATGCTTTCTCCGGTGGAGAAGAAGTATAACCTCTGTGAAAGGAATCTCCTTGCCACTTTCTGAGCTGTGAAACACTTTTCATACATTATTGGTTATGTTCCCATTGTTCTGCATACTAATCACACACCCACTTATTTTCTGTTGTCACATAGAGTCAAAGATGGCTCTGTCTCTAACACCAGACTTACACACTGGTCTCTTTTGTTACAGGATTGTCACATCACAGTACACTGTACAAAATTACCATCCCTGTTGGCCCATGGCCTATTATATACAGGTGATGCACATGAGTGTTCCCTCCAACTGCCTGACCTGCCTGACCCAGGACCCTTTATTCCTGCAAAGCTGGAAGTACTAAATGACACCAAATTGTGTCATGTTTTCACTGATGGCACAGCCTCATACAACAATGGGGATCAGATAGCAGGTTTTGGGGTACTCATTGTGCACCCTGACAATAACACAGTCCACATTGCCTGGAATTATACTATCATTTCCTCACAGTATGCCAAATTGGCAGCTGTGGCCTGTGCGCTGGAGCTGCTAAAACAAGGCACTTCAGACACATTCATTTTTACAGACTTTAACTGAGTTTGTTCCTCCCTGTATGAATTCTTACCATTTTGGGAGAAAACAAACTTTGCATCCTCTGACGGTACACCTGTAAAATACAGAGAGTTGTTAGAGTATATCGCAACACTAACACAATGGTTTAAGCATAAACTGTACATCCATAAAGTTCATGCCCACCCATCAGAGTGAGCCCTACCATCCTTTTAGTCATGCTGACTCTCTTGCAAAAGCCAGTGCCTGAGGAGGAGGAGATAAATGGGAACTGAAAACCCCTTCTACTACAGGTACTATATGCATTGCTGCTGTGAAACAGCAAACAACACCTTTTGTGCTGCTAGATCTAGAATCCACACAAAAACAGGACCCTCATCTAAGGGCAGTATTAAAATTCCTTGACAAAGGAACTGAAGAACACGTTCCACCACACAGTCCCTACAAGTAAGGGATCACCTTCACCTCTCCAGTGATAATCTACTCATATGGTATCATAACCCAAACAATTCTGAGAAATTGTGGGTAATTTCTGGACAACTGAGAACAGATTTTATTCATCAGGTGCATGACACTCCTACTGGAGGGCACCAAGGAGTGGTAAAAAACCCTAGATAGACTAACCACTTTTGGATGGTGGCCACACCACACATGAAACATGATGTGGAACACTACATCAATAATTGTTTGATCTGTTCACAGAATAACCCAACTTTGGCCAAGAAAAATGCCAAATTGTTGCCCCAGAGGCACTCAGGCCCCTGGACTTCCATCCAAATTGATTACATTTGGCCACTCCCAATGACCAAAAACAACAACAATTTTGCATTGGTGGTCACTGATATGTTCTCTAAAAGTGTAGAGGCATTACCAACGAGAAACAACACTGTAAATATAACTGTCAGGGCTCTGGTAGAACAAATTTTCACCAGATGGGGTCTCCCCTTGAAAGTAGACTCTGATCAACGTTCATGTTTTACAGGTGAACTGATGTAGGAAACTGAAACTCCTAGGAGTCAGTCAGATGTTTCACATCCATTACCACCCACAATCATCGGGGCAGTTGGAAAGGGCAAATAGGCAGATCAAGCTTATGCTATCAAAATTTCCTAAGGACAACCCCAAGAACTGGGATTCCTTATTGCCTTTGCTCCTTTCAGCAATGAGGGCTACATCCTCAATGAGTACAAAATGTACCCCATTTGAGGTCATGACAGGAATATCGATGAGATTACCAGAACATCTACTTCTGGATTTGTGTGCTCCTACTAATGATAGAGTATTAGTAGACAAATATGTCCAGAAACTGAAACAAGACATCCAACTGATACACTTGTTTGCTGCAGAACAATTGGGCAAGGCCCAACAACAGTCAAAGATACAATTTGACAAGACAGTCCATGATGTGGACTGGTAGATTGGAGATCAAGGGTTGGTTCTCAGATTTGCTGCTCCTACTCATGCATTTGAAAATAAATGGGGAAGTCCCTATCCTATTGTAAATAAGCTCAATCATTCACTCTACCAAGTTAAACTACCACATAATAAGAAGCTCACTGACAAATGGCTGCTTGTAAATCAGATGAATTTATACCCTGGTATACAACTTGGTGTTGTGCTAAAGGGTATGGGCTGTTGGGGGGGTGGGGAGGGACCTGGGAGGACAGTAGTGTCTATGCCAAGGACAGACTACACTTGAGTGAGGAGGGAAAGAAATTGTTGAAACAGAGAATGGAGGAGTACATAGAGGAAGTTGGGAATTTAAACTAGGAGTGGGGGGTGGCAGTTGGGGAAGAGATATGCAGAGACCACAGGCTTGGAAACCATATGATCTTACCCCCCATAACAGTGACAAAGGACGAATGGCAAGTACTGTTGGTGATGCTAGGAAAGGAGGACAGAATGGGGGGGAAGGGTGGAAGGTGGTTACCCTTAATGCTAGGAGCCTTGGGAGGAAAACTTCAGAGTTACAGGTTCTCATGGCAGAGGGAGAGGTGGACATTGCAGCCATCACAGAAACATGGGCCACCCAATACAATGACTGGGACCTGTCTGTACCAGGGTACAGGTTATTTCATAGGGAAAGGGTGATTGGGAAAGGAGGAGGGGTGGCACTATATGTGAAGGAAGGACTGAAGTGTGTAAGGGAGGAAGGGGAGGAGGGTAGTACGGAGTCACTTTGGATGCAAATCCAGGTTTCCAAGAATAGGATTCTTAGAATGGGAGTGGTGTACAGGCCACCATCTCAGACGGAGGAGTTAGACAGGGAACTAGTGGGACAGATCAGGAGGACCTGCAAGAAGGGTAATGTGGTGATTGTGGAGGACTTCAACATGCCAGGAGTGGACTGGAGCACCCCAACAACCAGGAACAGAAGGGAGCAGGTACTGATGGATGCCTTCCAGGACAGCTTCCTGCTGCAAATGGTCAGTGAACCAACCAGGTTAGGAAATACCCTTGACCTTGTGCTGGCAATTGGGGACTTTGTGAGAGAACTTACAGTGGAGGAACTGCTGTCAGGGAGTGACCACCGCTCAGTATGGCTCACATTGGATATGGGCAAGGAAGGAGTGGAATCTGGCACAATAGTGCTGGACTTCAGGAGGGCCAACTTTGGGAGGATTGGGGAAGTGGTAAAAGGGTACCTGGCCAGAATTCAATCTAGTATGGACACTAACCAAAGGTGGGAGCTCATAAAGCTGGGGATAGTGGAGGCAACCAAAACCTGTTGCAAAGCCCAGAGCAAGAAGGCTAGGGCTAAGAAACCAATCTGGTTGAGCAAGGAGGTCATGGAAAAGGTAAGGAGGAAAAGAGCTGCCTTTAGGAAGTACAAGAAAACAGGGAGGAGGAGGAAAGGGAAGAGTACTTGACAGAATCAAAGGAGGCGACAAGGGCAGTAAGGGGAGCCAAAGCATCTATGGAATTCAGGCTGGCACAAGGCATTAAGAAGGGGGAGAAGGACTTCTTTAAGTACATAAGGGAGAAAAGGAGCTGTAAGGACTACATAGTAAGGATTAGGAAGGAGGGGGGTTGGGTGGAAGCAGGGTGCGATAAGTCGGAAGCACTAGATTAGTACTTCTGCTCAGTATTTACTAAAGAGAAGAGGGGGGTGACACCCAAGGTGGGAGAAATGGCAGAAGCAGGGGGGGAAGTGGTGACAGATGGGGAAATCATGGAGAGCAGAGTTCAAGAGGGTTTGAAGGCACTGAGGGTGGACAAGGCACCAGACCCAGATGGCATCCACCACAGGGTACTGAAGGAGCTGGCAGAGGTCCTTACAGAACCTTTGGCAGACTGATTTAATGCCTCACTACATTCGGGGTGTGTACCTCAGGACTGGAGGATGGCTCATGTGGTGCCCCTCCACAAGAGTGGCCCCAAGGATGAACCGGGAAACTACAGACCAGTGAGCCTCACATCCATCATGGGTAAGCTAATGGAGACTATCCTGAAGGAGAGGCTGGTGGCCCTCCTAGAGGCCAAAGGACTACAGGACAGCAGACAGCATGGCTTCATACGTGGCAGATCCTGCCAAACCAACCTGGTTGAGTTCTATGACTGGGTAACTAGGCAACTGGACAGGGGCCATGCAGTGGATGTCCTGTATCTGGACTTCAGTAAGGCATTCAACTCAGTGCCACATGGAAGGCTGGGAAGGAAGTTAATAGGCACAGGAGTGGGTGCAAAGCTGGTGAGATGGGTAGAAAACTGGCTGCAGGGAAGGCAACAGAGGGTGGTGGTGGGTGGGGAGCTCTCACACTCAAGGGCAGTGATGAGTGGTGTTCCACAGGGCTCAGTGTTGGGACCAGTGTTGTTTGGGATATTCATTGCAGACATATCATGGGACATCAAGAGCAAGATCAGTCTGTTTGCTGATGATACCATGGTAGGCACGGTGGTGGATGACCTAGGGGGATGGCAGGGGTTGCAGGATGATCTGGAAAAGCTTGAAACCTGGTCATACACCTGGCAACTGGGCTTTAATGCCAAAAAGTGCAAGGTGCTGCATTTTGGGATGAAGAACCCAAGGAGGAGTTACCAGCTAGGGGGAGTGCAGCTAGCCCAGACAGAGGAGGAGAAGGATCTGGGTGTGCTCATTACAGGGTCAATGAAAAACTCGGCACAATGTAAGAAGGCAGCTCCAAAGGCCAACAAAATGCTGGGTTGTATTGCAAGGGGTATATCCTCGAGGAGGGAGGAGGTGATTCTGCCACTGTATAGGTCATTAGTTAGACCACACCTGGAGTACTGCGTGCAGTACTGGCATCCGTATCTGAAGACGAAGATTAAGTTACTGGAGGGGGTGCAGTGCAGAGTGACAAAGATGAGCAAGGGGCTGGGGGACTTATCATATGAGAGGAGGTTGAAGGAGTTGAACATGTACTCACTGGAGGAGAGGAGAGACAGGGGTGACATGATTGAAACCTTTAAATACATGAAAGGAATAAACAAGACGGGTACAGAGGGGCTGTTCAAAGTAAGGGAGGGGAGGGCCACCAGGGGCCACGATATGAGACTGGAGCGAGGAAGGTTCAGGAGGAGATGAGGAAACACTTTTTTACAGAGAGGGTGGTGGCTGAGTGGAATGCGTTACCTGCTGAAGTGGTATGCAGTAGAACAGTGGACTGCTTCAAACGAGGATGGGACAGGACAAGGGGGAGGGTTAATGAAGGGGAAGGGTGGAAGGGAGGGGCAGCTGCAGAATAAGGGGTGCTAGCTGCACATTCGAGCAGACTTGATAGACCTCTAGGCCTTTATCTGCTGGCAAATTTCGTATGTTCGTATATAAAGGAGATTAAACTACTTTTCCTAACTTCACAGGGTGGAATAATACTGAACTAATCATGTTTTATTTTCTTTTTTTTCTTCTAGGTACCTAACTGAGATGGTGACCTAACACCTACTCCCTTCTACTCCTTTATGGAGTCTTGTTCATGACCTCACATTGTGTGGTCCATCATAAATCTCACCATGACCCTGATTCTGGGGTGTCCACCATCAACATTGAAACCAATGAGGCAATGCCTCGTGGAACCTAAATTGATGTCTCAAGTCCAAATATCATCGTTCAGGAGGGTGAAGAAGCACTACTGAATGTTATGGTCACCACCTCAGATCAAACCAGCCTTGATATTGTATGGCATACAGATCACAATGGAAAAAAAGTACAAGTAGCCCACCTGGTTAATAGCACTTTTGAAGGTTTGCACAATACCAAATTGGCACCTAACAGTACTCTTTTCATCCTTCATGCAAACCCCTCACATTCTGGTTTGTATAACATTACAGTTTGGTTCAATCCTAGCTCATGCAATAATTTTAAAAATTATGATGTTCACAAATTACAGCATGCATCTTACATTTCCTGGCACATTCTAGTATTCAACTAGAAGCTATACCTAAAATTGAATCTTTTAGAGATCAAGATTGTTTTATGAAGGCAGCTGATTGTCCCAAACAAACACTAGGTCCACCCAGTCGCTTAATTGCTAGTTCCGTAGCGAATGTTTGATTAATAACGTGCAGTTCATGCACATTCTTGTTCTTTTGAACCTCTCATTGTGGGAAATGAAATTGTTTAATTTATGTTCTGAAACAAATGTTTCAAGTTTTTTTCACATTTTACTTACTGATATTATCACTGCGTATCAAACACACATTAGTGACTCCTTAACTGAGATCCTTAGCACTGAACTTAGGGGAGTCCTTAGATCCCACCCTAAATCTTCTGTGAAAAAAGGTAAACTAAAATGCTATAAATGTTTTGATATGACATTGGCCGATGCAGCGACCGGAACTGTCACAGGCCTCTTTGGTTCTGGTATGTCTACAGGTATATGGAATAGGGCTGATATAGCCAGTTTAAAATCTCAAATGTCTAAATCTGATGAAGCTTTTAAATATAAAATTTTTCTGCCACTGTTACATGGTGTAGATGGTCTAAGCCAGGGAGAGCGTTTCACAGTTTATAATATAAAATAAATATTTGAAGGGTTTTAGGACACAGGATCAAAAATTAGTCACCTGATTTCTGCTGACAACAAGGAAGCAGAAAAGCATTCTGTTGGAAGGGAAATTGTATGCACTGCATATGGTTCACACATCGAAACTAAGATTAAGGGATTGTTACTTGATCTGGAATCTGGATGTATTCTGGATCTTATCCATGATAAACATCTTGGACAATGGTATTGCCCCATATGTTCCTCTACATCATGTGTGGCAATATGTTTGAAATAAACCTTATCTATGCAGTTATCAATGGCAAGAAATCTGGGATATATAACCCACACCCAAACATTTCTCCATGCTTTGCATCTTGCTCATGCTCAATCCAGGATGTGCTTTATGTGACATTTACCATCTCCTTACTGCAATTTGATTCTTCATCAGCAATTTTTGACCATTTGGCAACTGTCCATTCTATTGGTCATCTTGATTGTATCATTTCTCGTGAATGTTTGGATCTTCCTCCATTGTTGGTGATCCACCCTATACTCAGTGTTTGGTCTGTTCCCCATACTGATTGCTGTGCCTGGAAAGAGTATCGTCTTCTCTGCAGATGTGATATCTTTGATGTCATCCACCCTGTTTGTGGTTATTCACCAATGGACTTGGATTGGTTGTATGGCTCTGATTTTGGTCTTCTGAACAATGAAACTTTGAACATTTCTTTATGGGACTTCGGTGTAAATACTGATGCTTTGACACCTGTTGACTCTTCTTTTGACACTGGAAGAAACAGTGGATTTATCCCTGGAACTAATTTTGGTGCATGGATTGTGGACACAAACATTGACCTTGTTTGTCCTGTTCGCCTTCACAAATGGATTATGCCTTCTGCTAAAGTGACTTATTCATCTGATGGAGAATTTTGTGTTGTATCCAACCTAAAAAGATTCCATTATGGTGAAAAACATTGTGACATTCTTCAGCTGAACTTTTGTCTCACACCTCATCTACAAACTATTATTGGTCACACAGTGATCCGTTCTATGGAAATGGACATCATTGAGTCTGACCCAGACCACTTGAATGCTTTATATCAATATGTGCCTATCTTCAATGTCCATAGTGGACCTCTGAATTTGTCTCTTCAATCCCATCTCAATTGTACTGATACCCTGATTTACATAAGTAATGATATTGCAAAAGCTACTGAATCTTTAAATGATTTTATTGACCATGATACTGGTTTCTTTTTAGACAATCCTATTGTTGAATTTACATTTAAAATATTTTTTCTAATTTAATACTGTTTGACCCTCTTTGAAATATTAACTCTTTGCTGTCTTCCATGAACCCTACGACAGCACAGACAGCAACTAGATTTCCTTTACAAGTCCCATACCTTGGGCTTGTTAACAAAATAAGACATACCCTTACTACATGCCTGGGTTATATACCACCAACTGATCCACATGTAACTGATACCTTATACATCTACAAGTATTAGTGCCTTATACAGTCTTATGTTTTATCTTGTTTTCTTACTTATGTTAGTGTTCTTTATTATATTTGCTATGCTTATATCTGTCTATAATGCATTTACCTATATGCTATGCTTCTGCCATATATTCTGCTATACTCATAATCACTCATCTTCTGTCGTTTTCCACTATTGTAACATGTAGTGTGCTTTTCTGATTACGTTGCATATATTTCCAGGCTGCCTGGAAATAAGAACAGATAAAGATTATTCTTGCTGAACTATCATTTTCTAAGATATCTGCCAACCATGCACTCTTGCTTCCTGGGGTCCACCCAGATTGTACACTCTGTATACTATATCCAATTGTATTTGTCTGCTCTATCCAAATGTTGCATTCATATTAGCAGAGTATATATGTAACTGTCAGCTAGCCCCACCCCAGTCTCTGAGATCTTAGTGTACTTTCCATATGTTTGTTCATTTCATGTTTAGATTTATTTAGTATGTGTAACCCCAGGGCTGACTGGTAGAAATCATCCATTTTGTAACTCTTTGTTACATGCTTTAGCATGAGTATCGTAATAAATATTTCCTTTATTACTTGTTTGCTCTGTGTTTTTCTTACTCAGCACATGCATACAAGAACCTGAATTATGTGCTGGACTCATAAGTTAGCTGCCAAACCTAATGCCCATTCCCCACTCCCCAGCCCATAGTCTCCTTTCTAAAGCACAAGGTAAATTTCTAAGCCAGTGACTCATATAGCAGCCATTCATACCTGTAAAACAAGAACAGCAATGGGCTCACAAAGGATCTGCAGCTCTTTACGAACTACTATATGACAAACAGTGTAGGGTAAAAACAAGAACAACACTTATCTGATACGTATGGTCAGTGTCCTTCTACACCTGGACAATGTCTTGTCAGACCTGTAGATATAAAAGGGAAAAGGGTCAGTATGAAGAATAACAATACTGATCTACTGGGTCAGTTGGAAAGGAACTGTAGAGGTAAAAAAAGTAAAAAGAAAACAAAGTGGGTTGTGTGTTTTGGGGGGGATACCAGACTTGTACCACACCATCAACCTGGCTTTTAGAATGGACTCAGTTACTCAGGGGATGTCATGGTTGGGGGGGATTCAGTGCCCCTGTGCCACTAGAACTGATCTTTCTTGGGGGTAGGAGGCCATGTTGCTCCATACATCGACCAACACAGGGAAGGATAAAGACACCAAGGGACAGATATTCAAAATCTTTGCCCAGGCACAATGAATGTTTCCCTGATTGTGTAGTGGATCCTACCCTCCCTTTTCCTGATCTTCCCATAGAATACATAGTAACATAGACATGTGATGCCAAGTTTGCCTAGATAGCCACTAGGCCTATTCTGTAGTCACCCACTTGCCAATTGCCCTCTGTGCTTGTCCCATGTCATCTTGAACCCTCCTACCAACCTCTCCTCCACCACTTCCCTTGGCAGTTCATTCCAGTAGTCCACCACCCTCTCAGTGAAAATGTACTTCCTAATGTTTCCTCTAAATGTCCCCCCCCCTTGATCTGGACTTTCTACCACCATCCATTGCAGTACAGCAGACCACAGCAGACCAGCTGTGACTATCTGTAGGCCAACAATCCCAGCCACAACCAGTCCCAGAACTTCCTGCAGCTGGCACTAGAGCAACAGGCAGCAATAGAAGCTCCAGTAACCCACAGTGCATGTTTGAACTTCCACAATCTCTGATCAAATGTTTTCCATTTCTACTTTTGTCCAGGGGCCAAGTTCAGTTCTCAGTGACAGAACTTAGCCCAGGGAGTACAGTGGGGCTGTAAACAAAAGATGAGAGCTTATATAAACTCTTAACATGCACTGCCAGACACAATCTCTCACTACCGCCCACTACACCAAAGCCAGCCTCAGAGGACTCCAGGATCTGCTGCAAATGAAGCTGTCAGTGTAGAATCAAGCAAAACCTGTTCACCACAATCCACCACACTGCATCAAACAGCATGCAAACCAAAATGGCCCCACATGCAAAATGCACATTGGGACCAGACCCACACTTGTGTAGTACCTCCGGTGCAATCCAGCCAGTTGGTGCAGTGGTAAGGTGGGACAACACCTTTTACACATACATCAGTGAGAAAAGGAAGGCAAGGGGAAGGATTGTGAGCCTGAAAGAGTTGGATGGAGGGAAGGTAAAAAGTGACCATCAAAAAGCAGAAATACTGAACAAATACTTCTGTTCAGTTTTTACAAAGGAGGGGGCAGGAAATGGGTCAGCATTAAGTAATAAGGATAGGGAGATCACAGAAATGGACACAGGCCCCTTTGCAAAAGAAAGGATCCTCAATGAACTGGCAACAATAAGGCTATGGGACCAGATAGGGTGCACCCCAGGATACTGAGGGAGCTAAGGGAGGTGTTATGAGAGCCTCTGACTACCCTGTTCAACCTGTGATTGTAAACAAGTGATGTGCTCAGGGACTGTAGGAGCACTGATGTGGTACCTCTATACAAAAGTGTTAGCAGGAATGATGCAGGGAACTACATACTGGTCAGCCTGACCCCAGCAGTGGGAAAAATAATGGAAATATTAGCGAAGGAAAGAATATTGGAACACTTGCTTGTCAATGGTCTATAGGACCAAAAGAAGCTTGGTTTTATGGGAGGGAGATTGTGCCAGATGAACCTAATTGAGTTTTTTGACTGGGTAATTAGGGAGGGATGGGGGCGTGGATGTGGTCTACCTGGATTTCAGCAAGGTCTTTGACACCGTGATGCATAGAAGACTGGTAAATGAGCTGGAAAGCTTAGGGGTAGGTCTGAAAATGAAAAGATGGGTGGAGAACTGGCTGAAGGACCAAATCTGGGGAGTGGTGGTAAATGGGGTGCATTCCAGGGTGGAAGGGGTGATAAGTGGTGTGTCCCAGTGGTCAGTGCTGGGACCCATCCTGTTTTAATATTTATAGCAACAATATAGCAGAGGGACTGCAGGGGAAGGTGTGCCTATTTGTAGATGATGCAAAGATCTGCAATAGGGTGGACTCCTTGGGGGGGGGCTGAGGCAATGAAGAAGGGCCTAAAGATTCTGGAGGGGTAGTCGGAAACTTGGCAGCTGAAATTTAATGCCAAAAAGTGTACTGTAATGCACACGGGGTGTAATAACCCGCAAACCATTTACACACAAGGTGGGAGGGATTAAGGCAACTGAGCAAGATGAAGATCTGGGGATTATAAATCCAGATAACTTTAAGGTGGGGAACCAATGCAGCATGCTGGTGGGCAAAGTGAATAGAAGGCTGGTGTGCATAGGGAGGCATATAAAACAGAAAAAGGGAAGTGCTGATGCTCCTTTATAAATCCACGGTGAGGCCTCACCTGGAGTATGGGGTTCAGTTCTAGAGGCCTCACCTATGTAAGTTACATAGACTTGAAAGGGTTCAGAGAAGGGCAACCAAGATGGTGCATGCTATGCATAGGAAACCCTATGAGGAGAGGTGAAGGGAACTGGATCTGTCCCAGCTGGAGACTAGTAAGGTGAGGATGGGAAGATTATTTACAAGGAAAGTAAGTGCTAGGACTAGGGATCATAATCTAAGATTAGAAGAAGGAAGGTTTAGGGGCAATGTGAGGGGCGATTACATCACTAAGAGGATGGTGGAGTCCTGGAACAGACTACAGGAAGAGGTGGTGGGGCAAAGATGGTGAAAGGATTCAAGAGGGCATGGGACAGACACAAGGAGCTGACCAGTGGGCTGAGTGGGGGTCTCTTGACAAAGGAGACAAGTGGGGGGTAAGAGGAAGACTCAATTGGCCAAATTGGTCCTTTTCTGCCACCAGATTTCTGTGATTCTATGATTTCAAGGCAGTTAAGTACTTAGGAATTACCTGCTCCATCAAAGCCAGGGAGTCCAGAGTAGGGGTATCCTTGGTTCGAAGTATTCTGATAGAACCTTAAATAGAAGAACAGAGAAGGTTGAGGGGACACAAAGGGTCAGAGGTCCTAGAAGAGAGATTAGGGAGTTAGAATTAAACAAATATACTTATCTGATTGGTATACAGTTTGGCCAAACCTGTAGAAATAAAGGGAAAAATAAATCAGTATGGGGAACTTACAGTAGCGAGAGTGGAGAGATACAAAAAGGGTACAGTGCTGCATAGGAGTAAAGGAAGGGGAGTATTAGGGAAAAAGAAAAAAGTAAGGCAAAGTAAGGACACTAGAGATAAAAAAAAATACAGGCTGCTAAGAACAGAGAATAAAGTGATAGTTGGGGCTCAGCAAAACTCCCCTTAGCACCCCTAGGTGATCTGCAGGTAGCCAGCAAATTTAAGTAGTAGTCCAGATGGGCAGGTGGAGATGCTTTTGGGCTAGTGGCTCCTATATTATTTAAAAAAAAGGAGAACACTCATAGTTCAGGGGTCTTACGTTGCTCCAGGAAGCAAGTGGTTTAAAAAGCATAGCTCTGTAATGAGCTAACTCCCTCATGGATGGTGGCAATTTTTTTAATTACATTTAACCTTTCCCTGGCAATGGCATCTAGTCTGTGGGGGGGGGTCCTTGGCCCAGACTGTACGTAGTAGGCAGGAGGCTGGTCAGAAAATCGCTGACTAGAAATGCTGCAGCTGTTGCTATGTAGCCAGTTTAGTGCTACTGAACTACACTGACAGATATGGCAGGCACTTTCAACTGCCAGCCCAGAGGAGAGCAGCTAAAATGGTGAAGGGTCTGCACCAGAAGTACAAAGAAAGTCTAAAGGAGCTGAATATGTATGCCTTTGAGGAAAGGAGGGAGAGGGATGTGATAGAAAATTTCAAGTACCTCGTGGGAATCAACAAAGTCCAACAGAGTAGCAGCTTTCAGAAAAGATATGTGCAAGAACAAGGAGGCACAATTTGGAGATAGAGGGGGTCAGCTCAGGGGCAATGTGTGGAAGTATTCTTTCACTGAGAGGGTGGTGGATGCATGGAATGACCTTCCTGAGGAGGTTGTGAGATCAAAAATAGTGGGGGACTTCAAGAATGCATGGGACAGATATAAGGTAACTCTATTGGGAGGAAGTAGTCTATTGGCTAACTAGGATCTGCAGCTTATCCAATAGTTAGGGAAATTGGCAGATTGGGTGGGCCAAGCAGTCCTTATCTGCCATCAAGGTTTATGTTTCTATGTTTCAGCCTACACAGAGTTCAGGCTGTAGCCTGCTCTATGTGGGTGGAAAAGAAGATGGGAGATTTTTGGGAGGGGGAGGAGGCTAGGGCAAATATGTCTACCAATCAGCCACAAAGTGGCTATGTGAAGAGCCCCAAGGGGCTGCTTAAGAGGGTCTGGAGTGTAGGCAACCAGCAGTAGGTGGCAGGAACTTCTAGCTAAGCTGCATGGTAGCAGACTATAGGTGCCCTGAGGGACTTGGCAGAAAGGGACTGAGAGAGCAAATGCACAGGATAGGGACCCCTAAAGGAAAATCCACAGTGCAGTTGAAGACCAATGCCTGAAATTGGCTTAAAAGTAACTGTGGGTGGGAGGCAAGCAGTGGAAATCAGTGGGCTCCCTGAGGGAAACATGATAGCAGCAAGCACTACATATGGTACAATACATCTGCACAGCAGCTAATGTCAAACTACCAGAGGCTAACAAAAGGATTGGTGGGAGGAAAAGAACAGCATAAGTTCCAGGGGAGCCCATAATTAAAAATGCAGAGCAGTAAACAGAAAGAGCCCTGATGGGCTATAAATATAAGTAAATTTATGCAATGAGGTGGACATAAATTGAGTGTGATAAATCCATTTATCTAAGTATTTGTTTACATGCAGAATCTTACATTTATACATATAGTTATTATTACGTCATCCTCTATTAATGTACATAGTAGACTGTGTCACACATCCCCATCCCTCATCCCCCACTGCCTGGCACTATTTAGTGATATATTGCTTTTAGTTTTGTTTCTTCCAGGTTTCCTGTCCCGCAGTCACACCGCCAACCACTTAGTCATACTTCTGCCCATTATTACCACTATCATACAGTGATCATTTTTTTCTGTTTAACAGTTTTTGTTTTTTGTTTTTTTACCAAAGCTTTGTTCAACTGGTTGCCCCACACTGTGCTACAGCTGTCACACTCCTCTGCATGCTGCTACTGTGTGTCATCTCTGCACCTCTCGATATACAAAACAAACATTTTTTAAACTGCTTCTTCAAAAACTCTTACTCTTCCACTCTGGTTTCTCAGCGTCACTACAACTGCCAGCAGCACTCCCCCCAAAACATAGAAACTGTCAGATTTTTTTTTCTTAAACTGCATGCTCACAAACCCCACTGCTGTTGACCCCTCACTCTAGGTCACACTTCTACTCTGGGTTCCAGATCTCACTACAACTACCACCAGAGGCTCCTGTTCCTTCTCTGCAAATTCTAAATGGTCTCTTGTTGCCCTCCTGCTTCCCTGCTTATTTGCTGATATTCCCCTATGTCTATATGCCACACATGCTTTAAGCCACCCCACCATTTTTCAATCCTGACCTCCAACACTAATGCTGTCAGTCTGTTCCAGGTGTCTACTACCCTTTCAGTGAAGTAATAATTCCTCACATCCCTCTTACCCCCACCACAAGATTCATCACATGCCCCTTGGTCCTGGTGCTCTTTTCTATTTGAAGAACCCCCCCCATTCATCCTTGTAAGGTACTTGTGGGTCTCCATCATGTCCCCTCTCTTTCAGAGTGTACATACTGAGATCCCACAGTCTCCTCAAAGGGCTATTGCCACAACCCAGGTATATTTTTAGTTGCCCTTTATACTGCCTCCACCCTGGCCTTTCTAAGGTGCAGCCTCCAAAACTGTACACAGTACTCTAAGGGTCTCACTAATGAGGGATTACTTGCAACACCACCACCTCCCTCCTCCAGCTAAAAATACCCTTCCCTATGCAGCCCCAACATCCCTCTAGCCCTAAACACTGCTTTGACCCACTGCCCTGTAACTTTAAGATCATAATAACCCCAAGGTCCCCCTCACTTAGTGATCATCAGTACCACCCCCAAACCTATAAAGCAGTTCCTGGATTCCTATGCCTTAGGTGCACGATTCTGCACTTTCTGTCATTGAAACCCAACTGCCATGATCTTGGCCACTCCTTGAGTTTCTCCAAGTGGCATGTGCCTGATGTCTGCTCCCTTCTTAGTGCCCACTCTACAGATTTTGGTATTGTCTGTGATATATACTGTATGCAATGGTAGTGTAGTATTATGACACACTGCTAGAGGGCAACATGAATTTTACAAACTCTAAAAGAATATAGATCTTGAACAAAAGCAGTGTCATTATTAGAAAGATCCAGAATTCTCTCTCTCTCTCTCTCTCTCTCCATGTTCAGAAGAGGGTTGCCTTGTTAGAAGCATGTAATAAAGCTCTGCAGTTCCTAAAGAAGTTGCCCTGTGTAGATCGCTTGGTTTTTCAGGATACAACATATTATTTGGCAACAAGGATAAAAGAAAGCGGACATTTTTGCCCAGAGTAAGTAAAAGAAAATTATTCAGAAAGTGAAAGTAAAGAAAGTAGTGGGAGCTATGCATACAGTAAGTGGCTGTCTGCATTCAAAGAGGAAATGGCTGGCACAGTAGGAACTGTGGCTTCTTTTAATCCTCAAATTCAAACCTGGGAGGAATACTTCAAAATGTTGTCACATTTCTTTATTTCAAATGATATCACAGAGGCTAGTAAAAAAGAACTGTTTTACTAAGTGGAGTGGGTGCACAAACCTACAGCTTCATGAGAAATTTGTTGAGCCCTGAAAAGCCTGGTGACAAATCGTATGACAACTTAGTAAAATTGTTGAAAAATCACTTTAACCTAAAGCCGAGTGAAATTGTATAAAGGTTCAAATTGAATTCTAGAAATAGACAAGCTGGAGAGGCTGTGGGAGCATATGTGGCAGAGTTGAGAAAAATGGCTCAGGACTGTAATTATGGAGAAACTTTAGAGCAAATGCTGAGAGATAGACTGGTTTGAGGGATAAATGATGATAGAATTCAAAGAAGGTTATTGTCAGAAACAGATTTAACATTTAAACAGCATTGAAGTTATTGCAAGCTGTGGAATCTGTTAGTCAGAATGTAAAAGATTTACAGCTGCATTCAAGATAAATGTCTGGGCCCAGTTGTAGGTCACAAAAGCAACAGGACTATGTACACAAAATGTTTAGGAACAAAGAGCAGCTGAATAAGAACATAACTAAAAATTGCTACCATTGTGGGGGCCAGCATTTACCACAGGAGTGTCACTTTAAAGATGAAAGATGCCACATATGTGGAATGAAAGGCCACATCAGTAAAGCCTGTAGAAATAAGATTAAAGAGAAAAGGGAGCACACACACCAAGAAAGACAGGGAAACAGAGTAAGAGCAGTCCCAAAAGCTTCCAGCGTACCCTCCACTTGCAGTGGGAGGAAGAAAGCAAGGATACGGAGGAAGAGCAGGCTTACGCTATGCAAAGTATGAAGGAAGCAGATATTCCCAAAATAGCACTGATCATTCAGATGGTGGACATTAATGGCAAAACTGTACAATTTGAGGTGGAGACTGGACGTAGTGTCACCATCATGAATCAAGCAGAATACTCTGAGTTGTGGAATAGAAAGGAAGTCCCAGAGCTGGAAATGTTTGCAATTAAATTGAAAACTTTTACTGGGGAATCTGTAGAGGTACTGGGGTCAGCGAGAGTAATAGTGACATACAAAGAGACAGTTAAAGAATTGCCATTGGTAGTGGTGATGGGGACAGTCACAAACTTATTAGGCTGAGGCTGGATTGCTGAACTGGCTGTAGACTGGAGAACAGTCAATCAGGTGACACCGTTACATAGAAACATAGAAGTTGATGGCAGATAAGGACTGCAAGGCCCATCCAGTTTGACCATTTCTTTTTCTACCTTACAAATGTGCCATCGGCCTTTGCTGTCAGTGGCCTATCTATTCATACTCATCTGTATTGCTCCCTTATGCCTATCCCATGCCTGTTTGAAGCCCTGCACAGTATTCATAGCCACCACTTCCTGAGGTAGGCCGTTCCATGCATCCACCACCCTTTCTGTGAAAAAGAACTTCCTCACATTACCCCTTAATTGGCCTCCATCTAATCTCATGTTGTGTCCTCTTGTCCTGCTATTTTTCTTATATTTAAACATGTTAGACTCTTTCACCTTGTTAATGTCCTTAAGGTGTTTGACTGCTTCGATCATATCACCTCTCTCCCTCCTTTGCTCTAGGGTATACATATAGAGCTCAGTTAATCTGTTCTCATATGTCTTCTGATGCAGTCCCTGAACCATTTTGGTTGCCCTTCTCTGGACTGCCTCAATTTGGTTAATGTACTTATGAAGGTGTGACCTCCAGTACTGCACACAGTACTCCAGATGGGGCCTAACCAGTGTCTTGTAAAGAGGGATTATTACCTCCCTCTTACGACTTGTGATACCCCTACTAATACACCCTAACATCCCCCTAGCCTTACCTACTGCTTTAGAGGTCTGCTTGGATGATTTCAGGTCATCGGTGATGATGATGATGCCCAAGTCTCTTTCTTCCTTTGTGACTGCCAGCAACTCCCCTCCCAGCCAATAGGTGGCTTCAGGGTTTCTCTTCCCTATGTACATGATCTTGCACTTCTTTGCATTAAATCCCAGTTGCCCCTCTTCCGACCATTTTGCTAGGTTATCCAGATCTCTTCTCATTCTGCCCACCCCATCTGGATCATCTACTCTGTTGCAGATCTTGGTGTCATCTGCAAACAGACAAGCCTTATCCTCTAGTCCATCTGCAATGTCACTGATGAAGATATTGAAGAGAACTGGCCTCAGAACTGATCCCTGAGGTACCCCACTTGTGACTTGCATCTCTTCTGACTGCATACCATTTACCACCACTCTCTGTTTTCTGCCCGTCAACCAGTTTACCACCCAGTTGATCAAGTTCTGACCCACCCGGAGCCTACCCAGCTTGTTTATCAATCTTCTATGTGGAACAGTGTTGACAGCTTTGCTGAAGTCAAGGTAGGCGACATCAACTGCTCCCCCTTGGTCCACCACTCTGGTTACCCAGTCAAAGAAATCTATGAGATTAGTTTGACAGGACCTTCCTTTGGTAAACCCATGCTGTCTTGGATCCTGTGCCCCTATGGATTCCAGGTGTTTGTAGTTCCCTGCCTCCTTCCTGCTACCACTCTTGTGGAGCGGGATCACATGAGCCCTTCTCCAGTCTTCTGGGATCACTTCTGTGCTCAGAGACTCATTAAACAATTCTGCTAACAGCTCTGCTAGTTCCACCCTTAGCTCCTTTAGTACCCTGGGATATATGCCATCAGATCCCATTGCCTTGTCCACTGTGAGCTTAACGAGCTCTTGTAGGACCCTTTCTTTTGTGAAGGGAGTAGTGCTCACCTCCTTCCCCCCTGTGTCCATGGTGCTGAGCTGTCGGCCCTGCCTACCTTCTCTTCAGTAAATACTGAGCAAAAGTATTTATTTAGGATAGATGCTTTTACAGGGTCATCCTCCTCACACACACACTTTTCTCCTTTGAGCTTAGCAATACCCCCTCTGGACTTTCTTCTTTCACTAGTGTATCTATAGAAATTCTTGTCACCTTCTTTTACAGCAGTTGATACTGCAGGAGGTGCTTGCAAAACATGAAGCGGTATTCAAGGAAGATCTGGGAACTTTACAGGGTACCACATCAAAAATATATTTGGACAGTGATGCAACCCCATGTTTCATTAAACCGAGATCTGTACCTTACTCAATGAAACCCAAAGCTGAGGCTGAACTTGATCGTCTTCTGAGAGAGACGATTATAGAATCGGTCCAGTTTTCAAGCTAGGCTGCATGCATTGTTTCTGTACTGAAGCCCGATGTGGAGTTTATAAACTGACTGTTAATAGGGTGTCATGCTTGGAACAGTACCCAATTCCAAAAAATTAATGATGTGTTTGCAGTTCTTGTAGGAGGAAAACAGTTCAGAAAGTTAGACATGAGCCATGCGTACCAACAGATTGTGCTGGATGAAGTCTCCAAGCAGTATGTTGCTGTGAATACCCACAAGGGTCTGTTCAGGTATAACCATTTACCCTTCAGTGTTTCATCTGCTCCTGCTATTTTCCAATGAACCATGGAAGGGTTGTTGCAAGAAGTCCTCCATGTGGCAGTGTACCTAGATGATATTTTAGTAACAGGCCACACAGAAGGGGAGCATCTGCAAAACTTGGAAGAAGTGTATACAGACTGGAAAAAGCAGGGATTCAGTTAAAATGGAGCAAGTGCACTTTCCTAGGTAAGTAAGTGGTGTTCTTGGGACATAGAATAGATGCAACAGGACTGCAGAATGACAAAGCAGCTTTTTGTTTCTTTTGCCCCAGGAAGAGAGGGTGTTTAGGTTTCTAAAGAATGTTTGTTCAAATGGTTGGCCAGTTGTATTGTGTTATGCTACAACAAACAGAGCAAGGAGCTGCCAGGGGTGGTGAAAACCCACTCAACAAGAGGCATGGCTATCTCTGTTGCCTGTTTCAAGGGGGTATCAGCCACATTTGTGCTGCTGTCACCTGGAGTACCGTCCATACTTTCACCAATCACTAAAGTCTCAACATTGCTTCTAGAGCCCAATCAAGCTTTAATCAGGCTGTTCTTCGGGGCCTTCTGTCCTAGCCCTCTGTCTATCTACCTCCCAGATTGTCCTGCTGCACTTGTAACTGCTTGGGACTCATTCATATGGTGTGACCTGATGCCTGAAATACCCTCAAAGAAGATAGAACAGTTACACAAGAACTTACCATAGCAGTAGATCTTCAAGGGAAACTCTCATCAGGTATGCTTTCCCTCCCATCATCCCTCTGCTTGGGGTTCCAGTATAGCAAATGGCTGTCTGATATATCCAGCCTTTCATTTAGGTCTGGGCACTTCTCTCTCCTCTTTCCTCCATGGTAAGAGAGAATGACACAATGTTGTGAATGAAAGCGTACAGTACACACTGCAAGCCCATTGGTTGACAGTGTCTACTAATGGGCATACAGATGTACAGCACACTGTAATTCACTGACAGTTCAGTCAACAGGCAGTCATGGAGGCATGTGGGTGGGTTGTACTGCCTAATAGCTGCATGGCCATACTGGGATGGGGGAGCAGAGTGGGGTGTGGGTTCCTCAGTGGGTGGGGGTTCCCTAGACCATCAGGGAAGTCTGTGGATAGGTTTTCTATTTATGATTGGGGCTGGGAGTGGGTGCCACTAGATTACCAGGGAAGTTTGACTTATATTTAAAATATGGACAGGGTTTAAGGAAGGAAGGGGCACCACTGACTACCAGGGAATTGCAGAAATGGTTTATTAATTGGATGGGGTTCAGGGAAGGGATGGGGGCCACTGGACTACTAGGGCAAGAGGGATTGCTATATTCTATCATATGCTCATGGATGGGGGCCAGTTGACTACCAGGGAAAAGGGATTTTGCTAAGTTTCTGCCATGATCAGGGATAGCGTTGGCTAGCCACCCAGGAGCTGGTGGCTGCTGTGTTGAGCTATGCAGTACAGCAGTCCACCTGTGGGTGGCTAGGACTTAGGCATGGTTTTTCCATGCCTAACTTTGTGCAGCACTTGTCTAAGATGTGTGGACAGTTGGTCCACACATCTCGGCTGAATATTGAGATGTGCCACATATACATGGGAATGCCCCCTCCGGATGCGCTGCATACATTATCTTTGCACTGCAGTGCATCCAGAATTGCACAGTGCATCCCCTCCTTTTGAATATGGCCCATGGGGTCATTTCAGAGATGCACCGAAACAACACAGTTGTGCCGGGTGCATCTCCTTTAAATGTCTGGGCTCTAGTCCTTTTTAACAGCTTGTAAGTGATGTTATTTCAAGTCGGGGCACTTGCACCCCCTCTACAGTCAAAAGCCTTTAGATAAATAATAAATACTATAAAGGGTCATCCTTGTCTTTTTGATGGGTAAAACATCAGAAGACCAGTACACTTAGGGTCAAGAACAAAATGGAAAACATTGGAAAATGCAGAGTTATGTGATCAGAAATTAACATATGTTTGTGTCACATATTTGTTACATGAAGTGTATTTGTATAGAAATAGCATAACTAAATAAATATATAAATAAATAAACTAAACATGGATACTGCCTTCGATCACACTTCCCTGCAATCAATAGTTTTAAGAATGTCTGGGTAGGGGTCGCCCTGAAATCCATGCCACAGTGTTCTAGTTCACTGAGGGACAGAAGAGCACTCTTATCTGAGATCACCTCCGAACCGAGTCCTAGAGCTATCAGTTTCACTCAGCACAGAATTATTCTACAGAGCAATAACAGAAATAATAGACACTGAAAAAGCTGAAAAAAAAGAACCAGGGTACAGGATACCAAAATCCATTCTAGGGGTGTAGTCACTCAGATCTGTCCACAGTTTCAAAAGATCACATACTGTATACAATTCCTAACAGTATGTCACAAGTTTATATGTTGTTTTGAAATGGGGGTAAGTGGGGAGGAAAAGGAAAAATGTGATGGTCTTTAATTTTAAATTTGTGTGCTGTTGTTTGAAAGTTTAATAAATTGAATATAGCAGTGATATAAGAACAGCAGTAAGGAGTCAAATGGGATGGGCTCTGTAGTGCCCGAACATATCCCAGACAGATTCACAGTAGATCTTTGGCGAACTGAACATTGTTATGGACGATGCTGGCTACTAAATATACAGCATACAGATGAATGCAGAAGTTGACTCAGGCACCAGAAAATTACATGAATGCTTATTTGTATAGAAATGATCATATTTTTAAACGCAAAACAGTATTCCTATTCCACTTTTGTACTTATATTTGCTAATGAACTGTGCACTAACATTTTATAATATCACAATGTTTGTACAAGCAAGTTTCATTTTGAAAGCTGAGTAAAAGAAAATGTTTATTTTATTTATTTAAATTTTGTTTACTGGTTAGGCCCACTGGAACCTTGATGGTCCCTTTTTCAGGGGTGACCTGGGATTAGTTACAAGTACCTGGAGGGAAGGAAAAAACAACGAATTGATGTGTACAAGATAGCATCGCTTACATAGAGTATAGAGAAACATACATCACAGCAAGTAGAGCATCACAGAAAATTACAACAATAGTGTAGCTATTTTGTTTGAAACAGACAATTGACAAATTCTCTACATCAGTAAGTGCAAGGACCAGTGCTCCTTTTCAACTTTAAGACCCCATCTCCTTATTGCTTGTTTTATGCAGATGTCTCCATTTATTGGATCCCTTATGGAGACTTTAATTGAAGCAGCAGCACTGTGGCCCAGTCCTAAGATGTAATTTTAGCGCTTTCTTGAAACCCTTGAGAGAGGTGTCATCCTGCAACTCTTTTGGTAGATTGTTCCAGAGCTTGGGTAGGGCTACCCTGGCCAACCTCTGACCTAGGGATGATTTGGTTCTAGGTATTTCGAGTAGAGTTCGATCGGTAGACTGGAGTTCACTCCTGTTTGTCTTAGGGGCAAGCAGGTCTCGTAGGCCTGGGGAGGCCCCAGGTTGCTGTAACTTAAAAGCTAGGCACAGGGAGGGATAAGCCAATCTGGCTTCAAGGGATGGCCATTCTAGGGCCTGGACCACCTTGCAGTGGTGCTCCATCTGCTGCACCCCAGTGGTAAACTGACTGACCCTATGATAGAGTGTGCTCAGCCACTGACATTCTGTTGGTCTCAGAGTCTGGAGCATGGTTGCTGTGTGGAACAGAGTGGGTATTATTGTCTCGTTTCCAACCACTATTCTAGTTTCCTTGTTCAGAAAGGGATTAAGCCTATAGAGGAGGCCCAGTTTTTGGTTAACTACCTTTGTGAGGTGGTCCATATCCCTCCTGAAGGAGATCTCCTGGTCCAGGTACATTCCTAATTATTTAATGTTGTCTACTACTTCGATCCCTATTCCATTTAGTGTGGAGAGGCATAGAAGGTTAGATCTCTTTGGGCTGAGTCTTTTTGGAGCTAAGAGCATGGCTTTTGTCGTTTTGCTGTTCAGGACCAACCAGTTTGCCTGACACCATCCTTCAAAGGCTGCAAAATCTTTATTCAGCTCCAGATTTAAGGACCCCATTTTCTTTCCTGTCCTATACAGAACTGCATCGTCCACACATAGCATGACCAACCCCCCCTTTCGCAGTTAAGGCGTAGGTTGTTAATGAACAGGGAGAATAGTAGGGGGCCTAAGATAGACACCTGTGGAACCCCATTGATTACTGGGTACTGATCTGATCTAGCTCCATTCCACCAGATTATTTGGGTCCTGCTATGCAGGTAATCAGGAAACCACTTTAGGGCTAGTGCATCAAGACCCAGTCCCCTAAGTCATCCTAGAAGTAGCTGGTGATTGACTAGATCAAAAGCCTTGGCTAGGCCAATGAAGACCACCCCAAGCATTTTGTTCTGATCTAAAGCTTTATACACATCAGTGGTGAAGCTTATCAGGGATGTTTCCATGCTATATCTTTTTCTAAAGTTGTGCTGTTGGTCTGCCTGTAGGTTGTGCATTTCCAGGTAGTTATTAACCTGTTGGTAAACCACCTTTTCCAAGAGCTTGCTTAAGATATAGAGAATGGAGATTGGTCCGATGTCCTCCAAGCTTTCATGCTGCCCGCTTTTTGGGACTGGAGTAACCAGTGCAACCTTCCAAAGTGCAAGTATTTCCCCCCTCAGTCAGAGACCTGTCGAAACATTAGATTACAGGCTCTGCAATGATGGGTGCACCAGTTTTCAGCAGCTTGGGCTCAAGATTGTCATGCTCTATAGCACCTCCTAGTTTCAGGCCCCTAAGCAGTTTCAGGACTTCCCCTGCTGAGACCAGTTTGAGGTGAAATTCTGGGCCTTGAGGAGGGTTCCATGGGTTCATTTGGTTACCCTGGTCTTGGCATGGATTGCCAGTTCTGAACCTCTGAAGATCCAAAAAGAAGTCATTAAAGCCATTAGCTGCATCTTTTGGGTAGAGCCAGTCGACCCATTTGCTTTTGTTACTCCAGCCCCCTTTCTCTTACTCTCCTTAAGTAGTGCGTTTATGTGCCCCAGAACTTCTTTGGATCGGATAAGTTCCTAGATTGGAGCCCATGCAGGTAACTCTTTTTTGCATTTTTGAGTTCTCTCTTGTATCCTTTTCTGGCTTCCTGGTATTTCACTCAGTCCTGTTGCAGGTTTCAGGTTTTATATTTTCCCCAGGCTTTGTCTCGTTCCTTTGTCCTCCTCTTTAGGTCTGGGTTGAGCCACCTGGCGTCCTGACCTTTGACTCCAATCTTTTTTAGGGTTGCGTGCTTGTTTGGCACTGACAAAAAATGTCTGGTGAAACCTTCTAGGGTGTTGTCTATATTAGGAGTGTCCAAGGCTTGGGCCCAGTCCACTTCTGACAGGGCTTGGAGGAAGGAGCCTTCATTTAGACCTGAGTAACTTCTGGTCCAGAAGGTTCTGGGAGGTTGTTTGGAGAAATTGTTTCTCCACACCAGAAAGATTGGGGTATGGTCACTGAGTGAGTCAGCACATGTCCCTACCTTTTTGACTCTTTCTGGGCTGGACACCAGTACCCAGTAAAGTGTGGTATGGTCCCCAGTCTTTTGGTTGATGCGAGTGGGTTCTCGTATCAGCTGTGCAAGGTTGGCTCTCTCTAGGTTGTTTTTGACTTCCCCATTTAGCCGTTCACCATAATTTAGGTTAAAGTCCCCTAGTATAATTTTTTCACATTTGGGCAGAGTGGGTATGGTGTCTGTAAGTGTTTTTAGGGTTTCTGTGGCCTTCTTTGGCATGTGGTAAGCACACCTGACAAGGAGTGGCTTGATTCCCCCCAGTAGAAGTTTGGCAAAGATTACTTCACATCCTCCCTTCAAGGTCCGGGGTAGTGATCATAGTAGCATTGATATGGGATTTGACATAGCGGAGGATGCCCCCGCACTTCTTCCCCTTCCTGTCTTTCCTAAAAGTATTAAAGCCTTGCAGTTCCACCTTGTGCAGAAGTATGTTTCACTTCTGCCATGTTTCTGAGATACCAATTATTTCAGGGGAGTACAGGCTGGTCCAGGCCTTAAGTATGTGCATCTTGGGCCTAAGACTATTGATGTTCATATGGACCATCCTCATTCCCTATCATTGACCCACTCTGGTGTGCTGGGTATTAGGTATGGGATACTGGCTTCCGGGGAGCCGGGGTTTGGCTCTACAGTATGTCGCCCCCCCATCTAGAAGCAGGAGGCCCAAGAGGATTGTCAGGACTTTGGCTGGCAAATGTGAGGGGAGGTTTATTTTACACTTATATTCCCTGATGTATCTTGCAGTATTCAGGAAAAAAAAACCTTTTTCCAGCATGTATATAGTGGTCATGCTAGACCTGAAACAAGGATGGTGACACCCTGGGGTAAAGTGACCCTTGTCAGGTCCATCTCCATTTTTATGAAACCCACCCTGTTCTATGGCAATGCAGTCAATTCCAATAATTGTTAGGACATAGATTGTTCCCAATAAGATCCCGGCTCCCTCCATCTTTTGTAAACCCAGCTTAATAGATCAATGCTTAAAATAATGACTGCTTTTCTTGTTTTTTGACCTACCCTTAGGTATCTCAAACCAAAGTTTACAAACACTCTAATTCAGGACGTGGTAAAAAAACAGCATTGTATCATAGAGTTAGCGGGTGTAAGCTGCACCATACTAGCCACACTATTATAGCAGATAAATTATTAGGTATAGGCAGCAATAATAGGCTTACTGGATGGTGATAGGTAGCAACCACTTTCCCCTACTCTTAAGATGAGCTTGCTTATCTCTTGACTTTTAGTGTACAGTTCAGTGGTCTTATACATATGGCCCAGTAGTTTTCATAATGGAAAGATAGTCAGTGTCCAATGAGATAAAATAGTCCCAGCTGTCTTTTCTGATTGGTCTCTTAGCGCTTGTGGGAGGGGCAATAGCGCTTTTAACGGGAGGAGGAAACGGAGTGGGTGGGTGAAAAATTTAATCCTGGCACTTTGTGAGTTAAAAATTCAGTCCAGGTTGCATTGGGGGAGGCCGCCTGGCGCATGGAACAAGCCGGTGCCTCAACCCCAATAATTTATTTATTTATTTATCTAAGAGTTTAACCAGGCAGACGTACTGAGTGGAGGATCACTCATTTCCAGACACGACCTGGGGAAAATTGGGGTACAGGGGAACATAGGAAGAAACTTACATACATTACAGGATTTACAGAAGTATACAGAATTTCACCCAGAGGCTGTAGACCAATGACATTGAGGTCGCTAGGTATTTACATACTTGTGCATTATCAACAGCTTAAAGAACAGACGTCAGTAACTTTTAGGACCCTACAGTGTAGCTGCTGATTATGGCATGTCTAACAGGTAGCAGGAACCAGAGGTCATGTGGGCATATGTATTTGGTTACCGAAAGCATGTGCAAGTGGTGGTAAAGTGTGCATGGAGGAGTGGGTTGAGATGTCCAGGGTTTGTGGAATGCCTGATGTCTGCAGGCAAGTCATTCCAAAGTTTGGGCATGCGATATTTAAAAGCTGACTGGCCCTTGGAAGTGTGCATGAAGGCACTTGGAGAAGCCTGGATTTTCTGCTTCTGAGTGAGTAGGCTGGGGAAGGCTAAGCTGATATGGTGGACCCGAAGTATGGGGGAAAGGTTTGTGAACAGAATTTGGCAATGACTTTAGAGCAGTGGATCTGTCTGTGGGACGAGAGTGAGGGCAGGATCAGGTCCCAATACAGGTCGCAGTGGTGGGGCATCGTTGGGCAGTCCAGGCTGAAACAACAGAAGGAGTGGAAAAGGGTGTCCAGGCTGGCCAGGTTAGACAAGGGTGCGGCACCATAAACCACATCGCCATATTGCAATTTCGCAACCGAGATAAATTGAGCAATAAGTAATGTCCATTGTGAGCATGTTTGTGTTGGGATGGTGGGACACTCCTGCAGGTCCACCACCATTGTAGTATGATGTGATCCGTGATAAAAATGGCAAAATCCATTGTTTGGATGGTGGGATCCCATGTGGTCCACCATCACCATAGTCTTGAATAATTCAAGGTAAGAGGACTAGACTCTTATGTGCATATGCCTGTAATGACATGGAAATGCGAATAAGGCTCCTACTGGGGCATGCATGATTGGGATGGCAGGACCCCATGTGGTCCACCATTGCCATAGTATGGAATAGTCCAAAGGAAGGTGAACTCCCACGAGAGTCTGCCTGTAGTGACTTGGAAATACGATTGTGCTATGAGTAGGTCCCCTTTGTTGGGTGTGTATGTTTGGGATGATATGACCCCACATGGTTTTGCCTTTGTCATAGTATTGCACTGGCTAAGGTAAGGATGGCGGGACGTCCCACTGTCCACCATTGTATTATTAGAGCATAGTCCAATGTAAGAGGATAAGACTCCAAGTGAGGCCACCTGTAGGAAATGCAAATGACATTTGAGCAAAGAGTAGATGTCCCTTCATTGTCACGGTTGGTTGGGATGGTGGGACCCCATGTGGGCTGCCATCGCCATAGTATGAAATAGTCCTGGAAAGGAGAGCGAGACCACCGTGTGAATTCACCTGTATTGATTAGGAAATATGGGTGAGCTATGAGTAGGGTCTCTTCGTGGGGCATGTATGGTTGGGATGGTGAGACCCCAAATGGTCCATCATCGCTGTTCCATAGAGTAGTGTATGATTGGGATGGCAGGACCCCACATGGTCCACCATCGCCATTTCACAAGTGGAATTTGGATAGCGGGACCCCACATGGTCCAACATAGCCATGTGAGGAGTAGAGTATGTTTGGGATGGGGGGACTCTATGTGGTCCTCCATCACCATAGTATTGCACTGTCTGAGTTAAGGATGGTGGGACCCCCTGTGGTCCACCATAGCAGTATAATGCAGAGTCCAAGGTAAGGTTGATGAGACCTGCCCTTGAGCTTGCCTGCAGAGATGTGAATATGCTGGGACAAGTAAGGTCCCCTTGTGTCATAGACAGTGTGATGGAGGAACCCCACATGGTTTAGAGGCATCACAATATTGCACAGTCCAGTGGATGAGGCACTACCGAGGGCCTTCAACCACCTACAAGTTGGGTAGTCCATACATGCGGTGCTGACATGCTCTTGGAGTACTGTATATAGTCCATGTAAAACATTCAAAGGTCATGAATGGCCTGATATATTAAGAATTGAAGTGGTGGCAATGAGATATCGGGTCATAATCTCACACACTTAAAAGCATATGACATTATGGCCTACCTGGTACAGTGCTGCACCAGTGAGTGAATGGTATAATACCACATATACTGCTGTACATGGTATTGCACCATTTTCACTCTCCCAGGCAGAGGATAAGACCTCTGCTGGGAGTGAGTTCCGCCGACCAGCTGCTGTGGCTCAATGGACTGAGCCACAGCAGCAGGGAACCCAGGCAGTGCTTCTGTGACCAGGTTTGATTCCCGGTCCCAGAATCGTTTAGTTTTTACAACTTTGTGCGCTCCCCAACTTGCACCGTCCTGGAGTTGAGAATCTTTAGTGGGAGGGTTCGGGGGTGCAGCCTCCCATAATGGGGTCGTGGGGGTGGATTCCCCCCATAGAAAAAAAGAGATGTGCTGCAGGGCAAGAATTGTGCTGTATTAGCAGGGCAATGTTGCCATGCAGCATTGCATCATGTGAGATTATGACCCCATGCTCAGAGATGAATAGCATATGAGGATAGAGTTAGTGGTTGGAAAACCCCTACATGCACAGCCTATACTTCATTGTACCAGAACCTAGGAACTGAAACTCTTGTGGATAGCCTCTCAGTTGATTAACTAAAGCACAACAACCAGTGTTTAAAGTAAGAATTGAGTGCTTAGGTAAAAGCCACAGATTCTCATCAAAGGGTAGCGGTAGAAGCTCCCAGGAAGCAGTTAGAATGCATCATTAATACCTTTCAACTGTCACGCTTGTGAGGGACATCTTCACATTTAACCACAGAAAAATCGCTCCATCAGTTGTTGGTTCCTTCGACAAGTAAAAGCAGTGGGTTAAGAGGTACTTTAAAGGAGAGGTCCACCCAGAATGTGCAAAAACATATGTTATGTAGAGTGTTTTGATATGTATGTTAAGTCCTAGTGTGTCCTTCCCTCTGTCTGCTATTAGGAGTTTTTCCTAAATTAGCCTGCTAGCTGTATGGTAGTTTTACGACCCCTAGGGATCTCCATCACAAATAGGTTTATTGGCTTTCTTTCTCCTACGATGCACCTTGGTTCATGTGACAGTGATGTAGCTATGCCCCTAGATTTAGCAGGGCCTGTCACAGCTCAGCCACAAAGATAATACTTCTTTCAGAGAAGAAGTCACATTGCTACATTTTGGGTCAGTGTAATCATTATTATTTGTTGATATTAGTACCTTGTCCTGCTATATTACAACCTATAGGGTGATGTTCAATTTTTGCTGCTTAGTACTGGTGCAAAAACTGAAAGTGACTGAGAGGAATAGAGTAAACAGTGACGTGATTCTCACACACTCTCTCTCACACACACACACACACACACACACACACACACACACACTCAGCATAGCAGGATAAGGTACTGATATCAAAAAATAATAATGATTACATTCACCCAAAATCTAGCAGTTTGTCTTCTCTGGAAGAAGTATTTTCTTTGTGGCTGAGCTGTGACAGACTATGTAACAAGACACTGGCTTACTGCAGGGGCAATTAGACATCACACCAAAGGGCACTCTGGGAAGACCAGAGGCCATAAAAGAAACCAGAATGGCAGCCTCCAAGGGCAATAAAACAGTTAGGGAAAGTTAGAAAAAACATCTCTCACAGCCAGAAGAAAAGAAAATGATGGGAACTGGTTAGAACACAGAAAAAAAGACTACTACATATCTTTTTCTGATTTTAACGTGTAGTTTTCCTTTAAGTAGGCATCCCCATGTTAGAAAAGGGGATTAGTCCCTCACAGTGTTTACATTGTCTTGCAATTGGAGTATCCAGCATCCAAGAGTTCTTATAGACAAAGATTGAAAGATACAGGAAGGCTAGGGGGGTAGAAACCCGTTTAATACTATGGTGCCATGATGAGGGTACGCCAGCCCTTACTGGAATTAATGTCCTTAGTTGGGAAGCAGAAGATGTGGGAGAGGCACTGCAAGAAGTGCAGAGCAGCGATGAAAATGCTGGAGGTACCTTGTGAGGGAGCGGAGCACTCAGGGAGACCGAGCAAGTTAACGCACCTGTAGCCGAAGCTGCAAGGAACACCACTGTCTGCAGAAAAGCTAGAGGCTGAGACAGAGGATGGAGCTGAGGCTCCAAGAGGAGGTAGCAATAGGGCACATATGAGAGAGAGAAAATAAAAGCCCAAAAAGGAAAAAAAGAAGCAGGAAGGGAGGTAGATGAAGGGACAGGAGTGGCAGGTGGGATACAGACAGAATGGCAGCAGGAGCACACAAGACTGGGATGGGACAAGGCAGCAGGAGCAAGAGGCACAAGCTGACAGAGGAAGGAACCATGAGAGGCAGAAAACCTGGAGAGAGAGAGAGAGAGAGAGAGAGACAGTGTGGGAAGGGGGGTGCATGAGAAGCCGAGAAGTAGAGGCAACAAGAGGGAGTGGGAGAAATGGAGACAAGCCGCAAGTGGCAACAGAAATTGGGGGGGCATGAGCAGGAGAGAAGTGGCAGGAAAAGGGAGAGGAATGGAGCATGAACATGGAGAAAAGGAAAGGTGGGGAGGAACAAGCACAGAGCTGCCTCAACGGTGGAGCAGAGGAGGGGGGCACGAAAGAAGAGGGATAAGAAAGAAGGCCTAACCAGTAGCCATGCAGGAGCCCGGAGTAGCAACAAATGCCTGGTGTTTTCTAAATGCTTGAAGATGAGCGAGCAGAAGCCTGAGGTTTAAGAAGGGGATGTGGGAGGAGCTATCCCTCATTGAACCTCAGGCTAAAGCCTTTCAATTACAAAAGAAAAGGTAGATAGAATTGACTTTCTTATTAATTTCTGTACTAAGGGGCTCACTACAAAGAAGGTGTAATTAAATACACTGATATATATGTGTGTGTATCTTGTGCAGAGCTGCATAGTTTCCAGGCTCACATTCTTAAGGTAATGGGAGGTCACAAAGGTCAACATGTAGGAATATGTTCCTGAAGCAAGTGTTTGGTTGTAATATTGATACAATAAGAACTGCAGCAGGATTGTAGTTATTAGTCAACCTGCTTTCCGACGATACAAGCTGATATTGACCTGTGTTCCTTTCTAGTAGGTGAAGGCTTTCAGGCTGTAAAAGTTGCAGCTTTGAAAATAACAGACAGATATTTAATACCTTAACATTCTAGCATGTATAAATTAGATATTTTATGTGGGATGGGGCAGCCTTCATTACTCCATTCATGAATTTGTTGTACTGCATCAATATCAATGTGTGCTTCTTTACAGAACTATAGAACAAAAGCATAAAAAAGTTGTAAGAATTTTTTATTTATGTATTTATTTAAAATTTGATGACTGGGAAAGGCATGCTGAGCTGAGGCTCATTTCCAGGTGCAACCCGGGTACAGTTTTTACAGGTAGTATCAAGGGAAACAGGAAGTACAGGCAGTTATCACAATCATAGAAGTACAGGCAGTTAACACAATTGGCCACAATTAAAGGAAAAGTCACTATTCCCTCTTTTACTTTGTGTCTTGCTCATCTGTAACACTTCAGTGAAGGCATGTGAAGATTACACATTTGGGAGGGTCCAGGAAACATAATGAGTCATCCCATGTCTTTATAACTGAAAGCCTTTTCATAGTTATGGAGGCAAGAATCCCTTCCTTTCTGTTTGACATTATGATAACAATTCCTAGTTTTCCTTGCCATTCACCATTTCAGTGAAGGAGTGTGAAGATAACACATTTCAGAAGGTGCATGAAACACAGTGAGTCATCCCACATCTTTATGACTGTAAGTCTTTTATTAGGTATAAAGGCAAGCATCCCCTCCTTTTTTGTTTCACAGTTTTCCTTGTTTTGCATGTGGTTATTGATAAGATCTGAAGACAGACATCTATGCTATGTCATCACAGCCTGTTGTCTCATTGTGGTTACTTGGCACCTACTTGTTACCTCAATGAGATGCCAATGCCTTGTGAAGACTGTAAAGGAGTTTGTATCAGAGACTCAAAAGCCATGTTTACAGGGCAGCAGCGCTGTGGAATGTGCGCTGCCCCCTTCCCAATTTGCTGGCTGCACTTGGGCTTATACAGCCCACCCTCACAGCACTCCAGGTCACTCCAAGGAGGGGCTAAGAATTCACTGGAGGCTGATGTAAAAACAGCCTTTGTAGTGGAGTGAGCGCAGCAAAGTAGTCATATTGCCATTTAATGCACTCGCTCTGCTACTGATCCCACAACTGAGTCGGATCAAAAAAATTATCTGTGGGTCCACTTAAGGCACTCCTGGCAGTGTTTACACTGCTGACTTTGCAGCACATCAACCCATGAGCATGGGCTGATGCTCTGTAAAGTCAGCAGTGTAAACAGGGATAAAGCCTAACAGCAGAAGCATGCAAATGTTTGCTACTATTGTCTTTAGAAGTGGCCTTAACACATACCATTTCAATCTATATTTGAATAGCACTGTTTTGAAGTGTACTTCAGGCATTTTCTTTGAAAAAGTTATGCAAAGAGCAAGAAGCTGAAGCTGCCATGAAATGTTTGTGTAAAGTAATATCATCATAATCCAGCTGCTGTAGAGTGATGTTGCCTTGCAAATGTTAGTTTCATATGGTATTGTTTGAAAAGTAAGGTGTAGGCATCATCCTACCAGTTTGTGCCATGGGCAGACTGAATGGGCCTTGCCATCCTTATCTGCCATCAGCTTCTATGTTTCTATGTTTGTGAGACATCCTACTTCTATCAGTCATTGAACTTACCAAGTAAAAGATAGTTCTACTTTACGGTGCTCAGGGACCCACAGAAACCATTAAAGTGCACGTCGACTTTTAACAACAAACTTCTGCCATTGCACCGTAGGCAATCCAGTACATTTCTTCACATGCATTTTGTATATTGAATGACTAACAAAGAGACAGTACACTGTAGTTACTGTATGGTGAAGTACAGTGCAGACTGCATGTTTTAGTGATATGTAGAATGTTTTTTAAATATATAGCCATTTTTAATACTTAGAACATGTGCCAGTTTTCAGATATCTGGTTCAGTTTTCAGATATCTGGCAAGAGTGGAGATCTTTGTTTTATGGAGCTGATGATCATAACTGAGAAGTTTATTTCACACTCACTTGTTGACAAAGCACTGAAAAAAGCTGAGAAAGCAGCTGATGAGGAAGGTCTGTTTGCACAACAGAAGTTCAGAACTCCCCATCAGGATGCAGTTGCTGGGAGAATGTTAGAACTCCCTGGCAGTTTACTTTCCCTGAAATTGAGGAGCTGAACTTCCTGAGACAGTTCTTCCAAACTATTCCCTCTAGAATGTTGTTTAATCATTTGACTCTAATACCATATACCTGCAGAGGCACACTTACTTTATTTGTCAGGTGTAGGCAATATAGTATGGATTCTGTACAGAGTACTTGAGGTCCCCTAACGTCCAGAAACAGCAATTCCAGAGTGTGCTCTGCATCTGTAAATGAAATAACCAGTACTGTATTGAGGTACTCTGTGCAGAATTAATTCTACATTGCCTGCACATAACAAATAAAGTGATTGTGTCACTGCAGGTATATGGTATTAGAGACAAATGATTAAAATAAACCACATTCTAGAGCGAATAGTTTGGAAGTGCACTTGCTTAGTCCCAAAATTAAGAAGAAATCCCAAGGGAGGGATGGAAGCTGTTAATGTGACTCGGTATTGTGTACTGGCGCCATGGTAATGCAACATATTTAAAATGAAATTCTGAAGCTAAAATAGCATACAGTGCCAAAGTGCTCCATTAAAAGTACTCAGCCATCACAGAGGACATAAATCATACTGTAAAGATTTGAAGGACTTCCCATTAGGTTAAGCACCCGGCAAGAACACCCTAACAAGGGAGGAAGAAATAATGTATGGTGAAAAAGTACTGTAGGGTGGCTCAGTGATGGCACAAAGAGTTTACAACAGTGTGAAAAGAAACAACACACATTATAAATCAAAACTAGCCAGAACTGTGTGCTAGGGAAACAAAGTGGATTTATTAAACCCTAAGTGCTTTTTGTCCCTTTTTACTATTCCCATAAGTTTTTGCATTTATCACCCAACATGTATTCCTTAACCAGTGAGGGACAGAAATGCTATAAAAAGCTAACACATAGTGAGAATGACTGCGGTCCCACCTCTAAGGGATGGGGGTTCACTTTTCCCACAGTCCCCTTGCCAGTGGGAGGGATTAACTTCAGCATGGTATATATAGATACTGTATATAGATATACATATACATATAAAAACACTAAGAGGTCAGTCTCTGTGGTACTTCTCTCTCCCTACTGGATGCAATCCCAAACAGACGAACATAAGCCACCCCCCCACCCACCATACCTAGGTTGGCAATCCCTCTCTGAGTTCTCTGGCAGTTTGACAATGGTTGGGTTGGACTGGTGGCTCTTCGTCTCTCCATAAGCCCCAGAGCAGAACTTCCCTGCTCTTCTCTAATGCGGTCTTGCTACCATGGCTCTCCCACCCAGTTTGGCATCTCTGCTGAGTCTCATGGCATTTCCCCTTTTTCCAACATCAGCCTCCATGGCTGCTACTCCCCTAGTAGGTCCCTGCTTTGTTCAGGAGCCATGGCGATTTGCCACCTTTTTTACATAGGGATTTGTCTGGCACTTTCCCCCTGCATGCCCCTTCCCCCCTTCTTCTGACCTTCCCTCTTGGCAACATGGCCAAGGATTGGGCTGGCAGTATAGCCTAGAGGTTAGAGGAATGAGTTGTGAACGAGCTTGATACATCCAGCAGACCAGACCTGAGTTTGATTCTCACAACCTCCACTTGCATACTGTGTGACTCTGAGCAAGTCACTTAACTGCCCAGTGCTCCCAGGTCACCCCTGAAAACAGGCACTTGTGCCTTGTGGCCCTTACCCAGTTCCCAAGGACTAAAATAATAAAAAAACAAAAAAAAAAACAAGAATGAGGTTTAAAATATGGAGCTGCTTCTCCATGTTCCAGCACTGCTTCCCATGCACCCAGTCACCTGCTGCCATTTCCAGGGTGGTGCTCCACTCCCATGCTTCTGTCTTACCACACCTTGAGGATCTCAAAAAAATAAAAGGTTTAGGATGTTTTCCTAGTTTGAAATCGATGGGTGGTGAGAAGAGGGGGTGTTTCAGATGGGGATAGATTTATTTTGTTTTGCAAGGAAGGTGTGTGGGTTCAAATGGTAGGGGTACTTGCCTAAGCCTGGCTAGAAAACATGGGAGGAAGGCAGGTGAGCAGGAGAGGCGGGTGGGTTACAGCAGATTTCAATTTTTTACCCCTCCTAGGAGGGTAGCAAGCAGGAGGCAGGTGAGATGCAACAGTGGCTGGTAGTTTCTTTTGTGTTATAAAAAAGGTATTACAGATAGATATATTGTAAGGAAAAATGGAATGGCAGGCATTTAGACAGGCACAGAGTATTGTGTAAGCCGCAAGTCAGTACTAATGTATGTGTGAAATTACTGATCAACATTGTATATTGAAAGTGCATGGCACTTGACACAGAATGATTTAGCGACATTGTTACACATATATTTTTTTGGGTACTGTGCTGTGTGCTGCAGTCATTAAAAGAAAATGATTAGAATTCCTACATAAGCCCCAAAACTGATTAGCAACTTTATGGATAAAATTTCTTATCAACAGAGACTGTGCCCTGCACTTGGTAAAGAATGATTAGTGTTTTTTTAATACATAATTTTGGTACTGGTGTAAGCTGTGCCCTGCACTCACTTAGGAAATTATTAGCAGGCTACTGCTCTGCTATTATGAAAAGATTGGCATTACCTCCAGGTTTGCTTAGCATTTTGCTATGTCATGCCAAACCAGCTATTTAATTCCCTGCATGATAAGATGTTTGACAATTTCCAATGGTGATTTGTGAGCTACAGGACAGTTGGTAGGCTATTTACTGTATGTTTATGTCTGCTGGTACATATCTCCCCTTCATCTGCTTTCTTCCCGCATATCATACCAATCTATGCTGCTCATCAAGTGTTTCTCCCTATAGTGACAAAAAAGAAAAATACAGAAACAGGGTTAGGGTTTGGGGAGAAGTTGTTTCTTTTTTTTTTCCAACTTCTTTTTCTAGCTCTGACACCCCGGGAAACTCTCTTGGGCATCCACCTGCTCCTCCAGCTCTACCTCCAGGCCTGAAACTCCTTCTTACTCCTGGCACCAGCCCAGCTATCCACTGGCTCAGAGCATCCTGAGTTGGGGCTGTCCTGTCTTCCCAGGGTGCTCTATCTACAATTCGGGCCAGGCTGGGCTCAGCCCAGCAGAGGAGGGAGTCCGGCCATTGGAGTGTGGCAAGAGGTCAGTGGTGCTGTCGCTTATCCCCGGGGGTGGGGATTTTCTGCTTAGGTTTTGCCATTGCCCCCACCCCCAGGTGGAGCCACGAGTGTGCAGTGACTCCAGGGGATGGCCGTCGTGGATCTGCGTCCCTCTTTTTGTATGTCCTGAGCAGACCAGTACCTCCGGTCTCCACTGGAGGCCATTGTGGTGCCAGGCAGCCCCTGGAACCCCTCAAGAGAGGAGAACAGTCCTCTGGACACTTGATCCTCTCTCTCGTCCTCCACCAACCCCTGATGTCCCAGGCTTGCTGCTGAACCCAGGCCACTGGCATGGCACGAGGTGTGGAGTCCAGTGCCTCAACTCTCAGCACCACTGGGCTGGCCGAGAAGTTGTTTCTTGAACTGCTCATACTGTTGCCAAATGTGCTATGATAGTTTGTCAGGTCACAAAATAATAATAATAAAAATAATTTGGAACACTGTTTTCGGGTTTGGCCTGTTTTATGGCAGCTACCATATCCATAAGCTACTCCTGTATCAGGTAAGTTGCCCTTAGGTGTACTATGTTACTAAACTTTATCTAGCAGTGATATAAAGTTATGCAACTAACAGCAACGCCCCATCTGGTACTAATGACATCTGTCATTTATCACACTCAACTACAGCCGTTGTGGCTCTGCCAGACCTTGTTTCCAGCGTGTGATTACAGCAGTCAAGATGTGTAATTTTAACAGTAATTGTTTTCTGTTTATGTGGGTCAAATTTCATTTTTTTTTTGCCTGTTGTGTCTAGCTCCTGCTGCTGCTGTGAACACAATGTGTGGTCTTTATTTTGTGGTGGAATTATTCACGTTTCAGAGTGAGTCCATGTGGTGAGTATTTCTTCCTTCTTATTGGGTGGCACTTGTAACAACTCTCACCATTTCTTTTTAATTTTCTCTGATTTTCAGGTACACAGTTCCTTATGCCAATGATGTTGCCTGCTGCTGGATTGCAAGGGTCCAGCCTGTACCATTTTTGGGCATTTTTAAAAGTTTAAAGTCACCATAGAAGCTAAGTATTATTTTTTTTGCATTACACATGTCTGAGTATTCTGCATGTTTTCTGTCATTGGGTTCAGTTCCCACATCTGGCACTTGGGTTAATATGCCAGTACTGACACTGTAGTGCAGCATGAGAGGGGTGCTGCACTTCTGAGGTGCCATCTTTTGGATGAGACGTTAAACCGAGGTCCCATCTGCCTGGATTGGTGGTAGTTCAGGTGGATGTTAAAGATCCCATGACACTTATCAAAAAGAGTAGGGGAATTTTTATTATTATAACATCAAGAACAAATAAATACAAACAGTTTTAAGTCACACAAATAATATATAAATCATAAGAAAAATACAATCCAATAAGTATTATAATCATACAGTATCTGAGTATTGTGAATATAACATTGTATAAATCACCACTCTTACTAAAAGAGTAGGGGATTTTTTTCCATATCAAATATAAAAATCAGTTACTAAAGTTGTTGAAGTACATTATACAGATCATAAACAAATTCTAATGAGTATTATAATCATACAAAATCAGTATGATACTGTGAATAAACTACATTCCCTCTTTTCCCAAGGCTCCTCCTGATGATGCATATGTTGTGAAACCGGTAAAGGTTTAGTAGGGCTGATGCTGTTGTTGGTGTTTGGTGCTCTTTTTAATATACAATAAAGCTGCTGTTTTTGTTCAGTGTCGTGTGGTGCAGATATTTGTTTTATTTTTCTAATACCAAATTATCATAGTTCATAGTTTTCAACCAATTCATCTTCCATTTAACAGCAAGATAGCTCCAAAGAGACTTAGCGTAAGAACAATGAAAAAGAAAATGCTCCATAGTTTCCTCTAAATTAATGCACTCCTCATAAGGACAATTTCTTTCAATTTTGGCCTTATATTTCACATTTCCCCTTATGTTTATTCTACCATATATGGCTAACCAGAGAAATTCCCACATCTGAGTTGGGATCTTCTTATTAGTTAGTTGTGACAAGACTCCTGGAATTTGAGAGGAAGGACAACTCTTAAAACATGGTATAGTGGGATAGATTGACTCCATTACTACTTTATGCAGCTTAGATCCAGAGGTTCTTATAATTTGTTGTACTGATATGTTCCATTTATATAATTTTTGGGCTGCTGGAATAAACCAGTGAGGAAGCTGAAGGTGAGTAGAATATTTAGGAGGAATAGCTTGCCATTTAGAAAAATATAGAGCTAAATTTTCTTTTATCCAATAAGAGTATGGTGTATCTTCAGAAATCAGGCCAAATTTAAGTGTTTGTGAATAGAACAATGTGTGGAAAAAAAACTACTGGGTCAATCATACCTAAACCTGTTTTATCTTTAGATAAACAAGTATATTGTTGCTTTATGGGGTTCAGCCTATTGCCCCACAGCATTTGGAAAAAAATACTATATATTCTGGTTTCTAAATTTGTAGGGAGTGGGAAAATTATTGCTGTATAAAGAATCATAGGGATTATAAATTGTTTAATAATTTGAATACGTTTAAATTTTGTCATTCTCCATTGCTTCCATTTTAGTACCTTTCATTGTACTCTGTCTAAAGTAGAATTCCAATTTAATGAGGGAATATTTTGAGCTGCAAAAAAATCCCAAACATTCTTAAGGGTTCTGTAGAGATTGAGATCCCATCAATAGTTTCAGAAATAGGATGTATGGCCCCAATAAGTAGGCCTTTACTTTTGGATTTATTTAGCCGTGCATTAGAAAGCTGAGAATACACATCCATAAATTCCAAAAATAAAGGAATTTGTGTAACTTGGGAAAAGAATACACAAAAATCATCTGCATAAGCATGCACATGAAATTGAGTAATACCATCTGGTCTGGATATCCCTAACCATTTGGGAGTATCTGTTAATAATCGAATAAGGGGATCTAGAGTAAAAATATAGAGAAGCGGGCTAAGGGGACATCCTTGCCATGCTCCTGCTTTAACAATAAATCCTCTAGTGACTTGTTGTTGAATTGCTGGATAAACTATGGCATTACTATATAATGATTTAAGCCAATTAATTACTAATAATGGCACTCCATATTTTTCCAATGTTAAAAAAAGAAAGGGGTGATATTCCCTGTCAAAGGCTTTATAGTGGTTTACAGAGAGAATACATTCCGTATTCCCTGATTTTGAAACATAATCAATAATGTCCCTAATAATTATTAAAGCATGTTGAATTTTCCTATTGGGCAAACCACAAAACTGTAAAGGGTATAAAACTAGATTTGCATATTGCTTTAATCTATTGTTAATGATTAGAAGTTTTCTCTCTGGATTTAAAAAGGAAAATCAAAAGACCTTCTGTAAACCAACTAGGGGTTACAAATGTAGACATGAAAAAATGAAAAACAGATTCTAAACAGAGCAACCATGGTTTTAGAAAAGACTTATAGAATTCATTTGTCAGATCATCAGACCCGGGTGAAGTGCCATGCTTCAAGGATTTAATCACATGTTCTATTTCTAGAGCCATGATAGGTTTTATTAGTTCAGAAGTGTCATGTGAGGAATCTATGCCTTTAATTTTCCTTAGAAATTTCATAATAATATCCACGGAAGGAAGATGTGCTGGAGTATGGGATGTCATAAAATCCTTAATAACTCCATTTAGCAATTCTATAGAGGATACTGAAGTACCATCTGTATGGTGTAATGAGTTCAAAGAAGTAACATCTTTAAATGTTTCAAAAACTTCATATGGATCTCCGTAAGGGGAGTTCTTGGTTCCATTCTGAAGTAAGACCTGCATAGTATGTGTTCTATTATACTGACATGTGGCCATTTCCTTTTTCAACCTATCGATTTGATTTGGGCATAATTTTGTTTGAAAGTATTTGCTACTGAACATAAGTCCAGTAGTTGTCGTCTTAATTTTAAGTACTGCAAAATTTTAGTGTTTTCTCGTTGTTTCTCAAATTGCATAAAAAAGCTTTAAAATCTGCTTTGGAATCAGCCCACCACTGTCCTTGATCATCATACAAGAATCTGACAGATAAATGAGCTTGTATCAAATTTAATATGTGAGTGATTACCCTAGGATTAGTTAATAGGGAGGAATTTAACTTCCACCATGGCCTACCCTTTGCAGGGTCAGGAATACCAGATGCAGAACAAACCAGCAATAAATGATCAGAAAAATCCGTGAATTGAGCTTTAAACTGAAGTGTGAGGAAGGTTTTAGAAATGAACATGTGATCTATAGTAGAAGTAAATTTATTTCTTCTAAATGTAAACTTAGGTCCGGAGGTCTGAAAAGAATTACAATGTATTAGCTCTGCTACATCCATCAAATTCCTTAAAGCATTGGAGTCACAATACACTTTTTTCCCTTGGGGAGTTTTATCACCACAGGAAGATTGTAAACTACAATTGAAATCTCAGCAAAACAAAACTGTATAAGAAGTTAATAAAAAAGGCCTTATACTTTCAAGTAAATCCACTCATTCAGATTTAATATGTGGTCCATAGATACTAATAAATATATAATGTATGTCTTTCCATAACCCATCAATAATCAATACACGTCCTGGAACCAAATCAATTAGTTTAATTAAAGAGAAATTGTATGACTTAAATAAGAGCCCAATTCCATCAGCTGTTGAAGTACCAAATGACCAATAAGAGGGTCCCCAAACCCATTCTCTTTGGAAAAATCTTGCCTGATTACTATTGCACATCTACGTTTCCTGTAAGAAACAGATATCAATAGCTTGTTCATGAAGAAAATGGTAAACTACAGATCTCCTTCTAGAATTAAGAAGGCTATGTACATGTAATGATCCTATTCTAATACAGGCCATCAAGCATTCTGGCTATGCTAGATTAAGATTCTTTTTTCCTTCTTTTCTTTTTCTTTCCCTTATATTCAGATAAGCGCTGAGTCAATGCTCTAGTTTCAGCTTGTGTAGATTTGGAGTCTGAATCTCCCAAGTCCATTTCTGAGTCTCCTCATTGGGGTGCTAGAACCAAAAAAAGATTTTCTGAGTCTGTGTCTATGAGTGGTGGGATAGGGTCAGAGTTCTGATTTCTGGTCGATCTCCTTACTAGTACTTGAGTGAAGGTTTTTTTATTTATAGGCAGAGAAGTATCTTCTGGGGGATCAGTATAGCAGACTGGTATTAAAGGATCAGATGGTATAGGCAAAGGCAGAGGGGGTAGCTAACACTTCCTGATTTTCAACAGGAGTGTGAAGTGGGGAAGATGGAACAGAAATTGGTTTGTCTAGATGTTGTGAGGAAGTCTGGTCTGAGACTGGAAAAAAGGCAGTTTGAGGAGAAACAGAATCTTGAGCATTCTGTGTAAGGAGGTCTGGACTAAGACAGGTAGCTTTATTTTTGGCTGCCCAAGGGCATTCTGAAAAAACATGTCCTGTTTCTTCACATAGGTCTCATTTAGTTAGATTTGCACACTGAAAGGCATTATGCCCTATCTCTCCACAGTTATCGCAGCTGGGCCTGTTGCAAGAACTAGAAAGATGTGTTCTAGAATCACATTTGTAACAAGCTCTGGGCTGACCAGCATAAAAACAAACCCCCCTATCATGTCCCAGCAAGAAAGAATTTGGGATATGTTCAATACCAGCTTCAGTCTGTAGCAATTTTACTTTATATTGCCACCCACCTGTCCAAAACATTTCTGTGCCTAATATAGCTTCTGGGGGACTCAGAATGTCACACTTCTGACTCAGCCAATAAGTTATATCCTCCACATAGACCCCCTCATTTTGAAACATTACAGTAACATATTTAATGAGTAGTTTAGTCAAAGGAATGACTAAATAGGGGGGGTCCATGTGGGGGAAAACTTTACTTGATTGTATCATTCCTAAAATAAATCAAGAGCATATGAAGATCTGAAACTAATATCAAAATTGTCATCTCCTGAGATGTTTATAAATGCAAACACGTCTCTCGGGGAGAAGTGTAAGAACTCTTTTAATAATAATTTGCCCACACGATGTCTGTCCGGTCTGTTCTCCAAACCTCCTTTATATCTAATATGGACTGCATTTCATCTGGGAGCAGCCTCTTTTTTAATTTTATTAAAAAGTTCTGAGAGTAGTGGTTTTTGGTTGTCTATTGGTGCTGTTTCAGTATCCTTAGTAGTTAAAGAGTCCTCTGCTACTTTGGTACTTGTAGTGTGTTTCTCTGGAGCCTGCTGTAAGGTAATTACAGGATTAGACAACTCAGGTCCTTTATCTGTTGAAATAACAGCAGGGACTGATGATATTATGGCAGGGTGTTGAACTTCAGGGCACCACTCGGGTGAGGCCTGAGAAAGAAATTCAGTGTAGGATCCCAATCAGGAGTGGGGGTCGATATGCCTTTGTTATTTTGGGTCCAACCTGCTTCACTTAATGCTTTTTGTAGGGACCAGGGATCTCCTACATCACTAGGCAAAGACGTTTGATTTTCATGTGGATTTTCAGAGGTAGCATCAGTTTGTTCAGAAGGAACATGTCGTGCTGCAGCAAGCAGAGAAGCCTCATTCATATTTCTATTGGCTATAATGACAGCTAAACGTTTCCCCTGAATTTCCTCTTTTAAACCATTTTGTATTGTGTTTTTATTTTGGAAGGTAAATTCTGTTACCCCTTGTTGATTGGAATTCAAAACCTGATAAACTATGGCTGAATTTTCGGTGGCACTTGTATCAGTTTTAGATAGTCCCCAGAACACAAATCCAGCCGTCTTAGACAGAGGTTAATTTCAAACTACCACGTTGGCATCCGAGCACTCTTGTCTTTCCAGCCCCTCAGGCTCTGTTTCACTCATAACCTTATGTTCGGAATGCATTTGTGACTTAACTTCTTCCAATAAATTAGCAGACATGGATGATGTTGGCTTTAGGCACGAGTGACTATTCACTCCTAAGCTGCCAGCCATACACTCTAAAACGCTGTGAGAAGTTTTGTTTGCAATTAAAGAATTTGACTCACCTGGCTCAGCTGAGTTCCTTGGAATTGCCACGTCACAGCAGAGTATAGGCCTAGTGACAGATGAGCCGGGATTTTTGACATTCATATCCCCGGTCTGCAGTCAGGCAAGTTTTTCTATCAAACGCCCTTTCTCCACTGCCATTTTTGTTCCTGTATAAGTAAATCTTGCAAATTGTTTTGTAGGTTTGTATCCACATGAACATTATCCAAGTTAGCTACAACAGGTTCTTTTATTCGTATAATCTCCTTGTTGATATTACCTTCTGGTAATTGTAAATCTTAAGGGTCTGAAGCAAACTGTGTGAGAGGCCTTTCGGCACCATGCAATTCTGCTTAAAGTTGGACCAGCATAACATTCTGTGGTGATTTGCATATGCAGCCCATGATGCTTTGCATTGTGAGGGCATGTGTGATTTTGTATTTTCTTGAAACTTGGCTTCCCAGCCAAATGCCCTTTGGGGTAACCCTTGCCTCAGTGTTTGTGCACAGAGGTTCTTTGTCTTTTAAATAGTTTTTTTATTTTAATGGGTTCACCACAATATATCCAAGGCACACTGCCTTAAGAGTAGCTGGTCCATTCCACTGGGGTGTCAAACAGATGAGTCATACTGATGAGTCCTGGTAGGATGAAACACGTGTCTATGTCTTCTGTTAGCACCCTTTGCAAACTGTGTGAGAGGCCTTTCGGCACCATGCAATTCTGCTTAAAGTTGGACCAGCATAACATTCTGCGGTGATTTGCATATGCAGCCCATGATGCTTTGCATTGTGGGGGCATGTGTGATTTTGTATATCCATGAATATATCCGAATCATCTTGTAAATCATCCTCCAAATGGGTGTTCTGCTGTGCACAGTGAGCATCCTATTCCTCCAGATCTCCAACTGAAATTGCCATGGCTCACAAACAGCAAGTCTACCTGCTGCAGAGTTTGGGAATTTTTTATTGAAAATAACATAACAAAACAGAATCTACAAGAAACAAATCAATACAGCAAACTTATTCAGTAGAACCTAAAACAAAAGAAAAAATAACAAACAAAAACAAAAGTATAATACATAGGGCTGGATATTCAAACTGTGCCATTCTGAGGCACAAGCCCTTGCGCTGTGCAAAATAGTTGCACAGGGGTGTGGCCGGGGCGATATTCAAAGGAGTTGCGCTATTGAGCAACTCCTTTGAATATCACCCCCCAGCCACAGCCACTGTGAATGGCGCAGTGGAACTTGCGCCACCGCAAGTTGTCAGAGTGGAGCATTCAACTTGCGGTGGCACAAGTACCATTGCGCCATGCGCAAAATCACAATATTCAAAAGGTGACATGCAAATGGGGCCATAATTCATGAAGGCACAGGGGGCCATTTGCATCTGATTATCTTCATTTGCATGCCATTAGCATGTAGGTCTGCGCCCGATCCCCGGACTGTGCCTGGCGCCCTGCCAGGCAGCAGCCCGTCGAGGGACTAGCGCCTGCAGCCGATTGCGGCAGCAATGTGGCTCCCCACCTCCTCTACACACATATCCCTGGTGGTCCAGTGGACCGAAATGCCGATCGCGGACATAAAGTAGCGGAACCCCCGAACATCTCCCTTGTGCCCGATTGCGGGCAGAAAGTAAACAGACCCCCTGAACATCTCCCTTGTGCCCGATCACAGGCAGAAAGTAAATTGAAATGCCCCCGAACATCTTCCTTGTGCCCGATCGTGGGCAGAAAGTAAATCACCCCCCACCTGAACATCTCCCTAGTGGTCCAGTGGACCAAAATGCCCATCGCGGGCAGAAAGTAAATTGAACCCCCACCCGAACATCTCCTGGTGGTCAGTGGACTGAAATGCCAATCGCAGGCAGTAAGTAAATTGAACTCCCCAAAACATCTCCTGCTGGCTAGTGTCCCCCACCCACCACCATGAAGCCCACACCCCTCCCCAGCAGCTGGCGGGTGGCAGCATCCACCGCCTGCTGCCCGCCCACCCGACTGACTGCCGGTGAGACTGCACACCATTGGTGCAGAGCAGAGCCAATGGGCGTGCAGCCCATACCGTATGACAGTCCAGATTTGTGAATGAATCATTTACTAATCTGGACTGTCATGTATGGTATCGGCTGCGCCCCGTAGTCTTGCTCTGCAACCAATATCTAGAGCGTTCGATTCAGCAGTAGCGGGCGGCTGAGGCGGGATGCTGCCGCCCACCCGGCTGACGGGGAGGCGGGGTGGTGGGGCTTCATGGGGTGGGTGGGGGAGACCTAGCCACCAGGGAGATGTTTTGGGGGTTTCATTTACTTACTGCCCGAGATCGGGCATTTCGTCCACTGGACCACCAGGAGATGCTGGGTGGGGGTTAATTTACTTACTGCCCGCGATCGGGCATTTCGTCCACTGACCACCAGGAGATGTTCGGTGGGGGTTTCAATTTACTTATTGCCCGCGATCAGGCACAAGGGAGATGTTCGGAGGGGGTTCAGTTTACTTTCTGCCCGCGATCGGGCACAAGGGATATGTTCGGGGGTTCCGCTTACTTTCTGCCCGCGATCGCACAAGGGAGATGTTCGGGGTTCCGTTTACTTTCTGCCACGATCGGGCACAAGGGAGATGTTCGGGGAGGTTCTATTTACTTTCTGCCCGCGATCAGGCACAAGGGAGATGTTTGGGGGTTCCGTTTACTTTCTGCCCACGATCGGGCATTTTGGTCCACTGGACCACCAGGGATGTGAACAGGAGGGGGGGGAGTTATTAAACATACCACCCGCGATCAGGCATTTCGGTCCACTGGACCACTAGGGATGTGAACGGGAGGAGGGGAGCTACATTGATGCCCGCGATCGGGCTGGTGGGGAGTACACTATGCCCACGATCGGGCTGTGGGGGCACAGGACTGAGTTAGGGGCCAGCCAAGGTGGCAGCTGCTGTGTTATGCCCTGCAATACAGCAGCTCACCTGTGGGTGGCCCCGACTTAAGCCTTTTTTTGGCTCAAAGTCCTGCAGGCGCAGGTTGGGGTTGCACCTGCACAACTCTGCACAGCCCAGCTGAATATCGGGCTGTGCAGTTTATGCATGGTTCCTCCCCCTCCAGTTGAGCATGCATTCATTTGCATTGCGCTGTTGCTCAGCCTGTTTTCAGTGGCGCAACTGCCTCCTGCTGAATATCGCAGAATGGCGCAGTTTAGGACTTGAACATGCGCAACCCTGTTGCAACCCTTTTGAATATCTGGCCCATAATATTTACAAAGAAAAAAAATAAATTTAATACAATAAATATCAAAGCCTTCAGAATATCTTATTTCAAGTAACCCTTCAAAAAGAATCAAAGGAGGTGCCCTCCACCAATATGCAACCAAAGCTGTAGGCAAAGACTGCTTTTCAGAGGCATATAAATGTGAAATTTCTTTAGTCATAAGACAAATTAAACCAGTTAATGAGGTCTGTTATTGTTGGAGCACAAAAAGGCATCTATTTTGCCATATGCACAATTTGAAAATGGCAAAAAGAACTCTAAGAGTACCAGGATAAAAATCCTTCCAATCAGACCCAAATTTCCCATATACCAGATCAGTGTAAGTCATAGTGGCAAACACGGGTAAGGACCACTCATGAGCCAACCAAGACCATAATGGTGCAATAAAAGGACAGTCAAAAAACAAATGTGTCATAGTTTCCACCTGACAAATACAGGAGTCTCTAATACAATACTGTTCTTCCAGTTGTTTATGGGCTTGGTTTCCTTTAACATTTAGTTTATTGTGACAGCACAGCCATAAAGTGTCCCACATTTTCAACGGAATTCTACTATCCAGTAATTGTTTTGTTAAGTAAAGGCTATCTATAGGTAAATCAAATCAGGATTCTGACAAACTTTCTGAGTCAAAAGAGAGGAATAAAGGAGTTTTCTATGTTGTAAGCTTGGTAAATGACTGGATACCTTCCATTGTCTTATTTTTTTAAATACCTCAATGAGATACCCAGAAGTACCTTGTGGAATTTTAGTAAAGGGCTTCCAAGTCGGTGCTCTCTATTTATCTATGAAATATTGGGATCTAGAAGTAAAACTCTGTACCCAAGCCTCATGATGACCAGCCAAAGTAGCGTAAACATTAGAGTGCAAAAATATGACAAAGAAAAATAGCACCGGATTCACCATATTCAGACCCCCTTGTTTTATAGGTCAATAGGTAACTGATCTTTTAACTGGGTTCAAATGACTACCCCATAAAAGCTGAAAACATAAATTATACAGACGTGCTTCTAAACGAAGTGGGAGTGGGAAAATATAACTGACCAGCAAAAAGATGGGAAAAATAAAAGATTTCAGCATGTAAATACGTTTTTTCTGAGACATAGGAAAAGATTTCCATTTCTTAATTTTATCTTCTGCAATGGAAAGTTTAATAATCCAGTTTCGTTCTGCTGCCAAAGGATTACCAAAAGAAAGACCCATAATCTGAATACACTCAGACCTAATGTTTACCCCACCAATGTCATTCTGATCATCATACAAGGGAATACTTATGGCTGTACCAAAACTCTTCTGCGTGTTCAAAATAGACCCAGAATCTCAATGGCATGCAATACTGATTCATGATCTGCTACTAAGATACAGATATCATCCGCATAAGCCATAGCACTAGGAAAAACCAGGGAAGAATTGTCAGAAATATGCCTGATAGTAGAATCAGTATTCAGTCTCCTAAGTAGGGGGTCTCTAGAAAAAACATACAAAAGAGGGCTTAAGGGACAACCCTGGTGTACCCCTCTTTTGAGTTGAATGTGAGAGCCCTTTAAACTATTTACCACTGGAGTCATGGAGGCACGAATGTACAAGTGTTTAATCCAAAAGACAAACTGTTGTGGAACACCATACCGTTCCAGTACTGCAAAAAGGTAGTTATGAGGGACCTGGTCAAAAGCTTTTGACTGATCTAAGCTTAGTACATATCCCTGTGTACCAAACCCATCAAATAGACCTCTCTTATCAATTTCAGGTTATTAATCATAGATCTGTTTGGAACTGCACATGTCTGCATATGAAAAATCAAATTCCGAGCTATGCTGGAAAGTCTAACATTAATAATCTTGCACAATATTTTCCAATCGGAATTCAAAAGACTAATGGGACACCAATTATCTAAATATTCTTTATCTTTACTTTTATATAAATAAATCAAGTTGCTATCTGAAAAAGTCATAGGAATTGGTAATATCGCTTGGACAATGACATTAAATACAGCAGTTAAATAGGGTAAAAGCAATGATTTTGCTTTTTTATAAAATTCATTTGGGATTCCATCTGGACCAGGGTGACAGTATTTTTCAAATGACTGATAGTAGCATCAACTTCATCAATAGTGATAGGATGAACTAAATCTTCAGAACAGTCAAGTGATACCTGAGGGATATGTATAGAATCAAAAAAAAATGGTCCAATCATTTGGCTGGAATTCTTGGCCATATAAAATATGTGTATGATGAGAAACTACCTGCATAATCCCTGCATTATCGGAGACCCTGGAGCCAGTGTGAGACACTAATGAGGGCATGTATTTAATATGAACCTGCTGGTTACTACTATCAAATGGGTTAACAACTTTAGCTGATCCTTTCCTACCATATTTTTGTTCTAAAAAAAGAGATGCGGTCCTATCATATTGATAGGTACACATTTCTGTTTTCAATTGCCGAATCTGTGCAGAGTAATCTAGCCAAAATTCGGTTTGCCAGGAAAGCAATTTCTGTAATTGGTGGCGACTGTTCAAATATTGAAGATAACGACCAGAAGAAAAAGCTTTAGAAAACTGCATACAAAACTTCCTTATTTTCATTTTGGTTTCTTGCCACCAAAAAGCAGGGTTATCAAATAAATCAAACACAGACACTTTATCTTGGAGAACTGTGTACAATTCATGCCATCTATGTTCCTCATCCAAAACAAATTATTCATCTTCCAAAAACTATGAGAATCTGGTTTGTTAAGTGGACGCCTCAATGATAAAATGATCAAACAATGATCTGATTTCTCACAAGGAATAACTGAATACTGAATACCTGGTAGCCAGTTAGAAATAAAAAAAATAATCAATACTGGTGGACAGTCTCCCCCTATGAAATGTATATGCAGGAGGCTGTGGTCCAAACAGAGCCCCATCTATTAGGTTTGCTTTAGTGTAAAGTGAATTAAGAAAATTAGAATCATTATACAACTTCTGAGTCACCCCTATTTTATCAGAGAGAGCTAAAATACAATTAAAGTCCCCCTCAAAAACAATAGATTTAAATGAACAAAGAAAAGGCTGAATAGCCTTAAGAGTAGCTATTCTTTGTGTCTTAATCTGGGGATTATAAATATTAATTAATCTTCACTCTTGGGTCTGAATAATAACATCCAAAATGAGCACCTGCCCTTGTATCAGACCAATAAGTCTAATAATTTGGACCTCCAAACCATTAAAAAGGATGCCTACACCAGCACATACTTCTTCCGAAAGAGACCAAAACGACAGTCCACCCCTCCAATCACGAGATGCCTGACTAGATTCTCTAAGAGAGTGAAGTCTGGTGTCCTGTAGAAAAATAACAAGAAGTTTAACGGAAGTAAGCAAAGAAAAAATAGCCTGTCTCCTTTTAGGATTTTTTTAGGCTATTGGCATTTAAACTGCCAAAAGACAAAACCTCCCCCATTAAGCTGAAAAAAAATCAGGGCTTCTTTTTACCTCTCCCTTTCCCTGGTGATTTCATTTTACATGTCTTCTTCCTAAAAATTTTAGAATCACCAGCGAGCTGATCAGTATCAGGCAACATTTCTAGCTGAGAGGAGGCCACAGAGGAGGCATCAGAATCATCCTCAGTCTCCTTAGCCTGTTTACGTTTGTGCAAAACAGCACATTTGTTTTTAGTAAGAAAATCAGAAGCTTGATTTCCTTGAGAAGAAGGGGTTCCTTTAGTAGCAGAACTTTTTGTTTGCCTACGGGCACCTACTTGAACCCAGTCAGAATCCTCAGGAGGGGGCATAACCTCTTTAGAATCACACGACTGGGTGGAGGTACTGGGCACACTATCTGAAGCAGACTGGAAAACAGTGTCTGTGGTGACATTGGGAACAGAAGGAGGTATCACCCTTTCCATATCAGGAGCAGGACTAGAAAGTGGCTGAACTTTCAACGGGTTAGCCGGAGGCAAAGTAGGGGATAAGTTTGCAGTGTGGGACAGGGGAGGGTGAAATGAGGGAGAGGAATGCTCTAGAACAATAGGCCCAAATTGAGCCCTGGCCTGAGCATTTTGGGCCTTAGAGGCAGTTTCATCCTGACTTTCATGTGGCATCTCCGGGTTATTGTGAGAGGGCCAAGGACACTCTCGATAGGAATGGGAGGATTCCTCACATAAATAACAGTAAACAGGTCGTGGACAATTAATACTGACATGACCAGAGCCCAAACACAGGGAACATTTAAGCCTATCACAAGCATTACTCAGGTGTGTTTGAGCCCCGCACTGAAAACAGGACTTAGGTTGTCCAGGATAAAAAATAAAGCCTATATCCCTACCTAGATAAAAGTAACTAGGCAAATGCTGAATAGAACCATTTACCAAAGGCAATTTAACTTGTAACTTCCAGCCACCTGTCCAAAAGTGTTCTGAATCTATAATCAGATCAGGCAATCCTAACACTGTGCATTTAGAGGATAACCATCTAATTATATCAGTAATTGCAACCCCTTCATTTTTAAACAAAACCGTAATAGATTTTACTGCAGGCTTCGTAAGAGGAATAGCAAAGAAAGGAGACCATAAAGGAGTATGCCTAACCTCCTGATACCTATGCCAAAATGTTTCAAGGCCTGCAGATGTTTTAAAGCTGATATAAGAGCATAGCTTTCAGAAGGTGAAAACTGCAAACTGTTTTTTATCAATGATTTCCCAACATAGACACGGTCAGGAAACACATCAAGCCCGCCCCATATCTCAGTCTTGCAGCATTCCTCCACTTGGCCTGCTCCGGAGGAGTATGAAAGAGGCCAGCATAAGTTCTGTTCCTCTGATGTCCACTAGAGTGGTCAGGGGCTTTTTTAGTCTGAGTCTGATACGTAGAAGAGGATTGTCCAGCAGGCCATGGCAAAACTCCTTCAGACAGAGGACCCTCAACCTCACATCGTACAGTGTCTGGTATAATAGCATCCCCTACCCCAGTGTGAGGGACAGTAAAATCAACAAAATGTAATAAGTCAGAGGATTCCGTACTCTGCATAGTAGAAGGTGGAGGGCCTACCTCCGAAGGGACTCCTACAGCCGAACCATGCTCCCCACTACCAGCAGAGGAAGCCAGGACTGTCCCCCTAGAATCAAAAACATGCCAAACAGGATTTTGTGTTAGTTGAAGCCCTGAGGGAATGTCAAGTGGATCAGAAATATCCAATCAGTCTCCTTGAGGCTCAGAACTAGGCCGAGTAGGAGAGACCCAGGTGTCATCCATGGGAAATTTTTCCCAATCAGCCCCTTTCAAGGCTTCAGCAATCGTTATGCCAGAAACAGCTATGTTATCATCAAAATTAGTAAACGGCTGACTCAAATCAGAAGCCGAGTCTTTCTTAGAACATTTCAAATCTTGAAATATCATACCAGTCTTAGGACAAATATTAGCACAGTCAGAGGGAGTAGGAAAGTTCACAGATAGTTGCCGAGAAGAAGAACCAGTACCTGAATGTAAAGTAGCAGTCCTAGTGGAAGGTGAACCCTCAAACAGTTGGGCGGGGAGACGCCGTCTGTCCCCAAGGTCAGTCCGCTGTGCTCGTAAAAGTCCAGTCGTCGGGTCCAGGAGTGCAGGTTTCAACAATAAAGCAGAATAACAGTCTGAAGACTCTAGGCACTCAACAAAAGGCGAATTAAAACTGCCAGTCTCTTCAGAGACCAATGAAACAGATGCTGCAAGAGCTTTGCGGGTAGCTGCCGAAAGACTTTACAGCCTGAACTTCATCCCGCAGCTGAGCCCTGTCAGTAGACATCATCACCTTAATGACAGGTCCACTGCAAGCTGAAGCTGCCGGTAACTGAATTTCACTGTGTGCAGAAACAGAATTAGGGGAACCCTTTGATGCAGAAGCAGGGCAGGAACTAGCAATAGCACCTCCAGGCTCCCCAGTAACATTAGTAGACTCCCAAACCATGCCAATCCCAGAAGAAGAATCAGAAGTGATACAAAACGAATCCTTACTGCCAGTATCCATCTCGTCTCTAGTAAAGGGGAGGTAGAGAAGGAGACTGACTCCCCTACCTCCAGCACGTCTACTCCATCCAACGTCAGACTCCCAAGTGGCCATTCCAAAGAAAAGGCCAAGCCTCCTACAATTAGAGTAGGGGAATTTCCCCGGTGTCTTGGAAAAATTTCCATCACTCATTAGAAATACCACCAACAGCTTAATCTGGTTCAAGGTCAGCTGGCATTCATCTGTATCCCCCCTCCCCCAGGTCGTACCTGAAAATAGGCAGGCTTTGTCTAATGCACTTACCTGGTCAACAAAAACTAAATAAATAAATAAATAGTTCTTGTGCAGGTAATTTTCCTCATGTGACTTAACCTCTGCTGTCTGTGCCATATGGCTACCTCCAGGTCAGGAAGGATTAGGTGTGTGGCAAATGGATTGTGTTGCTTGAGCTGCGATGTGGGCCACTAGTTTCATAAATGAAAAAACTATACATCAACAAAGGAGACCTGTGAAGAAAAAAGAGGACTATTATTAATAGTCTTCAATGAGTTTGAAAATGTGACCTTGGACTGTGTCTGCATGGGATGAGCCAATGGTGAAGACCTGATCAACAGCTGGTACTGCAGTGCTTGAAACCACTTTGAAATAGGAGGATAAATTATTTTGATGTAAGACTGCACAGATGACACTGTAACCTCATGCCTAACCATTCTCTGCACTGGGATGGATCCTGAACTGCACAATGCAGTCACTTGTGAAAATGAACTATGAATTATTTTCTCTCCAAATTTTACCACTGACCATTGCTGGTGCCAGAACCATGGTTACCTGTGAAACTTACAAGAAAAAAATAATAATTACAATTAAAAATAGCAAATCGTACTGTTACTTACTGTACCTGTTCAGTAGTGAAGCTTGCCATCCATGTTGGTGCTGGCAATACCAGTTTTCCTGGTCTCAAATGGTGATTTCTGAGCCTATGTTCTAACCTGCAGGGAGGGAGACAACCTGAAAAAGTGAACATTGTAATATCACCATGAAATAAAGTGTAATGCTTTTTCTCTACTGCCGCACAGAGCACCATCTGCATCCAAATTGAAAAAAAATATATACTTTTCTCACCTACGCCACCTGTCATGAAAAAGAATACAGAGAAACTGTCCATTCCTCAGCTGTGTCACTGGTCCTGAAAATGAATAAGGGAAAGGGGAAATTGTTTAACCAAGAAAGGCACACTAAGCTGAAGCATGTTTCCAGGTGTGACCTGGGAGCACAAGGAAGTTAAGTGACTTGCTCAAGGTCAAACAATATGCAAGTGGGGGATGTGGGATTCAAACCCAGGTCTCCAGGTTTGCAGTTTAGAACCTTTTACCACTGTGCTATACTGCCTCCTCAATAAAGACAAAATTGTACTTTTGTCAGCTCCTTGTGTCATCCAGCCTGAGAAAAAGAACAGCAATTAGTCTGCCCACATTTTGCCACTGACATCTATGCATTGACAAAATTCGTAGTACCATCATGTATGCAGCCACTGTACATCTGCACACCTTGAAATGAAACAATGGTTCCATAAGTTCACCTCCCAAATTTTTTATTGCTGGTGGTGGAGTGAGGGAACAATGTTTCCTATATCCTATGGAAGAAGGAAAACATTCTACCAACTTAGAAAAAAGTAAATGTTAATGATACTGACCTGTATATTAGCACCGGCGGTGCCATGTATCTGAAAGATTCCTGGTCTCACATGGTGTGCTGATAGCAAAACCTACAATGGGACACATGGAAAGACATGATCTCATTTTGAAGTAATTTCTGCATAAGGTGGTGGCCTTTCATCCTCGACCTGCTCTGGCCAAGGACTGAAATGGAGGTATGAGTACTTAGAACACAACTGAAAGTGACTTACCAGCCATCACTTGACAAGAAGATAGGCCATGGAGGTGGAGCAGATTTATTTATACATTAATGAGTTGTCTGACTGTATGGTCAACTTGAGGGCAAACACAGCAATGGGCTGGCTGTTAGGAAATGGTTGTATCACTGTTTTGGAGGTACTGGCCTGTCATCATGGTTGAGTGGTTCTAGGAACACTGGAGGAGTCAGAGGAGAAGGAAGATTAAGAGCTGGAGGCAGCATTGCTATACTGTAACTGTTGTTTATTGTGGAGCAAGCATCAGATCATCTTCATAGTTAGTCTTCAACATCATTTCTTGGCAGTATGACAGTGAAGGCCCAGGCTGTTACACTCTCTGTCATAGACATGAGGATGGAGAACAAGGAGGAGGAGGAGAAGATGGTGGTGAAATCTGTACATGGCTGGAGCATGTATTCTGATGCACCTAGTAGTGGTTGTGGTCCCACACCAGTTGGTACTTGGTAGTGTACTGACATGGCTTCGCACTGGCAGCACCATTTGTATCAGTGTGGCACTGTCGGCTGAAGCAGTTACATTGAATGCATTCTTGGTGGACATTGGGCACACAGGAAGGGAGGAAATATATATGGAAATGGTGGTGATGATGTTTACTACTTCTAGCTGGAGCAGGCCATTTTGTCGTGATATCTGAGGCAGTAGAGCAGGAATAAGGAAACTTAAATGACCAATGGCAGGCAGTGAACAACTCTCCCCGCAGGGATCAGCATTGTTTCTGTGCAACTACTGTAGCAATACTTATTATAATTTCACTTTTTTATGTGTAGTGGGGATTACAAAACTGGATAACAGTGTAGGGTAGGTTAAAGGAACATTAAACAACCACCACAGTAGTGGTTCATAAATCATACTTTGTTAAACTAGAATGGGGGGACTAAACAAGGGGATAACACCCAGTGCAAGGGCAATCAAATTCACCTGAGTAACAGCAGATAACACCACCACCATTACAAATCTAATGAAAAATGTATTACAACAACTTAAAAGACTATACTGAGTGGAAAAGGGGGACTATCCTACTTCAGTCTTGTTCCACTGCCACATCATCCAGGAAATAGCCCTCGCACTCTTCCAGACTGGAGTTGTCACAGGGTGGAAATTCTCTCAGCATTGCTGCTTCATCCACCTTACTGCTGTGAGAAGCCTTGATAGTGCTGACATGTTCATTGTCATCATCGTCACCAAGACAAAGTTTGTGTGGCAACAACATCGACATCACTGTTATGTGGACTGTGCCCCTCATAAATTTTTATGAATTTTAGCATGGGCATATTCTTTGATGACAAATTGGTCCTCCGGTCATACACAATAGTCTCAGCTGAACTAAACACTCATCCCACACTGACACTGGATGGTGGGAAGCTCAGGTATTTAACAGCAACTGATGCAAGTGCTGGCCAATCTGTCACTTTGCTGCTCCAGTAGAGCAATGACTCATCAGTAATGCCATGTAGGCCTCTACTATTCATTGCACTACCCTGAGTCCAGCTACCTCATCAGCCTCCTCCTCCTCTTCTTCGTCCACTGCTTCCAATCCCACCTAATATAGAACATCTCAAATGGGATTACTTAACATTGACAACTCTGCTGTAACTTGCAGGCTTTGTCAGATGATGTTGCCTGTGAGCTGCTGGTGGTAGCAACACCTGGTCTCTGTGCAGTTTGTGCCTTCTGTGCCTTTTGCCTCTGTGCACCAGATACCCATCTAATTATGTACTCAGTAAACTTTTGCAGGTGCCAATGACTTCCTTCTATTATTGATGGCAGGCCACATTTGTAGCGTGCGTCCAGCATGGTAGCAATTGCAAATTTACCTGACTCTAGAATGCCATAAATATGGTTATTGCTGTCCAGTACGTGGAGCATGTGACCCATTAGTTGACAACTTGATCATCCCCACTTGCCTCCATCTGGTGTCAGACATTAACCAGTGTCTACCTCAGCACATGTACAAGGGGTATCAATTGACTTATACAGGCAGTGTCCCCATTCACTGCCTGTGTTGCATGCTTGAATGGATGGAGAATGTGTATTAGTCCATTCATTTGGCACCACTGCTCTGTTGTTAGAGTGATGCACACTCTAGCACTGTCTCGGATGGTGTCCAACAGCAGGTCATTTGAAACTGCCTTATACTGTTCATAAAGCCTGTCTATCATGTAGAGCATGGAGTTCCACCTTGTCACATCAAGCTTCATACAGTGCTCAGGCAGATGGTTTTTGAGCTGGAGCTCACGTAGATGGTCACTGGCCTTTACAGAATGGGCTAAGTGCACACAGATGTGATGGGTAACAGTCACCATATCCTTAATTTCTGCATGGTTTAGAAACTGCTGCACAACCAAATTAAGGCAGTGTGCCAGGTTGGGCACCCTGAAAATACCACCATCGCTAATGCACTTCACAACACTGGAACCATTATTATTTGCAATAAATCATGCTGTAAGTGAGTGTGTGTGTGTGTAGCCACTCCTCAGACACATTTAGTAGCACATTTAGTATTTTTCACCAGCGTGAAAACTGGTAACACTTCATTTACTGAGGGTTGCATGCTGCCAAATTCCCGGTGTGTTGCTACCACCACAGTTTTGCTTCATGCAGGTTTTGCCAGGCCCCAAATCAATCACCACCTCAGGTATCTGTACCCAGTGTTCTGTTCTGCATAAATACAAGCTTGAAGCTGTTTGTCCACTGGTCCACATATCAATGCTAAGATGGATATATTCTGTTGCAGAATGCTTCAGGGCATGTATTATGGACTGTGACACTCTCCCATAAAGTTCTGGCATGGCACATTTAGAGAAATAGGTTCATGATGGAACCTGCTATTTGGAACAGGCACAGGCCATCAACCTGTGGAATCCAGCATTCTCCAAGAACGATGGCCAGCATTTCCAAAATAGCTGCATTTAAGTCACATGCAGCAGCATGATTGAGGGGTACTTTGACCGCTGTTCAAAAATGCTCTTCATTGTGGGCTGCATCTCTGGGGCTGGTCGACCAAAACGCTGGACTCGTGGCACCAATGTTGTTCTTGTTGGGATACCAGTTGACTCTTGGGTATGTGTAGCCCACATAAGACCAATTATTTTGGGTGAGTTGGGGTGTGGTGGTGTACTTTTCTGACTCAAGGAATTGGTGCCACCACTGCTACTATGCTCACTGCTAGAGAGAGCAAAGGATGCCCCTCCTCCTCCTCCACCGACCAACTCAGCCCTCACCCTCCTGCTCTATTGCACTGCTCTCAATAATGTTAAAGTTGATGAGGGAAGTGTCACCCCCAGCTTGGGCTTCTTTCTGGTGCTGATGCCAGTGCAGCTGGTGCCTGTTTTTCAAGTGTGAGTGTTGACCGCTGGTGCTAGGTGGCTGCCCTTTTTTCCCTGGTTAACACATGCTTGACACAGCTGACATATTGCTATGGTCTCAACAGCTGGATCAAGCATGAAAAAGTCCCAAACTAGGGATTTTGCTTCTCTGGACTTCACATGGTGCTGGCGCTTAGAGAGCTAAGCAAAAGGCATTGAAGTTTGTACTTTTTGGGCTGCTTTTATCACTTCCATAATAGTACTTTTGGATGGGGGGTTACTTGAGTGCTTGGAGGCTTGCTGATGACCTGACCCTCAGGCTCTGCATCTGAATGGGCTACATCAACCTTGTGCTTTTTAACCTCTGGCTCCCACTGGGGATCCAACATGTCAATGGTCTCCTCCTACTCCCTAGCACTATATTCTTGCACAGACACTTTTTCTTTCTCTAGAACCATCTCCTCAGGGGGATGACCTTCCATATCTCCTGGATTAACTGACTCCAGCTCAACACTTTCACCACCACCAACACCACCAGAAAAGGGGACAGTCATACCAACAGCCTTATCCTCCTCTAGGACCACTGTTTCTCTACTGGTGTAAGTGTCTCCCTTCTTCTCAATGTCATCCCTCACCAGCATGAATGCAACAGATCTGGCAGAAAAAAACTGAGACACAGTAAGGCCAGTTCTCCTAACTACTCCTTTGCTAGTACCTGCCATGGAATTGTAGTACTTCTTTCTTCTACTTTCTTCTTTGCTGCCTCATCCACCCTGACACCTTTCACTCTACTGGACCATCTCTTTGCAGGCATTTTTATATGCTCTCTCCATTTGCCTTTCTCTGGGAGTCTCATGATCTATTACTAAGTGTAAATAACACCTGCAGTATTGTCTTGTAACTACAAATCAGGATAGGTATCAGTACTCTGTAAAACTACTACAGTAGCCTATTGTGTTAAAACAACACCATTTTTTTATCTTTCCCTAAACAAGAATTAGGTAACAAGGGGTAACAGGGCAGAGGTAAGCAAATTTCAATGACAGGCAAAACTGCCCCAACACAGATCAGCAGTGTCTCTCAACAACTACTGAAGTAGTCATTAATAAAATGTCAGTTTTCTCTTGTGGAATGGATATTAAACAACTGAATAATGACAGGGTAGGTTAGGGTAGGGTTAAGCAAAATTAAACTGAAAAACAATGCATAGAACACCTTTCAATATGGTCTATGGATCAGCAATGTCTGGACAAGTCAAGTACTGTAATGTGGTAATACTTACTTAATACATGTTTTGTATATATACTAGGGCAGGGGCAACAAAATTTAAAATAAACAAAGCAAGATGCCTCCAACAATCTGGATGGGATGAGCACTTTCTGGGTACCTACTATATTAAAATGTACATTTTTTATATAGGACAGGTTGGGTAGTAAACAATGGTGTAACAGGGAAAGGGTAAGCAAATTAAACTGAAAAACATGCACACCGCAATGCAGGGGCAAGCTACTTCAATAAACTATATTAAGGGATCAATTTAGCAATGCAGTGTATCTGTATCTGGACAACTGCTCAACTAGAAATTACAATACACAAAATATATATATTATTGCTTTCAACAAAAAAAAAATAATAAACAAGTAGGGTAACACAGCAGAGGTAAGAGGTTTTTGCTGATACAAGTTAATTAGCAGCAGACAGCACTCACCACAAACCAAAAGAAATAAGGGATCAGCACATTGTGTGTTCAAAAATGTAGACTTTTAAATAGAAGCACAAGAATGATATGACAAAGGGTCATGGGAACAGGACAACTCAGGAGTAACTTTAAGATGATAAAAAAAATGTTAATATGTAAGAAAAATAATATAAAAAAAGTAGCACACCAACACAAATATAAAGACTTAAAAGAAATAGCAATAACTTACTCACGGTTTGTGAGAAATCTGTTTTAAAAGATTAACAGTTCACCTGCTCTGATTTTAGACAACTCTCCTGCCCCACTCAACTCATACGCAGACACAGATAAAACCGAAAATACTACTTTAATGAAGTATTATGCAAAGATCTAAAAAAATGAAAATATTCCCTAGCAGCACTAGGTTAAACTGACTATTTTGGGAGTAATTAGCTCTCAAAAAGAAGGTTTAAAGAGGTTTGAAAGTTGTTTTGGCTGGTAGGCACATCCCTTGACTGTTCTCTGACTCTACAGATGACAGACTGTGCTAGAAACTGCCTCCATGTGATATTTAACCTATTTTCCCATAAAGCATTCCACATTTTTGCCTTTTGAGCATAATTTCACAGGCAAAATTCAAAGCCCCAATCTTGAAATTTTCACAGTACAGCAAAATTTTACATCAATGGGCAAAGTTGTACTCTGAACAGAATTCTGCAAAATTTTTGCAATTATGCAAAATTACCATTGATGCAAAGTTAAATTTCTTCTGTGCAAAGAATTTTGCAGAATGGCGAAACTCCGTGAAATTTCCACACTTTGCACATCACTAACTATTGGTTTAACACATGCAGTATTCATTCCATTGACAAGATAATTACAATTGTATTACAACAACATGGTGGTCTGTTATTACTTCCACTTCTGGTATCCCTTACCTGCCATCACAGCTTAGGAAGACCCTAACCATTGGTACTGAGACTACTGGGATGGTCACTCTCTGAATTCTGGTGAACTGCCCTGGAAGAATGCATTCCTTATTGTTAAATTCTGCTTTACCATGGAAAGAGAAACACATATCTTTTAACCCTCTTTTCTTTTTATCATTAGTGGGGATGGCATGCATAGGAGTCATGGTATTAGAGAGTTTGCACTCCCTGCCCAAACCAAAAGGTGTTTCTTCCTTAAGATCTCACCTGTCTATCTGCCTCTTATTTGTGTGCTTTGGAAGATCATACAATCAGAGGCATAGTTTGGAGTATATATAGCACATGCAGTACTTCCCCAAGATTCATGAGGTTTGTGAACATTATTTTCCACCTTGAGTTCAGGTTCTGGCATTTTTGCCTTTCTTACCCCCCTTGGGTTCCCTTAAAACCACCTGAAGTCCCTTCCCTATGATGTTTGGCCTACTAGATGCAAACTGATCAGATCTTCCAACTGCTCCTTTTGTAATGTAATGTGTTCAGTCCTGCAGCCATACTTACAACTGTCCGGGCACAGTTCAAAGAAATTGTACCATTTAAAATGCATCATTTAGTTGTTCAGCAGTAACTACAGTACAATTGCACCCCCAACCATCTCTCTAATACATTGCAGAATTGAACATACATTTCAATGTATGTGTTGTCCCTCCCCCACCAGTGCTTTCTTTATTACCCTTAATTTGAGCTGATATGCTTTGGGAGTTAATTCAAAATATTTCAGTAAAATATTTTTACTTTTACATGGTCTCTACAGTCTGGTGAATACCTTTAAGTCTTTGCCCATGAGTAATAGGATGTCCTGAGTTGCCCCCAAATCCCTGTCTAATTTAAGGTACCCACATACTCTTTCAAAAGATATTAGAGAAAGGTCAAGATCACCCTGTCTCTAGGCAGGTCACATCTTTTTGGCTCTCTGCCAACCATTCAACATTTGTGGTAAGAACCAGATTATTTCTGCAATCAGTAAGGACATTTTTAAACTAATATCTAACTGCAGATGTTGAGTTTATTTAGGATATACTAAAAAGGAAATCCCTGGAACAGACTTGGGAAATAGTTGATGGAGTTTTGCAATCCTGTATTCAAAATTATGTCCCAGTAATAAAAAAAATATAATAGGAAGGGAAGATTTCCCAAATAATGGCACAATCAATCTGTAGATTGATAAATAAGAAAAATAGGGCTTATAAGAGACTAAAGAAGTATCCATCCACTGCTAAACTGTCTGCGTATAAGTCATTGGTCAAAAAGTGTAAACAGGGCATAAAAAAGGAAGAACTGATGCAGAGTTAGCACTAGCATCATTAAAAGGAAATAACTTAAAGGATTTTTATAATTATGTAGGAAGCTTGAAAAAAAAATCATAATCAGATTATTATGTTAAGGGATCACGATAATCAAGCTGAAGATGAGCAGGGTATAACAAACATGTTTAATTCATCTTTTCAAAGTGTGTATTCTAGGGAGGGTAGTGGTACTATCAGAGACGGTCCGACACAGGGGGAAGTTGAAATAGAGATACCAACCATAACTGTAGAACAGGTTAGAACCAAGCTAATGAATCCAACGAAATATAAATTAGGGGAACCAGATGGTTATCATACAGCATTTTTAATATAAACAGCAGATGAGCTCTCTTTTCCACTTGCAGTACTATTTAATAAGTCTTTGCAACAGAGAAAAGTCCTGGATGACTGGAAAGAGGCTCATATTACACCAATATTAAATCAGGGGATAGGATGAGACCAGAGAACTACCATCCACTAAGTATTACCTCCATCATAGGCAAAATGATGGAAAGTTTTATAGATGAACTTATTGTCAGCAATTTAAAAAACTCTCAACCATATAGACATCACACAGCATGGTTTGCTCTAGTGGGAGGTAATGTACTACTAATCTGTTGTATTTTATTTTGAGCCAGTAAGCCAGGCATTGGCTGCAGGGTTCCCAGTGGATGTCATGTACTTGAATTATAAAAAGGCTTGTGACTCTGTTTCCCACACTGTGCTATTTAAGATCCTTCAACAACTAGGAGTGGATTGTTATCTGTGTAAATGGGTAGCAGCATAGTTATGTGATAGACAACAGTGGGTAAAGGTGAGGGGCTATTTATCAACGGGATCAAGGCGACTAGTGGGGTGTCCCAGGGATCTGTGCTGGGGCCAAGGCTGTTTAACATTTTGGTCTCTAGTATGCATGTGACCAATGGAGTCTGGATATGTAAATATGCAGACGATTCCAAGATTGGGGCAATAGTGAATAATGCTGAAGCCATTTTAAAGTTACAGGAACAACTTTGCCATCTTGGAAATTGGTCGGATCTGCATAAACTGGAATTTAATATCGCCAAATGCAAAGTCATACATTTTGGCTACAACAATGTTAGAGGACAATATACATTGAATTCACATATCATAGAAGCATCAGACAGTGAAAATGATCTGGGGGTGGTTATAACAGACCGACTGAGTTTTGATAAACACAGTAAGGTATGTGCAAATAGAGCCAATAGAATTATTGGTAATCTGCTGCGTAACATTAGAAGTGGAAGGAGAGAGGTTCTTGTGCCACAGCACAAATCTCTGGTGAGTCCTGTTTTGGAATATGGTGCCCCATTCAGCTTAGTATAAAGTATTGGCGGGAGTAAGAGAGTGGAGTGAGTTCAGATAAGATTTACAGAAAAAGTGAGTTTAGTAAGTGAACAGGTATATGAGGCCAGGTTAGAAAATCTGGGTTTGTACTCGATGACATATAGAAGTATAAGGGGGGATCTGTGTTATGTTTATAAAGCAATGAGTGATGGAATATTATGTGAAGTGGCAGGTTTAACTCGGAAAGAGGGTACAAGGAAATGGGAACGGGCTCATGATAAACAACTAAGAGGAGACAGATATAGAACTAAGAGAAGAGGAGGGTGGTTTAATCAGAGGGTTGCGAATGTTTGGAATGGACTGCCTAAAGAGGTCATGGATGCAGGTAACTTACAGACATTTAAACATAAATTGGATATGTATATGGGTGATAAAAGATGGAATTTTGTTAATTAGTAATGGGTCCTTATATGGCCTTTGTGGCCTATGGATCTGAATACTTCCTATGAACCTATGAACCTATGAAATTGGGAGTTGTTTGTACCCTATCCTAGAACTCCCCCCCCAGCTTAGCATGGCAGTGTCAGTCTTTATCTTCCCCATGGTTTGGCCATCTTGTAGTAGACTTGGTAGACTTGCTGTGATCTGCATTCCTTTTCATTAGTGTGCAGTAGGTTTTATAGCTTTACCTCTTGAGTTCATTTCGTGTTTGAAGTACTTTGTTGTCCCGGTGGGTCCTGCCACTCAAGACCATGGTGTGGGCTGGGAAGAAGGCATTTTCACTCATTACCACCTCCAATTTTTCTGCTACCCTGTGCACTGTTCCACCCTATGTAAAGAACTTAAAACAGGAGCATGACTGAAACTTCCTCTCTGGCTTACCTTGTTCAGCTGGGGCACTGAGCACTACCAGATGCAGCCACTGGTGTCCTCATTCAGGGAGTTTTTTTTTCTCTTCTTGTTCTATACCAGCTCCAGATCAGGGGCAGGAAAGATAGAAATTGTTGAAGTTTTAATTTCTTTATCTGGATTCAAGGGCCTCATGGTGTCTTGCCTACCTAAACTATTTCAGTGCTGTCTCAAGCACAGGAGGAAGAACAAAGCTTGCAGCTCCCTGTCTTCTGTTATTTTGAAGGGACTACACTTTGAGACTTTGGCATTTTCACAAGGGATGAGACCACTAGAAAGTGCAGACTAACTCACCTGCTTTCGAACTGTGTGGTGTAGCCAACACAGCTCCAACCCTGGCCATTTCCATCTCAGTTGGGTAAGGTGCAGAACCAGCTAGTATGTTACCTATTTAGAGAGCTCAGGGTTTCTTTTCCATTTTCCATGTATACACATGAACTCATACCAACCCCACTAAGATGGCACTGGAAATGATCAAGAGGGTTTACAATCTTGATGACCATGTTACTGAATGGTTGTGTGTCTCAATATTGACCTTCCCAATTTGGCATGGAAGATGAGCTCAGAGTTCCAATCTCAATGGCCATTTTCTTCACCCATTGCCCACCACTGGTCTCACAGTCTTTTAAATGACACTGTATCTTGTGAAATCCAGCATTACTGGACATCTTGTTTGCCCCCTTTTTACTTATGACCACATGTGGAGATACCTAGCTGCAGGGCTGTAGATTTTGGAAGATCACAGAAGCCTGACTTCTTTTAGCCCTCTCATGTGTAACTCTGGACACTTCAGTGGGAAAAGGGAAGTAAGGGTACAGTGGTCAAACCACTCTTTCCTTCATGCAGGGAGACTGTTATTAAAATGGTCAGTATGGTGGCCACATGCACCCTAAGAGCTTGCACATGTCAGTTGTTCTTCATTGTGGGTGACACAGATAAAGGGGTTTGGCATTCTTTGTTTATTGTTGGTCCACTGAGGTGGGACTCCTCCTCTGCCCTTCTGGTCATCTGTTATCAGGTCATCCCTTTGTCTCCTCAATCCCTTAATGTTCTGTATTCCCTTAACTATTGCCTGAATCCTCACCTGTTCTGTCCCTTCTATTCTTATTGTTGCAATGTTATTTCTCCAATGTGGGAAAAATGGAAGTGTGCCATGAGTGTCCTAATTTCCTTCTCCTGAAAGTCCCTGGGGACCTCTGTTCACTATACATGGTCAACTCAGATCCCTAGGTTGACAGCTTAGCCTCAGGGTCTTCCTCACAGGGGGTGATTGTGAACATGTTCCAGAAACTTTTCGAGAGACTCAAATAGTTAGCAGATCCAAAATGGCAATAAGAACCCTACAGAGATACCCCTAAACTAAAGAGCAGAGGAAGGACCACAATTATAACCCAGAGGATATGGATGATGAACATTTCTAAAACAAGGAAGACTCCAGTGAGGAGGACAATGATCCTAGGGAGCACCTAGATGCCTATTTATGCCCCCATGGTATTGTATCAGAGATTATCAGAATGGTGTGTGAGACCCTCAAATTCAAAGAGCCAGCACCTCCAGAAAAAAAACAAAAACTGAATCCACTAATCAGACAAAGAAAGACAACTAACAACTCTTTCCCAGTGTTCAAATCACTACAAGATATTCTTTCCAAGGAATTGGATGTTTCAGACCTGGCCATAACTAGAGAAAAAGCATCCCTTGGGAAGAGATACCCCTTACAAGAGGAAAAACAAGAAACATGGTCTGGCCCACTTAAAATTGACTTAGAAATTGCACCCCTGCATCAAAAGAAAGTTCTCCTGTCAGAGGTCTTACCAGCCATAAAGGACCCTACAGACTAAGAGGTGGAGGGTGTAATCAAACAAAGCCCACATGATTCTATCAGTGTCCATAAAGACTTCCACAGCAGCCATAAACACCACCAGAGTCATCTGCAGGTGATTGGAGGCCATACAATTAGTCCTCCCCAAGACAAGTCCCCATAAAGCCACCATGGTCTAGGCAACAAAATACATGACTGGCTTAACCACTGACACATTCAAAATTACCTCTCAGGCTGCTGCAACCATCAACAGGGCCAGAAAGCATCTAGGCTCGAACTGTGGCAAGCAGACTGGGAGTCAAAAACCATGCTAATGAAGTTAAAATTTAAAGGAAATCTGCTGTTTGGCCCAGGGCTGGAGAAATTCTTAAAGTGAAAGGGGAACAGCAGAGATCTTCCTGGGAGATTGGCTACTCTTCTGTCCTTCCATAGAAACCGCTTCTGCAACTTTCCTCAAAGGGGACAGGAAATCAAACCTTTCAAAGCTTGGATTATTGCAGTTATGGATTCAAACAAAACTACTTAAACCACAGAGGTGGCCAAAAGAGCAACAGAGGCTAATGTGTGATCTAGCCCTAGGGGAGGCTTCCACTCCAACAACAAAGAGAATCTTCCAGGCATGATGGGATGCAGGGTAATGAAAAGCAGAACACTCTGTAAGCCTGGTACAGTCACAAATGAGTAAATCAAAACTGTCACACAAAAAAGGCTGCAGCACACACTCAGAGTTGCCAAAAGTAAGAAGACAATATATTAGCAGTTCAAAACACAATTGCTGAACACCCAGCTAGCCGTAACAATGAGGGTATGTGTAGGCCAGTGACTAGGACTTGCAGTGGGGGGAAGCCTACAGGAGTCTGCCAGCACCTGGGCCAAGATGGTGATGAACAGAATGGGTTTTGGAGGTAATCTGTAAGGTTTAGTTCAATGTAGTCTCGGGAAACTCCGGATTCTTCCAGTCCCATACATCATTGGACAGAACCCCAAAACTTCAAGTCAGAGCACTGTTAAACCAACTCCTTCAGGAAGGTGCCATAATCCCAATGACTGCAATCAAGAAAAAAACAGACATCTATTCCATCTTCTTTTTGGTACTAAAAAAATCAGGTGACCTCCAGCCTATCTTAGACCTCAAGTTCATGAACCAGTTTGTGAAATACAGGAGATTCAAAATGGAAACCTTATGAGAAACAATAGCGGCAATATGGAACAAAAATTTTCTCACCTTAATAGATCTAAAAGATGCCTATCAAAATTTACTCATTTACCCATCCCATCAAACATTTCTCAGGTTCTGCATCCTAGGTCGACACTTCCAATACAAGTGTCTCCCAATCAGCCTAGCATCTGTCCCTCAAGTATTCACCAAGATCATGGTGACTCTGGGTGCAAAATTAAGAGCAGAGGGCATACACATGGTCCCCTACCAGGAAGACTGGTTATATCGAGCCAGTATCAGAGAAGCATTACTGAAAGCCATGAAAAGGGTGCAGAAAATTGTAACACAACACAGGTGTATTATCAGGGGAGTCAAAAGCAACCTATTATGCACAACAACATTAGATCACCTGGGAGCAATGTTCAACACCACACAGGGGACAGTTCACCCTTCATATGCACGCATCAACAACCTATTAACCCACTACACCAGGATCCTGAACCGCAGCAAACCCATGATCTGAGAAATGATGCAACTCTTGGGCCTCATGGCAGCATGCATGGATCTTCACAACTAAGCAAGACTCCTTGTGAAACCCTTGCATAAGCTCCTACTAGACAATTGGAATGGTACCAGATCAATATGTTGTATACACAATGCCACAGGCAAAACCATGCAACAGTAACAGCATGTGGAAGAACAGCTACAGAGTACACAATGCCATATGACACAAATAGTGTGGAGTGGTAGCAGCGACCCTGTAACTGTTTCCTGGAAAGCACTGCTGCAGAGGGTAAGAGCTCTGCAGAAAGTGGGTCAGCCGAGCAGCTGCCATAGCTCAGGGAATAAAGCCATTGGCGCTGGAGGACAATGGAGTGGCTGTGGACCGGGGTTCTATTCCCGGTCCCAGATTAGGTTATTTTTTTTCTTGTCTTTACTTTTGTGCTGTTCATGATGCCCCCCACCTGAGTTTCACCCTGTCACCAAATTGGGCACAGTTCCATAATGGGGGGTGCAGGGAGTGGAGCCCCCCACCAGAAAATAAGTATGTTACCGTTTGCATTCATCTTTATTATCGCTCTGTGTTTTTACAGAGTGGTATATTTGTAGTCACTGTTTTTTTTTTTTTTGTTTGTTTGTTTTGCATCTCTTTTTAGCACCTCTAGAACACTGGAACTCTCTTGGGCTCCCAACTGGTCCCTCACTCTACCGCCCACTGTGACCCACACCTACCTCAGAAGATGTTACTTTCTCCCGCTGAGTCCCGGGACCCAAACCATGCTAGCAGATTGAAGGGGCAGAGGCAGAGGCCCAGCATTCTGTGTGTGGTGTGTAGACACTGTGTGGCCATTGCCTATCTAGGCTGGAGGGGCTTTTCCCCCTTGTCATTTTTCCTCCAAGCTCCCTCCCCTGAACATGGCATGCAATGGAGCCATGGTGCATGGCAGCCCTGCTGGCACTGCCACGCCTGTCCGCAAATCCAGTCTGCATCCTGCAGCTCCTCCACTCTCCAATGGGAGTTGCTGGGATACTGGACAGCCCTCTTACCCTCCCCCCCAGGAGTGTAGAGCAGTCCATCAGACGTTCAATCCTGTCCCTCCCCTGCCGACCCCGAGTGCCCATAGTTCACTCCCGAATCAGGGTCACAGGTGTGGCGTGAGGTGTGGCATCTAGTGCCTCAAATCTCAGTGCCACCGGGCTGGCCCATAGTTACTGTTTTGACAGCACAGTGTAGTGCCACATTGTTTCTGTTTGCGACAACATGATCCCTTGCCAATTGGAACCACACTGAACAGAACTACCAAAAGTGATCCTGTTACCACCTGCAGTAAAGACATTCATATGGTAGTGGATGAACTGAGCAGTCTACTAAGGGGGCTATTCTGGACAAGTGAATAACAAGAACGTTGAAAACAAATGCCAGTCTATTACGGTGGGGCACAGGGCTGGCATTGAAAACAGCACAGGGGAAGGTGGTCCCCAACAGAGACCTGCCTATCAATGAACATTTTGCAGACACAGGCAATTTACTTCACTCTCAAACACTTCAAGGCTTACATACAGAACCATCATGCCAAAGTGCTCATGGACAACAGGGTCATCATGGCATACATAAACAAACAGGGGAGAACAAAAAGCAAGAGAATAGCCGGGGGGCCCACACATTTCTGATATAGATGTAAGCTCACCTCCTCAGTTTCTCAGCTTTACACCTGATGGGAAAGCTCAATATGACAGTGGACTGGCTCAGCTGAAAAACAACTGGTAGAATGGCAACTGAACCCACAAGTGTTTCAGGAGATCCAAAATTGTTGGGGTCCCTTCCAAGTAGATCTTATGTCCACAGTCCAAAATAGACAGGTGTGGACCTTACTATCAAGATATGAAGAAAAGAAGTCTGCAGGTGTGGATGCCCTGTCAACACTCTGGGACATCAAAAAAGCAAATGTGGTTCCCTCCAGTCTTCATGGTAGGATGTGTACTGAGAAAGAACCTGGACACTGACAGAACCATGGTCTTAAGAGTCCCAAATTGGCCAAGACAGACATGGTATGTGGCAGTCATGCAGAGGAAAAAAGACCATCCAGTAACCTTACTTCTCCAACCCCACCTTCTGATTCAGGGTTCAATTTGACACCTGGACCCAACTTCCCTTGAGTTGATGGCATGGCTACTCAAATGATCAGACTGCTAAAACTTGGAGTATCCGAGAGAGTAGCAGATGCTTTGATACAGGCTCACTGACTTCCCACCAACTGCACCTACTGTATGATAGACATTGGTTCATCTTCTCCAGATGGTGAAGATCAAAAGGCAAGACAAGGCAATTTTATTTATATGGTGCCCAATCCCTAGGGCTCTGGGCACCTCACAATGTTTAGTTTAGTTTAGTTTATTAATTTGTGAGAGTGCTCTATCTCATTGCTACTCTAGGTGCTTTACAGATACCCAAACAATATGGACAAAGAATAAATATATATCAAATATAAACAAACATAATAGTTGAAAGGAGGAAAAAGCTTTATCAAATAAAAAGGTCTTCAGATCCCTCTTGAAGTCACTAACCAAGGGGGCCTCTCTAAGCAACCGAGGCAGTGAATTCCACAGGGTAGGCACCATAACTGAAAAAGCCTGGGCACCAGATGATTTCAAATGGACTCTGGAAATCACTAGGAGGCCCTCCTCAGCTGACCAGAGGGGACAAGATGGATGGTAGGGCTGTAGAAGGCCTTGCAGGAAACCAGGCCCAAGACCATGCAGAGCTTTATAGGTCAGAAACCCAACTTTGAAGGTGATTCTCCACCCAATAGGAAGACAGTGCAGAGAGTTCAGTACAGGCGTAATATGACATGACCTCAAAAGGCCAGTCAACAGCCTAGCTGACGCATTCTGCAATAGCTGTAGTCAGTGAATATCAGCCCCCGATAGCCCTAGGTAAATGGCGTTGCAGTAATCAAGCCGTTATGTCACAAAGGCATGGACTAGTGATGGCATATCATCTGAAAGAATCAGGTGTCTAATTCTGGTGATGTTTCTAAGATGGTAAAAGCCTCTTTCAACCATGGCCGACACCTGAGATTCAAGCATCTTTCTGCAATCCAGCGCAATGCCAAGGTTTTTCACCTTAGAAGAGGTGAGGAGCTGGGAGCCCCCAAGCCTAAGCCTGGTGGCTTGACCAGTCTGCACACCAACCCTCAGGCAACCAGGTTCCATGACCAGTACTTCAGTTTTATCCAGGTTTAACCTCAGCCAGTGGGCACTCAGCCAGTCTTGGATCTCATCAAGGCACCGATTGAAAACTGAGTCCACATCCTGTTGTTCGGGTGCAAAAGACAGGTACAACTGAGTGTTATCAGCATAGCAATGAAAACTCAGTCTGTACCATCTTATAATGTCCCCTAGTGGTAGCATATACACCACAAACATGGTTGACAAAATGAAACCTAGCAGGACCCCACACAGCAGGGGCAGTGGTCTGGAGGAAGAAGCCCCCAAGACCACTGTCTGCATCCTGCACGTGATGAAAGAACTGAACCAGTTGAGGACCACACAATAAATACAGCAATCAAATTACAAACTTAAATCAGATATTAAAACAGTTAAGTCATAAAGCCAGGACCAAAACTTACATTGAAAAATAATTTTTAAAGATTTTGTAAATATCCAGTGAAGAAGTCCCTCTTATCTCCTGGGAAGGGACATTCAACATAATCAGGGCAGCCCGCCTGAATGCCCTATCACTTGAGGACTTCAAACAAGGCCCAGGTACCAACAAGAGTTCTGTCTCCATTGGCTGGAGGGGATGTCTAGGAGAATAAGGTATCATCAGGAGGTCTTTTAGGTAGCTCTGACCCAGTCCATGCAGGTCCTTGTATGTCAACAAGTGCACCTTGAAGCCGATGTGCCATCACACTGGCAGCCACTAAAGACTGTAGAGAAATGGCATGATACACTCTAACTGGGAGGTCCCAGCAACCAGCTGAGCTGCCACATTCTGAACTATCTGCAAATAACACAGTGGCCTTACAGATAACCCAAGGTAGAGAGTGCTGCAATAATACAACATTAATGTGAACAAGGCATGCACCAGCCATCAATCTAAGAGACAGCTCAATTATTCAGATTCTGGAATTCCTGCATGATGGCTTGGATAAAGGTTTCTCCACAGCCTCCTTTAGAGTGCAAACTGCAGCTATCAGTGCAATCAGAGGTGATAGACAGTTGCCTAGTGGGTGAATTCCCTCTAGTACAAACATTTCCGAAGCCAACAGTGAACATCAAGCCCTAAACCAAATCCACCATAGCCCCCTCACATCTAAATATGGTCATGGATGCCTTAACCAAACCTGTATTTGAACCATTGGAATGTATATCTCTATTTTATGTTACCTTAAAGATTGTTTTTCTGTCAGCCTCTGCCGAATTCACAGAACTAGTAAGATTCAAGCCTTGTCCTGTGCAGAACCATTCCTATCCTTCCATGAGGACAAGGTGGTACTGCAAACTGTTCCTTCCCTTCTCAAAAAAGTGGCATCTCCCTTCTATCTCAGCCAAGAAATGTCTCTGACCACCTTTGAACCCAATCCCAACAACCCTCAGAAGGAGACCCTCTGTCTCCTTGATATGAATTGCACTATCAAGTTCCATATAGTCAAAACAGCCTCATGCAAGAAGCCTGAGAGGCTTTTCATTAACAGCCAAGGTCCGAAGCAGGGACTGACTAAGTCCAGGTACACTGTGCCACGGTGGCTAAAGTATACCATCTCACAGACATACAAAACAGACAGCCTCCCATGCCATGCTCAAATGAAGGTTCAGTGTACTAGAGTGGTAGCAATCTCGCAGGAAGGGTACAGTGTGGTTTTCAAAGCTGACATCTGCACAGTGGCCACCTGGACATCTGTCCATACCTTTTCCAGGTACTACAGGCTGGACACCTGGAGTCAGGAAGAACCCAGTTTTGGCTGACTAGGTTACAGTCTGTTTTCAAACCACTACCTCCTCATCCAACCCATTGTCTACTGACACTGCTTCTTAATCAACCATTTGTGATGATTAAGCATGCTCTAAAAAGGTGCAATGGATAATGTTAGTTTACTAACCTGGTCAAGGTGATTAGGAAAGCACCTTTTTAAAGCACTCCGCATCCTGCCTGGTGAGGAGGAACATGGTATCCTTGTTATATACAACTGATTGATTTATAGAATGGCTACAGCATTGACTAGTGTATTCTGAGCATATTAGTTGACTTATGTAGAGTATTCACTAATGCCTATTGAATCCTTTCCAGTAGTCCATCTCATTCCATCAGTATTTTTAACTGCAGTTTTCAGTGCCCCTTGTTTAACCAGTTTCTATCCTAGGATCCATACCTTTTCCAGGTACAGTACTACAGGCTGGATACCTGGAGTCAGTGCCTTTCATGTTTAACCCATTTCTATCCTAGGATCAATACCTGAAAAACATGACCTGAACATGGCCATACCAGGCTATACTCTGTAAAAGAAGGACAGGGTAGAAAGGAAAGGAGAGGATGTGGTACTTTATGTGAGGGAGGGCACTAAAGTGATGGGGATACAGGGAATACAGGGGGGCAGAGGTACTGTGGGTCACCTTAGAGATGAGAAATGGAGCCTCTGTTCACACTGGCATGATCTACAGACCCCCAGCACAGGAGGAGGCATTAGATAAGGTACTGATGGAAGCCATTTGCAAGATAGCAGAAAAGGGGGTGTTGCTGTTAGCAGGAGACTTCAGTCTGCCAGAATGTAGACTGAAGCCTCCCAGCTGTAGCTTCAAATAGAAATAAGGTAAACTTTGGACTCCCTGCAGAGGGTTTTCTCAGGTAACTAGTCAGTGAATCCACTAGTGATGGGACAATGCTGGACATGGTACTCATCATCAGGGACAGTGTTGCAAAAATCAAAGTGGTTCAATATAAGGATGGCTGCTAGATCAAACCATGCAAAGGCAAGAGTCCTGGACTTCAGGAGGGCATGTTTTAAAAAGATAGGTGAATGCCTCAGGGATGACCTGGCAGGGGAATGAACTGAGTGGGGAGGAGGAACAAAGGGAAAAACTGAAAGAAGCCATACTGAGGGAAAAATCATCTGCATCAAGCAAGGGAAAAAAAGAAAGAGGAAAAAGAGACTGCCATGGTTCTTGGAAGAGCTGACAGGAAAAGGTAAAAGATAAGAGGGCAGTATTCAGAAGGTACAGGCAGATGCAGAGGGAGGAGGATAGGGAGGTGTGGCAGGGCAAACAGAGCTAAGCAAGGAGAGCAATAAGGACTGCAATGGGGCAGACTGAAGTTAGAATAGCCAAGGTACCAACAAAAGATAAAAATATATTTTTTAAAGTATGTAAGCAAAATAAGAAAGACCAGGGGTGGGACTGTGTGGAGGGTAACAGCAAAAGACAGACATCCCCGAACAAATACTTTAGTTCAGTGTTCACAGAGGAAACAGACAGGGAAGGGGCATACAAATGTAACAGGAGCATTGGAGAGAGAGAGGGAGGGAGGGAGGTGGACTCTAGTCCATTTTTGGAGGACAGAGCCCTGCTGTGACTCATATATCTGAAAGTGGACAAAGCAACGGAGTCCACCCAAGGGTATTGAGGAAGCTCATGGAGGTACTGCCTGCATCTCTGTTGGCCCTATTTTTATTTATTCATGTAAAGGTTTCAACGGGAAGACACTCTGTCAAGGCTAGTTTCCAGGTGCAAATTGTGGGAAGGAGAATTAAGGGAATACAGTTAAAAATATATTTACAAAATGTAACAAGTAACATAACAATAGTACACCAATTATTAAGTTATATTGAGTGGTATAGTGATTTATAACATGAAAAGATTACAGAGACATACATTTTGTTTCTAGCATTTTGCAATGTAGGAATTAATTCAAACACCTTAAGGGCATAAACAAGGTGAAAGAGTCTAACATGTTTAAATATAAGAAAAATAGCAGGACAAGAGGACACAGCATGAGATTAGAGGGAGGCTGATTAAGGGGGAATGTGAGGAAATTCTTTTTCACAGAAAGGGTGGTAGATGCATGGAATGGCTTACCACAAGAAGTGGTGGCTATGAATACAGTGCAGGGCTTCAAACAGGCATGGGATAGGCATAAGGGAGCAATACAAATGACTATGAATAGATAGGTCACTGACAGAGCAAAGGCCAATGGCACATTTATAAGGTAGAAAAAGAAATGGGCAGACTGGATGGGCCTTGCGGTCCTTATCTGCTGTCAACTTCTATGTTTCTATGTAATTCTGCAAGAGAACAAAATCATCGGACAGCCCTTGGAGAGGGTGGCTGTTTCTGGTACAATTAGAGAAGTAAGTAATGTGATTAATGGTGGTGAACCAAGAGGAGAAGGTGAAAGGGGGGAATTATGCACAGGTACAGATGGGTGGAGAGAGACTGCAGTGAGGAAAGGAAAGAGCAGAGGGGGAGGGGCTTGTTGAAGGGATGGTGGGAGGGAGTTCCACAATTTGGGTAGGTGGTAGGAGAGAGCAGATGGGGCTTTAGATGAGGATCAATATGGAATGGTTAAAGAATGAGGGTCACAGCCATGGATGGAGTGAGTGGGGGTGGAGAAGATGAGGAGGAGAGGTAAGAAAGGAGGAAGCCAAATCAATATTTGGCAGTGAAGGAGATACAGTGTGAGCATATCCTATCCTCCAGAGAGAGGAAGGAGAGGGAGTTATAGAGGTCACAGTGATGGGATAGAGAGGGTACATCAAGTGCAAAATGGCAAAAGGAGTTGTAAAAGGTGTCCAGTCTGGCCAGGGAGGTTTTGTGAGTGTCACTGAAGACTACATCACTGTAATCGAAAACTGGGAGGATAATTTTCTGTACTACAGTGCGGCGGGCTGGCAGTGGGATGTGGTTTTAGTAGAGAGCACCAATGTTGTGGTGTAGTTTTTTTGGTGATTTTATCCATGTGTACACAAATGTCAAGATGCCAGTAAAGCCAGACACTAAGACACTTAACTGAGGGAGTATCTTCCAGTTTTGTCCAATCAAGGATGTAGAAAGAGGGCAGGGAGGAGAAGCGGGCCAATCTCTTACTAGTGCCAAAGGTCATAGAGATAGTTTTTTTGGTGTTGAGGAATGACAAATGAGAAACTAGCCTTTGCTAGACCCTATAAAAGTCCAGCTGCAGACTGGAAGTAATGCTAGAGGGTGATGGGCCAGATGTGTACAGAACAGTGTCTTCTGCATACATATAGATGCTAGAAGAGGAACAAGCAAAGGAAGTCATTGAGAAAAATGGAAAAGAGTAGGGGGCTGAGAACTGAGCCCTGTGGGACTCCTGTTTGGATAGGGAGGGGGGAAACAGAGTTAGTATTCATAACTGATTGAGTTCTGCCAACCAGGTAGAACCTGAACCAGTCAACAGCTGTGGAGAGTTGGGATAAAATGATGGGATGAAATACTGTATCAAATGCCTTGGCAAGATTGATGAAAATGGCAGCAGTGATAAGGCCACTGTTCATACTGATAAGAATGGAGTCCATGAGCCTAAGGAGGGAGGGAGGGAGGTAGTGGTGGAGTGATTCTTCCTGAAACCAGACTGGAAAGGGGTGAAAAAGGAAGTGACGTCTACGTAGGAAGAGAGTTGAAAAAAGACAAGGTGTTCTTGGAGCTTAGACTGCATAGGAAGGAGTGAAATTGGCCAGCAGTTTCCAGGACAGGAGGAGTTGTCCCACTTAGGAAGGGGAAGAATGGTGGCATGTTTCCAGGCCACTGGGACTGGGGATAAGGAAAAGGAGAGGCTCAGGAGTGAGGCAAGAGAGATGGCAATGGCAGTGGCTGATAGGAATTGGAGTTTTGAGTCAAAACCATCAGCGGAGGTACCAGAAGAGGGATTCAAGGCAAGAAGGGCCTTGAGTGTTCTGGATGAGAGAACAGTGGAGAAGGAGAAGGAGGAGGGGAGAAGGGTGAGGGGCTCATATGGATGTGTGAAGATGGGGGTGGGAGGGAGAGATCTGAGAAGATCAGCAGCACAAGATGTAAAGTAGGAGTTGAACTTGGTGGCAACTGCTAGGGGATTGAATATTACAGTGGCAGTGTCATGGAGAACAGGGACAGAGGGAGAGGGATGTAAGGTGCCTGCCTGGCGCCATGGCTTGGAGGGACAGGGAGCGAATCCTCAGGATTGCCAGAGCAGCTGCACAGGGAAGGGAGCTGGATGTCATTTTCCACCTAGGGACAAATGACATGGCTAAGAAAGGGATTAGAGTAGTGCAGGAAGAGTCTGTGGAATTGGGGAGGGGCCTTAGACAAGTAGCACGCACAGTAACCTTCTCGGAGGTGCTGCCCATCTATGGGGTAGGAGAGGCTAGGGTTTTCCACACCATGGGATTCAATCAGTGGTTGAAAAACTGGTGCAGAGCTCAGGGATTTGGCTTCATTGGGGACTGGGGGTGCACCTGGAGTGATGCAAGCCTATACTGGCATGATGGGCTGCATCTGTCCAGGAGGGGAACCAGGATCCTAGGTGATAGGTTTAAATGCTTCATTGGCAAGCATTTAAACTATCCAAGGAGGAAAGCACTGGAAAGGAGCCCCCCCAAAAAAATGATGGTAGTAAGTGCAGTAAACACCAACATAGAGGTATCGATAGGGAGAAGGGCAGGGGTAAATGGGGAAAGTGACAAAGGCAAGAAGGATAGGGATGGGGCAAAAGGAGTAAGGCCATCAGGAAATGAAGGGTAATGAGTACCAATGCCCGTAGTCTGGGCAACAAGCTCCCTGAACTGGTGGCCTTGATGGAAGAGGGATGCCTGGATATCGTAGCAGTCACAGGAACATGGTACACAGAAAACCATGACTGGGGTGTTAACATACCAGGGTACATAACCGACAGGAGAGACAGGCAGGGGAGAAGAGGGGGAGGAGTAGCTCTCTATGTAAAGGAAGAGATTAAAGCAACTGAACAAAAGAGTAAACAGGGAGGAGAGGAGGCTCTGTGGGTCATCTTGGAGACTGGAAAAGGCACCACAATCCACATAGGGGTTGTGTACAGACCCCCGTGTAAGGGGAGAATGGACAAGATATGATAGAAGGCATTCTTAGGATGGCAAAGAAAGTGGAGATACTGTTGATGGGAGACCTGAATATGCCAGATGTTAACTGGAGCACATTTGCTGCAGCCACATCCAAGAGCAGGGCCATTCTCGATGCCCTACAGGTGGCAGGCCTCAGACAGCTAGTTTTGGAACCCACTCGTGAGGGAGAAATCTTAGTCCTTGTACTCTCAAATGGGGGCAGTGAGAGGATCTCAGATCTAGAAGTGGGTTGCCATCTGTTAACAAGTGACCATCAAACAGTGTGGGTCATGTTAAGCTCAGCTACAGAGTCAAGCCATACAAAAGTGCGGGTACTGGTCTTCAGGAGAGCTTACTTTGGCAAGATGGGAGAGTGCCTCAGAAAAGCACTAGCAAACAGGCTAGAAGGAGGGGTGGAGCAACAATGCAGAAGCATCAAAACTGCCATCACAGAGGCAACAAGCCTTTGTGTGAAACAAATAAACAAATCAAAACGAAAGAAAAAGCCACTATGGTTCTCAAAAGAGGTGGCTGGGAAAGTCAGGGAGAAAAAATATAGCATTCAGGAAGTATAAGGAAACACAGAAGGAGCAGGATAGAGAGCTGTACTAGTTAAGGCAGAAGGAAGCAGGGAGTGATGTCAGAATAGCAAAGGCCCAAACTGAGGAAAAGATAGCCAACTCGATTAAGAAGGGGGATACAACCTTTTATAGGTACATCAGAGAGCATAGAAAGACAAAGGGAGGGATAGTGAGGCTGAATAGAATGAACGGTGGGTGGGCAGAGGGGGACAGTGAAAAAGCAGGGATACTGAACAAATATTTCTGCTCAGTATTCACAAAAGAGGAGGGGGAAGTGCATAATCCAATTAACAGAAGCACTCTTGATAGGGGGGGTCTATCCCAGTCCTTTCACAGAAGAAAGGGTTCTGTAAGAACTCCTAAAACTGAAGGTGGACAAAGCAATGGGGCCTGATGGAATTCACCCCAGAATTCTAAAAGAATTAAGGGGAGAACTAGTGAACCCACTGACTACTCTTTTTAACAAATTAAGGGAGGATGGTGTGGTACCCGAGGACTGGAGGAAGGCGGATGTGATTCCCCTTCATAAAAGTGGGATCAAGACAGAGGCAGGAAACTACAGACCTGTCAGTTTGACCTCTGTGGTAGGGAAAGTGATGGAGTCACTTCTGAGGGAAAGAATTGTTGAGTACCTAGAGGCCAGTGGGGCACAGGACCCAAGGCAGCATGGGTTCACAGTGGGAAGGTCATGTCAGACAAATCTAATAGATTTCTTTGACTGGGTGACCAAAGTAGTAGACCAGGGAGGGGCTGTGGACATGGCCTACCTAAACTTTAGCAAGGCATTTGCCACAGTCCTACACAAAAGATTAACAGTCAAATTAACCAGCCTGGGAGTGGGTCCCAGGGTGGTAGCCTGGGTAAAACATTTGCTGGACAACAGAACACAGAAGGTAATTGTAAATGGAGTCCACTCTGAAGAAAAAGGGGTTACTAGTGGGGTACTGCAGGGTTCAGTACTGGGTCCAGTCCTTTTTAATGTCTTTGTAAGTGACATTGCAGATGGAATGGAAGAAAAAGTATGCCTCTTTGCAGATGACACAAAGATCTGCAACAGGGTTGATACACAAGGAGGCATGGAAAGGATGAGAAGGGACTTGACAAGGTTGGATGAATGGTCAGAAGTATGCCAGCTAGGATTCAATGCAAAGAAGTGCAAAATAATGCACCTGGGAAACAAGAACCCAGGGGAAGATTACACAATGGGGGGGAGATAGTAACAACAACAAAAAAGGAAAGATACCTGGGGGTAATCATATCAGATGATCTTAAGGTTAGCAAGCAATGTAAGAAGGCATTAGGGAGGGCTGGGAGTACACTGGGATGCATAGGGAGAGGCATCGCCAGAAGAAAACAGGAAGTTGTTATCCCTCTGTACAGACAGTTGGTGAGACCCCATCTGGAGTACTGCGTCCAGTTCTGGAGACCCCATCTCCGCAAGGGCATAGACAGGATAGAGGCAGTCTAGAGGAGGGCAACTAAAATGGTGCAGGGTCTGCAAGAGAAGCCATACAAGAAGAGACTAAAAGAGCATAATATGTATACCCTTGAGGTAAGAAGGGAGAGGGGGGACATGATAGAAACTTTTAAGTACCTCAGTGGAATCAGCAAAGTCCAAGATGGTAGCATCTTTCAGAAAAAGAGACACGCAAGAACAAGGGGACACAATTTAAAGATTGGGGGGGCTTTTCAGGGGCAATGTGAGGAAGTATTTTTTCACAAAAAGGGTAGTGGATGCATGGAACAGCCTTCCTGAGGAGGTTGTGGGGTCTAAAACTGTGGGAGAATTCAAGAATGCATGGGACAGACATAAGGCAATTCTTGTGGAGGGTAGGAAGAAATAGGCTGTTGGTTAACTAGGATTTGCGGCCTATCCTGTAGCTAGGGAAATGGGCAGACTAGGTGGGCCAAGTGGTCCTTATCTGCCGTCAAAGTCTATGTTTCTATGTAAGAGAAAAGGGCTCGAATCATTTTCCAGAATTTAGATGGGTGGATCCATTCACATATCTGGACTGTGTAGTACAGTATGGGCTGCACACCCATTGGCTCATGCTGTGGACCAATGGGCGTACAGTCCTACTATACAGTGTCAGTCAGCAAGCGGCTGGGCGGAAAACAGGTGGGGAGCTGCCACCCACTGCTGACCGTGGTGGAAGCGGGGCGGTGGGGCTCAGTGGGCAGGGGGGCACCGCTAGACCACCAGGGTTGGTTTGGTGTGGCATTATTTTGTACTGACACCCATGATTGGGCTGCAAGCATTCCACTGGACCACCAGGAATATGGGACGTGTTTATATTCTACATGTGCTCGCTATCGGGCTGCGAGTGGTCCACTGGACCACCAGGGATATAGGACTGCTTTTATTTTAACATATGCCAGCGATCAGGCTCCGAGCGGTCCTCTGGACCACCAGGGATATAGGACTGCTTTTATTTTAAAGTAATGCCCGTGATCGGGCATGGGGAGCCACCACCATGAAGAGGTGCAGCCGAGCTCAGGTGGCCACCCACAGTGGCAACTGCGTGTTGCGCCCTGCAATACAGCAGCTCACCTCAGGTGTGGCCACTGCTCACCCACTTACTCACCTGTGTGCAGCGCGGTAGGGTTGTACATGGCGGCTCAGTACATTCCGGCTGAATATCGGAATGTGGAGATACATGGTCACGCCCCATCTGTGCTGCATACATTACTGATGTGCTCTGGGGCATCAGGATTTGTGCCAGGCTCAATCCCCATTTGGAAATATCGTGCTGGGGTGCATCAGTGGGTTGCGCATGGTACAACTGTGTTGCACCATGCGCAGCTCTTCTGAATATCCCAGCCTTATTGTTAAAGGAAGTAGCAAATTAGGGAAATGTGTAGATACATTGTAAAGAAGGTAGAATACAGAACTAATGAGCAACTAAAAAATTTACTGGCCCCAGTATTCAAACTGCACACAGAAAGGGCACAAGTGGTTGCTCCATGCAACTGAGTTGCGTTGTAGAGCAAAAGTGCTATATTCAAATGAGAGGCACTACCACACATCTTGTCAGATTATGGTGTGGCACAAATGGGAGCCACCGACGATGATCTGGTGCACTGGACTACCATGGATACTGGAATGGGTGTTTTAACTAGGTGATCAGGTTTGGGGATGGGGGGTTACACTAGACTATCAGGGATATGAGGGATGGAATTTATTTGTATTCACAAACGGGGATGGGAGGGGGTTACCACTGGACTACCCGGGATACAAGGGGATATTTTATTACATTCATGAACGGGGATGGGAGAGGAGTACCACTAGACTACCAGGATTGTTCGGGGATATTATTACAGATATGACTGGGGTTTGGGAAGGGAGGGGTGCCACTAGACTACCAGGGCTATGGGGGGGTTACTTCTTTTTTGAAGATTGGGGCTGGGACGGGGAGGTAGCCACTCAGGGGCTGGAAGCTGCTGCATTGTGCTGTGCAGTAAAGCAGTCCACCTATGGGTGGCTATGACTTAAATCTGGTTTTCCAGGCATAACTTTGTGTGGAACATCTCTGAGATGTGTGGGCAGCTGCACCACACATCTTGGCTGAATATTGCCATGTGCCACATATGCAGGGGAATGCCCACTCCAGATGAGCTGCCTACATTATCTTTGTACTATAGCATATCCAGAATTGCACAATGCATCCTCACCTTTTGAATATGGCCCAGGGGTGCAATTTGGAGATATGCCAGCGCAACTCAGTAGTGCTAGGCTCATCCCCTTTGAATACCTAGGCCACAATATACATTAGGTTGAGCTACAAAAACTTCAGTCCATACAGTTTGAAAAATACACTACCAGCAAAAGTGGGTTAGATAGAATAAGGTTTAGCTACAAGATCTTTAGTTCATACTGTTTGAAAAATACACTACCAACAAAAATGGCTTACATAGTTGGGATTTTATGAAGGATGAATATTATAGGGGCCTGCTAGAACGCCTATAGTTAGGGTTGAGTAGCCTGTTTAATGTTAAACCTCAAATCTGCACATTAATCTTTTACTCCGTTTGATGAAATGAGCTGAAATTTGTATGTGTTTTCTTGGAGGAAAGGTCTTGATGTGGGGAAATTTTTGTGAAGGCAGCTTATGCAGTTTTTAAAATACACATGTCATTCCTAGAAAAAAACTAACTTTTTCCTATATGTCACGTTTTTATTTTGTTCTCACCTATAGCCAACATGGAATGGTATTTTTTCCATAAACTTGCAGGGGACATGTGTCATGTCCCGATGTAGTGCCTTTGACAAGTCTGGTAAAAAAATATCAAATGGTTCCCGAGTCATAAGTGTTTTAATTTTAATGTTTTCTGACCTGTGCATGTGCAGTAGGGTTTTAAAGATAATGTTCTGCAGCAAGAGTAAAAATTTGATGCTGCAAATCCTGGTATTTTTTTTCATACCACAGAACTGGCAGGGCACCAAACATATTTTGTGCTGTGTCAACCATCATTTTGTTCATTTCTTCCATGGACTGACAAAAACTGCTGAGATTTCTAAAAACAAACATCAGAACTTAGCTATATGATTTTTTGGCACCAAAATCCTGGGTGCCCAGCTTAGTGAAAGGAATGCTTTCCCTGCATTCTCTGTATGAGATCACTGGGAATTTCTTGACTTCTACAGCCTCAGCTGAAGTCATGCTGCTGGCTGCAGTGTTAGCTGTGAGCCATCCTTTTCATTGGTGTCTAGTGGCACCTCCACACCCATCGATCACTGTCTATGTAAACAAAATAACTATATTCCCTGATGTCTAGGAGCCCTCCATCCTCTGATCACCATCTCTTAATTTTTATTTTAGTCCCTCACCCAACAGCCTGCTGTTTGATAGTGCTGACATCGGGGGCCCAATCCCCATGTCAGCATTACAAGCCCCCCACAGCAGTGTGGGATACTGGGGAGCCCACCCCCAGTGTCCTGAAATATTTATTTGCTTGTATCCTGTAAAAAGAAAAGTCTCCAGACATCTTTTTTTAACCTGAAAAAAGAAAATGGTCCCTTGTTGTTCCCGCCATCCCCTCCCTTGTCCCAACTCCCCCACATAGTACCCACCACCCAACACCCCCTTATCCTATATTTACCACCGGAGGATGTAGGCTATGATCTTCTGTGGACCGAGACATGTCTGCACTATTCAAAGCCGAACTGTGAACTGAGAAATCAAGGTAAGCACTGTCTAATTTATTTCAATGGTATTTTGAACTTATGTTCATAATTTTGCAATTTTGGGTTTTCCTTTCACCAAATTTTCAACATGGCCTTTTGGGGACCCCACCTCATGAACACTGGCACTGTCATTGCATTAATTGAGCCTGGATGGTGATTTATGGTGGCTGAGTGAAATCACCTTTTTGGAACAAATAATGAAATTTCACCACAGAGTGACCATGAGGTAGGGTCCCAAAAAGGCCATGTTGAAAATCTGGTGAAACAGTTCCTGAAAATGACTGAGTTATGTGCATTCATCAAAATATTTATTTATTTATTTATTTATTTATTTAGCTTTTGTTGACCGGGTAAGTGCACTAGACAAATCCTGCCTATTTTCAGGCACGACCCGGGGGAGGGGGATACAGATGAATGCCAACTGACCTTGAACCAGATTAAGCTGTTGGTGGTATTTTTTTTTTTTAGTGAATGAGGGAAATTTGGCCAGGACACCGGGGAAATTCCCCTACTCTTTTCGATAAGTGCCATGGGATCTTTAACATCCACCTGAACTACCACCAATCCAGGCAGATGGGACCTCGGTTTTAACGTCTCATCCGAAAGACGGCACCTCAGAAATGCAGCACCCCTCTCATGCTGCATTACAGTGTCAGTACTGGGATATTAACCCAAGTGCCAGATGTGGGAACTGAACCCATAGCCCTCTGATCTCCCGGCCTCAGAGGTGAGTGTGCTACCTACTGAGCCACTGACACTGCTATATTTCTATGCATATACAACATTTTGGTAATTTTCAATATTTTTACTCCAAATTTTCAACATAGCCATTTTTTCATACTACCTCATGAACAGTACAGGTGTTATTTTTCACATACTGTCCAAAATATGTTTTTGCACCTATGGTGCAAAATAGTGTTTTTGTACAGATTCAAACATTTTCACCTTTGGGGTTTCTGAGGTGAGGTTATGTTTAATTTTTTTTATTTAACAGACTTTAGGATTACAACCTTTGAATAAGGGACTCATTTACAAAGGCTACACGTCAGAAAAGCAAACATAAACACTTAATACATATAGACATAGAATGGCAGCTACAATTTACAGTTTGCTTAGTTATACAATATTGCAGAATCAAGATCAGCTATACATTTCATTGAACGTGTTACCAAGAGTGGTATTTTACAGTTTTCAAGAGAACAATAAGTTTGCTGATAGAGGGATGGAGTAACAGGTTTGATATTTACAGCAAAGTAGAGAATTAGACAGATACCTTGTGAGTGAAGGCAAAGGAGGCATTGTTAATAGGTAATATTTGGTAGCCCTATCAGTAGGAGCTCAGTAGCAGGGTGGTCCTGTGAGATGATACATAGATGACCCAGCACTAGCTGGTACATTAGCAGTGCCGTGAAGCAAGAATGTGCTCTTTGAGGGCTGACTTGAAAGGTCCTAATTTGGAGATGTAGGAGGCATCAAAGGGATTTCTTTGTACAAGGCTGGGGCCCTGTGTGGGAATGACTTTTGGGCTAAGGAGATTCTAACCCTCGGCATGGACCACACCTGTCGGTTTGCAGTGCAGGTGTTCACTGAGGTGTGGGAGGATAGAAAAGAGGCAGAAACCCCCAAGGGGGTAAGCCCCAGGTGTATTTTCTTTGTGAGGAGACATGTTTGATAAAATAGCCTTTCATCCAGGGTAAAGAGATTTGTCAGGGCATATAGGGTACAGGCATGGGTACACTTGTCTGTCCTGGTGAGGAGTCTGCATGCTTTGTTTATGGCAAGGTGGATTTTGTTAAGGGCTGTGTGGTCAGCAACCAAGTAGATAGTGAGCCCATAATCAACTAGGGAGAGGACTGAGGAGGTGACAGCCAGATTAAGGGCATCCAGAGGTAGGCAATCCTTGTGCCGATACAATAGGCCTATACGGATATTTATAGCTGATAATAGAGTGTCAGTTTGTGAATGGAAGGAGAGGCTGGAATCAAATGTAAGGCCCAAGTATTTATATGTATGGACCTGTTCTAGAGCAAGGAGAGTGGGAGAGGATTGTTAGTTGTGCATTCTTGGCCTTATTCTGTCGATGGGTAAAGAGCATAGTTTTATATTTAGATTACATAGATTATACAGAGCATAAAGACAATTAGTCCGTGAGCTCTCGAGCAACATTTTACTTATACCCATTAATATTTTTATTTAAGAGATATTATCTAACTGTGTTTTAAATTCCTGCATTGTACTACTCTCCACGATCTCTCCTGGTAGCATGTTCCAAACTTCCGTCACCCTGTTATTTAGCCAGTTATAGTTATAAGAAGACTACAATATGTTGAAATTTTGGGGTCAAAATATGAAACAATGACAAAGTATAATCTTACTAGTATGATTCATATAAGACTAGTTTCATACAAAGAGGTTCTTAAATTAATCTGCAACCTCAAGAAACATGGTTTCACCTGGCCATGACTCCCTTGAGCCCCTATTCTTGAAATGGGGAGCCCCTGCACTGGCCTTCCCAGTCAGGGATCTAATCAACAGGTCCTTCCTTGAGGGAAAAGTTCCTACCAAATGGAAATAAGCCTTGGTCATCCCAATTCACAAGGGGGTATCAACCTTATCAGTTTAAAATTACAGACCCATCTCCATACTTTGTCACCTAGCAAAAGCACAAGAATGAATTCTTTACAACCAGTGACAGGATAATCTTGAACTACACCAACTCCCATCCCTTTGCAAACATGGATTCCATAAAAATCATAGCACACTCTCTGCCTTATCAAGCTCACCTCAGACATCCAACTCACCTTCGACCAGGGCCAAGCAACTGGGGCCATCTTTGTGTACCTCACTAAAGCCTCCAATTTGGTGAACCATGATCTGCTATTACAAAATTTAACTTCTCTGGGGATTCAAAACTATCTCAAAGGTTATTCTCAAAGTGTTAGGTGGTCCAATTGCCACTTGTCCTTCAGAACCATCTCCCATGGAGTTCCCCACGGCTCTATCTTGGGATCACTTTTTTTCTCACTATTTATTAATGAGCTGCCAAATGCCTGTGGTGGAGCATCAGTTCAGCTTTACGCAGATGATGCCATCATATACAGGTCCTCTGCTGATTTCTCTTGGCTCAGTCATCACTTGAACTCTGATTTCTATAAACTGGAGATGTGGTTCCTGTCAAATAAACCACTCCTGAATACCAAAAAAAAATGAATTATATGCTCTTTCTCCTGCATACTCACCGAACTGATGGCACATCCCAGCTTACCATCTCCACCTGCAATGGTGAACCCCTTGAACTGGTACACTCTTTTAAATATCTTGGCATCCTGCTTGACCCAAGCCTCTCCTTTGAGGGGCATGTGAACCAAACTGTCTCAACTCTCCACCAGAAGCTGGGCCTACTCTAATGGCTCCACTCCCTTCTGTTGTTAGCATCTTGCCTACAAATTGGCACAGCTTCCCTCCTACCCCTTTGTCTTTATGGATCCCCCTATTCTTGTCACTAAAGACCTCCCTGATGAATCAACTAAAGCAATTATATTACAGAATAAGACGGTTTGCTTTAGAAGCCTCCCCATGGCAACATCACTGCACTGCACTCACATCTCTGGGGGGGCTACAGCTAGAACATAAATTCCAGTATACCTCCCTCTGCCTTACCTATAAGCTCACCCACCTTTACACTCCTCCAAGTCCATTGGATATTGTGGTGAGAAAAGCAGCCTGCCAAACTCTACACTCCTCCTCTCTTCCCCTATTAACTGTGCCATCTACATGCCTAGCTGCAAATAGGATATCTTTTGCCTTTGCTGCTCCCTGGGTCAGGAATTCCCTCTCTCCATATATTGTCTCTTGCACTTCCCTCCACAGTTTCAAAAGTGCCCTGCTCTACCACCTTTATGGCCAAGGAACATGCACCTGCTTTACCTAAGTAGCTCTGTCCTTTACATACTTATGGCAGTCCCTCCTGGTGAGCCTTCTACCTCAACCAATGGTACTGCCTAGATATGAGTGGCACTTTTGCATTGCACTTGACTGTCTAATCTAATATTATTATGTTTCCTCTCTACTGTGCATAATCTACTATATATTAAGTATAGTAAGTTGGTAATAATCTTTGCTTGTATCAGCCTTGTTCTCCACCTTCCTCTACCCTCAAATCCTGGAAATCTATGTTTTTGTATATAATTTATAGCATAGTTTTGCAAGGTACTGTGCTTTATGAACTTATCTTTGTATCTCTCTTTTGATACCAGTGCTGTTTTTGATTGTACTGGTCATTATTTACATTGATGTATGCCTCTTTAATCTGTATTCCTTCATGCAAGAGTCTATGTATTGTATGTTCTTGGCTGTGTTTATACATTTGTATTCCTCCTCTCTTGTACCCTCCACTGAAAAAGAGGCCGCATGGTCTCAGTGGGATTACCCAGTTAGCAAAATTCAAATAAATAAATAAATAAGTTATGTCCATTTGTTGTAAGTTCACTACACTCACTCATAAGTTTGAAACTTTGAAATATTTTTACCCCAGATTTTCCACATAGCCTTCTTATTACCCCACCTCATGAATGTCATGGCTGTCATTTCTCAAATCCTGCCCAAAATGTGTTTCCACACCTGTGGCTCAGAATGGCATTGTAGCTGCACAGAATTACATTTTGGTGGGGATTAAAACATTTTCTGTGCTGGGTACATGAGGTGGAGTAATACAATGGCTATGCTGATAATTTGGTCACTGTTGTCCTAGAAATGAAAGCACAGGACCCAGAGCTCCATGGACTTCCACAGCTACATACATATGTGCATCTATGGAGGGGAGGGCCATGCGCTCTCACAGGCAAATAAGGATATGATTATACAATCTCAAAAAGTAAGGAAATAAATTGCAAAAAACTGCAGTAATGCTGTATTTAGGGTTACAGCCACAAAAGTAGGTAAAAATGATGTTAGGGTTTCTAAACCAAACACCCTACCCCCATGCTGTGCACACCAACAGGTGTTGGGGTGTGCCTTGGGGTTGTCAGCCCTAATGTTCACTCCATTCTTCTATACTGTACCTATCTTAGCTTATTTAATTATGGAATGGGGTGAGCATTTGGGTAAATGACCCCAAGGCACACTAGATTTCTGTTGGTGTGCACGGCTTCGGCGTGGGGTGTTAGGTTTTGCAACCCTAACACATTTCCCTACTTTTGTGGCTGTAACCCTAACTAGAACACTAATGCAGTTCTTTGCAATTTATATATACTATTGGGGTGGGTAATGCCCCTATAGTTAGGGGTGAATAGCCTGTTCATTGTTAAACCACAAACATTGCACATTAATATCTCTGGCTCTATTTGATTAAAAGAGCTGAATTTGTGTATGTGTTGTCTAGGAGGCAAGGTCTTGCTCTATGGACATTTTTTAAGTTGGCAACCTGTGTGAGTTCTGAGATGTACAAGTGTCATTTTTAGCAAATGTCTTAACTTTTTTCCTATTGTTAACACAGTTTTTTTGTTCTCACCTACAGCCTACATGAAATAAAGAATGTTTCTTCCAAACTTGCAGGGGACATGAGTCATGTTCCAAGATAGTGCCTTTGACAGGTCTGGTGAAAAAATATTAAAGGGTTCCTAAGTTATAAGTCCAAAATGTATTGTTTTCCAACCTGTGCATGCACAGTATGGTTTTTCAGATAATGTTCTACAGCAAAAGTAAAAATTTAATGCTGCAAATACTTGTTTTTGCTTTTGCATCACTTATTTGGCAGGGCACCAAACATTTTTCTTGCCTTGCCAACTGCCATGTCAATTTTTTCCACTAACTTACAAACATGGAATATATATATAAAAATGCTGCAATTTTTAAAAAACAAACATCATTACCTATAGTGGTTGTTAAGAAAAGTTTCCCAGTAACTCATCATTCCTCAGCAGTAGCAGCATTCACAGCATTATGCCAAGCAGTGCAGAGGAATGCCTCATTAAGGGGTTGGTAATGCCTCAAGTGTGCCGAGTTCTAAATTAATTTACTTTCCAGCATTAACAACTTAAATGTGCCAGGTGACACTGTTTTTAGTTAGCTATATATGTGTCATTTGTAATTTGCCTCCAGATGTCCCCACAGTCCACATTATGAGGTCCATGTTTATGTCAGTGTTTTTGAGTTCCCAAATTTAAATATTCATTGAGTTGTGGTGCGTGATGGTGATCTGCATTTTGTGTGGCTGCAGGCTATACTTGAATGATGGTAAAATAATTTCAGCTTCTTTCACATAGTGTTACAGTGACAACTTGTCATTGAAAATGCACTGATATTGCCATCCCCATTCTATATGTGCTTGGCTTGGTTATGTCCTCATCTCCACAATGCCATTTGATTGGATCTGGAATATTTGATTTACCAGCATACAATATGATTTCAGTAATTAAAGTAATGAAACTGCTTAGTGTTCATTCCATATGGGTTTTCTCTTACAACAGTATGCCTGTTTTTGAATTAAAAGGAAAAAAAAGTGATGCCCCATTTCATTGCTGAGAGCTGTTCCCAACCCCCACCCCCAAATACATGCACACTTGCTACCAAATCACCACTCTCACTTGATTTTTTATGTCTTTGCAAAGCAGGAACACAGTAATAAAGCCCAGTCCAGCAATGTTTTGTTCAATAAACTATAGTTTGTTTGTTTTTCTGCAATTTCATAATTTACTTTCTATGTACTGTACCTGCGATATGCTTGATTTTCTGCACATCCCCGATACTGCTCACATAGGAGGAGATACAGTATGCAAGTGACTGCTGACTCTGGCTTCAATCATTTTTTTTGTCAACTATAATTGCTTGATTGCAAGTGTAGAGGAAATATTTTCCTGCATTTCTTTCCTGTTGTCAGAATCGTATATGTTGTATAGTCAATTTTATAAGTAAACAGTCATTAAAATACCCCACGCTAACCACCCATTTTGTAAAAACATGGTGTGAAAAAGTTGTTTTGTGGATTTGAGTAGCTCCAATGAATATAAACAGGTTTGCATATCAAAATTACATGTATATTCATCTCAATTACTGGCTACCCTAAATCACCACATGTATTCAGATAAAAATGGGTGGTACATGCATTTTTTTTAATTAGTCTACATTTATAATTTCTGTTTTTTTATTAATCATTTTGCCCTGTATTATAATTTAGGTACAATTAATTCTTTGTAGCCTTTGCTCCTTTGTTGTTTTGCTTAGGGGATCGCTAGACAATTTACAAATGGCAGGTTGACAAATATGCAGGTTACCTCATCTGCTTCAAATTCTTGGCACCAGACCTACTGCAAACCTCTTATTGAAATTGCTGAATTTGTTTAAAAACAGTAAGGCAAGTTTTAAATGGGTATTATTGTTTAATTAATTGTGTTTGCAATTATTAAATAATTATATGTGTTAGAGATATCTGAATTCTCACTTGTACTGATTACTGTAGTAATTCTCGACTAATATATCAGTCTGCTGCACAGCAAGGGTTAATTTAGTTTATAATTCTGACTATCAGTCAGGTTGAATGTGTGACAGATTAGATAGCGACTATTGGCAGACTTGAGAATGCAGCTGCTAAAGTCTTCATACTAAGGTTCATACTAAGGTCATAGAAAGAACAAGAAGGTGTTTGCCCATGACGCTCTTATACTAAACCAAGTTATAATATTTATTTTATTTTATTTAGTTTTTGTTGACCGGGTAAGTACACTAGACAAATCCTATTTTCAGGCATGACCCGGGGGAAGGGGGATACAGATGAATGCCAACTGACCTTGAACCAAATTAAGCTGTTTTTGGAATTCTTAATGAATGAGGGAAATTTGGCCAGGACACAGGGGAAATTCCCTTACTCTTTTTGAGAAGTGCCATGGGATCTTTAACATCCACCTGAACTACCACCAATCCAGGCAGATGGGACTTCAGTTTAACATCTCATCTGAAAGACGGCACCTCAGAAGTGCAGCACCCCTCTCATGCTACACTACAGTATAAGTACTGGGATATTAACCTAAGTGCCAGATGTGGGAACTGAACTCACAGCCCTCTGATCTTCCAGCCTCAGAGGTGAGTGTGCTACCTACTGAGCCACTGACACTGGCAATATGAAAGATTGAAACCTGAAATTATGAATCTGTCAAGTTTATATTTAAATATGTCCTTAGTTTCACTGATAATCACATCCACAGGAAGTTTATTCCATGGGCCCACAGTTCTAAGTGTGAAAAAATACTGACGACTAGTATGTTTAAATGGCTTCCTTACTAATTGTAAGGAATTACCTCTAACATTGTGGGTAAGATCTTTAAATTGTAAACCTAACTCCGTCTTAAGATAGGGGTCCTGAATAATGTCAAACAGGAGTAATAAATCACCTCTTAAATGGCAAGTGGATAAAGACATAAGTTTTAATGTAGATAATCTATTATTATAAGTTGCATTTTTTTAAACCTGAAATTCTCTTTGTGTAACATCTTTGAACCTTCTCGAGTGAATGACCTATAGTTTTTTTATACGGGCACCACAGCTGGGCCGCATATTCAAGATGTGGCCTAATGTAGGATCTGTACAAGGGCATTAATACCTCAGATTTATGTGATTTAATATTATGCAAGATAGACCATAAAATCCCATTAGATTTTGGGATAACACCTTTAATGTGTTTGTTATATGACATGTCTTCTGAAATAGTGATTCCCAAATCTTTCTCATCAGAAGTACTAAGAAGTATTGAACCATCCAGATGATACTTATACTGGGGGCTGTTTATTCCCAAATGCATAACTTTACATTTATTAGGATTTAATATCATACCCCACTTGTTTGCCCAACATGTAATATAATCCAAATCTTTTTGAATATCTAAACCTTGAGATATGTCTTTACATGGGCCACCTATTTTCACATAGTCAGCATATTCAATGGTAAAAGACAGCCAGTCCTGTGTCTTATTGGCAATAAATGCCTGAAACAAGCATGGGCCCAACACTGAGCCCTGAGCAACACCACTAGTAACTTCACCCTCCTCAGAATAGATGCCATTAATAACAAGCCTTTGTGTTCTATCTTGCAACCAATTTCTGATCCAATTGACAGTATGACTATTTATGTTGATATTATGAATTTTTATAATAAGTGCTTTGTGGGGCAAAACATCAAATGCATCACAAGGTATATTATGATCTAGAGAAACATTAATATTCTCATAGAAACATAACAGATTAGCAAGACAACTTCAACCTCTTTTAAAGCCGTGTTGCTCTAAGTCTTGACTATTTAACGTTGGTGTTAAGATATCATTAATTAAACTCTAGTAAGACTTCACATACAGTGGAAGTCAATCTTATAGGGCGATAATTCTCCCAATTATTTATTAACCCTTTTTTATATATTGGAATGACATTTTCCCCTTTCCAATCTGCAGGGACATCATTTTCTACCAAAAACTTTTCAAATATAATTTTTAATGGGAGGGAAAAGTGTTTGGCTAACAAAAACAGTAAATGCCCAGCAATGTTATCTTGGCCAGGTGAATATTTACCCTTAAGAGTAAGAAGTTTATCTAATATCAGATTTTCTTGAAATGTTATGACGGTATCTTCAATTGAATTAATACTACATGCAAAGTCATTATTACTTTTATCAAATACATTACAAAACTCACAGTTAAATAAATCTGCCATTTATTTAGGATTGTGTACCAAAACTGTATTCTGCAAAATTGGACCTACTTGACACACAGCCTTTTTTTTTTTGAATCGATATATGCATAGAAATCTTTGCTATTATATTTATTTGCATTTTTGCAAGTTTATATTCCCACTTTGATTTTGCCTTTTTGACGGAGGATTTACATTTGGACTGAATAGTTAGATAAGCATTCCAATTAGTGCTTGATTTATTCTTTAAATAATTATTATATTTCCTTCATTTTAGTTTTATTAATCTTTTAATCAATGGATTTAACCATCTAGGTGAGCATTTAAAATGACAGACTTTGGGGTTAACGGGAATGAATGTGTCTCTTATATTGCATATGATTGTTTTAAATACAGACCAACTATTTTCTGAATTTAAATTTGAAAAAAATGGACTGCCAATTAACTTCCTTAATAAACATTTCTATGGAGGCCCGATCAGCCTTATTATATAAATAAATTGTTGTATTATTACATATAGTTACATATGATTTATTTATAGTGAACAAGATAGTATTGTCATCACTGCCAGAAATTTGGTCAGTAATTTTGAAATCAACTATTGGTAGAATATTGCTACACATAACAAGGTCTAAAATTATATCTGCCCTGGTCAGCTTAGATACATGTTGTATAAGATCCAGCTCAAGACTTGTATAAAGGAATTTCTTGCCTTTACTACTAGAGGCTGTACTATCCTGTCAATTTATATCTCTTAGATTAAAGTCACCAGTTATGACACTATGTCCAAATTCACTAGCCTGCTAGAATTCAGACAAAATGGCATCAAGTACACATATTGGTGAATTGGGTGGATAGTAGCAACTGCCAAATATAATTAAATTGTCTTATTTATTTATTTTATTTATTTAGTGAATTTTGATGACCATCTTGATTCAAGAATACTTTGATCCAAATTCTCTCAGTGGCTATATCATGTGTTTTTTATAATATTTGTTATATCCAAACTTCAAAGTATATTTTATAAATAAAGAAATGCCTCCTCCCTTCCTGTTCTATCTATTAAGTTTGTACACTTTAAAGTCAGGTAAATAACAATCCCACAAAGCCTTATCATCACCCCATGTCTCACATATTGAAACTATATCTGTACTCTCATGTGAAACTCTCAATTGGAGATTGTCCATTTTTTTGACAAAGGCATCTACCGTTGAAACTTAGAACTTGTATTTTTTTTGTAAAGAAGTTTGTACTATCCACTAATTTATGAGACAAGGACAGCATCTTCAACCCCCCCCCCATTATCTAGTTTAAACTGTTATTAATAATTGTCAATAATTGTTTGCTCAAAAAAGCATTGCCACACCAGCTTAAGTGTAGTCCATCCCAGCTAAATAAATTATCTCTTCCAACTAAGTCTTCCCAATGGGTAATGCAGCTAAAGTCTTGTGAAAGCTACCATTGATGAAACCAGTTATGAATACATTTGATTTTCTGATTTAGCATTTGTGAAAAATTAGGGATTGGAAGGATTTCTGAGATGTAAATTGTACATCCAATTTCTACAAGTTTATTAGTTATCCCCACAAATGCAGACTTAATATCATGTATAGAGTCCTGATAAATATTGACTCCAGCATGTATAATTGCAATGGGGTTAGTTCCACAATCCTTCATTATGTTACCCAACACAGATGAAATATCTATTAACTTGGCACCTCCCAAACTAATACAGGTTCTATTAAATTTGTCTGGGTTACAGATGGCCCTGTCCAGATGTTTATTCATTGAATCACCTATTACCAGTACCTGTCTAGGTGGGGAGTCAATAATCAATGGGACATCAATATTTTGAGTGGGAATATTAATTTATTATGCATAGTGTCAGTCACAAGATCATTCAAAGGGTGATCATCAATTAAGACATCTTGCTGTAAAGAAGGGATAATTAAGGATTGTACATTTAAAGTCCCTTCTTGATTACCATCAAATGACACAAGAGGTGAATCACATAAGGTAGATTACTGGCATAGAAGGGGATTAAAACAATCATATCTATTGGATAATTGGATGTTGTGTTATTCAGCCTTTCTTCCTTTTTTAAAACACCTAGAGCTTTGTACCTTAGTCCACATGTTATTATAGTTATCCTCCAAGCTGTCATCCTCCCTAGATCTTTTCTTGCTGACTTCCTTTGTGGCAGTGGGTGGATTAATATATGGGGGCTGAGATCTTGGGGTGCAGATCATCTGATAATTATTTACAGACATATTTATGGGTGTTGTAGTTGACAGAGTTAATGGTAATAACATGTCACCACTGTTGTTAATTGTCTGAAAATTATTATCAGGTACTGGGGTGGGTATGGAATCACCAGAACCCTGATGTGTGTCACAATTGTTAGTATGATGCTGGTTATTCAATGTAAAGAACCTCTCATCATTTTTTGCTGACTGACTTCTAATTGAATTAATCGTGTGAAAAATAAACTCATTTTGTGCTTAAGTTCCAAGTTTTCTAAACATTCATCACACTGAAACTGCTGGATTGGAACCTCCCCTGTAATTACTGCAAACATTTTACACAAACTACATTGTAGCCCAGTACTCAACAGGTAGTTATACAAGTGACATTATTAGTTTAATTTTGCCATGGTGAAGCAATAATGCTTTCATTTTATTTGATGTATGTATCCAGACAAAATAGCACACACTCACATTTGACACAAATTGCTGTACTCAAGTTTACAAGGGATCAACTTTCAAGCCAAGATATAGCCTTCTATGACTCACTCAATGCACTAGTCTCCACACAGAAAAAAAAAACACATGCTCACCTAACTCTCATCAGTGAGAGACGGATGTTACACGGATGTAAATTGCCAGTTCACAACTCCCTGCATGCACTAAAATGCCTAAACCAGAGATTTAATCTACCTTCAGGTATGGTATCTCTAAGTATACAGATATCTACATGCCACTGGTACTAGTAAATATTAAACAGTTGCTTAGTAGAATTGCAATAGTCAGGAAACGTTATATACAGGTCTGTCTCTAACTGAACAGACCTATACCTAACAGCAGTGAATCTATCAGGGATTTATATATGTCAGCTGGAAATCTATACAACCTTGTATTCCGCTTCTCATGCTAAACATGTGAAACACATGTGGGGACACGCGTGTCTTTGCACATGTCTTCACGCATGCCAAGCGCTCGCGCCATGCCTGAGCTTGCCTTGCTCACTGCAGGGCAAGCTTTATAGCAGCTCCAAAACCAGAAGAGTGTCTGTGGGATTGCAGCGCACATGTTCAACACACTGCCCAATTCAAACAAAGGGATTTAAAAGTAATCACCACCATAGTGGTTCTAAAATGTGCAGAGTACCTGCCAGTCTGTTAGAAAATTATAGACAGTAGTGTCCTTCTACCTATAAACAGAACAGGGCTCACACAGTATTTCACATAAATTATATCACACAAGCACAATCAGAGCAGGGTCTGTTTCAGAGCAGATATCCTGTGTAGAACAATGTCTCACACAGAAGTTTTCTTTTAAATGCTCACGCTCGCTGCAGGGCTAGCTTTATAGCAGCTCCAAAACTGGAAATGTGTCCATGGGATTGCGGGGCACTTGCTCAACACACTGCCCAAATCAAGCAAAGGGATTTAAAAGTAATAACCACCAGAGTGGTTTTAAAATGTGCAGAGTACCTGCAAGCCTGGTAAACAATTATGGACAGTAGTGTCCTTCTACCCGTAAACAGAATGAGGCTCACACAGTATTTTACAAAAATTATATCATACAAGCACAATCAGAGCAGGGTCTATTTCAGAGCAGATATCATGTGCAGAGCAATGTCTCACACAGAGGTTTTCTTTCAATATGTCTTGTTTCTTTTGGAACATCCTTACACACACCTGTCATTTCTGGGTCTGGTAATCGAGTCGCATTCCTCATCTTTACTGCTCTGCTTCTGGCACAATCAAAATTACAGATCTCGCACTGTAAACTGGTTTTCTTAATTAAATCAAATAAAATGGAAAATGCAGTTTCAAGCTGGCTGTTGTTTTTGTGTGTGTGTGTGTGTGTGTATTTGTGTGTGTGTGGTGGGAGGGAGTCCAAAAAAAAACCTCTTAACTATCCTGGCCATAACATAGCTGAAGGACAGTGCAGACTTGCATACTGCGATGTGCATCATCAGTTGCACACTTGCCTATCTGAACTCCAGGTTACCCAATCTTATTGGATTTCCCCTAAGCAGTTCCAATAAACATTATTGGTAATTTATTGAAAATGTCACAAGCAGATCAATGATAAACAAATCAGTATGCCTTCTCCATATCAAAAGAAGTTATTTTCTGCTTATTTTCAGGTTGCCGCTCAAAGTATTTACCCCCATTAATTATTCTGCATACTTCCTATGCACTCCTCACCTCTACAAGACCCCATTATGATTATTAGCATGACCTTCCTTTTCAAATTCTTTGTTTCATCTGTATAAAAATCTAGGTAATGTTCCTTCATATACCACCTTATATTAAAACAACTCCCCAACTATTCCACAACCCCTTGTTCCCCTCCAGAGAATTCATACTTATTGTCCTTCTCATTAGCAATTAACTGTGACACATCTGCAGTTGCAAGGTACCAAATCTCTGCCTGCATGTTCGAACGTTGATCTTTTGCTCCGCTTACTAAAACATCTGCTAATGGGGCCTGGTACAAAAGCTTGTGCACTGTAACAGCTCTGGAAATTTTTTGTGTTAGCAGAATCAAAGCCATCACAATCAGCAACCCTCCCCCCACAAAAAGAGCAAAGTTATATATCTCGTTCACAGGAAAACCAGATCTGTTCAGATTACTAGACAACACCAGTTTGTTTGAATATGTAGTGCTATTGACATGAGCGTTGGTAAATCAGGGAACAAGTTATTTCTTCTATTAAATAAGGAGCATGCTAAAACAAGTGGATCATATTGCTTCAGTGACCATCAAAATATTGCATCTGGATGGCTTGGTGACCTGAGTTCTAAAACAGTAGATTAAGTCTTGTGATAGGAGCTAGGATTCTAAAATAGTGAAGTTGTGGTTGTTTAGGACAACAGTTCTGACTCTGAACAAAATTACTTTTTGCATTTCTATGGTAACTAACTAGTGCCATTTACTCTGGGACACACATGTAGCCCGTACTGCACAATTAAATTTCCACCGACATATGCTTCAAGAACACTGCTATCATGGCAATGTCACACTTCTTTCTATATCAATTTTTCTTCAGCACTGCAGCTGATACCATCTGTGAATCCAACCCGACTGGACCTGCTTATTTTCAGGTTGCCGCTCAAAGCCTATTTCACATCATGGACTCCTCATGGTTTGAGAATATCATGCTGGTTTTGAAGCTGGTGAACACTTTTGGGTTCCCACAGGTTTCAAGATGGGTGCGCTTCCAGCAACTCTGGTGGTGCAATGTGGGAAGGGGGCTTGCACACTTCTCTGTAACACATCAAACAGAGTTTGGATGTGGATTTACAATCCAAACATCACCAGTACCTGTGCACTTACAAATAGAATAGAGCAGATGATCACAAAAACAAATAGGAACCTCTAGGGATGTGTCTGTTTGCTGAAGGGAAAACAAAGGAAGAATAGAAGCAAAGTGGTTGAGGCAGTTGACCATGTGAGTGCTCGCAGAAGGCAGGAGAGGAAACACTGAGCATGGTGGGAGGTCCTGTAGCAGTGGGGGACTGAATTCAGGATGAAAGCCAACTTATAAGGAGCTGAAAAACTAAAAATAAAAGAAATCACACAAAGGACGACAAAGTAGGTATACCATAAACTTTATTCAAATATCGAAACTGATTCCAAATGATCCACAGGGTAAATGATTTGAGGGAAAATGTGACAGTGCCTCTTTAACAAACTGCACAGACATGCAATGTTGCTTTGGGATTTTTTTTTGCCTGTGGCCTGGTGCACAGAGGGCAGATTAGCCTTCAGATCTGCCAAACTGCAGTAGGCACCAAAACAATTAGCCAATACATTTTATGTTGAAGAGACATGAATGGGTGATTACGATAACATATGGCACCTAACTGGGAATAGCAAAATGTAAATAATCATGGAAACTCTTCTGGGGACAGCCACAGTGTACATAAATCAGGGTCAGAAATAACTGCCACCAAAATGTTCAATTCCTGGCATAATGACAAAAAGTTCCACCTCAGGTGTGTGGAGCTATTTTCATATAAGTATAAAAATGAATGTGTTGCTGTCTGCACCTTTTGTCATCAGAAAATGAGCAGGGGAAAAGCCTTGAATACAAGCCAACTATGAACATATCAATTAGGTGGAAGCAACTGGGAAACTTGTCAAGATGGAGGGGGAATACTGCATGTACAGTAGCTGGTGGGACCATTCATGCCACTCAATAGAACAATCTCTGAGACATCAACCATGTATGAGGCAGACACTGGTTGCCATCACTGGAAGTGGGCAAGGGCAACCCCAAACCATATAATGCCTGCAGTGGTACAGTGGTTGTACAGTGTGAGCTGGTATCTCAGACATAGTGATAACTGAGGTGATTTCTTTCCCTGCACTAGTACCAAAAGCTGTGCTGCTAAACTATCTGATTGTAGGGACTATACAGGAGAGGAGAAAAAGTACTGTGTCTCCATAAGTTTGCATTTGGCTTTGGGGTTGCAGCTTTCACGTCTTACAATACTGTACATACATGTATGAGACCCAGAATGATTTGTAACAGAAAGCCCCCACCCAGCATGAAAGTCCTTCAAAAGACCCGTGTACTAAAAAAAAAAAAAATAAACTTTTAAATCTTACATTCTAGTACATGAGATGAAGATATAGAGCACACTCATCTGAATAATTCAATTTACAGCGCATATATTTTTCAGTTTGGGTTCAAGTAAAACATCCTCACAAGCTCCCCCCACCCCACCCCCACATAGCATCAGAAGTAGCAGGTAATAAAAATTGGCTAAAAAATATTATTCATAGCAAGTCCCACAGCCAAATCCTGTGCACCCTTCTTCATTCAGGTAAATACAGTATGAATGAAAACACATCCTCCTCGAGTAGTAACACCTGATTGGCTGACTGTTGGCCAGTCAGGTGTTATTACCACAGGAGGACTTCTTTTAAATCATAGTTAACAGATTCTTCAGACCAACTACATCAGCATGGAATTTTTGTTATGTTGGGGGCAGGAATCGTACATGGCCATTATGTGAACAAAATACCCAGTCCCTGATCCCCTGCTCTCTTACCCCACAATGTCAAAAATACTTTCCATATTGTAGTGTCCCTCCCCAGTCCCCAATCACCTGCTCTCCCACCCATTAAAAAAAATATTTCCATAGCAAATGTCCCCCCTATCCCCTGCTCTCCCACCCATTAATGAAAAAAATTCTATAACATATGGTCTCTCCCCAGTACCCGAGCCCCTGCATTCCAACCCCGTTACAATATATATGCATACCTGCTATGGGACAACAGCTGCAAAAAATTATGTTATATTAGCCTAAGTAATATAGATAAATAATATCCTAAAACAGGTCTAATAGCTGTATGGTTAAAGAAATATGTGCATACAATGAAAATGACTTGATTCACACCATATTCACAACTGCCACAGCAGGACTCAATCCCTTCTCTGCTACCATTGGAGATTAAGTCTCAGTGTTAGCAGCTGTCAATTTGATGGTGTGATGGCATGCATCATTGTCCTTGTAAAGAAAAATGTGTATTTTCTTGGGAGGGGTACCTTGTTATGGTGATCAGCTGTTCTGCCAACAACAATGTCTCCTGCTAGGATGACAAGCACTGCAAGGAACAGAACAGCCAGGTTATATTATTGGAGGTGCACAGCACACTGCACTGAATCGTACCTGGCTATCATGTGAACAAAATACCCAGTCTCTGATCCCCTGCTCTCTCACCCCGTAATGTCAAAAATACTTTCCATAATACTTTCCATATTGTAGTATCCCTCCCCAACCCCCAATCACATGCTCTCCCACCTGAAACAAAAATCCATAGCGAAGATTCCGCCCTGATACCCGGCTCTCTCACCCATTAATGAAAAAAAATTCTATAACATAGGGTCTATCCCCAGTACCCAATCCCCTGCTTTCCGGCCCCATTACAATACATATGCATACCTGCAATGGTACAACAGCTGCAAAAAATTAGGTTATATTAGCCTAAGTAATATAAATAAATAATAACCTAAAACAGGTCTAATAGCTGTATGGTTAAAGAAATATGTGCATACAATGAAAATGACTTGATTCACACCAAATTGACAACTGCCACAGCGAGACTCAATTTCTTCTCTGCTGCCATAGGAGATTGAGTCTCACTGTTAGAAGCTGTCAATATGATGGTGTGATGTCACGCTTCATTGTCCTTGTAAAGAAAAATGTGTATTATTTGGGGAGGGGTACCTTGTTATGGTGATCAGCTGTTCTGCCAAAAACAATGTCTCCTGCTAGGATGACAAGCACTGCAAGGGATGGAACAGCCAGGTAATATTATTGCAGGTGCCCAGCACACTGCACAAGAAGCTGGAGTTGGTTTCCTTTGACTGAAATCACATAATCTCTGGTTTCTCCAGTCTACAGATCTGAGGTTTTTTTTTTTTTGGCTGAGGGCTTCAACGGCACAAACAACACTTAGTTCTCATGTAAGCAAATCAGTTATCCAACTTAAGACTTTTTGGGTCACCACTGAAAAACATGAACTTGTGTCCCTTAGAACTGATCATTTTACCAAATAATAAAAATCACTATATTTTAGCATACTTGTTGTGAGCACTGAGTGTCTGCACTACATAAAATGAAATGCTAACAGTGACTGTATTTTTTTTTACTGAACAAGTAAACCTAATAGGGACAGAAACAACACTTCCCCAGGCTCTCCCTGTCTATTATTTGAAAGAAGCCTGAACAGTGCCAAAAGGGATTAGTGAAGGGATACAGACACTACCCGTCCCCCACAGGAATTAATGCTTTCTTAAGGACAGTGAACCTGAAAGGATTAGATTACAGGAAAAAATAAATCACCCATCCCCCAGCCCCCAACTCATTTTTATGCACTCATCCTGCCAACCATCTAAGTCTCTTGGTCTGTGTAAGTAGACAGCGATTTTCTATTAAAGAGACTCATTCTGGAGAATGTAATAAAGCATAGATGCTTTTATTTTATTTAACACTGCCTTTCTTTTTTTTTGTACATTCTCTTTATTCTCCTGGAGGCCTAGGTGTGACACATTGCTTTACTGCCAGTCTGCGAGAGGGGGGCAGATGGACAGAAGGTCAGAGAAGGGGAGATAGGGGAGCTAAGCATGTGGCTCAGAGGCTGGTGCCAGAAAAAAGGACACAAATTTGTAGGTAACTGGCCACAGTTTTTGGAGCAAAAGTTCTTTAAATTCAATGGACTGCATCTGACTAAGGAGGGAGTCAGTGCATTGGGGCAGAAGTTTGATGTCTTTGCAGAATATTTAAACTAGCAAATGGGGAGAGTATTATTGAATATTATTGGTATTGATGGTACTCCTGTCCTAATCACTGACTCCATCAAATACCTTGGGGTGACACTTGACCCCCAGCTTGACCTTGGGCATCATATCCAAAATGTATGCAGAGCTGTCAACTGCAAACTGGGTCTGGCCTACAGAGCGAAGAACAATCTTACCTCTGTTGCTCGCCTTGCACTGGCCAGAGGTGTGTTTTTTCCTTCTCTCTGCTATGGACTCATCCTGTTTGCACGCACCTCCAAAGTTCACCTTTCTAGGTGGAATATAGCCTATTATAACATTTGCTGCTTTACACTTGCTTCCCCTGGCCTCACCCACCACTGTGACCTGTATAACAAACTTGACTGGCTCTCCCCACCCAACCACATGGATTTTGTCTTGGGCAGCTTCACGGGAAAGGTTCTCAGAACTAGCACCCCCCCCAGACTGACTGAGCTCCTCAAACTGGGTGCCTCTTCTTCTTACTTCTTTGGGTCATTGGGACCTGCTTTCAAAGTTCCTGCCACTCAAACTCAAATGGGGGACAGGTATTTTGTTTCATGTGCTGCCAGAGTATGAAATTCCTTTCCCACCCAGGTCTGCTCCTCCCCTCCTCCCACTCATGCCTTTGGAGCTCCATGTAGAATTACTTGAAGCTCTCTTCTGCATGTGGTTGTCCTAAACTGCCATAAGTAACCTTGGTCCCCTGCACTGGACTTACATGTCCTTCTTTTGGTACCCTTAAGCAGGTCCTGCTGATGCATCCTACCTGCTTGGGTTCTATTCTGTATATAATGTATTTACTCTCTGTTCCAGGCAATGCTTTGACTACAGCTCTGCTTTTGGAGCTCTGAGTTGTATAGAATTGTATAATACACTGTTCATAGTCTTGGTAACTCTATGTATATATTCTTCGTTCCTATTCTAACTGTGTTTACTAACCACTTGTGTTATGTTCATCTGGTTCTACCTGCTTCTGTGTAATGCCTAACTTGCATTATGTTGTCCTCTGTATGAACTTGTATTTCATTGTACTCTCCAGGGTCATACCTGAAAATAGGCAAGTGTCTTGTCTAGTGTACTTACCTGGTCAACAAAAGCTAAATAAATAAATAAATAAATAAATAAAATTAAGGGGGAATGTGAGAAAGTTCTTTTTCACAAAAAGGGTGGTGGATGCATGGAACAACCTACCTCAGGAAGTGGTGGATATGAATACAGTGCATGGCTTCAAACAGACATGGGTTAGCTATAAGGGAGGCAGGGTAGTACAGTGGTTTATGGCTTTGAGCTGCAAATCTGGAGATGTGAGTTTGAATGCCTCGGCCCCCACTTTTTTATTTATTTATTTATTTTTATTTATTTATTTTTTTATTTTAGCTTTTGTTGACCGGGTAAGTGCGCTAGACAAATCCTGCCTATTTTCAGGCACAACCCGGGGGAGGGGGATACAGATGAATGCCAACTGACCTTGAACTAGATTAAGCTGTTGGTGGTATTTTTACTGAATGAGGGGAAATTTAGCCAGGACACCGGGGAAATTCCCCTACTCTTTTCGATAAGTGCGATGGGATCTTTAACATCCACCTGAACTACCACCAATCCAGGCAGATGGGACCTCGGGGATACTGTGCGACCCTGAGCAAGTCACTTAACTTCACTGTGCTCCCAGGTTGCACATGTAAACAAGCTTTCAGCTTAGTGTGTCTCTCCTGGTTAAAAATTGGGAAAAAAGGGAGCAGTAAAGATGTGTATGAATAGATAGGCCATTGACAGAGTACAGGCCTATGGCACATTCATAACGTGGAAAAAATGGGCAGACTGGATGGGCCTTGCGGTCATTATCTGCTGTCAACATCTATGTTTCTATGCTGTACTGTAGTAGTTGTGGAAGGATGACTGATTTTTATTAAATGGAGTGCTTTGTGAACACTAATGACATGCAGTAGGTGAATGCTGCAACTTGTTGCTCAATACAACATGAGAGAGGGGAGAGAGAGAGAGAGAGAGATTAATTTGTTGTCTGATACAATAACACACAGGCAGCACTTTTCTGGGGGTACTTTGACAGCCTGCATATATTTCTGACTATGAAATGGCAAGTTGCAAAGTTCAAATTTATAATTTTGTTATTTTAAAGCAACTGAACAATACTTGCAAGAAGTTAAAAAATCAGTGGGCAGGAAACTACATGTACTAGTGATAATACACACACACATCTTTAATGCATAAACAACATAAACTGAATTAGCATCATGAATCACTAAAAAAAGTTAGGGCTACATTCTTAACATGAGCTACTGTATGAGTCAATAAGGGACCGGACAATTCAGTGAGGGAAATGAAGAACAGCAGTTACTGCTGCATTTAGCTGAATGGGGCAATTTACGCTTTTCACACACCTATTGTTTCAGCCTCTGTGTCAGCATGTGTTATGCTGGGATAGCACTCCATGCCTTTAAACAACTAAGAACTAACATTAACCAGCATAACATGAGCCGTGGAGTTCCTTATTATAACTGTAGAAAGGATCTTTTAGAATAAATTTGTTGACAAATAAAAAAAAAATCCTCTCACTACTTAAAAATGGGCGGGTGAGTGATCGATATCAAATTAGATCATATCAGGACAAATTAGGACAGGACACAGTTCAATATTTTTTTAACACCATCAGCTTTTATGAAAGGCAGCCTGCTTATGAGTTGTCAAGAGATTTTTTTTTTTAAATCTCTCTGCAGTCCTCACTACTAGTTCAGGTGCTACAAGCACATTTTCTTTACATAGTTACATACTGTGGCTGTGGCAGTATCAGTGTTCAGGGAAGGGATCTACTAGACTACCAGGGAAAGTCAATTTTTATTACTATCTGATGGGCCAACATCGGGGATTGGGGGGGTTGGCTACACTACAAGTGATTTTTTTTTAATGACATTATGTACTATTGTTGGGGCAGCATCGGGTATGGGAATCCACTTGACTAACAGATAAGCTTTGGTACATCCAGCAGACCTGGGTTTGATTCCCACAACTGCCCCTTGCATACTGTGTGACTTGTATGTGAGTCAGTAATAGAGATATGGAGCTAGTGTGTATAATAGCAAACCAGGGAAGCCAATCAAGTAAATTTAACAAGTACTGCTGGTTGTGGCACAGGATTGCCAATACTCACTTCTAGAGCAAAACTGTTTGTAGTTACCATAGGCATAGTAGTAGAAAAAAATAATTGTAGTAAATTATGACTAAGCTGTTTCAGAAGTGAAAATTATTATAATTTCCTAACGATCAGGATAGTACTCATGCAACTTTCATGGATCAGGATTTGAACCTTGGGAGTGGACAGAAGTTTCATTACAAAGGGGGACATAACGAATATTTGATCAAACTAACTCTTACAATATTCTGAGTGTACAGCATGCAAATCACAACACCGCCAAGTGCAGTCATTAATCCTAGGAATGAACTGCGTTTTGGGGGAAAAAATTCATCCTTTTCAATACTCTATATGCTACGTTGCGATGCAGTTTGTCCCCCCTTTTATTGGTTTTTACTTGTGCAGATATTTTTTTCTAGTAACCAGAACATTGCCATTAAAAAAATGAAAATCATTGCAAGTGGTGATCTGACCTCTGTGCAGTGACTTTTTGTTATTAAAACAAAAATGATGCCAAGGGGACTCTCTATCCCTTGTACTGACTTGGTAAATGCTCAGCTTCAGTGCAGAGCATCTTTTGTACATAGCCAATATAAACTGAGTTAGTATCATGAATCATTAAAAAAGGTAGGGCTACATTCTTAACATGAGCTATTAGTCAGTAAGGTGCCTGACAATTCAGTGAGGGAAATGAAGAAAAGCAGTTACTGCTGCATTTAGCTGAATGGGGCAATTTGCACCTTTTCACACACCTATTGTTTCGGTCTCTGAGTCAGCATGTGTTATGCTGGGATAGCACTCCCTGCTTTTAAACAACTAAGAATTGATATTAACCAGCATAACATGAGCTGTGGAGTTCCTTATAATAATTGTAGAAAGGATCTTTTAGAATAAATTAGTTGATAAATGAAAAAAGTCCTCTCGCTATTTAAAAATGGGGCGGGTGAGTGATCGATATAAAATTAGACCAGATCAGAACAAATTAGGACAAGACACAGTTCAATATTTTTTTAACACCATCAGCTTTTATGAAAGGCAGCTTGCTTATGAGTCATGAAGAGATTTTTTTTTAAATCTCTCTGCAGTCCTCACTACTAGTTCTGTTGCTACAAGTAAAGTTTTTTTTTTTAACTTAATTACATACTGTGGCTGTGGCAGCATCAGTGTTCAGGGAAGGGATCTAATAGACTACCAGGGAAAGTCATTTTTATTACTATCTGATAGGCCAGCATTGGGGATGGGGGGGGGGTTTGGCAACTCTACACATGAACATTTTTTTTAATGACATTGTGTACTATTGTTGGGGCAGCATCGGGGATGGGGGTCCAGTTGACTAACTGATAAGCTTGTTACATCCAGCAGACCTGAGTCTGATTCCCACAACTGCCACTTGCATACTATGTGACTTGTATGTGAGTCAGTAATAGAGATATGGAGCTAGTGTGTATAATAGCAAACCAGGGAAGCCAATCAAGAAAGTATAAATTTCCTAACGATCAGGAAAGTACTCATGCAACTTTCCTGGATCAGGGTTTGAACCTTGGGAGTGGAAAGAAGTTTCATTACAAAGGGGGCACAACAAATATTTGATCAAACTTACTCTTACAGTATTTTGAGTGTACAGCATGCCAATCACAACACCGCCAAGTGAAGTCATTAATCCCGGGAATATACTGCATTTCACAATTTTTTTGTCATCCTTTTCACTACTGTATATGCTACATTGCAATGCAGTCTACCCCCCCAACACTTTTTGGTTTTCACTTGTGCTGATCTTTTTTTCTAGTAACCAGAAAATTGCCATTACAAAATGAAATTCATTTCACCAACGAGGAAACTTGTCTTCAGAGAATGCATAAATGGCATAGTTCTTATTCTGCACAAGTAAACACAACAAAAAAGGGACAGACCACATCGCAATGCAGCATACTGTATATTGAAAGGATGAAAACAACTGCAAAATGCAACACATCTGGTAGTTGCTGAAGTTGCTATGCACTTCGGCACATTTACTAAATTACTCATAAAATGGAACCTGGCCTTATGGTCTTAGTCCTTTTTGTAGGTACTGCCCAAGTTTAGGGACAATACTAATTTGCATTCTTCTTTGCATGTGCCAATATTTATATAAACAAAATGTACACGGGTGGGTGATGTGCAAACAATCAAACAGGGGGGCATTTCTTGAACTCCCTATTGCACCATCAACAGTGCAAAAATCAAAGGACCATGTGGAGACTTACAAGATTCATCTGGCATTTCATGTGCACCAAACATTTTGAACGAATAACATTTTACAACTGTGCATCTGCCACTGCTGTGTCCTATACTCAGTTGTGACCTGTAAAGCAAGCCACTAAATGCTACAGTAGTTATACAGAACATGCACCCTTTGAATTACAGAAGACTATGTGTAGCCCGATTCAAAGTGTTCTTGGAAGTAGTATTACAAATACATATTGTTATTGCTCTAAGGCACTATATTTAAAACAAAATTAGTAATCATTCCACAAACAAGCAGTAGAAATACTCTCTGTGCTATAGCTTTACCAATCCATTATGTTCTATGTCAAGCATCTGTATTGATATCACCATAGCACAACCGAACCACACAGGATAGAAAGGGAAAAAATATGACACTTTGGAATACAATAGGAGAGAATAGGGTTATTTCTCCACCTTGTCTATCTTTTCAATCCAGCCTAACAGTAGATTATTGCCCTCCATAGACTTGCAGTATCCTACATGTTTTTATTGTCTCATCATGTTTCGGTCATGCCCGCTATATCAGGTCCCATAGTTTCAAAGATTACCTGCAAATCATCTTCAATTATCTAGACTGTGTACTTCATTAGTCACCCTTTCAATTGCTGTTATGGACATTTGCAGCTTTTCCTCATAGTTTCATCTGATTTCTGATTTGTATATTTACAAAACCATACTTTACTTCTTGTTATAAAATATGGTATGCTCACTTGTTTCCTGCTGTACTGTATCACAGGACTTGTCTTTCCCTGTTGTCCCCCTGACAGTTAAAATTTTGTCACAAAGCTACAGTATGGCAATTTTCTTTAGTCAGTAGGCTGGCTGCTCTTTTGTTCAAATGTAGACCATCTTTTCTGTAAATACCTTGATGTCCTAAAAAGCTTCCCCAGTTTCTAGAGAAATAGTATTTTTCCTACTAGCACCAATCCCTCAGGCCCCTCTTTATTCACCCTATCCATGCCGTGGCTGATTGCAAACAGGGTAGGTGAGGCAATTGACTCATAGGGAGCATGGAAATGGGACCAGGCAATTGTATTGGCTTTTTTTTCTGGCATAATTCTCAGAACAGTAACGAGTGAAGGGGTGGCTAGCACCTAGAGGGAGGAAGTGAGAAGGATAATTGAAATAGTACCAGAATGGGGAATGGGGAAAGGAGGAGCAATCAGTCAACCAATTAAAAGAAATACAGACAGAGTGGTGAAATAATGAAAAAACAGGAAAGGGGACATGAGAACCAGGGCACATACTGTATATTTTCAAAACTCACTTTTGAAGTGCATGGCCATAAAGGAACAGTAAATTGATATACTGTAGAATCATAAGCTAGAAATACAAAACCGTGACAGAAATTAACATACAGTTTGATTGTTTTCATTAAGCAGTGCCCCTGGACCGAAACCTGATGCAATCTGCAGGCTGTTTCTGTGGGAGTAGGCTATTTACACTTTAGGTTGGGAATATCCCTGTGACAGCTCATGATGCCATCTTGTGGATGTGTGAAGAAGAACATTACTAGGAAACCTTTCTATAACAACCACTGTAGCTAAACAGGACCCGTTTAACTAGATTTTGATGTTTGTTTATTGATATTATGGCCACAAATATGTTTTCTGGGCATCCCAAATCCCAGGTGCACTGCTTAACAAGAGAAGTCCTTCCTCCACATTCTCTGTATGAGAACAGTGGTCATTTCTTTAGTTCTGCAGCCCCAGCTGAACTTGTGCTGCTGGCTGCAGTGTGAACTGTGAGCCACCTTTTTCCCTTGTGTCTAGTGGCATCCCCCACCCTCTGATTGCTGTCCCTGTTATTTTATTCTCTGGTGTCTAGTGACACTCTCCCACCCTCTGATCACCATTCCCATAATTTGAATGTTATTTCCTGGTGTCTAGTGGCACCCCCCACCTGTCAATCATGGTTCCCATTATTTGAATGGTGTTCCCTGGTGTCTAGCTTCACACCCCCACCCACTGATTGCTGTCCCCATTATTTTATTCTCTGGTGTCTAGTGGTACCTGCCGCCCTCCAGTTGCCATCCCCATTATGCTGTTTGTTCACTGGTGTCTAGTGGTACCCCCACCCACTGATCGCGGTCTCCATTACGCTAGTTTTGTTCCCTGGTGTCTAGTGGCACCTCCTACTTCAGGCAAAAGCTGAAATGAAGAAAGTGGCCCCTCAATTATACTTTTTTTACCAAACCTGTAAAAAAAAGAAAATGGTCCTTTGCCAATCAGGCCCCAACCCCCCACTCAGCACCCACAACCCCATAATCCCCAGTACACCCCCACACACCTTCACTCACCTGAACAGGTCCCAGATTTGAGATCCACTCTCCAATTGAAGTCACATCCTGCTGCTGGAACAATCGACTGCAATATGAGAAACTAAGGTAAATGCAATTCAATGCATTTCAATGGGGTGTTCAACTTTGGTGCATAGCTTTGCCATTTTATTAAAATTTTAACCCCAAATTTTAAAAATGGCCTTTTGGGGACACCACCTCAAAAACAATCAGACTGTCGGTAAGTTTTTCAGCTGCATAGTAATCATTGTATCCTTTGTTCTCTCCCCATATAGGCCTCATGAGACCCCTCCTCACCATTAGACCACACACAGAGCTCAGGAGAGCACTGTTTAGCCCAGGGACCTGCCCAGAGGCTGCAAGAGGTAACTATCTCAGCCTCCTACTCAGCTTGTTTGTTGGGAGTGTTAGCCCAGCGACACTGCGCATCGACTGCCACACATACCCCAACCACCCTCCACCCAACGCTGGCCCTCAATTTAAGGACCACCCTGATCAGGTGACTTTCTGTCAGATTTTTACTAAGTCCCTAGTTTTCCATTTGCAAGATACACTATCTCCCCACTATAGGGCTTTCCATCCTCTCCTGCTCCCTGCCTCTCTAGACATACCCTCCTCTCACTACTCCCTGACACTCTAGGTTACCCTTCCTCTCTACTACTATCCTCCCTGATTCTCTACACACCCTGCTTGCTCCATAATCCCCCTCCTCCTCCTCTTCTCTGTCACACCTTTTCCTGTTCACCCCAGCTCTTCAGACTTGCAGCTCCACACAATGCCCTTCCTTTTGCCACCACTAGGAGTTGGTACAGAACCATCCTTTTACAGCCTGTCACCCACTCCTCAGGTGGCACCTCACATTGTATCCCTAGATCTCACCAGGCATCTCACAAGGTGTTCCCTTGGGTTTCAAACCTGGTACCTCCTGCACCAAAGTCTGTCACCCTACCACTGTGCTACAGAGACCACCACAAGGAAGGGTGTTAGTATGTTCCCTTTATACCTTCCCTGGGTTGGCTGCCTTGCTAATATGCTGGCTGGCCACACCAGCCCTCACAAACTTGTCATGCTACTGTTATTGACACTTACCATGCACTGCCAAGGACTCTCTGGCCCCTTCACCACCCACTCACTCCCTTTGCCAGAAATCCACCCTGTCCCCCACAACCAGTGGTGGAAGTAATGTGAAACTGTTACTGGATCAAGTGAACATAGTTCATTGAGAGTCATAGATCGTATGTTCTCAATGTCAGAGGTTGCCTATCTGAGAAGATCAAGCAGATCATCCCAATAATATTCAGCACAACTCAGCATTACAAACCATGATGCTGGTCCAAACTCTCTCAGCATGCACATTACCTCAGAGTGTCATCTGTACCAATATTCCTTAGTGCCACCCATGTTGGACAAAATGGAAGAAAGACTGATTTGCAGTGTTTCATCTTTGGTCTGTAACTTCTGTAGTAACTGTGCAGCTGTCATACTGTTGAATTCTGTACCAAGTGTCAATGTATGAGCAATACTAGCAGATAGGACACTGAGTTCACTTTCCCAAAGAAGGTGGAAGAGATCTGCAATGTTTCTTCAAAACTTGCCATCCTTATGTAGAACTCTTGAGGCCTTATAGTCTGCTCCTGGAACATGAACCTCTCAGTCATCTAATTGACCACCTGAGCCAAGTGGAAACAGATCAGGAAAACAATGAGCTTCAAGAGTGGCCTTCCATATACTTACAGGATTGCCCTCCACTTTTTTCATTTTATATCATTCAGTGTTATCCATTACTGGATCTTTGCCATGCAATGGGTGTATGGTGAATTGCTCATAGACATTCTGCACAGTTGCAATGTTAACCTTCTCCAGTATTGCTTTATCAGAGTTCTCCTCAGCCTTACCTGTGGAAAGACCAGCAAATGCATCAATGTCAATTTTACCATAAAAAAACATTATGCTTCTTAAGGTATCACAAAGCATGCTTTACCTTGTCAACATTGAGTATGTCCTGCCATATTGTTTTTGCCTTTGTTGGCACACCATTCACCAGGATGACAACACTATTGTCCTGAGAAATAGTGTTGAAGTTTTCTTGTAAAGGTAAAGGCAAATACTGTATACAATAGAACCTTTCAGAGACCGTAACAGTTCTTTGTTTGGCAGGTCTCATGTCTTTGTATTCAGCCTGATGATTGTTTGAAATAGCTTCATAGTCTGAATTAGAATCCTCTCAAACAAGTTCAAGGCAGCTATCTCAGGAGGAGTTAGTTCAACTTCCATTTTATTAAGAACAGACCGAGGAGGTAAAGTGTCACTCTTAATCTTGTTATAACAGTAAGAACAAAGTGAGACAGTTCCAACTTCTCCAAAGTCAGACTTGAAGAGAAGGTATGCATGAAGACTGTCCCACATTACATTCCAGTGTGGAATGTTCTGCAGGTCTATTGTGACACATAGGTGTTTGTAAAACTGGCGCTCACATGATAAGAAGATTAAATCAAATTTTTGCGTTTTGCTAATTTCAAATCTAGCAAACTGATGTCCAGAATTCTTCAGAAGCTGAGTTTCTTGCACCAGTGATATGTGCATTATTTTTTTTAACAATTTTTTATTATTTGATATGACACACACACATCATACAGTGACACACAAATGCCAGGCCAAACCGCAACAGTTGGAGATGCCAGGAGAGTACGGATAAAAATACAGTGCAAACAAATATCTATTGGTATTGACTAAAATGTACATACCAGGACAAAACAGACATCTAGTTAGGCATAGTTAACAAAGATTCGGCTGAGTCCCATGTGCCTCTAGGGCTTACGGTACTTGATTACATTAAGTAAAAAGCAAAACAAAATTAAACTAGATAATCCTGATGGATCTATTCCAATACCAGATTGCAATCATGTGTGTGCCTGTCTAAAATCCATGTGACCATATCAACTATACACAAAAAGGCAATCTTTCACTAGGTACGGAGCAATATAAAGGGACAGGCTGGGGCCAAGAGGAGAGGAGGCACCTCCTCCAGTGGAGGACAGGTATCCAGCCCAAAGATAATAATATGCTATGAGACAGGTCAAGTGGGGAGATTATGACAGAATTTAGACTGCAGGAAGGGTTGCCAACATTTCTCAAATTGGGCCATAGAGCCAACCTCAAAGCTGGAAATTCTTTCAGATGTACTCCCCTGGGCTAATGCCAGTAGAATATCTTGAAGGATGGTGTCACTGAAGATTTCCAATTCAGTAATATGAGCCATTTGTCTACAGCCCCAACTGCAGTAACCCACTTAGCCGCAGGGTTGCATTTGGACACATTAGGCTGCACGCAGCCTAGAAGCAGAAAGGGTGGATCTGGAATTATGTCTGGGAAAATTTGTTGGCACATGCCCTGAATCAATATCCAAAAGGAATGCAGGTTGAAGCAGTCCCAAAGAACATGAAACAAGTGTGCCCCAGAATTGCCACATCTCCAACAGGTGTTCTTAGAAAGAAGACCAATCTTCTAAAGCTTGGTTGGATCCCTATAGTATCTGTGACTGGTCTTATTCATAATAAGATGGGTGTGCCCATCCTGACAGGCCATATGCACTGTGATCCAGCCATGTTGCTACTGCCAATCAGAGATTGAGACCTGGAGGTCCCTTTCCCATTGTGCTTTAGCCCACTGGCTAGGGTCTACAGTAGCATCCATAAGAGCTGAATAAATCCCACTGGCCCTGCCCTTATTTTTATTCTCCCATACAACTAACGGGTGAGGTTGGTACTGCTCCCCAATCCAGTGGGACATTAGGCAAGTGAAGTATAGCACTCCTAATCTGAAGATATCTCAAGAAATGAGACTGGGGGTGACCATATCTGTCTTTTAATGATTCAAAGGTATCCAGTAAGACAGTATTGGGGAGTAATAAATCCTGGATCATAAAAATACCTTGGGCAATGTGTGCATTATGTTTGTGCGTTCACCAACAGTAACATTAGACCTCAATCTCTGGGTTGTTTGCAACTGTTTTATGAAGTCCATAAGTCCTTCCACATCTCCATCATCGACAAATGCTTGAAAGTGCATATAGTCTCAAATGACAGATCTCACTCAATATAATCTTTGTACAAATTTTTGAATGCCAGAGTTATGCACTGCCAGCATACAAAAGTGATGAAATGCACTGTCATTGTTCATACTCTCTAAGCATGTGAGGGAGTGACCCATTATGCCTGTGTGAGGCTGAATCTCACACTTGTCAATGATGTGAATTAGTGTATGTCTTTTAGATCTCTTTCTGGTTAGAAATGTTGAGAAGAGTGTTTCAATAGACATTACTGATTCTTCTTTAACATTGCATGTAGTGTCACATGTCCATTTCTTAGCTTACGACTTTGGGTTACTTGCAACCTATCAAACTTCATCGTCATTCTGCAACTCAAGGGTTTCATGAGATAGAACTAAGACATTCTGCACTTTTCCCTGTTCATCAATTGCTAAACTGATGTTTCTGTTGTGTGCATGGTATGTCTCTTACCAGAAGAATGCTTCTGAGTATTCTGAATGAAACCAGTCTTCTTGAAACACCACAGAGATATTTTGTCTGTTCAAGTGTTCAAAACACAATATTTTGTTTCAAATCTCCTCAATCTTTAAACTTAATTTATCAATAGCTGACATCATTTCAGCCCATAATGAATGGGAAACAAATTGCTAGAGCTACATTAACAAATCGTCTTACTCTCAAGCACAATTTCATTAATGTAACCTTACTACGCAGTTTGTTCCATTTGTGTCTCACTATTCTAGAGATCACATGGTCAATTTTAGCTCTATGGACAAGTTTTTGGAAAAAACTTGCTTTGCTGTGTTGTGCAGTAGCAGAACTGACACGTCCAGCATTTGTTTTCTGTCTCACAGAACTATGCTTTGTTGATGACAGTGCTGTACATTGTCTCTGCACTGTTCCTCTAGAAAGTCTACTGTTCATAGTTTTACTAGAGGAGATGTTGTCTTTGTTTAAATGTGTACGTTTTATTACATGTGTACTTGCAACAGAAGAAATGTTATTTTACTTCTGCCATGTTGTACCTTTACTGCTTACATGGCATGACGATGAAAAAGCAGTACACCTCGCACTTTTACTTTGCTCTTTAACTTTACAGCAAATGACCATGATGAAACAGGTGAAGTGTATGTTCAATCTCTTGTCTGATGTAGTCTCCTAAGAAAGAAAAAAGAAAACAGAAAGTAGTGTAAGAAAAATGTACTATAGGTTAATAAAAAACACATACTGCATAAACAATTGACAGCATACTACACTACAAAAAAATTCATTTGTTGATGCTAACATTTGTATTACAGTATGTGACCAGATTCACTAATTCTGTGTACCACAGTGTGATCTGAATATATGGTCAGATTGTCAAAAAGCTATGGTTGTTGAAAGATCACCTCTGACAAGTGCAGTGGCCCATGTATCAGATGATGTCCTGTCCCAGGGTGGTGGGGATGGAAGATACAGGTTTCTGGAGCACAAGGGATGGGAGGGTCTCGGCACCCAACTAAGGATCTAAAGTTCGAGCAGACTCGATAGACCGTAAGGCCTAATCTGCTGGCAAATAGTATGTTAGTATGTAAGTGCAGTGGCCCATGTATCTGCTTACAAGCAAGTTACAAGTTGCAGAATTTTTAAATGTTACTTGCTAAACGATTTCAGCCACTTATGTCAACCTATAATAATATCGGGATAGCAAGGGTACTGTTACTCAATGGAGATAGTGATAGTGATATGAGTGTGCGTGAAGGTGCTACTGGTATTTTTATTAGTGTCTGGGAGGTGTAATATTAGCAATGTTGGTTGATGTAATTACATATTTATATTAATTTGATGTTAATTGTGTGGGCAACTGAAGTTAAACAAAATTACATGAGTTGAACATACAACATTTGACATTTTTTGTCATGACCAAAGAATTTGTTGCCTCACAAATGATCCTTGTGATTAAAGATGGTCACAATCAAAAAATTTGTATGCTTAGGATCAAAGAACATGAAAACATAATAAAATAACACTAGACATTTAGCATAGTTACTGCTGTAGACAGGTCTTCTAAGGTATAAATAGGCATCTCTCTATATGGTGTGGTGAGAATGCCTAAAAAACAAATTTTTTTACAAATAATCATTTTAAATAGTTTAAATCTCATATTATTCTCATGAACAAAGAAATTGTCAGCTCACAAACAATCCTCGCGATCAATCCGGATGACAGTCAAAAATTTTGCTTGCTCAGGATCAGAGATTCAAAAGTACTGTTTTTGTTTCAAACATGATAAAATATTTTCATTTACGCTACATACAAGTTTAATAAGTCATGAAAACAGATATGCCCACACACACTATTGAAAGTTACTGATAAAAATGTTTATTTTATTTTGATTTACTTTCAAACTTCAAATCTTGCATTATCCTCATGATCAAAGAATTTGCAGGCTCGCGAATGATCCTCGGGGTCAAACCGAGTTGCGATCAAAGAATTTGCATGCTCACAATCAAAGATCATAAAAATATTCTTAGATTTTACAAAACGTACTAAAAATGATTATTTCTGTGATATTAATGGCTGATCAGCAGTGTAAAAGCTGTGGACTAGTGAGTATGTTTAAAAAATACAAATTATTACGTTTTTTTTAGAACTAGAGATGCTTCAGCAGCAAAGTCTCATGTTATTCTCATGATCAAATATTTTAAAGGGTCACGAAAGATTCTCACAGTCAAACCGAGTCGTGATCAAAGAATTTGAACGCTCACAATCAAAGATCGTCAAAATATTGTCATATTTTGTAAAACTTAATATAAATGATTATTCCAGTCATATTTATTTGGCATAGGTAGTAGAATGCCTCAGAAGTGCTCGGTTTGTTAAAAATTAACACATTCTAATGTTTTCGGCAACTTGTGAGGCTGTGAGAATGAAGTGTTGCGTTATTCTCATGATCAAAGATTTTGCATGCAGGCAAACAATCCTTGTGAACATTCTGAGTTGTGATCAAAGATATTGCAGTCTCATGAACAAAGAAACAGCTGACTTTATCATGTGACTTCTCTGAGCCAATAGAATCAAACAATAAAACTGGTGGGGCCATTTTGAGACTGATAGTCAAGCAGCAGCAACTCCAGAGATATACAGTGATTAATGATCACATTTCAAATATAGATTATTTTTATTACATTATTTGTTACTTTGAAAGCATATATGAAGCTTTTAAAGACCATAACAAGCACTGTTACATCTTATATGATGTTTTTTGCCAATCTGTTGTGATGTTTAGGTGTGAAAAATCAAATGTTTAATTTGGATTCATATTCTTTTTGAGTGTTAATTGTAGTTATCTTAGGAGTTTTACAGTGCAATTTATAATAAGTGGATGCTTATACTGCCCCAAGTTTGCTATTGCTTGCACCAGTTTTTCATTTTAAATGAGAGATTTGCCAACATTTAACACTTGTTGCATGAAAGGAGATCTAGTTCATTTTACTAGTAATGCAGTTTGTGCTACTTGCTTACTTATTGTCCAAGAATAGTACAACAGTTTGTTTATGTATGTGGTTATTTTAGCACATGTTCAATGCTAAGTGGGAATTACATTCTGTCCTGCCTAAGCTAATATGCTACTGACTCCTTGTCTGTTATTAGAGAGATTCAAACTTATTACTAGTTCACAAATATAATATTACTAATTCTCTATGAATACATAATAAGTACTACATAATCACAGCTGTAATAATAGTATACTGAGGGAATGAAAACAGATAGTAGACTTTTACACTGTTGAAGATTATATGTATGCGGTACATAGGTGTGCTTCCACTCATCACTCAAGCTGCTAGCTGACAAAGAGAGGGAGTTGAGCTTCACAGACCATAATGACTACTAAGTCTGACCAGTGGAAATTGGTCTTCTTGGCAAGTCATTAAGTGTGCACAATGATGAGCCAGTGTTCTCCCACCAAAAAAAAAAAAAAAGTTTAATAATCAAAATACCAATAGGAACAGCCTTTGCAGACATAACTAACTGTTTTAAGTTGTATGAGCCAATCTGGGATCAAAATATTACTTGTGATTGTTTTGACTGCATTTATGTTACTGATAGAAGTGAATGCTGGTCATTCTGCTGATTAGGCTTGGTAGTGTTTGGTAGGCAGACAGACACAACTCTGAGATTTCTTCATCTGAGTTTTTAGAGCTTTCTTACTCAGTATGGCAGAAAAAAATCAAGACCGAGTGTATGGATTGTGGGATCAAGTTTGGTGAGAAGGGCAGCAGCTTTCAGTAGAGGTAGTCATTTTAGCAATGATACATAGATACATAGATACATAGACAGTGTCGGCAGATAAGGGCCTATGGCCCACCTAGTCTGCCCATTTGAGCTTGTAAGTTCAGTTTGTTTTCCTAGAAGTCTATTTCCCCTTACCCCTGACCTCTAGAATTCCTTTATGTCTATCCCATGCATTCTTAAATCCCGTGATTGTTTCAGCCCCCACCACTTCCTCTGGCAGGGTGTTCCACTTGTCCACCACCTGCTCTGTGAAGAAATTCTTTCTCATGTTTCCTCTGAATCGTCCTCCTCCAACTTCATCCCATGCCCTCTAGTCCTGAAACATCTTTTCGCTTAAAATAGTGTTTTCCTGCACCCTGTTCCTCCCTGTAAGATACTTGTATGTCTCTATCATATCCCCTCTCCTCCTCTCCTCCAGGGAGTACATGTTCAGTTCCTTCAACCTGTCTTCATAGGACTTGTGATGCAACCCATGCACCATCTTTGTTGCCCTCCTCTGAACCTTCTCTACCCTGTCTATGTCCTTACGTAGGTATGGTCTCCAGAACTGTACACTGTACTCCAGGTGGGGCCTCACTAGTGTCTTGTATAGCGGAATTATGACCTCCCTTTTCCTGCTGGTGATGCCCCTGCTTATACATCCCAGCATCCTATTTGCTTTACCTGCTGCCTTGTCACACTGTTTCCCTACCTTGAGGTCATCAGAGATGATAACCCCAAGATCCCTTTCCTGCTTGGTGCATGCTATATCCTCACCCCCCAACTGATATATTGTGCCCAGGTTTTTGTGCCCCATATGCATTATCTTGCACTTCTTTGCATTGAATTTCAACTGCCAAACCCCTGACCATTCTTCAAGTTTCTGCAGGTCCCTTCTCATTCTGTCTACACCCTCTGGTGTGTCTACTCTGTTACAGAGCTTTGTGTCATCAGCGAACAGTGAAATTCTGCCTTCTATATCCTGTGCAATGTCACTGATGAAGATGTTGAATAGGACCGGCCCAGCACTGATCCTGTGGTACCCACTGGTCACTCTTCCTCTGTGGAGTGACAGCCATTTACCACCACCCTCTGTGTCCTGCCACCTAGCCAGTTACCTACCCACCACACTACTGTCCTGTCCACACCCATATTCCCCAGTTTGTGTAATAGTCTTCTATGTGGCACAGTGTCAAAGGCCTTGCTGAAGTCCAGATAGGCCATGTCCACTGCCCTCCCTGATCCACCTCCCTAGTCACCCAGTCAAAAAATTCAATGAGGTTGGTCTGACATGACCTCCCCCTGGTGAAACCATGCTGCCTTGGGTCCTGTAGTCCATTGACAACCAGATGTTCCACCAATCTCTCCTTCAGTAGTGCTTCCATGATCTTTCCACTACCGAGGTGAGGCTGACTGGTCTGTAGTTCTCTGCTTCCTCTTTGTTCCCACTTTTGTATAAGGGGACTACATCTGCTGTCCTCCAGTCTTTGGGTACCTCCCCTGTTTCCAGTGATTGGCTGAACAGGATAGCCAGAGGTTCAGCCACCACCTCTCTTAGTTCTTTAAGGACCCTGGGGTGCACCCCATCTGGCCCCATTGCTTTATCAGCTCTTATTACTTCCAGTTCCTTCAGGACCCTTTCTCGTGTAAAGGGACTTGTGTCCATTTCTGCACCATTCTCACCCCTTGTACTCCCTTCAGACCCATTACCCCCCTCTTCCTTAGTAAAGGCTGAGCAGAAATACCTGTTCAATATGTCAGCTTTACTGTTGTCATCCTCCATGCGGCTCCCATCCTCCCCCTTCAGTCTCACTATCCCTCCCTTTGTCCTTCTTTTTTCACTTATGTACCTGTAAAGGTTTTGTCCCTTTAACCACTGATTTTGCAATGTGTTCTTCTGTCTGAGCTTTGGCTTCCCTTACTGACTTCCCTGCCTCCTTTGTTTCTCCTGGTACTTCTCCCTATCCCTTCTGCCTGTGTCTTTTGTATTGCCTGAATGCAATCTTTTGGCTTTCACTTCTTTGCTACCTCTTTGGAAAACCATAATGGTCTCCTCTTTCTTTTCCTCTTGCTAACCTGCTTAATGCATAATTCTGTTGTTCTTATAATCCCCATTTTAAATACTGCCCACTGTTACTCAATCCCTGATTCCTGTCCCATTCCCCTTAATGCCTCTGTCAAGCATCTCCCATTTTCCCAAAGTCTGCCCCCCTAAAATCCAGGATACGTGTTTTGTGTGGTTTGGTTCTGCTCTTTCTGTGATTTCAAACCACAATGACTGGTGGTCACTGTTACCCAGGTGCTCCCCACTGTTACCCTCATCACACTGTCCCTGTTTGTGAGCACAAGGTCCAGTATTGCCTTCTGCCGAGTTGGTTCCATGACCAGTTGTGAGAAGGCACCCTGAAGGAGTCCAGGATAAATCTGCTCCTAGTTGATGCTGCTGCTGGGATGCTCCAGTCCACGTCTGGTATATTGAAGTCTCCAACCAGTACTACCTCACCCTTGTCTGCCATCCTTTGGATGGCTAGCATCAGCCCTATCTGTTTCTTCCTCCTGGGCTGGTGGTCTATAGACACACCTGTGCAGATGGCTGGCCCCATTTTCCTTTCCAGCTTAACCCACAGTATCTCTCCCCATTTTGCTCCTCCTGGATCTGTGTGGCCCTTATGTCATTTTTCACATACAGTGCCACTCCTCCTCCCTTCCTGCCTGCTCTGTCTCTTCTGAATATGTTGTAGCCAGGTATGGCCATCTCCCAGTCATGGTTATCATTACACCAGGTTTCAGTGATGGCCACAATGTCCAGGTCTGACTGTACCATGACAGCCTCCAGATCTTCCATCTTGTTGCTAAGGCTCCTGGAATTTGCACACATGGCTTGCAGCTACCTGGATGCTCAGTGTCTTGGTTTGGGAATGGTGGCATGAGGTGGGAGCAATTCATGCCTATCATGTACCACTTGTTGGAGACACACTGAGAATCAGACATACTCCTTATACATCTCAGAGGTAATGATTTGGGAAACAAAAGGGCTATTGATTTAATTAAAGCTGCACAGTTTGACTTGCAGCATATTATGAGTATGTTACCAGCTTGTAAAATTCTGTATTCAGATATTACACAGCGCATGGTCTGGAGAGGTGAGGATTGCTGTTCTGCACTTGAAAGATCATGCAGGAAGGTAAACATATAAATATCTGTATTCCTTCGTGCTATGGGAATGCATACCATTCGTCACCCCCATATTACATATTTTTTTATTTTTATTTATTTATTTCAATCTAGGATTACAATACCTTTGAGCCAAGACTCTTTTACAAAGGTTCCACATCAGCGTGTACAACAGTCATCATTTTTAGTTACAAACATAAAGTCACTGACTTACAGACATGTAATAACCAGTACAAAGACTTGAGCTATGAGCAAGACAAGGGAGGGGTCGCTGGGGAGAAGTGAGGGTAGGAGATGAGGGGGTAGGAGGTGCAGGGGTAAGGGGAAGTATGGAAGGTGGGTGGGGCAGGGGCAGGAGTGGAGATACGGAGGGAGGTTGGCGAGGGTGGGAGACAGTGCAGCCAGGAGGCCTTGTCGAGGGAATATGCCAGGTAAGGTGTTAGGGGTGCAAAGACTGATTGCAAGTGCTGGGTGCTGGGGCATGTGCAGGTGGAACGGTGGAAATGTTAAGATGGGCAATCGCAGGATACAAGCAGTGAGAGGCACAGCTTGGACTTGAAAAGGCCGAGTGTTGGAGCGGTCACTATGTCGCTGCCAAGAGAGTTGAGCCAGTTGGATGCCCGATAGGCAAATTATCTTTGTCCTTGGGTCGTGCAACATCATGGGATATGTAGTAGATGGGAATTGGATCTCCTTGTAGTGACTTTCCTATGTCTAGGCTTAAGGAAGGCACAGACACCAGGTGGGGCAAGTCTCATTATGATTTTCTTGGCCGTGATGCAGGTTTGGTATTTTATGCATTTGTCCAGTTGAAGCCTTCCAGATTGGGAATAAAGGTCACAAGTGTGGGTATGGCGATGTGAGCCAGTGATGAGATGACAGGCCTTATTCAGGGAGGTCATGATACATTTGAGAGCAGTGGTAGTTGCAGACCCATATATGATAAGACCATAGTCTATGATGCTGACGATGGAGCTTTGGATGGCCACTGACAGTGCTTCTGGGGTTAGGTGTTTCCTGTGCCAGAATAATATGCCTAACCTCGCATTGGCAAACTTTGCCAAATTGCTAATATGGGCACCGTATGAGAGGTGGGGATCAAGGGTGATGCCAAGGTACTTGAACGATTGTGTTTACTCTAGGATGGCTCCTTGTTCGGTTGCAATGGAGAGGTGGAGTTGTTTGTTTTTGTTGTGGGGCTGCAAAAGACCATAGACTTGTTTTTTTTTCTGATTGAGAAGCAGTTTATGATTTAGGAATCAGGATTCAATGGAGGAGAAGGCCCGCTGAAGTTTATTTTGTAATTGGTTTGGATCAGGGTCTGAGGTGAGGATCACAGCATAGTCAGCGTAGAGAATTATTTGTTCTGGGCAGCTGTCCAGTAGTGAGTTTAAGAATAGGCTGAAGAGGAGGGGTCCAAGAATGGAGCCCTGGGGGACTCCCGAACGGACTGATCTAGGGTCCGAGAGTGTATCGGCAATTCTTATTGTTTGGGACCATTCTTCAAGGTAGCTCTTAAACCAGCCAATGGTGTCAGTTGACAGCCCAGTGTTCTGAAGCTGGACAAGTAGGAGGTGGTGATTGATGGTGTCGAAGGCTTTAGTTAAGTCAATGTAGATTAAGCCTAGTAGTTCACCGGAATCAAGTGCATTGTGGATTGCGCTGGTGAATTCAAGTAGGGCTGTGGAGGTGCTGTGACCTCTGCGGAACCCATGTTGTTGCTTGCACAGGATGTTGTATGTATCCAGGTATTCTGTGAGCTGGTCTGAGATGATGCGCTCTAGTGCCTTGGAGAGTGGGGATAGTAGGGAGATAGGTCTGTAGTTATCGTGGGCAGTTTTGTCACCACTTTTATGGACTGGGGTGACAGTGGCAGATTTCCATTGTCCGGGAACTGGCTAAGGCTGAGGGAGAGATTGAAAATTCTGGTCAGAGGACTAAACACTTCATCAAGTGTGAGAGACAGGATTTTGAGATCGAGGGAGTCATTACTGAATCTTGATTTACCAAAGGCTATGGTAATGTATTTGCATACTTGGTGAGCCTTGACTGCTTTGAAGTAGAAGCGGGGAGAGCTGGTGGGAGTAGTATTCATTCCAGACAGGGGGGCTACACCATCTTTGAAGTAGTCCTGAGGTAGGACAGCGCTGAGGTCAGTAAAGGCTTTGTTAAAGGCATCCACAATGGTTTTTGGATTGAGGGTTGTAGTTCTGTTGATGTTGAGTATTGATGGGGGGGGGTTTGGGTGGATTCCCAGTGAGTTCCTTTATGTTCTTCCAGAATTCCTGACCATTGCTCCAGAAGTTTGTGAGGGCATGCTTATAGTAGGTGGACTTCATTTGCCGGATGGTTTTGGTGCAGTCATTGCGGGAACGTTTGTAGTTTTGGATGTCAAATGACAAATATTGGCTGCATCTAAAAGATGGTGTGCATCTCTCTAGCACAGGTAATAACATTTTTGCTGGGGACCTTCAAAATGGCATCCTTACACTTCTGTAATTGTGTACCTGTACAACTGTACCTCTCAAGCACATGACATAGGCAGTGACAAAAATGGCTCTTTTAAGAGCCAATCTAAATGGTCAAAAAATAGAAAATATTACACTATACACATCACTGTCTATAGCTTACAGTGTGAGTGTTTGGGCAACATAGAGTGTGTGGTATTTCTATCAGGCAGGTATTATATTAATGGTAATCAGTTGCTTGGAATGTCAATTTGTACTCAGGATGAAATACGTCTTTGGGGGAAGGTGACGCATTAGTTGGGTGTTGCTGTGCAACTGTTTGTTTTTGTGATGTGTTCATCTGGTTTGAGGTATATGTAGTGTTACTATTTGGAATTATTTCTTGATATATGAGTTTCGATTGAGCATGGAGTATGCTTACTTTTAAGGGGGGATGTATTGTCTGAGTTAAGGATGTGAAAGTGTTGCATGTTTCAACTACTGTGCAGTTGTTATCAGGCACTTATGCTGAAGCAGTGCCACTGATGCTTGATAAGCTGGATGTGACATGCTCATCCAGGCTGGTGATCTGGCTTTGCAAATGAGTTAATAATATTTGTTGTTTGTAGGGTGGGACTGGAATGAAGCAGTTGACAAGTGCTCTGCCAGTACTGCAGATAATGGTGGTATGTAGACTGATGTCTGAGAGTCTATGGGGAACCTTGCTACTACTGTGTGTGTGTGTGTGTGTGTGTGTGTGTGTGTGTATCATGGGGATACATGGTGGATGTCTGCATATTGGTGGATGGATGAGATTTCTATCTGTTACTTTTGCTTCAAAAATGAAAACAAAAATGAGGCTTGAACAAAGCAGCTGGATGGCTGTTCCTGACATGCAGTTACCAGTGTCATGGAACGTTAGTGGAGTGGCTCAGTGACAGTGCAGCAGTTAGGAAAAGGCCAGTTGTTTACTGTATTGGGTATGGCTATGCTAGAGCTTTGTCAGATTATGTTAGTCATATGGTGGCTGTTACTGAAGGTGGTGCATGTCACTGGATGCCCGTATTGCTAAGGTGCTGCTGTTGTGGACAAATAGAACTAAATAAATATAAAAAAAGTGATACAGTTATACTCTTATTGTCCATAGCTTCAGTTATGTTGTTTTATGTAGTGAAGATTTAGTATGTGGGGGAGTGTCATTACAGAAATGCTACTTTTCATCTTCTCATTGTTGAAGTATGTCTGTGTCTGGTTTGACGGATGTATACTATTGATGTACATCTCTTTATTATTGCTGTGGAAGTGCCCTGATCCTACATTTCCTGCTCTGGAGTCAGGGTATTTGGAGTATTGGCTGGCTGAGGGTGTGAAACTGCTGAGAGTTCTAAGTTGTATGCATGTGGTATGATAGAGGTATACTATTGACGTATGAGCTTATCTGAGCTGTATATCTATAATGACTAGGTACTATCTGCTCTGGTGGGAGAAAGGTATTCCATGGGTGAGTCTGTGAAATTAATTCTTGTTGCTAATAATGTGCACATCGTATGACAGATTTATAGTATTAATGTGCATTGGTTTAGTTCTCCTGTGGTTATGCAGTATAGGAGTAATACATGTTTTATTTTGAGGTGTGGGGTGGTATAGTGTGGCTCAGATACTGATTTTTTATTTTTTTTCTATTGACAGTTCTGTAATACCTTATCTCTATTTGTTTCAACTGATAACATATAATTCTTATGAAGCATATTCCTGTGTGATACAGAACTCTAAAGTACTGCTGCTTTTTTGTTATTTCAATGCTCAGCAGGTCAGTAAAGTGATGATGCATTGAATAATGATTTAACAACTATTTTAATTAAATATTTGGCAGACTATTTTTTTGTAGGTTCTACTGTCTTAGATAGGCACAAGAGTGTGACACAATGGATGATGGTATTCTATTAAAAAGCAAATGTTTTAAATATTTTTGGAGTTGTTGGTAGAATAAACATTACTGACCACCACCACTACTAGTGAGATTGGTTAAATTGTGTATTGAGGTGGAGACAGATATGACAATAGAAAAATCAGACAACCATGTGGCACCACATTGACTGTCAGGAACTATAGTAGTGTTCCCTGGGTTATGATACATTAAGCAATCAAGCAAAATCCATTGTGTTATGGTGGAGTGTATAGTGTAGTAGCATGTTTGTGGCACACCAGTTAGATAATCCTAGATTCACTGTACTTCTGTTTTATAAGGATATACTCAGTATATTAATAATAGACCTTGAGCTGGATATCCAAAGGGGTTCCGCATGGTGCAACAGTGTAGTGTCACTTTGAACAGTAGAGTGTGATACCTAGAACAGTGTAACTAGTACAAGAAGTATCCTGTTATAGTGGGGGCAGATTTTCTATCTAGACAATTAAAATACTGAGAAATGTTTTCTGTGATTATACAATGGCAGGAAAGAATCTTTGACTGTCATTGGTAAGTTTGGTGCTGGACCCATGGTGTTATCTGAGTGTAATGCCACAGGTCTAGTGGCAGCACTGTGAACCAATGCAGATGCTGATATGGAGCATCTCCTGTTAAGAAACAAAAATATTTTTTACACTAATAAGAACATTTGTTAAAACTATTTTTATTTATTTTATATATAACAACAGAGTATTGTAATATGGGAATAATGTAGTCCAGGGTGTGTGTCATGCTTAGATAATGCCATGCCTGGGGCATTGGATGCACTTGGTCTGTGGCCTTGTGCCCAACCTCCCCAGGTGTGGTGTAATCTCACCATGACACAAAGCCTTTCATGTATTATTCCTTTAATATTTAATGATCTGTGCATCTCAGTCAGATATTGTTAGAGTTTGTTACTGATTGCTGCAGTTTTGGTTTGTGTAAATGTACATATTTTAATATGAGAAAAGCATTCACAATACTTTTCTCTTTGTTTTTTTGTTTAGGTTAGTCATGCCTTGGGGAGAGAGAGGTGATCACAAGATCTCCTGATGAGTGGAGGAGGAAATGGAAGATCACACACCAGACCTTTTCTAAGTTGAAGGCAGCAGCGGGTGATATGCACAGGAGTGTCTGGGAGTGGTATGACATAACATATGCTATGTGGGAAGATGCAGAGAAGCCTGATTTTGGAGATTGTCACCATACCTGTAAGTATATCTTAGTAGTCGTGGTCATGTTAATATACAGGCTAATATCTTCTATGTGTTATTTGTTGCTATGTGAGTAGTCACCTCCTTTGATTTTCTTTTAAGTATGCAAATGCTTTTGCCTGCTTTTCAGCATATGGCAGACTGTGTGAGTGACCCGAGAGTCCTCGTATGGTAATGAAAGAATCAATCACAACTTGATTTCAACAACCATCAACTGAAGTCTGTCATTGCAGTGATAGGGCTATTTGAACTAAGAGGCATACACAAACATTTGTTTACTTTCTTAAAAGCCAGATTATGAGAGTTGTATACTACCATGGCAATATATGACATTTAGAAGAAATGATGTCTAGTAACCTTTCAATGCTCTCAATATTGTGTCTGGGAAACATGCACACATATGCAATTTCTGTTCAGATAACATATTAGAGGACTATCAAATGTGGGTGAATGTAGATTTAGCAGTACTTCTTTTGAAGCTGCTGTTCTGTGGCACACTTTCCCTGTTGACCTTTGTGCAGGTTGTGGCTGTGTTTCACAGTCACAGTTGTATAAGTCTTTACTTTAGTTGTTGTAAATACTAGGTTGAACTATGGTAAGATACCCGTTCACCACAACCCTATGTTTTCTATACTGTAGCTGCTGAAGTTGACCAGACTTCTACCAGAGTTCACTGTTTTCATGGTCATGTGCAATGCTTACCCTTGTGAGTGGTGTTCAGTCAGTAAGAGTTTTAGTAACATGCTTAATTTTTTAGATATGACAACTTTCACAGGAGAAGTCAGAGGGTATTCCATAACCTAGTTTCTTTACAACCTTTTACATTAAGAAACTGTGCTGTAACACATTCAGCAGCATGTGGTAAATACTATTAGTGGTTGTTGCCATTCTCCCGTACATTACTGTGATATTGAAGTACCCAAAATATCTATATTACTCCTCACACAGTTTCTTGTGCAACTAATGTCGTAGAGTATGTAAATATTGGAAGCAACTATGTTAGTATATTGGAAATTGAGGGTGCTAGTACTTAGAAATTTTTAACTTTTGCTGCATTATTTCAGAGTCGAAGATGGGGTACTGTGTGTCACATGCTAGACAGATGTGTGTCAACATGTCACGTGTCTGCATGTTTATCCTAAATGCCAGTTTCCGATGAGGGTTGTGACAGGGGAAGACAGGACAGGAAAAATAGCCTTGTGGTCTTAGATGATGACTGGACTACCCACTCTGGCCTGCCGATTGCATGATAGCCCTGTTGTCCAGATGTTGGAAGGGGTCACTCTAGGGGTAAATCCTAGGTTCAGGGTCTTGACATGATCATGAGTGGGCAAATAAGTTGCTTGTGAGGACTGGAAAAAGGAGCATTAAAAAGAAATTATACAAATAAAAAAAAGAATAAAGTGATACTGATGTTAATGCTGAAATAGTTAGAAATAATGTTCATTTTTATTTTCTCACTCAGCCACAACACCAAGGGACTCTGCTTCCTCCCATCATGAGCAGCTGGCACCACTCCTGGAAGGTGCAGCATGAGGGGCTTTTGTTGAGCAGCTGCTGGTGCTTGACTCTGCTGGTGAGTTTTAATAATGTACTGAGAAGTGTCTTTTAAGTAAATGTCTGCTATTACTGTTACGTGGTCTGATAATAGTGTGTGGAACAGAGTGTTGCCATGATTTATTTTGTTATCTATATTGTTTCATGTTATTCTAAATATTATCTTCACGTTGAGAGCTTTATTTCTGCTATTGGTATGTGCTATACATGTTATACCCATGCTCACAGTGTTATAGATGGTGTCTACTGAAGGTATGCATACTTTTATGTAACTGTAGGTACAGACAAGCCCACTTATAAGAACATCGGATATAAGAACATCCCAGGTATAATCACATTCTGCCTGTGTCCCGATCTTGCCCCATTGTTTTAAATGGCATGGAAGCCCGTTTATAAGAACAGGTAGATCGGTTATAATCACTATTTTTTGCTAGCTACACAGTAAGCTATGTTATCTGAGACATGTTTTTCCACCGCAGATCAGGAGAATGAAGAGCATTTTACACTTCACAGGCAAAATCACAAGCTCATTAACTGAAAAGCTGAGCAATAGCTCTTTCTGTGAGCTGTGTTCTTTGATATGTAATGACTTTCCAATTTCACCAATTTAACACATCATTTCGAACCACCGAATGGTGATTAAGCTAATTTATTTCTTAATTGTTAATTGCTTCTAAAATTACATAGACATTCCTTCATGGGTTGGGTTACAAAAGCTGTCTGGTAGCAAAAGCGTCATCTCAGCTGAAATGGAGAAAAGCAAGCGGACAGCGCTGACACTCGCACAGAAAATTCATATTATCGAGCGTTTTAGTGATCCTGGCTGTAAACGATCTGAGGTTGCTAGAGAGTTGAACATTAGTGTATGCACAATTTCCAAAATCCTATCTAACAAAGAGAGACTGTATGCCGACTATCAAAACTTTTTTTTTACTCTTAAACTTACACCTAAACTATGTGAGCCTGGTGTTATATGCTAAGCGGGGTGTTGTGGAGAGGTCGCGGTGCTACCGTATGTGTACAGGTATAACTGAACTTAATGGCGGCCCGCTTATAGTAATAGCCCGCTTATAAGCACATTTTGTCTTGGCAAATGGCATGTGCTTATAAGCGGGCTGCACTGTATCTAGTTATGATATAGGTAATTTTGGATGGGAGTGCAGTATATTGTGTGGGTCACACTATTAAACTGTTTAGTACATTGTGCTTTGACAGAGTGCTGTTTGGAAGGGGCACATTGTCTCAGTGATATAGTAGAAGTTCTCAGTTATTTTATATGTATTTAATTGTGGAATGTTCTTCTGTGTTGAATTTCACTACCTGTGTAAATGAAATCTTTTGCGGTTCCAAATTAATGCAATTTTGCTATACCCTACTGTGGTAGGACAGCATTCTACATTCTCGAGACTTAGTATGAGTGCGTTATGTGTTGAGAAGAAAAGGAATGAGAAACAACATTTTTATAGAGTACTATGTAGTAGAAAAAATATAGCATGATGAACTGTATTCAGAAGTACTGTATTTTATGTATTTGGGGTTCTGATTAGTATGGAACTGTCAAGGTTTGCTTCTGAAGTCAGAGAATGTCAGAATGTATATATTCGAGAACACATGGTTCTGCATAGCTGCCAACAATTCTAGTTACTCTACTGATTTACAGAACAGGTGTGTATACTGTTGTTAATCTGTAGTACAAACTACTGGTGTTGTCAGATTAAGAATTTTGTACAAGTGGTAGTGCTGAGATATATATAGTCATAGTAATATTCACAGATGAGTAATGTTTTGTCTTTTACTATGTTTTTACAGAGGATGAACCATCTACAGAGGGTGTTGCTGGAGGAGGAGACTCCACATAGGGTATCAAGATTGTGGAGATAGAACCCTCTGTGGAGGTGACAACAGACTCCAGCAGCGGGTCATCAATCAAGTGCTGCAGGTCCAGCTGGGCCTCCAGCTGAGGAATATAAGTACTTTTTATCATGTTTTTGAGTTCAGTTTTAAAGAGTGGCACAGACCAGTCACTATACTGAATTGGAAAGAGGAATTTCCTTATACCTCCCCATTGAACAGATGAAGTTCTGTATAGTGACTGTAGAGATACAACCTAGCTGAAGCCATTGTGATGATTGGTAGATATCCGTAATGGCACTCACACACAAATTAGGATACTGAGCACTAGTATGACTTTACCAGGCAATGTCCACCACTGCCACCCCCATCTCAAACACGTCAAGTGCTGCATTATGTCTGCAGAACCACAGGCAGGTAAAGCATGAATATCACTGGTATACTTCACTGGCACTACGTTGTTACACGAGGTCCCTGCACCCTAATTGGTACCCTCAGAGGTACACCATAGACAGCTAGCACTTAAGTACATGTTATACTAACATAAAGGGCTAAGGGCATCTACCGTACAAGAGTAGATGTCAGGATATGAATGCATATTGTTGTAATACACTTTGCTTGCTAATACACATATTCTGCTATGTATTTTCTGTGCATTCCTTACTTGTAAGATGCCAAGACACCCGTGTCCTTGGAGTAATTATAATATGTAAGATGGCATAGCCACCTTTTGGTGATTTGTACCACTACACTGAGTTATGTAAGACTCTGTATAAGAACTCTTTTGTTCTCAAACTGATGACTTTACAGAATTGTATAATGTTATCTTGGACCATGGAGCCACCTCTAATTTAGCCAATAGGGCTCATGTCTGTAACTAGAAATGTTTCTATCTTACGGTAACCATAGTAATTATCTAGATATATAATGTAATGCACAAGCCTTATACCTCGGAGACCTCAGGAGAGACCCCAAGAGACACAAAGAAACCTCGAGGTGTAGGGAACACTTAGCACTGGCTCCCAGTTCATATTGGTAAGAACTGCTTAGGGCAACTGTGATTTATTCTTTTGGTAGTAATAAACTTGTTTATTACTCTAATGCAATGTGTTTGTGATTACTTGCATTCCCAATATTGTCAAGAATCTGAAAGTGAGGTTTAGACCTCCTAACCACTAAGCAGTAGCATAGGTTTAGTCAGGGATAGCTCACCTGAGTTTCCTGTGGAGATCATGAAATACATCATGAGTGGACAGGAACAGCTGAAATTAAACCATTGACATCATCATAATAGTTTAGTGATTCCAGATTAACTGAGGTTAGGACCAAAGTACTACACAACAGCAATTATATTTTCAGTACAGATGGTGTAATGTTCAGCAAGTGTAAGTTAAAAAATGTTACATTTTCACATTTACTATAGAAGTGGATTAATTGTCCTAAAGGTGCATTATTATATAATAAGACACTGGAGGTGAACAGCTAGTGTGGTAACAGATGATGTTGCCAAATGGGCACATTGTCTTTACCAACAGAAGTCTGTAGAGACATGTACTGCCTTGATACCTGTTTTTATACTGAAAGTCTTGCATCAGGTGCTACATGTACTGTAAGAGACTAAAGTGGCAGGAGTAACATGCTTATCACAGTAGCAACCACTGTTCTCCACATATCGTGTTGAGAACTATGCTTGTTTGAAGAATACATATCGGGGTAACTTCTCACTCCTTTCTCTGCTGTTGTGTAAATTCTTGACCTTAACTATGATACTTACTGAACTGACTTTTACCAAATCCAAGCAGACTTGAGGGTGCTGGATATTAGACACATGTCAGTTAGTGAGTTATGTCTTGGCAGATGTAATTATTATAGTCATGTTAACAGCATGACTTCCTACATTATGGTGTCATCAACTAACAGTGAACTCTATTTGTTGAACAGTATCTAACAGTGTTATCTGTCAGTGTTGTTGGACTACAGTCTCAACATTGAATATGAGAAAATCTACCAAAAAGATGCAATTCAGACTTGTACATATGTATATAGTGCTGAACTGCAGATTGAACTTATGTTTCTTACATAGATTCTGAGCTTTTTATGATAGCAGCTGTACACAACTTAGGTGCCAAGGATTAACAGTAGCAATTAGATTTTCAGTACTAAGGCAGAAGTGTTGAACAAGTACAAAGTTAGAAATATGCAGATTTCCAAGTTTAACATAGAAACGGCTTCATTATCTTAAAGCTGCAATATTAGATGATAAGACAGCTGCTGGTTGAATAGCTGATGTGATAACACATGTAGTTGTCATATGGCCACGATGTCCCTACCCAACCAAAGTCTGTAGTCTCCTACCTAAGCAAGCTGGATACCCTGTACCATACAGCAATAAGACTCATAAGTTATCATAACAGATCTTCCAGCTAACACTCATCATTGCTCTCTCTATGCTGCAGTTGGATGGGTTTCTCTACATCTCAGAAGAAACAGAAATGCAGCACCATGGATCTACAGAGCATTGTCTAAAGAACTTCCAAACTATATTCTAGACTGCTTCACCCAGGCCATAGCTAGCTCCTATTCCCTAAGAAGCAACAACCTCATCATGCCCAAAATACCTAAAGTCAACACCCGGCTAGGGAGGGCGGCAATCAGCTATTCTCTAGCTATGGCTTGGAATACTCTACAGAAATCCCTAAAGCTGTCCAATCTTATACCTATAGCATCCTTTAAACAGCTTTGCACAAGCTTTTTCGCAGAGAAATGCAACTGCTACCACAAGAGCTAGACTTGCCATTTCACAACCCCCCTTCCAGACAGCCACCATATATGGCATATTTTTGTTCCACAGTTCTCCCTCCTGGGCAGCCACCCTTTTTTATAGTACCCCAGTTCCATTTAATTCTACCTAACTACCTACTACCTACCTAATCCTTCTCCCACTAATCACTGGCCCTTACATCATTCCTAAATGCTCCCCATTCATCCTAGTATTACATTATGCTGTGTGTATGCCTTGACTTCTATATTGGGATATGTATGTACTTTATCTTTTGTATAATTTTCCTGTAACCTACCTTGTCGTGTATGTCTGAATCAACTTCTTACCCTTGATCATTGTATTTATAAGTGTTTTTTTCTGTACCTGTTATGCATATATTAGTGCATTGATGTATGTGTTGTGTACCAACTATCGAACCTTGATCTTATCAGGTCCATCTTGTAAATGAGCCTTGCTCAATGATGCTCACCTGAATAAATAAAGATTTGATTGATTGATTGATTGATTGATCTAGTGCCTGATGGCTGCTCTTTGATGGACACTGCTGTGTCAGGTGATAAATGTACTCTAGTGACCTATGTTAGGAGGAGGAGGAGAGTATCTGTTGGTATGGTCAGTCATCTTCCTAGTCTCTGGCCACTGGTGACCCATGTAGGTTTTATCAATTGTAAATGTTTTTGTGTATATCTGTCTCCAAGAAGTTGAATCACAATTTTATTTCTTAATTTTTAACAGCTGAAATGACATATGTTGGATATTCTTCAGTATAGGTGGGTGGAGATCAAGGTGAAATTTGTGATTGTGAATGGTATTCTTGATGGGTGGATACCAACTCACAGTTGCACTGCTGCATTACATAATGTTACACTGCAGCAGTCCTTTTGATGGTGTGATGTTAATGATACTGTCTTATATCTGATATTTGAGACCTGCGATTCACAGAGATGAACAGTTGCAGCAGCATATTGAACAATCATACTTTGCTTAATAGGAGTTCTCTGGAAGCTTAGTATGTCTGAGAAATTTTAGAGCACTGAGTTGCACTGTGCATAAAGATCTACTTTCAGTGAAACTGTTTTGGTATGTGGGTGGAAAGGGAGTATACAAGCATTTTTGTATTCATATTGCTTAATCTAAAATGTACTGTTGAAGCACAGTTACTATATGTTCATCTGAGAGATATGTGGTTCAATCCTGTTACAATCTAATTTTTTTAACTGTGATGTGTGAGCTTGAGAAACCTGATGAGTTGGAAAGAGATCATATAGTACTGCACTAATGGTGGTTTTGCCACAAGATGTCAGGACCACTTTTCATATTAAGCTACACTGTGTGACTCACAGTACACCCTTAGAGACCCAGACACAAATGGTGGTGAGAGACACACAATGTGCTATGGAGTGTAGCTGTGCAATACTGTGTGACTGAAATGGAGGATATCTGTGTACCTCTGTCAAGGGGGGGGGCATCTGTAGTGGCTTAAATAGTGCACTTTCAGACCTGTTGCCTTGTTGGACAGGCCTTTCCACACAGTCAACATGAATTAACATTACTGAGTATATACTGCTGTGTGTCATTGTAGGCTGCCTAGTCATTATAGTGCCACAGTGCAGACAATTTACTGCAGGAGACATCACAGCAGGGTGGGGGGTAGGGCAACTAGATAGAGCTGCTGAGGCTTCATTATTGTACAACTTTTGCACATACTGCCATACAGAGGTTCATGAGGTGTTTCAAGAAACAGCATTAATAAACACATATTCTGGGTTTTACAGTACCAAATTCTGCTAGAATAAGTGTGATAGTGTAGTATCTGCAAGGGTGACCAACAAACATAAATGATAGTATTCTTAAGTTAACACAGCTTTACTGAGGTGACATCAATGTTAATAGATCTCACCTATCATTAATACAACAAATACACAGTTGTAGACTATTATCAGAAAAGTAGAGAACAGCTTACTTTAATGACATGTGTATTCTTGTATTTCTTTTGTCTCCACAGGGCAAATAGCCATTCTGAATAAAATAAGTGACACCCTCAGCCAGCTGCTGGAGGCCATGCAGGGTGGCAACAGGGCTGCAGCCAAACACGCCCATGACACTGCAGCAAAATTAAATTATTTAGTAGGGCAGGCTTGAGAAATTATTGCACAAGGTGGAGAAATGCTAGATTTGCTGCAGCATCATGGGCATGTGGGGCATACGGCCTTAGTAGCCACCCATGGGATTGAGCAAAGCAACAGGGGCCTCACCCGAGTGATCCACTCACTAAGGGAGCTGGAAGAGGCCTCTGTTGCTTCACTTGAGTCCACGCATGGTCTCATGGTGTGGCTGGATGAGAACCAGCTGGAGGCCACAGAAGTTATCCACCATCTTCTTCATCAGGACCTACAGCACCTACAAGATGACCAGCCCTCCGTGCCTCCTCAGTAAGAGTCCCTTGAAGGTGTCCCTCCAACAATGCCATTGCCATCAGCTGCAGAAGAGAGGCACCTGGCCGCATCCACTCCTGTGCAGCCTTCCATTTCCTCCTCCCCATCCTCTTCCCAAGTCCCTACAGCCTGAATGGCCAGCACCTCTCCATCACTCCTGGCCAATACTTGTACATAGTTTCCTATTTGTTTCATTTATTTGTTTATATTTATATTTCCCGTCCCCAACCATCTACTACAAGTGTGCAGTAACACTTTTATTTTATTTTTCTGAACTGTTATTTTCTTTATATTTTATTTATTATTCCTTCCCCTCCGTGTGACTGAACACATTTATTTATTTGTGTATTTGTGTTTTTTATACTACTTTTAAATAAAAGTTTTATATTTTTCTCAAAAATATTATTTTATTAAATATAATAGTTTTTTTAATTATTTGTTTTTGTCATTATTATAGATATGTATGTAATACAATTATTGGTTAGAGAAGGGTGAGCTGATAGCATACCTGACAATATACAAATTATGACTGTCAGAGCTACTGAATACTTGGTATCAGAGAAATATAGTGTTGATGATCATGGTTTTGTTTGGTACATGATTCTTGAATTATGATGCAGTAGCTGCTATGCAGAAATGGGCTCACAACTTGGCTGATGTATTGTTCTGAATACGTTTTATATGAAGCTTAGATAAGCTTTTTAAGATGTAGTGTAGTAAAAAAACATTGCATTTTTACTTCTTTCTTAAAAAGTCAGGACATTCATTGCAAAAAAATGCATTAATGCAACAGTTAGGGTTTTTTACAGCAACAAAAGTCAGGAAATTCAGCATTAGGCTTTTCAACCCTAACTCCGGCTTCCCCCACTGCCCCCGCCAATGGCACACACACACACACACAGGCACAAACATAGACACACACACACATACACACACACACACACACACACACACACAGAACACACAACTATGGGGGCAGTACAAAGAAAGACAACCAACCACAGACAGACACCATAACACAACAGAAATAACATACAACTTCTTAAACATACCACAACAGGCATCCATCATCATTTTTCACCAAGTGTAGACAGTTCTGGAGACCTTACCTACATATGGACATAGACAGGGTAGAGAAGGTTCAGAGGAGGGCAACAAAGATGGTACACGGATTGCATCACAAGTCCTATGAAAACAGGTTGAAGGACTTGAATATTTACTCCCTGGAGGGGAGGAGGGAGAGAGGGGATATGATAGAGACATTCAAGTATCTTACAGGGAGGAACAGGGTGCAGGAATATACTATTTTTAAGCAAAAAAGATGTTCCAGGACTAGAGGGCATGGGATAAAGTTGGAGGGAGGACTATTCAGAGGAAATGTGAGGAAGAATTTCTTCACAGAACGAGTGGTGGACAAATGGAACACCTTGTCAGAGGTAGTGGTGGGGGCTGAAACAATCACAGGATTTAAGAATACATGGGATAAACATAAAGGAATTCTGGAGATCAGGGGTGAGGGACAACAGACTTCTAGGAAAACATAAAGCAAACGTGCAAGATCAAATGGGCAGACTGGGTGGGCCGTAGACCCTTATCTGCTGACACTGTCTATGAATCTGTGTATCACATGGATTGTGTTGTAATAGAGGTATAGTAGTGTACAGTCCAAACTAACCTGTGTTGTCACGGTGACATATGCTTAATGTGACACAGGGACAGTGTTGCACTATCTTGATGTAGGACTGGGGGGCATGGTGCCACAGTGACAAATGAACACTGAGTTCTATGGATTCTGACATGCTATGTCAATGTGCAGATGACAGTGAATGGTCCAAAATACAGTGCACTCCCAGCCCCACATTGACATAACAGAACAGTGTCTTTATGAAATGTTGGGAACACTATTCCTCCACGTAGGTAGTACAACAGTATGCATAGGTCAGATTTTGAATGTAGAGTTATTCACTGTACAGTCACATCCCTACATGCAGTCACATCCCTACATGCAGACAGTAGAAGAGTGTATATAGCTAACAGCTGAACAACATGATACTTCATATCCTGAGCTTCCATACCTTCACCCACACAAATAAACAGTGTGTATAACTCAGTCATACAGCAGGTTGGGTTACACCCTGTGTTCCTATCCCTCCACAGGTGTATATACAGTATGTATTCATCTGTGGAAAAATAGTAGAGTGTGGCCCATATACTTCAACTCATTAAGTTATGAGCAGGTGTAGCAAAATAGTATGAAATAGTCATAACCATCTCATTTTAAGGAACTTTCTTCTAAAATGTTCTACATAGCCTTCATAACACCTACCCACATGATTGCACAGCATGTGGGTGTACCACCCCAAGACATTGGGATGGCAGCAGAAGTGATGCAGTAGCTGAAACATGATGATGGATGCCTCTTGTGGTATGTTTACAGAGTTGTATGTTCCTCCTGTTACCTTAAGGTGTCTATTTATTGTATTAATTAATTAATTAATCAATTTATTTATTTATTTCTAGGAAGTACCTATGAGTCAAAGCCTCTTTTACAGAGGTTCCACATCATAGTAATACATGGGCATAGCATCATTTACAATTGTTACAAGTACATAAGCACATACAAGGAGGTTCCATGCCTAGAAAGACATGAGTACATCAGGTTACAGAGGTTACATAAGTACAATAACAGGGAGTACATAAGTAAAAATATACAGACACATAATTTAAAGCAAGCTAGGTTGACAGGTTGTTAAGTGAACAGCTTGAGAACCTACAGGATATAGAGCGAATCAGGTAGGGAATAGAGGACGATATAATCTGCAAAATAATTAACTAATACTAAAGGCAAGGAGGCAAGAACTTAATGGGCAGCAGTTTTTTTGTCTTAAGTGCAAAAGAGTGTAGTCATAAAGGACAGCTAGACTCACTGGATGGAAGTGCTGAGGCTGGGACCTGAAGCCTACTAGGGGAGTGTTCATTGGCAAGAAGAGAGGAGAAGGCAAGGGTGCAGGTTAGAATGAGGGTAGCAGGAAAGAGGAGGGAAGAGTGTGGAGGAGTTCAGGTCTCAGAGTCACAGTTCCTGTTTGTGGTGAGGGCCACTCAGAGTTTATCTTTAAAAGGGCCTATTTTGTCCTCTTTTGTGATGCCTAGGTCAAGCACATTAAGCCAAAGTGGTGACCGGTATTCGTAGGATTGTAGTCCTTGTGTGGTTCTATGGAAAGGGACACAGAGGGCTGAGTTGTTTGTACCCCAGTGCATCTGATGAAATTAGGTCGGCTAAGGAGGCTTTGCAGCTTGGGGTGGTAAGTCCTAACATAGTCTGTTTCTGATTGGCTGTGTTGCCTTGTATCGTCCCCTGCTTGTATGCGTGTTGTGTGCATGTGTGGCGGGGTGGATCTGTAGTTAGGGTTGAAATTTCCTCACTCTTTGTCAATGTTGAAGCCAACCCTAACTGATGCATTAATAAAGTTTTTGCAATGAATATATATATATATATATATATATATATACACACACACACACACACACACACACACACACACATATATATATATATATGGATCTATACATATATATATATCTATATATATATATCTATCTATCTATATATATATATATATATATATATATATATATATATATTATAGTGTACGGTAGTACCACTATGGTTAGGTTCAGTATCCCATTTAAGGTTAAATCTGAAATTTGGAGCTTAATAACTTTGCCACCATATGGCAGATTTGCCTGAAATTTGGCTTGCACAGTCTGGTACCATAGATCTCTGAATGTGCTAAGGTTCGTAATGATTGGATATACGGTTGCGGAGCTACAGAGTGCTGAACAACGCACAAATTATGCATTTTTACACATTCTTTGCTCTCACCTACAGGTTGCATGGTCTGAGTGACTGATCCAAAACCTTCAGGGATCATGCAGATGGGGTCCCCGATGTGTCTTTTGAAGATTTCGTGAAAAAATATTAAACGGTTCAAAAGTTATTCAAAAAAAAAAAAAGTTTCCCATTATAGTCAATGGGAAAAGTTAACAACAAATTTGAAAGTGTCACAAATGACCCCTGTAATGTCACAAATCCACCATCTTGTTTTCAGCTGGTGGTCACAGAAATGCTTGGAATTTAACTTTGGGACCCTCTAGGGACACAATTCTTTCTGTGTTCACCTAGTCGAGTCCTGATGATGCTAGCCATGTCTTTTTTGGATGGGTTTAACACCCCAGAAATATGTTTTCAAATTTTTTGTAAACAGTAGTGTCACAAAGTAGTGTCACACATTTGACATCTTCGTGAGTTTGTTTGTGAAAGTGTCGCAAATCACACTACTTTGCGACACTTATGCCAAAAACAATAGGAAATCTTTGCCACCGTACTACAAAAGAACGGTTTGGTTTCTTGGGCTGAAATTTGGAGGAAAGACAGCCAAGATCCCACAGATGTGCCTTTTGGTGGTTTGGTGACAAAATATTAGAGGGCTGCAAAGTTACAGCACTCCGAAGTTGACAATTTTTTCCATAAGCTAACATTACGGCGTCCGCTGCGCTTTTTGGGGGTTTTGAGATACGGACTTTTAATCAGAAAAATGCTTAGGGGCTAGGTGCAGAACTACCCAGGAAAGTCATAAATAATATGGCATTTTATTTTTTTTTTCTACATTGTACGGTTCCTGAGATATAAGCAAATTAGTATTTCAAGTGTTCATTTTCTGCTCTGAGGGCCATTATTATGCATACATTCTTTGTATTCACTGTGCTTCTGAATGTGCCTTTTTGGGAAAAAAAGTGTTTGCATTTGCGTTACTGTTACAGTCAGTGTTTCCGCTTGCGTTTCTGTTACCGTTTGCTTTGACGTTTCTGTTTACATCGCCGTGTGCATTACCCTTCGCGTTTGCGTTACTGTTACCATTTGCATTGCCATTACTGTTTTTGTTTGCGTTCCCTTTTGTGTCACCATGTGCATTACCATTTGAGTTTGCATACATGCTTCTGTTTGTGTTTCTGTTTGCATTTGTGTTTCCTTTGGCATCATCGTTGGTGCTACCGAAAGTGTTTGTGTTTCCAATTGCATTACCGTGACCATGCACGTTACCATTTACATTTGCGTACATGCTTGCGTTTGCATTTCTGTTTGTGTTTGTGTTTCCTTTGGTGTCATTGTTAGTGTTATCATAAGCATTTGCATTTCCAATTGCGTTACCATGATCGTGCACATTACCATTTGCATTTGCATATGTGCTTGTGTTTCTGTTTGTGTTACTGTCCCCTTCGGCATCATCATTGGAGTTACTGTAATCATTTGCGTTTCCAATTGCGTTACCATTGCTGTTTGCATGTTCTTCAACATTTATATTTGCGTTTCTGTTGGCCTTAGCATTTGCATTTTTGGTAGCATTTCCATTGTCGATTGCATCACTGTTTCTTTCTGCATTGCCATTACCATTTGCATTTCTGTTTGCATTTGTTTTACCGTTTGCATTTTCGTTACCATTTGTGTTTGTGTATCTGCTGCCATGAGCATTTGCATTACTATTTGCATTACCATTTCTGTTTTCATTAATGTTTGCATTTGTCTTACTGTCTGTGTTATCGTTTACATTTGCATCACAATATGCATTGCTGTTTGCACTTGGTTTGCTTTAGTTAGCATTACTATTTTATTTTACCTCAATATTTCCATCACTGTTTGCATTAACATTACCATTTGTGTTTTTGCGTTTGTGTAGTGCAGTGCAAAACATTATGTTTTTGCTATTTTTCTGCACTGTCTTCTGCAACACATAGCACGGCAAGTGTGTGGTTGATTGGTCTGAAACTTGGCAGGTAAAAAGACATTTGCTCAAGGAACATGCCAGCTTTGTTTGGTGAAATAATGTTGTTCCATTCCAGAGTTATGATTATTTGAAGTTGCCCTGCTTCGCAGTCCACCATTTTAGTGCATTTTCAGCTGTGATTTCCCCCATTTTGTGTTGGAAGACTTCTTAAAGGTACAGAAACATAAAAAATGAATATCTCTGGAATGGTTTGGTCTTTTCACGTGAAATTTAGAGGGTGTTGAGTGGATGTGCTGGAGATATGAATTATGTTGTTTACATGTTTGAAAAATAATTTGCTGCAGAGATACTGTGTGATACATTTAATGTTTTGTGCATAGCTTTCTGCGTGGTGCTAGTGCCTTTAAATTTATAGCATATGTAGCTGTACTGGCACAGAGATGCCTTACAGTGATTTTGTGTGTAAAACATTAACAGGTGTGGAATTATGCCACTCCAATGAATGAACATTTGGTTCATTATGCTTTAATAACTTCTGAACCATGTGTCTGATTTGTCTGGCATTTGGCATTTGGCACAAAGACTTCTAATTCATCTTTCACTGTGCCAATTTTTAGTTTGCTGGCACTTACAGTTGCTGAAATATGCATGTTATGTAGTTTGCTCATAGCACTGTGCGACTATTGAATGGATGTACACACAATTCTGGACACACGGTGTGCCATGGTACATGTCTTCATTTAACAGTTTTAATTTCACATGGTCATACAGTTTTTGTGCAGCACAGTGACAAAAAAATCACATCGGGCCACGCTCTCCCACCACCACCTTCCATTCACTATTTATAGTGCACATTCTCAAAAAGAAGAGAAATTCATGGCACAAAACTCCATTTAATGTATCAGTTAGGGTTGTTCCACAGTGACAAAAGTGAGGAAATTTGGTGTTAGGGTTGCCACCCCTTGCATCCCCCGCTCACCCTGTCCCCATCAACAGGCATCAGGGTGTGCATTGGGTCATTGGTCCTAATTATCAACCCATTCTCCTATTCTGCACTGCCTCAGCTTATTTACACATGGAATGGGGTGAGAGTTAGGACTGATGACCCCAATGCACACCACAATGCCTGTTGGTGAGCATGGGGTGGTGTGGAGGTGCAGAGGTGACAACCCTAACACTGAATTTCTTGGCTGTACCGTAATGAACAACCTAACTGATGCATTAAATTGAGTTTTTTTGATGAATATATATATATATATATATATATATATATATATATTATATTTATAAAATGGGTAGGAAAAAGTAGCTCATCTAGTGGACAACCATCATCACATGACGTCACGTATATCAGAGCGCGACTACCACTGCACTTTTATGCCCCTCAAAACAATTTTGCCATTTTATAAGATAGATAACCCAGTCTGTGTGTGCAGTCACACTCCAGATATATACGCTTTGGGTGGTTAGCCTTTTCGACCTGCGTCGTAATACTCTGTACCGAGGCATGCTTATATCAGGCGTGACTACACACTCTGAAGTTGATTATCTATTCATATATATATATATATATATATATATATGTGTATTTTTTATACCTGCCCAGTAGGGCTGATATAGTTAGGATTGCATGGTCAATTCTACGTTAAACCTGAAAGTTTGCACTTTAATTACATTAAAACTGTTTGTCCGATTTCCTTGACATTTTGCATGCACAACTGCCAGCCATATATTTCAGGATCTGTAAAGTTTTGTTCCAGTCGGATATATGGTTGCGGAACCGTAGGGCACTCAAAATGTATAAAAGGGTCAACCTTTGCACATTTTTTTCAGTAAGCCATAATGGACTGAAGAATGCATTTCAGTGGATTTAAATTTGTTTGTCTACCTGTGGCTTGGGTTGAACTGGTGCTTTTTGAAGATTTGGTGAAAAAATATTGCTCCATTCAAAGGTTATTAAATTGTTTCATGTCCCATTATATCCAATGGGAAAATTTATATGTGCATTACAAAAACGTTCTCAATCACATTTTTGTTGTCATGCTCCCTGAATTTGTTTTCATGCTGCCAACATCTTGTTTTCAATTACAGAGAGACAAAAAACATTGTAACTTGAAAAATAATGCCCTTTGGTAAACACCAGCAGTTGTGTTTACCTAATCAGGCTCTGAGGAACATGATCCTGGCATTAGTTTTTCACCAGCTGGTCTGGAAGTATGTTTTCCAAACTTGTTGCACCATTTTGCCACTTTCTGATCATGGCAACATTTTTTGTTGTGTTGAAAACAATCGCTATCAAAATAAAGGTAACCTCAGTTTCTGTGCATGACAACATTCCCATTATAAAGATAGGAGTGCTGTGAAAAGATTAAAGTCATTGTGATAACACTGCATGGACACATTTTCTAATGTGTTGTTTTCTTTGTCACTTCATTATGTCAAGGTGAATTGTGCTTTTGGGCTGAAATAAGCAGGGTGGCAAGCCCTGGTCCCACAGACATGCCTTTTGGTGGTTTAGTCCCAAAACATTCAATGGGCTCATAGTTATAGTGTTCTGAAGTTGAGAAATTTCCCACAGGATAACATTGCAGTGCCCATTGCACCTTTTGGTGCCCATATCTCGAAAACAGTTCAAAATATGGATCTTTTGTTAAAAAACACTTAGTCACCCTATGGGAGGACTAAGTACAGAAGTAGGTTGGAAAGACAAGAATACCGTGAATTTAAATTTTTTTTCTACCTTGTACAGTTACTGGGATATTTGAAAATTAGTATTCCAAGGGCTTATTTTCATGTCCATGGGCCAGTATTATGCCCTCAAGGTTAACACCCAAAGCACTTTTCGGTGCATGTATCTCAGAAATGATGTGAGATGCTGATTTAACTGATTTATCGTGCATGGAGGTCTTGCTGTCATGATTACAACAGCACTGGAATTTTTTTCATAGCTGCTACAGTTGCTGAGATATTGGAAAATTAGTGTTTCAAGGGTTTCTTGCCCTATAGGGCTGCTGTATGACTCTGTAGTTATGTGTAAGTGGGCCTGCACTCCTACAGACGCATATCATTATGCACAAATGGGCAGTTTGGGCCCCATGCCCCAACCAACACATACCATTTACTATTTATATTACACTTTTTCCAAAAAGTAAGGACATTCTTTTCAAAAAACTTTGTTAATGCATCTGTTAGGGTTGTTTCTACAGTAACAAAAGTGTGGAAAGTAAGCATCAGGGTTACCAACCATAACACCATCACCCTACCCCTCACCATCCACACAACAACAGGAGTTGGGGTGTTCATTGAGGGTATCATGCCCAATTCTCACCCCATTCTCTTATACTACAACACCTCCACTTACTTACAAATGGAATGGGGTGAGAGTTGGGCCAACAACCACAATGAACACCCCAACACCTGTTGTTGTGTGGAGGGTGGGGGGGTAAGGCAGGGGATGTTAGGGTGGTAACCCTAATGTTAAATTTCCACACTTTTGTCACTGTGGAAACAACCCTAACTGATGCATTAATTAAGTTTTTTGCAAAGAATAATATATATTATACTGCCACAGTAGTGGCAATATAGTTAGGGTTGAGTAAGCACTTGAATGTTAAATTCAAAATTTTGCACGCTAATTACGTTGTCACTGTATGACGGATTTGACTGAAATTTGTATGCATGGGCTGGTACAATAGATCTCTGGATCTGGCAAGTTGCAATACGGTAGAATGAGCAGTTTCAGAGCTGTAGAATGCCCAAAAATGTAAAACAATTGACTTTTGGTGTGTTTTTTTTGCTCACACCTACAGCCCGCATGATATATCTGTTTGGTCTGAAATCTTCAGCGAACATGCAGTCTGGGTCACTGATGTGCCTTTCAAAGATATGGTGAAAAAATATTGAACAGTTCAGAAGATATTCAGAAAACATGTTTCCCACTGTAGGCAAAGAGAAGAAATATGTGTCTCACAAAAGCTGCTGCCAGTACATTTTACTTTCGCAAATGGCCCTTTTACTTTTGTGCTGTGGCCATCTTGGTTTCAGTTAGTGAGACAGAAAAATGCCTGGTGTTTAAATTTGGAACGTCCTAGGTAAACACTGACTGTTGTGTTTACCTAGTTGGGTCCAGAGGATGCCAGCCCTATTTTTATTTTTGGGTAAAACCACCCAGAAATGCCATTTTAAAACTTGGAGCCCAGTACTTTCGCAAATTGGGACAGAAACTGCCATGACACTTTCACAAACACAAACGTTTTGTGCTTTTTTTTTGTGAAACTGTAACAATTTGCAAAAGTACTTTGCCCAAAAACTGGAAATCTTTGCCATCCAACTGCAACAAAATGGTTGGTGCTTTTGGGTTGAAATGTACAGGATGGCAAGTCCTGATCCCACAGATGTGTCTTGTTATGGTTTGGTACCAAAACATTCAGCAGACCCAATGTTACAGTGATCCGAAGTTGAGAAATTTCCCATAGGATAATATTGCAGGGCCTGTCACACCTTTGAGTGTCCATATCTCAAAAACAAAGTGAGATATGGATTTTTTGCTACCTGCAGCTTAGCTCACCAGTGAGATAATCTTCAGAAACAAGTTTGGAAATCATAGATTACACCAGCAGTGGAATATTTTGGCTACTTGCTATGGTAACAAAGATATTGGCAAATTACTGTGATATGGGTTCTAAGGATGACTTTTCAGTGCAATTTGGTGCCCACATCTTGTAAACAATGTGAGATATGGATTATATCAGTTTATCTCACGTGGAGAATATGCTGATTTTTTTTCATAGCTGCTACAGTTGCTGAGATATTGGCAAATTAGTGTTACAAGAGTTCCTTGCCCTATAGGGCTGCTGTATGGCTCCATAGTTATGTGCAAGTGGGAGTTCAGAGCCCAGAGGGATGGCACTCCCACACACACATTCTGTTAAGCAAACAAAATGGGTAATATGAAGGGAATGCAGTGCTTGGGGGGGCCTGTGTTCCCACTAACACATACGAGTTACCAGTTCCATTACACTTTCTCAAAAAGAAGGGAAATGCATTGCAAAAAACTTCATTAATGCATCAGTTAGGGTTCATAGCACAGTGACAAAAGCATGGAAATATGGCATTAGGAATAACACCACTATTACCCCACTCCACCCCTAAAACACACCAACAGAGCGTCGGGTGCGCCACTGGTTCAGGTTTCAACTCACCCCATTCTCCTGTGCTGTAGCATGTCAGCTATTTGCACATGAAATGGAGTGAGAGTCAGGCCTAATGACCCCCGTGGGCACACCCTGATGATGTCTGGAGGAGGTGGGGTGGGGCAGGAGTGGTAACACTAAGACCACATTTCCATGCTTTCGAACATTAAAGCGCGAACCCCAACTGATGCACCAACAGAGTTTTTGCAATGTATCTATATATATACACATATATTGAGGCAAAAACTCTATTAATGCATCAGTTAGGGTTGTTCCAGCTGACAAAGTAGGAAATTCACTGTTGGGTTTGAAAGCCCCCTTGGACCCCTCAGCCCACCCCAACTGGCATTGCAGTGCACATTGGGGTTGTATCGTCCTCTCACCATCACATTTGTAAAAGTTGAGGAATAGGAGATGGGGGTGAGTTAGAACCGACAAACCAATCCGCACCTCGGCTGCTGGGGGTGGGATAGAGGGTCCAAGGGGCGCGTTCAACCGTAACTGCGAATTTCCTCACTTTTGTTGCTGTGGAACAACCCTAATTGATGCATTAAACAGAGTATTTTGCCTCTAATTTCCCTTCTTTTTGAGAGTGATGATGAGAAATAGTGAATGTAATGCAGTGGTGGGAAGGGCCCCGCACTCCCACCGCATGATGTGTTCTGACATAGTAACAGGAACAACAATGCAAACAGAAGCACCAACAGTGGCACACATGGTTACACAAATGTAAATGGTAACGGAAGCATTAATAGAAATGCAACTGAAAAGTGATATCGAAGCGAACAGTGATGCAAACAGACATTGAAGCACGTATGAAAATGCAACTGGTAACATGAACAGTGATGGCAATGGTATTTTAAATGGAAATGTTAAGTGTCACAGCAAAAAGAACACGAAAGGGAACAGAAAATGAAACACAAATGCAAGCGCACATGTAAATGCAAACCGTAACGCACACAGGCACGGTACTGCAATTGTAAATGCAAATGGTAAAGTTAAGATGAAGAATAATGCCAAAGGAAACTGAAATGGAAAAGGGAACAGAAGCACGTACAGAAATGCAAACTGAAACATGCACGGGCATAGTACTGCAATTGTAAACGCAAATGGTAATGGTAACAGCAACAATAACAGCAAAGGAACAGAAACATAAAAGGAAAATGCCGATATGGAAACACAAACCATAGTAGCACAGGGCACAGTAAGCGCAATAGCAAACACAAATGGTAACCAATAACAGCTAGGAAGGTGCAAAATTAAAGAGAAAGCAGCTAAAGAAAAAAGGCTGCGAATGCAAATGGCAATGTACGGTGGCAAACAAAAATGAAATATAAAACAATAAGTGGAAATCAAATGGTAACAATAAAGGAAAACACAATCATAAATGACAGCGCCAAAGAGTAGCCTTGCGGTGGGTACACAGAGGCAGTAGCATAGCCCGGAGACATAAGCATGGTGGACACAGTAACTGTAACGATAGCGGAGCGCAGACCCTGTTTTTGCAAAACAGGTGCATAGAGAAACTCAGTGTGTACAAAGAATGTATGCATTGTGATGGGCATTGAAGCTTAAAACGAGCATTGGAAGTACTTAATTGCTAATATCTCAGCAACCACACGACATAGAAAAAAAATTTACATTTCACAAAAATCTTGATTTTCCTGGCTAGGTTTTTGCTATTACATAGCCTGTTGGGCTATGCAACTTGCAACAAAAAATCTGTATCTCGCATCATTTTTGAGATACGAGCCCCGAAAGCCACAATGTTAGTCTATAGGAAAAAACACCAACTTTGGATACCATAACTTTGCAGCCATGCAATATTTTTTCACCAAGCCACCAAAGGCACATCTGTGAGATGTTGGCTGCCTTCCTTCCAAATTTCAGCCCAAAAGATCAAACCATTTGTTTGCAGCAGGGTGGCAAAGAATTCCTGTCATTTTGTCCATTGTCTAGAAAAGTAGTGTCATGATTTCCAACACCTTCGCAAAAATTTGCGAAAGTGTCATTCTTGCGACACTACTTTGTGACACTACTGTTTCCAGAAATTTGAAAAACATATTTCTGGGGTGTTTAACCCCAAAATAAAGACATGGTTAGCATCCTCAGGGTCCGACTAGGTGAACATAAAAGAATTGTGTCCCTAGAGGGTCCCAAATTTAAATGCCAAGCATTTTTCTGATCACCAACTGAAAGCAAAATTGAAAGCAGATTTGTGACACTACTAGGGCCATTTGTGACACTAAAAAGTGCATTTGTGAAAGTGTGAATATTGTGTTAACTTTTCCCATTGATGTATAATGGGAACTTGTTGTTTGAATAACTTTTGCACCATTCAATATTTCTTCATGAAATCTTCAAAAGGCACATCAGGGACCACGACCACACGTTCCTAGAGTTTCAGACCAGTCACACAAACCATCGACCTGCAAGGGTGACAAAAAAATTGCATAATGCAACAATTGGTTGTTGCTTAATAACTCTGCAGCCCTATATCCGACTGGTATAAAACTTGCAATCTGCCATCTACTATGCCCAATCATGCATGCCATATATCAGGCAAATCTGGTGAATGGTGTGGCAAAGTTATTAAGTGTAAAATTTGACCTTCAACCTGAAAAGTGCTACTCAATCCTAACTATGGTAGCACTACCCATTACTACCATAATATATATATATATATATATATATATATATATACATAGCAAAAAACTCCGTTTAATGCATCAGTTAAGGTTGTTCCACAGCGACAAAAGGCAAAAGACGATACTGTTGGAGTTGAAAACCCTAACTCAATTCACCCCAGCACCACACACACACACACGAACACACACACAAGGCTATAGGGGAGGACCAAGTCAACACAACAATGACAGACATCCAGCAGGTGACAGAAATAACAAACAATTGTCTAAATGTACTCAGAGATATCCCACCACCTGACCAGGTACTGCATGCTCAGTGCAGGATCAACAGCAAAACTGAGGCCATATGCACCCAAGCGTACACATCCCTGATTGCAGCTGCACAACATACCACACTTGGTAGTTGCATGGCCTTACCACCGATGCCCCACACACACACAACTGGTACTGTGCTGTTATTCAATATAAATGCAAGCTGCATGATGACCAGTTGTAGAAGGTTTAAACACTAGTGGTATACATTAATTAAGATAAGCACGAAAATTAACTACAAGACTAGCTTGCTAAAGACAAAAGTAGTAATACATTTACAGTAGGTGATTTACATAGTAGTACATTTACTGCAATGGACTTGCTCAATATAGAGGCTGATGTAAATGTGGAAAAGCATGCCTGTTCAACACTGTGAAATTCGTGCTACCATTACATGCATTCTTACTGATGAAGGTGCACTGCTGATGTACATACATAGACCTTTACTGTTTTCAATACTAAGAATGCAGTAATGTTCTTTGTGAAACTTGTTATAATTGCATGGATCTCAGGCTAAGCAACTACAAATATCATAGCACTACTGAGCCAACAATGATGTACCTGTCGGAGATGTATATGGGATAGATTTTCTGTGAGGCACTTACTGGTATGTTGCTTTTGTGATAAAGAAAATCTCATTGCATCTGTGATGACTAACTTATTCAAATAGTAATACATTTACTATTATGACAGAAATGAGTGATCTAACACCTTATGGACACAGTGTGATTTTTTTTTTACAGTTGTTTCATACTCAGGCTGTATGTCTACTGTTTGGGTTTGCCACACTTCTGTCACTGATGCTATCAAAGTGACAACTATATTAATTAATGTAGCAACAGGAATCAAGTAGGTACAAGTGCAGATATAAACAGAATGTCTTTTAGTATTGATTTAACTCACAATGGATTAAAGTGTACTAGGACAGCAGGGGTTATCCTCTATCGCAGACTCTGTCAGTTATAATCACACCAAGGTTTGATGACTGTAATGACTCAAATCAAACCTGTTCATCTTCATGCTTTCATATTCACAGCCATTCTCCACTAACTAGACAGTGTATGGTGTAACTGGGTGGGACACTGTAGTTAAAGCTGCACACAGTGCCCTAGCAGAGGAAAGTATCTACTCATAAAGGCAATTAAGCAATAAGGCATGACCAACAGTTATGTTAATTGGTCTGTCAATCACCTGGAAGGTTTAATATTGAATAAGGGCATGCCAGTGCATGTCGCTAGACAGTGATAAACTGACCATTAACATAATAGCTGAGGTGACTTATTGCTATCATAATAAAACTGTTTTTCAAACAACTTATTAAATCATATTTGTCATATGGTTAGGCTCTACGTATTGTGTTGGTAAAAAACTAAACACAGGCTGTTACAATGTTTACATTCAAATTAAACTGCATTTCACAAACCCTTGTTATTATCAGAGATATTACCTGTACAACTCCTACGTTTTGCTGAACTCTATTGCTCAGGTGGCAAACCACAAGTGGCGTGTGTGGTGTGGGGCATCCATAGGTAAGGCCATGCAACTACTAAGTGTAGTACATTGTGTGCAACTGCAAACAGGGATGTGTGCGTTTGGTATACATGGCCTCAGTTTTGCTGTTGATCTCCACTGAGCATGCAGTACCTGGTCAGGTGGGTGGGGATGTCTCGTGGTGTTTAGACAATTGTTTGTTATTTCTGTCACCTGCTGCTGGATGTCTGTCATTAGTTGTGTTGACTTGGTCCTCCCCATACTTGAATGTGTGTGTGCGTCTGTGTGTGTGTGTGGTGCTGGGGGTTGATTAGGTTAGGGTTTTCAACCCTAACAGCGAATTTCCTCACTGTTGCTGTGGAACAGCTAACTGATGCATTAAAGCAGGTTTTTGCCATGATATCCTGTCTTTTCAGAACTATCACTCCAGCATACCACAGAGTCAATGGTTGTAAGAATAGTGCATGCATATAAAAAATGTTTCGGTATCAAATATTTCAACTCTTGTGGTTGCATTCACTGATACAGGTAACAGTGATAACCAACTGTTAATCATATTGTCTTAATTACTTTATTAATTGTAATTTGTCATTCTCATTCCATGTAGTAATTTTGTATAAAGTGTCTTACTCCATTTTGTTTAAGAGCACATATGTTAATAAAAGATGTACATAACTAAAAGACAATATGACATGACATGGGCACCCATTAGTTCATCATACGACAAATGGATATGTTACTATAGTAACTTGAGATTTGATGAGTGCTTGCACTACTGCAACTGAGGTGGTACCATCAATCTTTGTGAACAGCGGTTGGAAGAGGTTTGCTCGTGCCCAAGCTACATAAATTTGTTGTAAGTGTAGCACGGAGTTCATATTGTACTAGCACACTATGCTTATCTTCATCGCATCATACACAGCACACACTCCGTGGCACTAGTTGTAGAGGCAGCAACAGCGTGCACAAATGATGTAATGTAGCATTGTCACACATCTAACTTACTTCACCAGAATCCCAACTCTAATACCTACAATAGTATATGAGATTTCACCAAATGAGAAAATCACAGTTGCATTAATCTTCTTAAAACTATTTTCAGAAACATCTCAACTACACAAACACCCAAACACAAAAGTATAAATAAATTTTTTTACTATAAATATATTATATATAAAAATCACAAACAAAATATATTTCTTCATATAAAAATAAAAAAATATATATTAACACAAATAATATTAGAACAGGAAAATAAATAATTGAAATGTGTAGCATCATACACAAACATAAATTATGAAAAAACATTTTGTAACATAAATATAAATATTTTTAAAAAGACTTTTTTTTTTTTTAAATTTTGTGCAACACTTGAAGAGGTGTATGCACTGTGAGAGCAATCAGGCTAGAAACTGGATTCGATGTGGAGGTACAAACAAAGTGGAAGCTGTTAAGCCCTCTGGAGAGATACGGACCACTATGAGGGTGGCCAGTTTCGCCCAGGAAGCTGCAGAAACAGATGGTGGCTGTGGGTGAAGCACTGCTACTTGGCACAACACCACCACCCCTGCTCGACCCGGCTCTAGCACGAGGTTGACAGTCTGCTGCTGTGCATCAAAGAGACTGGATTTTTGTCCAGCCTCTCAAGATCACAACACTTTCTTTCCGCAGATTGACAACCTCACGCGTGAAACAAAGTCTGTTTAACTGCGATGAGCGTGCGTTTCGCGGTCGCGGCGCCCTGCGAATTTTAAAAAAAAGTAATGATGAATATACAACACAAATTCAACAATTCGACTTTCAAATATTTCACTTCAAATATTTTTTATCTAATGCAATATCAAAATGCATTCACATTTCAAAGTTATGATAATAGTTTTAAGTATGATGCTAAACTATTTAGTATCTTATTTCTGTCTCTGTCATATGACTATCTATATTATCTAATAAGCTGACAACATAAAATGTATAGTTAGCTGTGGCTTGGAAATGCTACTCTTGAATTTTCTTTCCATACCCCATAAATATTCAGTATACATGCTTTTGCATGTCAACACTAATATACCCATACAATTGAAATACATCCTCATCATCATGTGAAATTTTTACTTACCACGTCTGCCTATAATGTGTAGTCATGTATGCAGTGAAAACAAAGTACCTTGACAGTAACACTATAATAAAATACTTCTCGAAATGCCTGAAAATCATGATAAGTTTAATGATGCTGAAACCAAACAGTTTTTAATCGTGTTTCAAGCCCTCAACACACATCACCACTTTAAATAATTAAGTCACTAATATGACATCGCTGCAAAAGCATACCACCAGATATTCAGCCGGGCTGTGCAGAGTTGTGCAGGCGCCTTCTAACTACGCCTGCACAACTTTGAGGAAAAAAAAGGATCAAGTTGAGGGCCACCCACAGATGAGCTGCTGCATTGCAGGACACAACACAGCAGCCACCACCTGTAGCACAGCCCTCAACATCCTCATACCTCTCAACCAGTTTGTTCCCCAAATGTGTTACATTGCCTTTCAAAATGTGGAAAGAATGGGCAAAGCATTGGAACACTTTATCAAATTTTAAATTAGAAGCTCACAACACTGTTAAAATGTTTGCATTTATGTTCAGAAAGTCTGCAATTAATCAAATTGATATATTTAGCATCATTTACTATAGAGTTTGCTGTAAAAATGTTAACACTGAATATGTTACAAGTCCTCACAATGTGAAACAGGAGCTTTGTGAGTAAAATGAGGGCGTTCCTCGCAATGTGTATGGTTGAGAGATACTCTGTTCCCCCCTCACCAGGCCAATCACAGACATAATGTGCCCCCCAGCAATCATGTGTTTTGGAAGTTGCCAAAACATCCCGAATGAGGGTTTCACGATATGATCGAGAGGTGGGGAGTGTTTGAATACTCCAGCCTCCCAATTGGGCTTATCGGTCCACTGGACCACAGGGATATATTCAGGAGGCGAGGAGGTGTTTAATTACTTCATCCTGGATGTGCTTATTGGTCCCACTGGACCTCCATGGCTGTGTTGAGGAGACACATTCTGCCCAATCAGGCTGGTGGGGGGTATTAACAGTATGCCTGCGATTGGGCCAGTGGGGGTGGGGGTTACAGCTCTTTTGCCTGCGATTGGCCTGCAGGCGTTCACGATGGCTGCTGCCTGGTAAGGAGCCAAAGCACATGTCCTCGGGATCGGCACCTGCATGCTAATGGCATGCAAATAGAACCATAATCGAATCACAGATAGCCCCCATGCCACCATGAATTACAGCCACATTTGCATATCACCTTTTGAATATCGGGTTTAGCAACCATAGGTTGAATGCTGCACTTTGTCGCTTGGTTGCTGCAAATTCCACTAAGCCATGCACAGTGGCTGTGCTTCGGGGTGATATTCAAAACAGTTCCTCAATAACAACTCCTTTGAATGTCGCCCTGGACACCCCTAAACTATTTTGCACACCGCAGAGCTTGCTCTATGATAGCATCTAATGCTCATCTCCCGAAACAAATGTTTAAATAGACATATTACCACCTTTACTCACATACAGTCTCACAGTCATGCCTTACACTGTCCCAAAAGTTATTTCACACAACAGCCACAGCATCATATAGTGAAGTATAAAAACACTGTTTTTAAAGTATAGGTGCTCATTCAAAAGTATGACACTGTGTAACGCTAAGCCATCAATCTTTGAATTATCAGCAATATGATCTATGGATTGTGCTAGCACAGTTTCACTACTCAACAACTTCTTTTGATAACGCAACCAGCAATACGCACCATTGTGATGTGGTGGAATTTACCACTGCAAGCTGTCATAATACTGCATTTTAAGTGTGGTGAGACAACCCATAGTGCACATAGAAATGTCATTCATAAGGTGAACACAACAGTCCATTATTAACTATTACTTTTATCAACATTCCCTCAATTCATGATCACCTTTAAAAATACATATCGACAGTACATGAACAGCCACTGCATTGTAGAAATAAGTATAGGGCTGGTGAGACAGACACCTGCACAGCTATTCACTTTAACTGGGAAAAGGATCATGAACACTATAAGGCACACTTTAAACATAGATTGAGAAAAAAACTAAAAATCATAGTGGACACTTTATACATTGCCATTTCAGTCTACAATATCCTCCACCATGTTTGTGTTTTTGGTGGTTGCGTGTCCACAGTGATATGCATTGCCACCCTTATAAGGTCACAGCACACATAAAGTAAGTAATGTCCAGTGATTCACCCCACAACAAACAAAAAGAAGTGGTACTGCCTCAACAAGGGTCTGCTCACACCCAAACAATTGAACATTTACAGTGGTATGCCAACAGTACCTCCCTATCATGCAGTAGGACAGCAAGTATAATTATCAACAGGAGCATTGATCACCACAAATGTTGACAACCATATGGTACTTCTCAAGCATGCAGATATGTAACAGATTTCACTTCACATTGATGAGCTGGCGCGAAGCCCTGCTTCACCTCCATGTTCTGACAGCAACCTTCCCTGGACTCTATTAAGCAAACAAGTAAAAATGATCACGTATAGATGAAATATCAAGGTAAGTGTTTTCTTTAAAACATCAATTTCTAATACTACATCATTCATACAACTATCATTTGAACCATATCTCTTTGAAACAGCTCTCTCCAACTAGGTGTATGTTATTATCAGTATACATGATATAAACGATCTCATCACCAAAAGCCACACAAGTTGAAATGATGACACCATGTATATCTTTCCAAGAAAGGTCCATCAATCAAGACAGTTAATATAAAAGTATTGTTTCTGATGATTCCCCAACACTGTTTCTTCTAAGTTTTCAAAAGATACTCTAAATATATAATTGGTAGTATGCAGTGCAGAACAAGCAGTGCCTGCCATCAATCCAATACCTATAACATTGTCACAATGCATATTTGACACAGAAACATCTAAAACATTACATGTATGTTCAGTTTACATACAGCCATACCTAATTATAGACGTCATTCCTATAGTTTTAAATGTAGGTTATAATAAGAATACACAAACCAACGATAATGTCACTATTCACTCAATGACCCTCTAGCTGAATATAGCAAAGCATGTATTATTTATATGCCCTAGGGCTAATAAAACATTAACAAACGTAGTATTCTATGATGGCCATTAGCAACTATTGCAATAATAAAATGAAACATGGGCATGACATATGAAATAGTAAAATACAATCTGAGACATATCACAATTACAACAATAATTAAGCAGCACACCATTGAATTCACTGAGACACCTACAACATTAGAATTGGTAATCTATTACTATTGTTAAACTCCACCCAAAATTAGCAGAAGACCTGCCCCCACAACACCATCTCCGCTATGCACATCCATCCATTCTCAGATTCATAGAAATAGTGTTCAACACATCTGTAGTAATACCATTTATTATGGAAGTACAGGATCTTCTGCCATGGTGGCACTGCATTCACTAGACTTGGATAACACCTTTTTGAACTATTTTGGGTGGCATATTCAGATGGTTGACCATACATAACGAGGTTCACATCTGCAGGTACAAAATTGCCATTCTGCAATATTCAGTAAAACACACTTGTGCCACTGAAAACAGGCTGAGCAACAACACAATGCAAATGAATACATGGTCAAATGGACAGAAGACCATGCAGAACTCCAGGACCGATATTCACCTGGGTATGCAGGCTGTGCCCACAACCCCCAACCAAGCCTGCGACAGAGCAAAAAAAAAAAAACTAACTCGGGTCACCACAGCTGACTGCGTTTCGGTGAAACACAACAGCTGCCACCTGTGCTGTCCCCACCAGTCGTGCCCCCACAGCATGATTACAGCCACCTGACTGTAAATCCTCCACCCCCAGTGGCCCGACCAGCCATAACACCCCAACACCAAGCGAATCACGGGCAGCACTGTGGCTCCCCAAACTTAGCCCTGATGCTCCAGTGGACCGAAATGCGATCACAGCCAAGTTAAGTAACCACCATAAATCCCTTGTGGTCAAGTGGACCAAAATACCCAGTACAGCCAAAGCAAACAAAACCACCCGTCCTCCTGAACATATCTGTGGTGGTCAGTGGACGAAATACTAATCGGGGTAAGTTTAATAACTCCCTCTAAGATAACCCTGGCTAGTGTCTCCCCACCCACCACCCACGACACCCTACCCGCTCACCGCCCCACAGGCAGTGACATCATCCACCACCTGCAGCCATCAACTGACACCCATTAGGTCTGCACAGCTGGGTGCAGACCAAGAAATATCAGGCATGCACCCTTGTGCATCACATTCCAATTGTGAATCAATTCATTGTTCAAAATCTGAACGCCATCTACAGCATGGGCTGCAAACCAGTGGCTGTACTGTACACCAATAATACAGCCTACCAGGCAATAGCCGGCGGGTGGCGGTGTGAGCATGTGGGATACTGGTGCCACCAGCTGCCAGGGGGTGGGGTGGTGGAGCTTAGCGAGTGCATGGTGTGGGTCATACAATGCCCTGGGGCTATGTTCAGGAGGGTTATCAAACTTACTGCCTGCAATCTCTAGGTCCACTGGATCAGCAGGATATTCAGGAGAAAGCCACAGTGCACGATCAAGCTGTTGGAGATGAACCATACCTCTGATCAGACCAGAGAGGGGTGCTGTGGGGTATACCACCATTTTCTCTATGATCAGGCTGCAAGTATTGTTCCTGATAGCTGCAGCCTGTTGAGGCCCTGCACAATTCCTCTGGGATCGAGCAGACCTGCATGGTGATGGCATGCAAATCACGCCATAATGACATGCAATGCTCTTTACACTGCTGACTTGTGTTATACCCCATTTGCATCACATTTGAATATCACCCAGACACATGTGCAGCTAATTTGCACAACACAATGGCTTGCACATAGATAGCACAATTTGAATATCCCACTTTGTCATGAGAAACCCTCATTTCTTGTTGTAAACAACCCTAACAAATTTGTGATATAAAGTCTTACCATTGGACTCAATCAAATGACACTTTTAACATCCGACTGACCACCCCCCAAAGCTTGACTCTATTGCACTACCTCATACAGCTGGGGAATGCCTCCGATGTTCTACCATAACCCAAAAAAAAAAATATTTAAGTACAGATGTAAATCACAGTACAATTTTAGAACACAACAACAGTAAATCAGCAGAACATACACATTACTTCTAATTATACAGACCACAAACATTGCTGGGATATTATAACAATTCTATATTTCTGTGCAGAGGCCCTTTTAGTATCTACATAGTCTGTAACTTGTGGAGCATCAAACACTTGATGTCTACATTTGTACATCTGTCTGTGTATTAAGCATTTGGTCCACAGGACACCAAGTATCGTTGAGGAGTGCTGGGTCTATACACTTCTCCGTGATCAGCCATTTCCTTCCACTGGACCACCAGACACGTTACGACAGAAGGAGTGTTATTGCACAATATTACAGACATACAAGTTTCAAACCACTACATCACAATAACTAAACAGTAATTTTTGTTCTCTTCCAACATACCATAGTAGTAGTGCGTATGTGTATAAATGTTCTATTTTCAGCATAGCTATCTTGCAAGCTCTGGTTTGTAAGTGAACAACACAGTAGTGGAAGATTAGGTAACATGTTTTGATAGTACATCCTTACATATAGTATAAACTATTACAAAAATGTTGTGAAAATACAGGTTTCGATTAGTATCAAAACATTGCTGTATGTCAATCTTTATTGACATATATGTAGAGACAAGCATGCAAAACAATATTCCTATTTTCAAAATATTGCTATGATAATACTAATGAGCACTCTGAGTGTTTATATCAATGGTCATAATCACACTGTGGGGGCATGCAGTACTCGACTCTGCCTCATGCCATTACCAATAGCTGAATCTACGCAACATTGAATAATGCATCTGATGTGTATTGCTTATTTATGCAGTATACGATTATTTTTTACTAATTCTGAAAACATGAATAACTATGAAAAGTTGTGCTGATTTACTACAATGAGTAAGCGCTCCCCACAGCTGGCTTGCCAGCAACCCCAAAACTCTAAGCGAGGTAGTACCAGGCAGTATCATTCTCAATATCCCCCCGTTGTTTAAGACATAGAAACGTTGGGCCAACAACTTCACTTCTTCTTCAGCTGTTCAACTGTCTTGTTTTGACTTTCAGACAGATATACAAATAGCTGTTAATGGCCTCATCGAATCAGTTTTGATTGGTATATATCAACACTCTCCATTGCCTCAGCCTGGACTGCCTCAGCGGTGCACACCTCATAAGTCCCTCATTTCCCACGATAGCTCTTAGTAGTTCTGAAATACAAACAAAACAAATATACATTAGTATCATAACAATATAAATAGTACCAAACAAATTCCATACAATACTAATTAAATTAAAGGCACATATCCTTCAATAGCGAAACAGATCAGTGGCATTATAGGGCTAAAAGGATTCAGCCTCAACAGTAAAAACAACTGCTACTACACTATAGTGTCCACTACCATGCTATACTCTAGTCGTGGGTGGGGGTACTGCATCAACATCACATTGGGCACCAGACATATCCTCTGTACTACACAAGTATTCACACAACACATAACGTGATGTTAACGAGATGAACCACCACGCCAGAACTGTACAGACAGATGCACTTAATAAGTAAGACAGCTAACAAGTGATTGAAAGTAAAGTGCATGATAATACGATCGTGCATTCATTACTTATATATAACTACCATTTCTGTAACATTAAAAATAAATCTATCACAACATACTGACAAAAAATGGGTACATTTTACAGTACCACTGTGTTTTATTGAAGTTGCACACATACCATGTTGGTACACACGGGAGCTCAGCTCTTGGCTGTCCACCCGTCTCGGACAACCGTTTTCATCGGGACAGGTGTTTTTTATTTTGTGTGCCTGTCCCTTGGACGAGCAGTTCTTATAACTGCTACTGTGGGGTGCTAGGACCCAACCACGGCCTCTGTTTAGGAAAAGGGATGTCAGGACCTCATGATCTGAGGCACCACAGGGCTCGAAATAAGGCGCTGAGCTAATCTGTACTTCTGCTGCTAGTGGTGCTGCCACTTTAGAGGCAGCAGTTAAGGCGCTCTAGTAGCTGTGGGAGTTTAATATATCGCTTCTCTCTAGTGTTCAAGGATGTTTTGGCGGTGTTCCTTGTACAATACCTTACCTGTAACCTGCCACAGTATGATTTTCTCAGAATGTATGAGTACATTTATTCATATGCGCTTTTACATTCTGAGAAAGAAATCATGAGTGCGACAGGTTACAGGTATTGTGTAAGAGTTGCCACTGCCAGAGCATCCCTTCAGCACTAAACCAGGGAAGGATATGTTCTCCCAACCTGCCCAGCTCCAAAAGCACTGAAGCATTAGTGCAGCAGAGGATGCAGAGAGTTCAGCATACCCTTCCCATGGCAGCTAGGTTACTTGGAGAATAAAATCTTGATAAAAAGTACAGTACTCTGTTGGAGAGCTCAAAATGTTCTTTTTTTTTTATTTTAGTTTATCCAGGATAGCCCAGCTGAGATGCAACATCTTGTTTCTTGTGGGGTCCTGCTTCTTACTTACCGCTTGGAGGACTGGGGCACTGCGCTTTCTTGCTTATTCATTGAGCAATAATCCACAGTAGTGTGTCGGTTATAGTGGGATTTACCTACTTCTGAGCTAGTTTGGTCATGAGGACCGAGGCCCAGTGACTTGACTTCACACCCAGAAGTTGGTAAATCCCACTCAACTCACACCCTGCAGTGGATTATTAAAACAAGGTAAAAAAAATTGAAACAAAGCAGTTGTGCAGAAGGGGGAACAGAGAGTGAAAAAATTATGTAAAAAAATAGTGTGGACAGGCAAAGTTTTGTGGGACAGGCAAAATTTATGTCCTACCTGTCCCTCAGACAGGCAACTCAAAAAATTATTTCTAGCCCTGTTGGTACAGCTACAATACTGTAAGGCCACAGTAAATGGTACACTCATTTAACATATTCAAACTATTTACTAATGTTGAGACATAAAAATATCATACAATTGTGAACAGACAGAAGCAGGGAAAATTACTATTGCTGCGCCCCCACTATTGTAATATAGCAAACCTATATATGTATCATATATGTGAGTGATGCATGCAGTTGATCTATTTTTGACCACGTGTATGTGTTCCTGAAAAGAACCTTTGTGTATACTGTAATATTTCCTCAAACAGTCTCCACGATCTTAAAGGACTTTCAGGATTCCATCTTGAAGGTTTCCCAGAAAATGACAATTACCAGCATGCTGAAATGTACACTCATCTGGTAGGAATAGTCAATCATTACAGTATTTATATTTGGGGTGACGTATAGTATACATTCCATGCATCGTGAGAAAAGCAGTAATCTGTACATTTACTTTTTTCAAGTAGCTCTGTCAACTGTATACATATGATACTCTGCTTGCCAGACTCTCGCCTGTAATATCTGAAAATATGATAATACAGGCAGACAACATAGACAGAATGAAGCAAGGTCCAATTTTGCTCTCTGTAACTAAATCTACCCAGCGTTTTGAGCCCAAATCATTGCCTCCAAGATGTATTAGCAGTATGTCAAGAGGAGAGTGAGTTCTCAAAAGTCTGTGCATGGTTGGCATAAGATGTTCCCATCTCATGCCACCACGACCAAACCATCTTACATAGCAATTCGGGAGCTGCAGGTCCCTCCCAAAATCACTATGAACTGCAAACTCAGCTGCTCGTCTTATGTAACTGCTTCCAACTATCCACAAAATCCTTTTGCTATTTTCTGCCATTCTAAGTTTTTAAACTCAGAACTGTACAGAGAGCTACTAAGAAAGGAACTGTTCACCCTGCAGTGACCAGACAGCATTGAAAATCAAACTGATATTTTCCCTCCTTATTTCAAGCTAGCTTCAGTGCATTCAGACAAAACACAAAAATAAAAAAAAAACATTCCCTCCTGCTGTGGCTTCATCAACCAATGTAACTCATGCATTCAGTATTACTTAGACTATGTTCCTGCAAAATCTGAAACCACTGAGAACTGAAAAAAATGCATCCTTTTCATAGGCAGGTTTAAACAAATTACAACATCAGAAAAAGTCTGATTTGGTTCCATTTGTCATACAACTCCACGTGCACCTTCCTATCTCCCTCCATTTGCAGCTGTATCTGTATCAAGTTAGTACTAAAATGCTTTCTCACTTTAAACTATTTTCTCTTAAGAATATAGCATGCTACACAATAACAATTAACATTATGAGATTAAACAGAAAAAATGTTTTGATTACTAGTATGTACATGTTCTAATAAGTTTTTTAAATACTAGAAAATATCACGTGAAGATAGACTGTACTTATAGTTTCAAACTGCTTTTTCTCAGCAATATTCAAAATGGATCCTGTTTACTTCTTCTTCAGTTTTGTCCGTCTCTGATTCGTTCTCAGAAGTGGCCTGACAAATCTTAAATTTCATTGGTAGAGCTAGCTGTCACTCAAACAGACTGTTTAATGATTCGAGTAATGAATAAGTTTAAGTTTACTCCCAAGTATTGAATTAACTTTACTGCGATCCGAAATGCAGTACATTTGCGACACTTCGATATGCAAGTAAAATTTATGAAGTGTCGAAGTTCAACTCAGCCTTTGACCATACTGTTGAATGCACGAAGTAAATTTGCAACTACCTTCGAATGCACCCAGTATTTTTTGAAACTTGTGTTTTCATCAGCAATAATTTTCAAGACTGGTCTATATGTTGACACAATTTCAGATTCTATGGAAAAATAGCTCAATTTTCAATTTTAAACACATATTCTGCTGCATAACTGCTTCAAACTCAGTGCAGTGCAGATATTTTTAGATTTACAATGTTCCAAGCGTAGCATAACAACTGTGCAACGCAGGACTTGCAAAACACTAATTTGTTGTAATTTCCACTCAAATGTCCTCATATATCCATTTTAAGACCCTGCTCATAACAGTGTCACTCTTATGTTTAAACATTTCTACTCTATAGTCATTTCACATCAACTGATCCAAAACGCAGCACATAAGCAAAAGCACACTATTGTTAAGATGTGACTAATGAAATCTGTACTATTCACAACGTTGTGGGTTGAAAGCAAAATAGTAAATTCTCAACTGAAAAGTATGACAAAACACAAACTTACTAGTGTACATGTGAACTGCATCAGGCGAGGCTTGTAAATCAGAAATATTTCAGAATTTTCACACAAATTTTTCAACATATTTATTTATGTTGTCATTTCACAAACACAGCCACGGTATTTTGTGACTGTGCCCCACACAGTTATTTCTCGTCAATTAACTGCATCATTGCACAGTACATGTACAGGAAAAACATTTTTCCATGTTGTGAAAAATTACAGCTCCAATGGCGATACACAGGAGTACAAAAACACAATGTTGGTAAAATGCAGCAACGATATTGAAATTTAGCTAACATGCAAGCATACTTACCAACTGTGGTACACACACTCACACAACAGTAATGATGGCATGTCCTCCCCTAATTGTAAAACATACTAATTGTTACAGATTTGGTAATGCACACTATCACTCTCAAGTTGCTCTCACCATATAGTAAATCATCACTGACTATCCCTGACACGCTACATGGTAGAAAAGACGTGTTCGTACACAGGTAAAAAATCACCTATTGTAATCATAAGAACACGTGAAGAAAATCTTTAAATGTGCACTAAAATATTGAGAATGAACATTTCTGGTATTACGAAAGTAGCCGCGTTAATGCAATATTCATAACAACTATCATTTAGTTATGTTTTTACCAAATTGTTAACATTCTTAACATACTATTCTATTAATACACAGTGTTATAAGAAATTTACTGAAGCCTATTCTAAAACTTTTTTTCTCTCTATAAAGGTGCCTGATACTTCTGTAAGATTGCTTACTGTCACTGTCAACCATAATACCCAAAATGCCAACTAAATACAGGCGTAGATGTGTCTCAAAAGAGAGCGGTATAATAGATACTACACTGTTGTATAAGGGCAACAAAGAAAACAGTAAAGGCACAAAAAAATGAACATCGATAGACTTTACTGCAACAGTGACCCTACATCAAGTCACTGCACAAAAGAAACAAAATACTTAAGAAAAAGCAAAATGTATAGCATCACAAATGTTGTGTCGATCTCGAGATGAAACACAACTATTTTGAGTGTAACCATCAACAGACTCTCAAAACAACACCGTAAAATAAAAAATAGTGACTTACAACTCAGAAAGAGAAAGTATTTCCGATCACTAGCAAGTAAAGCTAAGATCGAAAGACTTATCGCTGCTGTGCTACGGCACACCCGCAAAAAGAGCAAGAGTCACCTTTCTCTGATGAATTTACGTCTGAAAGTATGGACTTTTGTCAACAGAGCACTGTTTGTACTACAACGATTGTGGCGTAAGATGTGTCATGTGCTTGAACAATTCAGGAAACTTGTATATGCCATTAAAAAAGGCTTCAACAGTATCCTTGTTTGACTGTTGACAACTTCTGCCATGTCTTCACAGGACAGTGGCTGACACACAAGCACTCAGAAGCATATTTTGGGAAGAGTCTTATCATGACTTTATGAAAGAACAGACGCTCAGTATTGATGAGTCCGCAACTAAAAATGTCCTCAGTATCTCTGATGACAATCAATTGATAATGATGATGACTGTGGTCCAACCACACTCTTCAATAAATGGCACTGCCTGACATGGTCATGTGATGCTACCTGCAACCGTAGGCAATCATCATTTCAAAAAGTAGAACACTTTGTTAACCTATTCATAATAACAGATCACAAAGAAAGACATAAACTATTTACAGAAATTGACCATTGTGAAATCCGGCCACATACTGGACTCATGGGTCACTCACTTGCATGTCTCGATACTGGTGTTTGTGATAGTTTTTTTCACAACATGCGGATGCTTGCAGTGCATCAAACAGGCATGCAAAACTTTGTCTACAGAGTATATGAAGTACAACGAGCTGTACATCAGTACACTTGTTTAAATGACTTATTGCAGTCAGGTGACATGCAGGGTGCCATCACTTTCCTAAAAAAACTGCAACACATTCCTTCTGGACCAGAAACAACTAATTTCCAGTGTAACACTTCAACAGAAAAATCTGTTTCAGTGTTAGAAAATGACATTCTGAAACAGTACGGGAAGGAAATTGCTAAGTTTGAGGTTGCAAAGTCTCAGAAGTTTGATTCTGTATGTGTGTCATGCAACCGTTTGTGCTACACGAAACAAACTGTCACAGTCAACCTAGAAACCTGGTCACCATACAATGACATGTGGTTCCGCCTCGCAGCATTCTTGCTGCTGAAATCTGACTTTCATCCACAAGACACCATTGTGCTATGCAAACACTGTTTTTCAAAACTGAAGTGCAACACTTTGCCAGCAAGGTCAGTGCTAAACAACATGGAAACAGATGTTACACCAAGTGAGATTTCAACATTGAATATATTTGAACGTATTCTAATTCAGACAATGAAACCATTCCAAACGATTCTACGTCTGAAGACAAAGACACGGAAGATTCCACAGAAAGAGCTTGTTAGATCTCTAAAGGGTTCTGTGATGTATCTACCACTTCCTCTACAGGAAAATGTTCAAGCAATCTCAACAGAAAATAGCTTGGTCATACTTGTAAATGGTGTGCCTACAAAGGCCAAGGTCATCTGGCAAGATGTTGTCAATGTGCAAAAGGTGTAAAGCTTGCTCTGGCTTATTTAAAGAGGAACAATTCCTTTTATATAGATCTTGACATAGATCAGATGGCCAGTCTCTCTGTGCAACATGATCTATTAGGAAAAAGTAAGCCAATCATTGTGAGAAGGCTCAGTACACAGACAAGTGACAATGTGTATGAACAGTACAATTCCACCCACTACATGGCAGAAATCCATTAGAGACAACATTGATCTCTATCAAATGAAGCAGGTGGAAGGTGAGCCTGTCAGCATTTGGGAGGCAACACTAGAAGCACGCTGCTTCCCAGACCTATTTCCAAAAGGGTCAGGCGGATGCCTAGATGAAAGAGAAGTATGGGTACAGGGTGCTGAGTACCGCACTAGATGTGTCCTGAGCAAAGATGGCAAATTCAGACGTAACATACAGTACCTGTTCCATCTGCTCTGGGAAAGTGAGCTTAACATTCTGTCTGCATCTATAGCACATATCATTTGTCTAACAAGTCCACTAGATGAAATTACAGCTGCTCAATTTCTAGAGAAATTAAAGCAGAAAGATGAAAATGTGCAAGTGAATCTGTCTTCCATACTTTCAAGTCTACGTGGCACCAAAGAATATTGGTATCACAGACACTCGGAAGTGATGACAATGCTACGAGAGTATGGGGCAGCCACATGGTTTGTCACACTTAGTTGTGCTGAATATGCTCTGGGACGAACTCATTGAACTGTTGAAGTGGGCAAATTCCGATGTCGAAGGCATCTCATCGATGACTGTTGGAGAAATGTGCTCACTTGATCCTGTGTCTGTCACAAGACATTTTCACAAGCGGTTCCATGACATTCTCACTTTCATCTTGTCAAAGGACAATCCTCCTCTAGGTATTGTAGAACACTACTTTTGGAGGACAGAATATCAAGCACGAGGTGCCCCTCATATCCATATGTTATTGTGGCTCAAGGATGCGCCACGCATTGGTGAACATGAAGCAGCAGAAGTGCTATCATTCATCAAAAAATATATCACTTGTCACATTCCAGACAAGTATGACAGTCCTACACTATGGAAGTTGGTACAAAAGTTCCAGCGTACATATTTATAAAAATATTGCCGTAGCAGTAAAGAACAAATCTAATTGGTACACACGATGTCGCTTTGGATTTTCTAGACGAGTTTGTCAGAATGGTGCCATGAATGACCTTTTCTCAGCAATGCGACACCACTTGAAGGCAAAATCAACCAAGAGGGTATACGAGTTACCCAGGGATGAAAAAAGAGGTGTACATCAATGACTACAACCCAACTCTTCTCCTAATGTGGCAAGCAAACATAGATGTTCAGTTTGTGGCTGACAACTCACTGGCCCTGGTTCGTTACATCACTTCGTATATAACCAAACATGAACAGACTAGCTTGCAAGATCTTTGGGAAGATATTGCCACTTCAAGCAAAAGCCTGACATCTCAGCTGTGGTCATTGGGTTTGAAGACTCTTTCACACAGAGAATGTGGAGCTTATGAAGCCAGTGACCGGTTAATGGGTACACATCTGTACGGGAAGTCTGACGCTGTACGCTTCCTCAGTGTAAACTATAAAAGAGAAACAGAAGTGTACTGATTCCTCATGCCAGAATTGAGGAGTTTGGTGTCAATACACCTTCTTCAAAACATATCTTGAAGAATAACCTGATAGACACATACTACCCACGTAGACACAACAACATGAATGATATGTGTCTGTTTGAGGTGGCTAAGTGTATGACTACAAGACAGGTGCAGCACCTGACTCAACACGACACATTTACAAGGTCAATGGACTAGATGGCTGTCTTGTGAAGAGGAAAAGCCATGGCTTATAGATCACTGCAAACTGTATCTAGGTACATCAGAGATACAGAACATTACTACTTTGCTCTCCTATTCCTATTTAGACCCTGGTGGAGTGAGTCTGAATTAAAAGGTGACTCTGACACATTCGAAGAACAGTTCAATCTCACTTATGAGAATTTCCAAACTGAGTACTCACAAACATATATACAAAGACTAAAAGCTGAGAAAGGACAGCTTGAGCAGGCAGAGAAGCAACTTCAGGAAGACACTCCAGTTAGTTCACAAGACAACCTTGATCCAGAAGGACAAGGTGGTCTAGGTGACCCTCTGCCCTTAAATGCCCCAGAACTGTTAATATCAGAAACTGAGACAGCCATGCAACATGGCACACACTCTATGGTCAACCCAGCTGACATAAGAGAAAGACTAAATCAGCTGCAGCATACAATTCACTCCCAAGTGGTTGAAGCTGTCCAACATGGTATACTACATAAAACAAAACAATGTGACTGCACTCAGTACAAGCCACTACTAATGTTTGTTAGTGGTTCAGCTGGCACAGGAAAGAGTTTCCTGATTGAAGCCATCACTGCAGAAGTAGGGAGTGTAACAGGCTCTTTAATGTCTGTTGCTGTGACTGCTCCCACAGGACTAGCAGCAAACAACATTGGTGGAGTAACATTACACCGTCTCTTTATGTTGCCAGTCGAACATGGGGGAACTGGAGAGTATCGTAAACTGTCATTTCAGGTTGCATCTCAGCTCCGTTCCATGTTCACAAAGATGCAGTTACTCATTGTTGACGAAATCAGCATGGTCTCCAATGTCATGCTTGCCTGTATTCATCTACGTCTACAGCAGATCTTGTGGTACTGACGATAGAGTGCCATTTGGTGGCAAAAGCATACTTGTGTTGGGAGACCTTTACAACTTGCACCAGTCAATGCAGAGCATGTATTCACAACCTGACTGCCAAGCAAGCTAAGAATATCCTCGGTTGCATTGCAGGCTATAACATATGGGAATTATTTACCTATGTTGAGTTGTCTGAGAACATGCGTAAAGTGGTGATCTAGCTTACAAATCACTTTTAGATGAAGCTCACTTTTGGTTCTCTATCACCAGAACATGTTTGTATGTTAAATGATCGAAAAATCACAGTACATAGTACATGCATAGAAACAGCATGTAATGTCTTCAGCGATATATACTCTACTGGAAGACACATAGTGTGTCTTATGCCACGACTAAAGAAATGCACTGAATTCAACAATCTAATGCTACAAAGAGAGAACCAAGAGATTCTAACTCTGCATGCAATTGATACAGTTGATGGTGTTATTCTTAGTCAAAAGCTAGTAGCAAAGATGACTGAACGACTAAGTGAACTGAAGTCAGATGTTTCACGAACAGCTGGCCTAGAAGCTGTTCTCACAGTTTGTAAGAATGCATGTATCATGCTGCGACGTAATCTAGATGTAGAACAAGGTATGGTAAACAGTGCCATGGGAAACATCACTGACTTTGTCTATAATGTCCAGAAGACATATATTGAGACACTTGTAGTGCAGTTTGACAACATGGAACACTCTGTACACATAGATCGAACCTGTGTAAAATTCCAGGTTTTTAAGGATATCTACGTAAACAGGAAACATTTCCCATTATGTGTTGTATATGCTGTCTCCATTCACAAATCTCAGGGATTGAGTTTGGATTCAGCAATGGTGACACAGGTACAGACATTTTCAAGGATGGTATGAGCTACGTTGCACTTTCACGTAGTAGGAAGCCTTTCTGGATTGCACATCATTAGTATAGCACCTCAGAAAATACGAGCTGACAAGCGAGGTATTCTTGAGTACAACAGGGGGCTGACTCTACATCAGCCACAAATGTCTTTAATACCATCACACATCTGTCTGTCTCCACACCAGTCACAGCTAGAGGGAGCAACAAACAGCAGCAAGCTTCCCAAAGTGATTCGACAAAAAGAGTTCAGCAAAGGCCACAACTTCAAGTAAACATTCACAACCAGCAATTCATCAGAAATCAGTTGGTGTAGCTGCTGTACCACTCTTGGACAACAGCAGTAGAGTAAACTGCTATGCTAACTCAGCTATGCAAGTTTTTCTACACATGCCGCAGTTTGTGCAGGCAATATCTGCTACACAAGACAATCCCCTATCAAATGCTTTGAAGCAGATTATCAACATGACTTCTGACCACTCTAACAATGTACACCACTAACACCACTATTGACAGATGTTATCTACATATGCTGGATGTAGTACATTTGCTGCAGACATACAGCAAGACAGTACTGAGTTTATTAGGCTGTCATAAACAACCTGGATGAAGACGGCATCCCAATGCGACAGTACTTCACAGTAACATATGTTACAAAATATGTATGTGTTTTTGGCGGCAATTCACAGCGTGAAACCACACAAGACATGCTGTGGATAACTCTCTTTGTTCCTGAAGCCAAAAGTGTCAAATTTCGACAGCTATTCACTAATGCTGAATGTAGTCATGCCTGTGGAAGGTGTGGAGGCAGATGCACTCAGTCCATATATCTAAGGAGTTCATCTCAATATCTGTTGCTTACGTTGCACAGATTTGACTCCAACGGGCTCAGAGTTGATACTCCTATCACAGATTACACAGCTAGTAGAATAGTCTTCAACCAATCACTGTTTGACACTCACAGTATAATCTATCACCATGGTCAATCCATGCATTTTGGGCATTACACCTCATTACTAAGGGTGCACAACTGGATGGTTAGAGTGTGATGACTCTACAATGACTTTTAAACAGAGACTGCCAAGCCACTTGAAAAATGCATATCTTCTAATATTGAATTATGACAACCTTCATATTTCAGAAGAACAGGACAAAACATGTAGCATTTTAAAATGACTACTTTGTCCAAAAAAACATTCATGACTCATTACAATGTTGTAAAATGTACAACTGTAAATAAACAATACAATTTCAACAAAATGGAATTCTAATACAGACATTACATACACTGTGACATGTTAGATCTTGTGTAGATCAGTGACTACATGAAAATTGTTGTAGTGGCTTCAATCGGTGCCAACAATATTCACAGTCACTAGAGAAACCATGATTACATGTCTATCAAAGATTGTACATCTAAAAACTGAGGACTTACTACTCTCCTCCTCTGTACATCTCTTTAAAAATCCATGTATCAACTCATATATAACAACAAATTGATATGACTTATAAGCTCTTACTCTTTGCAAACAAAGAGAACTTCTCAGTTATTATCGTAGATAACTGAGCTACCCTTATAACATTCAGCAAACATTTCACTCTGTCACAAGTTGTCTATCAACACTTCAATTTGTCTAGTGACTATTGACATATAGAGAACATCATTTGATCACCATGCAACAGTGTAGAACTATCATGCTTTCATGCGTAGTACTAGTATTGTACATATGTAAAAACAACTACCTTTATTGATAATGCAAGAAGCTGAGTTACACAACTGTAAATAATAACCAATTGCTGAATCTAATTTAGTGACTCTTACAAGTGTTTAAAATTACTTGTACATAATAGAAACATTTGTTTTCAACTGTACATTGTTAATAACTAGTTTGATACTTGTACTAAAAATAGCAGTGTAGCACTACAGTACAAGTGAATGTTTCAGATATTATTCAGCAGTATAGTAACAACATTTAACTAACCATAAGTTTGTTAAAAAATGCATTCCATGACAGTTTTAGTATTTACAAGTTAAGAATTTACATAGAAGCCAATGTAAGAATTGATAAAATGTCATTTGTTCATTTAAAAACATAATATTTTTTTAACTTGTCACATAAGTAATTCTACCGTATGTAAAAAATATTGACAATTGTAAATCAGGCACTGCTGCTGATCACAACAAACTGCATACCTGTTCCTGACAATATTTATGATCGCCTCAATTGAGGGCTCGGGTGGTAATTTTCCATTTGCACCTAGTCAGTGACATATTATTAAATAATACCAATCAAATGTCACAAAACTTACATTTGTGTAAATTGTACTACTTAGACAGTCAGCATATGGTTTTTCGCCCACCCCAGGAACATCCACATTAGCAGTCACACAATTACAACAAAACACTTGTCTATCATGTCTGTAATCACACTTCACAACTGACTGACATTCCCTTATTAACATAACACACAAGTAATGCACTACACATAATTACAACATACAACCATTTTTAGAAAAGTAACATTTTTTACAAACTCCATTCACATTCAATAGTAAAAATATAATGAAGCGCCACAGCTTCAGCCTGACTATTAGAATTCCAGGTTGAATGTCAGAAACTACTTCCTCACATAAACAGAAGTGAGTACTGAAACATAACTAAAAACATATAACACCTGATTAGTTTCATATAATATCACACACTTACTCCAATCCATATTATACAGTTATTATTCTTCTTCTTACACATTTACATATTTGACAAGCAATGATTGCACACATACAAAGATTGTATTGTGAGACTGCTTCTGTTAACTAAATTTCACTCTTGATTGGACCTTTTCTCCATTTGACAAATTGGCAATAAATTTTTTAAAACCATAACCACCTGTGTCGACTCCTTACTTTAAATACCATTATGACATAAAAATAAGTGTCTATGACTTAAGCATACAAATCAATGTTTGCTAATACTGCTACAACTATACCTCCATCAATTTGTTTGGTACCTATGACATACAGTCAGTATCACAGCATATGCAATGATGTGGGACATTGCATGTCACATTTGACAGAATTTCTAACAGTGTCAAAAACTCAGCAATGTACTTACTTTTAGTGTGCCTATGCAGTCATTATTACTATACCAAGGTGCCACACATCAACACCCAACAGGTCACAGCTGTGACTATACATGTACCATTCAGTCACTACTATGTGTACTTCAGAGTCTGACAAAATGACGTTTCCCATTGGCTGCAAATATCCTAACAACCTTATGTTAATCTTTTATTACCATACATGAAGAGGTTGACGATATACTGAACAAGGTTTACAACTGTTTAAAAACATGTTTCATTATTATAGCGAAAAGTCACTCCCAAGAATTGTGTTAATGGTCAGTCAATCACCCTATAGAGACATGTGCCAGACAGCCACACCTCATGCCACAGCACACCCCTGTGTGTGTCTGTGTGTGTGTGTGGTGCTGGGGAGGTGAACTCGGAGTAATGGTTTTCAACCCTATCAGCGAATTTCCTCACTTTTGTCACTCTGGAACAACCCTAATAAATGCATTAAATGGAGATTTTTGGCCTCTAATTTCCCTTCTTTTTGAGAATGATATTGAAAAATAGTGAATGTAACTCACTCCCGCCACATGATGTATTGTGGCATAGTAACAGGAGCAGCAATGCAAACAGAAATGATAACAGTGGCACACATGGTAACACAAACGCGAATGAGAACAGAAAGGGTAATGCACACAGTGGCGTATATGGTAATGATGTGCCACATGATGTCTTGTCACATAGTAACTAAGCGCGAATGAGAACAGAAAAGGTAATGCACACAATGGCGTAGACGGGAATGGTGTGCCACGTGATGTCTTGTCACATAGTAACGTGGTGCCTGTAAATTGAAATGTCAATGGGCATGGTGACACAAAGTGAAACAGAAAGTGAAACAGTACAGTACACACAAATGGCAAAAAAGTAACAGAAACACAAATGAAAATGAACACGCAAAGGATGACGCACGTGGTGGCACTGGGGTGTGCATTGGGATGATCATCCCTAACTCTCACCCCATGACATGTGTAAAGCAGCAGAAGTACAATAGAATGGGGTGAGAGTTAGGACCCATGATCCCAATGCACACCCCAATGCTGGTTGGGGGTGTGGGTGGCGGGTGCAAGGGGGGTTTGCAACCCTAACAGCGAATTTCCTCACTTTTGTCGCTGTGGAATAACCCTAACTAATGCATTAAACAGAGTTTTTTGCCTCTAATTTCCCTTCTTTTTGGGAATGATAACAAGAAATAGTGAATGTAATGCAGCGGCGGGGCAGCCCGGTGCTCCACCACATGATGTCTTGTGGCATACTAACAGGGACAGCAACGCAAACAGAAATACTAACAGTGGTGCAAATGATAACACAAGCGCGAATGAAAACAGAAAGGGTAACGCACATGGTGGCGTAGACGAGAATGGTCTGCCACGTGATGTGTTGTCACATAGTAACATGGTGCCTTCAAACAGAAATGTCAAGAAGATAAACAGTACTGTACACAGAAATGGCAAAAATAACAGAAACACAAGCGCAAATGAAAGCGCCAAGGATAACGCTTTGCGTGCGCGAGGCGTCAACGTTAAGTGAAACAGTGCGTAACCATAAGCGGAAAGGGCAACACTAACAGTAATGTAGCGCACAGGCTGGTTTTCACCAAAACCTGCATAGAGAAAGACAGTGAGTACAAATAATGTATGCATAATAATGAGTATCGGTACAGAAAATGAGATCTTGGAATACTAAATACATCATATCTCAGTAACCATACGACGTGGAAAAAAAATTTAAAAGTCATATTATTTACAACTGTCCTGGCTAATTTGAATCTTAGCTCCAATGGGGGATAAGAAGTTTTCCGACAAAAAGTCTGTATCTCACACCGTTTCCGAGATACGGGCCCTGAAAGGCACGGCAAATGCCGTAATGTTATCCTATGGGAAAAAAGGAAAAGTTCAGAGCGCCATAACTTTGTCTTCCTGTAATGTTTTTTCACTGAACCACTGAAATGCACATCTATGGGTTGTTGGCTGTCTTTCCTCCAAATGTCAGCAAAAAAGACCAAACCGTTATTTTGCAGCAGGGCTCCAAATGATTTCTGTTATGTGTCGGGCACCGTAATGTTATCCTATGGGAAAAACCAACAATTTTGGAGTGCCGTAACTTTGCCGCCATGTGATATTTTTTCACCAAACTACTGAAAGGCACATCTGTGGACTGTTGGCTGTCTTCCCTCCAAATTTCAGGAAAAAAGACCAAACCGTTATTTTGCAGCAGGGTGCCAAAGGATTCCTGTAATGCTTCGGGCGCCGTAATGTTATCCTATGGGAAAAACTGTCAACTTTGGAGTGCCGTAACTTTGCTGCCATGTAATATTTTTTCAATACAACACTGAAAGCATTTCTGTGAGATGTCAGCTGCGTTCCCTCCAAATTTCAGCCCAAAATTCCCAACGGTTATTTTGCAGTGCAGTGCCAAAGAATTGCTGTCATTTTCCCACAGACTAGAAAATTACTGTCGCAATTTGCGAAAGCTTTCGCAAAACAATTTGACACTTTCGTGATCACGAAAGTAATTTGCGAAAGTACTTTTTCCAGAAATTTGAAAAACATATTTCTGGGGTGTTTAACCACAAAATAAAGACATGGCAAGCATCCTCAGGGCCGACTAGGTGAATACAAAAAATTACGTTGCTAGACGGTCTCAAATTTAAATGCCAACCATTTTCTGATCACCAACTGAAAACAAAATGGCGGTTCGAAAGTAACAGGCCCATTGCGAAAGTAAAAATGCATTTGCGACACTGTCGAACTTTTGTTAACTTTTCCATTGACTTATAATGGAAACTGTTTTTGAATAACTTTTGAACCGTTTAATATTTTTCACCAAATCTTCAAAAGGCACATTGGGGCCCCTGGCCACATGTTCTCTGAAGATTTCAGGCCAGTCGCACAAACCGTACGACCTGTAGGCGCGACCATAGAATTCCAGAAAAGCGTAAACGTGCGCACAGATCATGCTTAATAACTCCATAGCCATATATCCAACCAGTATAAAACTTAGCAGATCCCAAGGCCTATGGTTCTTGATCATGTATTCCAAATTTCAGGCAAATCCATCTAATGGTTGCAAAGTTATTAAGGTGCAAAGTTTTGGGGTTTAACATAGAAATGGCTCCTCAACCCTAACTATGGTAGCACTACCGTGCTACCATAATATATATACATATATATATGTAATAGATAAACCATTGTGAGGTATGTGGTTGTGCTCTGATATACGCATGCCTTGGTGTGCATTAATATGCATGAGGCTGCAGGCTGAGTGCATCAACCACCCAAGGCGGGCTTATATCAGAACGCAACCGCACACCTCAGAGTGGTTTATCTATCTTATAAAATGTCAAAATTGTTTTGGAGCGGGGGTAAAAGTTCAGGTGTGTGGGTGCGCTCTGATATACACACGGTCATGTGGTGGTGCTCATCCAATAAAAGAACAACAATTTCCTTACCCATTTTATAAATATATATATATATATGTAATAGATATACCATTCTGAGGTGTGCAGTCCTGCTCTGATATACGCACGCCTTGGTGTGTGTTGTACGCATGAGGCCGTAGGCCGAGTGCATCAACTGCCCAAGACGTGTGTATATCAGAGAGTGACCGCACACCTCAGAGTGGTTTATCTACCTTATAAAATGTCAAAATTGTTTTGAAGGGGGGTAAAGGTGTAGGTGTGTGGTCTCTGTCTGATAGATGCACAGTCATGTGGTGGAGCTGGTCCAATAAAAGAACAACAATTTCCCTACCCAATTTCCCTGCCCATTTTATAAATATATATATTATAGTGGTGCAGTCGCACCACTATAGTTAGGGTTCAGCAGTCATTTACATACTAAAGTCAAAAGTTTGGGCGTTAATAACTTTGGACCCGTTCAATGGATTTGACTGAAATTTGGCATGCGCATTGGGTCACGGTAGATCTCTTGAGCTGCCAAATTGCATTTTGGTTTCAGGGATGGTCTTTGTGTACAAAAGTACTGAAAAGTGCAAAATTATCCATTTTTGGAGGCACCTTTTGGCATTCTGAATGTGGTCCTGCATGGCCATTGTGTAGTGTGCTGCTCTGTGAGATGGCTCAATTGAAAGAGCTTTGGTTGCCGAACATGCCGCTTTTTGTTTGGTGAAAAAATATTAAGGCATTCAAAAGTTATAGCACTTTTAAGTTTCTATTATGTCAATGGGAAAATTTATATGTACAGTATGTTTTGTGAACAAAGAATGGGGTTCTGGCCATCTCATCCAGCCTGGTGATCAAATAATTTGCAGCCTCGTGGTTCAAGAATCTTTGTCCCTGAGGATTTTTCAAATTCTTAGATCGTGAGGTCTGCCATCTTGTTTTCAGTTTTCCGATTGGAAAAACACAAATATCTTGGCTCAGGGGTGACTTCTGAGGTAAAACTTGGATGGGTTGTACTCAGAGGACTCCAATCTATCAAGCCATGGCTTTGGTTCCATCAAAATTGGTCTAAAAATAGAGTTTTCAGCTTTTTAAATCTTCATTCATGGCTCGCTAACGATCTTTGATCGCGAGCCTGCAAATTCTTTGATCGCAAGAATCTTTGATGGCAATCGTACATGGCAAGCAAGGGACGAGATGGCCAGATTTTAAATTCCATTTTTGTAGCCCAGAGTGTCCTATAAACTTATTTAAGGGTGGGTTTTGCTTAGGGGACTAAGCTCTCCCTCACTGAATAAATAAATAGTTATATTCATTATCCCTGGTAGTCTAGTGGCCCCCCCAATGAGTATCTTATCAATATGTTTATTTTGTATCTGTGGTAGTCTAGTGGTCCCCCATGTGTGTTTATTTAAATATTTTAGAAATATCCCTGGTAGTCTAGTGGCTCCCCGATCTGTACTTCATTATTATTATTATTAACATCCCTGGTAGTCTTGCAGTCCCCCATCATAAAATAAATTTGCATTTTAAATGTCCTGGTAGTCTAGTGGTCCCCACCCCCCACCCAGCGGTGCCAGCCACCAGCACCCCTCTTCCTAGCCAGTGACTGCCACAGCCCACCCTCTCCCCTCCATGGCCAGCCACTGACTGTGTTTTTATGAGTGCTAATGGAAAGAGGCGCTGAAATAATTTCAGAGCACCTCTTTCCATTAGCAATTTTTTTGATAATTTCAGAGCACCTCTTTCCATTAGTGCTCATAAAACGCACAGTTGGTGACTGGCCATGGAGGTGAGAGATGAGTTGTGCCAGTCACCAGCTGGGGAAGGGTGGGGGGTGCTGATCGTGAGCCTGCAAATTCTTTGATCGTGAGATTCTTTGAGCGAGGAATGAGATGGCCCAAATTAAAAATCTATTTTCTCAGCCAAGGGGTGTCCTAGGAAGTTCTATGAGGGTGGATTTTACTCAGGGGGCTTCAATCTATGGTTTACAGCTATTCCTTTAATTTGTAGATTTATAAGGTTTTTAAATCTTTGTTCGTGAGCCTGCGAATTCTTTGATCACGAGTCTACAAATTCTTTGATCGTGAGATTCTTTGATCGCCATCTTTGATCGCGAGAGAGGGACAAGATGGCCAGATTTTTTATAATGGAGTTTGCCCTTTAAGGGGCAGTCCAGGTTGTCCTGGTGCACCCCTTCCCTCCTTCATAGGATGGTTGTGCTCAGGAGGGGAGGGAGGGAGGAAGGAAGGGAAGGGGCTAAGGATCAGAACAATGGACAAGTAACAGGAAGGGGAGAGGCGAAGGGAGGTACATAAGGGACAGCACAAGGGGGCCTCAGCCACTTTTTGCTGGAGTTTTGATTTTACTGAAGCTACAGCACATTGGATTGGCATATTGTTGGTGGAGGTTTGTACACCAGGATAAAACAGGTAAGAAAAAAAAAAAAACGAACAAGCTTGGATATGTTTAAAAAAAAGAGATGCTTGGGGGGCTACTTGGTTGAATAATGAAAGTCTGCATATAACAGTAGTAGGAGAGAGGCTCTTTACAGCAGAAGGACAAGATGCATGCTAGTAGACTTTAAAAAAATGTGTTGTTTTGTGGTCAATCACGATAGTATGGCATGATATGGGACAGAACTGAAGCACTAAGAGCGGTAGCGGGTTGTGAAAAGCTGTGCCTGAAGCCAGCTGAGGATAATTGGTCCAGAGGATCAGAAGAGAATGAGCAGGGGGAGTCACGTGATGCTAGCTCTGTGAGTGCAGCCTGATCCTTCAGCTCCAGCCTCCTGCCGATATAAAATCTGCATTTCTTCAATTCTTGAGGAGCTAGTGAGTTTAGTCGATTCCAGCAGGTCTCATAAGGCTTTCCATCTAATTCTGGTGGTGATTTGGGTGTACATGGAGGTGGAAATGAGAAGGAATACACCCCGACACACACCGCCAGTCTCACCGGCGAAGGACCAACCGAAAAAAGCGAGAGTGACTGCGGGGGTGAAGAGCCCTGAAAGTGAAAGCCCGCTCAAGAGAATGAACCCTGACCCTGCACAATTCTTGGCTGAGTTTAAACCCGTCTTGAGTTATGCACGGTCACTGAAGAATTAAAAGCGGTTACCTTGGCTTTGGAGGATTTATCTCATCGCACAGGGATACGAAGAAAGTCTCCTCGTTGGAGAAAAGAATTATGAAGCAGGAGCCGGAGATAGTCAATCTGAGACAGAAGATAACAAGGATGGAGGTGAAGATTGAAGATTTAGAGGGACGGAGTCAGAGGAATAATTTGATAATTATCGGTCTCCCGGAGCGTGAAGAGGGAACCGACCCGATTCTTTTAACCCAGAGTTTCTTTAAAGAATTGGTAGGCCCGACGCCTTTCGGCGATAAGTTCATCATTGAACGGGCTCACCGGGCGCTGCATGCGGCTCCAGCATCGGGTGCCCCACCGCGCATTTTCATAGCTCATTTTCTAAATTATCAGGAGCGTCAATTTGTGATGATGAAGGTAAAGGAGCTCAAAGATTTGAAGTGGAAGGGGGTCCCCATTAGGATTACTCAGGATCTACCAGTGGCAGTAAGACAAAGGAGAGCTGAATATCACCCGATCTTATCGAAGTTGATTCCGGCAGGTATCAGATTTAAAGTCCTTTACCCGGCGAAGTTACAAGTGCTGATGGCTGGTCAGTGGTCTACTTTTGAAGACGCACCTACAGCAAGAAAGGGTTTGGCTACAGCCCTCCCGGATCTTTTTAGATAGCCCCTGGGACATCAAAGGGGTGAGAGGTTGTCTGCAGCCGGTTCCTGTTCATCGTTTCTAGTAAAGGGATCGCGACCTCCCGGTTGATACGGATCACCGATCTTGTTCTGGTTTCTCTCTATTTCTGCCTGGTGATGAAGTGAAGTGGTCGCTGTTTGTGGTAATTTGTTTCAAGCGAAGCGCAAGTTTCTCCTCACGATTTGGAGCTATGGGTTTTGACCCCGGGGAGGGTAGATTGGCCGGGCGTACAGATGGACTCTGGTGAACAGTGGTGGCATCACCCAGAGAGGGTGGACCCTGTATAGCAGTGTGTAGCTACTGGGACTGGACTTGGTAATATACAGGACGCATCAGATTCTTGCTGCAGATTGTTTTTGGCTCTCCGTGGTAACCACTTTAAGAGGAGCGAGGGGCATCTTTTTCCTCTCTTTCTCTGTTGGGTTCTAGGTGGTGCTGGAATTTCTTCGGTCTCGTCTGGGCGGCCGCCATTCAAGGGATGCATCTCACTGGAAGGGAGGAGCTGGAATATTTCGTTTGGGACTTGGGCGATTTAAATCTTCAGCTGCTGATTTCTGAGATGGAGTGAAGGAGTACAAGCCGGGGTCTGGTCCAGGGTGTGATTTTTGGGACTTTGCGTTACTTTATTGGAACTCGTTATTTGAAGTGTATATCATCAGTGTCCTATGTTGAGACTGCATATTTTATGGAGCTATGGACTTTATGTGTTGAAACCCTTACAGATAAGAATACCTTTTCATTCCCCCCCTTTTTTATTTTTTTTGCTTTGATGGACAGTGTGAAGTTACTATAAGATTTGCGGATGTTATTTAATGTATAATTATTTGGGCTTCTGTTTTTGGTGAAATAATTTTTGTATCGGGGTGGGGGTTGGGGTATGGGGGATTCAATCATGAAGTGGGTTTTGAAATATAAGTATATGGTCTATGCCTTGTGTGGATGGCGGAGTGAAAATATAGGCTCTATAGGAGGTCTTGGATAGAATGGGTTAGGTAATTGGTGATGTTGCGGGGAGGCTGGAGGAAGGGTTAGTTAAGCGGAGCTATGGATATCATGGACCAATGTGTTTTTGGGAGGGGAGGGGGTGGGGGTGTTGGGAGGGAGCGATATGGGAAGTTTTTAGTTGTGTTAGATATAGATGTATGTAATTGGATTGATATGGGGATTATTGGAAGGGTTAGGCAGGGAGGAGGGGAGGGGGTACTAGTAAGGGGTTAGAGGACAGGTTTGGAAAGATCTGCTCACCCAAAAGTTTGTGGCGAGATGGTGATTGATGTAGCCGAGAAGGTAACTCGATGGTGTTATGAGGATTATTTGGTGAATGGGTAGTCTTTTTGAGTTTCTTAAGTGGAATATTAAGGGAGTCAGGCAAAAAATAAAGAGATATAAAATATTAAAGCATTTGCAATTATTAAAGGGACAGATAATATGTTTACAAGAAACGCATTTGCTTGACAAAGAGCCGAATACACTTAGATGTCAGTTTATTGGTCATTTATATGGGGCTGGATTTAGTACAGCTGGTAGAGGGGTTGCACTCTTATTTCATAGGAGTGTGGCTTTTGTGTGTGAGAACGAAATAGTAGATCCGGCAGGCCGCTATATAATTGTTGTAGGGCTTTTAAACCAAACAAGATTAGTGCTGGGAAGTATATATGGACCTAACGCAGATACCCCTGGGTTTTTTATGGATTTACTAAAAATCTTAAGTCCGTTTCATCATCTTCCGATATTGCTGGGGGGGGATTGGAACTTACCATTCACTCCAGACTTGGATAAGGATGGTAAGCGAAATAAGGGTCTATCTCCAGCTCAGAGAGCTATTAGGGATCTGGTTGACAATTTGGGATTATGTGACCCATGGAGGGTCTTGTACCCTTCATGCAGGGAATATACATTTTTATCAGAGGTCCATAAGTCTAGATCTAGGATAGATTATTTTTTGGTGAGTAGAGGGTTGTTGTCAGGACTGGTGAATTGTAGTATTATTCCTGGGATTTTCTCTGATCACTCCATGGTTCATTGCTCCCTTAATTTGACCCCTAATACTCCCAGACAGACTATTTGGAAGTTAAATAACCAAATACTTCGTTCCACAGAAACAAGGGAGTATATCGGACGTCGGATTGAACAATATGAGATGGAGAATAGTCATTTAACCATTAGGGGTGACTTATGGTGGTGTACTCTAAAGTGTGTGTTAAGAGGGGAGTTTATTCAGTTGGCGGTTGCAAGGAAGAAGAAGGGGGAGGAAAGGGTTAGATCTTTGCTGGCACGAATCAGGGATATAGAGAAGGATCTGTCAAAGAATACGCCAGAGGAGACTAGGGAGCTATTGATTAAACTGCATCATGAATATGAAGGGATTCTGGGAGAGAGGGCAGAATATGCGATTCAGAAAACCAAGGCCCTGTATTTGAACCAAGGAGAGAGATCAGGTAGGTTCTTAGCTATGCGGTTAAGGGCTGAGGAGGCATCCAGAATAGTCCAGAGTATCACGTCTAGTGTTGATGGGACGGTTAAAACATTGCCCACGGAAATTGTTAGGGAGTTTGAGGATTACTACAAGGCTTTATACAGCCCAATGACCCCTAGGCCTAGTAAGCAAGAAGTGGAGGACTACTTATCTACTTGTAATCTTCCCCAGGTGTCAGAAGTTCAGAGGAGAGAGCTTTTATTTCCTATCTCTGAAGTGGAGATTTTGGAGGCAATACAAACGCTTTCCAATGACAAGGCTCCCGGCCCGGATGGGTTCTCACCTAATTTTTATAAATGTTTTGCGACCTTGTTATGTCCCGGTTTAAAAAGATTATTTCAGAATATTTTGACCTTGGACACAGTAGATGGCTATCTATTTGAGGCCTTGATAGTGCTTATTCCGAAAGAAGGGAAGGAGTTAGATAAAGTTACAAGTTACAGACCTATTTCCCTGATTAATTACGATATTAAGATTTTGGCGAAGATCCTAGCTTCTCGGTTGCCCAAGGTCATGCCCAGGTTAGTTCATCATGATCAGGTTGGGTTTATGAAGGGCAGGTTGGCGTCGGACCACCTGCGTAAACTGTCTCGTGTTTTCTCTGTCTCCAAGGATTGTAAATCCCCATGTGTTTTGATGTCGGTGGACTCAGAGAAGGCATTTGACAGAGTGGATTGGAAGTTTTTATCTATTACTATGGAGAAATTTGGTTTTCCGGCCCAGTTTATTAAATATGTGTTTGCTTTATATAGGGATCCAAAAGCTAAAATATATTGTAATGGAGTATTTTCTGCAAGTTTTCTTCTTAATTCTGGCACTAGGCAGGGTTGTCCCCTGTCGCCTCTTTTATTCAATTTATACTTGGAGCCTCTCCTCACCAAAGTGAGATTAGACCCTAGGGTTATGGGTATTAGAGTTGGGTCACTAGAGCTCAAAGTTTCAGCATATGCGGATGACATCTTGCTGCATGTTGCTCAGCCAAGTGGCTCAATTCGGGCAGTGTTGGAAATCATTGGAGAATATAGTAGACTGTCCAATTACAGGATTAATGTGGAGAAAACCCAAATTTTTCCGTTGAATATGAGAATGCATAGGTTGGAGGTGTTGGAAATGGGCATGCAATGGACTCCGCATATGTTGAAGTACTTGGGTATTTATTTGGCCAGAACTGATCAGAAATTAGTCAATCTTAATCTGAACGCCATTAGGAATATTATTAAGCAGGATTTGCAAAAGGTGGAGTGGATTGCCGCTATCTCTTTGGGGGGTCGGATTAATATAGTTAAAATGAAATTCTGCCTAGGATTTTTATCCACTCAATATGCTTAATGTATTGTTACCCTAAAATGGTTTAGAGAGTTGCATTTATTAATCTCGGACTTTATCTGGAGAGGGAAAAGGCCCGTGAGGGCTTATAGTAAGTTAGCAGCCCCAGGGAAGGCGGGTTTGAGACTTCCACATTTCGGTTTATATTATTGGGCAAGTAACCTGTGCAAATATTTGAGATGGCTGGTTCCCATCACCAAGCTTGAGTCTCTGCCCTATGTTCCCTCTTGGGTTAGATGGAGATAGAAGTGATTAGGGAGGCAGGAATGGATCCGATCGCATTGCTCTATTCCATTCCAAAATTGCCCCTAGGTTGGTTGCTAATCCAATAGTAAAATTTTGTATTCATAGACAGATTTGTGGTAGCTAGGTTATGTTCCGGATAGGGACAAGCATCAACCGGTATGCCAAAATTGAACTTGAGGATTGGGGAAAATGATATTGGGTAGATGGATTCCCAGCTGGAAGGATTACAATTGAGGACTTAATGGGGGATGGTCGTATACTCCCTATAAGGGATATCCTGGCAAAGTACAATATAGATGTTAAGCAGGTCTTTAAATTATACCAAGTTACTCATTTATTAATGCAGGTGGGGATCAATCTTCGGGAAGGGCGTGTAGATGGGAGTTGGTTTGAGTCATTAGAGCAAGTTGTATGGGAGCCACATGCGGTTTCTAGAGTATATAAGAAACTTCTCGATCAAGTTCTTGTGGACATTGATCACAAGCCTAGATATTGGACTAATTGTTTGGGGGAACAAGAGCGGGACTGGGAGGTTGTCTGGAGGCATATGTATAGGTATGTTAGGCAGGATAGGTTGAGGGTGATGCAGTTTCATTTTTTGAATAATCTATTCTGGACCCTTCCAAGCTACACAAGGTGGGTAGCAGGCCTGACCAAAAATTGTTTCCCGTGCCGCAGGCAGTTGGAGACTTGTATCACATCTTTTGGGAGTGTCCGCCGATAAAGCAGTTGTGGATGCAGATTAAGCAGAGGGCAGATCCACTGTTGGGTATTGATCAGTATTTTACTCCTGATATATGTTTGATAGGGGATTATTCTGGTATTATGTTTAAGGCGTGGAGATTTTACATGGCTCTGATTTCAGGTTACGCTTAAAAAGGTAGTTTTGCGATATTGGATGACTGACTCCCCAATCACGTATGTGGAGTGGCTGCAGGAGATGTTGTTTAACCTAAACATGGAAAATTAGGAGCAGGAAGGATAATCGGCTTCACATATATACAGAAAGATTTGGAGTCATTTTCAGGCGCTATACCTTCCCAGGTGTAGCCAGATTGAGTAAGGTAGTATTAGGGATGATGGTGGGTGAGCAGACCTTCCTTGATGGTATGTAGTACTGAGGAGGGGTGGGTTAGGTTGGTGGGGAGGTTGGTTCTTTTTTGTTTTGTCTATTGTTGAGGAAGGGGGGAGAAAATCGGTGACTTGATTCAATTTTTGTCAATTGTTATGAAAGAACAAAATGTTTTGTTTTTCCTTATGTGCGGTGTATCTGACATGAGATTTTGTCACAATAAAATTTTGAATTTCAAAAAAAAAGAAGAGAATGAGCAGCATGCAGTGATGTTTGGCCAGTGTGGGCCTAGCAAGGAAACAGGAGTAGAGCAGTGTTTTGGGGGAGAACGAGCATTTTTAAACTGAACAGAGCATTTGTAGCGCATGGCTGGAAGTTTGGGGCAGCAAGCAGTGGTGCTTTGCTGGCGTTGGCCAAGCGAGGGATGCGACTGAAGGGCAGGGTCGAGGGGAGAGCGAGCGAGTGAAGCTGGGTGGAGCACTGAGCACATGGCCAAAGAGGGGAACAGTTTGCGGTGCTGTTTGGCCGGTGGAAGCCTAACGTGAAATGCGGCTGCAGAGCATGGTCTGGGGTGGAGAGCAGGAGAACAGGCAAAAAAAAAGGGGGCAAGTGAAAAGCCTGATATGGGAGCTGGTACTGTGTGTTTGTTGCCTGGAGGAAGGACTAGGATGGGGAAGAGGCCCAAAAGAAAGGGCTGGTGTAGGGCTGATGCAGGCTGCCATGTGGCATGATGACGCACGCCATGGGGTAGACCGCGATGTGAGCAGTTTCGGGGTGGGGTGGGGGAGACTAGTTAGCCATGAGGATAATGAGCATCAGGCAGAGCTTAGGGATAATGAGGATGGGGTTGTTGTATGTATAGGTATGAGGTTTGGTGGTTTCTCAGAGATAACAGGAGCAGTGCACTAAGGGCCAACAGAAAGAGGCCCGTAAAGGAGGCGGAGGAAGCTATAGCGCGTGCGGCATGACATCACACCCGCGCAATGGTCATGAAGACAGGGGAAGGGAGAAAAAGGAACAGGAGGGGTAGGAGAAGGAAAAAGAGAAGGAAGATGGGACTGCACAAGGAGAGGCTGGCTAACAAGGGACAAGGGGAGCACGAGGTGCACGCATGCCAGTTGGGCCATGGGGAGGGACAGACACTTCTCCACCCCAAAGGACCTCGTGGCCACCTCCAGTTGGTTTATTTAAGGGGAGAGCAAAACTCCTCAGATAAAGAGTTTAAGCATAATCTGGCATCGCACAGAAAGGAGGCATTTTCTTTAGGGGAGGCAGCAACAGATGGTAGTGGCCCATGAGACGGCATTGGAGAAACAGGGGGATGCAAAGGGGGGCATAGAGGTATAAAAACTAAAAAGGGGACAAAAAAAGAAAAGGGGGGCAAGGGAACACTAAAAGGGCCCAGCAGGGTCGGAGGTGACAGTGGCAGGGAGCAGGCGTTTGGTAGATGGTGACCCAGTGGAAGGGAAGCCCTCTTTAAAAAAAAAAAAACAACAACATCGGGAGTGCAAGAATACCAGGCAAAAAGGGAGGCACGTGGACACGAAAGAAAAAATGAAGCAGTCACACTGGTGCATGGCAGAAGGGACAAAAAAAAAAAAAAGGTGAAAAGGAATCAATATATAAATATAGCAATATAGGTATATAATAAATCTTGTTCTCTTCCTGTAGTTGTCTTCACAGAGAAAAGAGCGAAGAACATGGCACCAAAGAAAAGCAAGCCATCAAAGGAGGACGCCTACAGAGCTATAATCGAATTGGCAGAAAAGGCCAACCAAATGTGGGAACTGATGGAAGGTGAGGAACCAGGGAGACCCAGGGAGAAAAGGAAAGTGGGCCCGGGAAAAGGGGGCAGAGGGAAATGACCTGCCGAAGGGCCACATAGCCACTCTAGGGTACCACCGCTTGCAGTGGGACCCCCAGGGTGGCTTATCCAGTACCTCTGTAGCCTATAGACTCGGGAACAGCAGTACCGCCCCCCGATCAAAGTGGGATCTCCCTTGGTGAACCTGGGCCAGAGCCCCAGAATGTGGTGTTCCCTCCACAAACCATAGTAGTTTACCCTCCTCCTCAACCACAGGGATAACAAAAAGGGGCAATTGGAAGATGCCAGGCAGCACGGCCCAGACAAGGTTACAGGTAACGCACCCAGCACAGTGGGGGATAGTATAAAAAAATACATAGGTGAAATTGTGTCGGTGCTGGGGACAAGAGGGTTAGGGCACATGGAATCGGCTCTGGTGGAGATTAGGACGGAGAAAGAGGGGCCAAAATGAAATGAAGGGAGTGCATAAAAAGAAGGGAAAGGTACAAGGGAGATAGGTGCACCCGGTATGAGGATAGGAGAGCATGTTCCATGGGCCACAAAAGAAAAAATATGGAAAGGAAGTATGTGGATATATTCACTTTGGTGAGCTGGCAATCAGCAGCAAAGTATGAGGAGGCTGAGAACATAGGAAAGAGTAAAATTGCAGCAGCAATAGTGCTTTTAGGGAAAAAGGAGGAGGACAAGTTTACGAAAAGAAAGACCTGAGATGGATGGTTCATAGGTTTTGCCACTTTCTGAGCCATTGTCTTGGAGAAAAGGCTGGAGCTGGGCATCCCGCTTATCACATATCCCTTGATAATAAGGAGGGAAAAGGCAAAAGGTGGAGTGGGGTGGTTATACTATGACAAATTTTTTCGACAGAGAATGGTAACATTCGGGGATGTGAGACGGGACAAGGAGCAGCTAGACTTATGGACAGACTATGTCACAGATCAGTCCACACCTGAAGGGGAATGGGGGAAGAAAGGGGTGACTCCCCAGAGATGTTGTTGGGCTTACAACAGGGCCTTTTGCTCATGGCCTCAATGTCGTTTTAGGCACACTTGGTCAAAATGTGGTGGAGGACACCCGGCAAGCAGATGCAGGATGACATGGACCCAAGGGGCACAGGGACACGGGGGGAAAGGGTCAGGTCAACAGTTCTTTTGAGAAGAACAGGGGTTTAAAAGGCAGACATTGAATAGGGGAGGGAGGGGCAGAGGGAACACAGGTAGAGGGGCTCAGAATCACTGATCAGAAGAACCTTACACGAGGCAGGAGGGAGAGGCGAGGGAGCAGTGACAGGGGGAGCCACAAGGGGCAGTTTGGGGTAGATAGAATCCCCATCAAGTTAGAGGCATGGACAGCCTGTTTGGACAGATATCTGAACAGAAGAGTGCGGGACATGATTATAAAAGCTTTTAGCACGGGGTTTTCGCTGCAGTGTGGGGGGCCCAGATAAGTGAGAGAGGCGGGCAACCTGGGATCGGTTAAAGGAAGGGACAGAAGACAGAGAAAGAATAGGCAGCAGGGAGGGAAGAGGGACCATTTGGCACTCCCCTCTGTGAGATAAGTGGATTTCGCCATTGGATTTGGTACCCAAGAAGCAAGAGGGATAGTACAGGGTGATTCACCACCTGTTTTATCCAGAAGGGGATTCGGTGAATGATTTCATTGGTGAGGAACACAGTAAAGTAACATATGCGACACTAGACAATGGAGTCTGGATAATCCGGGCTACTGATGATGCATGGATGGCAAAGATAGATATTGAATCTGCTTTCAGACTGCTGCCGGTCAGGAGAGAAGACCGGGACCTATTGGGTTTTAAGATCAGGGGGCAGTATTATTTAGACAAATTCATGCCAATGGGATGTTCCATAGCTTGCGCATCATTCGAAGCATTCAGCACATGCTTGCAATGGATATTTCAGGAAAGGACAGGTTATAGAATGGTCATTCATTATCTAGATGACTTCCTTTTCATTAAAAGAGAGACACAGAGGATGCTGGGCAAGTTTCAGGAATTATGCAGGGAGCTAGGGGTGCCACTGGCGCCGGAGAAAACAGAAGGGCCCAACAGGGTGATGGAGTTTCTAGGGATTGAGATAGATGCCCCAAAAGAGATATTCAGGCTGCCAGACAACAAAGTGAAGAAACTGAAGGAATTGATTCAAGTATACACTAGCAGGAGAAGGGTACAGCTGAAACAAGTACAACAAGTACTGGGGCACCTGAACTTTGCCTGCAGGGCCATTGGACCAGGGAGGGCATTCACAAAGAGGTTAGCTAGGGCTACAGCAGGGGTCACTGGACCACATCACTGGGTGGACCTGACAAAAGGTGTCAGGGAAGATTTTGAAATATGGGAGGAATTTCTTAAGGAATATAACAGCTGTTGGTTCTGGCAAGAGGAGTGGGTGTACAACACAGACCTTGATCTCTACACAGACACAGCCGGGGGGTTTGGCATGGGGGTTACCTGACAGGCAGGTGGTTTGTAGAACCATGGCCTGATAGCTGGGTAAAGGATGGGAAAATAAGAGATATAACATTGTTGGAGATCATGCCCATATGGGTATGTACCCTGGTCTGGGGGAAGGAATTACGGGATCAGAAGGTGACATTTTGGTGTGACAATAGAGCAGTGGTGGAGGTCTTAAACAACAGGGGAGCCAGGTCAGAGACGGTCATGAAAGTATTACGACGTTTAGTGTTAAGGACTTTGCAGCTGAACATGTCATTCAGAGCAAAACACATAGAAGGGGTGAACAATACCCTGGCTGACAGCCTTTCCCATCTGCAGCTGGACCATTTCTGGAGGCTGGTGCCAGCAGTGGAGGAACAAAAAACACCCATACCAATGAACATCTGGGACGTTGGCAAGAAGGAGCAGAAGTGTTGTTTCGCAGCTCATGGGCACCTCGGACTTTGAGGGCCTACAATGGGGCCTGGTGGGTGTTTCAAACATTCAGAGCTGAGCACCAGATGCAGGTAAGTGGGCAACTTACAGAGGAACAGTTGGGAATGTTCACCATTGAGCAGTGGCAAAAAGGGACTGCCCACACCACAATGGGAGTCTACCTGGCAGGGATTAGTGTTATCTGCAGCCTAAAAGGTTGAAAAGACCTGACAAAATCATTGTTCATCAGGAGAATGATGCAAGGATGGGGTAGGTTGAAACATGGGCCAGGAGATAATAGAAGGCCAATAGGGGAGCAGTGGCTAATAAAACTAAAGGACGTGCTCCCAGCAATATGCAGATCAAAGGCCGAGGCCCAGCTATTTCACACAATTTATGTGGTAATGTTTGCAGGGGCCATGAGAGTGAGTGAGGTGGTATGCCATGGGAAAGAAGACACGGAAGGGGGTTAGAATGGGAAGATATAAGCTGGGGGGTGAAAGAGATACGGATCAAGATCAGGAGGTCAAAAATGGATCAAAGAGGACGAGGTTGCATAGTGACGCTGAAGGGGCAGGTAGAGGTTGCAATATGCCCAGTACAGGCTCTATGGGCTTTCGCTGCAGAGCATGGGACCAGGACGGGAAAATTATTTGTACATGGTGATGAGAAAAGGGTCACCGGCTACCAAGTCACAGCATTACTCAAAAAGGGCATGCAATTCATGGGGGAAGACCCGGTTAATTATTCATCCCATTTCTTGCGGAATGGGGCTGCCTCACAGTGGGCAGCAGTGGGAGAAACGGTGAATGACATTTTGAAAAAAGGACGCTGGGGGTCTGCCAGTTGTAAGAGATACATCTGAGCACTGAAGTAAGAAATTGGAAGTAGTGCTCCTGTTTTGTTAACTACAGATCTGGGGGGGACAAGAAATGGTGAAGGGAGGAGGGCAGGGGAGGGGATACTATGGTGATGACACTAAAAAAGCATGTGTAAAATAATCAATTTTGCTTGAACCCCTTAGGTAGAGGGAGTATCACGGAAGTCTGGATCTGCAGCCATTCCTATATTTATTGGGCTGGAAAGAGAGCAGAGAAGAAGGCTGGGGGAAAGCAGGTGTGCCAGGATGTGAAACAGTGTAGGTTGGTCTGGCATGGCATACGGGGGATGAGATGGGCACAACTGCTTCCCACCTTGAAGGAGCTCAAGGGACAGCAGCCCAGTCCAGACCTAATTATTATACATCTAGGGGGCAACGACCTTTCAGGCAAGCCATGGGTAGACACATATTTACAGATAAAAAGGGACCTAGGAACAATACGACAGTGGTGGCCTCAGGTTTGCTTCAGTTGGTCAGATATGATACCAAGGAGGGTGTGGAGGCAGGAGCACAGCCATAGAGTGGTGGAGAGGGTGAGAAGAAAGATGAATAGAAGGGTAGGGACAATGGTAAGGCAGATGGGAGGACAGTTGATACTGTGGGGGGTAGAGGAATGGGTTTGAAGACTTCTACAGGCCAGATGGGGTGCACCGTCAGACCTAGCCATAGACATGTTTAATACAGAAACAATGGGCTTTATAGAAGCATGGAGAAAAAGTTGCAAAAATGGGAAATAAAAAAAAAAGGAGAAAAGGAATAAAAAGGATCTTCCCTGATGTAAGGGAGAATAACACCCTAGGTATGGGGGAAGCCAGCCGTCCAACGCAAGCTGGAGACTGGCTAGTGGGAAAAAAGGGGGGAGGGGGAAGAAAAAAAGGAATAACACAAGAAGAGGAAGAAGATGAAGGAGAAAGCGGTCTCAGTTTTCATCGTTACCTAACGGAAAAGGAGAAGAAGAAGGCAGCCAGGTTTTCACCTGGGGAGAGAAAAGAGGAAGAAGGAGAGATAATCAGAGATTGATATATGGATGGAAATAAATGAAATTCTGAAAATATGATAATAAGAAATGAGAAATGGAATATGGAATTATGAAGTATGCATAAATTAATTGCCAATCTGAGCACTACAACAAACAATGGTCTCTGTCTTATTGTGAGGGAAAAGGGGGGAATCCTGGACAATGGAGTTTGCCCTTTAAGGGTCAGACCAGGTTGTCCTGATGCACTCCTTCCCTCCTTCATAGGATGGTTGTGCTCAAGATGGGAGGGAGGAAGGAAGGAAGGGGAGGGGCTAAGGGTCAGAACAATGGGCAGGTAACAGGAAGGGGAGGGGCGAAGAGAGGTACATAAGGGACAGAATAAGGGGGCCTCAGCCACTTTTTGCTGGAGTTTTGATCTCTCCCACCCACCCTACTAGGCAGAGCAAGAGGTGAAGACAGTCAAGATGGGACTGTATGGTGGGTCTGTCAAAGGTGGATGACAGACGCATCTGGTCGGACAGTTTGGACTGCCAAAGGTGGATGGCAGAGGATAATGTGGTTATGGACTACCAAAGGTGGATGGCAGGAGAAAAAGGGGAAAGTGGGGGCGGGGAGGGGGGAAGAAAAAAGGAATAACACAAGAAGAGGAAGAAGAAGATGAAGGAGAAAGCGGTCTCAGTTTTCACTGTTACCTAATGGAAAAGGAGAAGAAGAAGGCACCCAGGTTTTCACCTGGGGAGAGAAAAGAGGAAGAAGGAGGGATATTCAGAGATTGATATATGGATGGAAATAAATGAAATTCTGAAAATATGATAATAAGAAATGAGAAATGGAATATGGAGTTATGAAGTATGAATAAATGAATTGCCAATCTGAGCACAACAACAGACAATGGTCTCTGTCTTATCGTGAGGGAAAAGGGGGGAATCCTGGACAGTGGAATAGATAAGGACATTTTAGTAATCTTTGATATTGAGTATCTTGGAAAAGGTTTAGTCTTTTGACTTGAAATTTGGAGGGAAGAAAGGCAACATCCCACAGATGTGCCTTTTGGTGCTGTGGTCAAAAAATAGCACAGGTTGGCAAAGTTACTGCACTGTGAATTTGATGCTTTTTACCGTAGGATAACATTACGGCATCTGCCGCATTACAGGAATTCTTTGCAGCCCTGCTGCAAAATAACGGTTTTGTCATTTTGGGCTGAAATTTGAAGGGAATAAAGCCATCATCCCACAGATGTGCATTTTGGTCATTTGGTGAAAAAATATTACAGGGTGACAAAGTGACGGTACTCGGAAGTTGACACTTTTGGCCCTAGAATTACATTATAGTGTCCATCGCGTCTTTCAGGGCCCGTATCTCAGAAACAGTGTGAGATACAGACTTCTCGTCTCAAAATTGCTTAGCCCCCTGAATAAGGGCTAAGTACAAAACTAGCCAGGAAAGTCATAATTTATATGAAATTAAAAATGTTTTTCTATGTCATACGGTTCCTGAGATATAAGCGGGTACTGGACGTGGTCCTGGCAGACAGTGACCAGATTAGGGGCCTGGAGGTAAGGAACTCATTGGCAGGGAGTGACCATGCCACGATCTGGTTCTGCCTGGATCAAGGAGGGCTAGAAGGCTGCACAAAGACTGAGGTAACTGATTTCAGGAGAATGGATTTTAAGGAAATGGGAAGGATCCTTAAGAAGCATTTGGATGTGATTGGGTCAGACATGGACACTGATAGTAGGTGGGAAATCATCAGGAGAGGGGTGCAAGATGCTACCAGCACCTGTGCAAGAGTAGGACGAAAATGCGATAGGGCCTGAAAACCCTGCTGGTGGACCAGGGAGGTCCAGGAGGTGGTGCAGGGAAAGAAGGCAGCCTATAGGCAATTCACGTGCTCAAGGAGTGAAAGGGATCGAGGGGAGTATGAGCTGATGGCTAGAAGGGCCACTAGGGTGGTGAGGGCGGCTAAGGCAAAGAAGGAGCAGAACCTGGCCAGGGAAAATAGGAGAGGGAACAAGGGGTTCTTTAGATACATTGGGGGAAAACGAAGGGTGAAGGGGCAGATTAGCAGGATTAAATCAGGGGAGAGATGGGCACAAGACCCAGGGGAGCAGGCTGAGGTACTAAATGAGTACTTCACCTCAGTTTTCACCAAGGAAAATGGGAGTGCTGCATCATACATGGGAGGAGACAGAGATACTGAGGGGACACTTACGATCGGCAGGTCTGGGAGGGAGGCATCACTGGCAGGGAGGGGAGGGCTAAACAGGGAGAAGAGGTACGGAAGTGGATATCACAGCAGAGAGTGAGGGGCCTCAGCTCCCTTAAGACAGAGAAAGCACTGGGGCCGGATAAATTACATCCCAGAGTGCTGAAGGAACTTGCGGATGTCCTGGTGAAATCCCTGGCGGAGCTTTTCACCATCTCTCTGAGGACAGGGTGGGTGCCCTAGGACTGGAAGGTGGCGCATATAGTGCTTATCCACAAGGGCAGATCAAGGGAGGTGGCAGGGAACTACAGGCCTGTCACCCTGACATCAGTGGTGGGCAAGGTGATGGAGGGCATTGTCAAGGAGAAGCTGGGGCAGACCTGGAAAAGTCAGGGTGCCTGGATGATAGACAGCATGGATTCGTTCCAGGGAAATCATGTCAGACAAACCTTGTGGAGTTCTATGACTGGGTGACGAGTGCCTTGTGCCTGGGTAGACCAGTGGACGTCCTCTTTCTAGACTTCAGCAAGGCATTTGACTTTGTCCCTCATGTGGGCCTGTTGGATAAGCTGGGAGAAATGGGGGAGGGGAACCAGATGATCAGATAGATAGGCAATTGGCTCCAGGACCGGACCCAGAGGGTCGTAGCTGGCAGGATAGTCTCATCCCCAAGGAGGGTCATTAGTGGGGTCCCACAGGGATCAGTCCTTGGGCCCTTCCTGTTCAACGCCTATGTCTCTGACATAAGGACAGGAATCAGGAGTGAGATGAGTCTCTTTGCGGATGACACAAAACTGGGGGCAGTGGTGGATGGGGAGGAGGGAAGGGTGGCCCTACAGGAGGACCTTGAGGCTCTGGAAAGATGGTCTAGAAAGTGGAAGCTGAGGTTCAATGCAGGGAAATGCAAGGTACTCCACCTGGGGGCCAGAAACCCAGGCCAAGTGTACACCCTTCGGGGGGAAATGCTACAAGTCTCGATGGCTGAGAGGGACCTGGGGGTGGTGGTGGATGTCAAGAGGAACAACTCGGAGACTTGTAGGAGGGCAGCAGCCAAGGCCAACAGGATGCTGGGATGCATCACTAGTGGGATCACCTCCAGAAGGAGGGAAATGATACTCCCTCTGTATAACTGCTTGGTGAGGCCACACCTTGAGTACTGCGTGCAGTTTTGGAGGCCACACTTAAAGAGGGACATTAAACTCCTGAGAGGGTCCAGGAGGGCAACCAAAATGATTTGGGGCTTGGGGACAGGACCTATGAGGAGAGACCCGAAGAGCTAAATATGTACACATTGGAAGAGAGAAGGGACTGGGGGGACATGATAGAGGTCTTCAGGTACATGAAGAGGGTAAATAGGGGAGGAACAGTCAGGGTGCTTCGAAGGAAGGAGAAGGGGCCACTAGAGGGCAGGGGTGGAAGCTGGAGGGGGGAAGATTCAGGGGAGAAAGGAGGAGGTGCTACTTCACTGAGAGGGTGGTGGAGCCATGGAATGCACTGCCTAGGGGGCTGGTGGAGGCAGAGACGGTGGAGGGGTTCAAGAGGGGGTGGGACAGGTACATGGGAAGGGTTCTGGAAGCAAAATCCAATGCAGCAAGAATATCCGGAACTGGGAAGGGAGAAGCCAGAGAAGGCGAGGTGGGCAGCAAGGTCAGCACCCAGGGTGGGGGCTGACCAATCGAGCAGACTGGAAAGACCATTAGGCCTATTCTGCTGGCATTTTAGTATGTTAGTATTCCAAGTCCTAATTTTCTGCTCTGAGGTCAATTATTATGCATACATTCTTTGTTTTCACTGTGTTTTTCAATGTAGTTTTGGGGGAAAAGAAGGGTGTGCCCTTTCTTTACTGTGCCAGTTAACGTTTTCAGTTGCGCTTCCATTACCGTTCGCATCACTGTTCCTGTTTGTGCCACCGTGTGTGTTACAGTTTTCATTTTTGTTTGCACTTGTGTTTCCATTATGTTTGGCATTATTGTTGCTGTTACCGTTACCATTTGCATTTGCAATTGCAGTACCGTGCCCACGCGCATTACGGTTTGCATTTTCGTATGCACTTGCGATTCTGTTTCTGTTGGCTTTATTGTTGCTGTTACTGTTACCATTTATGTTTACAATTGCAGTACCATGACCTAGCGTGTAAAGGTTTGCATTTCCATATGAGCTTGTATTTCTGTTTCTGTTGGCTTTATTGTTGCTGTTACCATTACCATTTGTGTTTACAATTGTGGTTCCGTGAGTGTGCGTGTTACGGTTTGCATTTTTGTACACACTTGCATTTCTGTTTACTTTGACGTCATTGTTGCTGTTACCTTTACCATTTGCATTTACAATTGTGGTACCATGAACGTGTGTGTTACCAGTTGCATTCTGTACACACTTCTGTTTGTGTCTCTGTTTACATAACTGTTCACTTTGGCATCACTTTGTGCTTGCATCTCTATTACTGTTTGCTTAACCATTTATGTTTGCATCACCTTGTGCATAACCCTTTGTGTTTGCGTTGCACTTACTGTTATTATAGTCACACAAAATTCTGTCCCCCTCTCTCCCACCAACTTGCGTAACTTTCTACAGCAGCAGCCACAGACCCTGCCAGCTATTTCCTGAAATTTCTGTGATATTTCCAGATATATCTAATGCTTTCTCAATTTCTACAGCAGCGGCAGCAGAGAGAAACTCTTTAGACATTTCGTGAACTATCTGGAAATAACTGGCAATGTCTGTGGCTACTATTGTACTTTTCTATTCTTTCTTAAAAGGTATGGAAATTCTATGCAAAAAACTTTGTTAATGCATCAGTTAGGGTTCTTCTACAGCAACAAAAGTGAGGAAATTCGACATTGGGGTTCCCACCCCTTGCACCCCACCCTCACCCTGCCCCCACCAACAGGCATCAGGGTGTGCGTTGGGGTCATCATTCCTAACTCTCACCCCATTCTCCTGCACTACACCACCTCAGCCTGTTTACACATGGGATGGGGTGAGAGTTAGGACTGATGACCCCAATGCACACCCTGATGCCTGTTGGTGGGGAAGGGTGGGGTGGGGTGCAAGGGTGGGAACCCTAATGTTGAATTTCCTCATTATTGTTGCGAGAAGAACCCTAACTGATGCATTAATGAATTTTTTGCACAGAATATATATATATATATATATATATTATGGTAGCACAGTAGTGCTACCATAGTTATGGTTGAGTAGCCCTTTTAAGGTTAAAGGCTAAAAATGTTCACTTTAATAACTTTGCCACCATTCAATGGATTTGCCTGACATTTGGCAGGTGCAGGGCGTAACCATAGATCGTGGGATCTGCCAATTTTCGTATCAGTTGGATATATGGCTGCAGAGTTATTAAGCGACATCCATGTGCATATTTACTTTATTTTGTACATTCTTTGCTTGCACCTACAGGTTGCATGGTTTGCATAACTGGTCTGAAAACTTCAGGGAACGTGCATCCAGGGTCCCTGATGTGCCCTTTGAAGATTTTGTGAAGAAATATTAAATAGTTCAAAAGTTATTCAAAAAACAATTTCCCATTATAAGTCAATGGGAAAAGTTCACAAAAAGTTTGACACATTTTCGCAAACGCACTTTTTAAAAAGGTCGCAGTCGCCCAAGTAGCGTCATGAGTTAGCCATTGTTTTTTTCAGTTACTGATCACAGAAATGCTTGGCATTTAAAATTGGGACCATCTAGGGACATCATTCTTTTTGTGTTTACCTATTCGAGCCCTAAAGATGCTAGCCAAGTCTTTATTTCGGGGTTAAACACCCCAGAAATATGTTTTTCAAATTTCTAGAAAAAGTAGTGTTGCAAAGTCGTGTCGCACTTGTGACACTTTCGCAAATTTTGTGAAAGCTTTCTCAAATCACAACACTATTTTTCCCAGACTATGGCCAAAATGACAGGAGTTCTTTGCTACCAGCTGCAAAAGAATGGTCTGGTCTTTTGAGCTGAACTTTGGAGGGAAGGCAGCCAACATCTCACAGATGTACTTTTTGGTGTTTTGGTGACAAAATATTGCATGGATGCCAAGTTACAGTACTCCGAAGTTGATGTTTTTTCCCATAGACTAACATGGTGGCATACGTCACTTCTTTTGGTGCTCATATCTCGGAAACTGTGCAAGATACGGAATTTTCCTCATGACCATGCATAGCCCTATTGAAAACCTAGTCAGAACAGTCATGAATCATGTGAAATTTAAATTTTTTATTTTATATATATATATATATATAGTAGTACGGTAGTGCTACCATAGTTAGGGTTGCGTACCCCTTTTAAGGTTAAATGGTGCATCTTTGCACCTTAGTAACTTTGCTACCATTCAATGGATTTGCCTAAAATTTGGTAGGCATGGGGCACAACCACAGATCTTGGGATGTGGCAACTTTTGTATCGGTTGAATATATGGCTGTGGAATTATTAAGCGACATTCATGTATGCAATTAAATTTTTTTGTGTGCAGTCTTTGCTCATGCCTACAGGTCACATGGCGTATGTGACTGGTCTGTAAACTTCTTGAAACATGCAGCTAGGGTCCCTGATGTGCCTTTTGAAGATTTCATGAAAAAATATTTAATGCTTCTAAAGTTATTCAAAAAAACTAGTTCCCATTATAAGTCAATGGGAAAAGTTAACAAAAAGTTTGAAAGTGTCACAAATGCACTTCTTAGTGTCGCAAATAGCCCTAGTAGTGTCGAAAATCTGCCATTTTGTTTTCAGCTACTGATCACAGAAATGCTTGCCATTTAAAATTGGGACCATCTAGGGACATAATTATTTTTGTTTTTACCTATTTGAGCCCTGATGATACTAGCCATGTCTTTATTTTGGGGTTAAACACCCCAGAAATATATTTTTCAAATTTCTGGGAAAAGTAGTGTCGCACTTGCGACACTTTTGCAAATTTTTGCGAAAGGTGTCAGAAATCATGACACTACTTTTCTAGACTATGGCCAAAATGACAGGAATTCTTTGCCACCCTGCTGCAAAAAAATGGTTCTGTCTTTTTAGCTGAAATTTAGAGGGATGGCAGCTAACTTCTCACAGATGTGCCTTTCAGTGGTTTGGTGACAAAATATTTCACAGATGCAAAGTTACAGTACTCCAAAGTTGAGATTTTTTTCCCATAGACTAACATTGTGGTGTCTGTCATGCCTTTCAGGGCTCTTATCTCAGAAATGGTGCGAGGTATGGAATTTTCGTTGTGAAAACCTAGCCAGGAAACTCATGAACTGTGAAATTTTAATTTTTTTTTCTATGTCGTACGGTTACTGAGATATTACCATTTTGGTATTACAACTGCTCGTTTTCTGCTCCTAGGCATATAATTATGCATACATTCTTTGTTTTCACTGTGTTTCTCAATGGAGCTTTTGGGGAAAAATATGGTGTGTGCTCCAGTTACTGTTACACTTAGGCTTTACACTTGCGTTTCCATGCCCGTTTGCGTTACTGTTCCTGTGTACGCCACCATGTGCATTACCCTTTGCATTTCCATTACTGTTACCATTTGTGTCTCCACTACTGTTTGTGTTTGTCTTTCACTTAGCGTCACTGAGTGCATTACCATTTCTGTTGGCGGCCGCCCTTCCATTTTCATTTGTCTTTTGTTTTGCATCATCATTGTTCTTACCCTTACCATTTGCATTTCTAATTGCATTCCCATGCCCATGTGAATTACAGTTTGCATTTCCATAGGCGCTTATGTTTGCATTTCTGTTTTCTTTGGCATTATTGTTGCTGTTATCATTACCATTTGCATTTACAATAGCAACACTGTGACCATCCGCGTTACCAGTTGCATTTCCATATGTGCTTGAATCTCCATTTGTGTCACTGTTCACTTTGGCATCACTTTGTGTCTGCATTTCTATTAATGCTTGCTTTACAATTTATGTTTGTGTCACCATGTGTGTAACCGGTACCACTTGTGTTTGTGTTGCCGTTACCATTACTATGTCACAAAAAATCATGTGGTGGGAGCATTCCATTCAGTATTTATAGTCCTCATTCTCAAAATGAAGGGAAATTAGAGGCAAACAACTCCATTTAATGTATCAGTTAGGGTTTTTCCACAGCGACAAAAGTGAGGAAATTCAGTGTTAGTGTTGAAAACCCCCCTTGCACTCCCTCAGCCCGCCCCCTTCAACTGGCATTGGGGTGTGTTTTGGGATTGCCGGTCCTAACTCTCACTCCATTCTCCTATGCCTCAGCTTGTTCACGCATGTGATGGGGTGAGAGTTAAGGCCAATGACCCCAGTGCACACCCTGATGCCAGATAATAGGGAAAGGATCACATATCTCCAGGTAAACGGTCTCCTTGGGGCCAGTGATCATCACATTGTATGGTTCAGTTTGGCCACTACAGCTAAATCATCCTATTCCAAGGCAAAAATATGGGACTTCAGAGGAGCTGATTTTGATAAGATGGCCAACAGAGTTAAGCTAGCCCTGACAAAAAGAAATACAGGTGAGGGGGTACAGGCAAAGTGGGCAAGCATTAAGGATGCACTACTTGAAGCAACATCCCATTGTGTTAGAGAGAAAAGGAAGTGCAAAAGAAGAAGGAAACCACTTTGTTTCTCAAAAAACAGTAGCAGAAAAGGTCAGAGCCAAAGGCTGGCCTTCAGGAAATATAAGGGAGTGCAGCGGGATGAAGATAGAGAGACATACCAAACTTCTCTAAGGGAAGCAGCGAAGGCAGTAAGGCAGGCAAAGGCCCAAACAAAGGAAACAGTAGCACAGACAGTAAAAGAAGGTGACAAGACTTTCTATAGATACATTAATGAAAAGAGAAAGCCCAGATGGGTATTGTTAAGATCAAGGGAGATACAGGGGTGTGTGAGAAGGAGGACCATGTAAAAGCATCTATCCTAAATAGATACTTCTGCTCAGTATTTACTGAAGAGAAGGTAGGGCAGGGCCCACAGGTCAGCACCATGGACACAAGGGGGAGGGAGGTGTGCACTAGTCCCTTCACAAAAGAAAGGGTCCTACAAGAGTTTGATAAGCTCAGGGTGGACAAGACAATGGGACCTGATGGCATACATCCCAGGGTACTAAAGGAGCTAAGGGTGAAACTAGCAGAGCCATTATTAGAACTGTTTAGTGAGCCTCTGAGAACAGGAGAGGTCCCAGAAGACTGGAAAAGAGCTCATGTGATCCTGCTCCACAAGAGTGGTAGCAGGGAGGAGGTAGAAAACTACAGACCACTCAGTCTTACCTCAGTAGTGGCAAGATTATGGAGGCACTCCTTAAGGAAATGATAGTGCAACACCTGGAATCCATAGGAGCACAGGATCCAAGACACTATGGGTTTACAGAAAGAAGGTCCTGTCAAACTAATCTCATAGATTTCTTTGACTGGGTAACCAGAGTGGCAGACCAAGGGGGAGCAGTTGATGTCACCTACCTTGACTTCAGCAAAGCTTTTGATACTGTTCCACATAGAAGATTGATTAATAAGCTTTGTAGGTTCAGAGTGGGTCAGAAGTTGGTCAACTGGGTGGAAAACTTGTTGATGGGCAGAAAACAGAGAGTGGTGGTAAATGGTATGCAGTCAGAAGAGATGCAAGTCACAAGTGGGGTAACTCAGGGATCAGTCCTGGGGCCAGTCCTCTTCAATATCTTCATCAGTGACATTGCAGATGGACTAGAAGGTATGGTTTGTCTGTTTGCAGATGACACCAAGATGTGCAACAGAGTAGATGATCCAGATGGGGTGATCAGAATGAGAAGAGATCTGGATAAACTAGCAAAATGGTCAGAAGAGTGGCAACTGGGGTTTAATGCAAAGAAGTGCAAAATCATGTACATAGGGAAGAGAAACCCTGAAGCCACCTATAGGCTGGGAGGGGAGTTGCTGGCAGTCACAAGGGAAGAAAGAGACTTGGGCATCATCATCACTGATGACCTGAAATCTTCCAAGCAGACCACTAAAGCAGTAGGTAAGGCTATGGTGATGTTAAGGTGTATTAGTAGGGGTATCACAAGTCGGGACAGGGAGGTAATAATCCCTCTTTACAAGACACTGTTAGGCCCCATCTGGAGTACTGCGTGCAGTACTGGAGGTCCCACCTTCACAAGGACATTAACCAAATTGAGGCAGTCCAGAGAAGGGCAACCAAAATGGTGCAGAGACTGCATCAGAAAACATGAGGACAGATTAACAGAGCTCAATATGTATACCCTAGATCAAAGGAGGGAGAGAGGTGATATGATCAAAACATTCAAACACCTTAAGGGCATTAACAAGGTGAAAGAGTCTAACATGTTTCAATATAAGAAAAATAGCAGGGAGACCACGTGATGCAGCTTACTGGATAGCAGCTTCTCGAGATCACTCCAGCCACCTGACCACCTAATTCGGTTTAAAATAATATCTAAAGTCGGCTGATTGTATAGATATTGAGCAATTTTGTACATTGGAACACTTTCCCTACCTGGATATCGAAAGAGATTTGACTGGATGTCATAAGGAATGAAGAAATCGGCATTGAAACATACGCCGCCATCAACCCCAGAAAAGGCTCCTAAGAAGGCTAGGGCCATTGGTATGGCTAGCTTGGCAAGCCCCACTCCAGGCGATCCCAACATGGAACTGCTTACACTTTCATGATTCCTGGAAGAATTTAAACCTTTCTGATTGGAGCTCCAATCGATTTCTGAAGAAATCAAATCTATGGCACAAGCTATTGAGGATGTGGCATCCCACACTACGGATAATGAAGCCAGATTGCTTTCCACTGAAAAAAAGCTGCAGAAAATGGAGACAGAGTTAACGTCCACCCGGAAAAGAATTAAAAGCCTGGAGAGTAAAGTTGAAGATCTGGAAGGCAGGAGTAGGCGTAATAATGCAGTACTAATTGGGCTGCCAGAAAAGGAAGAAGGTCCAGATGCCATTGGTTTTGCTCAAAAGTTCGTTGAGTCTATAGCTGGACCCTCACCTTTTGGGGACAAGTATATTATTGAACGTGCCCACCGAGCCCTCCGGCCACCCCCACCACAGGGGTCCCCTCCTCGTACATTCATTTTCAGATTTTTAAACTACCAGGAGTGCCAGCATTTTATTGTAAAGGTTAAAGGATTACAAGAAATCCAATGGGCTGAATCGAAGGTCTGAGTAGCCCAAGATTTGCCATTATCAGTAAGGCAAAGAACAGCCTCTTTTCACCAAGTGGTAACTAAGTTACTTGCTGCTGGTATTAAGTTTAGAATGGGATACCCGTCAAGATTTCAAGTGTTTATGCATGGAAGTTGGACCACCTTTGAAGACGCGGAGTCAGCGGCTACAGAATTGATGAGTGCATTTCCAGACTTATTTCAGGATCGCTGAAGTGCCTGAGAAAGGAAGGGTGCCAAGAAGCTCGGATAATCTTTTTTTAAAAAAAAAAAGGGGGAAAAAATCAGAATCATGGCTGTGCCATGAGTGAACTTTAAATTTTGGTTTGAAATGCTTGTTTGGAAGACATTAAAGAGCAACAGTCCTGTCGGCCTTTCCGTTTGTATGTATGGGGCTTTCTTTGTTGAGATCTCACTGTGTATTTGGAAACATTGCAGCTCCTGTAGTCAACATCCTTGTCTGAAGTAGAACAAAGGAGCTTGTTTTGTCGTCTGCGAGGAGAGAAATATGAAGGGTCCTAGGGGCGATTCTCGTCGCGGCCCACAAGAGGGAGTCACAGACTGGACTACTGAGTCTCTTACAGGCGTCGGAGTTCAGTGCGCATAGATGGCCCCATAAACTCGATATTTTACCTAAATATGTTTTTATTTCATTCAGATTGGACTGGGTAGGGTAGGTTAAGGCTTCATAGAGATGTTAATTAAAAGTGGCAAAGGAGGAATTGGAAAAATCATATCTATAGTCAATTTTGGTATTATGTGACATTTGAATGATGCCACTATAGTTTTAGTTCTGTTTTATGGAATTTTACTTTAATTTTTGGGTGAAACATTTTGGTTTTATCACAAGGAACGCCTGATTATCCATATTAGGGGTTTAGAGTTATTAGTTCTAAAACAATGTTCTCTTACTGGGATACACAATTGTATTAGGGTAGAACTTCTCACACTAGACACCTGATTGTTAAATATACTAAGTTTGAGTCTGGGTCCTAAATCATGGCGATGTGGCAGTTGGGTGGGTCAGGATGGCTGGTAGGGTGGTTGCCATTTAGTCAGCTGCTGGCGGGACCATAATAGTAGGGGTGGGGGTTGGGTGGGTCGAGGATTGTGTGTTCATGGTTTTAGTTTTGAGTTGCAGGGAATCATAAGGGAGAAGGAGGGAAGGGGTTGGGGAGGGGGTACAGCAACACGGTGAGACCAAGGCGATGGGTTAGATTTAGAAAGTGGATCAGGATTATATTCCCACACATTCTCTGTGCTATTACTAAGGTTGTACTATGACGAGCTTATTAAAGTTTGCCTCGTGGACTGTGAAAAGCCTGAGACATCAGTTGAAACAATACAAAGTCCTGAAGCATTTGGCATTATCTACTGAAATTGTGTTTGTTCAGGAATCTCATCTCTTAGATTCTGAGGCGTTACGGATGCGGAGACAACAAATTGGTCACGTTTTCTCCTCAGCAGGTACATCCCAAAGTTGCGGGGTCCTCATATTGATTTCTAGAAAGATTCCTTTTACGCTGTTTCAAGTACTTAATGATCCTCAAGGCAGATATGTATTTATTCACTGTCGTTTATAGTCTATGGAATTGTTATTGGGCAGTATGTATGGGCCTAACTGTGATTCTTCTGGGTTTCTTATGCAACTGGTTAATGTCTTAACCCCATTTTTATCACTACCCATGATCTTGGGCGGCGATATGAATACAGTATTTGACCCTATGATGGACCGTACATTGGGGCATCATAGAAGGATCTCACCAGCACAATGGGCCTTTTGGGAATTTATTAAAAGCATGGGCCTATGTGATGTATGACGAGTTCTCCATCCCAGTGACAGGGGTTATACCTTCACCTCCCCAGTGCATAAGACATTTTCATGAATAGATTATATATTTATTTCCAAAACTTTACTGGCTGGAGTTTTTGAAGCATCTATTCAACTGGGCCCACCTTCTGATTACTCACTGGTGATTTGTCAATTGTCCATAGCTTCCACACTGGGTAGATCGACACGGTGGAAGCTTAATAACCAGCTCTTGAAAGACCAGGCAATGATTAGTACCATCAGTAGACATATCGAACAATTTATAGAATTTAATATGGGGTCTATATCTAGAGCAGACTTGTTATGGTGTGCTTTTAAAGCATATATGAGAGGGGTTTTGATTAGCCTCTCCTCTCAAAGGAAAAAGAAAAGGGAACAGGAATTAACTGCCCTGCTCACACAAATACATCGGCTGGAGGTTCAGGCTCATGCTTCTCATCTGAGGAAGCTTAGTATTAAATTGTGTAAATTAAAAGACAGTTACCTGGAAATTCTAAGGGAAAAGGCAGAATTCGCTATACAGAAGACTAAGGCTTCTTATACGGATCAAGGGGAAAAAACAGGACGGCTTTTAGCCCTCCAACTTAAACAACAGGAGTCGGCCAGGTACCTTCCCTCTATTCTATCTAATACAGATGGCACTCTGAAAACCTCCCCGGTGGATATAGTTTCAGAATTTAAAACCTATTATTCCAATTTATATAGTTCGATGTTGCAGCCCCCCGCTACTCATGAAGTGGATCGCTATTTAGAGGAAGTTAACTTACCAGTTCTATCTAACTCACAACAACAATTATTAACAATGCCTATCTCATCAGAGGAGATACTTAGGACAATCGACAGTTTACCCTCTGATAAATCCCCAGGTCCGGATGGGTTCTCTGCCAACTTTTATAGGCAATTCCAGAAACAGCTTGTCCCCCTATTACACATACTTTATCAGCATATTTTAAAGGAAACTGAGATAGACTCCACACTATTCAAAGCCTTGATTGTGGTACTACCCAAAACGGGGCGTAACCCAGAGTTAACTTCTAGTTATCGTCCTATTTCACTTTTAAATCAGGATATTAAAATTTTGACTAAATTAATAGCTACCCGCCTCAATGAGGTTTTACTGTCTCTTATTGGATTGGAACAAGTAGGTTTCATGAAAAGGCGTTCCTCCGTGGATCACCTTCGAACATTAGCGCATGTCTTATCTGTTTCAAGGGATGCCCATCACCCGGCTGCGCTGGTCTCTTTGGACACTGAGAAAGCTTTCGATAGGGTGAATTGGAATCTCTTGTTTGGTACCCTGAAGGCTTATAATTTCCTTCTTGAATTTCAGCACTGGATAAGGGCTTTATAGCAGGGTCCTTCTGCCAGAATCACAGTAAATGGTGAGATGTCAACAGCTTTTCCATTAGAATCTGGTACCAGGCAAGGGTGCCCTCTATCTCCCTTACTTTTCAACTTGTACTTGGAGCCTCTGGTTCACTGTCTAATGGGGTGCTCTCAGATTAAGGGCATAATGGTTCTTGATCAGCAAATTAAGGTCTCAGCATATGTGGATGATCTTCTTTTACAACTGTCCGATCCCGAAAGGTCGATTTCGGCCATGCTCACTATCATCGGAAAATAAAGTCTCTTATCTAATTACAAGTTAAATGTGGATAAGACGGTTATATTTCCCCTTAATCATAAGGTACAGCGGAGTTCCATTGAGGCCTTTGGCCTTTCTTGGTCGCAGGATACTTTAAAATATTTGGGTATAATTATTTCCAGAAATACTGCTCTTATGCAGAAGCTTAATTTAGACTCCCTACTTAGAGTCATTGATTCGGATCTTGGAAGATGGTCTAAACTTCCTATTTCTTTGTGGGGTAGGACTAATTTAATTAAAATGAATGTCTTTCCAAGGCTTTTCTATCCTATGAATCTACTTTATATTTGGTTACCTCTTTCCTGGTTCTGTAAAGTTCACAAAATGATTACTAAGTTTATATGGGGGAATAAGCACCCTAGATTGGCATACTATAAGTTGGCTGCCCCCAAGGATAAGGGTGGTCTACGTCTTCCTCACTTTACTTTTTATTGCTGGGCTGCACACATTTCTAAATACCTGTGATGGCTCACACCGAGGGAAGAAATTTTCTCTTCTTCATTCTCTCCTCTCTGGCTTAAAACTGAATTTTCTCTCATGGTGGCTCAAGGGCTAACTCCGGCAGCTCTCTTCTATATTAGGCCTAGCTCTTTACCGGCTCAGTTAAAAATCACACTAATAGCAATTTCTGTTACAGTTCATTCGCAGTTGTGTAATTTTCTCAAATATAATTATACATGGGACATAAGTCAACCGATTGAGGGTAATCCCAACCTAAAGATAAACAATAAATTACTTATCACCACCTGGTTAGCATCTATTAAGGACCTACCCCTTGCCTCGTTAATTTCAAAGGAACATAAGTGGTTATCTTCTTCCGAGATAATATCCATTTTGAAGCTGCCTGGTACATATATTTTTAAAATTTACCAACTAAGACATCTTATTGTAAAGGTTTTTGGTATCTTCCCCCCCTCAACCAAGTCCAAGAAGTTTTAGGAACGAACTGGGTACCCTAATTGGGGCATCAAAAAATGGTTTCTCAAGCCTATAAAATGCTATATAACTGGGCTTACCCCAATTGCTTTGCCCTCTCAGATTTCTGGACCTCATTTTTTCCTACTCAGGATTTACATTGGGAATCCTTATGGAAGAACTGTCATAAATACGTATCACAGGATAGACTACGTCTCACTCAATTTCATATACTGCATAATTTATACTACTCCCCACAAAAATTATTCAAATTTGGCCTCCTCTCTACCCTGTCCTGTACCCAATGTGGTAAAGAAGAAGGATCTATTTACCATATTTTCCGGACTTGTCCTAAAGCTACAGCTCTAAGGGTCAAGATACAGCAACATACGGATCCATTGTTAGGTCTGAAGGATTTATTTACCCCTGATATCTGTTTATTAGGTGATTATAGTAAAATTAATATATCGGTTAGACGTTACCATATGGCTCTTATTTCTATTACAGCCAAGAAGATAATCTTAAGGCACTGGAAAGACAGTGATGACATTGCTTATTCTGAATAGTTAAGGGAGTTACTTGCCAATTTGAGGACAGAGAAAACTATCGCCAGTCTTAATAATAAACCTGAGAGATACAAAAAGAAATGTGAATCACTACACACACTGTTTTCTCTTTAAGAGGTCCACTGTGTATATTTGTGATTTTGTTTCCTTTACAGAGTAAATGGATTCATGTGTCTGTCTGGTAATGCCATGTTGTAAGGAGGGGAGGGAGGAGGTTAGGTGCTTGGGTGGGTTTGTGGGATTAGGGGGGAGGAGGGAGGGTTGGAGAATGGTTCCTGTACATGTTAGCCTTATTTTTATGTTATGTACAATGATCTATTGGATCCATTCTCATGCGATTGTTTGCTTGTTTGTGTTTGTTTTGTTTGTTGAAGAAAACCAATAAAAATTTTAATGTAAAAAAAAATAAGAAAAATAGCAGGACGAGAGGACACAGCATGAAATTAGAGGGAAAACAATTAAGGGGTAATGTGAGGAAGTTCTTTTTCACAGAAGGGGTGGTGGATGCATGGAACGCCATACCTCAGGAAGTGGTGGATATGAATACAGTGCAGGGTTTCATACAGGCATGGAATAGGCATAAGGGAGCAAGACAGATGAGTATGAGTAGATAGGACATTGACAGAGCAAAGGCCGATGGCACATTTATAAGGTTGAAAAAGAAATGGGCAGACTGTATGGGCCTTGCGGTCCTTATGTGCCATTAACTTCTATGTTTCTATGTTTTTGTGTAAGCCAAGTTGATGGAGGGCGTCATGTAGGAGGGAGTGACAGACAGTGTCAAAGGCCTTGGAGAGGTCAATGAACACAGCTCCTATAATGTGACTAGAGTCAAAAGCTGAGTGGAGTAAGAGGGAGAATTCCAGGAGGGCTGTACTGGTGCTATGCCCATGTCAGAAACCATGCTGTTCTGGACACAGCAGGTCATAATTGGCTAGGTACTCAGTGAGCTGCGAGTCCACTATTTTTTCAAGAGCTTTGGAGAGCGGGGGAGAATGGAGATGGGCCAGAAATTATTAGGGGAGGTCTTATCCCCACTCTTATGGATGGGGTGATTTCAGAAGTTTTCCAGGCACCAGAGAACTGGCCCAGACATAGTGACCAGTTTAAGAGGTTGGTTAGCTGGATAAGCATGGTGTCCAAGACTAATTAGAGGATCCTGGAGTCCAGGGGATTATAGCTGGGGTTGTTGCTGGCTAGGGCTTTTAGTAGATGAGGTCTGGCTTCAAGGGGGGATATGGTGTGAAGGTAGAAGGGGGGCAATCCAGGGTGGGGGAGGTGGTGGTTGGGATAGGGTCAAAAAAGTGTTTTGGAAGGACCGAGCTAAGATCTGAGAAGGCCGTTTTGAAGGCCTCAGCTATGAGGGGAGGATCTGAGGTGACACTATCATTTATGGCAATTTGAGATACACGGGGGGCAGGACTTTCCATTTAGTTCCTTCATATTGTCCCAGAAGGCACGAGATGAGCCCCAAGTGGATGCAAGTGAGGTTTGATAATAATTGTCCTTTGCCTGTCTTATGGCCCAGGTGCACCTATTACTTGCTGCATTATGGGCTTGTCTGTCAGCCAGATTGCCATAGGCTATAGCAATATGCCAGAGATTGTCTCTTAACTTCAATTTATGGATAAGAGATGGGGAAATCCATGAGGCATTCCGTGCTTTGTTGCGGGTCCCAGTCTGTGGGCAAAAAGGTCACAGGTCTTGCTGAAAGCACTGGAGAAATAGGCTAGGGCAGAGTCAACATCTGCTGCAAGCCAGATAGGGAACCAGTCAAGCTGGGCTTGGTGCATTTTTAATTTTCTGAGACCCCCAGAATGAAAGTGCCAGTGGGAGGTGACCTGGGGCATTTGTTTTTGTATGGGGGATGACCAGTGACATAGGACAGGAGAGTGGTCACTAAGAGAGTCTGGCAGTACATTGATATCACTGATTTGTGGGGGGAAATGCTTGCCTCATTTTCCTACCTTCTCACTCTGGAGCCCTCTACACACTGTTCCTTAGGAGCCAGCCGGGGTTTGTCTTGTGAATTTATACAAGCAGGACAGTGTGAGAAGTCTCTAGTGAATGATGAGGAGTAATTTAATTGTATTTAATGTTTCTATGATGCATTTATGTCACCTGATGATGTTTTGCACATTGTTGTACTGTATAAAATGAATATAAGTGTGTAATTAAAGAAATGTAAAATAAAACGGGTGAATGTGGGAGAAGCTGAATCACATGATTTGGCAGCTAGATAAAGTTGGGATTCAGCAGTAAGAAGTCGATCTGTGCTGGACAGTGGTACCTATCACATGGTCTAGCTATTTCTCTAACCATTTCTAGAGGAAGCTTTTGCCTTGTTTGAAGCCTTGTTAATTATGGTATTACTTTGGAGTTTATTTTGTCAAAGTCTGATTTATTTATTTTCAGTTTAAGTAAAAATAAATCAAGGCAGTCTGCCTTTATTTGGATCCTACAAAGTTGTCAGTGTCTTCAATCCCACGACCTATCACATATGATATCAGAAGTGGGATTCTGCAATATTCTTGCCACTTTTTCCTGGAGAAGAGGCACATAATGGAGGAACCAAAAGGGGATCCAGTAACAAGATCCAAAGGTGTACTGACAAGGACTATGTATGATTCCTTGGGTGAGCCTTTGCTCACTGTCTTAGAGGACAGGAAGAGGGAAAGGCTTAAGATGGAGAAAATAACAAAGGGAATAGAGGAGGAGGATGAAGAAGAAATACTTCAGGGGCCTATTGCTGGTGGCCCAGAAACAACAGACCCTCCCGAGGAGCTTCACAAGTTATTGAGGTTATTGAGGTGGTTATGCCTGAAACAATTGGCTATGGACGAAGAAAAGGAAAAGATGGAGGAGAGGAATGAATGCAGATGGACAAAGACCTTACAAGCACTACATGCCTTGGGTGCTCCTCATCATCCTGCAGACCCCATAGACAATTCTAAAGACATTAAGTTGACAAAATTGGGAGATAGTGATGATATTGAATCTTATATGACCACTTTTGAACATGTGGCTGGTGCTTGTGGTTGGCCCAGAGAACATTGGGTGATCTGGCATGCCCCATATCGGACTGGGAAAGCACAACTTGCTTATGGTAACATGGACAGCAGACAAGCTGAGAACTATGATACAGTTAAGCAAGAGATACTACAAAGATATGATATTAGTATTGAAACATATTGACGGTGGTTCAGGTCATATCGTTTTCATACTGCAGACAGCCCTAGAGAAGCATGTGTTCGAATAAAAGATCTTGGCTATAAGTGGCTGCAACCAGGGGTGAAAACAATAGACCAAGTTATGGAAGCAGTCATCCTGGAACAATTTATTAGAGTTCCACCCCAGGACGTTTAACTGTGGGTGAAGGAACACTGTCCCGACACTGCTGAAAAAGCTATTTCTTCAGCAGAGGACTATTTGACTGCACACTCTTACCAGCTTATCCTGTAGGTAGGGAAATGGGCAGACTAAGTGGGCCAAGTGGGCCTTATCTGCCATCAAAGTCTATGTTTCTATGCTTCACCCTTATTGACAAAAGCAGCATCCAGGGGTGAGTGGATCCTCACCCACGGTAAGACCCTCTCCTAACTCTAATAGTAAGACTATTAATTTAAATTCTGGTGGAAGTAAGACTAGTTTGACAGGAAGACCTTCCAACCCTGAAATTGTATGTCATAACTGCAAAGGGAAGGGGCATATAGCTAATTTTTGCAAGAAACGAAATACGGAAAGTGTACATCTAGCCCTGGCCAATATGGGACAATACGCTATTCCTGTAACTATTGGGGACATAACCATAACTGGCTTAATTGACTCAGGCAGCAGACAGGGCTTGGTAAGAGTGAATCTGGTGAATCGTAACAGCCCTGATGGAAACAACACAGCGGTACTGTGTATACATGGTGATGTCCACCATTACCCTGTGACAATATTAAAATTGAAACACCTCATACCAACAGAGACCTTGAAGTACAACTGGTACCTCATTTTCTGGTCCCAGTATTACTGGAACAAGATCATTCTGACTTTTCTAACCTTATTGTCACTGGGTCTCTGACAGCTGCAACTACAAGAGCCCAGAGTGAGAAAGAGAAACAAGCATTTCCCTTTCCCTTTGATGATAGCCTTTTTGAACCACCTGGCAAAACAAGAAAATCCAGAAAGACCTGGAGGGAAGATCGACATCAGTGGGCCAAAGGCAAATTGGACCTTGATGTAATGGATCCTAAATCGTTTAACAAAATGAAGTACTCATTTAAAGAGGACCAAAGTACTGATGTGTTACTAATGCATTTGTTTTTACTGGCTAACCAAGAGATGTATCCTAGATATATTGTGAAGTATGATCTAGTATATAGGCTCTGTAAAAATCCAAAAACTACAGAAACAGTAGAACAGTCAATGGCACCTGAATAATACAGGCTAGGGTTGTTACAGATAGCCCATAGCATTCCATTATCAGGTCATCCAGGCAGAGACCAGACCCTGACAAAATGTTTGAGCAGATTTTATTGGCCTGGAATTCATAAGGAGGTGGAGGAATTCTGTCTAAGCTGTCCTGAGTGTCGAAAAATAGCAAAGTTGGGACATGAGGATAAAGTTCCTTTACAACCCCTGCCTCTTATGGATACCCCCTTTTGAAAGAATAGCAATAGATATTGTTGATCCTTTACAAAAAAGCAAAAAAGGGAATAGTAAGTATCCAGAAACTATACCCCTCTGTACTGTAACTATCAAATAAATACCTGAGGAATTGGTGAAAGTTTTTAGACGAACAGGAATTCCCAAAACTATTTTAACAGATAGGGGCAGCAATTTTCGTTCCCAATGATTGAAACATCTATATAAAGGCCTCAATACCCATGCTATTTTCACATCCCCCTATCATCCACAAACTGATTGGCTTGTGGAGAGGTTCAATCAGACTCTTAAACGCATGCTTCGTAAATATGTTCAGGACGAGGGTACTGATTGGGATGTCTATCTTCCGCTTTTGATGTTCAGCTAATATGAGGTGCCCCAAGACTCTATGGGGGTTCTCTCCCTTTGAATTATTATATGGGAGAAACTCTAGAGGACCCTTGGATGTTGTTAAAGAACAATGGGAAAAAGGTAGGGAAATGGGTCAAATACCAACTCTTAATCATGTTTTAAAAATAAGGGAGAGATTGGCAAAATATGTAAAGATGGCACACCATAAAGGGGTACAACAACAGCAAAAACAAAAAATGCTGTATGACAAAGGGGAAGGCCAGAAACAGTTTGCCCATGGAGATAAAGTTCTCCTCTTGTTACCCTCATGCAACAATAAACTTTTGATGAAGTGGCAGGGTCCGTACTTTATAAAACAACACATGGGACCTGTGAATTATGAAGTAGAACTGTCAGATAAAAGGCTTAAGTGGAAAATTTACCATGTTAATTTATTAAAGAAGTGGGTAGAAAGACCTCCAATAACTTGTTTTATTTATCCTGAACAACAAGAAAGTGAATTAGAAATTGCTTATAGCAAGTTGGAAGGCGTTGAAAATCAAACAGAACTAAAAAGTAATTCAGACCTGTCTGCTCCACAAAAAAATGAACTTATGCAACTTCTGAAACAATATCAGAACATGTTCACCACCTTGCCTGGTAAGAATGATACGATAACACATCACGTTGAAGTGATTCAGCCCAATCCTATCAGGCAAAAGCCTCATCGTCTTCCAGAGAAAGTGAGAAAATATATTATTCAGAAGGTTAACAAAATGCAACAATTAGGAGTTATTGAACCCTCAAGTAGTGAATGGTCATTTCCTATGGTTGTAGTAAATAAAAAAAGAAGGGTATATAGGATATGTCTAGATTTCAGAAAACTAAATGCCATATCAAAATTTGACAGTTACCCCATGCCAAAGATAGATGACAATGTTGATAGACTGGGCAACGCTCAGTATATTACCACACTGGATCTATCAAAAGGCTATTGGCAGATACAATTAGACATTTCATGAAGTGGCAAATCTGCTTTCATGGCCTCAGTAGGCATTTTCCAATTTACAATGATGCCGTTCTGGCTACATGGAGCCCCAGCAACATTTCAACGACTTATGGACCATATTTTACAATCTCACACAAGTTACTGTGCTGCGTATGTAGATGACGTGGTCATCTCTACTTCTTACTAGCAAGAACACCTTGACCACCTGTCTGCAGAACTTCAAGCCCTCAAACAGGCTGGTTTGACTGTTAACCCAGCCAAATGTGCCATAGCCATGCAAGAAACACATAATTTAAGTTTTATCATCGGAAATGGTATGGTAAAGCTAGATGTTGGGAAGGTAGATGCAGTGGCCAATAGTTCAAGACCAAAAACAAAGAAGCATGTTCATTCTTTTCTTGGGTTAGCTGATTATTACTGATGCTTTATTCCAAATTTTGACTCTTTGGCAACTCCTCTTACGGACCTTACCAGAAAAGCAAAACCCCAGAAAGTAAAATGAACACCCAAGTGTGAAGATGCATTCTGTACTATCAAGGCATTGTTATGCACATCACCTGTATTAAGAAGTCCAGATTTTTCCCAACCCTTCTTAATATAGACAGATGCCTTTGATATATGGTGAAGAACATCCCATCATATATATGTAAGCCAGAAGCTGCATGAGAGGGAAACACGTTATTCAACAATTGAAAAAGAATGTTTGGCAGTTAGATGGGCCATAGAGGCCTTAAAATTGTATCTATGGGGTGCTGAATTTGAACTGATAACTGATCATAATCCATTGTGTTGGTTGATGGTCATGGAAGATAAAAATCCACATATCATGAGATGGTACCTGACATTACAGCCCTATAAGTTCTTCATCAGACTTAAACCCAGATCACCACATAAAAATGCTGATTATAAGTCTTGTTATGGGGCAGATCAAAATGTGGAAATTGCATTACAATCAGACCTCAGGGTAAAGTCTGAAGAAAGTAACTAAGTAGGTATTAGTAAACCTCTTAGCATTTAATAAATGTTGATGTATAAAAAAGGACCCCGAGGTGGAGCTCTGGGACTGGGTGGGCTAGAGCTCCATCTCTCCCTTGGGAGAGATCTGATCCATGCTATAGACAGATGTATGAATGAATCCTGTAGAAAGTATACAAAATACTGGTCATATTTGTATCTTAGAGAGGGAGGAATGTCATAGGGAATGTGTCTCTCCTCTGTAAAATCCATTTTCTGTTTCTATTTCTTTCTGCTTTGCTATTCTCAGTCTGTTGCTCAACAGCAATCCTTTCTTTCTTTAACTGTCTCCCCTTGTATTACAGGTTGGCCACCTGTACCTTTAAGTAATTTTATTTCCATGGATACAGAGAGTTAGACTGCTATTTCCTGTCATTCCCCTGTTACATAAATGATTGTGGTAAACCTTTAAATATGTAAAGTCCTGAGTTAGTAGCTTACTATATTAGTCCATAGCCCTGTAAGCAAATGCAGTCAAAACGTTATGTGAGTAGGCTTGCTTGCTGATTCTGCTTTCTCAAATTTCTTTTTGTATGTGTTTTCACAGTAATGAAATACTGTGAAGCAAACCTGTAGTTGAATTAGAGTAGGTTTGCCTAATTTTGCTGGGTTTAGACTAGTTTAGAATATATGCTGCCAGCGTGGGCTGGCAGTATAGCCTAGAGGTTAGAGGAACAAAGTGTGAACGAGCTTGATACATCCAGAAGACCAGACCTGAGTTTTATTCTCACAACTTTCACTTGCATACTGTGTGACTCTGAGCAAGTCACTTAACTGCCCAGTGCTCCCAGGTCACCCCTAAAAACAGGCACTTGTGCCTAGTGGGCCTTACCCAGTTACCAAAGACTAAAATAAAAACAAAACAAGCATTTGTCAATGCCGAATGTTGTCTCACTGACATTGGCATTGGTAGTGCTGGAGTTAGAGACTCATAATAGGAATGGCAGTGAAGTATTAAAATGATGCCAACTGCACCCCCACCCTGTAGAGACCAACAGGCATTGGGGTGTGCCTTTGGGTCATCAGCAATAACGCTCATACCATTTTGCCTCACCCTACCCTGTAAACATTGGCAAGTGTTGTGGTGTGATTTGGGGTCTTTGGGCATTATACTTACCCATTCCATAAGCAAATACACTGAGGTGGGTGCAGTATAGGAGAATGAGGTGAACTTTGTGGCCAAACAGTGTAAGGCACACCACAATGCCTGTCACTGGCTGAAGGGTGGGGTTGGGGGTGGAATGGCATGAGCATCACAGTCAATGATCCAAAGTCACACCCCTGACACCTGTCAGTCTCTACAGGGTGGGGTGCTACAGTTGGAAACCCTAACACCGTAGGTGTGTGTTGGTATTTTCACTCCAAATTTTCAACATGGGGTTTTTGTGAGCCCACCTCATGAAAAGTGCCACTATCAATTTGTTAGCTGAAAGGTGGTTTTGAACAGCAGCTATGCCATTTGGTGACACAGAGACAAAAACACGTGGGGAAGGATGTGGAAAAGGACAACTGCATCGTTCATAAGGAGGTGTAAAAAAATGCCAACATGGAAAATCTGGAGTGAAAATATGAAAAATTGGTGAAGGTATGAGCATGCATAGAAACTGTGCAACACACATCAGTAACCCAATTATTTTTGGGATTTTTTTAACCACATCTTTAACGTAGGCATTTTGGGACCTCCCCTCATGAACAGTGGCAGTGTGATTCTGTTAATGTGTCTGAAACATTGATTTCACACAGTGACCATGCCATTGTGTGCCACAGGTGTGAAAACACATTTAGGGCAGGATGTGAAAAATGACAGCTGTACTGTTCATAAGGAGGTATAAAAAAATGCCAGTGTTGAAAATTCGGCATGAAAATAGTGCAATTTGGCTAAGTTACTAGGGTGTGTGGAAACTGCACAACACACCATTATAACACAGTCAATGTACGGAATTTTGTCTCCAAATTTTCAACATAAGCATTTTAGAACTTCTGCTCATGAACAGTGTCACCGTCATTTCCTGAAACTGTCCTGAAAACTGATTTTGCGCAGCGACCACGCTGTTCTGCACAGGAGGTGTGAAAACACATTTTAGCCAGGATATGTAAAATGGCAGCTGTACTGTTCATAAGAAGGTGTGAAAAAAATACCAATTTTGAAAATCTGGAATGAAAATATTACAAATTAATGAACTTATGAGTGTGTGTGTGGAAACTGTGCAATGCACGCTTGTAAAACAGTCATGTTTGGGATTTTTTCCACCAAATTTGCAACATGGTCTTTCTGACAGCCCACCTCATGAACATTAGCACTGTTGTTTTGTTAATCAGTTCGGAAAGGTGATTCTTCGCAGTGACTGCAAAATCACCTTTCAGGGCCGATTAACACCATGACAGTGGCAGAATTCATGAGGAGGGGTCCCAAAAACCCCATGTTAAAAATGTCATGCCAAAATTCCAAAAAATGCCTGAGATATACATCAAAGTTGAAAAAGCCCTATTTATTCCATCATACAGCTTACCAGCATTTCCTCAGTTCGTGGTCAGCTTTAAAGAGTGCAGACATGTTCCTGGTCCACCGAAGATCATTGCGCTGGACTCCAGAGGTAAGTATGGGGTGAGGGGGTGGGGAGGCAGGTGCAGTGGTGGGCATGGATTGTGGGAGGGGGGCAGGGAGACTTGAGGACCATTTTCTTTTTCACAGGGTAAAACAAAAAACACATCACGGGACCATTTGTTTTAACAGGGCATGTGGCACACTAGGATGGGCTCCCAGTGTGCCAGGGACTCTTTTTGGAGGCCACTGTAGCCAATGGGGTATTGGGCACCCCATCAGCACAACAAAAGGGGGTTACATTATGCCAATGGGGATTGGACACCCCATCAGCAGACAACAAAAGCAGGGGGGGGATGTTACATAATGCCGATGGGGAGTGGGCTCCTCTGTTGGCAACATCACTTGGGCACTGAAGCCAAAGTGGATTGGGGCCCCCATCGGCAAAGAAAACTGCTGGGGGGCACACATGTTGCCTAGGAGGATTGGGCACCCCTTTGGTATACAATGTAAATGGGAAGGGGGGTTATTATGCCGACAGGGAGTGGGGTCCCCAACGGAATTCTGACAGGAGGACGCGGCAGTGTTGCATGCATGTCAGGAGGTGTGTTGTGGTCGCGCTGCATGACAGCTCTGCTCTCATTGCGGTGGACCTTTTGTTAGATCTGGTGGCCACATTCCACACTGCTGATGTGGCACCTGCATGCTGCCTGATTGGGGCATGAGGGACACACCCACTGATGCGTGCTCTGCATTCGCCCAACGGTGACTGCGCCTCCAAATCTGCTACTACCGCAACACGTTGACTGCACATGCACAAGCCAACATAAAAATAAAAAAGAGACAAAATTAGGCTGTTCCTGCATGTTTATTTATTGTTTTACAGCCGTTGGTCCTGCAGCCTGTACATTGGGTAGTTGCTTGGCAAAACACTGCTCGGTGCAAAAATTGGTACAAAGCAATATATAAGGCTATTTATCTGCACTAAAGAGGTGAGGATAGGTTTTCTAAAATAAGACTCTGTTACCAGTATAATGTGTGTAGAACCACAGAGTCTTTGTGGTCTTGAAGTTTTAAGCAGTCATTGTAGGTTTCGGGTGTTACGTAAATTATGCAACGCTTGCCTCGTTTTCCTCTCTTCTCATTCTGGAGCCCTCTGCACACTGTTCCTTAGGAGCCGGCCGGTGTTTCTCTCATTAATTTATATCAAACTGGACAGTGTGAGAAACCTCTAGCGAACGACGAGGAGTAATATAATTGTATTTAATGTACCTGTGATGTATTTATGTCACATGATGATGTTCTACACTGTTGTACTGTATAAAATGAATGGAAATGTGTAATTAAAGAAATGTAAAATAAAACTTGGGTGGATGTGGGATGAGCTGAATCACATGATTTATCAGCTAGATAAAATTTGGAATTCAGCAGTAAGAAGTCAGTCTGTGCTGGTCAGTGGTATTTCTATTTCTAGAGGAAGTTTTTGCTTTGTTTGAAGCCTTGTTAATTATAATATTCTTTTGGAGTTTATTTTGTCGAAGTCTGATTTATTTATTTTCAGTTTAAGTAAAAATAAATCAAGGCAGTTCCTCTTTGTTTGGATCCTACAAAGTTGTCAGTGTCTTTAATCCCATGACCTATAACACAGACCTTTGGTACTGGACAACCAGGATTGAATGTCTAGCTTGGGAATGGGTGGCTTCTGATGGTGGGAACGTTTGAGAAAAGGAGAAAGTTCTCTCCTCAATTACAAATACCTCCAAAAGTCCTGTTTAAAGAGAGAGTGTCTGAACTGCAAGTTAAAGAAGGTATCAAAAGTGATGGTACCTGGCATCAGGAGGTGTGTTATGCCCTTCAGTGTCCAGTTAAACCAGTGTACAGATTGGCAGTCAATTTTGATTACCAGATTATCCCATAGAGGGAGCCAGGCCTTTAATGTGGTAGAGATTTTGCTAGTTCTGGATAACCAGAGCCATGCCAGAACAGATGTTGCACCATTGACACAAAGGGCAAGGAAGAGGAGTATAAAGGTATAAACATATGTTAACGGTGGAGAAGGAACACAAATAAGGTTTCTATAAGCAGCCAAACAGTTGGGGAAGTGACAGGGGACTAACCAGTGACAGGTCTGTGTTCCCAGAAAAGCCTTATTGTACCCTTGAAACCACGGGAGATTCCAGTCCCCTCTTTTCCAATGAGACCGTAATTTGGCTCTACTCAGTTATGGTGTTTCCCTAGCCCACAGAAAGGGACCTACAAAGGTGTCAATTTTAGGTAACCAAGTGGGAGAGACAATGACTGGCAGGTGAGATACTTCATGGAAAATTTGGGGAGTGGCCAGCATTTTAACAGTCAAGATTTTACCAGCTTGGGAGAAATGCAGCTGTTTTTTTTCTAATTGTTTAACCAGGTGAAACACACTAAGCTGAAAGCTTTTTTACAGGTGCAACCTGGGAGCATAGGGAAGTTAAGTGACTTGCTCAGGGTCACACAGTATATGCAAGTGGGGGCTGTGGGATTCAAACCCATGTCTCCAGATTCGCAGTTCAGAGCCTTAAACCACTGCGCTATACTGCCTATTTTAATTTCTGAAGGAGCAGGATAAGATTGAGGTTTGGGAGTTTAGAGACATTAGCTGAGAAGTAAATTCCTATGTATTTGATGGAGGATAGGGACCATCAAAGACCTGCCTGCAAGCATGGTGTTGCTCTGCATCTAACTTGAAAGGGTAACACCTCTGTTATCCCCTGGTTAACTTTTAACCCTAAGATAGAGTTAAATGTTTGTAAGAGGGAAAGAAGGTGGAGTGGGCCTGAAGAGGCCTCAGGAAGTAACAGCAGAAGGTTGTCTGCATATAGGCTAGTCCATAGGTCTATCCCCACAATGGGGATACCCTGTAATTCTGTATACTCTCTGATGGCTTTAGCAAGGGGTTCAATGGCCAAAATGAATCACATCAGGGAGAAGTGCCTATTTGTAATGAAAAGATGACTGATAGGGTGGAATTGGTAAGGACCCATGCCTCAGGAGCCTGATATAAGATTTATACCTTAGCCATGAAATAGGGTCTGAAGCCCATAAATTGAAGGACTTTGAGTAAATACCCCCATTCTACAGAATCAAAGGCCTTTTCAAATACTATTGCAATAGCGAAAACACAGGAGGAGAGCCAACTACCTGCAGTGATAATGGAAATGATGGATCAGATGTGGTAGGAAGCAAGACTACCTTTCATGAATCCCACCTGTGCTGGATGTAAAAGAGCTGGAAGGATCTGGTCCATATGGAGTGCTAAGGCCTTCTCTGGGATTTTTGCATCTGTGTTGATTAAAGAGAAGGGCCTATAATTAACAGAGGAAATTGAGTTCCATACCCTCCTTAGGTAATACTGTTATTATGGCCTCTCAATGTGTTGGGGGAAGGATCTGGACTCATGTGAGTCCATGAAAATTCAGTATTGGATGGGGCTATTAATTTGGTCCAAATGTGCTTAGAGGTTTCAAGGGATACCATTCCCCCTCCTCCCGGTGATATTTTTTTTATTCAGGGAGTGAATGGCTTTCTGGATCTCAGCCCAAGTATGTGGGGCCTCTAGGAGGTCCCTGTGCTGGGGAGAAACCTGGGAAAGGAATAATTTAGATAGGAATTTGTCCATCTCTGGGTTAGTTCCCTTAATGGAGAAGCTGTATAGAGTTTTGTAAAATTGGGTCATTACTCAGTTAATATCCTTCAGCTTGTGGTGGGGTGACCCCGTGTTGACATGGAGCATGAAGACATAATGCTCAGCTTGTTGTTTTCTTAACTGGCAATAGAGGAGATGGCCCACCCTCCCCTCTTTCCAGTTTCTATGTCTGGTATGGAGAAGATCCAATCCTGCTTGCTTAGCAAGCAAGAAATTTAACAGCAGGCAAATTCATGTCAGTTCTACTAGTTCTACTAAGGTGGCTTTTGCCTGAGGTGGAGTAGAAGTAGCTTACATGCCTGTTTTTTTTTTTTTTACCAGGAGAGACACTCTAAGCTGAAAGCTTGTTTACAGGTGCGACCTGGGAGCACAAGGAAGTTAAGTGACTTGCTCATGGTCACACAGTATGTAAGTGGGGGCTATGGGATTCAAACCCAGGTCTCCAGGTTTGCAGCTTAGAGCCTTAAACCATTGCGCTTACTGAGCAAGAGCCATTTCTAGGGCTCTGAGTGCAGATTCCCTTTCCCATCTGGAAATGCATAACATAGAACGTATAAGGGTTGAACTCCCCTATTAAACATAAAAAGGTGTAGATTCCCTTTCCCATCTGCATTTAGACCCATGATGCTGCCTCTATGGGTAACTTTAAAGACTCCCATAGTGCAGCCGGAGATACTTCCCCCATGTCATTTTCCAGGAAGAATCTTGTGCCTCTTCAGTAACTAATTTAAAAAAGATTTTATCTTTCATGAGAGTAGGATCCAGTCTCTATTTAAATGATCTGGCACCCGTGGGCCATAGATTACCTGGGACAAGACCAGAGCATGGTCGGATATGACCGGGGGTGCTATATCACAAGTTAGCACCTGTTGGAGCAAGGACAAAGAGCCCAGGAGGCAGGAGCAGGTCCAGCCTACTTGCCAATCCATGGACAAGTGAAATATATCTAAACTCTTTGACTGTAAGGGTTAAGGCCCTTCATATGTCATAAAAAGAATATTCTTTCATCATAGCTCCCAGGGCGCTTGATGCTCTAGGGTGTAGTTCAGATGTCTGCAAGGACCTGTCGATTTCTGGGGATAAAGTAGTATTGAAATCCCCACCTATCAGACAGGGCATGGAAGGAGGGGAAAATTCAAGGACAGCCCGACAGAATGTATGGACAAAGCTGGCAGTATCAGTACTGGGTCCATATGCAGAGCCCAAAACAAGGGGGACCTTGTGGGGTGTTACAGCTGGTAAGAATCCATCATACCTCAACATCCTTTCCTGCTTTCCTATAGTCCATTTTAAGGTTTTATGAAGGAGAATTGAAACTCTCCTTTTTGCTGTGGGTGCACAGCTGTGTACCTCCAGGCCCACCCAATCTCTACATAACTTGATAGCTTCCAGAGGGACTAGTCTTGTCTCCTGCAAGAAAGCTATTTTTGTACATAGTTTCTTAAGGTGTGAGAGGACCTTTTTATGTTTAATAGGGGAGTTCTACCCTTATACGTTCTATGTTATGCATTTCAGATCAGCCATATGGATGTGAACCCAGAATTTTGGAGGTATATGGGTGTGAGTAATCAAGTCTACCAGATAATGAGTACCTAAGGACTATGCAGCAGGAATCAAGATGTAAAAAGGGCCTTAGATATTGTATGTGGGGCACAACATCATGGAGCCTGTGGGTCACAGAATAGGATTTAGAATGCAGGTTGCTAGTATAGCAGTGTTAACACACATACATTATCTGCTATTTAACAATAAACTAATACTGAACATAAAGTGTACAATATTAAACAGTAATAGAAAACCAATAGTCATATGTACTGTATATCTCTCATTAACTGGAAAGGTATGGAACTGCTCAGGTACAAAACAATACATAGGGAATAAAACCCCAGAAAGCCAACCACTTTCAGGTAGCCAAAGGTCAAATGGTTCTGTTACCTACTGCAAGCCATAGACTGACCTCAAATATGACATTGTACTCCCAACTTGCCACTATTAACTGTAGTTAGAGTGGGAGAGTATTAAACTTAGAAATGTCTATCATGCCACAGTAATAAGTCTGGGAAGTAGGGGGCCCAGCTAGTGTAGAGGGTAAAGGGTGGAGGTAAAAAATTTGTCTCTGGAAGGGGAAGTTCCCCAAAAAAGGGGGGGGGGGTAGTATGGGGGATAGGATGAAGGGGTGCTAATAGGATAATAGGAGGCAGTATATCATAGTGGTTAAGGACACTGAGCTGCAAACCTGCAGAACAGGGTTTGAACATAATCAGCCTCCACTTGCATACTGTTTATCCCTAAGCAAGTCACTTAACTTCCTTGCGCTCCCAGGTCACACCTGGAAAAAAGCTGCAGCTTAGTGTGCCTTTCCTGGTTAAACAACTTCCCCTTTTCCTAACAGAATATAGAGAAGGGGAGGATAAAGTAGCCCTCCAAACAGTGTATGAGAGGTAGCATTTATGAGAAACTCTAAGAAGGGGGTGTTCCTAATCAAGACCCAGGGCAGAAGCTCTGTATAATCCATGATCACAGCAAGATGTCTCGAGATAAGGCTGGGAGAACCAGCTATGATCTGAAACAATTAATCCCTAAGCCATAAACAAAGCCTTTAAGTAAACATACTGTAGCATAAATCTCATTTATCCCTCAGAATGATCAGGGATCATTGTATATACGAAGCTCATTAATAAGCATAGGGGATAGCCTCTAAAATAGGTATAAACCAACAATACACTTGTGCTAGTAAGGCCAGCGCTCTATTAGGAATAAAGCTTAATGTTGGAACATCAGACAGTTTTAGCATAATCATCTGGGTAATGTTTCTTCCCTGTGAAATTCTTTATAAAAATATGTCAAACGAGGCCTGCAGAGCCAAATGCAGATACCAGAAATATAGCCCAAGAAACTGCAGGAGCGGCATTGAGCTCCAGCTGCCCCAACTCAAACCAGGGACCCTGGGGGCTGTATTGAAGGCAAAGTGTTACCCATATCCCCAATGTTATAGTCCATAGAAGCAGAGAGGGGAGTGGTAGAAAATCTGATTTATACCATCCTGAGGAGACAAATGGGTTGTCACAAATTGCACTAGTGCTGCATGTAAAATGAAACAAACATCTCTCCTGCATACAAGGGGAGAGTACAGCTATGATACCTGTTATAGGGAAGGGGAAGAGACTTCTGTGGGCTCAGAGTCTGACAGACTGTGGTGGTGAGAGACGTGGTTTACCAGGAAAGGCGAAGTTTGTGGCCGAGTGCCACATTAATGTACGTGTAGTCTCCCATGTGGGGTAGCTTCCTGGGGTAGGAATTCAAATAGGGTTAAACAAGCTGCTCCAACCACAGCTGATCAGAAAAGTGTCTTATCAGTGGTGCAACTCAAAGCCATAGCAGCTATGGCTCAGTCATGGAGTCTTCAGACCTACTTCTATGGCAGCAGAGAACAAAAAATTATAGCAAACAGTGCTCACCCAGAGGAGGAGGTAGAGGAGGGCCAGACTGGAAGGTTCAGTGATGGGAGCCCTTTTTGCAGGGTGAGTTAGTAGCATATTCCATGCCTGAAGAGGTGAGCAGAGGCAAGGGAGTAGTGGCTACTTGATCTGCCCATGATCACACTGTAGGCCTCTGAGGTGCAACATCTTGGTGCTTTGAAGGCTCCCTCCCAACTCTGGTGTTGGAGTCAGTGTCTATGGGCTGGACGGCATATCTGTTTGTCGCAGGATGGATGCCCATACTGTGGAATGAGGCAGGGGATCCTAATCTTCTGCTTTGACTACAAGATCTAGGCAGGTCTCCTTGGGTGTCCTTTCAGCTGGTTCTATGAGTCCTGAGCCTCCCACTTTGTTTTTTTACCAGCTGCTATGGAAGATTCACACTGATAAGGGGCTTTGGGTCCTTGTCCTGGTTGGTAAAGGGTTTCTCCTGGGCTTTGGGTGAAGGTGCTGGGTGAGTGTCCATAGGAGCCAGCTCTGGGGGTGGTAAAATTGTGTTAGTCACAAATTAATCCACAGCTTCAGGCAAGGAGAAAAAGTGGTGTACACCATTGAGGGTAACACATAATATGGCTGGGTAGTGAATGTTATATTGTAGTCCAAGCTATGTTAATTTCTTACAGGCAGCACTAAAGAGTCACTGACAGTGAGGTCATTTGGCAGAGAAATCCTGAAATAATCAGATGGCATGGCCTTGCCATGTTAGTGGGCCTCTTTCTCTTAGGCTATACACAAAATGTTTTCTTTCTCCAGGAAGTGAAGCAGCTTGATAATGATCAATCAAGGAGGGAGTCCCGACTTGGGTCTCAGAGCCAAACTTCTGTGCACCCACTCAAATTCTCTGGGTGGATAGATTGGGGAATTTAGAATTTGGGGCACTGCATCCTGAAGAAATTGGACCATATATGAGTTCCCAGCCTCAGAGCCCTTTCTGCCTCCTTCAGGAATCTTTCAATGCATCTATCCCAGTTCTCCAAATCGTTGATTTTTTCCAGCAAGTGGTTGATGGAATTGGCTTGGTCTCAGAGCTGAGCTTGCATAGTGTTGGTGATTTCCTCGATTGAGGTCAGACATTCTGCTGAGAAGAAATGGCAGGTAAAAAAAAATATTATTATGGAGGGATGGGAGCACAGGGCCCACTGTGCCCTGTGCTATGACAGGCAAAAAAGGACATAATTACACTATCTGAAAAATTGTGGATGGATGGGAGCTCAGAGCCCAGAGGACCCTGTGCTCCCACAGGAAAATGAGGATAAGATTATACTATCTCAAAAAGTAAGGAAATTCATTCCAAGACCCCACCACTGATTTGTCAAGATGCTAGAAACCCCAACACCTAATGTTTTTTCCTTTTGCTGTTTGAGGGGTGGGGTGGGGTGTTAGGGTTGGAAACCCTAACGCCACATTTCCCTACTTTTGTGGCATTGAGTTTCCCTAACTAGTGCATTAATGAGTTTTTATGCAATATATATATATATATATATATATATATAATTGCAAAAACTTTAATGCTTATATTAGGGTTGAACCATTAAAAGCTGGGAAATCAAAAAAAATATTAGCGGTTAGGTATATAGGAAATAGGATATTCATCCTATGAAGCCCTTGCTTCTGATAAATCTCAACCCTAGTTCCTGCCCACCCCCAGCCACCAACAGAACCACTGCACCTACCCAAAAAATACAGTTTGATCAAAGTATAACATGCAGATGCCCAGCTTGCCATACCCAGTCATACCTTGCTGAAATGTAGATAAAGCAACAGTTATGTGTTGTACCATATAATCTGTAAAATATTCAGAACTGGACACTGATGGCATGAAGAAAGAACACTATAGGGTAAGCACATTTGTTTTTTTCCTGACTTCAGTGTGGCTGTGTGAAAAAACTTCATTAATGCACCAGTTAGAGTAACTCAATGCCACAAAAACATGGAACTGTGGTGTTAGGGATTTCAAACCTAACACCCCACCCAACAGCAAAAGGAAAAAACATTAGGTTTTGGGGTTTCCAGAGTCTTGGTGAATCAGTGGTGGGGTCTTCCTTGGAGGTTATTAACCCTAATGTTCACTCCATTCCATGAACAAACAACGTCACACATAATCTTCTTTCTTCACACAGGGCCCACAGGGGTTGACAAGCCCCAAAGAAGACCCCACCTCTAATTCACCAAGACACCAGAGACCCCAAAATCTAATGTTTTTTTTTCTGTTTGCTGTGGGGGGGGGTGAGGGGCATTAAAGTTAAACCCTAATGCCACATTTGTCTAATTTTGTGGCATTGAGTTACCCTAACTGGTGAATTAATGAAGGTTTTTGCAATGAATCTCTTTACCTTTTGAGACAGTATAATCAAATCCTCATTTGCCTACAGGAGTGCAGGGCCCTCCGGACCTTGCACTCCTATTCCTCCATAAATGCATATAAATGCATTGCTGTTGAAGTGGAGGTCCCTACGCTTACTTTTGTAGCAAAACTGTAACCAAATTGTCAACATAGCCTTCTTATTACCTCACCTCAGGAACCCAGTAGTTATAATTTTCAAATCCCTTCTGAAATGTAATGTTGCACAAACAAAAAGTCACTCCCACCACCAGTGTGAAAAAACATTTTCCAGGACTTAAACAATAACAACTGTCATATTCATGAGGTGGTATAAAAAAATGGCTACTGTATGTTGAAAATTTGGGGTCAAATTGTTTACAGTTAGCAACGTTATGAGAGAAAAATTTCAACGTATGAACATAACTTTGCCATTTTTATGTATTCTAAATCTAAATTCTCACCATAATCTTCTTATGATCCCCACCTAATAAACAATGGTAATGAAAATTACCAAATCCTGCCCGAAAGGTGATTTAAACATGCTACCACAAAATTGCCTTTCAGGCTGGATTTGTGTAATTGCACCATCATTGTTCATGGGGTGGGGTCCCAAAAAGCCATGCTGAAAATTTGGGCTCAAAATATGTAAAACTGGCAAACTTATACCACAAAGCTGAAAACCCCATTGAAATGCACTGAACTGCATTTACCACAGTTTCTCATATTGCAGTCGGTGGTTCCAGCATAAAGATTTGTGTTTGATCAGAGAGTAGATCTTTGCCCTGTGACCTGTTTAGGTGAGTTATGGTTTGTGGGGGTGTATTGCAGGTGTGCTGTGGTTGATGCTGAGTGGGAAGTGCAGCTGGTTGGGGGTGTCAGATGGGCGATGGACCATTTTGTTTTTTGTAGGAAAAAAAACATTGAGGGACTGTTTTCTTTATTTCAGGCAGGGATGGTGATCAGCAGGTGGGGTGGGAGCCACTAGATTAGCAAGCAAGCAAAACTACACTGTCCACCTGAAAATATGCAGAAAAAAGATGTTTATTACTGGACCATGGTGATGGCTGTCTCTTGTGTCATGTGGAAAGAGATGTATGTTGTTTGTCTTACCTGATAATGGATGTTAGTGGTTGCTTGTGTTGGCTTTCCCCCTTGAGCTACTTGGGTGGAATGCAGAGTTAGGTTTGAAAACCATAACATTTCATTTCCATGCTTTTTTCACTTTAATAGCAACCCTAATTGATGCCTTAACAGAGTTTTTTTTGCAAAGAATTTGCTTACTTGTTCAGATAGTATAATTGTATCCTCATTTGCCTCTGGGATTGCAGGGCCATTTGGTCCCTGCATTCCCATCTGTCCATATATGAGAATCCTCATTTGTCTATGATCCTTGTGCTCCCATCCCTCCAAAGATGCATACATGAATGTTGCTGTTGGAAGTGCAGGGCTCCCAGTTGTAGCAAAACACCTCATAAACCTAATACTGAAAATGTTCAATCCCTGCTAAAATGTTATTTTGCACCAACGGAACTTCATTCCATGCCACAAGTGCAAAAACACAGTTTGGGCAGGATTTTAAAAATATCAGCTGTTACATTCATGAGGTGGTGTAACAAAATTGCTATGTCAAAAATTTGAGATCAAAGTATTTTAAATTACTGAAGTTACGAGCAAGCGTAGGAAAATTTTCAATGGATGAGCATAACTTTTTTTCATGTTTTGACCCAAAATTATCAACATAGCCTTCTTATTACCCATTATCAATCACTGCATCCTTCTTACTGACCTACTAAAACCGGGGCTGTCACCTGCAGTGGTCCACTGGTTCCAAGACTACTTGTCCCACAGAAAATAAAGTGTCAAAATCGGGACAGTCATATCTCCCTCAAGGGAAATTACACTAGAGGCCCCCCAACGGTCAATATTGGGAACAATCTTATTTAGTCTGTTTATAAATAGACTCCCTGAAGCTTGTGAGAGCAAGATCATCCTGTATGTGGATGACTCCATCGTTCCGTGCAGCAGCAGCAGCAAGGAGCATTTGGCTCTGCAGGCAAAGCTTCAGAGCTTGTTCAATGGGCTGGAGGATTGGTTCTATAAAAAAAGGTTGCTCCTCAATCACAAAAAGACAAAGACGATGATCATCTCTAGCATCCAGAACAAGAAAACCCTCCCTGCCCTTACTATCACGAACAGCAATGCTGCCTGATTGGAGCAGGTACACTTTTTCAAGTACCTAGGTGTTATTATTGATGACACCCTCTCCTTCTTGCAGCACATCGACTACAGTATGTGGTAAAAGCAGTAAATGCAAAGCTTGGTGTGCTCTATAGGCACAGGCAATACCTCACACCATTAGCCCTTTGTCTCTCAGTCTCCTTCTCCTCAATTCTGTCAGTCATCGACTATGGACTTGTGGTGTATGGGGCCACCTCCAATACTGTTCTTGCATGCATTGCAATGGCCCTTAACAAATAGTGTAGGCTAACACTTGGGGCAGACAACCTTATGCACACATGCTTCCTCTTTGAGCAGACCAATTGGCTTAATCTACCCAACAGAATAAAATACTAAACCTGCATGCTGGGCAATAAATCACTACTAGGCAAAGCAGCTCCATTCCTCAGCAGCCTGCTGCCTGCCTGTAGAGCTGGGTACCAGACCAGAGGCTACTCTTGGAGCTTCCTAGTGGTCCCCTGCAGAAAAACAACACTGGGACAGCAGTCATCTGCATACCATGCTCCCCTGTGGCTTAATAAGATCCTGGCTCACCTACTGACAAACTCAAGCCTACCTGCCTTTAAGGACGAGCTTAAACAGTACCTCTCTGGAAGCTTGGCCTGTTACTGTAGGCAGTAGTTCCATTCCTAGCAATGCAAGTCTTAAGACACAATCGCCTGGCTAACTGACATGGATTAAGTCACCTCCCACACCCGTTTTAAACAAAGCTTCCACAGGGCCACTGTCCACATCTTGGATCCCCCACCAACAACTCTCTGCATCAATTCCACTACGTAGATGGATCTAGCTCCCTGGCTACTGAAGAGTATACCTTTGTGCCTAGCCTTTGTCTCTTGTAAATTATACCTGTGTACCTAACAATGTTTGGCCTTGTCATGTTTCTTTGCACTTACCAGATAGCTTATGTCTCTGTTAGTAATGTTTTACCCTTGTAATTTGCTTACACTGGGCTCCACCCTGTTTTGTTTTCTTATTCTCAATTGTTCAGATTTTGTTGTATCTGACATGGAACCTTTATAAATGAGCTTTTGCTCAAAGGTAATTTCTGAATCTTGAAATAAATAAATTACCCTACTTCATGAACACGAGTGGTGAACATTTTGAAATCCAATTCAAATGGTGATTTCACCAAACAACCACAAAATCACCTTTCAGGCCGGACTTACCTAATTCCATCATCATTGTTCATGAGGTGGGGTCCCAAAAAGGCCACATTGAAAAGGTGGACTCAAAATAAGCAAAAAAAAGGAAAGTTATGTCACAAAGTTGAAAACCATATTGAAATACTGTACATTGAACTGCACTTACTTTAGTTTCTCATATTGCACTCAGTGCTTCCAGCAGCAAGACGTGTCTTCGATCAGAGACTGAATCTTCACCCTGGAACCTGTTCAGGTGAGTGAGGGTCTGGGTGGGGTTTGTGGGGAGTAGGGTGGTGGGTACTGAGTGGGAGGTCAAGGTGAGGGGGTGGAATTGCCGAAGGACTGTTTTCTTTATTACAGGTTGCAAAAATAAAAGACATCTAGGGACCATTTTCTTGGTTACAGGCAGGATGTTGATCGGAAGGGGGGCATTAGACACCAGTGAAAGACAACATTTGAACAGGGACAGCAATCGGTGGGTGGGGGGGGTGCCCCTAGACACCAGGGCAAAAATACATTTGTTACAGTGATGGCATTTGGAGGGTGGGGGTGCCACTAGACTCCAGGGAAAAAAATATAGTTAGCTCAGGGATGGCAACTGGAGGGTGGGAAGTACCACTAGACACCAGAGAAAAAAAGACAGTTAATATGTGGATGACAACTGGAGTGTGAGAGGCACCGCTAGACAGCAGAGAAATTATACGCAATATGGGGACAGCAATCTGTGGATAAGGGACTGCCACTAGACACCACTGACCATATATAGGGCTTTCCCCTCAAGAAAAAGGATTAGGCCCAAACGAAAAAGGAATATCCTTTTTCATTTTATACAGCTGGGAAGCAAGTCACAAAAAATTATTCTAATTCTAACAAAGCACACATTTTGGGGTCATTTTTCCAACACTTAAGTACAGAATCCACTTAACAGGGTCCTGATGAGCCTCATAGATGTGTTGGTCTCTCCAGGAAGTCATTTTGTTGGTTTTGTAATTTTTTTTTTAGAAAAAAATGGAAACAAGCTGGCTGAAAATGAAAAAGGATTATTCCCAAATGAAAAGGATTCCTCTTTTGTTTTATGCCGCTATCTTGTAGTGCTTTCTGAGCATGCTCAGAACAGAAAATTAAAAGTAAAAAAAATAACTTTGAAACAAATTAATATTTTTGTACCAAACCAGCAAAAGTCACATCTGTGGTCAAGCTCCTGACAACCACAAACATTTCATACCAAAATTCCAAACCATCTAGGCTGTAGGCTAGTTCAAAGAGAAACAGCATAGAAACAGCAAAACACACCTGAAAAAAAACACTTTTTGCATTCTCTCTAACTTGGAATCTGCACATCTGACCAGAACAATACTAGACATATCCAAAGATCTACCCTATGAGTCCACACATTCAAATTGCCATGCAAAACTGATAAATGGTTGTGAAGTTAGTAAACTGCAAAATTTGCTGTTTAACATTAAAGTGCCTACTCAACCTTAACTACAGGGTCCAGGCCGTGTCCCTGTAGGATCAATCTATATCTATCTATCTATCTATCTATCTATCTATCTATCTATCTATCTATCTATCTATCTATCTATCTATCTATCTATCTATCTATCTATCTAATGATATATTATAGGGGTGCAATAGCACACCTATTGTTAGGGTCCAGCTGTGGTTTCTATGTTAAACCTCAAATTTTGCACTTTAATAGCTTTGCAACCATTAAACAGATTTGCACAAACCTTTGTATGTGCTGTTTCATGCTTTGTATGCACTGTTTCATGGGGTAGATTTTTTTAATTTTTTTTTATCTTTTTTCTCTCTGACCCCAGTCTGCCTTACCTCTTCTCATCCTGGCATCCCCCTAGGTCTTCTGGCCACCATCCTGAGGACCCCTCCACTCCCATTTGGGCCCCACAGTTTCTACCCTCATGGCGGAGTGGTGGAGAGTCCCCTCCTACTCCCTTCACAAGGACAGGATCCAATATTGCCGTGTACCCTCAGAGACGAGTGCTCTCCCACAGCGATGGCCATCATGCTGCCGTGACTGGTGCCTTTTGCCCCTGGTCTAGTTCACCTTGACATGTGTGGTGTGAAATGACATCAAGGGACAGGAGCACACATGCTATTGCACACACTTCTTCCCGGCGTCAGCCCCAACACATCCCCTCAGACTGCCTGTGCCACTGCATTGCCCCCAGTCATCGCTAAAGACCACCAGTGCACCAACGGCAGCACAACCCCCCCCCTGGAGAAGGAGACCAGTCCAACAGATGCTCAATCCTTCTCCTCCCCTGCTGACCCTGGATGACCTGGGCTCATTCCAGACCACAGGTCACCAGCATGGTGAGAGGTATGGCGTCCAGCGCCTCAACCCTCAGCACCACCGGGACGGCATGGGGTAGAACGCTTAATGTGCCAAGTTTCTTTCCAGCTGGATATGTGGATTCTGAGATCAGGATAGTGCAAAAATCTTAAAAACTCACCCTTTTTCACAATTTTTTTGTCATCACCTTGCACCCAGGTAGTTTGGAATTTTCATGTAAGATTTATATGATAGAAAGAGCTTGGGTCACAGAAGTGCCTTTCACTGGTTTGGTGAAAAAAAATTGAATCCATCCCAAAGTTATTCAATTTTAAAGTTCCCACTATTTTCAACAGTAATTTCACTCTCCAGGATAGCTTCTTGGAATAAAAAAGGAATTGGTTTCATGAAAAAGGATTATATTTCATGAGGGCCCAGACCTTTCTCGTGAGAAAAATTATTTCCTTTTTCATGAGCTGCCATCTCGTTTTCCATTTTTTCAAACTAAAAAAATTCACGACTCTCAAAAATGATGTGTAGCACAGATACTGAAACATGTGACTTTCTCATCAGGACTTCATTTTGTGGATTTTATGCTTTTAAACTCCTTAAGTGATGCCCAAAATGTTTTTTTTAACATTATTTAAATCCTGTTTCACAACTCACTAACATCCTTTTTTGTGAATCCTTATTACATTCGCACAAAAAAGGATTCTGTCTCATAAAAAGAGATTTTGGAAAAAACAAAGTCCGAAATCCTTTTTCACAAGAAAAGATCTCTTATCGTGAAAATGAAAAAGGATCCTAGCTCTCAAAAAAGAATTTGAAAATCCTTCTTCATGGCACGGGATCCTTTTTCATGAGAATGAGAAAGGATTCACAATAAAGGATCCTTTCTTGTGAAAAAGGACAAAAATCAACCAAGTCCAAAATGAAAATTCATCCTTTTTTGAGCAAACAATAAAATCTTGAAAAAGGATATGTTGCCACAGAAAAGGGATATTTTCTTGTCCCCAAGTCACTTGCCTTGATTTTTCCCTAGTGTCCAGTGGTACCCTGCACCATCTTCAATTGTGCTTAGTCCAGCAAAATAAATAACTAAACAAATAACTCAATACCCTGGTGTCTAGTGGCACCCCCATCCTCTGATTTCCATATATTGTTTATTTATTTTATTTCATTGGCGTCCAGTGGTACCACTCACCTTCAGATGTTCATACAGTGCACATAGAATTCATTGGTGTCCAGTGGTACTCTCCACCCTCCCATTTCCCTCTTAGCCTAAAAAGACAAAAATGGTCCCTCAATGTCTTTACTTTTTTTTATAAACCAGTTAAAAAAAAGTCCAACACCGATCACACCCATATCTCCTACCTGACATCCCACTGTGTACTCACCACCCACACCCCCCTTGACCCTCCCACACATCCTTACTCACTTGAAGGGCTCCCACTGTGAAGATCACTTTCTGATCAAAGACATGTCTTGCCGCTGGAACTGGTGACTCCCTTATCACAAATAAGGTAACTGTAGTTCAGTGTATTTCAAAGGAATTTTCAACCACAGTTACCTTGTTTGTGATACAGCAGTCACCAGTTCCATCAGCAAGCTGGATCTTCAAATGGAGAGTGGATCTTCATAGTGGGAGCCCTTCAGATGAATGAGGGTGTGTGGAAGGGTCAATGGGGTGCAGGGTGGTAGGTGAGCAGTCAGAGGTCTAACGGGGGGTGCAAGTGTGATTGGTGGAGGAATTTGTTTTTAATGGGTTCATCAAAAAAAAAATAAAGTCATTGAGAGACTGTCCACATCTTTTCAGGATAAGAGAGCCATGGTTGGTTGGGGGCTACCACTGGTTACCAATTAAATAAAATAAATAAACAATATATGGAAATTGGAGGGCAAAAGAACATCTCAAAAAGCATATGTTGCCATGCAAAAAGGATGTTTTCTCATCCACAGATCACTTGCCTTGATTTTTCCATGGTGTCCAGTGGTACCCTCACCCTCCAATTGTGCCCCAGTCCCATAAAATACATACATGACATAATACCCCTGGTGTCTAGTGGCACCCCTCACCATTTGATTTCCACATATTGTTTATTTTATTTCATTGGTGTCCAGTGATGCCCCCTCACCCTCCAATGTTCATACAGAGCACATATAATTCATATAGTGCTATTTAGTCATGATCATCACAGTGCTCCTACATCCACATAGCCATTTTCCTGTAACAAGCCCTCATTTTCCTGTATTTTCCTTCTAGAGACAGCATTAAATCCCTGTATAAATCCCTGTAGATTTTTCCATGTGCCACTACTTTCTTATTTGTGACTTTGTTGTTCATTTAAATGTAATATGTTGGCAGCCTTTTATCAGGAAAAGGGCTCTGATTTGCTGTTAGTTATTCAAATTATATGTCAAGCTGACAGGGGAATCACAGGTGAATGACCTGGCAGTCACTGAATTATTGTTCCTAAGTAGCAGTGATGTCACAGTCAGTGAGGTCACAATGCTGTTGATTTAGTGGGGGAAGTATAGCAAGCTATGTCAGCTGCCACACAGAGTGCTGTTCCACACATCAACATGTTAGCATCATGTAAACAATCTCCTTATTGAACAAAGGGAAAAGGTAAAGTACTTCAAATATAAAAGATAATGGTTGACTGCTTTTAAAATCTAATATTAGTTTTAGGCAGTACACAAGCTATTTAACTCATATGCCTAGTGTCCAGTCTCAGAATGCTATTCTCAGCGTGCTATTTTTTGCAACTTTCACTTGTTAGTTTTTACTCAAATTCTCTCAGACTTTTTTCTGACCACCTGATGGAATCATGAATGAGTTACATAAATGTTATTGTTTTCTTCAAGGCCCTGATTCTGCAACTAAATACACACTCACCACATCATATTATAAAATGAGAGAAAAAAACAGCCTTCTGTTTCCAGTACTTGCCTCCAACCTGTCCTATGGAACGGAATGGCAGCTAAAAAACTGCAGTTCCACTGTCTGTAATGTGACATTGAGTCTGACTTTCATTTTCACAAAAAAACAAAAGGAAATGAGTTAACCCCTAGGTTGCTGAAAGAAATAGAACAAATCTGTTAGACTGAGCTGGACAGATGATAGAAACAGCAGTTTAGCAAGTTTTTTTGTAAATACCCTGAGAAGTTCTAAGGTACAATACAATAGCATTCCCTTCCCCCCTTCAGATGCCTTTAACATAGAGCAACAAATAGCAAAAATCAGAGGTGGAGTGCACTACTTTGCAGCTGTGGAGGAATACATATGAATGTCTAAAAAGGAAGCTCTAGGAAAAGCAGCTTTTAGAGCTACAGATGACAGAAGAGCTGTAGGATCCACCCACAGCCCTAAAAATTGGTATGGGTATTGGAGTGTGGCAGGTGCCAGTAGGCATCAGGGCTATTATCTTCAAATTCATTGGACCAGAGCACAATTGGAGGGTGGGATGTACCTTTAGACAGCAAAGAGCAAAATAAATTAACAAGGTCAGACATGGGAGGATAGGGGAGCCATTGGACACCGGCAAAAACATATAAAAAATTATGTATATGGAAATGGAAGGGTGGGGCTGCCACTTGACACCAGGGATTCATAAAAAAGTTATATACTGCAGTGATAGGAACACAGAACTTGGAGGGCCCTGTGCTCACACAGGAAAATAAGGATACAATCACACTATCAGAAAAGTTAGGTATGAATGGGAGGACAGAGTCCAGAGGCCCCTACACTCCAACAGCCAAATAAGGATATGATTATGCTATCTCAAAAAGTAAGGAAATAAATTGTAAAAAACTTCATTAATGCACTAGTTAGGGTCAAAGCATTGAATGTTGGTGGTTGTGACATTAGGATTTCCAACCCTGAATCCCCATCCCCCTCCAGCCAGCACAGCATGTATGGGGTATGGCTTGGGGGTTCTCAAGCATAATACTCACCCAATCTCGTACAGTGTCCACATCTGACCTTACTTACAGATGGAATGGAGTGAGTGTTAGGTTTGAGAACCCCAAGGCACTCCCCCACCTGCTATGCTGACTGGAGAGGGGAGGTGGGGTGTTACCTTAATGCCACATTTTTCACACTTTTACCCTAACTAATGCATTAACAACCTTTTTTTTGCACTCTATCTATCTATCTATCTATCTATCTATCTATCTATCTATCTATCATCTATTTCTCTCTGTCTCTCATCTCTGTCTATCTATTCATTGCAAAAAAACTGTGTTCATTCATCAATAAGGGTTGAAGCAAGAAAAGTAAGGAAATGAGGTGTTAGGGTTTCGAACTCTAACACCCCCCAACCCCTATAACCGCACCCACCCCACCCTCCACACAACAGGCATCAAAAGGTGTGCCTTGGGGTCATCAGCCCTCTCACCCCATTCCATGTGTAAGTTAGCTGAGATTGAACAGTTTAGCATAATGAGATGAGAGATAGGCCTGACAACCTCAAGGCATACCCCGATGCCTGCTGTTGTGTGGAGGGTCGGGGCAGGGTGGGGTGGTAGGGTTGGAGGTATTAGTGTTTGAATCTTTAACACCTCATTTCCCTACTTTTGCTGCTTCAACACTAACTGATGCATTAACAAAGTTTCTTGCAATGAATTTCCTTACTTTTTAAGAAACTGTAATCTATAATGTGTTGTGGTTACATTTCTCTGTGGGAGTGCAGGGCCCTGAATCATGCTCTCATCACTCAATAATGATATACACTGGTGAGAGTACAGGGCCCTATGGGCCCTTCGCTTCCTTCCATCCATAAGTATTGAGACAGTGTAATGAACTATCTTCTCCCTGTCAGAGTGCAGGGTCCATAGCACTCTCAGTACTACATAATGGAGGTCCCTGCAGTCCCATTACTGCAAAATGATACCCATATGTGGGAAGGATCTGTGCTCCCACCTACCCATAAGTGTAAAGACTCAGTGTAGACCTAGAGATATTCCAAGTAACCCTTGTGATGCAAATGGTGCAATAGCTAAGTAACCATAACAATATTGAAAAAAATTCCACTGCAGTTGTAATCATGTCCTGGCAACCTGCATGCATGCTTAGTGTGTTAAGCTGTGTTTGGTGAAAAATTTGTATCTTAAACCATTTTTGAGATACAGGCACTGAAAGGTATTGCGTCAGCCACAATGTTATCCTATGGGAAATTTCCAAACTTTGAAATATTAAAACTATGAAAGAAATGTAAATGTTATCACCAAACCAGCTAAAGTCACATCTGTTTGGCAAGGCCTATCTACCCTGAAAATTTCATCCCTTAATTCCAAACAGTTTCTTTACAGTGAAGTGTAAAAGAAACAGTAACATTTAGAAATCCCTTTTCTTGAGCTATCAAAATCTCTTTTCGCGAGATGAATCCCTTTTCGTGAGCTGTCAAAAACCCTTTTTGCAAGTAAAATCCTTTTTGCGAGTTAGGGCCTTCTGGCCATCCACTCAAGAAAGGGGATTTTGACGTCTTGCAAACAGGGATTGGCTCAAGAAAAGGGATTTTGACAGCTCACAAAAAGGGATTATAAAAAGTAACCACTTTTTGCAAGCTGTGAAAATCCCTTTTTGCGAGCCGATCCCTTTTTGTGAGCTGTCAAAATCCCTTTATGCGAGCCAATCCCTTTTCACAAGGTAGGGCCATCTGGTCGTCATCTCATGAAAAGGGATTTTGACAGCTGGCGAAAAGTGATCAGAAGTGAGTCATGAAAAGGGATTTTTAAATTTAAAAATGAGTATTTTTTTGTCTAAGTTAAAGTGAACCAAAGCCACAGAAGTAGTAACCCAAAGTCACTGAAGTGTGCAGAACATCCACATGAATAGAACCCATACTTGGATTTCAACAGAAGACATCCCTGGAGCAAGTTATATCATTTAGTTTGGACACAAAAATTGCAAACAAGATGGCGGCTCATGAAAAGGGACATTTTTCTCATGAAGAGGGATTTTATAAATCCCTCTTTGTAAGCCGTCAAAATCCCTTTTCATGAGCCCAAATCACTTTTTGCAACTGTACAGTGATCCAAAAGACTGAACTGAGCATGCTCAGAATATGTAATTTCAAAATTGAATAACTTTGGAACGGATGAATATTTTTACACTAAACCAACACTTGCTTGTTCTTTGGGCAAGCTATTTCTGCACTAAAAATTTCTGACCAAAATTCCAAATGGTGTGGCTGCAGCATGATGAGGTAAGAACAGCCAAAACAGGCAAAACAAGTGACATTTACACTTTTTTCACTATGCACAGCACAAAAATTGCAAATCCAATTGAAACAAAACTTGGTACGTCAAGAGATCTACTGCATGGGACAGCATATACTATATTTCATGCAAATTCATTGAACGGTTGCAAAGTTATTAAAGTGCAAAATTTGAGGTTTACTATTAAGCCTGCCTGCTCAACCCTGACTATAATGGTGCTATAGTTAGGGTTGCCCAGCCACTTCTATGTTAAACCCCAAATTTTTCACTTTAGTAACTTTGCTACCATATGATGGATTTTTCTGAAATTTGCATGCCTGGAGTAGCACCATTGATCTCTGGATTTGCCAAGTTGTGATATGGTGGGATGATTGGCTGTGGAGCTACAGAGCCTAAAAAAAGATGGAAACACAAGGTTTTTGTGCATTTCTTTGCTCAGGGCTACAGCCCAAACAATTTATCCATCTTGTCTGACATCTTCAGGGAAGTTGCAGTCCGAGTCACTGATGTGGCTTTTGAAGATTTGGTGAAAAATTTTAATCTCTTTAAAAGTTATTCACATTTTAATTTTTCCATTATAGTCAATGGTAAAAAAGTATATGTGTCTCTTGAAAGCACCTGGTCCTGTATTGACAGTACATTTTACTGTCACAAATACCCTCAGTAGTGTTGTGCTGCCACCATCTTGTTTTCAGTTAGCGGCAGAAAAAATTACTGCCCCTAGGTAAACACTGTCAGTTGTGTTTAGCTAATCGAGGGTTGAGGAACATACTGAGGCATCAGATTTACAATCTGACCCCCAGAAATGCTTTTTCCACACTCAGGACCCCTATAGTTTTACAAATTGCAAAAGAAATGGATGCAACACATTCGCAATTTGCAAAAAATGCCACAATTTGAGGCACTATTTCATTCCTATTCTCTTCTGTGGAAAAAACAGGACAAAAACCATCCTGAAAACATTTTCTGGACACCTTTTGGCCAAAATAATGGCAGCACCTTGTTTCTCGGTCCCCATCTAGGTAAACACCTGCTGGTGTTTACCTACTAAAAGGAGATTTTTCTCCTTTTTATCTCTTTGTGAAGGCCGAAGCATGTTTTTGTACCTTAAAATGTTTTCTGCCAACATCGAGGTCCCAATCCACACACTAGCAGCAGTATCCCCCCAACACCAGCACCACTGATATGGTACACTGGGATCCCACCCCAGTGTACCCTAATGTTTTTTTTGTTTTGTTGATTACCTGTTAAAGAAACAGAAAACCATCCTTGATGTCTTTTATCTTTGATGCAGAATCCTGCATCAAAATTTTCAATGCAGAATCCTACATCTAAGTAGTCTGCTCCCCAATTCCTCACAGTCATCGGGGTGCCCCATCCCTGTGTTGGTATGCCCCTCACACACACACTTATGTGGCACACTGGGAGCTCACCCCATTGTGCCCAGATAATTTTTTACTATTTTTTTCTTTCCGACACTGAGATGCCCTCTACCGCTCAAGTCCACTTTCTTTTCCAACGGGGTGTCCAATCCCCCTATCAGCAGTGTGTATCCCCCCAACTCAAATGGCACAGTGGGTGCCCACCCCAGTGTGCCCAAAAGTGTATATATATTTTCTAACCTGTTAAATAAAGAAAACTATCCCTCAATGTGTTTTTTTACCTGTAAAAAAGAAAACGGTCCCTCGTTGTCTCCCCAACCCCTTCACTATCCCCACCCTATCACTGAGCACATACCTCCTCACAACCCCCTTCCCCATACTTACCTCAGGAGGTTGGCAGCAGTGATCTTCTCTGGACCAGGACAAGTCTGTACTCTTCAAAGTCAAACTCTGAACTGAGAAATCAAGGTAAGTACTGTATAATGGAAGTCAATGGGGAGGTTGACTTAGGTTGATATCTTAGCCATTTTTAGGAATTTGTTTACCAAATTTTCAACATGGGGATCTTTGGACTGTCATGCTTAACTCTCACCCCATTCTCTGATACTACAAAACCTCAGCTTGTTTAAAATGGAATGGGGCGAGAGTTAGGACCGATGATCCCAATGCACACCCCAATGCCTGTTGGTGTCTGGGGGATGGGGTGGTGGGGGTGGGGTGGTAGGGTTTGGTACCTTAACACCAGATTTTCAAACTTTTGTTGCTGTACTATCAACCCTAACTGATGCATTAATGGAGGATTGAGTAGGCACTTTAATGTTAAACCTCAAATTTTCCACATTAATAACTTTGCAACAGTTCAACGGATTTGCATGAAATTTGGAATGCATGGTCTGGTATGGTAGATCTCTTGATTTGCCAAGTTGCATTTTGGTCAGACTTAAGGTGTTTGCACAGAAAAGCACTTAAAAATGCATTTTCAACACTTTTGACACCTTTTTTGTCCATCACGCTGCAACCACCCCATTTGATCTTGTGGTCTGGAACTTTCAGGGTAGAAAGGTAGAAGGGAAGATCACTGCTGCCAGACTCCTGAGGTAAGTATGGGCAAGTGAGGGGGAGGCTGCACTCTCTACCTCAAGGGCTCACTCTCTGGCCACCTACTTCCCCTGCCCCAACTAACTTCCAGGGCTCAGGCCCTCACCCTAAAATGAATGCTAGGTAAGTCATCCTCCCTTCTCCTCCTCACCACTGCCTATGTCCCTCCCTGAGACCACAAGCTAGCCTTCCAAGCCATCATGTCCTTCCTCACTACCCTTCCCCCAAAGTGTGAAAAAAATACTATTGGGGTATTTCAACATAAATTGGCTAGCCAAAACAGCCACCTCGTACATCAACGAGACCGTGGCTCTCGATCTCTCACAGGTCATCAAAACCCCCACCCAGTTACACGCCCACACGGGGACATCCTCCCTACTAGACCTAGTATTCACCAACCACCCCCAAAAAATAACACCCTAGTCCTGCCAGATGCCCTAAGTGACCACTCACCAGTACTCTGCTACTGGACTGGTACTCCCCTCAAAACCCCTACTAAAATTACTTCTCAGGGCAAACTAGGGCCTGGTAAACTAGCCCAACTCAAGGCCTACCTCAGAGGCTGGGACTGGACACCCCTAACAAACACCCTCGACCCAGACCACATCCTCGAACTATTTATTACAACTTTCAACACAGCCTGTGACAAGTTCGCCCCCTCACCAAAACTATGTCCAAGGGAAATTATGCCCCTTGTTTCTCGGACCACCTCCAAGGTCTACTATGACAGCGTGACACCCTATGGCATCTAGCCAATGAGACCCAATGGCCTATGGACAGGCGACGATATAGGGAGGCCCAAAATAAGTGCACTGGGGCCATGTACACCACCAAAGCAAACTATTACAAAGCTACCTTAACCTCCACCTGGGGCACTGGATGCAAGTTCTGGGAAAACATTAAGAAGCTCTGCAGCAATGCCCAAAATCTGCCACCTGACCAAATGCATATTGATGGAAGTCTCTCCACTGACCCCCCTTCAGTATAGCCTTGTCCCTAAACTCTGCTTTCACTGATCTCTCCCATGTGCTCCCCTGAACTTCTTCGATCCCCTGCCAGCCTGAATTGCCCCCACCCTCCCCTTGCTCCACCTTTCTACCCATGAATCTTCACCCTAGAGGCAGCTAAGCCCTACCTAACCAAAGCCATTAGCCACTATCACTATAGTCATGATTCCCTGGACCTCAGTCTTCTTCACCTCTCCCTCCTGGAGGTCCTGGCCCCACTCACCCACATTCTCAACCGCTGCCTTTGTCAAGGGAAATTCCCCACCCACTGGCAATTGGCCTACATCACACCCATCCATAAAAGTGGGGACCCCACATCCACAAACAACTACTGCCCCATCTCTATTCTACCTCCCCTTTCTAAAGCACTGGAACGCATAGTAGCTGATCAGCTTACTGACCACCTTAATAAATACAATCTTCTATCCAGAAAGCAGCATGGCTGCCATAAGGGTCATAGTACCACCACTGCCCTCCTTGAATTTACCTCCCATGTCCACTCAGCCCTTGACCAGGGCCACCTCACAGGTGCCATCTTCATGGAACTATCTAAGGCATTTGATACCATAAACCATGCCCTCTTACTGAACACCCTGGCTTACACGAGTTTCTCCAATGATGCTATAAACTGGTTCACCAGCTATCTCTCTGATAGAACTCAGATTTTCAAGGTTGGCCCTGTCCTGTCCTGTCCTCCTGCCTCCCAATCCATTCCAGTGTAACACAGGGCTCCATACTTGGCCCCTTACTTTTCATCCTTTACCTTAACTCCCTCCCGTCGGCCTGCCGCGGGAACCTGCTCCTGTACACAGATGATGCAGTCCTGTTCGCCTCTGACCCTGCACCCCTCAAACTCCACCAATCTCTCCAACACTCTTTCTGTGAGATCGAACACTGGCTCAGCACCCAGCGTCTTATAATTAACTACAAAAAGACCAAAGTTATGATTTTCTCCCATACCCAGAACCCACTCAAAAAACTCTGCCCCCCAATTTCTCACTGCCAATCACACCCCCTTCGAACAAGTTACCAACTTTAAATATCTAGGGAACACGCTAGACACTGCCCTCAACTTTAATCACTATATCTTGCACCTATCAACAGCCTTTAGCTCCAGGTTAGGCGTACTCTACTGGTACAAACACTGCCTCACCCCTGAAGCCTTACAACTTACCATAAACTCCTCCAGCCTCTCCCTGCTAGACTACAGCATTCTAGTCTACAGTACCACACCCTCCACAGCCCTAAACAGACTCCAGCTTGTGCTCAACAAAGTCTGCCATCTCATCCTTGGATGTGACCACTTCACGCACACCTGCTCCCTCTACAGCACCACAAACTGGCTAAACCTGGATAACAGAATCAGGTATCACACCTGCATAATGTCCAAAAATGTAACCCTAGGCCTCACCCCCCCCATCTGGACCAAATTATCTGCCCAACATCACCTGGCAAAACTACCCTTAGCTCGAACAAACTGCTGCTATGTGTACCCCATGGCAGGACATCCCAATTCCAGTGAACTTTCAGCTATGGATCCCCTTCCTAGACTAACCCACTCCCTTGCCAAATAACTGATGAAGCTAGGCTGGGACCTTTCAAAACCAGGCTAGGAAATCACCTACTGGCCTCCAACCTTTGTGACTGCACTTGACCCAGAGCATCTCTGAGTCCTCCATGCCAATGGCCTCTATGAGCAAACCTTTTTTACTGTACAAGCAGCCCCATCAATATCTCTCTGCTACCTTATGGCTGTGCTAATCTCTTGTAGCAAATCATGTATCCTGAATGAATAGTGCATCCACTGAACAAATGGGTAACCAAGTTAGCGAATTGTAATATAATGTTATGTACAGCACCCTGTAAAAAATATTGTCTCTGTCTCTGTTCTATTGTATGATGTGGAACCTTTGTAAATGGGTCTTTGACTCAAAGGTCTTTCTGAATATCTCAATAAATAAATAAATAAAAATTAAAAAAAAGAGTTTGGGTCAAAGAAGAAACCAGCAGTAGTTAGGTTAAAAAGTATTAATCTGTTCCAAAGTTATTTAATTTTCAGGTTTGGGGTTCTGAGCATGCTCAGTTCACTCCAAGATTTATCTGTATTTTTTTGCAAAAGGGGATTGGGCTCACGAACAAGGATTTTGTCAGCTCATGAAAGGGGATTTAAAAAATCCCACCTGAGAGGAAAAATTCCCCTTTCACCACCTTTTTTCATTTTTTCCCCCTGACAAAATGTCATAACTTCCTCCACGAGTGACTTCCTGTTGCAGTAAGGCATGGGTTTTGTTCAGGGTGATACCCTCTACAAACCTATACCTTTGGTATGCTTCATTTTGGCCACAGAAATGACTGTTTCAGATTTTGAAATTCTTCTTTGGTGACTCACTTCCGATCCCCTTTCGTGAGCTGACAAAATCTCAGTCAGACAGCAGATCCCTTTTTGTGAAGTAACAAAATCCTTGACAATGACTAAGGGTTCAGATGACCCTTCTTGCAGATGAGGATTGACTCATGGTCAAGGATGCTGCTGCCTCATGAAAGGGGATCGGCTCGTAGTCTGGGATTTCGTCATCTCGTGAAAAGGGATTGGGGCTTTTGAATCCCATTTCATGAGCTAACAAAATCCAAGTCTGTGAGCTGATAAAATCTCCATGCATGAGCAATCCTGTTTCGTGAGGTAGCAAAATCCTTGACTGTCACTTAAGGACCAGATGGCTAAAATATGACAATCAAGGATTTCTCATGGGTGGTGATTTAGACAGTTCACAAATGGGGATTGACCTTGCGGTAGTGGATTTTGCTAGCTCACGAACTAGGAATTTTTAAACTTTTAAAAACATTCCCACTGCATTGTAAATTAATGGTTTGGTCCTTTGACTTGAAATTTTCAGAATATAAAGGGGATGCCCCAGAGATGTGAATTATGCTATCTAGGTGTTGAAAAGTTAATCGGTTTCATAGATATGCCATTACAAAGTTGAGATTTTTTTCCATGGGGTAACATTGTGGTGCCCATAATGACTTTCTGTGAAAGTTTCTCGAAAATGAAGCAAGACATGGAATTTTTGCTGTTTGTGGCTAGGATACAGAAAAACAAAGTTGGAAATTATAGATTACACTTGCAGTGGAATTTTATTCCTAGGTTTTACAGTTTTATTTATTTATTTATTAAACTCTAGGATTTCAAGTACCTTTGAGCAAGGACATCTCATTTACAAAGGTTCCACATAAGGGGAGGTGGGTAACATACATACAGAGGTAGACAATAATTAACAGTCTTAACACATATTGCAGTTACAGTTACAAATTTCTGCTTGATTTCAGAGGGCAGCTTAAATAAGGTTACTGAGCTATTGGCAAATTTGTGTTACAAGGGTTCTTTTTGAGGCCTATTGGGCTACTGTATGGCTCTGTGGTTATGTCTAAGTGGGAGAGCAGGAACCAGAGGCCCTGGGCTCCACAGATGTATGTCATTATGCACAAATGGGCAGTTTAGTGGGAGCACGGGGTCAGGAGGACCTGGACTTACACCAGTATATACCAGTTACCAGGTACATTACATTGTAAATTAAAGGTTTTGTCTTTTAGCTTGAAATGTGCAGGCTATAAAGGGGGTGTCCCAGAGATGTGATATCTGTTGTTTGGGTATAAAACATTTTATTGGTTCCACAGACGTGTCATTACAAAGTTGAGATTTTTCCCATAGGATAACATTGAGGCACCCACAGTGTTTTTTGGTGCCTGTATCTCAGAAACGATGTGAAATGCAGATTTAGTCGACTCATCCTACATAGAGGTCTCACTGTCATGATTACAATGACACTTTAATTTTTTTCATAACTGCTACGGTTGCTGAGATATTGGCAAATTGGTGTTACAAGTGTTCCTTGCCCTATAGGGCTGCTGCATGGCTCCATATAAAATGTGTGAGTGGGAGTACAGGGCTCGTAAGGCTCGCACTCCCACAGATGTATGTCATGATGCACAAATGGGCAGCTTGGTAGGAGCATGGGGCCCTTTCATACCATTTACTAATTATATTACACTTTTTCAAAAAAGTCCGCAAATTCAATGCAAAAAACTTCACTAATGCATCAGTTAGGATTAAAGAGACAAAAGTGGGGAAATCAGATGTTAGGGTTGAGCCCCTAATGCCTCCCCATCCTCTACAGACCAACAGATGCTTGGGCATGCCATACGGTTGTGAGGCCTAACTCTCACCACATTCTCCTTTACTGTAGCATGTTGACCTGTTTACACATGAAATTGATTGAGAGTTGGGCCTGATGACCCCATGTCACACCACGGTGTCTGTTGGTCTGTGGAGGATGGGGGGTGGTTGGGGTTAGGTGCTCAACCCAAGCATCTCATTTCCCCACTTTTGTCACATTAACCCTAACTGATGCATTAACAAAGTTTTTCCAATGAATCTATATACACACACACACACACACACACACACACACACATATATATATATTATAGGGGCATGGTCACGCCCTATAGTTAGGTTGAGTAGGCACTTAAATGTCAAACTCAAAATCATGCACTTTAATAACTCTGCAACTGTTGAACAGATTTGCCTTAAATTTGGCATCCACCTTCCTGTGGTACAGATGCCCAGATCTGGCTAGTTTCATTCCAGCTGAATTTGTGGTTTCTGAGTTACAGGGAGGTGAAAAAACATGTTTTTACCCATTGACTTTGCCGGGATTTTTCTTTGAACTTGCCTACTGCACAGAGGATTTGTTTGCTTGGTATGACATTTTCAGAACAGAAAGGGATTACACCAGAGATATGCCCTTTGCTAGTCTGGTGAAAAAAACGATAAGCTATTTATAAGTTATTGCAATTTACAAATTTGAAAAAATTATTTCTGAGCATGCTCAGTAGGCACTTGAATATACTGTAGCTATATGATACGAAAGAAGAATTCTGCATTGCATGAGAAAATTCCTCTTTTGTATGGCCACCATCTTGTTTCCAGTTTGCCTGAAATTCAAATTTGGAAACTTTCCAAAATTTTATTCTGGGGAGGAACCAATAAATATAGCTTTCTTATTGTAACCTCCTAGGTGAATTCTGCACTTTACTGTTTGGAAAATGCCCTTAAAAAGTGTGTTATTTAACATTTAAATTCTTTATTCACATCGGCATCATATGAAATAGGATCTTAATTCATATGATGAGATACAAACTAGGATCCTACTTCGTGAGTCATATGACATAGGATCATAGTTCGTATCTCGTCATACAAACTAAGATCCTACTTCAGATTACTCTGATACAAACAAAGAATTTAAATGTGGATATCTCAGCCATTTTTTTGGTATTTTCTCAAAAAATTTTCAGCATAATCATTTTGGGACCCCACCTCATTAACACTGGAGCTGTTGTTTCATTACTCAGTCCTGAAAGTTGATTTTTCGGTCGCTGTGTGGAATCACATTTCAGGACAGATTAATGAAATGACAGTCCCAGTGTTCATGAGGGAGATCTCCCAAAAGTCCATGTTGAAAATTTGGCAAAAAATGGTTGTGTTATGTTTATGCTATAGAAGTTTCTACACACCCTCATAACTGCAATTTTTAATATTTTCACCCAGGTTTTCAACATATCTATTTGTTCACACCTCCTCTACAGCTGTCATTTCTCACATGCTGCCTGAAATGTGTTTTCACAACTCTGGCACAGAATGGCATGGTCGCTGTGCGAAATCAAATTTTGAGATAGATTAACAAAATTACAGTGCCAGTGTTCATGAGGGATTTCCCAAAAAGCTGATGTTAAAAAATTCCCCCAAATGACCATGTTACAAGTGTTCATTGTGCAGTTTATATGTGCACTTGTAACTTCAACAATATTCTATATTTTCCCTCCTGATTTTCAACATTACCCTTTTCAACAGCTCCTCATGAACAGTATACAGCTGTCATTTTTCACATCCTACCCAAAACATCATTTCAAACCTGTGGCACAGAATGGCATGTTCACTGTGTGAAATCAACATTTGGGACAGATTAATGAAATGACAGTAACATAGTTCATGAGGTGGCATCCTCAAAATGCCATGTTGAGAATTGGGTGAAAAAATCCTGAAAATGCCCGAGTTACATGCGTTCATTGAATTGTGGTAACTTTCAGCACCTGTATCATGAAAACAATTTGACATACGGATTTTTTGCCCTCAGCAGCTAAGTCCACCCTCAGGTGAACTAAGCACCAGTGCAGGTTTCAAAGTCATAATTACAACTGCAGTGGAATTACAACTGCAGTGGAACTTTTTCCATAGTTGCTATGGCAGAGTTGTGTAGTTGCTGGCAAAGTGGTGTAGAACTATGGGGTTTGGTTTAGTAGTGAGTTCGGGCAATATGGGATAACAAGAATCCTCTACTCACCAGATAGGCTTCACCTGAGCAAGGAGGATTCCTGTGTCCTGAAACAGAAACTGGGGGAGTTCATTACAGCTAAGTATAATTTAAACTGACTAAGGGGAAAGGCTTAGAACTGGGCAGCAGCCAGAGCCCAAAGGAGAGAGAGAGAGAGACAATGCGCCCCCCCCAGCTAGCAAGGAGTGGGAAGGGGCAATCAAAAAGCGGGGAAGGTAGAGGGAAGGGGAGTACTGGAGTAAGCAGGGGATCTGGGTGGTGACACTAAATGCAAGGAGCTTGGGGAACAAAATACCTGAGCTCCAACCATTAATGGCAGAAGAGGAGGCGGATATAGCTGCCATCACCGAGACATGAGCCAATCAACACCATGACTGGGACATCATGTTACTGGGATACAGACTGTATCACAGGGATAGGACAAAAGGGAAGGGTGGAGGGGTGGCTTTGTTTGTGAGGGAAGGGATAGTGAACAGTAGGGATTAGGGAGGTTAGAAGCCTTATGGGTTCACCTACAGAAAAATAAAGGTAAAAGGGTCAGATGGTGAGTTGTGTCCCAACCAACATCACAGTCAGGGGGCATCAGCAGAAAACTGGCAGATCAGTTACGGAAACATTGTGGAAGGGGTGCACTGCGGTGGTCGGGTATTCCAGTTTACCAAGGGTGGACTGGAAAGCCATGTATAGCACAAGCACTAGGGAGACAGTCATTCTGGAAGCCTTCCAGGATGTATTCCTGTCACAAAAGAAAGAGGAACCAACAAGGGAGGGGAACATCTTACATCTTGTGCTGACCAGTGGAGACTACTTGCAGGGCATATGGACTAAGGACCCCCTAGCAGGTAGCAACCAATAAGCAGCTTGGTTCTCCCTGGATTTGGGTAGGGTGGCGATGTCTACAAAAAACAAGACAGTGGAGTTCAAAAGGACTTACTTCTGCAGGATGGCTGACATCCTCAGTGGGCATTTGACTAGCATCATCCCTGACATGGATATCATCCAGAAATGGGCCATCCTTATGGAAGGCCTGTTTGCAGCCATAGACACCTGCACAAAGAAATGCAGTAAGAAGGCAGGGACCAAGAAGCCATGTTAGTGGTCAAAGGAGGTGCAGATAATGGTGAGGGAGAAAAAGACTACCTTCAGAAGATGGAAGGGGTCCAAAAGAGAGGAGGATAAAGAGGATTGAAAAGGAAAAACCAGGGAAGTGTGCAGAGCTGTAAGGGCTGCCAAGGCTTCAAAGGAGCTAAGGCTAGCAGAGGGCATTAAGGAGAAGAGGAACTGCAAGGAGAAAATCACCAGGATAAAGAAGGATGGAGGTTGGGTGGAGAAGGGGGTTGAACAGGCAGAGGTGTTCAATGAGTACTTCTCAGTTTTTACCAGGGAAAGAGATGGGCCAATACCAGAGCAGCAGGCAACACTGGCATGGGAGGAGATAGGATAATGGATGTGGAGATCCCTGTGAGCAGAGTGGTTGAGGGCCTTAAGTCACTGAACATGGACAAGGCTTGAGTACTAGATCAGCTGTACCCTACAGTCCTGAGGGATTTGGCTGAGGTCCTGGCAGCATCACTGGTAGACTCGTTCAATACCTCCCTGCAGATGGGGTGCATGCCTCAAGACTGGAGGATGGCACATGTGGTACCCCTTCACAAGAGCAGTCCCAAGGACTAGCCTGGTAACTATAGACAAGTCAGTCTGACATCCATTGTGGGTAAGCTCATGGAAACAATCCTAAAGAAAAGGTTGGTGACCTTCTTGGAGGTGAACAGTCTTACGGATAGCAAACAGCATGGGTTTGTTTCCAGGAGATCATGTCAAACAAACCTGGTTCACTTTTTTGACCAGGTGACAAAAGAACTAGACACTGATTGGGCCATAGATGTCCTGTATCTGGATTTCAGCAAGGCCTTTGACTCAATACCACATGGCAGATTAACTAGTAAATTGAGGAACCTGGGAGCCAGGTAGAAACTGGTTAAGTGGGTTGGTAACTGGTTGGGGGACAGAGATCAGAGGGCGGTTGTTGGGGGTGGAACTCTCAACTCGTAGTGCAGTCACCAGTGGGGTTCTACAGGGTTCAGTGCTGGGGCTGGTGCTGTTGAACATGTTCATAGCAGATATAGCAGTTGGAGTTAAGAGCAGAATCAGTCTATTCATGGATGACATCAAGACAGGGGCAGTTGTTGATGAGGTAGAGGGAGGGAAAAGTCCTCCAAGAAAATCTGGATGGGTTTGAACAGAGGTCAGACACTTGGCAGCTGGGTTTCAATGCTAAGAAGTGCAAGGTCATGTACTTTGGAGCGAGATATCCTGAGTACAGTTACCATCTGGGAGGGGTTCAGTTGTCCATCTCTGAGGAGGAAAAGGATTTGGGAGTAATGGTCACAAAGAATATGAACCACTCGTCTTAATGTATGAAAGTAGTGGCAAAAGCCAATAGAGTGATGGGGTACAATGATAGAGGAATCACCTCTGGGAGGGAGGAAGTCATTCTGCCACTATTAAGGTCACTGGGGAGGCCACACTTGGAGTACTGTGTACAGTTCTGGAACCCATACTTGAAGAAGGACATTAGGTTGCTGGACGGGGTACAGCAGAGATTGACTAAAATGATCAGAGGTATGGAGGGGAAGCCTTACAAGGTTAGGCTGAGGAACCTCAACATGTACTCATTGAAGGAGAGATGGGAAAGGGGTGATATGAATGAAACCTTCAAGTACTTCAAGGGCATCAACAGGGTTAGTATAGAGTGCATGTTTCTATTAAAGGGAGAAGGAATTATTAGGGGGAACAGCCTGAAGTTGGTGGGGATAGAGTCAGGAGGGAGGCAAGGAAGCATTACTTCACGGAGTGGGTGGTAAGGGGATGGAATGCACACCCTGAAGAAGTTTTATCTCTTTAAACAGTGGAGAACTTTAAAAGGAGGAGGGATAGGGTTAAGGGCAAGATACTAGTCAGTGGGAAGATGAGAGGGCAAGGGATCAGGGGAGCAGCAGGAGTTTAACCTCTGTGCTGCACAATCTAGCAGACGTGATAGACCATTTGGCCTATATCTGCTGGTAGTTTTGTATCTTCGTATGTCCGTATATTACTAAGATATTGCCAAATTAGTGTTACAAGGGTTACTTTACATGACTATTGGGATGTGGTATGTCCGTACTTATGTGTAAGTGGGAGCACAGGCCCAGAGGGCCCGTACTTCAACTTATGGATATCATTATGCAACAATGGGTTGCATGAGAGGAGTGTGGACTATGCTCCCACATCCACATACCAGTTACATTACACTTTCTCCAAAAAGAAGGGAAATTCATTGCAAAAAACTACATTAATGCATCAGTTAGGGTTTTTATTAAAGCATAAAAAGCTGGGAATTTTGACATTAGGGTTACCAACACTGCCTTCCAAACCCAACCCCCTCACCCTCCACACACCAACAGGTGTTGGGGTGTGCCTTGGAGTCATTGGGCCTAACTCTCACCCCAATCTCCTATACTGTATCATCTCATCTTGTATGCAAATAGAATGGGATGATAGGGCTGATTACTCCAAGGCACACCTCGATGCCTGTTGGTGTGTGGAGGATGGGGGTGGGGTGGGGTGGTACAGTTGGTAACCCTAACATGGAATTTCCCATCTTTTTACACTTTAATAAAAACCCTAACTGAAGCATTAACATACAGTAGTTTTTTGCAATTTTTATATTATGGTAGCACGGTAGTGCTACCATAGTTAGGGTTGAGGAGCCATTTCTATGTTAAACCCCCAAAATTTGCACCTTAATAACTTTGCAACTGTTTGATGGATTTGCCTGAAATTTGGAATTTATGATCAAGAACCATAGGCCTTGGGATCTGCCAAGTTTTGTACTGGTCAGATATACGGCTGCGGAGTTATTAAGGGTGATCTGCAGCGCTGCTACACTTTTCTGGAATTCTGTGGTCGTGCCTACAGGTCGTAGCACGTTTATGGACTGCCTGAAATCTTCAGGGAACGGGCAGCCGGGTCCCTGATGTGCCTTTCAAAGATTTCGTGAAAAATATTAAACGGTTCAAAAGTTATTCAAAAAACAGTTTCCCATTATAAGTCAATGGAAAAGTTAACAAAAGTTCAACACTTTCGCAAATGCATTTTTACTTTCGCAAATGGGCCTGTTACTTTCAAAATCGCCATTTTGTTTTCAGTTGGTGATCAGAAAATGGTTGGCATTTAAATTTGGGACCCTCTAGCAACCTAATTTTTTTTGTATTCACCTAGTCGGGCCCTGGAGGATGCTTGCCATGTCTTTTATTTTGGTAAACACCCCAGAAATATGTTTTTCAAATTTCTGAAAAGTATTTAAATTACTTTCGCGGCTTCACGAAAGTGTTGCAAATTTTTATGAAGCTTTTGCAAATTGCGACAGTAATTTTCTAGTCTGTGGGAAAATTACAGCAATTCTTTGGCACTGCACTACAAAATAACCGTTGAGAGTTTTGGGCTGAAATTTGGAGGGAACACAGCCGACATCTCACAGATGTGCCTTTCAGTGTTGTATTGAAAAAATATTACACAGCGGCAAAGTTATGGCACTCCAAAGTTGACAGTTTTTCCCATAGGATAACATTACGGCGCCTGAAGCATTACAGGAATCCTTTGGCCCCCTGCTGCAAAATAACGGTTTGGTCTTTTTTCCTGAAATTTGAAGGGAAGACAGCCAACAGTACACAGATGTGACTTTCAGTAGTTTGGTGAAAAAATATCACATGGCGGAAAAGTTACGGCACTCCAAAATTGACAGTTTTCCCATAGGATAACATTACGCACTGACACTTAACAGAAATCATTTGGAGCCCTGCTGCAAAATAACGGTTTGGTCTTTTTCCTGAAATTTGGAGGAAGACAGCCAACAGCCCTCAGATGTGCCTTTCAGTAGTTTGGTGAAAACATTACAGGGAGGCAAAGTTATGGTGTTCGAACTTTCTTTTTCCATAGGATAATTACGTCCGGCTTTCGCAGCCCGTGATCTCGGAAACGTGCGAGATACGGACTTTTCGTCGGAAAATTTCATAGCCCCATAATGGGGCTAAGATTCAAATTAGGCAAGACAGTTGTAAATAATATGATTTTTACATTTTTTTCTACGTTGTACGATTCCTGAGATATAATGTATTTAGTATTCCAAGATCTCATTTTCTGCGCCGATACTCATTATTTTGCATACATTATTTGTACTCACTGTCTTTCTCAATGCAGGTTTTGGGGAAAACCAGCCTGTGCACTTACATTACTGTTACTGTTGCCCTTCCGCTTGGATCCGCACTGCTTCACTTACCATTGACGCCTGCGCCACCATTGCTATCCGTTTTCATTGCGCTTGTGTTTCTGTTATTTTTGCCATTTCTGTCTACAGTACTGTTTATCTTACTGTTTCACTTTACATCCCATGCCCATTGACATTTCTGTTTGCAGGCACCATGTTACTATGTGACAACACATCACGTGGCAGACCATTCCCGTCTACGCCACCATGTGCGTTACCCTTTCTGTTCTCATTCGTGCTTGTGTTACCATGTGCACCACTGTTAGCATTTCTGTTTGCGTTGCTGTCCCTGTTAGTATGCCACAACACATCATGTGGCGGGAGCGCGGCCGCTCCCGCCGCTGCATTACATTCACTATTTCTCGTTATCATTCTCAAAAAGAAGGGAATAGAGGCAAATTCTCAGTTTTAGTCAGACAGTCACGTCGTTGTTGAACCCTCACCGGCATTAGGTGCATTGATCGGGGTCCCAACTCTCACCCCATTCTCCCATACTTCTGCTGCTTTACTACGTCATGGGGTGAGAGTTAGGCTGACGATCCCAATGCGCACCCCAATGCTGGTTGGGGGTGATGGGTCCACTGGGGTTTTCAACCCTAACAGTGAATTTCTCACTTTTGTCACTGTGGAACAACCCTAACTAATGCATTAAATGGAGTTTTTTGCCTCTAATATATATATATATAACACATATATCTATATATATACACAATAGGGGTGAGTGATAAATGAGTGAGATAAAACAGTGTATCATCCACTGCAGTGTGATATTTTACCCTCTACTCTACTGTGATGATATCAGCCATTTACACACACAGGTCACAAAAGAGCACTGATATCATCACTCTAGGCAGCTTTCCCTCAGCATGCAAGAAACACCTGTGCTGTTACCATAGACAAAAATACAGAACTACATGAGAGGTTTCACTGCTCCATGCAGCTAACTCAGTGAGCATTACAAAACATACCTATTCCCCACTCTAACTTCCAGCTCCTTACTGTGATACTCTCAGCTTGACTACAGCCAGAATTCTAAAGAACTCAGCTTCACAGAACAGTCTATTCCTCACTGCTGCCTGCAGCTAACTCAATTACCACTGAAACACACTCTTACTTGTTCCTCAAACTCTGACTCTCAGCACATTACAATTACTGTGATACTTTCAGCTTGACTGCAGCCAGAATCCTAAAGAGCACAACTTCACAGAACACTCTGTACTCTACCTGCAGCTAACTCAATTACCACTAAAAACAGTATCAGCTGTTCTGACACACTGCTTCTCATCCCATTACAATTACTATGATGCTTTCAGATTCACTGCAGCCAGACTTCTAAAGAATACAGCTTCACAAAAGTATGTTTCTCACTCCTACCTAAAACTAACTCATTTAGCATTGCAAGACACACTCATGTGTCTCCCAGAGTTTATAACACTTCCAGCCCATTCATAAAAGTTCACACACAGAATGAGCAAACACATAAACAGGAACAGAACACAAGATAGCATAACAAAATTTGTGAAACTCTTGGCCCTATTGTATATATCGAATACATGATGTGCAGATCGTGTGCTATGGCAAATACTGTCACTCCTGAATCATGAGATATCCAGAGTTCACTCTGCAGGAGTGATAATATTTGTCATATCACACTCATGCCCATCATGTATCCCATATATATATATATGTATATGTATATATCCACAGTGTCCCATAACTGCAATTACTGACAGACTTATGGTCTGTTAAAGTTGCAATGCCATCTTATGGGAGTTTTCATTTATTAATTTTTATGCTTTTTTCAATATGGCTGATAAATGTTTTTTGTGGGGCATTATGTGTTAGTGTTGTAGTACTCATCACAACCTTTCCTTTGGTATATTATTTGTCCCTTATAACTCAAAAAATACTGTACTTCTGAACACAGGGATCATTGGGTTTACCCAAACAGGTCCTGAGGAACATGTCTATGGCATTAGTTTGTGGCTAGCTAGGCTGAAAACATGTTTTTGAAATTTATGTTTTTGATCACGACATTTTTTGTGCTGCAAAAAACAATCATGGCAACTTTAAACATGATTGCGATCACATTTTTTTGATTGCGATCACATCCCCATTATAAAGATAGATTTTTGCTATCAGTTCCTTTTATTGTCACTTGATTGTGGCAAGTTGCACTGTGCTATTGACAAGAAAATTTCAGGGTATGAAGCCATAGTGCCACAGATGTGCCTTTCGGTAGTTTGGTGTGGAATGCTTGAAGACACCCATAGTTACAGCATTCCAAAGTTCAGACATTTCCCCATAGGATAACATTGTGGCCATTGTTTTCCTTTTGTCCATTAATAGTGTGAACATGGATTGCGGTATTGGTCTGAATTTTTCAGGGTGGAAAGGCTTAGTTCCACAGGTGTGCCTTTTAGTGGCTTGGTATGGAACCATTGAAGGTGCCCATAATTGCAGAATTCCAAAGTGCAGAAATTTTCCCATAGAACAACATTGTGATGCCTTTCAGGGATCGTATCTCAAAAACAGTTTGAGATACGGACTCTTTGTCACAAAAAAAGTCTTAGTCCCCCACAGAAAACTGTTTACAAAGCCACAAAAACCCTGACATTTTAATTTTTTTCCTACCTTGTACGTATGGTTCCTGAGATATTTGCAAATTAGTGTTCCAATTGGTCATTTTCAAGTGCGTGTGCCACTATTATGCTCTCAGAGTTAACACACACATTGTGTTTTGGTGTCTGTATCTCAGAAACAGTGCAAGATACAGATTCAATTGACTTATGTTGCAAGAACTATTCACTCTCACCATTATAGCCACACTTCAATTTTTTCCCACCTCCTATGGTTCCTGAGATCTGGGCTACTTACTGTTACAAAGGATCCTTGCCTTACAGGGCTGTGGTATGGCTCCATAGTTGTGTGTAAGTGGGAGCACAGGGCCCGGAAGGCCCGTGCTTTCACACACACATACTATTATGCACAATTGGGTGACTTGGTGGGAGCGTAGGGGCCCCCACCAACACATTCCATTTACTACTTACATTGCACTTTTAAAAAAAGAAAGGAAATTATTTGCAAAAACTTAATTAATGCATCAGTTAGGGTTGTTTCCACACTGACAAAACTGTGTAAATTCCACATTAGGGTTACCACCCCACCAACCCACCCCATGTACCCTCTTCAAAACCCTAACTCTGCATTCCCCCTATCACCCCCCCCACACACACACACATATACAAGACACATGCAACATGGTACAACACTATACCACTCCAGCATATCTGTAAGCACAATATTCACATCACTGTACTACCTTCATATAACACTATATAATAGAAAAATAAATACAGTATATGTGACTCTATACTGCTAGCACAGTGTGATCACACATTACTGCTGGCATATCTTCTTAATACAATTACACTTAGACTGTTCAGATTTTCAAAATATTGATTTCTATGTGTCACATTATAATAATTTGATCATTGCAAATATTGTCCCTACCACACAGGCTTCTGGTAGTAGCACAGGTACACCTGACACATACACAGTACTTTGGAGATAGTGCTCCAGTGGCATGCTACCACCAACACATGTTGTTCTGCTGCTGCATTACCAGGAAACACTGATTAACAGTATATTATGGTTCCTGTTGCATGCTATAACTGTTGCTTTTACATCTTTCTTGTAAACTGTGCTACAAGACATTACTTTTACTACCACTGTTTGTTATTAGGACTTGTAACATGGCATAAAAAAGAAAAATGAAATGAAGCATTCAGATAGGTGCAAACACACCATGTAGTACAGTAGAAACCATGGTTTAATACCATAGTAGATTGTGGTTTGCGATGTAATACCTTGGCAATCTACTAGAGGCAAGAAGCAGTACACAAGTGAAAGCAATATGCAAATAGTTTGCAGTTTGTAGTTGTCCCAGCTTGTATTTGCTAAGGTTTTTCCTGGCACAGGATTTTTGACATTTTCAAGATTGTGCTGTGTTGTAACTGTGACAGAAGTTCATGAGTTACTAAAGAGTGTACATTTAAACTCCATATATACTGTTAATTATGCTGCATCAATATTTCTTTAGAAGAGAACAGTTACATACTGTTACCATCCCTTCTGATCTACTGCTTTTTAAACAACTGTGGGTGCAATGCATTGTGGATAACTGAATAACATTATCTGTCCTAGCCTTTTCTTGGTGAATACACAGTGGTAAAGATGAGCATGCAGCTTCTATAACCAAAAGCAAAAATAACAGACACTGAGATAAAGCAAAATCAAAGAGAGAGGATACTTCTATGGGTGAAAAGAAAAATAAATTGAGAGAAACAAAAAGAAATCAAAGAAACAGACTAACAATTCTAGTCAAAACAAGTATTTGAAAGGTGAAAGCAGTAAACGTTATGTTGTTCTATGTCCTGTTGAGTTAGATAGTTTAGAGAGAAAAAAGTGAAAATAATATTCCGCAAAATAGTAGTTGTTCAATAAAGTGTTTTTCAGATTGACTTAATTCAGTACAGTTGGAGAAACGGTGCTTGTGCTACTAGGATTGTTTGACAGCCACCTATTGGTCTGCAAAGGAACTGCAGGAAGAAAACTAAAATGTACCATAGCACACTCCCATCATACAGTGCAGCCCATATCTTCTAATACACAGAGAGGAAAATCAAAGCACCTAGAATAGAAAGTGCATTGCAAGTTTTTGAAAAGTTGTAAAATATGTTTTGATGTTAGAAAGCTTAAAGCTTGTAATGAAAGTTATTGTAACAAAAGTGAAATAGCAGCCACGATATTTTCAATAGGTGTGTTCAAATTGTTTTCAAGTATATGTACATCATGTATAACAGCTCAATATACAGTATTCTGAAAGTAAATCAGTGTGATTGTACTCATTTATTCAAAGACTATTAGTTATACACTTGTTGCCATGTTACAAGCGGATTAAGCCACTCAAAAGGATGGGTCTACAGTGAAATTAATCCATGGTTGGTTGGTTGGACCCACTCGGCCTTCTGCCTCATGGGCCAACCCCCTCAACCATGGATTAATTCCACAGTAGACCCATCCTTTCTCGTGGCTTAATCCTTACTAACTCACTGTATCACAAACCAAAATGCTAACATTCAATGACTGTTGCTAGGCTTACAGAAACTGTCATTTCTAATACACTATGTGTGGATCACATCTGCATATCTGTGTACTCCCAAGCCACTATGAAGGCTGTAGAATGCATATACTTCGAGGACTGTGATGAAGCTTCTGTCTTCTGGAATATTTAGAGAGTTGTCTGTCACTTCTGTTACCTGATCCTCCTTGTCCCTGATTGCTTGTCTTGCCTTGGCCCTAGCCTTGCTTGCATGTGTGTGTGGTGGGGGTTGGGGAAATGCAGAGTTAGGGTTTTGGGGAGGGGTGTGGGGGTGGGGTGGTGGAGTGGTAAGCCTAACATGGAATTTCCACAGTTTTGTCAGTGTGGAAATAACCCTAATTGATGCATTAATGATGTTTTTGCAAAATATATATATTATGGTAGAGGAGCCATTTCTATGTTAAACCCCCAAAATTTGCACCTTAATAACTTTGCAACCGTTTGATGGATTTGCCTGAAATTTGGAATTTATGATCAAGAACCATAGGCCTTGGGATCTGCCAAGTTTTGTACTGGTTGGATATACAGCTGCAGAGTTATTAAGTATGATCTGTGCGTGCGTTTACTCTTTTCTGGAATTCTGTGGTCGCGCCTACAGGTCGTACGGTTTGTGTGACCAGCCCAAAATCTTCAGGGAACGTTCAGCCATGGTCCCCGATGTGCCTTTCAAAGATTTCATGAAAAAATATTAAACGGTTCAAAAGTTATTCAAAAAACAGTTTCCCATTATAAGTCAATGGGAAAAGTTAACAAAAGTTCAACACTTTTAAAATGCATTTTACTTTCATAAAATGAGCCTGTTACTTGCCAAATCGGCCATTTTGTTTTCAGTTAGTGATCATAAAATGTTTGGCATTTAAATTTGGGACCTTCTAGCAACCTAATTTTTTGTATTCACCTAGTCAGGCCCGAGGATGCTTGCCATGTCTTTATTTTGTGGTAAAACACCCCAGAAAAATGTTTTTCAAATTTCTGGAAAAAGTACTTTTGCAAATTACTTTCATGCTCATGAAAGTGTCGCAAATTTTTCCGAAAGCTTTCGCAAATTGCGACAGTAATTTTCTAGTCTGTGGGAAAATTACAGCAATTCTTTGGCACTGCACTACAAATTAACCGTTGGGAGTTTTGGGCTGAAATTTGGAGGGAACACAGCCAACATCTCACAGATGTGCCTTTCAGTGTTGTATTGAAAAAATATTACACGGTGGCAAAGTTATGGCACTCCAAAGTTGACAGTTTTTCCCATAGGATAACATTACGGCGCCTGAAGCATTACAGGAATCCTTTGGCACCCTGCTGCAAAATAACGGTTTGGTCTTTTTTCCTGAAATTTGGAGGGAAGACAGCCAACAGTACACAGATGTGACTTTCAGTAGTTTGGTGAAAAAATATCACATGGTGGAAAAGTTACGGCACTCCAAAATTGACAGTTTTTCCCATAGGATAACATTACGGTGCCCGACACTTAACAGAAATCATTTGGAGCCCTGCTGCAAAATAACGTTTTTTCCTGAAATTTGGAGGGAAGACAGCCAACAGCCCACAGATGTGCCTTTCAGTAGTTTGGTGAAAAAACATTACAGGGAGCAAAGTTATGGTGCTCGAACTTTCTTTTTTCCCATAGGATAACATTACAGCGTTCGCGCCTTTCAGGGCCCGTATCGGAAAGCGGTGCAAGATATGGACTTTTGTCAGAAAATTTCATAGCCCCTAATGGGGCTAAGATTCAAATTAGCCAGGACAGTTGTAAATAATATGACTTTTAAATTTTTTTCTATGTCATGCGGTTCCTGAGATATAATGTATTTAGTATTCCAAGATCTCATTTTCCTGCGTCGATACTCATTATTTTGCATACATTATTTGTACTCACTGTCTTTCTCAATGCAGGTTTTGGGAAAACCAGCCTGTGCACTACATTACTGTTACTGTTGCCCTTTCGCTTGTGGATCCGTACCCGTTCACTTACCATTGACGTCCTCGCCACCATGTGCGTTATCCTTTGGCGTTTCATTTGCGCGCTATGCTTCTGTTATTTTTTGCCATTTCTGTTCACGGTACTGTTTATCTTACTGTTTCACTTTACATCACCATGCCCATTGACATTTCTGTTTGCAGGCACCATGTTACTATGTGACAACACATCCGTGGCAGACCATTCCGTCCTACGCCACCATGCGTTACCCTTTCTGTTCTCATTCATGCTTGTGTTACCATATGCGCCACTGTTAGCATTTCTGTTTGCATTGCTGTCCCTGTTAGTATGCCACAACACATCATGTGGCGGGGGCTGGTGGTCCCACCGGCGCTCCCGCCGCTTTTCCATTCACTATTTCTCATTATCATTCTCAAAAATAAAGGAAATTAGAGGCAAAAACTCCATTTAATGCATTAGTTAGGGTTGTTCTACAGCGACAAAAGTGAGGAAATTCGCTGTTAGGGTTGAAAACCCCCCTTGGAACCCCCCGCCCATCCCCCCAACCGGCATTGGGGTGCATATTGGGATCGTGGGTCCTAACTCTCACCCATTCTCCTATACTTCTGCTGCTTTACACATGTCATGGGGTGAGAGTTAGGGCTTACTGATTCAATCTTATTCCCAATGCCGGTTGGGGGTGGGTGGGGGTCCAAGGGGATTTTCAACCCTAACAGCTTAATTTCCTCACTTTTGTCGCTGTGGAACAACCCTAACTAATGCTTTAAAATGAGTTTTTTGTCTCTAATATATATATATATATATATATATATCTGTGTATATATATATATATATATATATATGTCTATGAAAAGGTGTCACTGAGTAGTACAACACTAACACATAATCACCCTAAACATTCGTGGGGTATGCAGTGCAATGGTGCCAAATCCACAATAAAAATCTGATCATCATCAAAAATGCATCAAAGATGTATCCACTCTGCCACTACAACCATACAACCATAGCAAATTTCAGAGCAAACCAACAAAAATTTAATGACTAATGAGCACAGATCAGATCAGACCTGAAGTCTTCCTTGGGGTTATGAGTACAAAAAACACATTTTTGACCATATTCAATCTAACACTGGCAGTTAAGAGAGACACTTAATATATTTCCCTTTGAAGTGAGCCTCACAAAAAACAATTACAATTACAAGCAAGAACATAAATAGTTTTTCTGGAGGCATGGAAGCTTGGTGACCAGAGGGCCTTGCACTTTCACAACCAGATGCATGTGTGCATCTATGAAAGTGCAGGGCCCTGTCCTTCCCTATGCACATGGATGTGTTCCTGCATGAATGAGGACACAATTATACTATCTCAAAAAGTAAGGAAATTCTTTGCAAAAAACTGTGTTAATGCACCAGTTATGGTTCAGATTAAGCCAACAAAAGTAGGGAACTGTGGTGTTAGGTTTTCCAACCCTAACACCCTACCCTGAACTGCAAGTAGCAAAAGAAAAAAAACATTATGGTTTTGGATGTTATGAATCTTATCAAATCAGGCTTGGCGTCATCCTTGGGGTGATCAACTATAATGCTCACCTGATTCTCAGATAGCCTACACATCTGAGATTATTTGCTAATGAAATGTGGGAGTGTTAGGGTTGATAACCCCAAGGAGGGCTCAAGGTCTAATCTGGCAAGACTCATGGCACAAAAAAAACATAAGTTTGTTTTCCTTTTGCTGCTTGCAGGATAGAAATGGGGTGCTAGAGCTGGAAACCCTAACACCACATTTCCCTACTTTTGTCACTTTACTCTGTACCCTAATTGGCACATTAATGCAGTTTTTTTTGCAAAGAGTATGTTCACTACATGGACAATATATAAAACATGCATGTATCTTTTTTTGTATGTGTTTCGAGAATGTATTATCCATACTGTATATTATTCATTTACAGCAGACTGGATATATTTTCTAACTATTTCAAGTATTAAAACTATATTGGGTATGGTAATAGGCAGGACAACAGGTCCTTTTCTGATGTGTGTATTTGTTTCTATCCCACAATCTAACCAATTTTTGGATATTTACAGTTCAATGATTTGCCATATATGGATAATATATGACTGTTCAGTACTTGAAGTAAAGTGCCAGAGCATACGATATAAGTTAAAAAATAAGAAAAGAATGACATGGTATTCTGACTGAACAGCTGGGAGGGAAGAATTTGATGGACTGACGGTCTTCTTTCCCTCTAAATAAGTTTCGCAAGGTATTCACAATACTATATAAAAGCTGAAACACATACTGAGTAAATAGTAATGAGATTATTGTGCCACACTAGGGATGGTCAGTATACTGTGTATACCTACAGGTCTAATAAGCAATTTGAAGACTGTCAATATCTCTTGCAATGAAAGACCAGTACTCTTCAATGATATTATGCAATTATATTTGCTGACTGGCTTTGGTAGCGGTTGAGTGAAATAGGAATTCTGGATTTCAGTAATGCTTTTATTATCAGTGCAAACAGAAGATCTTACCTTTAGCTAAGGTATATGAAATTATATGGTGGAGGAAGGGTTTAATACTGTAGGTAGTTTGTCATATTACATAAAAATATTGGGTTAGTAGTAATGTTTGTAGTAAAGTGGATCACTTTGACAGCCTTGTTGACACTGATGCACGTGTTGTAAAGCCTATTACAATGGATTAAAACTTGTTTGTTTTAGATTACAGAACTTTGTATTATAAATAGTGTGTGTACCTCAAAGCATTTTACATATAAAAGAATTAAATACTGGCAGTACAGTGACTGCATGTACACATACTGTACAATGCAACAGCAGTTGGGTACAGATAACATTTCACACACATTCCAAAACTGCTGGAACCTATTTTATTAAATGAGAGAGAGAAAGAATGTGTGTGTGTGTGTGTGTGTGTGTGTGTGCGTGTGTGAGAGAGAGAGAGAGAGAGAGAGGAGGCAGAGAAACACAGAATAAGAAAAATATATTACTTTTCCAAGACAACAGGGTTATCTATTATTGTTTTGTAAAAGGGCCATGGGAGTTTTAACTTCTCCCTGAACAATTATCTGGTAAGAACAGAATAGACCATAGTTTAATATCTCATGCAGAGATATGCATCTTCAGTAATGCAGACTCATCACCTATTCCCACTCTAAGTACTTCATGACAGTGGCAGTTTTTACCATGAGATCGAGCCCCCAGTTTCAGACCTGAACCTATATGCTCAAGGCTCAAGGCCCAGTAGTATAATTCTTACCAGGTAAGCCCCATTGACTCGAGGTCTGCTATGTAATATGTCTATGCCCATGCTATCACCAGGCCCAGCAACAGAAGAAAGTTGCAAATGACAATAATTAGAGAAAAATACTTTTCTAAAAGAGTATGAACTTCTGAAGGGCTATACTACACGACTGAGAAATCTCAAAATTAGTCAAAACTGCAGTATCAATATATAGAATAACACTAGAATTAAGCAGAACAGCAAAGTGAAGAGTTCCTCACAGGTAACATTTATAACAACTATTAGTTATTTGTATAGAATTTACCTCAGTGTATTGTTGATATTAAATAATGTGTGCTAAATTGTTTACCAAATGTATTTCTATAATGTGCTACATTTATGTATGAATTTCAACTGCCTTAAGGCTACCTCAAACATATGCTACTTGTATGCTCAATGAGTTGACTTATTTAAAATGCTTTATAAATATAGTGTACTATTTTCATTGCAAACCGTTTTTGTTTATTAATAGATACTTCTTAATTAAACTAGTCTGTGGTAGTTTAGAAGTAAACTACTCACAGTAACATGGTTGGCAGTTATTGTGTTTAAAACATGAGGTATATTTGATTTATTGTAAAAAAAAAGCTATAACTACAATCCATCTTCTTGACAGTTTTAAAAAGTATTTGGTAATATTACATGAAGAGCAATGCTAATCATATTGCAGTAATGTATGTATATGCATGCATGCACCAACACAATACAGACATATGCACTGTTTAATATACATGCCTATTTACAGTATGTAAAGTACATGAAATGCCTGATCTTGATCACCTTCCAATAGACCACTATTGTGAATAAATAATATAGGCTGTCCAGCCTTATGGTACACCACTAGCATTTGAGAAAGAAAAGGATAGAATCTGGGGAATCAAGTCTGATTGACATATGACAATTTTTACTATGCAGATGCAGATGTGGCAGCAAAATTGAAAATGTAAGTTAAAGTCACCATGCCTGGATTTTGTCAAAGATAATGATTCCTTGCAAGCAAAGAAATTCGTATGAGGATATTGGCTGGGGAATATTTTGAATAGTGGAAAGTGCAAAGAATAGAAACAGTAGAACATAGAAGAGGTTTCTATATGCATATTTAAAAAAATAGGAAATAATATAAATGATCTGAGTGTTTTAAAATGTGTCAATGAAGACTAGATCACTGTAGCATTATAATATTTCACAGATAATAAAAAAACAGTTAAAACGCAATTATTTTGTCAAAATATAATTTCTGGACATCCAGTTTCAGGAAGGAGCTGACTGTAAACTCAAATAAATCAATGTAGGACAAATCTAATAAAAGCAACTCAGTGAACTTGTCTATCAGATCAAATCTTAGCTACCTTGCAATCAGTGGTCAGAGACAAGTCTCATTTTGCAGCTTAATTAAGCTGAGACTTTGGGAATAATCAAGACGTTGTTTAACAAATAATTTTCCACTGGATTGCTAGCTCAACTGCGCAATAATTAAAGCCCTGTTAATATACCCTATTACCTTTCCAGTAGGAATACTACACTTGGAGGAAGTCTTGTAAGAAATGTTAGACTGGAGAGTTTCTAGGACATTTTTTAACCCTAATGCTGCCACCATATAATTAATTTTCCTGCATGCTGTTGCAGGCTAGCTTTAAGCATATTTACACCATGGGCCAGATATTTGGATATGTGCCAAAGGCCAGTGCAAGTCTGGCGCAACACAAAATTGATGCACCATGGTGCAACAGGAGCCATATTCAGAGGTTGTGCTGGCCGTACTGCACCAATGCAACACAGCTGAATATCGTACAGTTGCACCATGATGTAACCATGGATGTGCCATGGTACAACCACAGGTACACCATGGGCAGACACAGTAGCCCCAGGGCAACCATGGGAGCAAAGCACCAGAGCAACTGGGGGGGGGCATGGCACAAAGAGGAGACCCAGGGACAGAGCCAGGGAAGTGGAGTGACAGGCCACAGGAGACCACTACCAGAAGGGCATAGCAGGGGGCACACAGGCACCCAGACCCCCCCAGAACACAACAGTGGCACAGACAGGTGGCAACAGGGGGTGCCAATAGGGGATGAAGGGCCACCAAGGGGATCCCTGCAGGCAGCAGGCCATGCCCCCTCTGCACATCCAGACCAGGCCAGGCCATGCCACATGCAGGACCATGCAGCCAAGCAGACACAACCTCCATACAACCCTGACAGCCACCCCAAGGGCACCCCATGGCACAGCCATCAACCAAGTGGAGGGATACCACCACCATGGGATAACAGCAGCACACAGAAGTAATCCACAGAAGTACAACATGTGCTCCAACACATGCACACCACACAGACAGGCACTGGGCCAATGTAGCATGGCTCCTCATGCCTCCTGCAAAGCAGACACAGACACAGGCAGGTAAGTCAAAATAGATATGTATTCAAGAAACTATATACAGTAACAAGGGGTGGGAAAGGGTAGAAGAGCAAGGGAAGGGGACAGGGAACAGGGAGTGTACAGTGGGATGAAGAACTGGAGTGGGAGGCATGACTGGGGAAACAGGTGAACACAAAGTAGGGCTATCGGCGGCCACATCCTGCCATCCCCTGCTGCCGTTGGTGCTGCCTGACCACCAGGAGCAGTCTCTGGACCTGGAATACAGCCACCATAGTTGTCGAGGTCACCAGGATGAGCTGCCTCAGGAGCCTGCAGTGCAGGGGCCTCCTACAACATTGGAGAACACCTAGGACAAGGAACAGGACAGGTGATCAGTGCAATGTCCCAAGGAACATGGCCCAACCACAGTGCGTACCAGGCAGGGAGACCACACACCCCCGGAGGGTACATACAGGCCACCCACAGGGGCATGGGCCAATGCCTGCCTGCAGGGCAGCACACCACATCAGTGCACAGCAGTGGTCTTCATCACACAGTGGCCATCCGACTGCACAACAGCAGTCACATGGCATAGTGCTCCAACTGCACAACAGCAACATCAGTGGCAGCCATGCCCACACCCACCCCACCAGCAGCTGGCACATGTGACCGATGGATGTGCCACAGTGTCGGGCACCACACACAATGTGACAAAGACAGATGCCATGGCACACTGCACAGGCAGCCATGCCCACACCCATGCCCCTGCCACCGCCTCACTGATGGTGCACAGAATAATGTCAGTGCCTACCTGCCCTCTGTGGCCCTACTGTCACTGGAGCCGCTCCTCCTTCCTGGGCTGCTGTGGCCTGGCAACCCACCAGCACCACCCGACGTCTGTCCTCAGTTCCTGGGAATGGAACAGAAACAGGTACACATCAGTAACGAACCACAGCAACTTCCCACCATCCCCACCCCTGTGCACAGAGTGAGCCCCTGCCCAACACGTCCCACAGACTGGCAGTGCAATGAATGTGGTGGAGGGTGATGCCACCCCGCAATGCGCATGTTGGGAGTACTCCACCCTGCAGGGCATGCCATGCAGCCTCGCCAACACCACAGTACAGCACCACTTTACACATTCATGATGGGCCTACTCTGGAGGTGCTCTGGGTCTCTCTCGCCAGGCACCCGTATCAGTGGTGACACTGATTCCCACTTCTGGCCAACCCTGTGTGCTGCATGAGAGAGGCAGCAATTGCCTGCCACACAGCCACCTGGGGCTGCTACAGTGGTGCCTGCTCAAACAGCTAGGGTGTGTGTGGCTGGACACAGACCACGAGGTTGGCCAGCTCCACCTGTATCCAGTTGGCCACCCATCCACATCACTGCTGCTGCTGCACCATCACCGTGGGGTGATCTTTAGATCAAAATGGTGGCAAGAGGTGCATGTGGCCAGTGCATGCTCCAGATGTGCAGGCTGAGGGGACATGCACTGTGTCAGCCCATCGTGCAGCCACTGAGATGTGCAGCATGGGCATGGCCAGGCAGTGTCATGGATACGGGGGTCACCCAGGGGCAGAGGTCACAGCAGGGGTCAGGGGCCAGCCACTGCACAGTGCACACGTGCGCAATAGCAGGCATGGCACACTGTGTGCCATGGTCCCTATTGTGCAGTGGGTGCACTGTGCAAAATAGGTGGCAGCACACTGACTGGTGCATGTGCACTGTGGTCCTGTGCATTGTGCATGCATGCACATTGCACCACTACTTGCTCCGGAGCAATCTCACTGTGCATGGAGCAAATTCACGATATTCAGCCACCACATGCAAATGAGCTCATCAGCCAATGCATGTGCACTGGGGGAATTAGCATGTCGTTACCATTGTGCCAATGCTCATTTGCATACATTGCACTATAAAAGTGCCACTGACTGGCACAGGCCATGGATCAGTTTTGCAACCTTCTAAGGTAAGTTGCACATGCTGCTGGAGCACACTGAGCCCAGTCAGCACAGCAGGGGGGATGGATTAGGGTGCTGCTGACGCTGACACACTATGCTGTCCATGTCCACAGGTAGCAACATGTCAGAACATGAGGAGGGTGAGGAGCATGGGCCTGCCAGGAAGTGCAGGCCCAGTTTCAAGAAGTCAGAGGCAGAGGCCCTGTTTGAGGCCTACCTTGACAGGGAGCCACTGTTCAGTAGTGTCACAGATACACCACAGGCCAGGGCTGTGGCCTGGGAGGAGGTTGCAGCATGTGTGAACCAGCAGAGCAGCCACCAGTGGTCAGTGCAGGAGTGCCACGAGAAGCTGGGCACAGATAAGTGATGCATCAAAGAGAAGGCGGTGGCCATCTGTGCAGCCTGGATTGCCACCAGAGGGGTGGCATGCTGATGAGTCACAGCTCATGGTGCAGAAGGAGTTGGTGGCAGCCACCATGTGCCGCAGCACCACGGAGGGTGTGCCAGGTGGAGGATTCTAGATGGGTGGCAGCCCATCACTGTATGGTATGTATGTCGGGCACACACATCATGCAGTGGCTGTGTTGGGGGGGTGGGCACTCATGGGCTTTGCATCACTGACACACCTATTTTCTTTTTCAGCACCAGCATGCTTGCAAGCGGAGAATAGGGCACCAGCAGCAGCAGCCGGGAGGCAGGACCAGCCCCAGAGGACCAGCCATCCACCTCCATGGGCATCCATGGGCCTGATAGGCTGCAGCACACCACCACTTTCCAGCCGATGTCCTGGGCATGGGGTCAGATGAGGCCCTGTATGTGTTTCTACAGGATGCCAGTCTCGGTGTCTTCTGTGTGGAGACACAGATTGGGGCAGGGTCTGACACCGATGATGACCTAACCATGATCTTGGACAGCATGGCTGGTATTGTGGGGGAGATGCCCATACCAGACTCCAACACAGGCAGCGTGACCAGCAGCCTGTCATGGGTGGAACAGCTGCCAGCCACCACTATGGGTGCTGCTGTGTGTACTGCCACAGCTGTACAATGTGGTGGTGGAGTGGCCATGCAGGAGCTGGGCAGCGTTCAGCAGCCAGATGGGCAATGGCAGCAGGCTGCATGATCCACAGGGCAGCTGGATGCAGGATCCACTGTCAGGGTTCCTACTAGGGACATACCCCATGAAGACCCCACTGTGCAGTGTCCACCTGAGTGGGGGGCTGTGCAGTGTGGCCGGTCACTGCAGGAGGGTCGGCACCCCGCCAAGATTCCCCACACCCATTTGCTGCAGGCCTCCATGGAGCAACAGGTGCTGCTTGCTGCTGGGGTGCATGCACTGTGCATGCAGGTGCACCAGGTGGCCAAGCAGCATGAGAGGGGCACTGCGCAGCTCCTGGTGTCTATACTGCATTTGCAGGAGGCCATGACTGCATCCCAGGATCACATTGCCAATGTGATCATGGATGGCCTTGCACTGCTGGCTGCCACAGGGCGTGGCTGGCCACCTCAGACCCCACATAGTGCACTGTTCACCCCACAACCCGGACTTAGGGTGACATCCACACTGCTGATGCCAGGCTCTGCTGTTGGCATCCCAGGCACACCTGGGATGGGCCTGTTTGGGCACCTACACACCCCTGCATGGACCCGGTCATGGTCCCACAGTTCAACCACTGGGGGGCTGTTGCTAACCCCCCCATGGCTGATAAGAAGCCTGTGGCTGCTGATTGTCCTCAGCAAGGCTGCCCCCTATGGCTGCAGTGGCCAGGGTTCCATGCGACTGCTATGATGTACATGCCATCCTGACCATAGTCTGCAGCCGCTGCCCTGTGAATGCATGGCAGTGTATGTGTGTGCATACCACTGGTGTGGTGTTTGTGTGTCACACCGCATACTGCCTGTGTGCATACCTGCCTGGCCACTGGCCCATGTGGCGTTGGCATGATGAGGGCAGTTCTGCACTGGTTGTGCCTGTGCACCAGTGCAATGCATCTGATCCCCACCACTTGCCAGCACCTGGGCGCATGGGTGCATGTGCATGTTGCTATGTGTGGATGTGTGCCACTTACTCCCTTGGCCCTGCACCACACCTCTGTGTGTGCATGCCCATTGGTATGCATGCCCCGCCAGTGTGCTAGGTGGCCCGTGGGGATGTCCCCATGCTCGAACCTGTGGCACAGTGCACAGCTGTGCCAGATGAATGCATCATGTGCACTCCCAAGGTGTGTGGCACAGACATTGGTAATGCACTCCTTGGCATCACACACCACCTGGCAGTTCACACTTGGGAACCCCTTCCTATTGGTATAGGCCAGACCCTCAGGGCCAGGTGGCATGTGGATGCCCACATGGGTGCAGTCAGTGGCCCAAGCAAGCCAGGCATCTGTGCTACCCTGTGGAAGTCCTGCATGGTTGCTGTATGCTTCACTTGTGTGCTGGGGAAATGGATGTATTCCAAAGCATGTGGCAGCACAGTGTTGAGGAACTGTGTGTGGAGGCATGATGTGGCTGACTGGCTTATGCCTGTGGTGTCCCCTGATGGTCTCTGGAAGGTGCCTGTGGTGAGCAGGCACATGACAGCTGTCACTTTTGTATCCACAGACATTACATGGCTCTGTCTTGTGGGTGCCTGCATCTACTCACTGCACAGCTCACAGAGCTGCCTCAGAATGGCCCTGTTCAGGTGGTACTGTCCCACAATCTCCATGTCTGTGAAGTTCTCGAAGGTGGTGCAGGCATGGTACCACCTGTTCCAGGTGTACTGCCGACGGGCCCTTCCTTGGCCATGTTGCTGTTCCTCCTACTCCCTCACACCCCTCATTATGGCCTCCATAAGGAAGGACACACTATCCATGGCCCCTGATGCCCTGTCTCCCCCGGGTGGCCTTCTGTTGCAGGCTGTGTGCCACCCTGGTGCATTGTGTGGCACTGTGCCTGCCTGTCCCTCTTGCTCTCTTTTCCCCTGGCTCACTCTGCACTGCCACCACTGTCCCTCTCCCCCTGTGGATGCCTGTCACAGTCTCTCTGTCTCTCACTGACTCTGTCTCCCTTGGTCTGTCTTTCTGTCTGTCTGTCCCAAGTGTCTTGCCACTCTCTTTCCCTCTCACCTGGAACAAGTGCTGTCTGTGTGTTTGCACCCTGTACTTATAGGCTCAAGTCTGCTCAGCACATCCAGGTTTTGCTCTGCACTTGCACCATGGTTCCATGGTTGAATATCACACTGCACCGAATATTCATTGGCACACCCCCTGCTCTTGTGCCTGCATTCATTATACTTGTACATTGGCACAATGGGATTTGTGCGGCGCAATGACTCCCATTGAATATCGCTCCTTGGCGAAAGTCCACACTTGCACCAGCACAACTGCTTTGAATATCCCGGCCCATGTGTATTGAGTACCTTTGTTTGTCAAAAAGTATGGTTGTGAAGTCCACATGTTATTCCTTTCTATCTTTGTCTTTATTTTGGCTATCTAGACATTACATGATTTTTTAAAAATAATTGTATAAAACCTTGTGTTACACAGAGAAAAATGCACAAAAAAATACAATGTTTTTTAAAAACAATGGCCCAGATATTCAAAAGGGTTGCGCCATGCGCAATAGGGATGCACCAGCGCAAGTCCGAAAATGCGCCATTCTGCGATATTCAGTGGGAGGCAGATGCGCCCCTCAAATCACACTGCGCAAAAGCACAATGATAATGAATGCATGTGCAACTGAAGGGGGAGGAACTATGCATAAATGGCACAGTGCAATATTCAACAACATACGCGCCATGCGCAACAGGGAGCAAGCGGAAGTTGTGCGATAGCGGAAATGAGCCAAAATAAAAAGGAACAAGAGAGAGGCACAAGAATGCTACAGGGAAGGCACATGTTGCTGAACCATAGCCAGCCACACAGGCAACACACACACAGGGCAGGACAGAGACAAAGCACCTGGAATCCCCAGGAATAGGGAAGATGTGGGGAGCCACAGTGCAGTGCAAAAGGGGAAAGTGCCACACAGCACTGAGGCCACCACAGGAAGGTGTTCCCAGTGCAGGGGAAGTAGCAGCAAGGACTGCGGGGGGAACACAGAAACAGCTGCGGGGAACACAAGCCAGGGACATAGCCAGTGCCACCATCCAGATGGAGGCAGTTATGAGAGGGTGAGAAGGCAGGCAGCAGGGGCACAGCCGCGTGGAAGGGTCCGTCGGCGAGCGCCCCCCAACAGGCAGTACGGGCCCGGACCAGCTTGAAGCTGTACAACGATACCGAGATCGTGGGCCGGTACCGCCTGAACCGGGCAATTCTGAGGTGGCTCTGTGAGCTGTGCAGTGATGTGATTCAGGCACCCACACGAGGGAGCCGTGCTTTGTCAGTGGAGACCAAAGTGACAGCTTGCATGTGCCTGCTCACCATGGGTACCTTCCAGAGACCAACAGAGGATACAACAGGCATAACCCAGTCAGCCACATCATGCCACCTCACCCAGTTCCTCAGCGCACTGCTGCCCCAGGCTGCAGAGTACATCCATTTCGCCAGCACACTGGCGGAACGCATAGCAAACATACAGGAGTTCCACAGGGTAGCACGTATACCTGACATGCTCGGGGCAATAGACTGCACCCATGTGGCCATCTGCATACCACCTGGCCCCAAAGGGGCCACATACATGAATCAGAAGGGGTATGCAAGCATCAACTTCCAGGTGGTGTGTGATGCCAGGGGGTGCACAATCAATGTCTGTGCGATGCACCCTGGGGGAGCACATGATGCCTTCATCTGGCACCAGTCAGCACTGTGCCACAGATTCGAGAGTGGGGACATCCCCACTGGCCACTTAGTGGGTGAGTATGCAAACCACGCAGAAAGACATGGAGCTTGGGAGGGGCATAGTCAGAGGTGACATGGGTATTGGCCTAGATGGCCCAAGGCAGGGCGATGCTGATTGGAGGCAGTATAGCACAGTGGTTTAAGGCTCTGAGCTGCAAATCTGGAGACCTGGGTTTAAATCCCACAGCCCCCACTTGCATACTGTGTGATCCTGAGCAAGTCACTTAACTTCCCCGTGCTCCCAGGTTGCACCTGTAAACAAGCTTTCAGCTTAGTGTGTCTCACCTGGTTAAACAATTGGGGGAAACTTCCACCCTCTACAGGTGGATACCCACTCTGTCCCTGGCTGCTGACACCATACAGGCAGCCCACAACCCCATCACAGCAACGCTACAATGAGGCACATACCACCACATGCAATGTCATCGAGCGGGTGTTCGGGATGCTGAAGGCAGGTTTCCGTTACCTGGACACGTCTGGCGGTGCCCTACAGTACAGCCCCTCAAAGGCCTGCAGGCTATTCCTGGCCTGTTGCATCCTGCACAACATGGCCAATGACTGTGGGATAGCCGTACAGGTCGAAGAGGGGGACAGCGATGAGGACGATGAGGATGTTGGTGAAGATGGTGATGGGCAGCCCCCCTGGGCTAAGAGACCCCTGACTGATCCGGCTGGCACAGCTGCACCAGGACACCATCACAGAGGAGCACTTCAGCCAACCCAGGTAAGTCATGGGGCCATGTGCAACCACCAGTGGCAAAGGCACAACCCACAAACACACATGGACAAACACCAGGGTGCATGTCGTTAAGGGAATTGGCCGAGCATGGAACCGCACATGCTGCCAGGGATGGGCAAAGTCTAACACAGCACGCGGTCACACACACACCTCACATGACATGCACAAAGGGTAGGAGGCAAGCTGACCCCGACTGCCACCCCTAGCCACACACACACATCCACAGACCACCACGCCCAGTGCCTGTCATTGTGCGTGTGTCAGACGCTGAGCACCACTGCACAGTGGCGGACAGCGCAACGCAGACATCATCATGCACACGCCACAGCAGACAGCAGCTGGGAGGGTGTGCAGATGGAACGTGTGCGTACGTGCAGGGCCAGGTACCACATCCGTGCATGCACACTGAACAACACAATGCACACAGGGCAGCATTAGGCAGTAGCCATGCTGGCAGACAGGTCAGTCACACGCCACAGTGCCATGGCTGCCACAGATGCATTGGTGGCCCCACTGAGACCCGCCAGCAGTAACAGGCTGACAAATGGCCTCATGGGGTGGCACCAACGGTCCCCCAGGGGTTCCACTGTGTGAACACGACTGTGCTCGTGCAGGGGTCTGCAGCACACCGAACATGTCTGCACCAGGCATGCTCGGGATGCCCACAGCTGAACCCGGTGTTGACAAGGGGGGTGTCACACGATGCCAGGAATGGGGGATGGACATTGCACTGCGCAGTGTCTGCAATGCATGGACAAATAACTGTGTGCCCATTGTGGCCATGACAGCTGTGATTGCCTGTGTCTGCCTGTCAATGGCAGGTGTCACATCCTCCCACAACTGGTCCATCCCTGCCAGGAGCAGAGCAGTGTCTCTGCTGTGCCGCTCCTCTGCCTGGCACAGAGCCGCACTGAGTGCATCCACCGCCGTCACAAGCCGCACCTGCTGATTAACTGATGCTTGAGTATGCGGTGTGCTCATCTAAGAGGTCATCTGCCTGATCGGCATGCTGTCCCTCATGGTGTTCACGGCCCTGATGGTCAGCACCCCTTGATGGTGGGTGCTGAACACCAGGGCCAGGCCTGGGCATGTCCACAGGTGGTGCAATGATGCCACCCCCGGACATTGTATCCCATGGCTGTTGGCCGACTGCTGACACTGCCCCTCTGGCTGCCACGCTCCAGGGCTCAATGGTGCTGCCACAGTGGCCACAACACCCCACTGTCCTGGACACACACCAGTGCTGCCCCACTAGTGCAGACAGGCACAGGCTGGGACTGTGATGTCACGCAGGCCTCCACGGTGGCACCACCCACGGCCATGCCCGTGATGTCACCTGCTGTGTGGCCATCCTGTGGCCCACAAGTATCACTGCCTATGATGTTAGCTCCATCATCATCAGTGATGGATCCGGCACCAGCCCAAGTCTCCACATGCTGACATCCATGGACGCTGGCACGCTGGGACACGGGCAGGGCCTCCTCCACATCTGCTCCACCAACATCAGTCCAGATGTCCAGGTGGGACCACTGTCGCCCTGACCCTCGTATGTCTGTGGAGGTGGAAGGGCCCTCCTCTATCTCCATGCTACCATCCTCAGTGGAGAAGCCCAAAACTGCTGACCCATGTAGATGCTCAGGAGCTGTAAGGGAAAAACAGTAACATTAATGTATGTGACCTACCCTGTCCCCCCCCATTGATAGACCAGGACCTACCATGCAGTGACAGGCTACCACCCATCTGGAATCCACCACCCGGAACACCCTCGATGGCACAATGCTGCATGCAGCCAGCAACCTGCTCTTCTTTTGGGGTCAGGCGCTGCACGTCCAGCTGTCCCCCACAGGTCACAGACCGTGCTGCCCTGATGGAAGCCACCTTCTCCTTAATCCTCCACCTGTCCATGCCCATCTTCTTTTTGCACTCCTGCATGGACCGCTGGTGGCTGCCATGAAGGTTGATGGCACGTGCCACCTCTTCCCAGGCAGCAGCATGGGCCTGTGATGTTCCCTGGCGTCCGCTGAGCAGCAGCTCCTGGTCGAGGTAGGCCTCAAACAGGGCATCTGTTTCTGCCTTGGTGAAGTTAGGTCTCCTCTTCTGCCCACATTTCTGTTCCTCTTCCTCCACCTCATGATTGGTCATTATTCCTCCTGTGAGAATGACAGGTGTTACCTGTGACTGTGCAGTCCCATGCATGTGACAAACACCACAGTCCACACTCCCAAACAGCATGTAACTCACCACAATAGATTGCAGTAACCGACTATGGCCAGTGCATCCCAATGTTGCATTTTTATAGGGCAACGCATGCAAATGAGGTGAGGCACATTTTTAAGTGGATGCAAATGCAATGTCTGCGCCATTGAATGGCTGATTAGCTAATTTGCCTATGTCAGCTGAATATCGTGCTGTTGCACTTTGCGCAATTGTGTTGAACATGCTCAGCCAAGGGTGCAGTTCTGTGACATGCACAGTACACACCTAACTGCCCATACCCGGGGTGATGACGCAGGCACCTGCCGTGCTGCTGACGTGCTGTGTGCGGGAGTCATTGCAGAGCATGGCCACTATTGTGCCAGTGACTCTACTGCGCTGTTTACATATATGGCGCTGTGGCACTGGAGTGCCGTAGGCACACTGGGGACCCAGCACTGTAGACCGCTACAGGAGGTGGCACAGAGGCACCCAATCGCGCAACACACATTGGGTTCCATTCACCCTGTGGCTGTCCGTGCATGAGAGACTCTTGACCCTGTACCCGACCTTTGCCCCCTAGGCATCATGCATCTGCATGGGTGCACCCCATTACACTGTTCAGTGACAGCGCAATGGGGAATGGCAGTGCAGTACTGTGCAGCATCCGCACGTGGCAGATGTCCGCTAGGGAGCACCATTTTGAATCTGAATCGGTGGAAAGATGGCACAGAGACGAGCACCTATCTGGAGCCAGGTGGAACTGGCTAACCTTGTCTCCTTAGTTGAGCCTCATGCTGGTGCTCTCTTTGGTGAGGCACCCCTGGACAAGGCCAGGAGTGCCATGTGGGAAGAGGTGGCGGTGATCCTGGAGGAGGTGACAGGGATCCGGAGAACTGTGGAGCAGTGCAGGCACCGGTATGGGGACCTACAGGAGAGGGACCCAGACAGGTTTGCCTGCCTGCGGGCACATGCCAGGAGAGGCATGGTTCCACAGGCAGGTAGGTGCCCCATCCATACACTGGTTACATCTGTACGGGTATCATGGTGGGCATGTGTCCACCACACAGGGGGTGTGGCCCATCCAGTGTGGGCAGTGGTGGTGGTGGTGGTGCTATAGGGGTGGGGGGCTGAATGATTTGGCTGTGTGGGATCACACACAACCTGGGGTGGGGGGCCTTTGCTACTGGATTGTACTAATGTTAGTCTTTCCATGTTTGCACCCTAGGACCTGAAGAACAATGCTGTGTAAGGGAGGAGCGGCAGCGGTGTGAGGTATGTCCCAATGCAGGAGAACCCTTACTGGCTCAGCGCCAGGACCAGCCTGATGATGGTGAGTGCCTTACATCCAGGATTTTCTGTGCATGCTGTGTAGTAGGGCAGGCAGTGGAGCATGGCCACCATCCACTGACACCACTGCCATGCACGCCACATAGTACAGTCAGCACTGTCCAGTGGCACTGCATGTCTGGGAGTGCATCACTGGTGGTCCATGCATGCACCGGGTACATGGCTGTGCCACTGCCTTCACACCGCAAAGCCATGTCACTGTATAGCCATGGTGATGCTGTGCAGGACTTGGGATGTGGGTGTGTGTGCAGCAGTCCATGTGGTTGTGTGTGCCTGGGTGGGCAGATCGCATGGACACGATCACTGTGGGTGGTTGCACACCTTCACAGGGGTGTGTCCTATGGCTGTATGCCATGCACAATTGGTGGGCTGCAGGGGGCTGTGCATTCACACCTATTGACTCTGCTCCCTTGTCCTAGGTGGACAGAGGATGGTCTGCATAGAGAGGGTACTGCAGGAGCTGCTCTAGGTGGTCAGGGCCTCTCTGGCCATTCTGGAGAGGGTGGATCGGCATGGCATGAGGAGAAGACATCACCAGAGCAGGGCACCCACTGAAGACTGTCCACATGGACTACTACAACCCCCCTAGACCCACTCACACACCCCTCCTTCCCTCTCCCATTTGTTCACCCCTGCCCCTTACACACCTCCACCCAGTTTGTGGCCCTCACCCCATTTTTTTACTGTAAATATGTACATAGTTTTGATTCTAATTCTAATACATTTGTTTAGTTATGCCTACTGTGGTGGTCTCTGATTTTCAGCAGGCTAATGGTGCTCAGCTGCAGTGGTGTGCATGGTGTTGGGGTGGTGCTATCATGGGGTGTGTGTGTGTGTGTGTGTGTGTGTGTGTGTGTGTCCGTAGGGGAGGCAAGTTTGGTGTGGGCATAGCTCTAAGTCACTGTCTGTGGTTTGTGTGTTGTTCCCTGTGTGCTGGATGACTGTGTGCAGTGGTACATGGTGCATGAGCTGTGTCCATGATGCACCTGTCAGACCATCCATGGCCTGTGCAGCTGCCACCCTTCCATGTCTGTGGCCTGCACAGTCCACTGGCATGTCGGTGGTAGCTGCCCATGCTGGACTGCCACTGTACCCAGCGCGATGCTGGGTTGCCTCGTGTCACTGGTGGGGTGCATGTCTGCCTCGGGTGGCACTGTTGCCTCCGCTGTTGTTGTCCCACCTTGATGCTGTCACTTGTGTCTGTTGCAGGGGATGTGCTCCACTGTCTGTCACTCGTGCTCCAGCCACATTCTGGTGGTGTACAACGTCGTGGTGCCTGCACAGGATTGCTGGCACACCTGTGCCATGGAGGGGTTCTGACCATGTGCACATGGCTGCCATGGCCACATGCCGGGGGCTTGGTTGACCCGCTACTGTGTCCCTGTGTTGGTGTGCCCTTGGGTATGGGTGGTTGTTTGTCTGTGCACTGTGTTGCATCCTGTGTGGCACATGCTTCCATGCAACACTGTGTGTGTCTGTGCTGGCTGTTGTGGCCAGTGCTGGGATGGGATGTGTCCTTGGGAGGGTGTGCAGGGTGCTGTACCACTGGCGGTGGGGTCCGGGGCATGCCCTGTCACATGTGGGGTACCTCATGTGCCGACGTATGGTCGGTCTCTCAGCTGTACCCCGGGGGGGATGTGCAGGGTGGCACTGTGTATGTTGTTGTTGCATTGCTGTCTGCTGCCACCTGCTGTAGGGTGCACATGGTGGGGCTGCCTTGGATGGCTACGTGGAGCACAGGGTTGCATTGTCAAAGTGGGGGTCGTGGCATGCATGGGGTGTCCTGCACTGTTGGGCACTACTTCTGGGAAGGGTGTATGGTGATCATGGTGCAGGGTGTGCTCTGCATTGGTGGGATGGTGTGGCATGGGGTGGTCGGCCCTCCTTGCATGCCAGTCACAGTTTGTCAGGGGGTGTACTGGGGCACCATAGCCTGGCTGTGAGTTAGTTGCTGGTATCCATGGGCTGGTGGTTATTCCAGCTCTCCCCCAGTTGTGCAGTGCATGAGGTGTGGGGGACAATGTCTGTTTTACTGTGTGCTCCTCTGCCCATCTGTAGCATGGGTGGTGGGCCTCTGCATCCCTGGTTGTGCTGTTGCATTACTGCCCTGCTCCACGGGGCATCCCTGGTTGTGCTATGGCACATCTAGACTGCTCCACTGAGCATCTCTTGTTGCACTATGGTGCATCAGAAATGCGCAACTGCACATCCCTCGTTGCGCTATGGTGCAGGTGGTGCAATATTCAGTCATGTGCAGTAGGTGCATCTTGACCTGCGCAGTTTTTGAATATTGTGCTTCTTGCACATGGGCACAGTGGACTTACGCTTGCTCCTGCTGTTGCACACTTTTTGGGTGCAGTTTGAATATCTGGGCCAATGTTTCTTTTTCCTCTGTGTGATATAGTCTATGTCTTTGAGATGCAGAAGACACATGTTGTGAAACATCTAAGTGCAGGGTATCAACTCATTGCAAAAGTTTAAGTGAGAAAGACAACACAAGTGTGTTATGCATAAAAACACAAAAAGGAGTGTATTTACAAGTGTGTAATAATTTGCAGATATATAAAAATAATCAGCTACAAAATATGTTTCAGTACTACCTAAACTGTACATTTGTTTTAGAAATTCAATGTATGTAATAGTTTGGAGAAGGCAAAAAATTGTGTAATAATGTATACATTTTGTTGTGTTACACAAATACAGATAGTCTGACTTTTTTAATACATAAACTGTAAAACGTGTTTACAGATCAACTAAATGGTATTTATTTCCTGAATTGTATATGTGTAGTCTATTTATGTCTAGTTAAGGATTGGGTTGTACATGCAAATAATGTTGTACTACAAAAGTCACAACAAAAAATAGACAACTTTTTATGTATGGAAATTGAAAGTTATGAACTGTTAGTGGAATGAATACATGCTATTCATATTTGAATCTTCCACACATTTGGTATAATTTAAATATGTAGTGCATAGTGCTTACCCGGTCAACAAAAAAAACTAAACTAAACTAAATAAGTGTACTATTTTAACACAAAACATACACAATATAGACATGTATCTTGAATAATGCTTTTGTACCTACATAATGAAGATGTAGTACATGCTGTCCAGTAGACTGACATGTTCTCATATAGCCACCTATTTGATACACAATGTTGTGTAGTAAGTCATTTCACACAAAAAATAGCCATTTATTTGACATGTTGAAACCATGTCAGCATTTGAAACATGTAATGGGAATATGCTGATTCCATACTGTGCTTTTGATATGCCATTTATCAATAACAATACCAATGATAAAAGACATGTATTTTAATAATAAAGATCACATCCATTGAAGTATAAAAAAAATAATAAAGATCACATCAAAGAATGACAGTAAATAAAACACAAAACACATATTCTGTACCTTATTGTTTTTTGCTTTTTCAAAGGATGACTGAACAGATTTATAATAGTTACAAACATACAACTCAGTAAGAAATGAGTTTAGTTATAAAATCAAAAGATAACTTATTTACATTCATAAATTGCTTCTCTATACCATACTTACAGATACAAGCAGTCCTGAGTACACCAGCATTTTATTGACACATCAATTTCATTCATGTTCTATGTCATCCATACCTTACCCTCATTTATAAACACTTGCAGTGGTCAGTATGGCATCATTTCATAGTCTCAGTCTCTCATCTGACTCTTATTGAGTCATCCCTTTCATTTTTTTTCATGTGTGGTATACTCCAAAACAGGATAAAGTGTGAAGTGTAGTTGCACAAGGGTAGCACCAATATGATGTTCTGCGATGGCCATCTCTGGCATAGCATACTTTTTACTTTCTTCATGGCCTTTTTTTCAGTTCTGTGAACTGGAGTGAGAAAATTACTTTCCCTAAGTCTTGCAGTGTGTTCCCCACGTGTTGTGATGTGTCTTTGCGACATCTGTGGTGGTATAAGTAAATACTGTGCCTTTGTGACCAGTTCCCGTGCCACTTTTACTCTGAAATGGCACTTGGTCGTTGACTTGCTTGCATATTTCTTATGCATTATAAATACATTTATGAGCATTGAATTCAGCATAGAAAAGAATGCTTTGCAGGACATTCTATCAAGGTACTGTAGTAATAATTTGTCTGGTCACTTCTGTCTACCCTTCATATGTATTTACTACTGTATAAGTCTGCACACGTTATTCTTATGACAGGTTCACCTGCAGTGCTACTTGTTTTACCAATAGGTGCCATCCTTGTCTATGCATGGTGGTTGGCATGTATATGTCCCTCTTGTCACATTTCCATGTCATATAGGCAGCTTTTCTTTGGCATCTCACACAACAGCAAAACTGGCAGTACACCAACCTCAACAACTCCCTGTACAGAGAGTTAACTATATCCACCAAGCAGACATTAAAATTAATGCTTAATTTGCGGAGCTACACCCACCATACCCCCCATTTGTGGTAGGCAAGGTCCCCAAACTCCCCTAAGTATAATAATTGACTCCAGGGGGGTGAACACTGGGGGGAAAGGGGAATACACGGGAGGAGACAACAGTATTTGGGGCACCATCAGTCTGGGGAACATCAGGACATGAAAAAATTTGCAACAGGCAAAACACTTAAAAAACAACACTTGCATACAGGCAGTCCTGAATCTGGGACCATCGTCAGTGAAGTCGGTGATCCAATCTGCCATGCCAGGTGGACAGCTTGGCAGCTGCAGGCTTCACTGCTCTATTTGACCAGCATCACTGTATACCTCCCCAGCTCCCCTGTGGTTCACCCTTGCTATTCTACCACTCCATAGTTCCAGTTCCTTTGCATCACTATCCCAGCACACTGGCTATTCCATTAGTGGACCAAATTGAGCATCTCATTTTTGAGTCACTCAGTTTGGTTTTCCAATTTGATGTAATACCTCTTGACACATCACTTGATGCATAGAAGTGATTGCCAACTCTGAATGACATTTCTCCTTTTGTTATTTTTTGATCTACAAGTTGTCATAGCATCTCTTTTCTGTTTGATATAACTGTGCCACAGGAGTTTATTTTGGCTGTACAGTATACATAGGGAGCCATAGCCAGAACTGGGGCTGTACAGTATTTATCAGTAAATACAATGTGCCCCTTCTCAGTAAAGTTCACATTTAGCAATGACATCACTACTTTATGAATAAGACCATGCTCTGGAACCTCATCTATTTTTCCAGCATATATTTTGCAGTTAGTGATATATCTATTTTCAGATTTACACACTACGTTTGTTTTTATACCAGATTTTATAGGTTTATCAGGGTTAAGAACACCATACAAGATGTTATCTTTCCATAACATGGTCCCTTCATCTAAAGATAAATTTTGTAAGGCAACATGTACTTCTCTACATCTAATCAGATATGAATCATGCATGAGGCTTCACCAGTAACTCCATCAAAGTCAGTAATAAGAAAAATATGCTAATTTCCTTCCTGGCTGTGTTCTTCTATTCTTTGATCCAGTAAATGGTGGTAAGGTAGCTAGTGAGTTTTCTGGAAGAACTGAGCACCATGTAAATTAGTCTGCTCAGCTGCCAATATCAGGGCTTCATCTGTGAGACAAAATAATTTAGAAAACTGAAGGGGGGCTATCAGGAATATCAGCTTAGATGCCCATATTTGTAATAAATGTATGTACATCTGGAGTGAAGTTCTCAGTACTCCAGGTAATCTCATAATGTCCATTCAGATTATCATGAACATGCATTCTGCCTCTACCGCTGCCACACTGATGATGCCTACCTCTACTGCTTTGAGCAGTGCCTCTATCACTGGATACAGGACTTTGGTTGTGGTACCTATGCACACCTACACTGCCTACCCCAGTCTCCCTGTCCTATCTGCCTTACTGTCCTGTTCCTTGTACATCTTCTATGTGCTTCACTTATGATAAATGTAGAATACCAGGCTTTATATGTACAAAATTATATAAAAGGTAAAACTACCCCCTCACAATGCTAATCCAAACTTAAATAACAATCATCCCTTCCCAAGAAGCTCCTGCCTATTTAGCCACCTGTGATATCCCAGGTGGTAGAGCTGAGTGAAGCTTCCTTACCCACTCTTTCCGGAGGAAGACAGTGTCTGCTAGGATGCATGATCCTCCTTCAGCTAGACATCTCCTGATGACCCAAGCTTTCTTCTGAACCTGGGTCACTGGTGTTGAAAGCAACAGCAGTACCTCTGTGCTAAAGGAACAACTCTATTTACAACTATTACAAGTGAGTTATGGGGAAAAATAAGTCAAGTCCAAATGTGACAAGTGACAACCCCATATCTGCAGCACCCCAGTGCTTCTTCACTCCACCATTCCACCTCAGAAGAAGAATACTCACTGCTTTCATCCTACTCTAACTCAGAATCATGAATTATCTCAGCAATATTGTTGTGCGAAATTGGAACAGTTCACCTGGCAAAATATTTCATGTAATTCATGCATTTTGTGAAATATTTCACCAGGAGAAATGCAAAACCTTGCCCATGGAGAAAGTGAAATGTCACCCTTGAGCCAGCAAAATTCACTGCTCCAAGGTGAAAGTTCACCACTCAAGGGTGAAATTATCTGTAATGACTCCCTGGTGTCTAGTGGTCTCCCCACCTGCTGCTAACTGGCCAAAATTTCCATTAAATTAATTCTCCCTGGTGTCTAGTTGTCCCCCCAGCCATTCACCAGCCCAAAGTGAATAAAACAAGCTGCCCCAGTTAACTCATTATTTTTCTGATCCCCAGACAAAAAAAAAATAAAATTTCAGTCCCAACTCCCTGGTGTGTCTAGTGGACCCCTCACATCCCCACCCTGTCATCAGATTGTGCCCACCCTGCTTCCCCCAGTACCCTGATCAGGCCACTGGCACAGCCCTCCACACACCTCAACATCTGGTAGCCCAACTGAGTGCATTAATTAGTGAGTGCATGCTTGTACAAGTGCGTGTTCATTCATTGAAGTGCTCAGTCAGGCTACTGGCCATGAAGAGTGAAGTGGAGAGGCTGTGCCAATCTCTAAGTTTGGGGAGCAGGGTGGAGTACAATCTGATGACAGAGTGGGGGGACTACTAGACAATTGTGGAAAAATAATTTAATGAAGATTTAGGGCCAGTAACTGCCTAGGGGGACCACTCAGACACCAGGGAGTCAGAGTTAGATTTTATTTAGGATTGAGGTCCAGGGAGATCAGGAAAATATTAGTTTATCTGGGAGACTCACTTTATTCACTTTGGGCCAGTGATCGGCTGGGGGGACACTAGACACCGGGAGAATTAATTTAATGGAAATTTCAGCTGGTGACCAACTGGGGGGCACTAGACACCACGGGGCAGAGATAATTTGTGAGGTAAAATTATTAGTGACAAAAGTTTTGCAAAGTGAAATTGCTGATTTCACCACAATTTAGCCAGTGAAATTTTATTTTGCACATCTCTACTCATCAACAACTTCAGCATTATGGAGACTTCAAGAATATAGTGAGGGCATGATGAAGGAATGGGTGAATAGAAAATAAGAGATATAAAAAATGCATTATTCGGTGCACACACACACACACACACACACACACACACACTCACTCATGCTGTATGCACACATGGGGCAGATTTTTCAAAAAGTCTCTTGACTAACACAAGTTGCATCAAACAACCTCCTTATATTAAATCCAGGTGCACCAAATACTGTGTACTGTATTTTGCAAGAAAAGCATTCTTAATAACAAACTCTTCCCAAATGATATGAGGTCTGCTGCATCAAAATATGTTGCATGCAGAGAGACTAACGTAAGCTGAGTCAAAAATGCATGGGGCAAGAGTGACTCAGGTTGAGTCAAAAAGATGATGCAGGAGGTGAGAATGATTTAGGCTGAGTCAAAAAGATGAGTGATGCATGGAGCTAGAATGACACAAGCTATGTCAAAAAGATGATGCATGAGGAGAGTATTTGACTCAAGCTTTGTCAAAAAGGTGATGTATAGAGTGAGAATGACTCAAGCTAACTCAAAAACTGCAGTGGATGAAATTATCAAGACAATGGCATGTTTAGCTCCCAAAACACACTAAAGTAGTCCACAGGGGAATATTTGTTAGACAGTATAACCCACCCGCTACATAAACTACTCTCTCTGTTGCATGCTCCAGTGTCAATTAGACAAACTCTGGCTGGTCTAACATGGGCAAACATCTTTGGTAGAGATGGGCTAAGTTGGCTAAATTCACTCTGCAAATTAATCCATGAATTTAGCATGATTTGCAGAGTATGGAGCGATCCATGAAATGCAAAGTTTTATCCATGAAGTGCAGAACTTCATCCACAAATGGCCATGTCACAGGCAAAATTCTGCACAGCCTCTTTGAAAGCAAAATTCTGCACTTTGCATTGATAAACTTCACAAGTTGTTAATGGCAGGGAAAACTTTGAAAATCTACATGAATGCAAAGTTCAGCCATTTGAAGGCTACTTCGCTGGTAAATTAAAACTTTGACATGTTTCTTTGCCCATAACTTTATTTTAATTTTTATAAAAACAGCATAACTACACCATTGAGTAATGGATATAAAAAAGATGGAGGTTACACAGGTTGGTGCAAACAGAATATACAAAAACTACTGTAGTCTGACAATTAATCAAAAAAAATTAAGCAATAAAAAGAGAAAAGGAGCCAAATAATAAAAAAGAGATATATAAACAAACCCACCCCCACCCACAGCTATCCGTAACATTGATAAAAACCTAGGATAGATGAAGTTATAATGAAAACCTTGGTTCAGTTGGAGTATGAACAGGTAAGAAGAGGGATGGAATAACACCAATGGAGGAGGGAGAATCATATTGGTGAGAAGAAACATTAATTAATTGGGACTTATGAGACCAAGGGTGTCACAGTGCCACTTACCGTGAAAAGGGGAACTTGTCCCGCAGACATTGGTTAAAATCCTTCCAATATTTATCAAATTTGTGTTGAATGTCAGAGGCCACGTATACAGTCCTTTCAGCAAGTAGTGCGTTCATGAATACCTCCCACCATTCCTTAAAAGAAGGAATCCATATCTCCCGCCAGTGATGTAATATCACCAGTTTAGTAACCATTACCACCAGTGCCATCCGGGCTCTAGAGGCAGTGCCTGGGATAAGGTCGTACCTCCCAAACACACAAATCTCTGGCAAAAAAACTTAGAAATCTTGAAAAGGCCTCAATCCCATAACTAGTTCCATGGCTCCCTACTTTTAGGGCATAACCACACTTGAAAAGTAGTAGATAAGAGCACTACAGTTCTCACAAGCTGAAGAACAGTTGTTATTCAGCAGGACAACCTAGCGAGGGACCAATAAATGTTATGCAGTAATTTAAACTGGATTTCTCTTAATCTTTCCTGTTTAATAAAAGCATAAGTATCTGTTCAGATTTTCTCCCATACTAACTCCGACCAATTCAAAGACAAACCTAACAGCCAATGGAAGGAATGGGAGAGGAATAAAGTCAGTCTTTTAATGATACCCTGGTAAAGTTTAGAAACCAATTTACCCGATGAACAGGCATCGGATAAATATATCCAGAGGTCCCCCACCAGGTTAGATCCCTTGCCATGCTTCAGAAAGGACTGAATGCAGCTTCTGATTTGAACCAAATTTAACATAGCTTGGGGTCTAACCCCAAATTTTACTACTAGTGATGAAAGTGGGAGCAAAGCATTGCCCACATAAAAGTCGGTAATCCGAATTTTAGATGGGAATATTGAAGCAAATTGGTGTATAGGCTGGTTGCCAATTAAGAGGTTGGGGTTCTTTAGAAGAGGTTGTGACACGTCGAACTGGGGGTTAATCTTTAAACAGGTGTATAGTTGATGAATAGCCCTAATATCCCACCCTATAGGGGTATTCTGATTTTATTCGGTATTTTAATCCAAGGGTATAAAGGAGGACTCTAAATCTAACTTTAACCCTTTAACTATAGCCCTGTCTAACTCAAGACCTATGGCAGGAGTAATAATTTTTCCGGACCATAGAACCGCTCTAGCTGCATGAATAGCTAAATAATATTTAAAAAAGTCCGGTAATTGTAGGCCACCCAACTTACGTGACCGACAAAGTTTAGGATAAGCTCTACGTGGAGGTTTATATTTCCATATAAAGTCTGAGCAGTACCTGCATAGATTCTTAAAAAAAGACTTGGGAAGATAAATGTTCAAGTTAAGGAGAGGATAAAGAATCCTCAGCAGAACCACCATTTTTACAACATTGGTTCTAGCAGAAAAAGACAGTGGCAGTTTCGACCATCTATCCAAATCTTCTCTAACAGATTTAATGACAGGTATTAAATTCAGTTTGGCCAGTTCATCTAAGTTCTTGGAAATCTGAATGCCAAGATATTTAAATGAATTAGATTGCCACTGTAGGCCTAAAGACACACACCAACTTTTCACAAGGGTGGCCGAGAGGGGAAAAAAGGTTGTTTTTGCGAGGTTCAATTTAAAACCGGAAAAACTACTAAAATTTTCAATTAAAGTGAGGGCTCTAGGTAGGGATAAAGTTGTATCTCTAATATGTAATAAGCGTCATCTACGAATGCTGACAATTTGTGTTCCTGGTCTCCAATTTTAATGCCAAAATCCGTTTATCTGTCTTAATTGCCCTAATAAGGGTCTCTAAGTACAAATTAAACAGTAAGGTGACAACGGACAGCCTGCAGGGTTCCCTCAGCAACGGAAAAATATCAGATATTAGGTTATTGCATTGTATTCTAGCAGTTGGACATGAATAAGAATCCTAATTAGTTGTATGAATTGTTGGGAAAGCCAAATCTAACAAAACCTCGAACATATACTCCCATTCCACCGGTCAAATGCTTTTTCCGCATCTAAAGGAATTAAAGATGCGTCCTCATTAAAAATTCCTGGGGTTGACATTAAATAAAACAACTTTCTAAAATGATCTGCGGAAGTGCGTCCCTCCACGAAGCCTACTTGTTCCATACTAATCAAATCTTGCCAGACACTCTTAAGTCTGGTAGCCAATATTTTAGCAAAAATTTTTACATCTAAATTCAACAAGGATATTGGTCTATAATTACTAACAGATTCGGTGGACTTCCCTGGCTTAGGTAACAGAAATATTCTGGCTTCGAAGAGGGACGCATCCCTCACTCCATGATCAAACCAAAAAGTAAATAACTCACACAACAACGGGGCCACTTCTGCTTTAAATAATTTATAAAAAAGAGGTGAGAACCCATCAGGGCCTGCTGCCTTATCAGCTTTAAGTGAATCAATGGCAGATATAATCTCCTCATTTGATATAGAGGATATTAGTTTCGCTTTAGAGTCTTGTGGCAGGTTGGGGAGTGGTATTCCGTCCAGGAACCTCCGCATATGTGATAACATAAGTGCAGTAGGGGGCTGGGTCGAGTATAAGTCTCTATAGAAAGAGACAAATGATTGTAGAATTCCCTTAGGGTCAGTAATCATGTTGTCAGAGTCTGAAGATTTTAAGGCCGGAACCCATCTGGAATCAGCCTTACGTTTTAGCTGCCATGCCAGTAATTTCCCGGCTTTACTGCCCTGACCCAGGTATAACGCCTTAGATTCAGTTGACATACTAACAACCTTATCGTTCAGAGCCCCTCATAGCATGTTCTCACTGCGGCCAGCTCTTGTTCTTGGTCACTAGTCCTCGAGGGCTCCGGTATAGCCTCTAATTGTTTGATCCTTATAAGATAGTTGGACAACTTCAAATTATATTTGGCTTTCCTCACCGATGCTGTTCTAATCAACTCACCCCTCCATACTGATTTAAGAGCAGCCCAGGCCTGGTCAGTGTTTGGGATCGTACCCCAATTAAATTTAATTGACTCTATCAAAAGGTGCGAACGTTTTAAGCGTCTGAGCATCTTTAAATATATTATTGTTTAAGGCCCATGTGTAAGATCTCTTCGGGATAGAGGACGAAGCCCAAACAATTTTAATTGGAGAGTGATCAGATATCACCCTTGGGAGATGCTCAGCATTCTTTATCTTGGGGACAACCTGACAATTTACTAAAAAGTAATCCAGCCTAGAAAAAGACTTGTGTATCGGTGAAAAAAAGGTGTAATCACAGACTGTTGGATTGAGTAGCCTCCACGGGTCTGTCAGGCCTAAAAAAGACTTACATTCAGCCAATGCCTTTTGCGCCAAAGCAGGAAATGATTTCCTACAGGTCGATCTGTCTAGTTTATCTGACTGAACAAGGTTCCAGTCACCCCCCAAAATAAGTGGCAACTCCTTAAAGGGAGACAAAAGCACAGCCAGATGGGAAAAGAAGGAGGGGGTCTCAATATTGGGACCATAAATTGATCCCAAAACTAGGGGCTTTCCTCCAAGCTTGCCTGAAACGATAATATATCTGCCATTCGGATCAGCAATTGTGTCCGAATGTACAAAGGGGACCCCCCGGGCTATCAAAATAGCTACACCCCGGCTTGAGGAAGTATACCCCACCCGAACACTTGGCCTACCCATTTTTCCTAAAATATGAAAGATGGCCTGAAAGGACATGGGTTTTCCTACAAAAGACAATTGCTGGTTGATAACAGTCTAAATGGTTTAGGACTACATATTTTTTACAATTATCCTTCCCCCCTTTGATGTTCCATGACAGAAGATTCAGGTTAAATGCCATTGATCGTTGCTTGCCCATGAGGCAATGTACGGATAGCTGCCCCTCCCCCCCAAAAAGCCGAAGAAAAGAAAACCAAACCTGTCCAACACCAACCCCTCACATCCCAATAAAAAGTCAACCCCAACTAAACCCATAAACAACCACCCCCCAGGCCCGAAGCCAACTCCTCCTGCACTGATCCAAAGTGCGCTATAGAGGTCGGGCTCCCCCACACCACTCTTAAGCTTAAATCAGCAACAATACAAAACTTGCAAGCCTGCAAAAAAGAATTGGTTAACATCCCTTACCCCAAAACAGTTATTGAGTTGTCAAGATTAAACTAATATGTTAGGGTTATCATTACAATAGGAGAACTATTTATAAAATCTTATAGAAAATTATAAACTGAACACTCAAAAGCATAATCCCCCTCCAATGCTTCCTGAATAAAAGGGGGAACAGAAAAAACCAAAAGGGTTAAACTGGCCCTATTATATAGAAATCCCCTGCCTGTTAAGGCCTCCCCACCCTCTCCTGATGCCACCATATCAGACGATGGCAATTAATAGTCCAACAAGGAACAGCGGCAGCTTATTAAACATTGCCACAGCCGAAGTGACTAGTAATACAGTGGAGAGGTGGAGGGGAAGGGGGATAGTCTTTATTCGGCAGAGCCAAACAACACGCTGGACCTTCCTAAAATGAGGTTACCCAGCCCTGCCAAATGCATAGGATACGCAACTTGGGCCATTTAGACCTTCTATCACATGGTCAAGGCAATAAAACTGTGAATAAGCCTGATTAAAGCAACCCCACAATGATTGTAACTTCAGTACTCTGACGGTGTAACACCAATTTAACCTCCTCCTGGGCAAAACCCGAAGTAAATCTATTTATGAGAAACTGATATAACAGGTATATATCTAACAGTTCAGCTCGAACTAAAATATCCATCCTGGTATGGTAATTTCTGTCCTTTCTTTCCCTTCCTCTTTTCACTTTTCCTTTTTTTAGTACAGCCCATGGAGCCTCTATATAACACGGAAGTTAAACAAAATATAGTTCACTGTTCCATATATTGACGTGACAGACTGGTCATACTGTCTCTTGTAGCAACTAGACCCACTAGATCAGCATTAAGCGTCCCATGGCTCAACCTTTGGCAAACAAATCTGGCATCAGTATTCCGAGTGAATTCAGAGCTTCCTCCACTGATTCATATCGCTTCACCCCCTCCTTAGTAGTGACCTCAAGCTTTGCTGGATATAACATACGGTGGCGAATCCCTGCCACCAACAGCTTCGAAGTGACGGGACGAAAGGAAGCCCTGGTCTGCCTCATCTTCCAGGTCAGGTCGGGGACTAGGCGAAGCTTGCTACCTTCCCATTGAAAAGAAGACAGTTTCCTAGTCTCTTTTAAAATGTGTTCCCTGTCCAGGAAATTAAGCAATTTGAAGATAATGGGTCGTGGTGGTTCTGTCGTTGGTGGTCTAGCTCTTAGGGCTCGGTGCCCCCGCTCAATAATGTATTCTGGCCCATTTGGTGAGGGTCCTGCAGATTTCCTCAGCAGTTTTTGTAAAAAAAACAGCATGTTGGTGCCTTCTTCCCCCTCTGGTAGACCAAGTAAAACAAGGTTATTGCGCCGACTGCGCCCTTCAAGGTCGTCCACTCTTTCTTCTAATTTGGCCACGCTTTCTTGCTTTCAGTAATCATGGGTTTAACTTTGTCTGAACGCCCACAGACGATATGTGAGCCTCTGAATCTGTCACCCTGTGTGCAGCTGTGTAAGGGCTGGTTTAATATCAGCCATTTCATCTACCAGTTTAAATAGGGCCTCCTTGATAATGGCTAGATCACTACTAATGTTGCGGCAGAAGTACCTCTTCCTCGGTACTAGTGAGGCGCCATGCGGCGAGGCCGCTTCGCTTCTGACTCCTGATCGCCGCCCTGCATTTCTCCCCCGATCGGAGCACCGGAAAGATGTTTAACCCAATAGACCACTGATTTAGTTGCTCGGGAAGGTAAATATAAGAAAGTTTGGTGGTCGAAAACAGCAGGATTGCCGGTTTGGTGCTGGAGCTCCAGTAAACAGCAGCTACCCCTTCATAGACGTCATGTGGTCTCCCCCTGGCTAGTCTGTTGACTTTGACATGTTTCTAATCTTCGGTGCAGTGTCAACAGCTTCCACAATTGAAAATGCAAAAAAGGGGATGGTGTGCCTTTTTTTTGATGCAGGCCCCATTTGGATATGGTGGGCCTAACACAAGTCACTTTGGCACAGACAGTTCTGCTTAGATTAAAGCAGCATTAGAAAATCAGAATTGGCACATGATTTGATGCAGCCTGCTCTTTGTGTCATTCTTTTCTGGTACAAGCACCTCACATAATTCTCTGACCTTTGAAAATTGTGCCTACACAGTCCATTAAACTCCTTCCTCCACAACCTTATTTGTTCACTAATTAATTCATTCATTCATCCATTCATTTATTGTTAACTGAGAAAAGAGGGCTGGACAATACTACTTATTTTCAGCCTCATCTGGGGGGGAGGGGGTTGATTGAGATGCAAACCACCTAAAACTGAACCAGATAAAGCTGTTGGTTGTATTTTATTGAATGGGGAAATTTGGCCAGCACACCAGGGAAATTCCCATACTCTTACACTAAGGGGAACTATTGACTGTATGCCAATGGTGGCCAACCCTAGAGGTGAAGATGGTGGTTATGCTAATGCTATGCAGAACCCTTGTGACACTGCTATGGAGGATTGTGAACCAGCCGCTGCTCATGATATAGAAAATATGGACATTGACAAAGAGGTTGTTGCTGAAAATATTAATGGGTCTGACATTTCTGAGAATCAAGCTATTCTGAGTGAAAAGCAAGCTATACCCATTCAAACTACAAAGGATACCTTGTGTGAGCATTTACTAATAGCTAGCACTTCTAAGAGGAACGTGTTACTGTTGCAGTTCTTAGCTAAAGAGGATGCCACTGCTGAAGCAGCAGCAACTGTGGAAACTCACAAGCCTGTTTACCTGTCAAGCATGCCTGCTGCTAGTGTTTTAGAAACAGCTGAGCTCAACCTGAGCAAATCACCAATTATTTCAGCGCCTGGGATGAGTGCTGAAACAGCCATTGCAAAAAAAAAAAAAACAGTTTGGTGAGAAAGAAAAACTGTAAGCCTGTCTTTTGTGGGGTCTGCAAAAGGGCAGAATATTTCCTCTCAGGAAGTGTTCACCGAGTGGTCAGTGAACAAAGTGTTACAAGCAGCTGTTATAGCCAGCATGGTGGAAAAAGTCTTCTGAGGGGAAAGTGGTTGGTGGGAGATGCTCCAAAACCTGTGGATATGATCAGGGCTTTTAAACTCTCAGCACATATGGCAAAATCATCTTCCAAGAGAACAAAGTCTAAAATGCTCTTGGAAAATAAAAAATGTAGTTCGTAAAATGCCACAAACCTTTATGTCCCAATTGTAAACTCTCCGGTTACTGAAGCTACAATGATCTTGTCTCCCTTGCAAACAGCCAAGAATGAGGTTGCTAGTCAATCAACTGTTTCAGCACATCCACACACAGCACTGTTTCCCTGACTGAATGAAACACAAAAACTGATTAGAAAAGGACAAACGGGGGGTGAATCTAAAACTGTGCAGTCTGAGCAATTACAGTCATTGTTAAATGCTGTATATACTGACTGTGTTACAGAACAAAAAAGCCCCAAATAGCAATTCAGCAAAATTACCCCCAGCCATCCCCTATTAATGTGGAGAATCAAGAAGTTTTAGATGAGAAAATGCTAGGGGTGGAGGGACAAGAGGTTGGACATCTGTCACATAAAACTGGAAATGTAAATGAAAATGAAAATGATAATCACAAAGACACAAACCATAACCCCCACCCCCACCCCCACGAACCAGTCCCTGTTCCCAGTACTGCAGGGGAGAGTCAGTCTGACACAGTGCAGAATAAGGAGGAGTCACAGTCTCTGAAGAAGAACCACAACTGGAACCTCAACCCACTATGGCAGATAGAAACATAGAAACATAGAAGTTGATGGCAGATAAGGACCGCAGGGACCATCCAGTCTGCCCATTTGTTTTTCTACCTTATAAATTTGCCATTGGCCTTTGCTCTGTCAGTGGCCTATCTATTCATAGTCATTTGTATTGCTCCCTTATGCCTATCCCATGCCTGTTTGAAGCCCTGCACTGTATTCATAGCCACCACTTCTTGTGGTAAGCCATTCCATGCATCCACCACCTTTCTGTGAAAATAATTTCCTCACATTCCCCTTAATCGCCCCCTCTAATCTCATGCTGTGTCCTCTTGTCCTGCTATTTTCTTATATTTAAACATGTTAGACTCTTTCACCTTGTTAATGCCCTTAAGGTGCTTGAATACCTCGATCATATCACCTCTCTCCCTCCTTTGCTCAAGGGTATACATATTGAGCTCTGTTAATCTGTCCTCATATGTTTCTGATGCAGGCCCTGCACCATTTTGGTTGCCCTTCTATGGACTGCCTCAATTTGGTTAATGTCCTTGTGAAGGTGTGGCCTCCAATACTGCACACAGTACTCCAGATGGGGCCTAACCAGTGTCTTGTAAAGAGGGATTATTACCTCCCTCTTATGACTTGTGATACCCCTACTAATACACCCTAACACCCCCCTAGCCTTACCTACTGCTTTAGAGGTCTGCTTGGATGATTTCAGGTCATCGGTGATGATGATGCCCAAGTCTCTTTCTTCCTTTGTGACTGCTAGCAACCTCCTCAGCCTATAGGTGGCTTCAGGGTTTCTCTTCACTATGTGCATGATTTTGCACTTCTTTGCATTAAATCCCAGTTGCCACTCTTCTGGCCATTTTGTCAGTTTATCCAGATCTCTTCTCATTCTGCCCACCCCATCTGGATCATCTACTCTGTTGCAGATCTTGGTGTCATCTGCAAACAGACATGCCTTACCCTCTAGTCCATCTGCAAGGTCACTAATGAAGATGTTGAAGAGGACTGGCCCCAGGACTGATCCCTGAGGTACCCCACTTGTGACTTGCATCTCTTCTGACTGTATACCGTTTACCACCACTCTCTGTTTTCTGCTCGTCACAACCAGTTTGCCACCCAGTTGACCAACTTGACCCACCCACCCCGAGCCTACCCAGCTTATTTATTTATCTATCTTCTATTTGGAACAGTGTCAAAAGCTTTGCTGAAGTCAAGGTAGGCGACATCAACTGCTCCCTCTTGGTCCACCACTCTGGTTACCCAGTCAAAGAAATCTATGAGATTAGTGTGACAGGACCTTCCTTTTGTAAACCCATGCTGTCTTGGATCCTGTGCCCCTATGGATTCCAGGTGTTGCACTATCCTTTCCTTAAGGAGTGCCTCCATAATCTTGCCCACTACTGAGGTAAGACTGACTGGTCTGTAGTTTCCCGCCTCCTCCCTGCTACCACTCTTGTGGAGCGGGATCACATGAGCCCTTCTCCAGTCTTCTGGGACCTCTCCTGTGCTCAGAGACTCACAAAACAGTTCTGCTAATGGCTCTGCTAGTTCCACCTTTAGCTCCTTAAGTACCCTGGGATGTATGCCATCAGGTCCCATTGCCTTATCCACCCTGAGCTTAGCAAGCTCTTGTAGGACCCTTTCTTTTGTGAAGGGAGTAGTGCTCACCTCCTCCCTCCCCCGTGTCCATGATGCTGAGCTGTGGGCCCTGCCCTACCTTCTCTTCAGTAAATACTGAGCAAAAGTATCTATTTAGGATAGATGCCTTTACAGGGTCCTCCTCCTCACATGCTCCCTTTTCTCCATTAAGCTTAGCAATACCCCCCTGGACTTTCTCCTTTCACTAATGTATCTATAGAAAGTCTTGTCACCTTCTTTTACTGTTCGTGCTAGTGTTTCCTCAGTTTGGGACTTTGCCTGCCCTTACTACCTTCCCTGCTTCCTTAGGGCAGTTTGGTATGCCTCCTATCTTCATCCCGCTGTGTTCCCTTATATTTCCTGAAGGCCAGCCTTTTGGCTCTGACCTTTTCTGCTACTGTATTTGAGAACCAAAGTGGTTTCCTTCTTCATTTGCACTTTTCTGTCTAACACAATGGGATGTTGCTTCAAGTATTGCATCCTTAATGTTTGCCCACTTTGCCTGTACCCCTCACCTGTGTTTCTTTTGCCAGGGCTAGCTTAACTCTGTTGGCCATCTTATCAAAGTCAGCTCCTCTGAAGTCCCATATTTTTGCCTTGGAATGGGATGATTTAGATGTAGTAGCCAAATTGAACCATACCATGTGATGGTCACTGGCCTCCAGGTGACCTTCTACCTGGAGATCTGTGATCCCTTCCTTGTTAGTCAGTACTAGATCTAGGATAGCCCTGTCTCTTGTGGGTTGCTGTACCAGTTGTTTGAGGCCCTCCCCCTGCAGGGAATCCACTATGTGTCTAGTTCTGGCAGATGTTCCTGCTGGTATTGACCAATCTGTATCCGGCATGTTGAAGTCTCCCATTATCAGAACCTCCCTTTAGCTGTCATGTTTGTATGTCTTCTAACAGTAATGTGTCTATGTCCTCCCCTAGTCTGGGGCCTGTAGACAACCCCAGTTCTTATGGCTGTCCCATTTCTGTTTCCAGGGTGACCCACAGTTCTTCTGGCTCCTTATGTGTATTCTGAATTTCTGTAGCTTTGATATTTTCATTGACATACAGGGCCACTCCTCCCCCTTGCACCTCGGTCTCTTCTGAACAATACATAGCTGGGTACTGAAGTCTCCCAAGTGTGGTTACTGGTAAACCACGTCTCACTAATTGCTACTATGTCCAGTTTAGCCTCTGACATTATTGCCTGCAGGTCTGGGATCTTATTTCCCAGGCTGTGAGCATTTGTGTACATGATTTTCCATTGGCCAGATTTTGGTGTGTTAGTTGTTGGGTGAGGTTTGGCATTACCCCTGTGTGATGTATGGGGAGACAAACCTTTTTCTTACCTGGTGATGCAAATGAACTGCAAACATGCTGAATCCCTGTTTGACCACTAGCTGAGGGGGAGGGGTGTTCTTCCCATTCGACGTATGGGGTGCTGCACCCCTCTCCCCATTTGCTAGTTTAAATATTCTGCAAAGACGTCAAACTTCTGCCCCAATGCACTGACTCTCCTTAGTCAGATGCAGTCCATCAAATTTAAAGAACTTTCGCTCCCAGAACTGTTGCTAGTTCCCTACAAATCTGTGTCCTTTTTCCTGGCACCAGCCCTTGAGCCACATGTTTAGCTCCCCTATCTCCCCTTCTCTTACCTTCCATCCATCTGCTCCCCTCTCCCAGACTGGCAGGATCTCAGAGAAGGAGATGCTGGATGAAATAGATGATAGCTTGTCACCCAGCCTGGTCAGGTGTTCCTTGGTCTCCACAACTGACCGGCTGGAGAGATCATTAGTCCCTATGTGTACTAGGACATCAATGTTTTCTCCTGCTTTGTGAACAATTTTAGCAATGCGGTCAGTGTCTCTCCATGCTGATGTACCTGGGAGACATCTGACCATTACCCCTGGCTGGAGATGGGTATCAACTCCCCGAATCATGGAGTCTCCTATGATCAGAAGTTTTTTGGATTTCCTTATTGCTTTCTTTGTTTTGGTTCCTGATTTGGGTGAGTTTTGTTGTGCTAGCACCTGTGCTGCAGTGTGCTGCTCTGCAGTGTCTTCTGCTTCTTTGTTTGATTTCAGAGCTGGAGGCAGATACCTGTTTGTAGTGTTTGTAGTGTTTGTAGATCTGTTCATAAATAGGCTTGAACCTTCTGAAAGTCAAAATGCAGTCAGACTGATATAAGGGGAGTTTAGAAACTGTTCCTGATAAAATATTTGTGGCTCATTAGTTATTTAAAGTCTTTACAGTTTACTGCACAATAAATATATGCATTAATACATGTTTCTGGTGAACCGGTATTTGATACCAGTTTCAAAACACTACAACTTCTGCATAGATTTTTGGGGAAATATTCTACTGTAAAAAACTCTGCTCTCTGGCTTCCCTTTTCAGTCATTCCTCTAACTAACCCTACATTGAAGAATATTACAGTACTTTTCAGAAATGAGGAGATGACTGTCTCTGATGTACTGTACTCATTGCAGCAGAGAAGTCATGCCTTGGAATGTCCAGAACCAATATATGACTCAGAACATATTTGGACTGAGGAATGGAAATTGAAAGTTCATCTGAATGAAAATGATAAAGGAATACTACATTTACCTAACAGTTTTTTTTTTTATTGGGAAAGACAGAGGCATATTTTGTTTTTATCAAGGACACCCATAAGCCTGATATAAGCATGGATATCAAACACATTTGAGCAACACACGTGATCAGTTACAGTGCAGTTTATGTTCTGTCTTTTGAAATCTTAGCATGGACTGAGAATATGTTTTTGGCTGTAATCTATGTGGGAAACAAAGACATGCATGTAGGTCATGACCTGAAGCTGCTCATACTGACAGGGAGCAATTACATCAAGGTGATATCCTAGGGGATGCATGGAAATCCATCTTCTCTCCAACAAAACAATCTTCTGGCCCTACAACCTCTGAGTCTACTAATCAACCAAAGTCACCATACTAGTCTGTCCAAATGGTGTCCAAACAAGCAACACTAGAAGATTTACTGGGAAATATTGCTCAAACATTTGATTTAAATACAACTCCTAGGAATATTGACAGTGTATTTCCTGAGCCAGTTGACAAGCCACTGAATTAATCTGTACCTCAGTCTGATTGAAGAGATGCAACTGCTATCAACAACCGTATTATTACATGGTTCCAACTTCACACTCACTAAAAAAGATATGATTGTGGTGCATAGGAAAACAAAACCAGATCTCCTCAACAAAAGACAAAACTTCAAATAAGTGATTTAACAGAACTTAGAAATAGGTTTGAACCATACCTTACAGACATAATGATGTGAAATGTTTTCAAGCTGCATACATAAAACTACCAATGTGATATGAGTGCTGCAAGCATGATTTAAATGTTAAACTGAAACTGATTGTAAGCATGTTGCATGCTTTCAGCAAGCAAGTGTGGAAAGCATACTTTTTATGTTAAATTGGAACAGACTGCCTGCATGTGGCATCTGTACAAAAAGCAACTGGTCACTGATAACTGCACATATAAAAGTTAAGTGAGTTCCTCAGGATCATTCCATAGTCAAGTAAGGGCTGATGAGATTCAAACCCAGGTCTTCAGGACTCCAAGTCTCCAATTCAGTGCCTTTAACCACTAAGCTATACTGCCTGCACACATATGGCTCACTTGTTCTTCAATACAAATCTTCAAACCTCTGCAAGCATGCAGCATGCTTGAAGCCACTGTTATACTTTCTAGTTTTCTTGCCACCTCCATCTCAGCTGCACAACTGAACTGTATCATACATCTCATTGGAAACATGTGGTTCTTCCCACCCCAATACACACAGTTACCCACAAAACTACTTAATTACTTCTGTCTGGCCTGTATTCCTATGATTTTTTCCATAGTTATAAAATGCTTCCACGCAAACAGACTTTAAGTTGCAAACACAAAAGTAGCAATAGCTCGATACTCACCAACATGGCCAGACCCCCCCCATGCACACATACTGCAGCAGGTGTGGCCATGCTGCTACAAACAACCCACCAAGTATAGATATAAGTTGAGGGTCTCTTACCTTTTTACTAGGGAGCCAGAGGTAGGAGTCTTTAAAAGATGATGTTCATGGGTCAGAGTGCTGGGGCATACCCCCTTGAAATGAATGGAGTTATTTTTTATTACTATTTTATACATTATGGGCCCAATTCTAGAAGAGCTACACCTGATGTAACAGCACTTGCACCAAGTAGAATGGCTCAAGTAACAACTTACACCAGCAGTTGTGACTTGCAGGATTCTACAATGTGGCCTGCAACATGTCACAGGCCACTTGCTCCAAAGAGCAGTTACACCAGCAGTTGCACCATAAACCCCCTGCGACATGGTGCTAAGGGGTTTATGGCAGCAGTTGTGCCCTATTCCAGTAGGGAAGCAACAAAGTCCCCGATGTTGAGATTCTACAAGAACCTCTGGAGGAGAACCAGCAACGTGAGTTACACTAGCATTTAGCTGGTGTAACTGTACATATGTCCTCTGGGGGTTCTGGTGACCCACAGCACCCACTCCAGGATTTCCCCCTATGCCCAGAACACCCCATTGGTGCTCTGCAGGGCAGCCCACAACCCCCCAGCCCCCGAATCCCCAAAGAAGATGTGCCCATCTGGGCATCATGCACCCCCAGCCCCAGAACCCCCAAACCCTCAATGCCCTGCAGGGAAGCTCACAACCTTCATGCTCATGATCCCACAATGCTAGTGCCCACAAAGCAGTTGTGTCTCGCAATCCATGCCCCAATCCAATATGTTACCACAACTGTGTAAATAATAGAACCCCGAGGTCCCTGGTAGTCAAGTGACCCCCCACCTGCCTCACCCAGCAGTGCCAGTCACCCCCCACCCATCCCCAACTGGTGACTGGCACAGCCCACCTCTCACCTCCACAGCCAGCTGCTGACTGAGCTCCTTCTGAGCACTTACTGGTATAGATGTGCTCAGAAATGAATCAGTATTCATTCATTTCTGAGCACATCTATACAGTAAGCACTCAGAAGGAGCTCGGTCAGTGGCTGGCCATGGTGGTGAGAGGAGGTTTGTGCCAGTCACCAGCTGGGGATGGGTTGGGGGTGTGGGTGTAATTGGCATTGCTGGGTGGGGGTTGGGGGCCACTAGACTACCAGGTATATCTGTGAGGGACATCAGACATATGTGTGTACTGTACATTGTTACACGAGGTCCCTGCACCCTAATTGGTACCCTCAGAGGTACACCATAGACAGCTAATGGTTAGGTATAGGTTATACTAATATTTCGGGCTAAGGGCATCTGCCATATAAGAGTAGATGTCAGGATATGAATGCATATTGTTGTAATCCACTTTGCTTGCTAATACACATATATTTTGCCATGTATTTTCTGTCTATTTCTTACTTGTTAGATGCCAAGACACCTGTGTCCTTGAAGTAATTATAATATGTAAGATGGCATTGCCATCTTTTGGTGATTTGTACTACTACACTGAGTTATGTAAGTCTCTGTATAAGAACTCTTTTGTTCTCAAACTGATGACTTTACAGAATTATATAATGTTATCTTTGACCGTGGATCCACCTCTAATTTAGCCAATAGGGCTCATCTCTGTAACTAGAAATGTTTCTATCTTTTGGTAACCATAGTAATTATCATAGGTATATAATGTAATGCACAAGCTTTACACCTCAGAGACCCGAGAGACCCCAAGAGACTACAGAGAAACCTCGAGGTGTAGGGAATGCTTAGCACTGGCTCCCGGTTCGTATTGGTAAGAACTTCTTAGGGTAACTGTGATTTACTCCTTTGGTAGTAATAAACTTGTTTATTACTCTAATGCAATGCTTCTGTGATTACTTGCATTCCCAATATCGTCAAGAATCTGAAAGTGAGGTTTAGATCTCTCAACAACATACTGTACAATACACTAGCCATGGTGCTCCAGATCTGGAAACCTTGGTGGCATGACAGTGGGTAGGGGGCCTCTAGTCCTGTGGGGATCCAGCAGTGAACAGGCATGGGGGCACTTGCGACTTGTTGTTGTGGCTTGTGATATTCCCGCCAGGTGCACCCTTTGTTCAGCGTACCTGGCTGTATGTCGCAAGTCACAGGACTTAGATGAGGAACCCTGCCCCTTCTAGAATAGGGCGTAGGGTCAATGTTGCAGCTGCATCTGCTGCAAGTCGCATTTGGGGGTGACTTGTGCCATGCTTCTAGAATCCCACCTCATAATAGTGAGTTGAAGAATAATGAAGGCCACTGTTCTACTAACAAGGCTCTTCATTAATCTCAAACTCTTTATCAATAGTGTAGAAAATAGTAATAAAAAAATACCCCCGTTCTTTTCAATGGTGCATGCCCCTGCAGCCTCCCTTGCCCTTTGTTATAATGTGCTTGAGTGTGAGGATGTGGATGTCAGCTTCATGGGGGGGGCATAAGCCTGACTATAGTGGGGCTCCAATAGTCTGTGCATACCATACTGCTCAATTGTCCCTGAATGCAAGTGACAACCCTCATTTTACAGCTGAAAACTTCTCTGCTCTTCATCCTTCCCTCATAGGAAACATGCTGCTCACACTGAGGATGTCCTACAAATTTGGACTTTATGGCAGGGGCACCATTTCACATTTTAGCAGGGGGGAGCCAACACCCAATGGAGGCCAGGTGCTAGTTAGCCCCTTGGTGGCTAGTTGTAGAATGTCTGAAATGTCTCTAAAAGGTAATATTTATTTGTTGTGACTGAAAAGTGATATGCAAATCAGGAAAAATTCAGCTGTGTAAGATTCATCTGTCTATATCTCAGAGAAATGCATCAGATTTGGGCTTACCCTACCAGTTACTAACCAATTTTTTTTCCTGACTGAAGTTCTGAACCCTCCCTTTAAAAAAAAAAAAAATGTTGTTCCAATTTCTCTCCCCAGCTCCATTCAATACCAGTGTAATATGGGTCATGAAGCCACCCAAAGGCACAGAACTATGAAAAAGACATAAATATTTCAGTCCTTCCTCCTTCCCCCATCCCACTTTAAAAAAATTATTTGTTTACCCAGCCATCTGGCTAGAACCTGTAGCCTGGTTGAGTGTGCCACTAACCCAGTTTTCAGTCTGCTCTGCCTCTGTCCTTCTGCCAGAAGCTGGATGCTAGACCCATCTATCCCGGGTCTCCAATGTGGTCCATGATCAAGTCATTTCACCAATGGAACCCACCCAACGTGTGTTGCTTGCTTCTTGCTTGGCTGCTGCCATGGCTGATGCCATACTACATTAATCAAAGCCTAATAAGGCCATTCACACTGCTGCCACCGCTGCTGCTATGCCTAACTTTCTGCCACAGGGGCCTGTGCTATTCTTTTTGTGAGGTGAGCCAAGTTGAATAAGTAGGTAGCCTAGTCTTGAGTTATCTTCTAGCTCATGCTCTGCCCCTTCAGGCACCAGGGGAGGCAGACACTCACTAAAAGTAGACCAACATAAATATGCCACCACAACACAGCTATTTAGAGTTCAGTGCACACTGACTCCTCCAAGCTGTAATGTGCTGCCTGTCTACTCTGTGGTGTGAAGACAGTGTAGCACTCATGTGACTCATGTGCTCTTGCTTGGCTGGAACTTCTCCACGTCACATGTGATGGTGCCACTGCTAATAGGTGGAGAGACTAGACAACACAATACAGACACAATCGAGTTAGGAGTGCACCTGCAGTGTGAGTGCCCACAGGCCGGGATGGGGCACTTACTGTGCAAAAGATTATATACTAATGTCATGCCATTATTCCCACAACATAAGAGCAACCTAGGCACAAATGTGGGGGGGAGGGAGGTGGCACTACTGCTTTATGGTAGAAATTCATTCTCTGGGTCAAATAGCAGTATAAGTAAATACAATGGTTTCTGCTGTGTTCTGAGGTACTGTATCTTCATGTTTCAGGATGTGTCCTGATCATCGTGATGGTTAGTGTCCTCATTGTCCCTCATTTTGAGTGTCCATGTCCTTCATTTCAGTGACACAATGTGAGGTATGGTGCATGCTTCTAAGACCCTACTCAGCACAAAGAGTACTGAGCATGGCAATATTGTTCATGCTCCATACAGAATGTCAGAGAGAAAGAAAGTGAGACAAATCAGTCATGGAAAAATGCATTTATAGTACTAAATATGCATAAGGGGATTTGCATAGCCCAAAACAAAAAGATCAGGCTTCACAACAGAGGCCCTTCTTCACACATCTGTGATGGATAATTTTGGCTGGCTATACCCTAGGCATTTAATGCATTAAGCAAACAATGCTTTACACATTAATGGAAATTTAATGACAAAAATCAAAAGCCACTTGCAAAAGGATCAGAATTGAGTTTACCTAATTTGAATGGGGGATCAATGAAAACATGCATTTTAATGGTTCTAATTACTAGCAGTAGCATGAGAAATAGAAACTGATGTGTTATGTTTTAGATGAGATTTGCACCAGCTTAGTTGCTGCTCACATGGCAAGCATGCAGCATGTGAACCTGATGTGATTTTTAAGTGATGTTCACCAGCTTAGCTGCTGCACTCATGTTAATCATGCAGTATGTGAATCTGATATGATTTTTAGAAGATGTTCACACCAGCTTACCTGCTTCATATATATCAAGCTTACAGCATGAGAATGTGATTTGTTTTTTAGACCTGATTCACATAGGTTCACGTTGTACACAGCATGCTCATATTTCTGTAAGGGATTGTCAAGGAAACAGAACTGGGGTGGACTCTGAAATGGATGAAGTTGGGAATGAATCAGATGCCTCATCTGTTGCATCCTCATTACTACCTCTCTTATCTAATAATGAACAATCAAATCTAGAACCTCCTGAATCATAAAAAAGGGGGCAGTGAGACTCTAGAAGACACACAAGGTCAGGTCAAAAAAGAGTGTAATGAATAAATTTTTGAAGATAAGGCCATTTTCTATCATGCAAAATAATGACTCCCCCCTGTTACATTGTGCATGCTTAAATACTAACAGTATTAAAAACACAAAATGAAGACTTATTACATTTGTATTACTCCAAACCTTGCAATTGTCTGTCTTTTCTCCAGGACACTCATTTGAGAACCCTGCATTATGTATAGTATCATTAACACAAACATGGTCAGGAAAGGGGCATCTTTTTGGTTTTTGGGAGAGGAATCATGTACTGGTTTGGGCATCTGTTTTAAATATTTAGAAATATCAGCAAATAAGGTAACTGATGTCATTCTATGTCATTTATTAATGCTAGATACTATTATCCCTAATAATCCGCTTTGTTTTTATTTATTTATTTGAAAATTCAGAAAGAACCTTTGATCCAGAGCTCTTTTACAAAGGTTCCACATCATGTACGCAAAACCAGTGATACATACAAAAACATTCCAGTAACTACATACTTTGAATAAACAAAATATTGCAGAATAAAATTACAACAGACTGCTCTAATTGGCAGACATCGAACAATTGAGAGCAGGATTATATAAGCTAAGTATCAGTTTAGCAGTTGGCAAGGGAAAGTGAGTAGGAAAGGGAGCAGCCCACTACACAAGGTCTTGTCATTATAAGAAGTAAGGTGGGGAGTGGAGACAAGGTAAAAAGAGAAATTAAGGAAAACAGGGAATCCAGAACAGGATGGCAAAGACTTGTGAAAATCAGCTACCAAGAAGTAGGTGGCAAGGCTGATCGGAAGGAGGGGGCCGGGTGAGGAAGTAAGGGAATGAATGGAAGTAGGGTGTAACCTTGGGAAGGGAAAAGAAAGACCAGCAGAGCAGGGTGTCTTAGTGAGCAGCAGGCCAAAGGTATGGGGGGAGTACAGGTGAGGAAACAAAGTAGCTAGCATACAAGTGAGGATCAAGGAGTAGGAGAGGGAGGGACAGGGTGTGGTAATTATGATAAGGGTGGTCAAAGGCTGAGCGAGGGGAGCGAGTAATGGAGTACTACAGGTTCACTCAGAAGGGGATCTGAGGAGTTGAGGGAGAGGCATTAGGTGCCCAACAGACAAGCACACACACTCCTCTTGGCATAGTACTGTTTCAGATCAGACATAAAGGCCCAGGGACTTCCTGTATTAAGTGACAAATCTGAAACCTCATTGAACCGAAGGGGGGCCCTGTAGGAGAGTGCTCATTGTCCAAGTGCTGTTCTTTGAAAAGGAACAGAGAGTGGACTATATGCTCTTCCTCTGGTGTCATAATTAGTATTGGCACCTGAGAGGATATCTTGTTTAATTTGGCTATTATTGTTTAATTTTATTTATTTGCTTTTGTTTACCAGGTAAGCACACTAGACAGCCAAATGCCTATTTTCAGGTGTGACCTGGGAGATTACAAAGTACATAGAAGAACATACAGGCAATGTACATAGGAGAACATACAACCAATATCAAGGTACAATACAATGACATCAGGAGTATACCTCAGGCATAGTCATACAGGCAAAATGGAAGTAAGATATAAGTACAGGTATAGAAAACAATATTTCGCATCTAGGGTCAGCCATAATCATAGTTGCGTGCTCTTTACATGACCAGTAGGGTAAAGACTGTTCTCAGTGCTTATTATACATCAGACAGTGAAGAGCTCTCCAGTGGGCAAAGTGCATTCTCTGTCAGGATACTTGTCTCCACTGTAGTCGGGCAGGGTTTTTGTAGTATGAGTTACAGCTGCCCCAATTTCTCTAGGTGGGGATATGACTGGGGCAGAGACAAGAGGAGGCCAATTTTAGTAAGCCCCAGAGGGAGGCTCTGAAGCACAGATGGGGGGTGGAGCAGTGAGTGTTAGCAGGAAGGGAGTTCCACAGTCTGGGCGCGTAAGTGGCGAAGGCCGGGTCACTGGATTGGATGTGAGTTTTCGGAACAAGGAGGGCCTGAGGGTCACTGGATCTAAGGTGATAAAGGGGAGTTGCTGGCTTAAGGGATGAGGCAAGAGCAGGTGGGGTGACAGTTCTGACTATGTTGTCAATAAAAATGCATAGTACAAAGGTGCAGTGCTTTTCTGGGGGGGGGGCACTCCAGCTGATAGTATAGCTCACAATGATGAGTGAGGCGAAGAGCCAAGAGAGCAAAGCGACATACGTTATTACATGTTGTGTCCCATTTTAAGAGGCTGGTTTTAGGTGCGTGGACAAATGAGACAAGCCCATAGCAGAGCATGGGTAGTAGGACCCCCCCCCCCAGTTAGGGTGAGTCGAGTGGCAGTGGTGAGACAACTTAAAGCCCTGTAGGCCAGGCTCAGCTTGCCGTTTGTGGCCCTGTATGCATTACAAATATGTGGAGTCAGATGCAGTTGTGAGTCAAGGGTTACCCCCAGGTACTTGACTGCTTCCTCAACATGCAAGAGGGAACCCTCAGCTCCAGTGATTGTTAGAGGAGAGGGACAAGCTTTTGTCTTAGTCAGGGAGCCAGAGAGCATTGGTTGAGTCTTTTGAAGGTTAATAATTAGCTTGTGACCCTTTAGCCAGGTTTGGATAAGGTTGAAATCAGTGTTTAGCCTGGTGTAAATGACAGAGATGTCCTGGGAGCTGGTCAGGATGACAAGGTCATCTGTGTAAAGAGTGGGGAGCCCATGGACTGGGGCCAAGGATAGCTCATTTATGAAGATGGAGAACAGAAGGGGCCCAAGGACAGATCCCTGGGGACTCTGCAGTCCACCAGAGAGGGATCAAAGAGGGCCTTGCAGTAATTAGTGTATTGCTGCCTACCATTGAGATAGTTCGTGAACCAGGTGACAGCGAGGGGAGAGAGGTGAGGGACCAGAGAGTGGAACACAGGAGTGAATGGTCAACCCGGTCAAAAGCTTTCAAGAGATCCATGGATATGACTCCGGCCAGTTTGCCTTGCTCAGTAGTAGACTGGATCTCAGAGGTGACCACAGCTAGGGCAGTAGAAGTGCTGTGCCCTTTTCTGAAGCCATGTTGGGCTGGGGATAATAGGTCATAGCTCTGCAGGTGGTGAGTGAGCTGTGAGGCAACTGCCTTTTCAAGTAGTTTGCTGATCGCAGACAGTTCTTGAGATTTTTTTGGGATTGCTTGTTTGAAGACTGGTACAACTTTAGCTACCTTCCATATGTCAGGGATGGTTCCCAAGGTTAGGGAGGAGTTGAAGATGTGGGTGACAGGCCAGGCTAGGAGAGATGCCCCCATGCAGAGAAGTTTAGGCTCAAGGCTGTCATGCCCCACTCCAGTATGAGGGGAGAGACCAGCAAGGAACTTTTGAGTCTCCATGACCGAGACAACCTTGAGGTCAGAGGGTAATCCCACTGGGGGGAGGGCTTTGATCCTTAGGCACTAGGGGCTGGGAGGGAAGATCTGGCAGGTCAGAGAACAGGGAGTAAAATCCATTGGCAATAGTCAGAGGGTTATTGCAGCTAATCCCACCAATGAGCATGTTCATGACCTGAGCTCTGGCGGACCCCCCAACTGCATTCTTGATGTTTTGCCAGAAACTCCTTGGGTTTCTGGCCATGGAAAGTAGGGCAGATTGGCAGAACTCACTCTTGTCAGTGTGGATGGCTTTTTTGCATGCATTTCTCAATTGCCTGTATATGGAGAAGTCAGTACTGGTGAGGAAAGTCTTATATCTTGCCCAGCTTTTGTTCCTTTTCTTCATGAGGGAGAATAGGCCCCCATGGAGCCACTTGGTGACGGTGCCCCTCACCCTCCTTTTTGTGAGGGGAGCATGTTTGTTTCGCATGGGAGTAAAGATGTTGAGAAAGTTGTTTAGGGCCACTGAGGGGTCACTTGTGGCAGTGACCAGGGTCCAGTCAGTTTCTCTAAGGTCAACATGGAAATCATCAATGTTCAATTTGGAGTAGTCCCTCATCTGTATCACTGATTTTAGAATGGATGATGCACCAAGTGCAGTAGGTAGGGGAGTGATCCGAGATAGCATCCAGGAGAGTTCCCAAAGAGACTATTCTGTCAGGTCTGTTGCACATTATCCAGTCTATGAGGGATCCTTTTCCCCCTTGGGGAGAGGGCCTTTTGGGTTCCATAAAGAGCTGGCAGAGGGTGAGACGAGACATTAGGGGTTCTTATAGTTTGGTGTTGCTGCCTAACCAGTTTAGGTTGAAGTCGCTGTGGATTATTAACTTGTTTCTGCCAGCCTTGGCACTGATGCTGTCCAATAGCGAGGAGAGCCCTGACACACCTCCCTTCCGAGGGTGGTAGGTTTAGGTGTGCCTTATAATAGAGGAGCATTCCACCTCAACGTTTGTTTCCTGCTCTGTCATGCCTGATGGAGTTGTAGCCCTGGAGGGTACAAGCAGAGTTGGGGTGAGCGGCTTCAGCCAGGTTTCTGAGATCCCCATGATATCAGGGTTATAGTATGCCACCCAGGCCATTAGCTCCACTAGGTTGGGTAGGAGACAACGTGCATTCAGAAGTTCTATTTTTATGCCCTTGTCTGATAGCCAGGAAAGGGTGGCTTGAAGCAGGGCACAGTGACCTTGGCTCCAGGGTTTAGAGACATTCCCCTAGCCTGACCTGAGAGGATAGAGCAACCACCCATGGGCAGCAATCAGTTTGGCTGGAGAGGGGGAGCGTGTGGACTAGGACCACGGCCCTAGGAATGCTAGCAGTGGCTTGGGATTACTGTGCCAGGTGTCTGTAGTATGTTTGGATAGGTAGTAGTATGAATCAGGGAGGAGTATCAGTGCTGAGTGCTGGGAGAATGGGCCCCAGCTTAAGTAGTGAGGTACTGAAAATGTGAAGGTTAGCAACGATGACAGGTGACCTCTGGTGGCTGAGTAATGTAGTGTGCAGATGGGAAATAATGGAGATAGAAAAACTCAGGTCTTGTGAGGCAGCATGGGAGAACACACTATAAAAGTAACATCAGCTAAGTGTGGGAGGCTATTGTGGGGCAGGCAAGGAGCAGTCGCATAGCGACTGTGGGGAAGAGGGCACACAAGATGGTAGCTAGTGTTTGATTTAAAAAAGGTGCCAAGAGCAGCACTGTTTAGCCAGATGCAGTGGAGCACCTCCTAGGATTCGTACCTTTAGTAAGTCGGTGGACACTCTGGGGGAGGGCTATGTGAGATCTTGCCCTCGCGAACCTCGCAGGTGACCCTCAGATCTGTGGAGACAAGGGAGAGAGGACCTTACTTTTAAATCAGGTACGGGGGGTTGGAGTCATAAAAGCACTGACGAACAGCTGGGATATGAATAAGCAAGTAATGGTTAAGATCTGTCCCAGCTGAGAACGCTTGAGAAACTCTGACCTACAACAGTAGATGCTGTTTAAAAGTTAACACTACAAAAGCTTTATGCAGCAAAATTTGGGAACAGTCAGGTAGCTATGCAGGCTCTGATTCATTAAATTAGCAGTTAAGTTAGGAGCAGAAACTGAATTCTTAAACAGAAGGCTCTGATTCATTTAATTAGCAGTTCAGGTTAGGAGCAGACACTGAGTACTTAAACAGTGAATTTTCTGGAGGCATTCAGGTATCTTTGCAGGCTGTGATTTAATTAGCTATTACATTTTGTAGACAATTTAGAATGCTCAAGTTAAAGGTAAATCAGAGTGTCTTGAGGAGCCCAGCTGAAAGCGGCCTAGGATATTTACTGTAGCAGGACAGCCTGCACTCTAAGACTAGATTAAATAGCCTTGTCTCTTATTAGATTAGATTAAAAAGCCTTGTCTCTTAAAGTGCTCAGCTACTTGCAGCCTGAAGCATAGAGATTAGCAGGAGGCTTTGGCTGCACAGAGACTATCAGTAAACCTCTGGTGACACAAAATGAGAGAGCACACACAAGACGTAGCTGGTGATTGATTTAAAAAAGGCACCAAGAGCTACCTTGTTCAGCCAGATGTGGTGGAGCACCTCCTAGGATTAGTACCTTTAGTCAGTCGGTGGATGCTGTGGGGGAGAGCTATGTGAGATCCTGCCCTTGCGACCCTCGCGGACGACTCTCGGATCTTTATTCAGTCAGTGGATGCTGTGGGGGAGGGCTATGTGAGATCCTGCACTTGCAACCCTCACAGATGACCTTCAGATCTTTAGTCAGTCGGTGGATGCTGTGGGGGAGGGCTATGTGAGATCCTGCCCTCGCAACCCTCATGGTTGACCCTCAACTCTTTAGTCAGTCGGTGAACGCTGTGGGGGAGGGCTATGTGAGCTCCTGCCCTTGCAACCCTCACGGTTGACCCTCGGATCTTTAGTCAGTTGGTGAATGCTGTGGGGGAGGGCTATGTGAGATCCTGCCCTGACAACCCTTGCGAGAGACCCTCAGATCTTTAGTCAGTCGGTGGACACTGTGGGGGAGGGCTATGTGAGATCTTGCCCTCGTGACCCTCACGGGTGACCCTTGGATCTGTGGGATGTTATGTTCCATCTCATAAAATGAAAAATAATTTAATTATTTAAAATCTTACAGACATATTTGTGCACAGATTGTAAAGTGATAGTGGGAGGAGACTTTAATTCACCATTGCATCCATTGGTGTCCACTTCAGATTCAGAGAAAAAAAAAGAACATTTATTGTGATTCATTTACAAACTGTGATGTCATCTGCATGGCTTACAGATGTTTATAGAAATATGCAAAGAACAGAAGGAAATACTTGGTTTTAAAAATACTTTGTCATCTAGAATTGATTTCTTTTTTTACTTCAAATCCTTGTTATCACATTCTGCAGTAGTCATTCCTGCAGAAACCTCTGATCATGAAATTTTAGGCGGTCAGCCAGGCTTCTCTGGTAGTCTAGTAGCAGGTGGAAAGTTAATACAGAATGTTTAAAATACACAAATAGTGCAGGAAGAATTGCTAAAGCTATGTTATGACTGGATTACAGTCAAATGTATGCACAATACCATAATCCCATAGTAGGAGGATGTTAAACAAGATATTAGACAACTTTTTACAAAAAATGGGCAAAGATACAACTCAGAATAAGAATAGACAATACCTACAGTATCTCTTAGAAAACAACTGCATAAACTTATAACCTATTCTAATGAAAATGAAGAGAATTTATCAGCTGAAATTTCAGCAAAAAATGAGGCTATGAAAAAATTATTGTATCTTAGAGCCTTGACATTGTTAGCAGAACACAAATATGGTACACATGGGAGATTACCATCAAATTCACCATTTGACAGCAGTATAAGATATATTCAGCATAGAATTATAACAGCAGTATAAACATCTATAGGTATAACTGTTACAAAAAAAAGAAGAAATGATATCTCCGGCAAATAAACTTGTTACAGAGACTTTAAAGGAGGATATAGGATTAGATCCTGTAACTTCAAAATCTTGGCATGCTATACTGTAACTTGCCCAAGTATAAGTAAAGAGTCAAATATCTCCTTAACTATCCCCATTAGAGTAGAGGTGGTCCTAACTGCTATTAAAACGTTCAAATCAGGAACTGCCCCTGGCCCTGATGGGTTTACTGTAGAGTTTTATACATTATGAATAATTATATGGCTGCAGATTTGGCTGTTTTTAATTGTTTAACAACTAAAAAGATACCACAGAGTACGCAAGAAGCAGTAATGATTTTATTATATAACAAACTCTGTCCAGAGCCAAATCATCTGCAGGATTTGTTCTGATAAGGAATACCTTTAGTGTGCATGCCCCATGCTACTAGAAAGCAACACATTAAATCTGGCACAACAAGCAAACCTGATCCCTTTCCCAACTGGACCTGGATGGACACAGAAGCCTGGTCAGTGGGTATGTGCTTTGTATTCTCTGCTTCCCATGTGTGGCAAAACACACATGCGCAATTGAGGATGATAGCTGTGGCTGAAGAGTAGGATAATTTCATATTACAACACAGAGGGGTGTCTACTATATGAGGGGATCCTGAGGACAAAAACAGTAACAATGTTAGACAGGTAATTAACATAAGCATGAATTTGTGTGTGTGTGTGTGTGTGTATGTGTGTATGTTAACTAAGCACAATGCATGTTTGTTTGTTTTTTTTCTTTTACAGATATATAATGGCAGAGCCTGACCCACACTATAGTTGACAGTCAGGGTTAAATTGGGCAGAAGCACTACAGGAACTCAGTTCCACCACTTCTTCAATAACTCTATGACATTTCCCCCATGTGTCATCTTTTCTCCATAGAACAGTTCCACCACCTAGAAATGACAGTCCTACAACCTAATAATCTTGATACAAGAGTTCTTCACTCAAACAGTTTCATATTTTCTATGGTTTCCCAGCCCAACACTACCCAGTGTGTTTTTTTTACCCTATGACTGTAAACTTTTGAAAGAGGGGGGCATTTTGTCAGGACTGGTGTGTTGTGAGCCTCCCCCAGTGTGCTATGGCACACTGTTGCAGCAGGAACTGTCCTAGGGTTTTCCTGCACATCTGCTGCCTGGACTCGGGGTGGTAGCAGGGCCAGATGGCCAGCTGCTCAGGGAACTGGTTTGGGAACAGAAATTCTCCCTCTGCACCTTGTCAGATCTTGGAAGAAAGGTTCACTGAATGCTAGCGCGTTCAGATATGTGTCAATGAGATGGTCCTTGTAGCATTCTACACATTCATGGGGCATCACTTTATCCGGCAGCACTGTAATCATGGTTTCCAAGTCATGAATTTTAAATTTGGTCCTGCAGTCCAGCACAGACACACAGCACAACATGTGGCTTTCCTTTTAGCCTGGTACTCTCAGAGGAACAAAATCCTTGCTGTACTTTTCAAGAGGTGCCTTGCTGACATGGTCCCCCAGGGTAATGAATAGGGTCAGCAGCTGTAGATGGATGGCAGTTCTGTTCACACAGTCCTGCAAGTCCCAGAGCCAGCCATCTTCCTTCAGGTCCTGTGAGCCCGGTGCGATGATCTTCGGTGGACCGGGAACACGTCTGCACTCTTCAAAGCTGACCGTGAACTGAAGAAATGCTAGTAAGTTGTATAATGGCATAAATTAATTGTTTTCAACTATAGTGCATATCTCAGCCATTTCTGGGAATATTTTCACCAAATTTTCAACATGGGGTTTTTGGGGCCCCACCTTATGAACTGTGACACTGTTATTTCATTACTCGGTCCCAAAAGGTGGTTCTGCAGTCACTGCACAGAACCACCTTTTCAGAATGATTAATGAAATAGCAGTGTCTGGTCATGAGATCCCAAAACCGTATATTGAAAATGTGGTAATGTCCCAAAATGACATTTCTGTGCTTTGCACAGTTCCTATGCATGCTCGGAACTTCAAGCATTTTTAATATTTTCACTCCAGATTTTCAGCATTGTCATTTTACCACACCTCCTTATGAACAGTACAACTGTCATTTTTCACATCACACCCAAAATGTGTTTTCGCCCATGTAGCACACAATGGCTCGTTCGGTGTGCGAAATCAATGTTCCAGACAGATTAATAAAATCACAGTAACACTGTTCATGAGCAGTGGTCTTAAACTGGTTACATTGAAAATTTGTGGAAAATATTCCCCAAAACGACTGTTTTACTAGTGTGCATTGTGCAGTTCCTACGCACGCTCATAACTTTGAGCATTTTTAATATTTTCACTCCAGATTTTCAGTATTGCCATTTTACCACACCTCCTTATGAACAGTACAACTGTCATTTTTCACATCTCACCCAAAATGTGTTTTCGCACAAGTAGCACTATGGTGGGTAGGTAGCAGCTATCATTCGGACAGATTAAGAAAATCACAGTGAAGTAAAGTGCATCTATAAACTACAACAATTAGACTGTTTGCTAATGTTGTTGGTAATTGCTATTTTTTACCATTCAAAAACGTTTACCAAGAGACTATTTTATCTCAATGTTTCAATGAATTCTCTATTCTGTATTTAAATACATGTTACAATGTTTTCAAAATATAAACACCTTGTCAGTGTCCTTTTTTCCATAGTTATTTCCCATTTTATAAGCGCAATAAGACACTCCAGGGTGATGGTTGTTATGCGATAACCGCACACCTAGTGTGGAAGGACACTCGGCCTTTGGCCTCATGCCTCATCACGCACCTAGGTGTGCAGTAATCACATAACAACCACCACCCTGTCATGTCTTATTGCTTACATATAGCACTGTATCTGACCTATGATGTTATATAAAAGATACCACAACAATTTCATGAAGGTGGACTGTATCCTTTGAGGGGGTTACCAAAACTGAGAGAAATAAATAACTGAAAGAAATTTTATATGAACAAATTATGGTAACAAAATTCAGATCATTACCTGAATTTTATAGGCAGTCAGTAGTAAAACAACAAGCACTGTTAAAACAATTAAGTTAAAACAGATTCCCACATCATATATGGGAAGCAGTGTGGCTGTACTGTACAAAAGTTAAAATCTATAATAATAGGAAAAACCAAGGAAGGAAAAAAATGCTATGGTTCTCAAAAGAGGTGGCAGGGAAGGTTAAGGAGAAAAGGACAGCATTCAGGAAATATAAGGAAACACAGAAGGAGCAGGACAGAGAACTTTATCAGTTAAAGCAGAAAGCGGCTGGGAAGGCAGTCAGAATAGCAAAGGCCCAAACCGATGAAAGGATAGCCAACTTTGTTAAGAGGGGGGATAAGACCTTTTATAGGTACATTAGGGAGCAAAGAAAGACCAAAGGAGGGATACTGAGGCTTAATAAAGGGGAGGGAATGTGGGTAGAGGGTGACAGTGAAAAAACAGGGATACTGAACAAATATTTCTGCTCAGTATTCACAAAGGAAGAGGAAGGGGAGGTACCTAAACCAATCAAGAGAAACACTCTGAAGATGGGGGTCGATACCAGTCCATTTACAGAAGAAAGGGTTCTGAAAGAACTAATAAAATTGAAGGTAGACAAAGCAATGGGGCCTGATGGGATTCACCCAAGAATTCTAAAAGAACTAAGGGTAGAACTAATGACACCGCTGACTACTCTCTTTAACAAATCATGGGAGGATGGGGTGGTACCTGAGGACTGAAGGAAGGTGGATGTGATTCCTCTTCACAAAAGTGGGAGCAGGACAGAGGCAGGAAACTACAGACCAGTTAGTTTGACCTCAGTGGTAGGGAAAATGATGGAATCATTTCTGAAGGAAAGAATTGTTGAGTACCTAGAGGCCAGTGGGGCACAGGACCCAAGGCAGCATGGATTCATGATGGGAAGGTCGTGTCAGACAAATCTAATAGATTTCTTTGACTGGGTGACCAAAGTAGTAGGCCAGGGAGGGGCCGTGGACATGGCTTAGCTAGATTTTGTCAAGGTATTTGATACAGTCCCACACAAAAGATTAATAGACAAGTTAGCCAGCCTTGGAGTGGGTCCCAAGGTGGTAGCCTGGATTAAAAATTGGCTAGGCAACAGGATGCAAAGGGTAGTAGTAAATGGAGTCCACAGTGAAGAAAGGCCCAAGGGTTACTAGCGGGGTACCACAGGGTTCATTACTGGGAGCGGTCCTTTTTAATGTCTTTATAAGTGATATTGCAGAGGAACTGGAAGGAAAAGTATGTCTCTTTGCAGACGACACAAAGATCTGCAACAGGATTGATACACCAGATGGAGTGGACAGGATGAGAAGGGACTTTGCAAGGTTTGAAGAATGGTCAAATGTATGGCAGCTCAGATTCAATGCAAAGAAATGCAAGGTAATGCACCTAGGAAACAAAAACCCAGGGGAAGAGTACACAATGGGGGTGAGATACTGACAACAGTAAAAATGGAAAGGGACCTGGGGGTAATTATATCACATGACCTAAAGGTGGGCAAGCAATGTGAGAAGGCAGTAAGGAAGGCTGGGGGTATACTGGGATGCATAGGGAGAGGCATCAATAGCAGAAAACAGGAAGTTGTTATCCCTCTATACAGACAGTTGGTGAGAGCTAATCTGGAGTACTGTGTGCAGTTCTGGAGACCCCATCTCCGCAAAGACATAGACAGAGTGGAGGCTGTCCAGAGGAGGGCAACCAAAATGGTGCAGGGTCTGCACTAGAAGACATATGAAGAAAGACTAGAGGAGCTTAATATGTATACCCTTGAGGAAAGGAGGGAGAGAGGGGACATGATAGAAACCTTCAAGTACCTCAAGGGAATCAACAAAGTCCAAGAGGGTGACATCTTTCAGAAAAAGAGATGTGCAAGAATGAGAGGGCACAATTTGAAGATAGAGGGAGGAACGGCTCAGAGGTAATGTGAGGAAGTATTTTTTTCACAGAAAGGATTGTGGATGCATGGAACAGCCTCCCTGAGGAGGTTGTGGAGTCAAGAACAGTGGGGGAATTCAAGAATGCCTGGGACAGACATAAGGCAGTCCTAGTGGGGGTAGGAGGAAGTAAGATGTTGGTTAACTAGGATCCGCAGCTTATCTGTTAGGTAGGAAAATGGGCAGACTAGGTGGGCCAAGCGGTCCTTATCTACCGTCAAATTCTGTGTTTCTATGTATTGCCCATGAGTGGGGTGTGAAGTGATTTTGGAAACACAGAATCATTTATTTTTTTACTGCCCTTTTATATTGAAATTCTGGGCTCATTTTGCTGTTGTAAAGAATGGACCATTATTTCTTTTTTTTAATATGATGAATTAGTATATTATGATGTCAGCTGTGGGCAGAAAAAATATAATTTTAGTTCTATATCTGTATGGTTTGCATATGCAAAATTTGTCAGTTAGCAAATAAGATGCCAATTAGTATCACAACAAAAGCAAATGTCTTCAAAAGAATTGTAGAAACTAATTTCTTCGTCTGTATTGCATATTTACTTTCAAGAAAAATATGTTTTATCCTGTTATAAATGTAAAACTTTATGGAAGTCAATAATGTGGGTTCACATCATTAATACTGTATATAAAGACAGAATGATTCTTTTTAGTTTAGAATTAGGCATTATTGTGATTTTTTTTATATACAGTATCACTTTTTGGAATATGACATAAATTGTATATGTTGAATTAGTCTGTATTATTTTTTTTTATAAAAATCCCCTACACTTTTCAAGAAGTGCTATGAGATCGTTAACATCTAGCTGAACAACCACCAGAACAGCCAAAGAGGACCTCCATCTAATGTCTCAAAATAAGAATGGCGCATGCTGAAAGTACAGCATCCCTTTAGTACTACACTCAGGTGCCATTGTTTTATGGTATGAGCTCAGTCCTGTTGTGGAACTAGAACTCATGATCTTCTGCCCCAGATTTGGATGTGCTACCAGCTAAGCATTCTGACACTATGGAACTTATTTAATGTCATTTATTTATATACCCTTCATGACAATTGTTACTGTTCTCCTTTTTTATTTAAACAAATGATTTATTATAGCCACCAATTTTTATCTGCCTTCAAACAAATTTGATGTCATGAGTACAAGTATTTTATTATAAGGCATCCATAATATATTTCTTTCCTGTCACTACAGAAGTAACTCTGATAAAGGAAAACTGTTTTGTCCATAGTCACTCATCATATGCCCGCATATCTATTCAAAAAAAATGTAACACTGATTTATTACATGACTTTTTTCAAAATTAAAAAAAGAAATCAAAGAATCTTCTTCCCCTATACACTGACATAAATCACACTCTATGATATAACTGACTTATTTGTTTATAGTAATTAGTTCTGTGTGAAGGCAGGGCAGTGATTACTTCCCACTTCTATCCCCACAACAGTAAGAAAATTAACTTACCCTTACCACAGTTCTGTGTTTTCAGAAAAAAATCTCTGAGAACCCAGAACTGTGTTCTTACAATAAGAAGACAATTTCTCACACATGCTGACAGCTCTCTGTAAATTTCATAGGACTGGAGGCAGCCTTCTGAAGTGGAAACAATGTTGCATCTCCATAGCAACAGTCATCAATGTAGGCAGCATTGAATCATGATATGATTGGCTGATAAAGACTTGGATATTAGCCAGCCACATCACATGTTGCACCAGCCATTACACAGAAAATCCATTAAGCAGAATGCAGAACTTCAAATGAAAACAACTAACAGGTACAAGTTATACTTTATGTATTTTATTTTGAGCAAATCATACAGGCAACTACTAAAGAACTTTTCCCAAAGGAAACATATAGGGCCCAATTAGAGCAAAATAAATTGTGTCACTCCACGGCTATGGCAAACTATGGGTGCATCAGGGACCATGTGCCCAATTTTACAAAAGGGGGGGGAATCCCTGCACCAAAGACCCAGGAGTTGCTTCAACCGCAGGCTTGCACCAAAGATTTAGTGAAACTGCAGGAACTGACGCAGGGATCCAGCCTCCCCCTCACCCAGTGCAACATTAGAAGGGTCATGAAGGGGGATTGATTATGCATACCAGGAAGGGCCAGGGAAGAAGCTGCATGGGTGGGTGCCCAAGAGGGATGTCAGGTTGATGGCAGACTAACAGGTTGTTGATGAAGCACCTGGCAGTGGTGCCTTTTCCAATGTCAGGTGGACAATTGGCTTGGGGTATGTGGAGGGTTGATAGGGAGAAAAAGTGACCTGGCTTCAGGTGATCACAGCCCTAGCACCTGCCCTAGAGGTGCCATGATCCACAACCCTGTAAGTGGGAGGCAGCATGCCACAATGCATGGGGGCTGCTTACCAGGGGACTTTTGAAGTGCCTTGAGAACATTCCCCTCTTCCACTGGCAGCCCTCACCCTGCAACCAATGCTTCCCACCTATAGGGTTGTGCATAGCGGCACCATTGGGGCAGGTAACAGGGCTGTGCCCACTTGAGGCAAGGTCTGTTTCTATCAGTGCCATCCCTCCATGGATCGCAAACTGATCATCCATCTGGCATTGGAAAAGGCACCACTGTTGGGTGCCACATCATCAGACTGCTAGTCTGCCATCCCCCTGATGCAACCTAGAGCACCCACTGAGCTGCTTCTGCTCCTGGATTCTTACTTTCAGGTCCCTCCTCCAATCACCACAGTGTCTGGCAGCGCCGAAAGTCCCTTAAACCACCTCCTAGCTTGTCTAAGCCAAGCCCCCTGATGCGTCCATGGCAGGGCTTCCAAAATTATAAATTATTTGTTTATTTATTGAAGAGTTTTACCAGGAAAATATACTGAGTGGGTTACTGCTCGATTCCAGATGTGTCATGGGGGATAGGGACATGTGGAACATACAATCATAAGAAGAGTTTACAAGAAATGCAATTACATTTACATACAGTAGAGGAAGATTGAACATTTTTAACAGTACACTATGCAGGAAGTTGTTATGAGAACTCAGAGGGGAGGACAGGAGCATACAAGTAATAGCCATGAAGTGGAAGCACATGTGTGCAGCTTACATATTACAAACAGTAGGAGAAATAGTGCATGTGACAATTAACAAATAGGCATAATTAGCTGTGAAGCAAGTATGAGGCAAAAGAGTTTATACACAGTTCTATGAAGGAACTGCTCCTGCAACCCCTAACAATTTGCTCAACAAAGGTGTAAACTATGCAGGGATGGTGTACTATGAGCACATCAAGAAGGCTTAAATATGAATAGGGGACTTGAGGTACCAGCCCTTGGGTGGCCCTATGTGCAGGCGCATGTAGAGGAAAAGTGGGCCTTAGGGAGGTGGGTTAGGTGAGCCAGGTTAGTGAAGTTACGAACGTCTTCTGGGAGAGCATTCCAAAGTTTAGGCATGAGATAATTGAACACTGCTTGGACCCTTGATGTGGGATGGTGCAGCACCACCATGGTGCAAGCTTCATTGTGACCTGGTGCAAGGGTGTTTCTGTTGCAAGGGTGGCACAGGGTGGTTTGGGTGCAAGGTAACTTGATTTCAACATAACCGGCATTCAGAAATTGGTATTGCCACACAATTTGACAAATGGTGCCACTGTCATCATTCCCATTTGGTGCAGGCACCTTGCATTAAGCATAACCATTTTAAATTTGGTCTCATAGTATAATGCAAAGTACAGAGAATAGAAAAATAGTGAGGGCACACAAAAATAAATGTAAGGGCTTCACAATGAGTAGGCATATCATACTAACATACTAAAATGCCAGCAGAATAGGCCTAACAGTCTTTCGTGTCTACTCATTTGGTCAGCCCCCACCCTGGGAGCTGACCTTGCTGCCTCTCTCGCCTTCTCTGGCTTCTCCTTTCCCAGTTCTGGATATTCTCACTGCACTGGATTTTGCTTCCAGAACCCTTCCCTGTACCTGTCCCACCCCTCTTGAACCCCTCCACCATCTCTGCCTCCACTCAGCCCCCTGGGCAGTGCATTCCATGGCTCCACCACCTCTTAGTGAAGTAGCACCTCCTCCTTTCTCCCTGAATCTTCCCCCTCCAGCTTCCACCCATGCCTCTAGTTGCCCTCCTCCTTCCTTCGAAGCACCCTGACTGCTCCCTCCCTATTTACCCCTCTTCATGTACCTGAAGGATCTCTATTATGTCCCCGATCCCTTCTCTCTTCCAATGTGTACATATTTAGCTCTTCGAGCCTCCCATAGGTCCTGTCCCCAAGCCCCAAATCATTTTGGTTGCCCTCCTCTGACCCTCCAGGAGTTTAATGTCCCTCTTTAGTGTGGCCTCCAAAACTGCATGCGGTACTCGAGGTGTGGCCTCACTCAAGCAGTTATACAGAGGGAGTGTCACTTCCTCCTTCTGGAGGTGATCCCCCAGCGATGCATCCCAGCATCCTGTTGGCCTTGGCTGCTGCCCTCCTACAAGTCTCCGAGTTGTTCATCTTGACATCCATCGCCACCCCCAGGTCCCTCTCAGCCATCGAGACTTGCAGCACTCCCCCCCAGGGTGTACACTTGGCCTGGGTTTCTGACCCCCAGGTGCAGTACCTTGCATTTCCCTGCATTGAACCTCAGCTTTCACTTTCTAGACCATCTTTCCAGAGCCTCCAGGTCCCCCTGTATGGCCACCCTCCACTCTTCCCCATCCACCACCTCCCCCAGTTCTGACTCATCTCACTCCTGATACCTGTCCTTATGTCAGAGACATAGGCGTTGAACAGGAGGGGCCCAAGGATTGATCTCTGTGGGACCCCACTAATGACCCTCCTTGAGGGTGAGACTATCCTGCCAACTATGACCCTCTGGGTCCAGTCCTGGAGCCAATTGTCCCGCCATCTGATCATCTGGTTCCCCACCCCTATTTCTCCCAGCTTATCCAACAGGCCTTCGTGAGGAACAGAGTCAAATGCCTTCCTGAAGTCTAGAAAGAGGATGTCCATTGGTCTACCCAGGTCCAAGGCACTCATCACCCAGTCATAGAACTCCACAAGGTTTGTCTGACATGATTTCCCTGGGATGAATCCATGCTGTCTATCATCCAGGCACCCTGACTTTTCCAGGTCCCCCTCTAGCCTCTCCTTGACAATGCCCTCCATCACCTTGCCCACCACCGATGTCAGGCTGGCAGGCCTGTAGTTCCCTGCCACCTCCTTGATCCCCCTGTGGATAGGCACTATATGCGCCACCTTCCAGTCCGGGCACCTACCCTGTCCTCAGAGAGATGTTGAAAAGCTCCGCCAGGGGTTTCGCTAGGACATCCGCAAGTTCCTTCAGCACTCTGGGTGTAATTTATCCGGCCCCAGTGCTTTCTCCATCTTAAGGGACCTGAGGGCTTCCCTCATTCTCTCTGCTGTGATTTCCACCTCCGCTACCTCTTCTCCCTGCTTAGCCTTCCCACCTCCTGCCAGTGATGCCTCCCCCTCTCCCCACACCCACCGATTGGTAAGGGTCCCCCCTCCTCAGTATCACTGTCTCCTCCCATGTATAATGCAGCACCCCCATTTTCCTTGGTGAAAACTGAGGTGAAGTACTCATTTAGTACCTCAGCCTGCTCCCCCGGGTCTTGTGCCCATCTCTTCCCTGTTCTAATCCTGCTAATCTGCTCCTTCACCCTTCGTTTTCCCCAGTGTATCTAAAGAACCCGATTGTTCTCTCCTACTTTCCTGGCCAGGTTCTGCTCCTTCCTTGCCTTGCAGCCGCCTCACACATTCTAGTGGCCCTTCTAGCCATCAGTTTATACTCCCTCGATCCCTCTTTCAATTCCTTGAGCACTTGAAACTGCCTATAGGCTGCCTTCTTTCCCCGCACCACCTCCTGACCTCCCTGGTCCACCAGCAGGGTTTTCTGCCCTACTACATTGTCTTACTATGGCACAGCTGCTGTAGCATCCCTGCACCCCTCCTGATTATTTCCCCACACTGTCAGCGTCCATGTCTGACCCAATCACATCCAAATGCTCCTAAGGATCCTTCCCATTTCCTTAAAATCCGCCCCACTGAAGTCAGTTACCTCCATCTTTGTGCAGCCTTCTACCCCTCCTAGGTCCACGCAGAACCAGACCGTGTCATGGTCACTCCCCACCAATGGGTCCCTTACCTCCAGGTCCCCAGTCTGGTCACTGTCTGCCAGGACCACATCCAGTACCCATGCCTCCCTGGTCGGTTCCCACACCTGCTGAGTTAGGAACACATCTTGAAAGACATCCAACAACCTCTGTTTCCTGGCCACCGAGAATGTCATAGTCTCCCAGTCTGTTCCTGGCATGTTCAAGTACCCCAACACCACCACCCTTCCCCCACCCAATCTGCAGTGTCTCCCAACATCTGCCACCAGGCTCTCCTCCAGCTCCTCTGCCAGCACAGAGGGTCTATACACCACTCCTATTTTTACTCTTGTGCCCCCCCCTTGTTATCAAGGTGACCAAAATCGCCTCCATGGTTCCCTCTGCCTCCTCTACTCCCCCTATGCCAATGCAGTTTTTGACTATTATGGCTACCCCTCCTCCCCTTCCCTCCCCCTGTCCTTCCTGAACATAGTGTAACCCTCCAGATTCAGGTCCCAGTCATGTCCTGTGGTGGCCCAGGTCTCAGTGACCACTGCCACATCCACCGCTCCCTCAGTTAGCATTACCTGGAGCACAGGCATTTTATTGCCTAAGCTCCTGGCATTTAGCAGGACTACCTTCCACCCTTTCCCTATACTTCCATTTCCCCTGCCCGTGTTCCCATGGGGATTCTGTTTTCCCCTGGTCTGCACTTTACCAGTTGGCCTTTTCCCACATTCCTCCAGCTCCCCATGGGGGTGGAGCCCAAGTCCCTCCTTTATCAGAACCCCCTCGACAGCCTTTTCTCCCATCCCTTCCCCTTTACAAGTTTAAACCCCACTTTTCACCAATGAACCCCTCTATTTTCAACTTAAGGATTCCCCTCCCCTCCAAATTGAGATGGAGCTTATCTCTAGCATACAGCTCCTTATCCTCCCAGGTCTCCCCCCAATCCCCCATCAACCCATACCATCTGGCCTCACACCACTCTCTGAGCCACTGGTTTATCTCCCTAATCTTCCTTTTGTGTTCCCCACTAGCCCTTGGCACCATATAATAATAATAATAATAATAATAATAATAATAATCTTTATTTTTAATGCGCCTTTCAAAAATCAAGGTGCAGAACATGATTAAAATCAAATCTGAATAAAACATCATAATAAAGCCAATAAGATTAATAACATCAGACATCATAATAAAAACAGTAAGATCAAACAAAGTTGTCACCGTCCCCAATTGCCTTAATCCACAAAGGGTTTTAATGCTTGTTTAAAGCCCCTCCCCCACAGTCATGCACTCCCCTAATCCAACGGGCTAGAGACTTCCAGAGGGTGGCGCACGAACATAAAACCCAGGCACTGGAAGATTTTAAAACTACCCTCAGAATCTCCAGCAACCCCTCATTGGCCGAGCGGAGCAGTCGTTCAGGGAGGTAAGGAACCAGCAGCTCTTTCAGGTAGTCAGGGCCCAAACCATGCAGAGCTTTATAAGTCAGTAAACCAACTTTAAAGGTGATCCACCACTGAACCGGCAGCCAGTGCAGTTCCCGCAGCACCGATTTAATATGGGAAGAACGAGGCATCCCAGTTAACAACCAGGCTGAGGAATTCTGCACCAGCTGCAAGCAGCGGATGTCAACCCCTGGAAGCCCAAAGTAAAGGGAACTGCAATAGTCCAAATGCGAGGTCACAAAGGCATGGATCAATGTAGGTAGGTCCCCGGACGGAATGAGGTGCTTGATCCTAGTGATGTTCCTCAGATGGTAAAAGGATAACTTAATGACAGCCGACACCTGAGCACGTAGTGTCAGCTGATCATCAAGAATCACCCCTAGGTTGCGCACCTGTTCAGAGATAGGGAGCTCAACATCCCCCAGGAATAGACCTGTGGGATGGTTTGAACCCCCCCCCCATCCAGTGACCAGGATCCATGACCATCACCTCCATTTTCCCAGAGTTCAACTTCAGCCAGCTGGACCTCATCCAACCTTGGATTTTACCAAGGCAGTTATTAAACACCGAGAGTGCTCCATTCTGGCCTGGTGCAAAAGACAGGTAGAGCTGGGTATCATCAGCATAACAATGAAACTCCAGCCCATGCCATCTTACAATGTCTCTGAGGGGAAGCATGTACACTGCAAACAACATGGGGGATAGCACTGAGCCCTGAGGCACCCCACAAGACAGAGAGGTGGGATCGAAGGAAAACACCCCCGACACCACCCTCTGGGTTCTACCAGTGAGGAAGGAAGTAAACCATTTGTGGACCAAACCTGACAGCCCACAGATGATTCTCAGGTGCTTGAGCAGCACCCCGTGGTCTACAGTGTCAAATGCTGATGATAGATCCAGTAGGACCAAAATGGACCATTTTTTCTGGTCTCTCGCCATCAAGAGATCATTGAGCACCCGAACCAGTGCAGTCTCGGTGCTGTGCCTCTTTCAAAAACCTGATTGAAGAGGATCGAAGATGCTATGGATGGTCAAATGGTTGTCCAACTGAGTAGCCACTACTTTCTCAATTACCTTCCCCACAAAGGGAAGGTTTGAGATAGGCCTATAGTTAGCAAGGGAGTCAGGGTCCCAAGAAGCCTTCTTCAATACTGGTGTCACCACTGCCTCCTTCAGTGAGCAGGGGTACTCACCAGAGTCTAAGGAGCACCAGACTATCCTCACCAGAACTGGGATGATAATCTCCCCACAGCCCATAATCAAGGTTGTAGGACCCGGGTCTAAACTACAGCATGTAGTGCGCATACCCTGGACAATCCTCATAACATCCTCGATTTCCAGCCTTTCAAAGGAACTCCAAGAAAAAAGAGGGAATGTGACTGGGGACTGGTCTACGGCAGTACCCATAGAGAGTGCTGCACAGGTCTCTGCCCTGATGTCATCCACCTTATCTGCAAAGAACCAAGCAAGCTCCTCACACTGTAATTGTGAAAAAGCTCTACGAACCTGTAGACAGGCTGGGTTGACAGTCTGTCCACTGTTCGAGATGAGCCGTCGGTTGCCTGAGCAGCAGCAATTTCCGTGATGGTGGTACTGCCCTCTTATGAGCAATTGCTGACTGATAGAGTTGATAGTGCTCTAGCAGTCTAAGATGGTCGGCATCTAAGCTGGAATTCCGCCAGCACCTCTCTTACCTGCGTCCTAATCGCCTCATCTCCCTCAAGTCTCCATTGAACCATGGGGACCGAGGGCGAATGGAGAGAGGATGCACACAGATTGGAGCAATGGAATCCAGAGTGGAGGTAATGGCCTTATTATAGGCCAAAACCAAGACCTCTGGATCCAAGCTCATCACAGGAAATTCTGATAGGTCAAGTGCCGCCCTTAGACCATTGGGAGTCACATCCCGTAAAGGGTGGTACTTGAGCATCTCCACAGTGGTAGGCCTACGCAGGGGGGCACCAAAATTGAATCTCACAGTGTGATGATTGGACCAACCGATAGGTTCCACCCCCACGTCGGAGGCTTCCATCCCCAGGAGGAAAACCAGGTCAAGGGAATGGCCATATTTATGAGTGGCAGAGGTAACCACCTGTGAGAGGCCCAATGAATTCATCAATTGGAGGAAGTGCTGTCCAAACTGCGAGAGTTCATTGTCGATCCAAGCATTAAAGTCACCCAGCACCATCAACCTGGGGGACTCCAACACCAGGTCAATGACGAAGTCCACCACTTCCTTAAGGAATAGCTTCTTGTCTCCAGGTGGACGGTAGATGAGAGCCAGTCTATAGCCCCCGCCTGCCACTATGACACAATTGAATGATCTGGTCTCCTTAACTGGAACACTAGTGAGACCCAATTCGGTCTTAAAACAGACAGCAACCCCCCCACCCCTGCGATCCAATCTCAGACGGTGTATCACCAAATACCCAGCCGGAACTGCCGCCTCAAGTACGGGGCCAGAATTTCCATCCAGCCAGGTTTTGGTGATGCAAGCCAGAACCGCTGTACCCACCAAGTCTGCCACAATAGCAGTCTTGTTCACAATGGATCTGGTATAGCATAACACCAACCGAGTTGGACAGAACTCCTGGGATGCCCCAGATGGTGCCCTTGGGTGTGGGGGTCAGACAAGGAAGCCCACGTTCTGACCTCCATTTCACCCCAGGGCATCTTCTGGACTTAACAATCATGATACGAGTGCTCCCCTTGTCCATCCTCCACTGTTCAGACCCCCCACCCCTCCCCATCCTCCTGCGGGCACTTCCCAAGGCCTGACAACGTTGATAGATGGAAAAAAGTAAAGGAGGAGGAGATAAGGGGTAGTAATGCTTTAATTGTTTATTTCAGCTAGGGGTTTTGAGACTTATGAGAGGGGATTCAGTTTTAGTTAGCCCGGTTTGTGAAAAATAGTGCAACTCAAAACATAAAGGAAAATAACACTTTCTGTCTCTGTATGCACTAGAGTGTGGGCGTTAGGAAATGGAGAAAGCATGTGGACAGGTAACTCATGTTTCTTCATTTATTGTTGAAGAAAAGAAAAATCTGTGCTCAGCACCTATGACTGTTAGCCTTTGCTTTTGTGTTTTTTTACATGGCTTCTTATGTGATGGCAAATGTTTTGAGCAATGCAAAAATAAATGAAATAACAGTGTGTGTATGGGTATGTGCAGAGGAGGGGGGAGTGGATTGGAGTATGAAGCAGGCAAGAACACATTATCTATCTGACTGTTAGAAATTAAGAGTGTGGCACAGGAACAAAAGTATTAGCTTGACTCTTGCTGTTTTACCTCATTTCTGAGTCAATCATCATAGATACTGTGGCAAACTGGAGAGATTATTAGAAAAATATAAACTTATAGCCCAAGAACAAGGCTGGCGGGTTACTGTATGCAGCAGTAAGGCTAGCATTTTATAGTTGAAGTTTGCTGATTTAATCTAAATGCCTGTACTGTGTTCCCTCATAAGACCAAGTAGCGATCTCAGCTCAGGCCTTTGAACTCCCCTTTTCACTTTTTACTCTAGTATTGTGTTTTAAATAGCCCTGGTCTTGCTCTCACAGAGTTTGTGGCACCTTTCCAAACATGTTGGTCTGAAACACCCCGCTGTTTAAGCCATTTTGCATTTCCTTTTAGCTCCACAAGCAGCCCCACCCCCCCCGCCTTTCTTATTTTATTCCCCTCTGTCCTTCTCTTTTCAGGTAGTCTGAGAGCCACAACCGTGGTTCTCTGATGAACCCGACCTGCCAGACTGCCATCCGCAGTCCAGGTCTGAAGCCACCAGCCCTTCACAGATGCTCAGGTCTGGACTTGCCCTCAGGGACTGATTACCTCCAGGAAGGGAGCCCTAGCTGCCTGATTTTTTGCCCCCCAATCCTGATTAAATACACTTAAACCCCACCCTGGCTTTCTAGCTCAATCATACAGGCTACTGCCAGCCATGCCCACCCACCACGTCCCCAACCTCAATTAAATCCCCAAGGGTACAGCCCAGATCTCATCTACCCTGCTCTTATTACCTATCAGTAGACTTATCCCTCCAAGGCTGTCATGGGAAACATGGCCACCAGGCTGATGGCATTTCCTTAGCCACCACCCGAGACCACAAGCATGGACTCTTCCAGCAAAGAGGTACGACAAAGCCACATTTTTTTTCACCCACCAGCCCATCCCCCCAGGCTCATTATTATATAGACAGCCTTCCCCCACCCCCTCTTATTCTTTGATCTACTCCTTTCCGTTTATCTAAAATGCCTCTCACATCGACACTCTCCATAGGCTAACAGCGCTGCACATTACCATTTCATATAGCAGTGTAAGACCATATTGGTGCAGCCTATTTTACAACAAACATTACCATCTCATACAGCAGTGTAAAACCACATTGGTGCAGCCTACCTCAGCAGCATCCTACCTCCTTTTAAAGTACCAGCTACCAAGGGACACCGCACGTCTTCAGTGATCATATAGGCTTGGTTCCATCTGCTATCTTGCTCAGCCCTGTGAAGTCCCCAAATACCTGCACACACCGACCTATCCTGTTCTATCTGGTGATTCTCTAGGAGTCTGTAATCCGGCTATGCCATCTACAGATAAAATCACTTTGCCATAGTCATAGCTTACTATTTTTCACTATAAGGCGTCAGCATGAGGGCTGATACCTGGCTCCCTCTCTTCATCTTCCTATGGCTGGTGACTTATGTAGTGTATCCCCCAGGTCAAAATAACTCACAGGGAGAGTTGGACCCTCTGTCACAGTGCTATTTGTACAGCAACTCGTCTCATAGCTTTTGTTGCACCCCTGTGCTCCCATACTTGCATCAGTCTGAGGTAGCTTCTGGGCATGGGACTTGCACCTCCCTACCCATACAGGGTATGCCCCCTATATCCCCAGTAATAATGCCACTTATTGCCACATGGCAAGGGTTTTAGTAGCTGCATCCTTAGGACAGCACTGCATAAATAGCAGGGCCCAGCACTTTCGTTCTGTCATTCCAAGCAGTCGTGGAAGAATTAGAGCTCTCAAATTATCACTGGCTGCCCTAAAGAAAATTGTGTTTCTCCTCCTATTGTGCTCAAGCAATGTTGAACTTAACCCTGGTCCTACAGAAGCCTTGTCATCTCCGTCCAACCTTACAAGGCTTAGAGGAATGAGCTTTATGCATGATAATGTTTGCAGTCTCTTAGAAAAACTTACATAGATCCAGACCTGGGTCATCGTACTGAACCAGATGTGCTGGTAGTCTCAGAATCCTGGCTCAGATCTTCTACCCCCGACCGTGAGGTTAACATCCCTAACTATTGGCTGTTCAGAGCTGACAGGCAGACTAGGGGTGGTGAGGTAGCCATTTATGTCAAGGACAAATATACGGTCACTACCATTGACTCCTCTATCACAAATGGCTTCGATTGTATGTCCCTTAAGGTTGAAACATCCCGCTTAATGGCTATCAGGGCTATAGGGTGTTACAGGCCTCCATCTGCTGGATCCCAGCTCCTGTCTCACCTATTGGCTATTATGGGACATGAGACCCTCAAAACTCTTATTCTAGGGGATCTCAATTACAACTGGTTATCCAAGGCTTCCTTACCCCTCAGATCCTTCTGTGACTCTCTTGGGCTCACACAACTCATTGAAGAACCTACACATCCTAACAAAAAAACCTCAGGAATAGCACCCTATTGGATGTCTTTCTTACAAGCAAGCCACAGTCCCTTTCCTATGCTGGAATATTTTTCTCGGATGTCAGAGATCACTGCTTCATCACCGGTGTAAGATCTGACTCCAATCCCCCCTCCACATCTAAGATCTCCACCAGAAGGTCGAGACGCAACATTGACCCATTTGCCTACATTGATGAGCTAAAATCTTCTGTACACTGGCAGAACTTGTACCTAACCAAATCGGTCAGTATGACATATTACATTTTTCATGAAATAGTGTCTTGTGCCATAAATAATCATGCTTCCTTGATAAAAGTCTGTGTAAAGACCAGAACTTGCCATTGGTTCTTTGCTGAACTCAAGGCTGCATTACTAGCGAGAGATAAACTCTGGAAAAAAGCCTGCAAATCAAAAACTGCTGAGGACTGGTGCCACTTCAGGAACTCTAGGAACTCCTGCACCAAACTGGATAGAGAGGCTAAGGCCAACTTCTACCATTCTGAGCTTGACTCTGCCTCAAGGTGTCCAGCTAAATTTTGGTCCCAATCAAACAGCTGTCTGGTCATACAGCTGGAACTGTACTTCCCTCAAAAATCATCTCTGATTATGTTACTATCAACGATAGCAAGGAGATTCTCCAGGCCTTCAAAAACCAGTTTGCTATGGCAGGCCTCGCATTTGACAATTCACCAGCATCTGTGTTACGTTCTCAGGTTTGTGCACAATTTCCTGAACCTAGCACCACTAATGCAGTCTTCTCATTCCTTCCTGCTTTGTTGAAAGAGGTCGAAGACTTCCTTCTACAGTTGGACACCAAGAAAAGAACTGGTACTGACTCTCTCGACCCCTGCTTCTTAAAGATCACATACCATGTCCTAGCTGTACCAATCACACACTTATTTAACTTGTCCTTGTCCCAGGGGACTGTTCTGCACCTATGTAAAATTGCCCACGTCATTCCTCCGTTTAAATCAGGGGATCCCTGTGACCTAAATAATTACAGGCCGATATCTCTCCTACCAATATTGTCTAAACTGCTGGAGAAAACTGTGAATGCTCAGTTGAGAACCTACCAAGATAACAAGAACCTTCTAAACCCTATGCAGTCTGGTTTCAGAGCCCAGCACAGTACCATTACAGCTCTGGCCAAAATGACTGATGACTGGCAACGAGAGCTGGAAAACAAAAAATTTGTATGTGCTGTGTTCCTGGACCTTAGCAAGGCCTTCAACATTGTCAACCACTGCCTACTTTTTTCCACCCTAAAAGTGATAGGTCTGGACCTGACCTCTTTGTGCTGGTTCAATAATTACCTTACAGATGGGTTTCAGCAGGTCAAGACTGAAGGGGCTCTCTCTCTGCTCAAACCACTAAAAAGAGGCGTTCCACAGGGATCCATCCTAGGGCCTCTATTGTTTACCATTTATATAAACAATATTGATGTTGGCATCAAGGAGGCCAATATTCACCTTTTCACTGATGATACCGTGTTGTACCTTAACCATCCAACTCCGGAAGCTGCTGTGGAGATTTACAAACAGAATTCAACTTGTTGCTGAATCAGCTCCTGAATAAAAAACTCGTACTCAGTGCCAAAAAACACAAAAGCTATGCTGTTCTCTCCGGCTGCTCATTCGGTGAACCCTGCTATCTCTGGCTCCTTACCTCCCAAAAACATTTTTGTTACAAAATTCAAGTAGCTAGGGGTCTGGCTAGACCACAGACTCTCCTTCGTGGAGCATGTTGAGGATTTGCTGAAAAAGTTGAGGCAGAGGCTTGGTCTCTTCTTTAGAATAAATTGCTTTCTGACCAAAGATGCAAAGGTGCAGTTAGTTCAATCCACGTTTCTATCCCTAATTGATTATGCCGATTTCATTTATAGTCAGTGTAATGCCTCTTGTCTTACTAAACTGAACACCTTATACCACAGAGCCTTGAGATTCATAACTGGCCTACCTATCACCACCCACTACTGCTCCTTATATGCATCTGTGGGATGGACCTCCCTTCAGTACAGAAGGAATAGAAATGTGGCTCTCTGGACTTACAGAGCTATTACCAACAAATTACCCCAATACATTTCCGACTGTTTGCCATTATACGTGGTAGGCAACTATGCACTGAGACGCTATTCTCTGCTTCTACTGAAGGTACCTAGGGCCAATACATGCTTTGGGAGAGTGGCCATAGGCTTTGTGTTGCCCTCACTCTGGAAATAACTACAGAAATCTATGAAACTGAGTCTCCCTTTTAGTCTTACCACCATCCAGACCTTGTATGCCAAGGCTGTTAAGGAGCTATGCAGCTGTATCCAGCATGCTTAGCATGCTAGGGTGCCTACTGCTTTCTTGCCCACTTCATCTCCACCTAACCCGGTCTTTTGATTTTCTCCACCTATACCCACCCTTTTTTTCTGCTAATCCACTACCTCTCTTACCCTCAGACTCCTAACATATATGTCCCCAGCCCATCTACCGTAGCACCCCTCCTAGAACAGCTGCAGTCCCGTACCCCTCCCCTCCATATCTGCCCCTTAAGTTTGTATATGTCCTGACCAATGATACGCTGTGCTGTTTGAAAATGTTTTAATATGATGGCTGTTTCAGAATGTTTTAATTCCCCTTCTCATACCGTTCTCCCTAACCTTGTTAACCCTATACCTGAAATACGTGTTATTGCTCAGTGTATTTTTTTTCTATTTCTGTATAATAATGTCTATTTATTATCTGTACATAAAAGTGTTATTCTTGACCTTGTGTAAGGCAGGTCCACCTTGTAAATGAGCCTGCTCATTGGTGCTCACTTGGATAAATAAAGACTTGATTGATTGTTTGATTGATTGAATATGAACAGTCCACAAGGAATAATCTGCTTTGCTGCTTGCTAAATGGTTAAAGGCAATACTGAACTGTTATTTGTTATTACTTTTTAGGTCTGATGCACATGTGCAACAAACCTTTTGTTATGAGTGCAAGGGGATTTTAGAGGTGTGTCTCTGTGAGCCTTTTGCAGTTAAAAACTAAAAGGGGCGAAGCAATCTAGACCAATAACCATGAACTTTAACTGTGACACCACTCTAGTTCAGCTGAATGCACTTCAAAAGAACCACGCCAATAAATTAGAGGGCTTCAGTCCTTTGATGTGAATGAAGCTATTCAACAAACAGCTGATGGGCTGACAAAACCTGCAGCCTGTCATTAAAATCAGAAGCAGAGACTACCTTACCAGACTATATCAGAAAATTGAGGGGAGATCTACAGAAAGAAAACTGTGTTGTGCCAGTATTTATTATTTTATTACTGTTTAAGGTTTTCCTACTTCTTCTGCCTAGTTTGCGGGCAGCTTGAAACTAGCCATGATGTCTCAAATTACAGCCTCCCTCCCCTAAATTTGCAAGTCTCCTAAAGAAAAATATGTAGTATGGAAGATAGTCTCCTTACTCTGGTAACTTTTAAATATAGGGAAAATAATAATATACCTCAGTTTCTCTCCACCAGCAAGTGCATATTGCAAACAATGTTAACCGAGGCAAAGACACACATTCATTCTAAACTTTTTTGTGTCTATATTACATGAACACCATTTGAAAGGTGAATCCACACTTATAGAACTGTGGGTATATAGATGTCATCTACTTTTGCAATCCTCCCCTGCCCACTCATCCTCTTATTTCCTTTTTCATCACCCCTCCTCTTATAAGTAGTATGTCCCCCTCACCATGCCATAGCCATCCATACCCCTCCCCTGTATGCCACCTTTACCCCTCCCTTTGTATCTCTTGCATATATACCAAGACCTGCCATGACTGGAGTGATACATAGATCTTAACATGGTTATGATATTACATATACTGAAATTCAATAAAACGAATAACTGGCAGATCACATGTATTCTCTTTTTTCTTTTACAAAACTGTTTTCTTTGCCATCCTTTCTGCAATGATCCCAGTATTTGCCTTCTATCCATGGTGATCTCTTCACAAGCTCTCTCCTAGACTCAAGACAGTGATTATTCTCCTAAATAACCCTGTTTATTCAGTACCCTTGATATCTGTCTAGGTGTAAAAAACAAAATGGATTTTTTTAGCAAAGTGAATCCTGCACACTCAGTGTTGTCCATAGCATCCTGTAGAGAGCAGTTTGCTGTAACCAGCATTCCTTGCATTGACAGCCCAAGTGCCCATGTAACATCTGAGGATGTACTGGTGCAAAGTATCAAACCTTTGCCATTGGCAAATGCTTGTGTATTCTAGTCAAGACTGTTAGAACTGTAAAGCAGCATTTGACTGTGAATATACTATGCGTTGCTAAACTGGAATGAGCCAGAGTCAGAGTGGGGCTCTCAGAAAATAAAAACACTCCAACAAGTTTGTCAATATAACATAGAAACATAGAAACATAGATTTTGATGGCAGATAAGGACCGCTTGGCCCACCCAGTCTGCCCATTTCCCTACCTATTGGATAAGCTGAAGATCCTAGTTAACCAGCAGCCTACTTCTTCCTACCCCAACCCCCTAGAATTGCCTTATGACTGTCCCATGCATGCTTGAATTCCACCACTATTTTTGACTCCACAACCTCCTCTGGAAGGCTGCTCCATGCATCCACAGTCCTCTCTGTGAAAAATACTTTTAAATTACCGCTGAGCCAGCTTCTTCTATCTTTCAAATTGTGCCCTTTGTTCTTGCACACCTTTTTTGAAAGATGCTGCCTCTTGACTTTGTTGATTCCCTTGAGATACTTGAAAATTTCTATCATGTCCCCTCTCCCTCCTTTCCTCGAGGCTATACATATTCAGCTCCTTAAGTCTCTCTTCATATGTCTTCCAGTGCAGACCCTGCACCATTTTAGTTCCCTCCTCTGGACAGCCTCTATCCTGTCTATGTCCTTGCAGAGATTGGGTCTCCAGAACTGCACGCAGTACTCAGATGGGGTCTCACCAACTGTCTGTACAGAGGGATAATAACTTCCTGTTTTCTACTGTGATGCCTCTCCTATGCATCTCAGTATCCCCCAGCCCTCCTTGCTGCCCTCTCACATTGCTTTCCACCTTTAGGTCATCTGATATGACCACCCCAGGTCCCTTTCCATTTTTGTTGTTGTTAGTATCTCACCCCCATTGTGTACTCTTCCCTGGGTTTTGTTTCCTGGTGCATTACCTTGCACTTTAGCATTGAATCGAAGCTGCCATACATTTGACCATTCCTCTAACCTTGCCAAGTCCCTTCTCGTCCTTTCCACCCCACCTTGTGCATCAACTCTATTGCAGATCTTTGTGTCATCTGCAAAGAGACATACTTTTCCTTCCAGTCCCTCTGCAATGTCACTTATAAAGACATTGAAGAGGACCGGTCCTAATACTGAACACTGTGGTACCCCACTAGTAACCCCCCTTTCTTCAGATTGGACTCCATTCACTATTACCTCTCTGTGTCCTATTCTCCAGCCAATTCTTTACCCAGGCTGTCATCTTGGGACCCACTCCCAGGCTGGCTAACTTGTATATTAATCTTTGTGTGGGACTGTGTCAAATGCCCTTGCTAAAGTCTAGGTAGGCCATGTCCACAGCCCTCCCTGATCTACTACTTTGGTCACCCAGTCAAAGAAATCTATCAGATTTGTCTGGCATGACCTTCCCACTGTGAATCCATGCTGCCTTGGGTCCTGAGCCCCTCTGGCCTCTAGATACTCAACAATTCTTCCCTTCAGAAGTGATTCCATCATTTTCCCTACCACTGAGGTTAAACTAACAGGTCTGTAGTTTTCTGCTTATGCCTTGCTCCCACTTTTGTGAAGGGGAATCACATCTGCCCTTCTCCAGTCCTCGGGTACCACCCCATCATCCCATGATTTGTTAAAGAGGGTAGTCAGTGGTGTCACTAGTTCTACCTTTAGTTCTTTTATATTTCTGGGATGAATCCCATCAGGCCCCATTGCTTTGTCCACCTTCAGTTTTAAGAGTTCTTTCAGAACCCTTTCTTCTGTAAATGGGCTGGTATCAACTTCTGTATCCAGAGTGTTTCTACTGTTTGTTTTAAGTACCTCCCTCACTTCCTTTGTAAATACTAAGCAAAAATATTGCTGTAACCAGCATTCCTTGCATTGACAGCCCAAGTGAACCCATGTAACATCTGAAGATGTACTGGTGCAATAACATTTTATTTCAGTGTTTATATAATTTTTTGTGATGTAACAGAACACATCATTAGTGTATTACTCATCCAACCGTAAAGGGAACAGTGTTTGAAAAAAAATCATTAAACCTAAGTGCTGCAGCCTGGAAATGTGTCAGGAAGTGCAGAGATTGTGTGTACATGTCAGCAATCACACAAGCGAGGCAAGACTCAAATGTGTGTACATGCTGGCAGCAGCCTAAGGGTTAAAGTGCCCCATATACAGTAGGCCACAACAAGTTAGGCATACTACCAAACAGATCCCAATAAAACATAAACAGCAGTATAGGGAACCTGCACAATGATGCATGATTACTTTTTCAGGCTATTGTTGTCTCTCTGTAATAACAAGGTCCAGGAAGACTTTCATGACACACTGTCTGAGAATCTAGACATTTATTATTCATCATAACAATCATACATAAATAAACATCCTCTACCAAATGAATAACAGATTATAAAAATGGTAACAATGCATCACAATTTCCTAGATTCTTTGTATGAGGCTGCAATTATACGCATTTTAATAGCTCAAGAACTATTCTTCTTATATTGTGATATACAGTAATGCAGTATATCAGATGTTTGCTCTCAGTAAAATCCCTGATGCTGGTTATGTACGTTTTTGCCTATAAAAAGTCTATTTGAAATAGAAAGATAGAAACATTTATTTATTTATTGAATTTTGTTGACCCGGTAGGCCAACTGAGACTAGAAGTCCCTTTTTCAGGGGCGACTGGGGGGAGGTGGGGATACAGATGGTAACCAACTGAACTTGAACCAGATTAAGCTGTTGGTGGTATATTTTAGTGAATAATATGGAAACAAAGAAACCTGACAGTAAAACAAGGCCAGTTCGTGTGTCCATATTACCCTTTGCCTTACTTAATCACCCAGACTGAAAACAAGAACTTCCAGAGAGAAAGAATGTGCATATCCAAGGTCAAAAGGGTTTCCATGGGTCTTAATTGCAGAACCTATATAAACGTCATCATTTCAAATCAAGGCCATCACAAAGAGGATCACTTTTAAGAGTATGACAAGGTGCATGATTTTCCTATCACAAAACTGCATTTTCAAGTCAACAGCTAGTGACAAGATGCACACAATATCTGTGTAAACAGTGAAATACTAAGAAATTCATTTGAAATGAATGGCAATTTCCAGTTATGCATTTATCTTGATATATGTATCTGGATATGCTGTATCATGTCATGGGTTACCACTGTTTAACAATAACGTACAGCCAGGGGTTATGCTAATGTTCTACTTAATCACCCTATGGAGGTGTCATGTGGCATGAGGCACAGCTTAGTGTAATATGACCCATGGAGGTGATTGACAAGAACACCAGCATAAGCACCTGGGAGCACCTTATTGCAAAAATAAGATGTTAATAAAGTGCTCTTTCTTTACAAATAATGCTTCAGACTGAGATTTTTAATGAGCTAGTCCACTTGCTATCTTTCTGGGATCTCTCAGAGTGCTATGCTGCACATTTCTGTTTGTGATTAGTGTCAGCTTGTTCATAAGGTTATTAGACTGCACCTTTATGTCTCCATTGCAACTAGCATAGAAAGAATAGGCTGTGAGTCATGTCTAAGCATAAGAAGAGCTATGAATGTATATGTAAGAAATTCATTATAACTGAGATTTTTGTTATCAAAAAAGATAATTCATTACTCATGACAGATTTGCATGAGAAGAAATGCTACTGACCAATATGAAAGAGGTCACCCCCTCTCCAGCAATGCATCATGTTGCTTGCTTCCAGTGAAGTCACCAAGGCAGCTCATTTTAGTTTTGCTATTCAGGAAGCCTGCCTATACTGAAACATCAGATCACAGCTCACAGGTCCAACAAAGGTTTTATTCCCCAGTAGAGATGCTGCAAAGTTTACATTCACCTGTGAAGTTAAAGCAAATTTGTCAAATCTGCCTTTGTAACACAATTCACTAATGTTTCCCATTTACTTGAAAATGTACCTTTGGCAACTTCACCTGGCAACTTTGCTTCTGACTTCACCTTTGTGGTGCATTGAATGAATTTTGTTTAACTAGAGGCATTTGATAAATAATTGCCTGTAGGTCACATGGAAACTGTTTTGCAAGTAGCATGCTACTGCTGTATGTACAGAATGATCCCTACTTTTATTTTACAGTATGAGCGAGTTAGTTGGAGAAGTCAGATCTGCTGCTTTTACAGCCTGCAACCCCCACCCCCAACATAACTCTTATAGCTTTTCATTTTGATTTGTCATCTTGGCTTTACTTGGCAGTGTGTGAGGATTTATTTAGTTATGTTTCTCTCCACCCACCGAAGCTTCATCAGAGTTATGGTAACCAGGTAAGGGGTTGGATTAAATACACTGTAGCCCCCTGACATCAGTAAAAACAACATTTGTTTGCTGGGAGCACAAGTGGAAATAAATGAAATTGCACACAGGACAGACATAGATAAACACCAAAGTCCATCTAGCCATGAAACTCCTGATACATAACTGAACAATTAAATATTTTTATGTTAAATCCATCTGATCACAAAATCCACACATTCTTACAAAACCACTCACTGTAAAATTATGAGCACTGCTACATTGCTCTACTTAAATCTTTATTGACCAGAAATATTACAGATTACTGCCAAATGAAAGTGCCAGTATTAAAAATGATTCTTTAAAGCACTGTGTGGCTAAACAATAGGAAGTTTCGATGAACCAGTTGTCGAGTTGAACATTTTTACATTTCATCAGATGACTAGAACATCATATTTTTCACAGGGTTGTAAAGCTAGAAAATAAAAATAAAATCTCAATGTTTTAATTTAATAAAATCATAACCATGCAAATGCAAATGGAACAACCTAACAGTGGCTGAGGTCTGAAGCAACCAGATATATCAATAAACAAAAGCCATTGTCAGGAGGGAGGAATCAAAACCCTTAGGGGATACAGTACCCACTCAATATTTTAAAAAAGGACTATGTTTCAAACTTGTCATTGAGACAAGGTAGTCCTAAGGCCCCCACATGGCTATTCCAAAATTGTTCTCTTTTGCCCAGGGGTTCTATTGGGCAGGAGCCAATAGGGACTCATTTCCATCTCCTCATAAAAAATATTATGACAGTTTCACCACCTCTGTCATCTTTTTCCATTAACTAATGTAGGTGAGGCCCATCACCTAGAAATGACAGTTCCACCAAACTGAAATCTATGGGTGAGAGTTCCCCCACTTACACATTTCTAATGCAACTACTGCTTTTGTTTAATGCATTTTCATAGTGTCCACCTCTGATTGGTGACCGAGTCTGCTCAAGTGTAACTTGCTTAACTTTGTGAACATTTGGACCACCTTTATCTTTTACATGCATGGCCATAACATAATCCTACTTCTTATTTTGGATAGCTTGTAAATGCTCACATATAGTACTCTATAACTGAATCATGGAATTCCCTTGAATCCTTGAATTCTCTTTTTGTTCTACCAATATTGAACATGAAGCATGAAAATTGCAGCATATGAATTACTCCTTCCTTGTTGCAGTCAGTTCTATCTCTAATTGTCTCTATTTTTCCTGTTCATAGACTGTTAAATGCCAAGGTATGGAGTATTGTAGGCACACTTTACAGGTGCCACATGGGATTCAAAGTCCCGTTATTTTACTCCCATCACCTTTATTCACACACAAATGGCTTTGTACTAATTCATCCTGAACGTTTCTTTGCCTTATTAAAACTGCTTTTAATGGTAAATTTGCTTGTTCTTTTAAGGGCAGGACAGTTTGTAACACATGCTAGCTTTCCTGAAAGAGAGACTCCTGCCAAAAGTGCTGCATTGCAGAATTAGAATTAGCATATCCCCAATAAGTTACATACCAAAAATTAGGTTTCTACTTTACTTCTTTTAAACATATAAGCTATTTTGTAACCCCAATTTCGCTACCTGTTCAAAAAACCAAGTTTCAGTGAAAAGCTACTGATGATGTCATCTGCTGAACTCACAGTTGAGACTAGTCCTCCCAGTCAGCAAGCTTACAGGACCTGTTTCTCTGAAGTCTAAAGATCATGTGCTATGGTTTTCACAAGTGCAATAGGTAGCAACTTTCACAAAACATTGCTATAAAACTGTGTGTTTCAGGTTTTGTAACAACAAATTCATATTTTGTAATGCCTTTTTGATGTGGTCCATTTACCAAGAGTTGCTGGATACTAAGTCAGCATGCCTCTGGGCTGCTAATACCATTTTGGATACTACTCTACTGTGTCTGTTAGGAAGTTGTATTGCTACTAGTACTGCACAATGTTTTTAACATCATTACTGTTTGTCAGTGTCTGCTTTACAATAAGTTTTAATAGATGCCTTATATGTGTTAATTCCTGCTAGTGGTGGAAGTGTTAACCCTAGTAAAATTATCATTTTAATGTGAAATACAACATAGATGAACCTGAATGTAGGTCAAGTAACAGCCTGCCAGGGAGGAAACATTAGGTTGATGGGGTTGACTACTGCATAGAAACTCCTAGTAAGGTTTCAAATCAGCATTACCTCTCCCACCCCCATTTACAGGAAGATAGAATAATTGTTTTAAAGTGTCATCCTGATAAATCACCTCAACTGAATGACAGGTGTGAATGAACATGGCCTTCTACCACATCAGAAAGTTATTCAGTCTACAAACCTCACTGCAGTGTGCTATGATTCAACATTCAGTAACCCTGGAAAAAAGGACCACAGCAAAAAGCACATTAAATAAAAATAAATAAAAATACAAATTTGCCCACTTTGTTACAAAACTTGAAACACATATAGTTTTTATACCAATGTTTATTGAATGGTGCTGCCTGTTTTACTGGTTTATTTGAACAGGCAGTGAATTTAGGGTTGTAAAATTTAGTTTAGTTTAGTGTATTAGTCTAGGAATTAATACCTTTGAGCCAGGGCTCTTTAAACAAAGGTTCCACATCACAAAGAACATTTAACAAAGCATGATACACATTACAGGTAAAACCAGACAGGAAAGTTACATCATAAATTTGCTATTAACAGTTTAAGGCAGTAACGTTTTTAAGTTTCATAGAAAAACAAGCTATAACAAGTTCAAGTGAGTAGACAATTTCGAGGTTAAGGAAACTTCCAGGGAGAGGGTGATCATTAGGTGCCAATAGGAGGCTAGAGAGGAGGGAAAGGTGGTGAGCGGGAGAGTAAGAGAGAGGGGACAGGAAAAAAGGGGGGGAGTGAGTTTGGGTGGGAGACAGGAAGTAGTAGAGGTACCAGAGGGTTCATTAGTCATGGAGGAAGAGGCCTCAGATGTGAGGATGGACATGAGGAGTAGTAGTCTTTATCTAGCACAGTCACAGTTGCTAGTGGTGGTGAGGTGAGCATAGAGCATGGATTTGAAAGCTTCAAGCGAGGTTGAGGATAGAGTAGGTGGACTAAGCGCATTGAACCATGTCAGAGCCCTGTATGTGAAAGATCTTTGTCCCTGTGCAGTCCGGCATCTCGGAACCAGGAAAGGTTGGCATTCAGATCTGGTGGAGGGTCGTAAGCCAGGATTCAGTCAGAGTAGATTTTGAATACATAATGGAGTCAGTCCCAAGATAGATTTTTTTGCCATTGTGCAGGTGAGATAAATAAGACGATTTGATAGGTTCAACAAGCCTGATTCATAGTACAGATCACACGTGTGAGTCAGTCTTTGAGCCCCCATGAGGAGCCGGCAGGCCTTATTTAGAGAGATTGAGATCTTCTTAGAGCAGTGAGGTAGCTGAGCCATAAATAATAAGGCCATGGTCAATGATTGAGATTATGGAACTCTGTATAGCTATTCTCAATGCTGCTTGATTTAGAAATTGACGGTTACGAATAGTATTCCAGCATGCTGGTTCACTGTTTTGCAGTGTTGTCAATGTGGGTAGAAGGTGAGCCCTTGGTCAAAAGTGATGCCAAGGTATTTGAAAGTATTTACTTGTCCAGTGTAATTCCCAGAGGTTTGTATGGTGAGTGGAGTATGCCTATTTTTTGTTTTGGTGATTGGAGAAGAGCATGGCTTTTGTTTTATTGTGGTTTAGCACAAGTTTACTATCCAGGAACCACCTTTCAACACTAGAGAAAGCAAGTTGCAGGCTTTTTCGTAGGGAATTTGGATCCTTGTGGGAAGAGAGAATTACAGCATCATCAGCGTATAAGATTATTTTCTCCTGGCAGATATCTGGGAGGGAGTTAAGGAACAGGCTAAAGAGGAGCGGTCCAAGAATTGATCACTGTGGTACACCCGAGAGAACTGGTTTGAAGTCGGAAAGTTCATTAGAGATTTTTACAGCCTGTGACCGATTGGACAGGTAACTTTTTACCCAAGCACAAGGACCTTCGGCCAGGCCTAGGCTAGAAAATAGGGAGGTAAGTAGGCCATGATGGACTGTGTCGAAAGCTTTTGTAAGATCGATAAAGACTGCACCTGTTTGGCACCTTTGTCCAGGGCTGAGTGGACTTCTCCAGAGAAATCAAGTAAGGCTGTTGTTGTACTATGTCCTTTCCTAAAGCCATGCTGTTGATTACAGAGTAGACTGTATTTGTCCAGGTAATCAGAGAGTTGGTCTGCCACTATTCATTCAAGTGCTTTGGAGAGGGAGGAGTATTGATATTGGTCGAAGTTTCCTGTTGAGGTTTTGTCCCTTTGTGCACTGGGCGTAACTATGGCAGATTTCCATTTGTTGGGAAATTGACTTGGCAAAGTGACAGATTAAGAATTTTTGCAAGGGGTGAATTACTTCATCCAGGGTGAGAGACAGGATTTTAGATCTAGCGGTCACTACTTGTTCTGGATTTGGAGCAGGCCTTTCTTATGTACTTGTGTGCTTCATGCACTTTGATTTTCTTGAAGTAAAATTGTGGTTTGTCACAAGGGGTGTTTTGTGATACTAGGCTAGGCACAGGTAAGTCCGAGAAGAAATCTTGGGGAGGACCCCACTAAGGTCTGTGAATGTCTTATTAAGCGATCTGCAATAGACTTTGGGTCAAGAGTGGTGGATCCATCAACTTTCATAATGGTAGGTGACGATTTTGATTGTTTACCCATTATGTTTCGATGTTGTCCCAAAAGCTCTTTCCATCACCCCAGGTGGATTCAAGGGCATTTTGAAATAGGCACTCTTCATTTGCCTAATTTGTGAGGTACATCTATTTCGTGCCTGCTTGTATTTTAGGTATCATGAGGTGAGCCTGTGTCCTGGCAACTGCCCAGAGGTGGTCCCAACCTTGAGCTTGGCAAGTAGTTTGGCAGTAATCCATAGATTTGATAGCGCTTTGATTTTACGCTTTTTACTGGGGCATATAAGTCGCATGCAGAGTTGAAAGATTTAATGAAGTATTCTAGTGCGTATTAATATCAGTTGATTCAAGGATTGGCGCCCAGTCCTGTTGCAGGAGATGGGTTTTCAACTTGATAAGATTCCCATAAGGCAATACTCTGCTTGTTATAACTTTGGGGGGTGGCTTGAGAAATTTATTACACCAGGTACAGGACACTGGGGGGTGGTCACTGAGGGAGTCAGGGAGGACTTTAATGTTTTTTATCCAGTCAGGGTGATTTGTGAGAACCCAGTCAATAAGGGTGCTTGTACCAGTTTTGTAATTTTTTCCAGGTGGGGGAGGTTACCATCTGAGTCAGGTTTGCTGCTAGGATGTCATCTTTGTAAGAGCCAGTGTCAGAGGTGAGCCAGTTTATGTTGAAATCCCCGAGGAGGAGGAGCTCATTTTCAGAGGGCTGCAGACTAACAAAATCAAGTACAGACTTAATACTGGCACGGTGGTCTTTTGGAGAGATATAGATTGTGGCCACTGTGAGAACTTTGTTTTGTGCACCAAGAAGCAGTTTGATAGAGAGGAGTTGCATCTGCGTATTTGTGGGGTTGAAGCTGACTTATAACTTTTAAATAAAGTAATTTAGTGATCTCATTTTGCCATGAGGCTGATTGGGGCTATACTGATCCACATTCTGAATTTATTGATGCCATACATTTTAAATGTAGTCCCTCTTTTATAACTATCACTTGTTATGACCCCAATCCCATAAGTGTTGGTATATACAAATCTATTGCATTGATCCTTCAATTTACCAGTGCCTTGAAGTAGACTGTTCCCATCCGTTACATCCACTTCTCATTTGTCTCATTCCACTTCACTTGCACTGTACTCCCTGGCTAAAAATGTTTCAGTCATATCCTGAGTGTGTGACTGATACCAGTCCTCTCAGTCATAGTTTCACTTTATGTGCATATATCGGTCCTTTTGGAGATTTTTGATGACATGTCTGGGATGACAGCTATCAAATAACTATTTCAATCTGTAGGATTGATGTACAGATCCATAATCAGCATGCCGTCCACTTATTTGAAGATTTTCAGGTCCAAAACATGGACTTTATTTTGATCCCATGTCCACTGAAATTTAAATTGTAATTGGTACTTTACTACCACTGTGTAAAGTCTGACAACTCATCCCTGGTACCATTCCAATCAAGAAATATATTGGCACCAATTCTAGAAGTCTTATGCCTGGCATAACAGCACTTGCACCAAGTAGAATGGAGCAAGTAGCAATTTACGCCAGCAGTTGTGACATATGTGATTCTACAATGTTGCCTGCGACATGTCGCAGGCCACTTGCGCTGAAGAGCTGTTACGCCAGCAGTTGTGCCATAAACCTCCAGTGACATGGCACTAGGGGGTTTACAGCAGCAGTTGTGCCCCATTCCAGAAGGGCAGCAGCAACAATGTCCCCAATGTTGGGATTCTACAAGAACCACAGGAGGAGAACCGGCAATGTAAGCTACACCAGCATTTAGCTGGTGTAACTTACGTACACCCTGAGGGTTCTATAGACCCACCAGCAGCCCAGCAGGCAATCCACATGTTCCTTCCCCCCATGGCCAGCATACCCCTGTAGGTGCCCCACAGGGCTGCCAACACCCCCTGCCCCAAATCCCCCACTGCTAAATGCCCTGCAGGGTGGCACTGTCAACCTCCCCACACATGCCCAGGCCCTGAGACACTGCTGAAATTGCTTTCAGTACCCCAGACTGTCCCTGGTAGTCTTGTGGCCCCCCACCCAACTGTTCCAGTTCATTAATTCACCTTACCTCATTCCCCAGCCAGGATTGAGACAGCCCACCTTCCGCTTATGGCCAGCCACTAACTGAGTTCAGAAGGAGTGCTGATTGTAGATGCACTCAGAAATTAATTTCTGAGTGCTTATATTCAGTAAGTGCTCCTACTGAATGCAGTCGGCAGCTGGCCATGGAGGGGAGAGGTGGGCTGTGCCAGCCACTGGCTGGGGATGGTTGGGGGGTGTTGGGTGGAGTGGCACAGCTGGGTGGGGGGTCACTAGACTACCAGGTGCCACTACACACATTGGATTGTGTGTACTGTACATACTGTACAGTACACCAGTCACAAGGGACATGGTATTGGTGTTGGGAGCACAGGGTGGCATGGCAGTGGTTGGGGGGGCCTCTTGCCCTGTGGGGCTCCACTGTGGTTCAGGCATGGAGGCATTGCTGTTGCATTTTGTGACTTCCTTGCCAGGTACACCCTCTGTTTGGTGTACCTGGCTGTATGTCACAAGTCACAGGAATTAGACACTGGGACCCTGCACCTTCTAGAATAGGGCACAAGGTCCATGTCACAACAGTGATTGGCGCAAATCACATTTGGTGGCAACTTGTGCCAGCTTTCTAAAATTGGGGTTATTGTCTATTAAATGTGTCCATGCCAGCAACTTATGCAGATACTGACTGACACTTGCTTCAAAAACTACCAACTCTTCCCTTTGGCTCCTACGTAAATTTGCCAGACTGGGGAGAAAATAGCCCCTATGGCTGTTCCCTTAACTTGCAAATAGTGCCTATTCAAAAGTGTGAACACATTGTTTTTAATCACTTTTTTGGCTAGGTCCACTATCATTGATATTATTTCTTCAGAAAGTGAAGGGTTGGGACAGTTATCACCATAACAGCCTTCCTGAGGAGGTCATGGGGTCAAAAACAGTGGGGGAATTCAAGAATGCATGGGACAGACATAAGGCAATTCTAGTGGGGGGTAGGAGGAAGTAGGCTGTTGGTTAACTAGGATCTGCAGCATATCTAATAGGTAGTGAAATGGGCACACTGGGTGGGCCAAGCGGTCCTTATCTACCATCAAAGTCTATCTTGCCAGAGGTTCCCTTAGTTCAACATGTACTGGGAGTTTTATATTGAACTGCATTATGAAGTGTTGTTGCACCAAATAAATGATTTCAGAGGCAATTCACACTAGTTGGTGCAATTTATGAAAAAATGTGTCTTATGAACTATAGTGCTGCCTGTACTTTCCAAAATTTCTTTACTTTGGCAAGGCACTTCCATTTCCCCAGTCAATTTCTTCTCTTCTAAGATATTTATTTAGTTGTTGTTCAGGTGTATTTTTCTTTAAATGCCCCACTTTTATTTGTTCTATTTTTTTTCTTTTATTCTCTTTGTCCTTGCTTTTGTACTTAAAATGAGTGGGATTGTTGAGGAGGACACTGGGAGGACTGGGACCAGGTGCAGTCCCAGCAAGCAGCGTGGGATAGAGTCAGTTGATGGGGCATGGTGTCCCATCTGTCTGAAGAAGCCATTATTTGTGCCAGGAGCACTGGATGTCTCAAGTTGCTGCCTCCTGCTGCAAGAATGAGTGCTAAGATTCTGTCCCACCCATCAAAGTTCTTAGTATGCACTTGTGGGGAAATTGCAAGAAAGGCACAACACCTTAAGGGAAAATGTGAGAAATGCAAAACATACATACATGTTGTGCTCCAAGAAATTTTCTCAACTACCATAATAAATATATCAGGCTGCTATGGTTAGTGCTACATGGTGCTGCACTGAGTGTTTTTTTTCTAACTGTTCTCACACCAGTCTTGCGGCTCAGCCAAAAAATTGTAACTCTATTTTGGCACAACAAGCAGAAAACATAGGGTGCACCTTACCAGAGGCTGCAAATCATGAACCACAGTTGCTATCACTGCAGCAACAAATGGTCAGCACTCCATTCTGGAGCCTGTATAAATTTTTAATCCACTTTTAATCCACATAAAATTTCCTTCGCTGTTAAAAAAAATACGAAAAGCACCTCAAACCACTGATATAAAGGTTCTGTACAGTCCGGCAAATAAGCAGTAAAGAAATGATTTTATAAATAATTTAAGTCTGCCGCCGAGTCAAGGTGCAAGTAACTCCAACGTCTAAACTGACGCCATCATCAGAACATGTGGGTGTTCTAATCCGTATGCACTTAAATACTTAGACAATTAAAGTGATAATGCAAATAAATCTACTTCTAAAATAGTGCAAATTACTTTCAGTCTAACTAAGTGTAACCCTAACAACAATCAATTATTATCCATAGCAAAATTATGCACAGAATTATATAACACACAAAATGAGTTTATAAAAATCTAGTATCTCAATAAAGGGGGGAGGGGAGAAAGAAAATTGGGGGGTGGAGGAAGGGGGAAAAGGAAAGAGGAAGCCAAAAACAACAGAAACAGCTATATCAAAAAATCTATCCCAGAGTTTTCTCCAATGTGCCCCAAAATCTGACAGGTTGTTACATGTTGTGATATGGCACTTGAGATATGCAACCAGACATCTTTCATGTTGATGCTGCTGTGCTGTGCTGTGCAAGTCTACTCTAAACAGTAACTGAGTGTCAAGATACACATTACTGTTCTGAAAATAAAAGTGAATTTTCTTGACTTGGAAAAGTCTTAGAACGTCCAGAAATGAGCAGTCCTCCCAGAAGTGTTATATGCTGCTGCTAGCTGGTACTGCTGTGCTGTGTGGGTCTCCACAGAAGCTGTCAAGATGCACATTAGTGCCTGGAAAATAAAAGAGAATGTTCTTGCTTGAAAAATTCTCAGGACACCCAAAAGTATTACATGCTGCTGCTGTACTCTGTGACTGTACAGTACAGCATTTGAATCTGGATGATGAAGCCATGTATCATTTTGTTTTGTAGTGACATACCAGCAAAGGTAAGTATTTTTCTTTTTTTGGGTTGTGGAGGTGGGAGGGTATTTAAAGCCATTGTATTTCTTACCATCTTTTATCACAGCTTCTCTCTTTGTAGGCATTTTTCACTAGGGTGATTGAATCTTGCTGCTGCATGGTCTTGCCCACATATGGTTATTTAATTTTGGACTGTTTTGTACATTGGGAAGGTATTTTTTTATTTTATTTTCTGAAACTGTATCCATAGGTGTATGTCACCATATAACTCTTACTTTCTCCAATTTCTCTTGTCTGAGGTATTTTCCTGATGTGTGACAATTGCAAATTGCACAATGAGGCAGCAGCAGCAGCATCAGTTACAGGACTGTTTTGCTTCACAAAGAGGACATGTTCACTGTACACAATATACAGTGCTGGAGGACAAGGTCCGAGCATTAATTGGCAAGATTGACCAGATCAATGAGCTGGTGGAAATTACAAAATGGCAATGGCTTGCTTGCTGTAGAAGGACAAGGAATTCATCTTGATGGCCAAATGTATCACAGACCTGAAGTAAATACAGTATAGAAATTATTCAGACTCTAGTATGCTTCATAATGGGTTACAGTATGCCTGTGAAAGGAAAATGAAATTAAAAAAATTAAAAGAGAAAATACATTTTAAAAATGATACTTACCGTCACATTAGTGATGGCCTGGCCGTGAAATGAAACAAAAGTTCCACAGACACAGGAGATGGAGGAGAAGTCCTGCTTCCTGGATGAGAACATAGCATGACAGGAGGGCAAGACTTGTAAAGACAAGGGGAAATTATGTAGACCTCACTAATGTGGCCACTGTGGATTACTAACCACACAGACATTCCAGTTATACACATTGTCCTGTCCAATTGTTACTATGTGTGTAACCTTTGAAGAAAAAAAATCATTAAGCCTGACTTTGCCTCCACTGTGGCTGCATGATAGATCCATTGTCTCATCTCACTCATTCTAAATATGTACCTGTCACTTGTGAAGAAAAGAAAAATTGGTTAACCTGATGTTGCCTTCATTGTGGCTGCATGATAGAGTCATTGTCCATCTCACTCATTATATACCTGTCACCTGTGAAGAAAGAGAGAAACATTGTTTAGTCTGGCTTGGCATGGCCACCATGTCACTTCACTGTTGACCAGTGAAAGGAAAAGGATAACATTAAAACTTATACACAGAAAAATAATATTAGATGCTTACCCATGCCATTTTGTACTGACACAGCAGTGCCACAGAAAGTGGTGTAAGAGGGAGACAAATGGAAAGAAAGAATCAAATTTCAATGACTTGAAAGCAATGTGGCAGTTCCTCCTGAGCAATGACAGAATCACTGTAAACAGTGAGGATCAATACTGTAAAAAAACAATGAAAGTAACTTACCATCACAGCAAACAATCTTGGCCTTTGCTGGACATATGGTATTGCTGCCTTGATGAGCTTGCTGGCTGGTTGGAGGCTTGGCTTGAGGTTTAGCTTGCTGGCTGGTGGTGGGCAGGCTGGTGGGACAACTGACAGACTGGTTGGTCATAGGATGCCTGGCAGAATTGCTGACAGGCTGGCTTGTGAGGTTGCTGGCAGGATGGCTGACAGCCTGGCTGGTAGGATTGCTGCAGACAGGCTGGGGACAACTGACAGGATGATTGGCAGGCTGGGTGATGAAATGGCTTGCCTGGCAGAGTGGCTGTTGGGGGTGTTTGGTAGATTATCTGGTAGGCTGGACAGGTAATGTAGTCTTCAAAGATTTTACACTCTGACTGTGGGCAAGGCCTTACATAAAAGAGGGCAGATGGTTTTAATCAGATGAATGTATATGGATGTATACAACTGTGGCACAGCTTGGGGAAAAATATTCAAAGGAAAGCAAAATTAAATCATAAAGGAAAGGATACAGTGATAAAGAGGAAAGGAGGGCTCTAATACCTTTCTGTTAATGCATTACTACAATCATCATCGAGGAGGAAGCCCTCACAGTCTTCCAGACTGGAGTTATCACTACTTGGGAATTCTTTCTCCTTAACTGCCTCATCTACCTCACTGGAAGGCAGCTTGCCAATGCTGGTATCACTGTGCTGTTCTGATTCTTCTTCATCACCATCACAATCCTACGGCATGAACACAGACATATTTGTCTTATGTGGAATGTGTTCTTTATTCATATGAATAAATGCCAACATTTCTAGGGGGCACATTTGAATGCCCATCCCGAACAGTGGCTCCTGCCAAACTGAATACCCTCTCCATGCTAATACTCAAGGGTGGAGAGCTCAGATATTTCACTGGCATGGAGGTCAGTGCTGGGCACTCAGTCACCTTACTACTCCAGTACAGCAAAGGCTCTTCTAATATGTTAAGGTGCCTAGTGTCTGCAAAATATGCACCCGCCATGCACTATGCTGCACACAATCCTGCTGATTCATCAGCCTCCTCCTCCTCCTCCTTTTCCTTCATGTCTGCAATTCCTACCTGGGACAAGGCATCCCAAGGTGGATTTATTGTAATTTTTCCTGTTAACAATCCTGAGCCTGATTCCAAGATGGCCAGAGTAACTCACATGCAGTTGTGAGTTACGTTGTTTGCATCTATGCCATGGACCCTATGCCACATTCCAGAAGTAGCAGGGTCCCAGCAACTGTGACTTGCAAGATACGCCATGCGTGTGGTGGCAACCCATGCATGGTGCATCAGTGCTGCAGGTCACATCTCACAGCAAGCATCAGGTGGTTCCGCCAGAGCCCCCCACCCAGGACCACCGCGGAACACATCGGGGCATGGGGGGGCAAGGATAGATGGCACAGGCATCCAGGGGGTGCTACTGACACTGAACCCCAGGGTTCCCTCATGGTCAGGGATTTCAGGGGTGGGGATGCTTGTGGGGGCCAGGGGGACAGCATGGCACCGTTGCCATGGTGCTGCGAGGCTGCATCCAACAGTGCCAGCCATTGGATGCCAGTTATGACAGCTTCGACCTGTCAGAAGTAAGCTATGCCACTGCGTGTCCTGGAATCACAGTTATGGGTTGCGACAGTGAGCATTCTGGAATTGGGCTGAGTTACTGTCGCAACCCGCAGTTGCGCCAGGCGTTGTGGGCTGCGGCATATGTGTGTCTGTATCTTGCGATTGTCACAGCCCACAGATGCAATGGCATAGGTGCCCTCCTGGAATAGCTATGAGCATATCACATGGCATAAGTCATGGGATACACCACAGGGATTGGTGTATCCCACCCTACGCCAGCATAGTCTGTCTTGGAATCGGGCCCCCTGCTTTTTCAGCCACTTAACTGAGGTGGTAACAATTCCTGATCTGTCATTACTGTCATGCTGTGCCTTACATAACTGTGATCATGACATCTGTGCCCCATGAACCCTCCTTGCTAGCTGATCAATTAGATTTTTTACCTGATAACTCCCACCTTCAAGTATTGATGACAGGCCCATTTTATATCATGGTTACGGCATGGTGGCAATATCAAAATTGGCAGACTGCAGAATGCTGGAAATATGAGTATTGCAATCTAATATTTGCACAGTGTGTTCCATTAAAACACAGTTTCCCCTGTCTCCGCCTGCCTCTAGCATCTGCTGTGCATTTAACATCTGCCTCAGCACACTTTGAAGTGGGATGGCCTGACTGATACAGGCAGTGTCCCCACTCACTGCCTGTGTGACATATTCATATGGTCTCAGAACACTTCAGAATCATGATCAGGCCATCCATTAGTCACTATTGCTCTGCTGCGACACATTGATGCTCTGGAACTGTCTCAGCTTGTATGCAGCAACATGTATTCAGAGATTATTTTGTACTGCTTGTACAAGTGCTAGATCATGTAGAGTGTCAGGTTCCCTCTAATGAAAACTGCTAGCTTCACACAGTGCTCAGGCAGTTTGTTATGGATCTGCAGCTGTCTAAGATGGTCACAGGCCTTTCCAGAATGAGCAAAGTGACACAGATGTATCAAGCCACAGTTAGGGTTGCATCGAAATTAAATTTTGCTGGTGAAATTCTGGCGAAATCACCTATTTTGCTGTGTGAGACATTTCTCATAATTGGGCCCTTATGGTGAAATTTCACCGATAAATTTTACTTTGGGACCTTACAGTGAAATTTTGTCATCAGTTTCGCTGGCACATTTTCACCTTACATTAGTATCAGGTGAAATTGGGAAAAAATGATTGTCACATGACTTACTCTCTATCAGACTGCTGATCACATAGGTGACTGTACTTAGGCAGGAAGCCAAACTAAATCTACTTCCTTTAGAGCTTTTGTAGCCTAAGAGAGAATAGTCAGAGTGAGCAGGAGAGCTTGGTTTTCCCAAAATAGTGTTTATGTGCATTTGTTTGTACTCTCTTCCCAACTTTATTTTGAAAAGTAAATATTTTCTGTTAGGGTTTTTTCTTTAGCGTTATATTTTTATATCTTTATAGTGTGAGTGTATGTGTGTGTGTGTGTGTGTGTGTGTGTGTGTGTGTGTGTTCACTCCTTCCCTGTATTTTTCTTTCTTTTTCATTTATTTTCTTTAGTTTTCTATTAAGAAAACTTTTTTTTATGATGAAAAAAGGGACTGTGACTGGGAGCAATAAAGCAAGGGGGAGAATGTCAGGAGGAGCACCACCAGCTTGATTTACTATATGCCTTAACAGGCGGGCATTTTCCAAGCAGCCCCCTCAAGAGGAGCAACTGCCCATTGCCCCCCCAGAAGCAGCAGGACCACCTTGCACCCCCCCCAGCAGCATGTGCCCCCTGCCAAGAAAGAGCAGCAGGAGCCCATTGCCCCACCCCAGGAGCATGTGCAGTCTGTGACTGCCCCTCCCCAGCAAGAGCAGCAGCATCAGCAGGTCTCAGTCCCGGTTGAGGTGGACTATGCAGGGACATCAGATGAAGATGACCCCCCAATGTCTTTTTAGTGTGGTCCTTTTTTCCACAAAGGTTTCAGATGACACTGTTGTCAGCTACAACCTTTGTGGAAAAGAAATAAGGTGGGGGGGAAAGGGTCCCACTTTGGGATGGGTGGACAAAGGAGCCATCTGCAGCACCACCACACTGTTGAGTGACTCTCCAAGCAGCCAGAAGCTGCAGCAGGAGGCAGCAATGGGGCCAACCAGGAGGAATGCGTTTGACAGCATAGGGGGTGCTGCAGTAGTTCCAGCAGGAGATACCAGCTGGAGTCCAGGAGTGATCCACCCCCCCACCCATCAGCAGCACTGGTGGCACCAAGGTGCTGCACCAGATTCTGCAGCAGCTGCATCATCCTCACAGACTGCAGCAGCTCCTCCAGCAGATCTGGTTGTCACGATGGATGACCTGGATGCCGTGCACCAAGAGGTAGTGGCAATGCACATGGAGGTGCAGGGAGTCCGGCAGCAGTTAGACAAGTTCTGCCAGGATGTCAGGAGGGACCTAGATAAAATAAAGGAGTACCAAAAGAAGGTCTTGGACTTCCTGGTGGAGCCTCTTCATGGTGGCGATGCTGGTGGTGGTGGCAGCAGTGGCAAATTTGGTGGAAGTGAGTAGTGCACCTAATTTTTTTTTCTTTCGTTTGTCTTCTTCAAGTCTCGGTCTTCTTCGTTTGCACCCCTCTAAAAATAAAAACACCAAAAAAATAAAATAAATTCTTTTCTTCTATATCCTTTTTGTTCTTTTTCTTATCTTGTCCAGTGGTTTTCTATCTAATTTGTTATGTTTTATGTAATGTTTATGCTACCTCCTTCCCCCCTCTTTCTCATATGAATACCCTTACCCTGACTGAGTCTGACCCTGCGTGTCCCCCAGCCCCAACTTGTAGTACTGTGTCCATAAACTGTGTACCTTTCTGCTTCTTTTATGTTACTCCTTATCTCCTTATTTATATTTCCTCCTATCCACAAATGTCAAGTATAGTAATTTGTTCGTATGAACAAATATTTTTTCTCAAAGCTATGTGATGCTGCTGTCTCTGTCTGTTGTATGTAGTAAGGGTTGGTGGCAGTTGCTTTGGCTCTGTGCAGCTGCCAGTGCCAGCATCAGTCTGAATGTATACACACTATTCACAGAGACAGTTACATAAGCACATAACTTATAAATATATAACTTACATAACTACAGGAAACATGGTACATAAAGTGAAGACTGAAATCTGGTCTGAGTCATGATATGAATGGTGCCCCACCCCCACTACCCAGAAAATATATTGCTGTTTTGGGTCCTGTTTACCAATGATTTCAGCCTGAAACTCAGTGCTGCTGCTGCCAAACAGGGCCTACAAGTCCAGAAATGGTTCCAAAAAAATTTCACATCAAACTGAAACTGAAATCTGCTGTCAGTCCTGATGTTACAAGCTGTGCCACCACCTCGGGGACCTGAAAATGCAGCTCTGCCACTACCAATGATTTCAGACTGAAACTCAGGGCTGCTGGTGCCAAACAGGGCCTACAAGTCCTGAAATGGTTCCAAAGAAATGTTACAGTAAATTCTGACCAAAATCAGGTCTCAACCATGTAGTTATATGGCATGCAAGTCATCACCTGAACCAAAACATGGTCTTTGGTCCACTGTTTACATTGATGTCATGCTGAATCTTGTTTCTGCGAGTACAGAACAGGCTCTACACGTACAGAAAAGTTATAGGAAAAATGATACATCAAACTGACACAGAAATCTGCTGTCATTCCTGATGGTACATTCTGTGCCACCACCTCAGGGACCTGAAAAGGTGTGCTGACCCAGAACCCATGCAGAGAAAATGAATTCCTCCTGCAAAATGCTGCTGCTACTTGTAGTTGTTTCTTCCTGCTGCTGCTTTTTCAATTGATTGAGATAGAAATGTACAATTATCATTTCCATATGCTGCTGTCCTGATTGGCTGGCTGTGTTGACTGACTCACTCTGTTGTTGTAACTTGTCTGGCGGTGGGGAGTGAATAACATTTTTGGGCACTGTAGCTTACTGCCTGCTGCCGTCTCTGATTGCTGCTTGCCAAGTTGCCACAAGAATTACTGTTCTGGATAGTTGATGGTGGGCCTTACAAAAATGGAATATATTGCAATGTATTGAAAAATATGAGTTAATGTATGTCAATACACTGAGAAATATAGTCTCAATGTAATATATTATATAATATTTTATTAAATGTATTTTAAATATACTGACATAATATATTACTAATTCATAGTATGAAAAAATATGTCAATATATTGAGAAATACATTGACACAATGAAATGTAATACACAGTGTATTCCACATAAACTAAAACCTTGCATTTCTAATTAAAGAAATTGTAAATGATCTTATGTATGTAAAAGATATTGAAAGAATATAATTTTATTACAAAAATGAAATACATTTCAAAATACAGTAATTTCTGCCCCATGCATTACATTAAAGCATATCAGTCTTTTTATTTGTTTTTTTTTACTTTAGTTTTTGTTGATGAGTAAGTGCACCAGACACATTTTTGCCTTTTTTCAGGCATGACCTGGAGGGAGGGGTATACAGATGAATGCAACTGACCTTGAACCACATTAAGCTGTTGGTGGTATATTAGTGAATGGAGGGAAATTTGGCCAGGGTACTGGGCAAATTCCCCAACTCTTTTCTAGAAGTGCCATGGGATCTTTAACATCCACCTGAACTACCACCAGAACAGGCAGATGGGACCTCAGTTTAACATCTCATCTGAAAGACAGAACCTCAGGAGTGCAGCATCCCCCTCATGCTGCACTGCAGTGTCAGTACTGGGATAATAACCCAAGTGCCTGATGTGGGGATAGAACCCACAGCCATCTGATCTCCCTGCCTCAGAGGCGAGTGTGCTACCTACTGAGCAACTGACACTACTATCTATTTAACGATACACTGTCTGAAATACATTGCTAGTATTATTCAAAATATATATTGTATTATTTGAATATGTTACATATATGTTTATACATGTTACATATATAGTATACATATACAACATATTTTTCACATAAATATATATTACATGTATTTGTATAAGTTACATATAATGTTATACCTATATATTTACTGCATGCATTTTATATATGTTACATATATATGGTACATATGTTACACACACACACATATATAGAGTATATATATATATATATATATATATATATAGAGATCTGTTAGGCAAAGGGCAGCATCGATGTTGCAGCAAAATTGCTGTGTGTTGAAAACTCCTGATTTACCATTATTTTCACTGGTGATGTAAGTGTGATTGGGATCGCCAGCCCTAAACTCTCACCTCCAAGACATGCGTGTAAAGCAGCAGAAGTATAGGAGAATGGGGTGAGAGTTAGGACCCACGATCCCAATGCGCACCCCAATGCCGGTTGGGGGTGGGCGGGGGGGTCTAAGGATTTTTCAACCCTAACAGCGAATTTCTTCACTTTGTCGCTGTGGAACAACCCTAACTAATGCATTAAACAGAGTTTTTGCTCTAATTTCTTCTTTAGAATGATAACTAGAAATAGTGAACGTAATGCAGCGGCGGGCGCCTGCTCACACGCGTTGGCGGGAGCGCTGGGGCCCGAGGCATACTAACAGGACAGCAACGCAAACAGAAATGCTAACAGGGCGCATATGGTAACACACGTATGAATGAGAACAGAAAGGGTAACTACATGGTGGCGTAGACGGGAATGGTCTGCCACGTGATGTGTTGCCATAGTATATCATGGTGCCTGCAAACAGAAATGTCAATGGGCATGGTGATGTAAAGTGAAACAGTAAGATAAACAGTACTGTAGACAGAAATGGCAAAATAACAGAAACGCTTAGAAATGAAAACGCAAAGGATAACACACATGGTGGCGCAGGACGCCAATGGTAAGTGAACGGTACTGATCCGACAAGCCGAAAGGGCAACAGTAACAATAATGTAAGCGCACAGGCTGGTTTTCCCCAAAACCTGCATTGAGAAAGACAGTGAGTACAAATAATGTATGCAAAATAATGAGTATCGGTGCAGAAAATGAGATCTTGGAATACTAAATACATTATATATCAGGAACCGTACGACGTAGAAAAAAAATTTAAAAGTCATATTATTTACAACTGTCCTGGCTAATTTGAATCTTAGCCCCATCATGGGGCTAAGAATTTTCCGACGAAAGTCCGTGATCTCGCACCGCTTCCGAGATACGGGCCCTGAAAGGCGACAAAAAGCCGTGAATGTCATCCAGTATGGAAAAACGTGTCAATTTTGAGTGCCGTAACTTGCCGCCATGTGATTTTTTTTTTTCACCAAACTACTGAAAGGCACATCTATGTACTGTTGGCTGTCTTCCTCCAAATTTCAGGAAAAATACCAAACCGTTATTTTGCAGCAGGGTGCAAAGGATTCCTGTAATGCTTGGTGCGTAATGTTATCCTATGGGAAAACTGTCAGTTTTGGAGTGCCATAACTTTTGCCGCTGTAATATTTTTTCAATACAACACTGAAAGGCACATCTGTGAGATGTCGGCTGAGTTCCTCCAAATTTCAGCCCAAAACTCCCAACGGTTATTTTGCAGTGCAGTGCCAAAGAATTGCTATCATTTTCCCACAGACTAGAAAATTACTGCTCTATTTATTTAAAGCTTTCGAAAATTTGTGACACTTCGTGAGCACAAAAAGTAATTTGAGAAAGTACTTTTTCCAGAAATTTGAAAACATATTTCTGGGGTGTTTACCACAAAATAAAGACATGGCAAGCATCCTCAGGGCCCGACTAGGTGAATACAAAAAAAATTAGGTTGCTAGAGGGTCCCAAATTTAAATGCCAACCATTTTTCTGATCACCAACTGAAAACAAAATGGCTGATTTGCGAAAGTAACAGGCCTCATTTGCGAAAGTAAAAATGCATTTGCGAAAGTGTTGAACTTTTCGTTAACTTTTCCCATTGACTTATAATGGGAAACTGTTTTTTGAATAACTTTTGAACCGTTTAATATTTTTTCATGAAATCTTTGAAAGGCACATTGGGAACCCTGGCTGCACGATCCCTGAAGATTTCGGCCCAGTCACATAAACCGTACGACCTGTAGGCGCGACCACAGAATTCCAGAAAAGCGTAAACGCGCGCACAGATCACACTTAATAACTCCACAGCCGTATATCCGACCAGTACAAAACTTGGCAGATCCCAAGGCCTATGGTTCTTGATCATAAATTCCAAATTTCAGGCAAATTTATCAAACAGTTGCAAAGTTATTAAGGTGCAAAGTTTTGGGGTTTAACATAGAAATGGCTCCTCAACCCTAACTATGGTAGCACTACCGTGCTACCATAATATATATATATATATATATAGCATATATTTTATTCATTACATATATTTATAAGTTACATATATTTCATATATGTTAAATATATCATATATAACATATATGTTTATGCATGTTACATACATTTTTATGCATGCTATCTTTTTATATATGTTACATATAAATCTATACATCACATATATTTTTTATACATACAAACATAAATTTATTTATTACATGTATTTTATATATATGTCACATATATATGGTATACATGTTACATATATTTGTTATATACATTACATATATTTGTAAGATATTACATATATATTTCATATGTTACATATAGATAAGTCAGCCAGGATGAAGTGCAGTGTCACAGGTTTACTGGATGACAAAAGGGATTTACTTCCATTGAAATTCCATTGTTTACTACAGTAAGTCTACTGCAGAAGTCTGCAGCACTGCACTTCATCCTGGATGACTTCACTGCATATCATATACATATATATTCTATGCAAGAAACTTTGTTAATGCATCAGTTAGGGTTCTTCTACAGTGAAAAAAGTGAGGAGATTCAACATTAGGGTTCCCACCCATTGCACCACACCCCCACCCTGCCCCCACCCACAGGCATCGGAGTGTGGGTTGGGGTCATCGGCCCTAACTCTCACCCCATCCCATGTGTAAACAAGCTGAGGTGGTGCAGTGTAGAAGAATGGGGTGAGAGTTAGGGCTGATGACCACAATGCACACTCCAACGCCTGTTGGTGGGAGCGGGTTGGGGGTGTGGTGCAAGGGATGGGAACCCTAATGTCAAATTTCCTCACTTTGTCACTGTAGAAGAACCCTAACTGATGCATTAATGAGGTTTTTTGCACAGAATGTCCTTACTTTTTAAGAAAGAATAGTAGTAATAATAAGTAGTAATAAATTTATTGTTGATCGGTTTTTCAACCATTAAAACATAGAACATTTAAACATTTAAAATACAAAAAATAAAGAAAAATACCTTAGTCCACCATTGAATTATACATTAATTTCCAGTAACTCCATCTACAGTAAGCGCAAAGCATCTCACCTAGTTAAATCCATTTACAAAAAAAAAAGATGGTTATAATAATCGGTGGGTCTCTCAAATTCTTATTCAGCAGACTAACTTTAATATTTATATAAGGCTGCCTATCCAGCCACTCCGTAAGAATTTCCTGTCACTCTCAGTTGTCTATTCCTCGTTCAGTGAACCTTCCTTTTACCAAGCTTGAGACAAAAATTGTGTCCAAGACACTCAACCTTGCTCTGTTATCTGTAAATCAACAATTTATGACTACTTTAGCCAAATGCAAGTTAATAGGTCACTGTTACAAGACCCTGGTAGGGGTCCACTTGTACTGCCAGTTCGATGCCTACCCTGGATCCCAAGGGGGATACCCCACAGTGCTTGCTGCCCTATATCCCTCATATGGGGCCAGGATCAGGCACCTTTTACCAGTTTGTACTATGCACCTCACTTCCTGGGCCAAGGATCTGAGCCCATAGTTGCTTATTGGGTCATTTTGCCGCATTTGCTGAGCCAGAATTCAGAAGCTGGTCTGAGTAGCTTAACCCAAGCATCACCTCATTGCTATAGGTTCCACGATAATCACTTACTATAGGATTTAACAGCCTACCCATGTCAGGCTTCTACAGGTCTACCCAAAAGAGCCCCTAGAGGTCCACAACATTAACTTATCTAAAACTTCCCAAGCAGATTCTAAATTATTTCACCAATGCAATCTGGTCAAGGATTTCATTACGAATCTCTGACTGGTTGGGCTCTAAATGCCCTATATATATAAATGGAGCTTACATTTAGTAAGATGGTCTATGATCTAGGAATAATTATATTTCAGGAGAGTAATATATGATTTCTGCTAAAACATTTTCAAGATCTTAAAAAATATAATTATGGAAATAAACATATAAACATTTCAAAATTTACCATCACTTATAGAAATGCATAAAATTCAATAAGTCTATCCATGCACAAATCTAGTCACTAACATAGTAGGCATAAAAGGCTCCATTAATGCAAGAGTCCATGTCTCCTATCCTGTAACTCCAGTAACTACCTGTCACCTGAACAGCGTCCATTGAAGCCTCAGTATTTCCCAAATACAATATGCGATAAAGACACACTTCATAACACATATCACAGAGTCACAAAAATTAGCATCTTTGTAATAAAGAACTGTATTAGATATATGCCTGAAGTATAGGCCAAACCTGCAAAATAAAATTCTTGACCCAGTACCAGTAGTTCAATTTAACAATAATATATGCAAATTCCAGGCTCAGTGGGGCCCGATTTCATTTTTGATACAGAAGAAAGAATTGCAAACCAGTACCTCGTAAGGAAGGTTCCCTCATCAAAGCATCTAGCACCAGTACAGAGTCCCGCAAGGCTCTCTAAACAGATCATCTCTCTCCAAACTCATAGCGCGAAATTGTACTCCATTCCATTTTGCTACCAAATTAAATTCTGGACTCAGTCACCAGTCACCATCTTGTGCAAAACTCTCCTCGCAGGCACCAACATTTTCTGAATTCTGTTCCCCACATTTGTCAGTTGAGCAGTTGCAGTCTCTAAACATCTTTTAGTAATTCAGTGCAAGCATCTTAGCAATAATGGTGCTGACATCCATTCCAACAGCCCTCCAGGACTCCCAATTCCAAACATCACTCAGACATTTCTCAGGCTCCGAGTTCTATCATCGTCAGTAGCATGCAACAACATGCAAAAAATAAACTGAAATTCCATTCAGCAGTAGATAATAAAATTCAAAATACGATTTGTTTGAAGCAAAAATTGATGAATGCACAATAGTGCCAAAACTCCTGAAAAGAACGAAACAACATTCACATCAGCAGTTTCAAGCTCCCATTGATGAACATTACAAAAGATCTACACTGCTACCCTAAAAACTAAATGACATTAAATGAGGGCAAGTTTCATTCAACAGCAGGTACAAACTCAGCAATAAGCTGTCAGAGTCTGAAAAATAAAAGCTGTCAGACAACCACACAAGTGGAGGCAGTGAGGAGCAGAGCAGCACTGCAACCAAGAAAGAATAGAAAAGTAGAAAGTTGCACAAGTTAGTGGGAGCATGGGACCCTTTGGGACCCTTTGGGACCAGTGCTCCCTCCAACTTGTAAGTTTTGGGCCACATTTCACACTTAATGACTAAAAAGTACATTAACAACAGCACGGCCAGCCACCAAACAAATGATTATGCAGAAGAACAATAGAAAACGCTGTCTGCAACACGTAAAGTGTGTCATGTAATATCTCAGGAAAAACATTTTCTCTGACATGTAAATACCATAATGCACATATACAGGACATGCCATAAACACCCTCCAAATTTCAAGTAAAATGACCAAACCATTTCCAAGATATTCAATGTTAAAGATTGGTACAATTTCCCTATCTATTCCATTATAAAAAATCTGACCATCTTGTCCCTCCCTCGTGATCAAAGACGGCGATCAAAGAATCTCACTATCAAAGAATTTGCAGGCTCACCAACAAAGAATTAAAAATGCTATAAATCAAAAAATTGAAGTAATTTTGTTAAACCACCACCATGGTTCAGCAGAATGAAGCCCCTGAGCAAATCCCACCCTCATTTGACTTCCTTGGACACCCCTAGGATAAGAAAATTGATTTTTTTGATCTGGCCATCTCGTCCCTCCCTCATGATGCATGATCGTTATCAAAGAATCTCATGATCAAAGAATTTGCAGGCTCGTGATGAAAGAATTTGCAGGGTCACGATCAAAGAATAAAAACTGCTGTAATTTAAAATAAATACAACGAATTGTGGTAAACCACTGCCATGGTTCATCAGAACAAAGCCCCCTGAGTAAAACCCACCCTCATTTGTCTTCCTAGGACACCCCTGGGCTGAGAGATAATTATTTTTAATCCAGACATCTCGTTCCTCGCTCACGATGCACGATCGTGATCAAAGAATCTCACGATCAGGGGGCATGGCGTGGACCTGCTGGAGATGACAGCATAGAACTCATGCTCTGCCCCAGCCTGGCATTTAATTGACTTTAATCTACTACAATGCTGGACTGAAATCTTTTTCCAACAGCTGGAATGCCCTTCCCAATCTCTGCTGCCTATATTTAAATGAGTTTCCAGGGGCAGCTATGCTGTATCAGTGAATTCTGCAGCACCTAAGATCTCAGGTCCTTATAGTCAGAAAAGGCCTTTCTAGCCTTTGTGCATGGGTAGGAGTTTACATGTGGTAGGCTCACTGGTAACTTAGCACCCAATTGCAGCTTCATGGGTTGCGATCGCTGGTCAGCCACAGATGAAAGACAGATGGATAGAGTTGCTATCCCACCATTTCTCCCAGGTACCTGCAGTGCTGAGCAGGATTATGGCCACCCCTAGTGAGAACAGGCAAAAGCTCTGTGAGCAAACTCCTCAGCAGTCCCAGGACCAGACTCAGTTCAGAGAGGCCCTCCCTAACATCACAAAGATGTTAGAAGCTCTTTTAGTCAGAGTGGATAACATTGGGACCTCACTTACGGGAAATGTGGCCAATGTAAGGAGGCTGGAGGACCAGCAAAACATCCTAGAGCAAAGGACTGAGGAGCTCGAGAGGCAACACATCGTGATGCTACAACGCCTCAGAGACCATGAAGCCAAACTCTCCAAACTTTGGGAGAGAGCTGAAGATTTTGAGAACAGGAGCAGGAAGAATAATGTCAGAATCTTGGGGGTACCAAAAGGGGGCTGAAGGCCCAAACATGGAACATTTTCTGAATGAATGGCTACCCCAATTACTGGAGGATAGGTGGAGAGAGCCAGTCAGCATGGAGAGGGCTCACAGGGTTTCTGGCAGACATGATGGCTCCAATGCCCCCAGAACAATAATTGCATATCTCCTGAGCTATTTGGTGAAAGAAAAACTGCTTTGTGCCACTAGAGAATTGGGAGAGATTATGTGGAGAGGGCCCCACATCTCATTCTATCAGGACTTTTCCCAGGAGGTAGTGGCCAGGAGGAGAGCTTATGGCCCTCTAAAGAAAGTCCTTATGGCTCATTCTTTTCAGTAATGATTTAGGAAACTTACCGCCCTTCATATCATCAAAGATGGAAAATCTCTTCTTGAGAATCTGAGGCATGGATTAATAGCCATTGGGCAGGCATTCTTTCTCATACTACACCTCCCAGATGCCTCTGGGCCCCGGGAGATCGCATGGGGAAAGGAACAGAAAAGAATGTTACATGCTCTCCAAGGGAAGACAATTCTAGCCGGACTGGTCCTGATATAAAAACACCCCCATGGCTCACTCCCCGGCCTACCAACATCCCAAGGAACCTGAACACCACTCTGGTCATTGCCTTGCAGGTAGCTTGCTTTCCACTGCTGGGTACTCAGTTGGAGTGACAGAGGCAGCAGTTACATGCGAGCAGATCAGACACCCAAATGCCAATCGACAACACCAGCACTCTAGAAGCCCAGGACACCGAAGTACTGGTAAGCCTTCAGCTTCATCCCCTGCCAAGCTCCTATGGGCAGCATTAACATCCCCATCTGGTGCAGAGGCATGCGACTCTCCAATGGCGGAACCCGGCGAACCCATGGACGACATCGCCCCGCTGTATTGGGCATCTACAGTGGAAAAGGATGAGGAAAACTTGCCCTTGCAGCCAGCCTTCTCAAAGCCAGGACCCAAATCTTTTGCAGAAGCACTGGCTGCTCCCCCACAAATTGGCAGAGCTGAACACATGCAATCGAAAGACCTCAGGAAGACTGGGACAGATGGCTGACTCACTGGACTTTCGTGATATATGGTTCTTCTCTTTAATATCTAGAAATGTTGCAAGCTGGGTACTACTGTCTGCCACATTAATGGGATTCTTTTACTCCGATATTGGCTAGCATGGGGAAGTGCTTTCTCTTTTCTCCCTATTGCTATGCCTCTCCCTCCCGCGGTTTCAATTGCCTTTAGAGACAACCGGGAACCATTTGGGGAATGCTCACTTAGATGGCTACTGTGCCTCCTCTCCCCCGATAATATTCGTGCTGGGGAGACAATCAGTAACTGGTTGGGGAGCATGGTTTTAGGGCAATGTCCCTCTTCCCTCCACCAGCTGCCACTGGTCTTCATAGCGAGCCTCTCTCTGGACTCGGTTTTTTAAAGTGGGGCTAAGGGTGGTTAGCTAGCATACAACTAGAGCCCGCTGCCTAACCTATCCCACTCCTCCTTCTCTGGGTTGGCCTGTTGGCCTCACTACTAAGTTTATTATCCCATCATTGGCAAGCAGAGTCCCCCTTGAAAGTTTTCTCCTCAGGAAGGCCTGCATGTCCCCCATTATCATTTCCAGCTGTTTGATATCTCTGTTTTTAAGCCTGTCAGTGAGTTGCCGGTAGGCACACCTGGCCCCTCCAGACCTACAGCAAGGTGGTCTCCTGAGGCTGGCTGGGACAGTGCACCCATGTTTTTGGTGTGACTTTCCCCCCTCTTTTATTGGTGTTTGAAGCAGTGCGACTTGAAACAACTGAGGTTCCTTCGCATGTTCACCTCAACACCATTAACTTTGGTTCTCTGTTTGGACTGTATAGCTGTTCTACTATATTGTTAAACTGCAATACTACAGATTATCAGGTGTACCAGTGTATTACTCACTGCTAAAATATAGCACTTAACTTTTTTATTTTTCTCCTTTTGACTAGGCCTTTCTCATCTGGTGGCAAGTGTTGCAGCTCCGTTTCTAGATCTTTTTCTCACCATACGCACTTCTCCTCCACAGATTTCAGGCTTGAGGTCTCACATCTGAACACATACCCAGGTGACCTTCCTTATCTAGACTATCCTTTCCCTCTTAATGGGTGAGTACTCCTTTTCATCTCAGTTTCTAATTTTTTGGATGACAATGGCAAGTAACTCCCCTGCTGCTCAAGGTTGGAGATGTGTCTCCTGGAATGTCAAAGGGCTTAATCATCCAGCTAAATGCACAAAAGTATTGCAATTCCTAAAGTCTGAATATACGGACGGACATAGCCCTAGTCCAGGAGACACACCTGACCAAGAGAACCGCCCAATGGCTTAGGAAATTATGGGTAGGTACCATCATTGCCAGCTGTGCTACTACTAAGTCTAGGGGTGTTGCAATCCTACTCCAAAAAACCTCCCCAAAGCTGGTAGAGGATAAAAGGGTGGACTCTCAGGGAAGGTGGGTGGCAGTTAGACTCGCCTACCCAGGGGGTAAGATGCTACTGGTCAATGTATACAGTCACAATACGGACTCGGGAGAAGTCTACCCTGAATTAAGCCATGCACTTGCCGAATTGACGAGTGGCTTCTCAGATATTCCCATGCTAATTGGGGGTGACCGTAATCTGGTTTTAGATATCTTCCTCGATAAATCTCTCCCTACCCTGCAGACCCACTCTAAGGCCCTAGCGAACCTCAGGGAACTTATGGAGGAATGGGGATTATGCGACCCTTGGAGGAGGGACAATCCGCAGGGACGTGACTACTCGTTCTACTCGGTGGTCCACCACACACACAGCAGATTGGATTTCTGGCTGGCCAACAATGCAACAGCACCTGGGATTCTGGAACCTTCCATTGGCAGTATTATTATATCTGACCATGCCCCTGTCTCGATTCTTTTTTCACCTCCTGGCCAAGGGGCCCCCTGCCATGAGATGGAGGTGCAATCCCCTCCTGTTACAGGATAAAACTTTTTAGACCTACTTCTCTCTTAACACCCCAGATGAGGTCTCGGCTTCCACTGTATGAGAAGCCTTCAAAGCTGTCATCAGGGGGAGAATTATTTCTTATACAGCAGCCAAGAATAAAGCACACACAAAGACTCTACACCATCTGCAAGATGAGCTTGCAGTGCGGGAGAAGCAATTTAAAGCCTCAGCATAGGACCCTCTTAAGTATCCCTTGCTACCCACTATCGTGGGCCTCAAATACCAAATAAACACCCTACTAAATAAAAAAGCAGAATGGCAAATTCTGCACTCCAAGCATAAGTCATGGGAGGGCGGAGACAAGGGAGGCAAGCTGCTAGCCTACCACCTTCGTAAGCAACAAGCCTCATCCAGAATACTGGCTCTCAAAAATAAAGAGGGGAAAATAATCTTGACACCTAAAGATATTAATGAGATGATGTGGCTCTATTATCACACCTTATACCAGACTAAATCTAAACTCACAGGTTACAAACTCCTCTCACGTATGTTGGAATTACTTAAGGGGATCTCCCTCTCTAAACTATCTCACACTGATTGCATTGCTGTGGACGCTCTAATTACCATGGAAGAACTTCAATCAGCGCTGTCCCAAAGGGGAAGGCCCCAGGGCCTGATGGAATGATGGTAGAACTCTAACTATTTATCAAGACTGAGATCACTACCCCTCTTCTGCACGCTGTGCATGAGTCCCAAAGGACTACTATACACCCCTACTATGCAGGAAGCCCTCATAAGATTAATCCCCAAAATATCTTCAGATGCACTGGAATGTGCCAACTTTTGGCCCATTTCTCTGCTGCCAGTAGACACTAAATTGTTAGCAAAGGTGCTGGTGAACAGATTAAATCAGGTTTTTACGACACTGATACACCCCTCGCAATCTGGTTTCTCAATGGACAAATCGGGAGCAGATAATCTGCTCCTTGTCCTTAACCTAAAATGGTTAGTGCTCCACTCCTCAGCACCCATGGCTCACTGGCAATCGATTTCACTAAGGCTTTCAACTCTCTAGAGTGGAATTACCTACATAATGTCTTATCCTTCTGTGGATTTGTTCCCCACTTTCGGTCCTGGGTCTCCATCCTGTACCACTTACCAATGGCTAGGATTGTCAGTAATAGGGATATTTCCTCCCCCTTTTCATTACAAAGGGGCACCAGACAAGGATGCCCCTCTCCCCTCTGCTCTTTATCATAGCTCTTGACCCTCTGGTAAGGAAGCTTCTGGGCACCCCAGGCACTACTGGAATTCCGATTGGAGGTCACTCCTTCCTAGTCAATGCATATGCTGATGACATGCTATTCACATTGGCCAGCCCAGACCTCTCTTTACAGATGGTGTTACCCATGCTGCAGGAATTCGCTGCCCTTTTTGGCCTGCTCATAAATCAGAAGAAAACACTACTATCCCCACTGAATAAAAAATGTAGCCACAGCTGCCCGGTGGGCACTGATATCACTTGGGCCCCTCAGGGTTTCCTCTATCTTAGGGTCTTTATCTCCTCAGCATGGGGCAACCTTGAAAAGGCTAATTTCTCCCCTCTTCTAGCAACTCTCTCAGCTGAGATGCAGCAATGGCACAAACTGTAGTTGTCCTTGAAGGGTAAGATCGAGGCAGTGCATATGTTCATATTATACAGAGTTTCTTACCTCTTAAACAATCTTCCCATCCCTCTTTCTTCCAAGCTATTTTCCTTCCTCGACAAGCTCATTTCATCCTTTTTATGGGAATGCAAGGCAGCCTGCTGGGGTGCACAAAGTTAAGGGCCCACTGGTCTAAGGGAGGACTTGGACTTCCGTGGTTCAGGGGCTACCACTTAGCCTTCCTTATGGCCCAAGCTACTGCCTGGTTTGCCCCCCGCCCCACCTCTCCTCTGCAATGGGTAGCCTTAGACTCTGCTCTTCTTCCAGATAATTCCCTTTTCTCCCTTTTAACAAACAAACAACTGCCCAAAAATCAGCTCACCCCTATTACGGAGGACGCATGCAAGCTGTGATGTTATGCTATGGTCCTCTCAGGGGTCTCACATACAGACTATTCCCCCTATCATCTACTACCCTCTGTGGAATAATAAGATGATTATGGTGGACCAAAAACCCCTAAATTGGTCCCAATGGGCCTCTAAAGGCATTCTCGTAGTCAGAGACCTTCTCCTCCCAGATAGTAAAACTCTGATATCCTTCGAACAATTGGAGGCCCACTTTAGTCTGAAGGTGCAAGACTTTTGGAGATATCTTCAGATACATAGTGCCCTCACCTCTCTTCTGGCCAAATATAATGAGCAGAATCAATGGAGCTGCCTGGTTATGCTACACAAACCCAGCCAAAGCCAAGTTCTCGTGGGGATCTTCTACAAGATTCTGAGAGACTCACAGCTGGGTACCACTGTTACATGCTGAAGGGCTTGGGAGATGGACCTCTGGTGCCCCTTGCCACCGCAGATGTTGCCCGACTGTTTAAAGGTGGCACACACAGCATATGAAGATGCTAGGAGCCAATTAATCCAACTAAAAATTATTCTAAGATGGTATAGGTTGCCTGCAGCACTTTATAAACTCAAAGTACTATCTCATGATAAATGCTGGAGGTGTCAATCTTCCCCAGCCCATATACTCCACATCCTTTGGACATGCCTAACCTTACAGGGGTTCTGGATGCAAGTACTGAAGGATTGCTCAAAGATTGTGGGTAAGAGCCTCACCCAGTCACATGACTCCCTACTATTAGGTGATACCTCTATATTAGATCCCATACCGGTCCCACTTAAAATGTGGACCCTCGCTGCAATCATGGAAGCCAAAAGGCTCACTCTGATGAAATGGAGACAACCCACTATTGCATCAGTGTCTGCATGGCAAGCGACCTTGTCTAGGCTAGCTATCTTTGAGAGATTTACGGCAGTGGGAAAAGGCCAGTTTCCCAGATATCTCACAAAATGGGATCCATTTTTGCATTCTCACTTTTATGCAATACCACCTCCCCTTCCGAACAACCCTCCAACTCAGTGAACATTAACAAAAGAGGCCCCACTTCACTGTATTACTGGGAGCTTCCCTGTAGGATACTTGCCCTTGTCTACTGACTCTCTTTCCTGTTTTCTTTTGCACCTTAAAAACCCGAGATACCACCACAAGATGAGTAAAGGGAATAAGTATGGCTACCAATGTTACTTTGGCCTGATACTTTATGTTGGAAATGTGGAGAAAATACGGTGCCTTTGTTTTTTATAACCTTTGGCTAAATAGATTGTAAATGCAGACTGGACACTGAATACGGCAGTTGCTCCTGGTTTTGTATGGGACTCATAGTCAATCTGCTCTCTCTTTGTAATAGCGAGTATTTGCTGCTTTCAGTTGTACTAAATGGCTGTATGTATGTGCTATTTTCTTTTGCAACTTGCACCCTGATGTATGAAAAAGAAAAAAAAACTCAATAAAGTGTTATATGATAAAAAAAAGAATCTCACGATCAAAGAATATGCAGGCTCGTGTTCAAAGAAATTGCATGCTGACGACCAAAGAATAAAAACTGGTGAAATGTGATTTTTTCACTGATTTAAATGGAACCAACAGCATGCCTCGATAGAACAAAGCCCCTTGATCAAAACCCACCCTCATTTGTGTCCCTAGCTCACCCCTGAGCTGAGATATTTGTGTATTTAGGATGTGATGCAGGATTGTATTCAAAGAATCTAGCAATCAAAGAATTTGCAGGTTTGCGATCAAAGATCATTAGTGAGCCACAAACAAAGATTTTAAAAGCTTATAACTCTATTTTTTTGACTAATTTGGATGAAACCAAAGACATGGCTCGATAGATCCGAGCCCCCTGAGTAAAATCTAACCAAGTTTTACTTCTGGAATGACCCCTGAGCTGAGATATTTGTGTTTTTCAGATTGGAAAACAAAAAACAAGATGGCGGACCACACAATCAAAGAATTTTGAAAATTCTCAGGGTCAAAGATTCTTGAACCACGAGGCTGCAAATTCTTTGATCCTCAGGTGGGACCAAATGGACAGAACCCCATTCTTTGTTCACAAAACATACATATACATTTTCCCATTGACATAATGGGAACTTAAAAGTGGCATAACTTTTGAATGCCTTAATATTTTTTCACCAAATGAAAAGTGGCATGTTCAGCCACCAAAGCTATTTCAAACAAGCCATCTTGCAGAGTGGTACACCACATGACAGCCATTCAGGGCCACATCCAAAATCCCAAAAGCTGTCTCCAAAAAGAGATAATTTTGCATTTTCAGCATTTTTGTATGCAAAGACCATAAGTTTGACTGAAACAAAATTTGGCAAATCAAGAGATCTAGCATGCCCCACCATGCATACCAAATGTCAGGCAAATCCGTTGAATGGGTCCAAAGTTATAAATGCACAAAATTTTGAGTTTAACATAGAAGTGACATATGAATCCTAACTACAGTGGCACAACCGCACCACTATAATATATATATATATATATATATATATATATATATATATATATATGTGTGTGTGTGTATATAAAACATATGTTTATACATGTTACATTTGTATTCATGTTATCTATTTCTGTATATATGTTACATATATTTTTTATGTTACATATATTGTATATGTTACATGTATTTCTATATACCAATGAGCTTGCAGCCACTACTGTAAGCTGTCATTTGGCAGACAGCTGCGGTGGTATCTGGGTGGGTCTGCTTCCCTCCGATGATGGGGGGAGATGGGTGGACTGAGGGTTCTGTGTGGGTGGGGGGGTACTACTGGACCACCAAGGAGATTTAGTTAAATGTTTGGATGATGACTGGGGATTCAGCTGGGTAGGAGGGGAACCACTGTACCACCAGGGATAAATATTAAATTAAGGCACCAGCAAACAGAGGGTCAGGATGGGGGGGTACCACTAGACTACCAGCAAGTTGGCAATCATTCTACCATGGTGATCACCACTATGGGAGAGGCACGGATACCACTAGAATACCAGGGACTTGGCAATCATTCTGACATTGCAATCACCACTATGGGACAGGTGGGGGGGGTCCACTGGACCACCAGGGACATACTGTATGTGGTTGAATGTGCATGGTGTTGGGGGGGTTGCCACCCACAACTGGCAGTTGCTGCATTGCACTACAATACAGCAGCACGCCTGTGGGTGGCCTGTACTGAGCAGTTTGTAGGCTCAACTTCTTGAGTCTGTAAGTACATCTCTGTTATGTTAGCAGGATGCGCTGCACATCCCAGGCTGAATATTGGGATGCTGCTTATACAGCATATGGGCACGCTCCCCAGAGATGTGCTGCATACATTATCTTTATACCCTGGTGCACTGGGAATTGCACTGTGCAATTCCTAACTTTGAATATTGCCCCAGGGTGCAGTTCTGGGGTTGCACTGGTGCATCTCAGTTGCACCAGGTGCAACCCCTTTGAATACCTATCCCAAATTAAATATATGTTACATATATTTTATATGTGTTACTTATATTTCTATATGTGTTACACATATTTGTATATATGATACATATATTTTAAATATGTTGCATGTATTTTATATATGTTACATATATATTTTATATATGTTACTTATATTATGTACGTTACATATATTTGTGTACATTACTTATAATGTTTATATGTTACATATAGTTTATATATGTTACAGGTTTTACATATCAAATGTAGTTATATATGTCACATAATTGTATACATGTTTCAAATATGTTTATGTTACAGATATTGTATATGTTGCATGTATTTTTATATATATATTACACATATATTATATATATCTTACATATATTGCATACATATTTCATATATTTGTACATATGTCACATATTTTTGTATATGTTGCATGTATTTTTATGTATGTTACATATATAGTTCACATATGTTACATATATTTTATACATTACACATATTTTTATATATGTTGCATATATTTTTGTACGGTACATACACTGTTTATATATGTTACATATATTTTAGTAAATGCTTTGTTTGGTCCCAAGAGTACATTTGCATAAGTAATTTGTATATTTTGAACATTTTGTTTAGCTGCCAAAATCATGATAATTACTAGTACTACAATAATTTCAAATTCACAATATTAACTTACACACTGAAAGAAAGGGTACACGTTATAAAGCAAGTGCATGTAGGATCTCACCCTGACCTAAAAGAGAAACAAAATGGTATGGTATAAATACGGATCTGAGCCCTTCAGAAACATGAGCTGGTGAGGTAAGTCCTATATGTAAGTATAAATGTATGGTTGAATTAAAGCGGCACTGTAAAACAATAATTCCAATGAATATATCTCCATGGTGACTAACAAGGTGAATGACAGTTGTACAGATAAAGATATGTTAGAAACAATAATTCCAATGTATATATCTCTATGTGATGTCTTATTTCAGTATATTTGGAATTTAATCAATATATTTTTCAATATATCAATAACATATTTGCTATCCTTATTTCAAAATATTTGGAATGTAATCAATATATTTCCAATATGTAGATTGTATTGAATAATATAAATTAAATACATTGACTATATTATATACAAAACATAGTAAAAATACATATGCAGTACATTTAGTCGATATATGGGACATGCATAAGTAGTACATGTGTAATATATTGAACAATATATCAATTAATATATTGATAATATATGTGCTAGATAGAGCTCTCTCTCTCTCTCTCTCTATATATATATATATATATATATATATATATATATATATATATATATATATATATATAAAGATAGATAGATAGATATAGATATAAACCTATGTATGACTTTGTAAATTGCACACATTACAACATACTAGTAGCACAATGTGCATACAGTTAAAATGTATGCAAGGCTTTTGCATACATGCATGCATCAATATATTTCATATGCATTTTCACTCAAGATCAACATATGTACAATATACTGGGGTTTTGACTATCAAAGTATGTGGCATATATTGCAAAATATATAACAAGATTATATCAATATATTCACAATTATTTATGAATATATATGTGCAATATATGTTGAATACATATTACATATATTTTATTTCATAAATGTATTGGGAAATGTTTTCTTTGATATACCTTGAACATAGCGCAATGTATTACACACACATTTATAAATGCATCTGATGTATAATCGTCACCATACAAGACAACATGGGAACATATTTATGAATAAATTTCCAAGATATGTTTAGTACATTTTGGAATACAATAACAATACATTGCAACTATATAGTGGCAGATACACATAAGTGACAAAACATATTTTATTGTATTATAAATCTATTACCCATGCATATTACATCTATTTAAGTTTAAGAAATGACATTTCCAATGTTTCAATTACATATTTATACATACAGTATTTTATCAATATATTGATTACACACATTATCAATACTTAATACAGTATATTTGAAACAAAAGCCAATATATTTTCCAATATATGAGATATGCTAAAGAGGCCATACCAGATATATTTTCCAGATGTACCAATATATTTAAGATTTCAGCAATATATTCCAATATATTGGAATTACAATATATTGCAATATATTTTACAACACAAAGATATAAATATACTGAAATATATGAAAATATATTTCTAATAATGTATTTCAAAATATATTTCATTTTTGTAAGGGGGATCATCTTCACACAGTCCATATTGCTGCTGCTGCTGCTGAACATGTAAGTATCTGTCTTTATTTTTTTTCCTGTACAAGATAAGGGTGTTGGTGGGTTGGTATTATGGCATCTTGAGTTCTAATATGTTTGAACTGATTTTATATTATTTTTCAGTGTGCTTTGGATGATGTCATCATGCCAGGCTGGGATTAGAATCTAGGGATGTTTGAACACACTACATTTCCCAACACAGACGGTAAGTATTGAAATTTTCATTACTAGTGTGGTATGTTGGTTACTGCCATCTGGATATCTGAGTTAGATAGTAATTGTATTCTTTTTTGCTTTTGTCAACATCAGGAATTCTGTTGAAGTTAACTCTTGTTCCTGTTGCAGCTACTACTGCTGATCAACCAGATCTGGGGAATTTTTTTAATTGTGCAATGGTTCCATTTTCACCATCCCTGAGGAAAATATTTCTTCATTTTTTATGGTCTTCTGTGGGGGGGATGGAACTTTTTACAATCCTCAAAATTTGTTCTTCTTTTAATCTTATTTCTGGTATGCAGTACTGGGGGGGGGGTGCCTGCTACTGTGCTTCATCATGGTCTGGAATCATATGCCCTGCACAGCATGTTCCTTCTGGGGAAATTTCCACAGTTTAATGACATTGCAGGGTATGGTAAGTACAGTACACTTTATTTTCTCTGCTTGTTCCAACTTGCTTGCTAAAAAATGGTATGCAGATTGATGAGTATTTGTCATTTTTTCTTATCTTTGGTCTTGCTTAGGTAATTTTCCTCTGTTGAGGTTTCATTGTATCTCTGTGTGATGACTTCATCCATCCAAGCCATGCAGGAGCTGTGTTGCATGTAAGAGAGGGGGTGTTACTTGAACTGCAAAGTTGGCCACTGGTGTCTATATCATGAACAAATAAACACCACCCACATACAGGGAGGAACTATATGCAGAAATAGATGGTTGAGATGGTGTTTAGCAAATAATTAGGTGGAACTGGCTAATGTCTTGTCTAATCATTTGAGGTGGCATAGCTGCAGTAATCATGAAACTCTGGAATACAAACTGAGGACAGCAAGCACCTCTCCCTGCCATGCCCCCCACCACCCCAGGAACCATCACAGTTTTGGTACTGTCATTCAGGAAAATGTGACACTGCCAGGGTGAAGTGAATGCCACAGTTTCCTGCATGACAAAAGGGACTAATTGCCATTGAAATTACATTATTTTATTCAGTAAGTTTGCTGCAGCATACTGCAGTGTGTTTTAAAAGTGGGTTTCATCCTGGGGAATGCCATTGTACATAACCTTTTTGGGGGAATTTGATGTTGTCAGTTATTATGCCTTTTCATGATTACTTTTGTAAATAATGACTCACATCATTAAAGATGACCACCAGTCACCATTTTTTCAACATTTGTTCAACTTGCGGTGTTAATGGTTAAATGAGTGTGTTACATTGATATGCTTCTTGTACTAGGAGTCAGGGTTCTTGTACATGTCACCGATAGTAAGTGGCAGAAAATATTTTTTTGGTTGCATGGAGTGCAAGGGTGTGTTAGGTGGGAAGGGGGGCAGGGGTCAGAGTGGCATTTGCCAGCATGGACACTTTTAAGGACATCAAGACAACATATCTTGCTGCAAGATGGGGTTGACAGTTGACATGAAAAGTAAGATATTTTTGGCAGCAAAACATTATAACTGTAATCATGTAAAATCTTTATGGTTATGGTAATTACATTGCTGCTGCTTTATTTAGGCTTGGGGACTGGTGGTGACCAAACAATGGGTTACAGAAAAGGGTGATCAAATGAAACTTATACACAGTGCAGCAGATAAAACATTACCATAACCAATCTAATGGTACATAGCTAAAAATAAGATCTAACACCATACTGAGCAGAAAGTGGTTGGGAGGGTGTGACCTTCGAGTAAACTCAGCCTTTTTCCACTTCCACATCATTCAAGAAGCACCAGTCACAGTCTTCAAGACTGGATTTCTCACCAGGTGGGAATTCTCTCACCATTGCTGCTTCATCCACCTCACTGCTGGTTGATACCTTAGTGAATGGATTGTCATCATCCTAATCACCGAGACACAGTTCCTGTGGCAACACCATTGACATCACTGTGTTGTGTTGTATGTGCCTTTCATTCATTTTGATGAATGTTAGCATGGACACATTCTTGGGTGACAAATTGGTCCTATGGTCACTCACAATGGCCCCAGCCACACTAAACACTGGCTCTGCACTGACACTGCAGTGGCTCATCAGTAATTGCAAGGTGCTTTGGATCTCCCATGTAGGCCTCCACCATTCATTCTGCTGCCCAGAGTCCAGCTGCCTCATCTGTCTCCTCCTCCTTTTCCTCCATATCTTGTACTCCCACCTGAAAGAGAACATCCCAAATAGGATTGCTTACTGTTTTCTGCTATCCCTGCCAATTTTCTCTGATTGGGTTGCCTGTGAGCTGCTGGTGATGGTAGCAACACCTGTTTTTTGCTGCAGTGCATGCCTTTCTCCTGTGTGCAGCATGTACTGTAGCTCATGTAGATGGTCACAGGCCTTTACAGAATGGGTGAAGTGGACACAGATGTGACTGGTGACAGTAACTGTTTCTTTAATGTCCACATGGTTGAGAAAGTGCTGAACAACAAAATTAAGGCAGTGTGCCAGGCAGGACACCTTAAAAAACTACCATTGCTAATGCACTTCATTACATTGGAGCCATTATCACTTGCGATGAATCCTGCTATGAGAGACTGTGTGTGTAGCCACCCATCAATCTTGTCCAGCAGAACATTAATCATTTTTGCAGCCATGTGAGAACCAGTGACACTTGTCATACTCAGAGTCACATGCTGCCGAATACCAGGTGTGTTCCTACCACCAGAATTTTGCTTCACACAGGTCTTGCCAGGCCCAAAATCAAGTACTGCCCCAGGCAACTGTGCTAGTGTGCTGTTGTGCATAGATGTGAGCTTTGCTGCTGTTTGTCCACTGGTCCACATATCCATGCTTAGATGGATATATTGTGATGCACTATGCTTCAATTCATGTCTAATGGAATCAGCAACTCTACTGTTCAGCTCTAGCATGGCACGCTTAGTAAAATAGGTTCTCAATGGAATTTGCCATCTGAGACAGGCACAGGTCATCAACCTGCAGAAACCAGCATTCTCCGTGAAAGAGAATGGCAACAGATTGATGGCCAGCATTTCAGCAGTGGCAACATTTAACTTTCATGCAGCAGCAAGATTGGGGTACTTTGTCTGCTGCACAAGGATGGTCTTCAAAGTGGGCTGCATCTTTGAGGCTGTTTGACCAGAATGCTGTACTTGTGGCAGTAATGATGTTCTTTTAGGGTTTTGGGGTAACAATTAAATCTTGGGGCTGTGTAGACCACATGAAACCAGTTATCTTGGTTGCTTGTGGATGTGGTGGTGTATTTTTTAGACTCAAGGGACTGGGACTGGCACCTCCACTATTATGCCTACTACTTGAGAGATCAAAGGATTGCTCATGCTCCTCTCCACCACTGACCCACTCTGCCCTCTCTCCTCTTGCCTTTGCTCTACTACATTTAACTTGCCAAGGGAGATGCCACCAACAGCTCTGGCATCCTTCTGTTGTTGCTGCCATCTCAGTGGGTGCTTGTTTTTAAGTTGGGCATGTTGGCCACTGGTGCCTACGTGGCTTCTCTTTTTTCCCCGACTAACAAGTGCTTAACAAAGTTGGAATATTGCTATGGTGTCATCATCAGGATCAAGCACATAAAAGTGTCAAACTAGGTACATATGACATCTGGACTTCAGATGCTTCTGGGACTGGGATAATTCAGAAACAGGTGCGGAAGTGTATGTTTTTTGGGCTGCTCTCATCACTTCCATAAGACTACTTTTGGGAGGGGTGGTTACTTGACTGCTTGGAGGTATGCTTATATGCTTGGTGACAGACTGACCCATGGGTTGTGCATGTAAATGGCCTACATCACCCTTGACCTTTTTTAACTCAGGCTCCCATGTGGGATCATCACAGTCATCATCATCATCATCACCACTACCAATAGCGATGATGTCCTTGTCTTCATCCTCCTCCTACCTAGCACTGTCTTCTTGCAGCACAGCACCATTTTCTTTCTCTACAACCATCTCGGGGGGCTGACTATCCCTATCTCCAAGATTATCAGACTCTTGTTGAACACAATCATCACCAAATCCTGCAGGAACATGGACAGTCACACCAACAGACTTATCACCCTCCTCCTGGACCACTGTTCCTGTGCTGGTGTCAGTACTTCCCTTCTTCTCACTGTCATCATCCCCCACTTGCATAGATGTAACAGTTTGAGCTTTAAAAAAGTGAGACACAAGTATGCCAGAACCAAATCTGCCAACAACTCCTTGACTGGTTGCTGCCGCACCAACAGAGCCCACAGCAGAAGACACTGATACAGACATACATATGCTTTCACTGCTATGGGGAACTGGAACTGAAGCTGTACTTTTTTTAGCAGACTTCTTAGCTCCTGCATCCCTCCTACCATGTTTCCCTGCTTTACTGGGCCATCTCTTAGCAAGCATTTGTTCTGGTTGCTACTTCAAACCTTTGCCTTTCTCTGGGAGTATTTGAAGAAAGGATGTATTACTTTTTTTTTTTTTTAATTTCTATTTTTCTCCCTCCACTGAGCTGAACCCCCTCGGGAGCACCCATGAAGCCCTGCCCCTGCCAGCACCCCTCATTCCCCTAGTCCCATCATTGCACCACGGAATACCCCCCCAGGCGGGGTCGGGTCTGGGTACCCCCGAATCTTGGGTACTTATCTGGTCCTGGGTTCGTGGGTGGGTGCTGGCACATTAGGACCCTCGGCTCAGTGCTCCTTCATCTAGGCTCTGTGGAGGTACTTTTTCCTCCCATATTTTCCCATGGTACATTGCGTGCCTAAGCATCATGGAATCCTCTGGCATCTGCAACGTCACCTCCCCTCCTTCTGTGAAGGAGCTGCCTCTGGGGTTGATTGGCTGCCGGCTTCCGCCTGTAGCCAATTATACCCCCTGAGACTCGGCTTACCGTCGCTCTCCCCAGTCTCCACCGGGGTCACCGCTTGCCGGTATAGAGGTCCCTCCCTCCCCCCAGAGAAGGCGAGCTGTCTCTGGACGCTCCAGCCTGTCTCCCCCGGCCAACCCCCAATGGAAAGGATGTATTACTGACTGTGTGAATAACACCTCACACATCACAGCTACATTACTGGCTTCCTTACAAGTCCAAACACAATCAAAACAGGTAGCAGCACTTAGAGTACAACTAATACCGTATATGATATGCAGCCTATTCTAGCAAAACCAAAAAGGCAACGTTTTTCTTTCCCCAAAAAGGAATTAAAGAAACACACACAATGAAAAAGGGCACAAGTGACCAACTTTAAATACAGATCACATGTGTCTAGACAAATAAAGTACTGCAATGTGTTATTACTTAGTTAATACCACAATTTTTTTTTTTTTGTTATTATATAAGGACAGAGACAACCATAAAACCTCAACAAAGGTGAGTACCACAATATGGTAGTGGTCTGGATTGGAGAGATCACCAACCAATCTCTTGAAAACAACAATATTAATATACAGCTTTTTATAATGCTCCCATCAGGTGTTAAACAAACAATGCTGTAACAGAGAAAGGGTAAGGTAAGTCAACTAAAACAGGAACACCACGCAACGTGCAGAAGCAAGCTCCAGCAATAAAATACAGGGGAGCAATTCAACAAAGCAGTGCCACTGCAAATGGACAAGTTCAAGTGATCAAGTAAAAATAATTAAGTAAACATATAAAAAAATATAGAACTGCTGATTTTCACATTTTAAGTGACACAAGTTAACACTCCAGCAAACAGAATTAACTGTAAACAAATAAAAATTAAAATAATGGATCAGCTCTGTGTGTTTAAAACTTTAGAATTCACATTCACAACTAAAAGTGGAAGAATGTTATATGTAACACAGGCTAACAGTGGCAGGAACTCTCTCAATCAGGATGGAGTAACTTTTCAGAGAACAAAAATGGCAAGATATAATAAACTTAATAAGAAATAATAGTAAATAAATAACTCACAATTTGTGAGTAATCTGTTTGTAAAAGGCAAGAAACAGCCTGCACTGCTTTACACTCCTACCCAACCCCACTCAACTCCTTCAAAGACACAGACAAAAGTAACATCTAATTAAACTAAGTACAGTATTATGCAAAAATCCACTAAATTAGAAAATGTTCCCTAGTAGCACTAGGAAAAAACTTTATATTTTGGAGCAATTAGCTCTCAAAAACAAGTTTTAATGAGGTTTTAAAAGGCTTTATTGGCTCTGATGCACCACAACAGACTGCTCTCTGATTCAACACAGAGCAGAATGGGCTATAAACAAACTGCACATGATATTTGACCTATGTACCCATAATGCATTATAAATTTCACTTTTGGAGCAAAATTTCACTGGCAAAATCAAAAGTTACGCAGGTAAAATTGCGCCACAAGGCAGAACTGTGAGCATCAATTGTTGAAATTGGCAGACAAAGGCATTTACATGAAATTTTGCCATTAAGCAAAATCATGAAGCCAGGACAAATATCCTTTCACCTAGGTGAAAAATTTCATTAAGGCATTTTATGCAAAATGTTGCCATTACTCGAAATCATGAAAACAGGCAAAATTTAATTTCGCCAAGGCGAACAATTTCGCATAATTACAGAATTAGGCAAAATTTTTTACCAGGCGAAATATTTCAGTTTTGTACAACACTAACCACAGTCAACTTTGACTAGATTTCAGGATATGATAGAAACTCCTGTACTGCTAGATTAAGACAGTGTGCCATGCATGAAACCTGGAAAAAATCCACCATCACTGATACATTTAACCACATCAGAGGCATAATTACTTGCAGTAAAACCTAGTTTCAGAGACTGTGGGTTCAACCATTAATTAATTTAGATCAGGATAACTCGTAACATTTTATGACTCATATGTGAGCCTGTTATACTCCTCATTGTCATCATGGCATTCTGGTGAATACCCAGAATGTTGCTACCACTGCAATTGGGATTCATATAATTTTTTTTTCCATTAAAGCATCAAATACAACCACTCATACCTTTGCCCAATGAGCTGAAATACATACTGTAGGTAAGAGCTACCAGTTGTTTGGGCACTGTCCTACATATCCATACTAAGATATATGTATAGTAATGTTGAATGCTGCAAGGCATGTGTTACTGTATGTGTCACAGTCCTTTAAAGTTCCTGAATGGCATGCATGGAGAAATAGGTGTGTGACAGAATCTGCAGTTTTGGACAGGCATACACCATCAATCTTTGGAATCCTATAGTCTCTACAAAATAGAATGGCAATAAATCAATTGCCAACATTTAATTGGCTGCTGCATTAAAATCTCATGCAACAGCATGATTGGGTGGGTATTTGGTATGATGCTCAAACATGCTATGCAATTTAGGCTGTACTTTTTGGAGTACTGGTCTTGGGAGAACAAAAAGCTGGACTCTGCACACAGGCATCATGGCTGGTGGGGTAAGTTTTGACTTGGGGGTTACAGAAGCTAGTTAAATGAATAACATGATTTTCTTTGTTTTATGGATGGGGTAAATGTGCTTCAGTGACTTTTGCAACTAATACTCAAACCAGCCCTGCTACTCTGCCCACTACTATGCAGTCCCACTGACTCCTCCTCCTTACATCTGTAGAAGTCCTCTACAGTCACTTCTGACTCCACTGGGGCAGGATCCATGCCACTTAGTGATGCTTTGCACAATGAAGTCAATTATGGAGAAGCCCCCACCCCGCACCAGCTTCCCTTTGGTGATGAGTCCAGTGAACAGTTGGCTGGATTTGAGATGTGTATGAGTTGCATACTAGTGCTTAGGTGGTTACCCTTTTTCCCACAACATACACATGCTCAGCATAGCTGGCAGATTGCCACTGTTTAGTCAGAAGGGTCCAGAATGTAAAAAACCCAAACTAGGGATTTTGTAGTCCCTGTTTTTACTTGGCAGTGAATCAAATACTGGGATGCTGGAGTGGTAGAAATCTATGTTTTGAGGCATGATTTATGCACTGTTGCATCAGTTGGTGACTCATGCTTGGTTATGATTATTGGCTAAACAATGTCAACAGCTGTTGCACTGGGGGGGTTTTGATAATTCCCTGGCCCTTACTTCCCTCCCAGGTTCCCATAGAAAGTCAGGGTAATTAGTAAGGTAAACACCAAAATAGAGCAGTAGATAGGGAGAAGAGCAGGGGTAAATGGAGAAAAAGACAAAGGCAGTAGGGACAGGGATGGGGCAAAAAGAAATAAAGCCATAACAAGATGGAGGATAATGAGTACCAATGCCTGTAGTCTAGGTAAAAAGCTCCCTGAAATTTTGGCCTTGATGGAAGAGGGATGCCTGGATATTGTGGAAGTCATAGAAACATGGTACACAGAGAACCATGACTGGGATGTCAACATACCAGGGTACACAATCTACAGGAGGGATAGTGAGGGAAGAAGAGGAGGAAGAGTAGCTCTCTATGAAAGGGAAGGGATAAAAGCAACAGAACTAAAGGGTAAACAGGGAGGAGAGAAGGCACTGTGGGTCACCCTGGAGACTGGAAACAGCTCCACAATCCACACAGGGGTTGTATACAGACCCCTGTCTCAGGGGGAGGAAATGGACAAGGAAATGATAGAAGGCATCCTTGGGATGGCAAAGAAAGGGGAGATATTGCTAATGGGGGACCTGAATATGCCAGAAGTTGACTGGAGCACCTTTGCTGCAGCCACATTAAAGAGCAGGGCCATTCTTGATGCCCTAGAGGGGGCATGCCTCAGACAGCTAGTTTTGGAACCCACTCGGGAGAGAGCAATCTTAGACCTGGTAATCTCAAATGGGGATGGACAGAGGATCTCTGTTCTTGAAGTGGGTAGCCATTTGGGAACAAGCGACTATCAAACAGTGTGGTTCATGATAAATTTAGCTGTAGAGTCAAGCCACACAAAAGTGAAGGTACTGGACTTCAGGAGGGCTGATTTTTTTCAAAATGGGAGAGTGCCTCAAAAAAGCACTAGCAAACAGGCAAGAAGGTGGGGTGGAGCAACAATGTGAAACATCAAAACCGCCATCACAGAGGCATCAAGTCTTTGTGTGAAGCAAATAAACAAATAAAAATGAAAGAAAAAAAACACTATGGTTCTCAAAAGAAGTGGCGGGGAAGGTAAGGGAAAAAAAGATAGCATTTAGGAAGTATAAGGAAACATAGAAGGAGCAGGACAGAGAACTGTACCAGTTAAAGAGGAAGGAAGCGGGTAAGGCAGACAGAATAGCAAAGGCCCAAACTGAGGAAAAGATGGCCAACTCAGTTAAGAAGGGGAATAAAACTTTTTATAGGTACATTAAGGAGCAAAGAAAGACTAAGGCAGGGATACTGAGGTTGAAAAAAGCGGAAGGTGGTTGGGGAGAGAGCGATAGTGAAAAATCAGGGATACTGAATGAATACTTCTGCTCAGTATTCACAATGGTAAAGCAGGGGGAAATACTTAATCTGGTCAATAGAAGCACTCTGGATAGGGGGTTGATATTAGTCCTTTCACAGAAGAAAGGGTTCTGAAAGAACTCTTAAAACTGAAGGTGGATAAAGCAATGGGGCCTGATGGGATTCACCCCAGAATTTTAAAAGAACCAAGGGTAGAACTAGTAACACCACTAACTACCCTTTTTAATAAATCATGGGAGGATGGTGTGGTACCTGAAGACTGGAGGAAGGTGGATGTGATTCTCCTTCACAAAAGTGGGAGCAAGACAGAGGCAGGAAACTATAGACCTGTCAGTTTGACCTCAGTGGTAGGAAAAATGATGGAATCACTTCTGAAGGAAAGAACTGTTGAGTACCTAGAGGCCAGTGGGGCACAGGACCCAAGGCAGCATGGATTCACAGTGGGAAGGTCATGTCAGACAAATCTAATTGATTTCTTTGACTGGGTGACCAAAGCAGTAGACCAGGGAGGGGCTGTGGACATGGCCTACCTAGATTTTAGCAAGTCATTTGACACAGTCCTGCACAAAAGATTAATAAACAAATTAGCCAGGCTGGGAGTGGGTCCTAGGGTGGTAGCCTGGGTAAAACACTAGTTGGACAACAGGACACAGTGGGTAATAGTAAATGGAGTCCACAGTGAAGAAAGGAGGGTTACTAGTGGGTACCTCAGGGTTCAGTACTGGGGCCGGTCCTTTTTAATGTCTTTATACGTGACATTGCAGAGGGACTGGAAGGGAAAGTATGTCTCTTTGCAGATGACACAAAGATCTGCAACAGGGTTGATACACAAGGTGGGATGGAAAGGATGAAAAGGGACTTGGCAAGGTTGGAGGAATGGTCAAATGTATTGCAGCTTAGATTCAATGCAAAGAAGTGCAAAGTAATGCAACTGGGAAACAAAAACCTAGTGGAAGAGTACACAATGGGGGTTGATATACTGACAACAACAAAAATGGAAAGGGACCTGGGGGTAGTCATATCAGATGACCTAAAGATGGGCCAGCAATGTGAGAAGGCAGTAAGGAGGGCTGGGGGATACTAGAATGCATAGGGAGAGGCTTCACCAGTAGAAAACAGGAAGTTGTTGACCCTCTGTACAGAAACATAGACTTTGATGGCAGATAAGGACCACTTGGCCCACCCAGTCGGCCCATTTCCCTACCTACTGGATAAGCTGCAGATTCTAGTTAACCAACAACCTACTTCCTGCCACCCCCCACTACAATTGCCTTATGTCTGTCCCATGCATGTTAGAATTCCCCCACTGTTTTAGACCGAACAACCTCCCCTGGATGGTGGTTCCATGCATCCACCACTCTCTCTCCATGAAAAAAACATTCTCACATTACCCCTGAGCCATCCCCTCTATCTTTAAATTGTGCCCCTTGTTCTTACACATCTCTTTTCTGAAAGATGCTACCCTCCTGGACTTTGTAGATTCCTTCAGGTACTTGAACGTTTCTATCATGTCCCCTGTCCCTCCTTTCAGCAAGGGTATACATATTATGCTCTCATGTGTCTCTTCATATGGTTTCTGATGCAGACCCTGCACCATTTTAGTGCTCCTCTGGACTGCTTCCATCCTGTCTATGTCCTTACGTAGATGAGGTCTCCAAAACTGCACACAGTACTCCAGATGGGGTCTCACCAACTGTCTGTACAGAGGGATAACCACTTCCCTTTTTCTACTTGTGATGCCCCTTCCTATGCATCCCAGTATCCCCCTGGCTCTCCTTACTGACTTTTCACATTGCTTACCATCCTTTAGATCATCTGCTATGACTACCCACAGGTCCCTTTCCTTTTTTGTTGTTGTTAGTACCTCCCCTGCTATTGTGTACTCTTCTCCTGGGTTTTTGTTTCCCAGGTGCATTACTTTGCACTTCTTTGCATTGAATCTAAGTTGCTATATGTCTGACCATTCCTCCAACCTTACCAAGTCCCTTCTCATCCTTTCTACCCCCCCTTGTGTATCAACTCTGTTACAGATCTTTGTGTCATCTGCAAAGAGGCATACCTTTCCCTCCAGACCCTCTGCAATGTCACCTATAAAGATGTTAAAGAGGACTGGACCCAGTACTGAGCCCTGAGGTACTGCACTAGTGACCCTCCTTTCTTCGGAATGTGTTCCATTCACTATTACCTTCTGTGTCCTGTTTTGCAGCCAGTTTGCTACCCAGGCTACCACCCTAGGACCCACTCCCAGGCTGGCTAACTTGATTATTAATCTTTTAAGTGGGACTGCATCAAATGCCTTGCTAAAGTCTAGGTAGGCCATATCCACACCCCTCACAGGTGCCCACCCACCACCTCGATTCACCCAGCCGCCCCACACCCCACAGCTGCCCGCCGACTGAACAGTCAATGACAGCAAACAGTATACATTAGCCAGTGTATACTGTATGCTGTTCACTGACAGTTCATTTGGCGGACAGCCATGGAGGTGCGAGGAAAGCCATGCTGCTCGCTGGCTAATTATCGAGTCTTTGGGGGGGGAGACACTGTCTGACAGGGTGGGAGTCCACCAGGGAATGAGTGCCATCAATTCAGGGGAGAAAGAAGGAAAGGAGACAGCAGGAGACAGGACTGAAACTTTCAAGTTCCTCAAGGGCATAAACAAGGTGCAGGTGGGGGACCTTTTCCAATGTAGAAAAAGTACTAGAACAAGGGGAAACAATATGAAATTGGAAGGGGGTAGATTAAGAGGTAATGTGAGGAAGTTTTTCTACACAGAAAGGGTAGTTGATGCTTGGAATTGTCTGCCAAGTAGACAGTGGGGGCAGGCACAGTGGAGGGGTTTAAGTATGCCTGGGACAGGCACAAGGGAAACTTGAGGGGGAAGGGAGTGACGAAAAGCCATTGATCACATAGGGTCAGTGGCCACATACAATGTATGGTGCCTATGGGCAGACTGGATGGGCCTAGCGGTCCTTATCTGCTGACAATTTTTATGTTTCTATTATGAGCCAATTTTCCAGAGTTGTGCTTAGTGTAGCCCCAGGAAGTGTAAAAATCCCTGGCAGACTTGTTCCCCTCTCCCCGGTCTCAGAACACCGACCCAAGTAGTAAAAAATTTCTCCGTAGTGGTCCTTCCCCGATAATAAAAATATTTTCCATAGTGTAGTGGAGTGGTTAGTACCCCCTCCCCAAACACTGATCAAACAACAAAAAGGTTTTCCATAGTGCACAGTTGGTAAGACCATATCTGGAGTACTGTGTGCAGTTATGGAGACTCCATCTCCACAAAGGCATAGACAGGGTGGAGGCAGAGGAGGGCAACCAAAATGATGCAGGGTCTGCATCAGAAGACATATGAAGAAAGACTAAAGGAACTAAATATGTATAGCCTTAAGGAAAGGAGGGAGAGGGGGGCATGATAAAAACTTTCAAATACTTCAAGGGAAACAACAAAGTCCAAGAGGGTAGCATCTTTCAGAAAAAGGGATGTGCAAAAACAAGGGGCCACAATTTGAAGATAGAGGGGAGATGGCTCAGAGGTAATGTGAGGAAGTATTTCTTCACATAAAGGGTCATGGATACATGGAACAGCCTTCCTGAGGAGGTCGTACAGTCCCAAAAACTGTGGGGGAATTCAAGAATGCATGGGACAGATATAAGGCAATTCTAGTGGGGGGTAGAGAGAAGTAGGCTGTTGTCTAACTGGGATCTGCAGCTTATCCATTAGGTAGGGAAATGGGCAGACTAGGTGGGCCAAGCTGTCCTTATCTGCCATCAAATTCTATGTTTCTATGTTTCTATGTCCAGATCATCATCCCCATCCCCCATCCCCATCAAGACTGACAACCTGCTCCTGAGATCTGTCCTCCTCCTGATTATCCTCATCCTCACTTTCTCCACCCTCTATTTTCTTCTCAGCATCTGATTCCATGCATGAAACAATTGGATCTCCTGCATCAGACTGTGAGTCATGCTCAAGCTCATCAGCACCAGTTTTGGGAACATCAGCCACCAGATCATCCTCAACCACATTTCCAGAGCAAGACATTTTGGGGCTTCTTGAACCGCTCCCATTGTAATTGTTGCTGCTTCCACTGCCAGCAGCGCCAGCACCTGCACCCACCAGCATTGATGCCACCGATGTGGCTGAAAAAAAATTTGGCCCCTTTAATGCCCCCACCATGTGCACCAACTACTCCTTTTTGAGTACTAGCAGCATTGCCAGCTTCTGATGATCCTGTGTTGGAAGCAGTTGTTTTACATACTGTGTCCTTTTGAACAACAGGAAGTATGCTTTTCTTGGCAACAGCACCACTGTGAGCAACTCCAGCTTTACCAGGGCATCTCTTTACTTGCATTTTTATATGTGTAGATTTTTAACACAACACAACACTTTACTGAGCTAACAGTAGCTACACAGGCAGTAATAACAATAACAACAACATATATTTTTTTACACAAACAATACATGACAGCGAATTTCAGAGACTAAGGAGAGGAGACATGCAAGAACTCAAGTAAATATTAAGATGCTGCTGTCACTAGTCACTAGGCACTACTACATGAAATCTCTAACTTCAATAACTAAACAAATAAATGGAATCAATACAGTTAAAAATACTGACACAAATAATTTAGTAAAACATATCAAAACTGTTCTACAGAACTCAAATTACAAACCACAGAAGACAGGAAAAAAAAATAAGACAAAACAGTGACTAAAACTGCTCTAGTGCTGCTCCCACAGAAAAGGCTGCTTTTTGCTTGTGGCTAGCTAGCTAACATAGGTCCCTTCCCCCACACAACTGCCTCACTACACACAATACACAAAATGAAACAACTACTTTAAAGTAACTAAATCATAAAAACATGGCAAAGATAATTCATAATATAGATACACAAGGCACACAGGACAGATTTGGGAGTGATTTGGTTCAAAACACTGTATGTTTACAACAGTTTCAATGGTTTTTGGGCATAGAGATTCAGAGCAGACTTAACAACAGCGCTCTCATCAAAAGTCTGCACTGAATTCAGCCTGCACATGGCAATACAGCTCACTGCAGCACCTTATGACCTCCAATCCCAAGGAACATGGCAAACTTCAGCTTGGGTCACAGTTCTAATTGTGATGTGAAGTACAACTTCACATTATGGATTAAATTGACACTTTTTTGTGATTTTCTCTGTGTTATGAAGCTTTCAGCTTTGCCCACTTTGCTCAGAACTAAGGAATACTCATTACCAATGTGCATGAATTCACTTGTGATTTTGCAAGGGCCATTGTCATAGCAATGGGACTCGCAAGACAGACTGGGATCAGCATAAATTAGGTAAAATGTGGAAAACTTAATAAAACAGATTGGGAGGTTTACATTCATAAGTATGTAACTAACCAATTTATGTTTCAGCATAACAAGACTTCATGAGGTGCCTCTGGCACTGATTCCCAACTACCATCCCAAACTCCTGACAAGCACCACAACTGACAAATATGCAGCAACAACACTGCTAAGAGAGTAGATATGTGACTGGAAGGGAGAAGAATAAGTGGAGATGAACCACAGTGTCAGCCACAGTGCAGCACAGTAACATGTAGAAAGTGACATGTCACAAATACTGCATGACAAAAGGGCTTAATTGCAATGGAATGACACTGCCCTTGCAGTATAATCCGGCATTTTGTGATATACTGCATCATTACTGCATTGCATTCTGGCTGGCACTGATGTACTATAGATGGGTATGTTATTACAAAAAAAAGCACACATGAGTTAATGTACAGTACTTAACATTGCTGATCAGCCATGTGCTGTTCATGTATCCATGGGGTGGTTGTTCTTGTTTACAGAAGTGGATATGATGGACTAATGTTCTGAAGTAAAGAATTTCAGTATACAACATTATGTAAAAAATCAGTACTCATGTAGTTCAGTAGATGGAGTCAAGCCTAGCTAAATGGGAGGCTGAGGCTTTGCCATACACAATGTTGGCATAGTCAAATGAATGGATAACCATTTTTTGTCAGGAGCTGATACCATGTATATAGGGCTTCTTTGTTTCTGTACACTGAGCCAAGTTTTGGGTGAAGTTTTATGTGGATATACTCAATATGTTTTGTATGGTCAAACCAGAAGTTGAGCCAGACCCCTAGGTATTTGTAGTGGGTGACAGTGTCAAGTGTGAAGCCATATAATAGTATATGATAGTTATAGTAATATCATGTACACTGTTCTGACAATGGATCTATATTACTCCCATACTTTGGCTTAGGCTGTTCAAATGTACTGGTGTAAATTGTTTAATTAAAATGTGATAAAATGTTAAAACCCTTAAAACTCAATAATTTTTAGTGCATATCATTTCTTTGTCTATTGTGCTTTACCTATGTCACTGTTGGAACTGATTGGGAAAATATTTAACTACCCCAAATAAAACTTACAGATGACAAATCCCTATGCTTAAAATCATATGTAACCATTGTCCATGTACATCTGTTAATTTGGAGATACAAAAGGATCTGACTCAAAACTAAATATTTGGAAAAAAAAGATATGCCAATTAACTATAGAAGCTGCTTTCAAACTGCTGATTTCACAGTCTACTTCATTCAATTGTGTATGTGCTATATAATGAGTTTTAGAAACAAATGAACAACTTTTGTTAAAGCACTACCTTAGACCCACATTACAATTATTCTATTGTTAATTATGATAAAACAATCTATTCATTAAGGTTCTGTTTTCTGTAAAAGTCAATCAAGTACTTAAACAGTATCTGTTAAAAATGATTGAGGATGAAACAATTTCTCAACCACATATGATATTGCTGTTTCAGAAACCTGGTTAGAAAACTACTGCAGGTTTCTTACTCAATGGGAAATATAATATGGAGGTGATTCAATTGCTCTCTAGGTAAGGAAAGTCATGTCATTCTCATACCCCTGTATCCAATTATCAGGTAAGACTATCTGAAGCCTGGAAACTGACAGTTCCCCCTTGCTTTTTGCAGTAAAACACTAGTGCCAAATAGCTGGACATGTCTTGATGAGACCATTACAACTGAGCAGACCTTTTGATTGCTACTACCCTGGAGTCATCCTGTGGATTTGTTTTGTAATAGTTTCTACCTGAAAATTGTTTACTGTTCAGACCACTTCTAATTGTAAGTCAATTGATTATTATATGATTATAGTTATGCTATCATTGGTGCTTTTCCCTGTCAATAGTAGACTGTATTATGTGACATGTTAAAATCTGTTACTTTGGTTGGCTGAAAACACACAAATCAAAAAACTAGAACTATTGATATTTGTACTGCAGACTTTATTTTCCCATGGATTGCATGTCTATTAGAAATCATTGGAGTGCATTGATCTCATTTAAGGAAGTTTATTTTTATCAACAGGTGCTACCACGTTCACAGTTAAATTCATTAATATTGTTGCCCAGGAAATGCACTCTGAGCCTAAATTCATTTCAGGTGTGACTGGTGATTGGAAGGACTAAGAAGGAGGGTCTAGAATTGACAATTAACTAAGGTACAAAATTAGCAGTAGAAATTACATCAATGCAAAGAAATTTAAAGCTGCAAAACAGTGTGAAGTAAAGGCACAAGTACTGTGACACAAATTAAATCAATAGAGTACAGCAAAAGTAAATACAGTCTAGTACCCTTGACTTAGAGTAATGGGAATGAGGAGCCACAGAGTACAGAAATGAGGCAATGGTGGCAGTGGTGGCTATAGACTTTGGGAACAGCCGGACAGGTAGAGGTAGAAAAGGGGATGAAAAAAGTGGAGGAAAAGGAACAAAAGTGCTGTTTTCCAACACAGAAGGTCACAAATCATTTCTGAGGAGTGTTTTGAAAAAGTGTGTGTGGTAGGGGGGAGCAGATGTGAGAAGGAAGGCTGTTCCAGTGGAGGGAAAGCAGTCGAAGGTGGAGTAGGAAGAGGTTTTGCAGCTTTGACTAGACTGACTATTGTACAAATACAGGGAGTATGGCGAAGACATGAAGAGTCAGGAGAGGTAGCAGAGGAAGGAGAAGAATCAGTATTTATCAATTAAGGTGTAATAGTGAGAGTGAAGCTGATACTCAAGGAAGAGGGGAGAAAGCTTCTTATAATAGAAACAGAGATAGGTGGAAGGAGTACAGATAAGGGCAAATGGCAGAATGAGTGGAAAAGGGGTCCAGCCTGGCAAATGAAGATTTGGGGACTGCAGTGTTGATCATCACTGTGTAGTGGTCAAAGTCTTGTTTAATGGAGAAAATTAAATGATTAAAATACAATTTAAAATCTTCATGGCTGGAAATACTACAGTATATTCTCAAATACATTACATTTTTGAATCTAGGCGGAAATAGCTTATCTACAGAGATCATAATTTCATCAGTTTACAGACTATAGACCAAAACTAAGCTTTATTCACATATCATATCCCTCTCCTAAGATCACCCTGGTCAGGGATATGTCCAGATCTGACACTAGTAGCTTTCTTGCTTCAATCAATTATGCTGACTGCAGCCTAATTAACACTCTTCCTGACATCAACTCAGCCTTGGATTTCTTTATATCCCCTTCACCAGAATAGTTGATAGTCATGCTCCCTTAAAAAGGCACATGTCTAAGGTTATCAAGGCACTTTGGCTCACTAAAGACCTTAGGAAGCTCATGTCCTCTCATGACTGTGCCTGGTAGACTTACAAAGGTAGTGGGCTGCCCTATGACTGGCAAGCCTACAGGCAACTTAGAAATAACTGTAAAAACTCCCTCCAAAAAGCCAAACACCTACACTACAAGATGCTCCAAACTGAGCACCTCTGTAATCCCATGGAGTTCTGGAGGCAAGTTAATTCTCTTATAAAGAGGAAGGCTGTTGCACTTCCTAGCTCCCTCACTGCTTAGAGCTCTGTGCTAACATACGCTCCATCTATCGCTGCTGGATTCAATAAATGTTTTACCAATTACCAGAAATACGCTTCGCTCTTTCCTAACTCATCTGCACCCCTCTCAGCTCCACTGTCTCTTGGTGACACTGGGGCTAAACCCGCATTCCATCTGAAGTTGGCTTCCCTCAGTGAAGTCCGTTGGCTCCTTGCTAAGCTGAAATCTTATAACTCACCAGGTCATGACACCCTTGAGCCTAAGTTTCTCAAGTTGGAGCTCCTGCCCTCACCTGTCCTGTTTGTGATCTGTTCAGCCAGTCCTTCCTATCAAGCACTGTCCCAGACAAATGGAAGGCTGCCGTGGTGGTGCCTGTTCATAAGGGTGGGTCTAATGCTGTTGCCAAAATTTTTAAACTCATCTCAATCCTCTGTCCGTTGATAAAAATCCAGGAGCGTATCATATACGATCACTTCCAGAACTACCTGGAACACCATAACCTGCTATCCGCTTGCCAGCATGTGTTCAGAAAGAACCATAGTACACTCACTGCCTTAATCAAAGTCACTCCTGATCTGCTCCAGGCTATGGAACAGGGCTTTACCACACGCACCATCTTCGTCGACCTCACAAATGCATTTGATCTGGTCAGCCATGGCCTCCTGCTTCAGCAGCTACAAGTTCTCAGCCTTGACACCAGTGCCTTAGAATGGGTCCAAAGTTATCTCACCTGCCATTCACAAAGGGTCAAGTGGGCTGGTTCTCTTTCAGGCCTCAGACCAATAACTCACGGCGTTCTGTAGGGCTCTATACTGGGCCCACTGCTGTTCTCTCTATTTATTAATGATCTGCCAAATAACTGTGGAGGAGTTCCTATGCACTTCTGTGTAGATGATGCAGTCATCTATCATTCCTCTTCTGATGTCAAGTTGATCAACAGTATGCTAGCATCTGACTTTGCTGTTCTCGAAGGATAGTTTATATGAAATCATCTTATTCTTAACACCAAGAAAACAAAAAGTATGCTATTCTTCCATCCACCATCTTCCTACTCTAACCTCCACCCTCCCAGATTAACTTACCTCAATGATGATGACCATGAACTTGTCCATACCTTTAAATGGTTCCATGTCATGATAGCAAAAATAACACAGTGACTCGCAAACAGAGAGTGCAACCTGCTAAAAACCAGTTCTGCACACTTCAACAAATGCTGAACACCAAGTCGGTGAAAATCTAAATATTTTTTTTATGTGGGAAGCTGTGTCCCCCACACCCCATTTGTGTAGGTAAGCCACCCACACCCCCATACTAAAATAATCACCTCCAAGGAGAGGGGCGGACACTGGAGGAAAAAAGAGGGACCAAGGACTGAAATTAACATGGATGCCTGCAAACCAAAAAAAAAACTGCACCTCAACACAGTCCCAAATCCAGGACCACCAGCACTGCAGTCCATGTCCCGACCTGCTACACTAGGTGGGTAACTCAGCAGAGTAATGCTCCATAGACCCATTCAGCTCATCCCACTACTCCCTCCCTTTCATCGCTATTCCCTCCCCTCGCCATTGTTCCTATCTTCCCTTGCTATTCCCTCCCTATGCTACCCCTTCCCTATCACTGATCTAAAAGGTGACCAAATTGAAACCCTCAGTTGTGAGCTGCTCAATTTGGTTCACTGTTATCATGAGATACTCCTTTAAATACTTGGGCATCACCTTGGATACCTCGCTATCCCTCAGTGCTAATGTTTCCAACCTAATCAAATCTCTGAACCAAAAGCTAGACCTTCTCTATCATATTCACCCCTTCCTCACCTCAGCCTCTTGTTATATAATTGCTTCTTCCTCTCTTCTCCCACTTCTATCTTATGGTGCTCTGCTTCTGCTTACAACTAACACTATTACCTTATTGCTCCTCAAACAGGCTTACCATAGGGTGGGTAGGTTTGCCCTGCGGGTCAATGCCCGTCACCACCACTGTGATGTCCTCTCTTCCCTGTGCTGGTTATCTTATGTTTCTAAACTAAGGCATACCACTCTAAGTTTTCTGCACAAGCTGATCCACAAACATACTCCTCCTCCTTGCCTCATTGAATCTATTCATATAAGACAACCTCAATGAATCCTGAGATCTGCCTCCCTCTCCCTCCTCATAATGCCCAAACCGTGGTTAGCTATGGCCCATAAATCATTCACCTTCACAGCTGTGTCTGACTGGAACTCCCTTCCTCCCTCCCTCCATTCTGTCATGCTCCACCCTGCCAGAGTTCCAGTCCAACCTGTTTTCTTTTCTCTCTGCTTCTACATCTTGCTCCTGCTATCGGTGATATTAAACCTCAACACCAACAACTCTATTTCTTGTCCTTGCTCTTTCTTAACCATGGATTCTTACATTGCCCTCTGTGCCTCACCTTTAAACATATCTGCTATTGGTTAGCCCTCTTGTATCTGATATCATTAGCTAACAATTATGTATGGTAGTGCACTGTCTTGAATGTGTCATGTACTCATCGCAATACTGTGTAACCTACTTGCTTGTTATTTCATAAACCTGTGGTTGTATCTGTCTGTATTATAATCCTGTGAATCATTGAAATCTGTGGCCAGGATATTCAAAAGTGCACCTAGAATGTGTGCAATGGAATGTACAGTGCAGTGCAGTTGCACCATAGGGAAAAAACACCATATTCAAAAGATATACCACAGACATGCACAGCTGCAGACCACACTGAATATAGCAAAGATGCACCATTGCACAACCAGACATGCACCGATGCAACCATGATTGTGCAAGAGAATGAGAGCATGCAGCAACTGGCATACTGAGCAAGCACAACAGGTAAAGGCAAGGGCAAGGCAAGGCAAAATTTATTTAAAAGACGCCCAAACCCAGAGGCTCTGGGCACCATACAAAACATTAAAACAGGCATCTTAATATAATAAATATGCATATAAACAGATACAAATCATTACACACTAAACCTAAACTATAAATCTTTATCTAAACATTAAATTAAATTAAATTAAATTAAATGCCTTAGAGAAGAAAAAGGCCTTTAACTGGGCCTTAAAGACATCCACCAATGGAGCCTCTCTAACCATAGTTGGTAAGGAGTTCCACAGAACAGGGGCCGCAGCACTAAACACTCTATCACCGGCTGATTTCAACCTAGTTCTGGGAATGGTTAAGAGGCATTCACTAGAGGAACAAAGAGGGCATGAGAAGAAAGCAGGTGACAGAAGGTCTAACAGGTAACCAGGGCCCTGTCCGTGTAGGGCCTTATAGGTAAGAAGACCCACCTTAAAGAGGACTCTCCACCTGACTGGCAGCCAGTGCAATTCACGCAGAACTGGTGTAATATGACAAACCTTTTGCTGCCCGGTCAACAGTCGGGCAGTTGCATTTTGCACCAGCTGCAATCTGCGGAGAGATCCTCCCGTGACCCCGAGATAGAGTGCGTTACAGTAATCAAGCCTAGATGTGACTAAGGCATGTATCAAAGTAGGGAGGTCCAGAGGCGGAACAAGGGACTTAATTCTGGCAATGTTTCTGAGATGGTAAAAACAGGTACGAACCACAGAGGATATTTGAGCCTCCATGGTTAAATCCCTGTCCAGAATCACGCCAAGATTTCGCACCAAAGAGGAGGCCTTCAATGGCACAGAACCTAGGACAAGCCCAGTTTCTGTGTCAGAGGCCATCCTATCACGAACTCTGTTTGACTCCACTACTAATACCTCCGTCTTATCGGGGTTCAGCCACAACCAGCTGGAGGCCATCCAGTCGTTAATCTTGGTCAGACAGATATTAAGCACATCCACTGCATTGGATGTTCCTGGGGCAAAGGAAAAATATAGCTGAGTATCATCGGCATAGCAATGAAAACTCAAGCCATATTTCCTAATGATCCCACCCAGAGGCAGCATATACACTGCAAACAGCATTGGAGCCAATACTGACCCCTGAGGAACTCCACAAAGAAGCAGACTGGGTGTAGATGAGAAATTTCCCATCATAACCCGCTGCCTCCTTTTAGTAAGAAAGGACTCAAACCATTTGATGACATTACCGGTGAGTCCACATAAGTCCCCAAGGCGAGCAAGCAGCACACAATGGTCGACAGTGTCAAATGCTGATGAGAGATCGAGGAGAACAAGAATTGTCTTGTCTCCCCGGTCTCTAGCCCTGAGAAGGTCATTCTGCACCCGAACAAGTGCAATTTCGGTGCTGTGTCTGGCATGAAAAGCCGACTGGAAAGGTTCGTACAACTCGTGAGATATGAGGTGCTCTTCCAACTGAAGCGCTACCACTTTCTCAATAACCTTTCCTAAAAATGGAAGGTTAGAGATTGCACGCTAATTTGCCTTGATCTCCAGGTCCAAAGATGGCTTCTTTAAGAGGGGTCTCACCAGAGCCTCCTTCAAGGCATCCGGAAAGACACCCTCGGAAAGGGAGCACTGTACAATCATGGCAAACACCGGGCCAACAGAGTCAGCGCATCTCATTAAAAAATGCGTTGACACCGGGTCCAGTTCACAAAAGGTGTGCCTCACATTGGTTGCTACCTCAAAAACCTCACCAGTTAAAGGTGAACAAAGACATGGCAGCACAAGTGCAGAGTACCAAGACAGGTGTGGCAGACCCAAACCACAAGGGGACAGAGTCCAGGAGGCACAGGACAGGCATACGGCCAGAGGGCCTCAGACAATGCCAGATGCACAACACAAACACCAGTCATCAAATACACCAAGCCATCCACACAAGGAATGGATGTCAGCAGGCCCATGGCACTGCACTACCACTGCCCTGACAGACAACACCATACAGGACAATGCTGCAGTCACAGTGTGAGGGCACCAGGCATGTACAGTGTTCCAAAGCAAAACTGCCACACATTCACTGGGCAACAAGAAGCACAATCCATGCCAATATGCAGAGACACAGGACACAGTACTGCACAGCACACCAACACTGAGAAGGGCACCATGGCTGGAGGTGAGCAGGCTGGCACAGGCAAACAGGGACACATGGCACTGTACCATGCACAGGGTAGGTGCACAGCCAAATCCCAAGGGCCTGTGACACAGAGGGATGTGGCACACAGGACAGTGTGCACTCAACAGAATCAAACTGAGGGGACAGCTCTGGGATGGACAGGGCCAAGCTGAACAGCACCACAGAACAATGACAGCACAGTGCAGTAGCAGCACACATGTGAAGTAGACCCAGACACAGATGTGCAAAAGGCAGAACACTTTAATACAACAACAAGATTCAAACTATTTACAAGCAGAGGTACCAATAGAGTACTAAACAAAAACAGGGAAGGGGCAACATAGGGGGGGCAAATGAGGGCAACAAAGGAAATGGGCTTGGGACAAAGCTGGAAGGAGAGAGGAAAGCAAAAAAATGTCCACAGCAGAAGAGGGCAGGGGATGGTCACAGTAGTGGTGGGTGGGAGGACAAGCCTAATGTTAGAGATGCTGAAGCAGCACGTGCATTCTGCGCACCTACTCCACCAGTTCTCTGGTGGCAGCTAGATGGTCTCTGCCAATCCTAATTTGGACAGCAGTCCTACCAATGAGGCATAGGAGCAGTTGCTGCAGCTGAAGAACACCCCTTCCAAGTACTCCAAGCTGGCATCTTTGGCCCTGAGGCCCAGCCTGACCTATGAGGGGGAACACAGAACATCCAATAAGTGTCAGGCCACAAGTAGCTGATGCCCCCATGTGTGTGTACACAGGACAGCTGCAGCACCCAATGGAGGATGGAACTGGCAATGGCATGAACACAGTGGACAGCAACAGCAGACCTAGCCATGCCCCACAGTCATACTGCATGGATGCCAGTGAACGACATGCACCCACACCTGTGCAGTGTACCCCACAGTGCAGGTGCAATGGCCCCACATTCAGGACATGAGCCACATAGCAGCAGTGATACACTGTAGGACACACAAAAACCCACCCCATCAGTGACAGTGACAGGATGCCACCACACAGAGTTCACATGCATGGCTCCACCACACACAGTGCAACACAACACAAGCAGTGGAGCAAATACCCTCCACATGCAGTGGCTCCGCATGGTGGCAGTGCCCTGGAAGTGTACCAAACCACCCATCCCAGTCCCAGCAATGCCACTTAAACCATACAGCACACACTCACCTGCCTGTCCTGATGCTGGAGCAGCAGAAGCAGCACCCCCAACATCATGCAGTCTGTCCCGGGCAGCAACCTCATGTGCCCTCCTGTGCTCCGCTGGTCCTGTGTATGCAAATGAGAAAGAAAGGGACATAAGTGGCATTCCATAAACAGAATCCCCCTGCCCAGACACAGAGCACAGTGCTTCTACAGCACAAGCAGGGACAATGTCCCGCATGTGGGTATGGTGTCCGGGCATATGGCACTGTGCAATGCACAGGTACATGGTGTAGCACCACCAGACATACAACACTCACCAGTGTTGGCTCCCCACCCTCCCCAGTGCAGCTGCACAGGCAGTGCACAACAAGGCACAGAAACTGAACAATGGAAGCATGCATGGTGCATGGGGACACTTACCTGGCTGTAGTAGTAGTAGTAGTAAAAATTTATTTATACAGAAATTATTGCCATTAGGGTTCAAAGAATCCCTATTTACAAGGCAAACCTGTGTAGTGCAAAATTTAAGTTATTACAAACGTTACAAAATACATTTCATTCTAATGCACATACCATTCATACAATTTTACCACAGATCACAGCATTATAATCAAACAACTTGTATAATATTATTTAAGAACTACCTATTACACAAGCATCTAAAATGCAGTTCAGTTTTACTGTGGTTCTATATTCTAAAAAAGACAAATTTGGGTCTCTGAGAGAAGGGGGAAGTCTATTCCAACTTGTTGAAACTTTATGTTGAAGGGTCATGCTACTGAAGCTATTTTTTATTTTTGGGATCAAGAAATCTCTAGCTCCTAATTTCTGCAAATTTAATCCATGGTCTGGGTTTATAAGGTTTCTAGTCAGATAATATTGTGAACCATTTTTAAATAATCCTTTTATCTGATTTAACCAATTTCCCTCTGCCCGCTGATTTAATGTATTTCATCCTAATTCAGTGTACATCACACAATGATGGGTACCAATATCACATTTTAATACAAATCTGTCTATTTTATTATAGAGAACATCCAAGTTATATAACTGTTTTTTGAGGTATGTCTGTAAATATGACTCCCATAATCAATCACTGGTAATATTAGTAGATTTGCTATATTTAATTGCATTTCTTTTGTTAAGCAATTTGATATACGTCTCATTACCCCTAACTTTGAGATTGTTTTTTTAATTAATTCTATTACGTGTTGATCAAAATTAAATTTTTGATCAACTTGAATGCCCAAATATTTATAAACTTGTGTTTGTTCTAAGATTTTTCCTTCCTGAGTCTTAATTATTATTTTTGGAATTATTTTATTTTTCTTCTCTATACCAAAATACATTGTTTGTGTCTTTTTACTATTTATCAAAAGTCCAAGCGATGAGAAGAACTTCTGCATAGCTAAAAAATCACCCTGTAATTTTTGTTCTATTTCACCTGGCTTTCTATCTGATGCAATCAAAACTGTATCATCCACGTAGAGTAACTTGTGAGCTTTTTATCAACTTTGGTAAGTCATTCAAATAAACTAAAAACAAGAGGGGACCCAGGATTGAACCTGGGGTACCCCCCTTGCCACAGAACTCAAACCAGACCTGTGACCATTTACCATTACAAATTGGGATCTCTTGTCTAAGTATGATCCAAACCTTCCACAGGATTCTTCCTCCACACCCAAGTGTTTCAATTTTTTAACCAAAGTACAATGATTCACTAAATCAAATGCCTTTGATAGGTCCACGTATACTGCACCCACTGACTTCCCCTCCCCCAAGGGAGTAGCAACTAAATCTAGGAAGTCCATAAGTGCGGTAGCCGCGGACCTACACTGTCTGAAACCTGACTGAAAATGAGTTATTTTCTGATATTTTTCCAAATATTCCATTAACTGTCCATGAACAATTTTTCCCAAGATTTTTGAAACTGCTGACAATAGTGCTATTGGGTGATAGTTTGATGAGGCCATTGAATCACCCCCCTTATCAATTGGAATTATTCTTGCCTGCTTCCACATTGATAGATACAATCCCTCCCTTAAACTACAGTTAAAAATATCCCTCAGGATGGGTGATATTTCTTGTACAGCTTCCTTTAATAGTCTATTTTCTATCTTGTCAGGACCACAAGCCTTATTTTTCTTTAAATTATTTATTATTTTATGTACTTCGAAAGTTGTCACTATTTTAAACCGAAACATTGGTACTTGATTTTCCTTACAGTTATCAATTTCTATATTTTGATCCACAGACTGAACATTTTTCATGTTAGTTTCTATTCCCAAATCCAAATCAGGAAGTTCAATAAAGTATTTATTTAATAACTCCGCAGCTCTGTCTGTTTCAAGTACAATTCCATTATGACTAAGTTTTATTTCTGTTTGGTTTTTGACAGGATTTGTAAGATTTTTTATCAGAGACCAATATTTCTTAGGATCTGTTGTTTCATTGATCCTTTGTTTATAATAAGTGTGCTTTGATTTCCTTATTTCCTGAACCACCCTATTTCTTATTTTTTTAAAACTGTCCCATGCGTCAGGTTTCAAAGTTTTGTTTGCTTTTTTCCAAAGTTGATTCTTTGCTCTAATTAACTTCTCTATAACTGGTGTCACCCAGGGCAAATGATTTTGTTTTTGATTAACTTTTTTCCAAGGGCCAAATTGGTCATATGCCTCAATAAATATAAATGTAAATTCCTCTACAGCTAAATTTAGGTCGGGAATTAGGAACATTCTATGCCATGGTAATCCCTGTAAATACTTTCGAAATAACTGCTTGTTAAATTTTGTATAGCTTCTTTTATACTCTTTTGAAGTTTTAATTTTTGGAGCTTTTGTAATACCCAAATTTATAGTACATTTTATTACATTATGATCTCCCAAATTTGGTTCCCCAACTCCTTTATTTACTACAATCAATTCTGGGGAAACAAAACACAAGTCAAATATACTACCTTTACTTGTTAATTTTCCTTTCCTTGTAGGCATATAAATTATCTGTACCAGGTTTAAACATTTCATAGAATTTTCCAAGACCCAACCCCTTGGACATCCCCAAGCAGCATTAAAATCACCCATCAATATCACATTTGTTTGGCCTATACATTCCATAATAGTATGTGAAAATTTCTCAAAATACGTAGGCCCAGATATTCAACAAAAGGGTTGCGCATGGCGCAACAGTGTTGCGCCATGTGCAACTCATTGATGTGCCCCAGCACGATATTCAAAAGGGAAAAGTGTGCTGCACAAATCCTGATGTGCCAGAGCACATCAGTAATGTATGCAGGCACAGGTAGGGGGGGCATGCCCATGCATAACCTGCACAGCCCGATATTCAGCCCAGAATGTGCAGAGTCATGCATGCGCAACCCCTACCTGCACCTGCACAAAGTTAAGCCAAAAAAAAGGAACAAGTGATGGCCACCCACAGGTAAGCTGCCACATTGCAGGGTGCAACACAGCAGCTGCCACCTGTGGGTGGCCTCCCGAGTTCCTGCCACACCTGACAGCGCCCCCCATGCCCCATCATGGGCATCCCTGGAGCGAAATCCCCCTGCCCAATATCCCTGGTGGTTCAGTGGACCTCTATGTGCCCAATCACGGGCATCAGTATAGTCTCCCCCATGTCCAATATCCCTGGTGGTCCAGTGGACCAATCGCCGCCTGATCGTGGGCATCTGTAATACATAACAGACCCCTACCCTGGTGGTCTAGTGTACCCCCCCTCCCCACCCGCCCACTGGCCCCACCACCCCACTCCCCGTCAGCCAGCAAGCGGCAGCACCCCACCCGCCTGCCACCTGCCGCCCGCCGACTGGCAGCTCGGGTAGACTGCATGCCCATTGGTTCACAGCATGAGCCAATAGGTGAGCAGCCCATACCGTACTACTCAGTCCAGATATATGAATGATGATCACGCTGTGAACTAATGGCTGTAGCCTTCACCGAGCTGTCAGTCAGCAGGTGGCGGGGCGGCAGGCAGGTGGGGTGCTGCCACCCGCCCGGCTGACGGGGAGCAGGATGGTGGGGCTCTGGGCGGCAGGGGAGGGCATACACTGACCACCATGGTGGTAGGGGTCTGTTATGTGTTACAGATGCCCACGATCGGTCCACTGGACCAACAGGGATATTGGGCGGGTTGTTTTTTTATATTACAGGAATGCCCACAATCAGACTGCAGGGGGCGTTGGTCCCCAATGGCTGCTGCCTGGCAGGGCAGCAGGTGCAAGTCATTGGGGATCAGCGCACCTGCATGCTAATGGCATGCAAATGGGGCAGTAATGAGATGCAAATGGCCCCCTGTGTGCCTTGCATAAATTATGGCTCCATTTGCATGTCCCCTTTTGAATATCACAGGTGCTGTGCACGGCGCAATGGGACTTGCGCTAGCGCATCTCCAAGCTCCACTCTGGCTACTTGCGCTGGCGCAGTGCAACTGCACCATGCACAGTGGGGGTGGCCAGGGTGCAATATTCAAAGCTGCTGCGCCATAGCGCAGCTCCGTTGAATATCGCCCAGGCCACACCCCTGCGCAAAAAAGTTGAGCTGCTCCCAGGCTTCTGCCACAGCCTGGTGCAGTTTGAATATCCGGGCCATAGTATTTATCTTAGGTGGAGAATAAACAACTCCCACAATCAAATTTATTGTATGGAATTTTAACAGCAGGCATCCTATTCCTTCTATTTTCCAAGTATAAATAACCTCAGAAAGGCCCAAGTTATGTCTAGTATAAATTATAACCCCTCCTCCCCGTGACCCTCGATCCTGTCTATAACAATAAAAATCATTAAGTTCAATTTCAGGTTGAAGAATTAAGCAATATACCATGACAGGGAGTGGGTATATGGGTGGATTTACCACGCCTGGTGTGGTTCGGTCACGAGCGCAGCCGGTGCCACACCAGGCGTGGTAACCATCTCTATACCCACCCCTGGAGTGGTATATTGCTATTATACAATGTTTTAGGTTTTTTTTTTTGTGAAAATAAAAAAAAATGTTTTTTGTATTTAAAGTTTTGTTTTAAATTGTTACTCCGTCAGAAAAATAGTCCTTTGCTGATTGGGAGACTTTGTTAGCTTAGTCATTTAAATGACTGTGTGAGACATCGTGGTGCTGCAGAGTAGGAAAACGCGTGAAGAAGTTGTTCTGAGTAAAAGATTCATAATTTCATGTAATTTCATTTTTTTTTCTGACTCCGCTTCCTGCACGCCACGAATTGTGTCCTAGTTCACCGCCAGAACAAACGGGCGCTGTAGTCCTGCCCCCTTTCAAATCGGTGATTGGAGTTGCTGGGGTCGATACTGTAATTTGATAGGGTGAGGCAGTTGTCCTTCTAAGAGCCCACATAGCGGAGAAGTGTGACGGAGTGTCGAAATGGCTACTGAAAGACTTCAGTATTGTTTAAAAATTGCGGTTTGCCAAGTTGCAGGCTGGATTAGGAGCGGAGGCTGAGGAGATAATATCGGAGATGAGGTAGCTATTTAAAGCAAATTCGGTATCTTTGCACAGGATTTTGTTATTGTTCGGCAGTTTTACTCAGGTTAGTGAGTACGTAATGTTACGGTCAGTTCTTGAGCTTGCCACTGGTGTGTTTGCCGTGATTGGAGGGATTTGCGAGGGGGTTACTGATGCGGCTGACTGGTTGCTGGTATCTTTTCCAGCTGGTATATTGGAGGATTTATCACGCTGAAAAGGTGCCAGCCAACCAATCAGAATAGAGGGATTTGTGTAGTTTCTGAAGTCCATTGTATAATATCTTTTTTTAACCAGGTTTCAGTTAGTATAGCTATATCTGGCTTTTCCAAATCTACCCAAGCTCTGAGGAGGTTCATTTTTTTAATTAAACTTCTAGCATTATCCAACACTAACTTTATGGCCCCATCCTCAGGTCCTGGGTTTGTTTCTATATCCCCACAAAGAACTAGGGATATCAGAAGCATCTCATATGTTGAAGAAAAGCTTCTACAGGGAACTAGCCTGAAAGTATTCTGAATCTGCTGTCTAACCATCCTGAAGGGATTTCTCCCTCTTGGTAACTTATTTATTCTTAATTGTCCCATTCTTGGTTGACAGAGGTTCAGGTACATACCAGTTCTGTTCTCTGTAGAATCAAATGTAACTGATCCACAAAATTGCATTAAGCAAATGATACCCGCCAACAGTCCCATCAATTTAATAAAGATGCTCTTCATCTTATTACTTTAGTTTTTACAACTTGGTTTAGAAAGCTCTAGAAAAAAGCACTAAACTTGTAACCCGGTTATAAGTCTCGCTATTTATAAATTAGCTAATTGAATGTGCTGTACTTGACTTTTAACTTAGAGCACTTAAAAGTACTATGACCTTATCAATTTAAAAACTTTAGCTATATCTATAAGCCATGCTATCTCATTTCAAGAAGTTACCCCAAAAACGTAGTTAAGCCTCTTACAAGGTCATTCAGATTTCAGCAGTATTATTTTTGAGTCCTTTTTCTGTTGTCGAGTGGGTCTCGTGCCACTCACGCTTGTGCTGCTGTGCTCGTGCTTGTGCAGTGCAAGCTTTATGTGGTGCAGCCCCTCCTCTTCTGATGACGCTCTTTGTCAGTTTCACTTCCGCGTTTACCTGGTTACTGGCAAATTGACAAAGCACTGGGGGGTATTCTCTCAACAGCACTACAGCTCAGTCTCAGGATAAGCAAATTATGCAGTTCTTAGATGGGCTATCAGGTGTTTCACAGCCTCAGCGTTACCTGGAGCAGTTCTTTGTGCAGCACGAGCTTTATGTGGTGCACCCCCGACACACTCAGTCCTGCAGCCTGCACAGCCTCACGAGGTCCCTCATCCTCAGGTCCCCATACCTGTTATGACATTGTTCTGCTGTCCACAGCACCCCCGTCCTCCTCTCCAGGTCCACAGCTACCCTTCCCCAAACCTGGGACCTTGGCTCCTGGAGGTCTGTCACTCCAAACAATTGGGCAGCATGTGGCTCAACCAGGGTCACCAGGTTGGCCATCTCCAAGTCTGACCAGTTACGGGCCCATCACATGTGACTTACTGCACCCACCATAGTAGCAGCAGAATGCACAAGGACCATGGTGTACCACTGCATGCAATGTAGGCACATGGAACTGTGCTGTGCCAGATATGCAACTGGGATACATGAAAGCGCAGGCCCAACTTCACTAAGGATGAGCAGTAGGCACTCTTTGAGGCCTACCTGGACTGGGAGGCACTGCTGAGTGGGGCCATTGGTACCCCGCAGGAGCCAGCCACTGGATGGGAGGAGGTGGCCATGTGCATGAATGCACATGGCAGACACATTTGCACTCCACAGGAATGTAAGAAGAAGATAGAGACAGATAGATGGAGAATATAGGAGACGGTTACAGCCACCAGGGTGGCATGCAGTAGGATGGGCAGTGGACCTGACACATCACCTGTCCTGTTATCTGGTGAGGAGCTTGTGGTGGCAGCCATCAGCTGCACAGCCATTGAGGGCATCCTACGTGGTGGTTTTCAGACAGGAGGCAACCTATTACATCATTGTGAGTACGTACACATGGGTTGTGGGGATGTGGGTGTGTGCATGACACCAGCATGCTGGTGTGACCGCAGCACTGCTGCATAGCCCTGCCCACTGTACCATGCAGTGGCACATGCCACACATGGGCACACCATGCATGGTGGTAAATTCCAGTTTGCTGTGGGAGTGCTGCCTGTGCACTGTGTTTGGTCCATTGATGTGGACAGGGTCACACTGTGCTGCATGAGTGCATGCCGGCATTGCACAGCATTCATCAGTGGCACAAGCCACTACACCGCTGTCACAGGCATCTGTGGAACATGACTCTGGTGGCGTGTTCTTTGGGGGACATGGGGCGGGGGCATGCATTTCAGATGTGTGGTGGTGCAAAACTGTGTGCTGTAGCAATGCACACCGTTAGCCTGTCATGTGCACTGCCTGTTACCTGTCTGCCTGGATGTGTGGTGCTGCACAACCATCCTCTGTTTCTGTCAGGGCCTTGTTGTCACACATGGCCCAATCGCATGGGCACAGCACCACATGCATGGTGCCACATTCACGTCTGATACATGCCTTTCTTACCCCCAGCTCCATCATGTCTCAGTGGTGCAGTGCAGGATGAGGCAGATGCCATGGGACATGACGATGCTGTGCCATCAACATCTACAGGCATTCAGGACAATGACCAGCAGTGATGAAGTGCTGCAGAGCTGCCTGACCTTCTGAGCCTCATCAAGGAAGATCCACTGGCCAACCTCTTCACCCTGGATGACCTCCTTGTGCTTGCACCTGCAACATAGGAGGGGATGTTCATGGACAGTGATGATGACATTACCCTGATCCTGGGTGGCCATGACTGTATCACACCAGCACTGGGACAGAGGAGTACATGGGCATTGGCCACCAGCACTGCAGGTACAGTGCATGTGCAGACACATCCTGCCCCTGGCTGCACAGTGGCATTTGTAGCTGCCGCTGGTGCTGGACTTGGACATGGTGCTGGCATGATCACCAGTACTGTGGGGTCAGTTCAGTGGGCTGCTAAGTCACAGCTGTGGCCTGCAGGGACCACCATGCAGCACATTGCATGGGTCACCATTGAGCCAGGGTGTGGCTGCCCATGTGGCCGTGGTGGCTGTGGCACCGTGCAGTAGGCCTACTGGATTTGCTGCACCATCCCGCAATCCACATCTGTGGGCTACTGCGCACCTGGCTGGACATGCCACTGTACATGTAACATTGGATGACTGTGGTGTGGCACATCTGTCATGTGTGCATGCAGTACTGCTGGTCCTTGTGGCATGGGTGTGGTGATGTAGGCCCTGTGCTGTCCATGCCTGTGTACCAGTGCTTACACTTTGATCCATGCCACTTCCTGCAGTATGTACAGTATGTGTGTTGCCACTGTGCCTACTTCCCCTGGCTGTGTCACTTTCATGGTCCACTGTGCCCAGCCATTGGGCATGCAGCAGTGCTGGTGGTGCATGTGAAGTACAGGGTATGGGCACCTGTGTGCCCACTGCTGGACACATGTCTGTGCGTGTGCTTGTGTCTGTCTGCTGTGGTGTGGGCATGTGGCTGTGTGACTGTTTGTTACCTGTGCATGCTTTGTGTGTGCCATCATGCCTGCATGCATCCCTATGTGACCATGCATCACTGTCTGTTTGTATGGTGTCTCATGCATGCATGGCCGGTGTGTCTGGTACTCACCTGCGGTCCCCATAGCACTGTTCCACAATGGTGTCATGTATCCTTCTTGCACATGCTGCAAGCCTGGGGGCCCTTCTTTCCATCTGTGGCTGCACACCCTCATCCAGCTCTTCCTCCCCATCCTCATCTCTGCTGTTGACTTCATCCACCTGGAGAGCTATCCCATGGTCAATGGCTATGTTGTACAGCATGCAGCAGGTGAGGAATATGCCTCAGGCATTCACAGGGCTGTACTGTAGGGCACTACCGGACCTGTCTAGGCAACAGAATGGCATCTTGAGCATGCCAATGACACGCTTGATGACATTGTGCATTGCAATGTGTGCCTTGTTGTAACACTCCTCTGCAGCATTGGATGGTCACCAGATGGGGGTGAGCAGCCAAGACTGGAGGGTGTATGCACTGTCACCTGTGGTGGGAACACATATGCTGGTTAGTGTATGACATTGCCTTCTTCCCATGGGCTCTCCTATGCTACACACAGCTGCCCCCTCTGACACATACCCCTGTGTGCCTTGGTCCTGCCCACCCCTGCATGTCCACCCTGCTACCCCATACCACATCAAGCTCACCAAGTAGGTGCCCTGTGGGGATATCCTCAGTCTCAAAATGCTGGCACAAGATGGACTGTTACCATATGACTGAATCATGTGTACTCCCAGGGTGTGTGGTGCACATACTGATGATGTGCCCACTGGTATTGCACACCACCTGGCAGTTGATTGAGGGGTAGCCCTTCCTGTTCATGTACAGTGCCCCTTCTGGACAGGTGGTGTGCGTATGGCCACATGGGTGCAGTTAATGGTCCCTATCATGCCAGGCATGCATGCCACCCTGTGGAATTCCTGCATGATTGTTGTATGCTTCACATGTGTGCTTGGGAATGTTATGTACTCCGAAGCATGTGGCAGCTGAGCATTGAAAAACTGTATGAGGAGGCAGGATGTGGCCAACTGTGATAAGCCAGTGGTTGCCCCCACTGATGTCTGGAAGATGCCTGTGGTGAGAAGGCACATTGCTGTGGTCATCTTCATCTCTACCATCATGGCATGACTCCTTCTGGTGGGTGCCTGCAGCTCATCATGGCACAGCTCACATAGCTGCCTCAAAAGTGCCCTGTTTGGGTGGTACCAGCCCACTATCTAGGTGTCCCCATAGTCCTCATACATGAGGCAGCACAGTACTGTTTGTGTTGGGCATACTACCAGCAGGCCCTTCTTCAGCCATGTTGCTGTTCCTCCCTTCTCCATACTGAATGGTCAAGAGTACATCTCTACACTGCACTGACTTGCACATCTGCTGTGTGTGTGTTTGAGCCACCCTTTTATATGCTCAGCTCTGTGTAGTGCATTCTCTGACTTGCTCCTCGTTTGCGCTCTGTTTTTCAGCTGAATATGCCATTGCTCAGAATATTTATGGGCACACCCCCATGTACTTGTGCCGCATACATTACTGTTGTGCATTGGCACAATGGATTTTGTTCTGCACAGTCACATTGTTTGAATATAGCTCCAGGGTGCATTTCTGTGGTTGCGCTTGTGCAAGTCAGCTGAGCATTGTGCAGCTCTTCTGAATATCTGGGCCTGTATATCAGTTTTTCCATTGTAACTGTCATTGCTATGTTAAAGTACTGTACTGTGTACATGCTGCACTTCCGGGTCACCCTTGAAAAAGGGACTGAAATTGTCTCAGTGGACTTACTCAGTTACCAAAACTCAAATAAATAAATAATAAATAAACATCATAGAAATAAAGATCTTTAGGCGATTAGAATTTTAAAGTTAACACGGTGGAATGCAACAAATAAACACTAGCATAGGAATGAATCTTACCTACTATTGCCTTCATTATAAAGGAAAGATAACATATAATTCACATTAGATATGAATTCATCCATCCAGAATGATTAGAAACCAGATTTAACAAAGACCTTAATAGTCCAATTGATATTGAGGATTTTTTGTAAAAAAGGGCATGAGGAAAATCTTTTTTCATGTTTTATTCAATTGTACTTTGTAAGAAATTTGGCTTGCTATAGGCCGTGTTGCACTGACTCAATTGCTTTAGGAATTCATTGACGATAACTTAAGGTCTTGTTCCTCCACTGTGGTACTCAGTCCCTCCCCTACCCTCCATCCATACTCCATTCTGGGGTTCTTGTTCCCTAGGTTCATCACCTTGAACTTTTTGGCATTGAATTTCAACTATCAAAGCCCTGACCACACCTCCAGCTTTTGCAAGTCTCTCTGCATTTTCTTTATTCCCTTGTCACTATCCACCCTCTCACATAGCTTAGTGTCATCTGCAAAGAGACACAGCCTGCCCCGGATTCCCTACCAGTATATCTGATAAACATGTTGAAGAGGACCGGACCCAGGACAGATTTCTGTGGAACTCCACTCATAACCTCCCTCTCTCATGATGTAATTACATTGACAACTACCCTCTGCTGCCTCCCCTTTAGCCAGTTACCTACCCAGTTTATTACAACGTTAGCTTCACTCAGATGCTCCAACTTCTTCAGCAAGCATATGTGGGGTACTAAGTTGAAAGCCTTGCTGAAGTCTAAGTAGAGCAAATCCACAGCATGGCTCCTATCCATTTCCCACATCACCAAGTCAAAGAAAACAATCATGTTAGACTGACAAGTCCTTCTAGCCATGACTCCGTGATGCTTACTATCCTGGAGACTACTGCTCTCTAAGTAGTCCATGAGATCCTCTTAGACCAGTAACTTATTAAGTTTTCCTACCATAGGGCTAAGACTCATAGGTCTGTAGTTCCCTGCTTGTTCCTTGCCCTTCCCCCACACCATGGAGCATTACTATGTCTGCCACCCACATATCCTTCTGAACCATCTCTGTCCTAAGAGTGCTATTGAATAGATCTACCAAGGGATCAGCCAGTTCCACTGCCAATTCTGTGAGTGTCCTCAAATGCAACCCATCTGGTACTGTGGACTTATCAATAGTTCAGGCTGTCAGCCCTTTCAGGACACTTTTGCTAGTAAATACTGGCTGCCTCATCACTGGGACCCCCTTAATGACTGCCTCAATGCTACTTCCTGACAAGGAAGCACCATCCTCTCTTGTGAAAACTGAGCAAATGTGATCATTAAGGACAGCAGCCTTTTGCTCATCTGCCTCAATCACACTATCACCCTTTCCCCTCTGGTAGCCTCACAATTACCCCTCCAATCTTCTTTTTTCAACCAGTATACCTGAAGAACTGTTTTGCCTCCCTATTTTTCAGCAAATATTCTTCCCTGCTTTACTTTAAATTTGCAGTTATCCTTTTTATTTGCCCTTCCCACTTCCCTGACCCTGGCCATGAACCATAGTGGTCTCTTGGACCTGTTCTTTTCAGTTACCATTTTCATGCATACCTTAGATGCCCTGAGAATGGCCCTTAATTGCCCCTTCTCTTTTTCACACCATTCATGTTGTCCAGCCTTACTAACTTATCCCTGACCAACTCCTTAAGTCTACTGAGTTCTGCCCTTCTAAACTCAAGAACTTGAGCTCTTCATAGATTCATAGATATGTGTTGGCAGAAAAGGACCTTCTTGGTCCATCAAGTCTGCCCATGCCCCCCTTTACTTGCCCACCTCCCCCCTAGATTCCCCCCTGTCTGTTGGACAGGCCCTTGTGTTGATCCCATGCCCTCTTGAATCCCTCCACTGTTAATGTCTCCACCACCTCCTCCAGCGGACATTACAGAGTGCCACCACCCTCTCCATGAAGTAATGCCCCCTCACATTCCCTTAAACCCATCTTCCTCCACCCTCAGCCCATGCCCTCTAGTTTTAGTGCCTATCTTCCCTGTGAATAATCTCCCTCCTACTTTATTAATCCCCTTCACATACTTGAATGTTTCTGTCATGACCCCCCTCTCCCTTCTGGTCTCAAATGGGTAAAAATCCAACTCCCTAAATCTCTCCTCATATGGCCTCCCTCTTAGTCCCTGCACCATCTTAGTGACCCTTCTCTGCACTTTTTCCCTGCCAGCTATGTCCTTGCATAGGTGAGGTCTCCAAAACTGAACCCTGTACTCCAGGTGGATGTCTGTCTTTATTGTTGTTTACCAGACCTGAGTGCCAGTTCCAACCAAATGGAGTTATGGTCTCTGGTATCTAATGGCTTCCCTTTTCCCACAGCTCCTACCACCTCTGAGTTGGTGGGCACCACATTGAGAATTGTGGTCTTATAAAAATATTACAATCTGGTGTAAAGAAAATATTGTAAAGTGCTGACAGGAGAAAACAAAAAGGTTAATGAAAATATTTTCAGTTCTAAGGCTTTCTGTTTTTCTGTGCTAATGTCCTTGCTATTGCAAAAATAGAGTTGGTAGCTAGTACAGTTTGCATATCTTGTACAGAATGCTGAACATAAATTTAGAGATAGCAAGGGCTATGGGTGTAAAATGTGCAGTCTCAGACTGGAAATATACAGTAAAGACCCAGTGAAAGAGTACCTTGTATGGACATATGCTGAGTTCTGTACAGATAAAAGCTAGCAAAAATTTACTCTATATGAGATGAATTGTGAGAAGATGAGGGTGAGGAAGTTACAAACCCTGAAATGAATTGCTGAAGCTTTCAAACCTGTCTGATTCATCTCCCAAGGAAGTGTGTCTGATCATTGCTCGTACCTTGTAAGCAAGGCTGCAGGGCTAATGCTGTATATGTGTGTGAGTTCAATAAACCTTGCTTTGTGGTGTGAAATTCCTTATTTCCAGTGTAATCACTGGCTTGAATACCTAACATTTTGGCACCCCAGATGGGACGAGGTTAATTTGCACCCAAAAATCAAGGACTAGAGTTCAATGGCCTATGCAGCTAATATAGTGTTATACTTGTGCAACTGTGTTACTTTAGTTTTGGCCATTCGCACTCTCTATTCCAGAGGAATTACCACTCTGTAGGGGTTCCAAAGGCAAGAAACCCTTGAAGAGGGTTTCACCCCTAGAGGTGCCATGGGACAATTCCCTTGGCTAAAAGTACCTTAGGAAGGAACCCAAGGAGAGAAGTACTGCCACTGGAGAAGGATGGGAAGATGCTGGGGCACAGAAGAAATAATGCTGCAGAAGGAGGCTGAGAGGAACTGCTTATATAGGTCAGGAAGTGGGAGTGGCTGGCTGCTTGGCCATTGAACTATAGGTCCATCCTTCCTATTCAATGTCCTACACAGCCAGTATAGTGTTATGCTTGTGCAACTGTGTTATTTTATTTTTTTATCCATTTGCATGCTCTGTTCCAGAGGAATTACCACCCTGTAGGGGTACCAAAGGCAAGGAACCATCAAAGAGGGTTCCACCCCTAGAGGTAGTATGGGACAATTCCCTTGGCTAAAGGTACCTTAGGGAGGAACCCCAGAAAGAATTGTAGAGTACAAAGCATGTTAGCAATCAGTAGCAGTGAGGCACAGTAGTAGATAAGGCATCAGGCAGCTTGATAATGTAATGAGATGCACAGGTTAGCAATAGCATGAGTTTGATGGGTAGTCACAGAGAATGAGGGGACCTCCTAAGGAGAGAGGGAACAGCAAGTAGGGACACCATCCAACTCCATCCAACAGTGGAACCTACCTAAAAGAACTAGGAAACACTAACTACAGCTAACTAACATTTATGATCTGAGGCACTGAGGAGAGAAAAAAAACATTTGAAGAAGAAAACTCTGGGGATCCAAGGCCTAGGTCACCTTCCCTCCAGGCTGGGATATTTTATTTAGTGACAGCTCTGCAGCTGTGATTTGGAAACCCAATTAAAGGGAAGTAGAAAATATTCCAATTTGGAGGAAAGCTCTAGCTCAATCCCACTAGTGGGAATGCCATGGAATGTTGCAAGTGCTACTCTACAATAACAGGCAACCAAGGCAGGAGGAGGAGGAAGAACAATGACTGCTGAGGCACTCACCTTGCCTACTCATCCTAAACACAAACCAGGTGAACCAGAGGCAGTCATGGGGAGAATAGCATTGAAAGGTGCCTCTGAACCTGCTTGGGCAGCTAAAGGGGCTCTCATGAGAGCCCCACCCCTTCACAGCTGAGTCTTAACTTCTACAATTTGAGGTGCCATTGGTATGGCTGATGACTGAAGGTCCACCTGGAGTGAGGACATTCTCAGCTAAGGAGTGGTAGGACCATGTGGCCACTAGCATAGTTTAATGCAGCAGCAGACATCCCAGAGGCTGAAGCCGAGGGGATGGTGGTAGGCATCAAGGTGGAATTTTGATGATGAAAGTCCATGACAACCTTAATAGGAAGCAGATGTAGGAACCACAGCTAAGCGGCCAGGTGAGAAGGACCCACCCAAAGCTTTGCATGCTCAAGCTGTGGACTCTAGGTGCAGAGTGAGACCATCAGCTGCATGGTGCCCTGCCCCAGAATGGTATGGTTGGAATGCCCCAAAAACTGATAAGCAGCAGAATAAGCATTGAGTGCTGAGACCTTAATGAGCATTAAGTGCAAGGTCAGATGCAGTAGTGAGCATGAAGCAATGACTGAGTAAGCAAGAGTGGACCTACAAAAAGGTCAGTAAGCAGTGCAGCAATAGTCGGACCTGCATGTAGGTCAGTAAGTAGTGGTAATAATCGGACCTCCATGTAGGTCAGCAAAATGTAGTAGCAATGGAGCAGCACTGTGAATAGTGGGGCAAGCCAGCCAAGCATTCAAAAAGCCAATAAAGGTGACAAATACTCAGAAGATTTTGCAGCTGCGGAGACAAGATTTAGAATATAAATAATTAGCTACATGGGGCCACGATTCCCCAAACACCTCCAAGTCCCCATTGTAGGAAAAACAAGAAAGAGATGGAAGGGCCAAGACCCACATTCAGGTATTGAAACTAGTTTACAGCATCAGCAGGAGCTTAGCTGACCTCAGAGTATAACAGTGTATAAAAACATAGAAAGCAACATCTGTATTGAGAACACTGAATTCTAAACTTCAATAAACATAGAATGAAAGGAGACACCATGCTGCTATCACCAGGCAGTGCAATGAAACTGAAACAATGAGGTAAGTAGAAAGAGTTGAGAGAGCATGACTGAGCTGCAGAGCTAGGATTCAAAGTGAGCCTGAATCAGGTGAAAACAATTAAGTGCAGCATGGAGAGCAACTATGGTTGATTGAATGTGCAGCATGAAGAGTGGCTATGGTTGAGCTGAAACACACAGATAATGATTGCAGTTGCATTGCAAGTAATTTGAGAGTTGTGAGTAACTTAGCAAGTAGTATGAGCTCTGTATTAGTAATATGCTAGGAGCTTAGAAACAAAGCCCCTCCCCCAAAAAAAAGACACACAAAACACAGAAACAGGGGGAAAAAAAACAGAAAGAGGCACACAAAGTGAAGGCAAATAACAAACCAGAAGCAGGAAAACAAACACAGAAGTCCAGCAGAGACCAGCAGGACCAGCAAGGTGGGGGGGTGGAGGCCACAGCCAGCCCGGTAGGCCACAGCCAGCAGCAGAGGACAGACCGACAGAACCTCTGTCTGGCAAAGAAAAAATAATTCTGCAGAAGGAGGCTGAGAGGAACTGCTAATAGAGGTCAGGAAGCGGGAGTAGCTGGCTGCTTGTCCACTGAACTACAGGCCTAGCCTTTCTGTGATCCCTGTAATAAAGTAAACATTAATTCCCCGGTGGTCCAGTGGTGTCCCCTTCCCCACCCATAACCCTGATCACTGTATTAATATAAAAATCCATTCCCTGGTGGTCCAGTGGTACCCCCTCTCCCTGTCCATAACCCAGATCACTGTATTAATAAAAATCCATTCCCTGGTGGTCCAGTGGTACCCCTTCCCCACCTGTAATTCCAATCACTGTATTCATGTAAAAATCCATTTCCTGGTGGTCCAGTGTTACTCCCCTCCCTGCCTGTAACCTCAATCACTGTATTCATGTAAAAATCCATTACCTGGTGGTTCAGTGGTACCCCCAACCCCGCTGGTGACCCTGATCACCTTATTAAACAGTTTAACTTGTTCATGGTAGTCCAGTGGCACCTCCACCCACACAGGACCCCAGCCCACCCAGATTCCTCCCAGTCATCAACAGGCAGCAAACCCACCTGCATACCCCCATGGCTGCTCACCAAATGACAGTTATGTATTCAGTATTATCCACTGTGACTAAAGGGTTGTAGTATACTGTAATAGGCATTCACAATGTTATAATGAATGACCCATTCACAAAGTTGTGAATGACTATTACAGAGCACTGTAAGCCCATTAGTCCACAGTGTGGACCAATGTGCTTGCAGCAGATACTATAAGCTGTAATTCTGTGGGCAGCCACAGAGGTATGCAAGTGGGTTAGCTGCCCGCCAATGACCGGGGGGAGTAGAGGTGGGTGAAGTGGCCAAAATTCACTCCGCGAAGCAATTCATGGAGTAATGTATAATCTGCAAAGTAATCCGAAATGAGAAGCAGAGTACTTCGCATCATAAGCAGGGAATGAAGTCCATTGACAACAATGACTTTGCATTACTCCTCCATCCCCCAACCACTTCTGCACCAATTTTAATGTGAAGTAAATAGAAATCAATGTACTTTGTATCACTTTGCTTTGTTATTGTGCTACAAGTTGAATTTTGCAGTGATTCATACGATTGCAAGTCACATGGGCTCTAGATTGTTCTGCACACACTCAGTTCTGTGTAGTGTGTGTGTAGTGGTAGCTGGAGACAGTTTGCTGTCAGAGTTCTACAATTCAAACCCTCTAAAAGCTTTTAACAAAGCCTTTTTGAGCCATTTTCTTTTGCTCAAAATTTAGTACATCAATTGTGGGAAACCCTCCTGTGCTCGTGTCATTGAGTGTTTATTGTTTGTGTGTGGATTTTGAATGTTAATTTAGAACATTCAGTCTGTGTACTGACAGACACTCAAAGTGTGCTTTGTGGTGGAAGTAGATTAACTGGGAGAAAAGGGCAGTCTTTCTGTTTTGGTTATATTTTTCTTGTATAACTATGTTAATGTACACACAGTAATATTTTCAGTAATTCTTGACTTTTTTGCTGATTGTTGTAGTGCAGCAGTGCATAATTTCAGTTTGTTTAAAATATTTGGTTATATTACGGAAGTTTTCAATTTGCTATGCATTACTTGTGGTGTGTGTGAGTGTGTGTGTGATGCATGCCATCAAATCAGACACATTTTATTGTGCCACAGAGTAATTGCAGCAGTGTAAACCTGCTATCCACTGCACTTGCTTGATTTTGTGCTGCTTTGTGGTATGTTGGTTTTGGACTGTTACTGCAGTGCACTGCAACCTCCCCCCCCCCCAACAACTGTCAAAAGGTATTCTTTTCCTGATTGGATTGTGACTTGTGAGCACTGGTTATGGTGTTGTTGTGACTTTGCGTCTGCATCTCTTCTTGATTGTGCAGTGCAGTCTTAATCTGTCTGTGCTTTTGAATCTGTTTAGTGCCCTATCTCCATCTGCAAGCCGCAGTTGTTTTTTTTTTTTTTTTTTTTGGCATCACATCCACTGGCCCAGACTGAAAGTTCAGAAATATAAATTTGTATAGAATGTTCTTGGTGATCCCCCAAAATGCCTGCAAAGAGATGTGCAAGCAAAGCTTTTTCTGGCCATGGCACTGCTGCCATTGGTAAGATTGTCCATGGGTGTGATAGTACGCAGAAGTGCATAGCTGATGTCAGTAAAGGGATTTCTCCATCAATGTTTTTTACAAAGCAGTCTGTAGCTTCACTCATAGTTGGAGGAGATGATGTTGTCCCAGTGGGTGGTATCAGTGCAGTTTCTGCTGGCATGAGTATTGTTGCCTCAAGTTCCACTTCTGACCTGTTAACCATCTCAAAAAATATAGCTGAGTCTAAAGCTGTGACTGGCAGTGTAGATGATGTCATACTTCTCAGTAACATCCCCATTGTAGCTGAACATAATTCTGATCCTAGCGATGATAACTCACAATATCATATTTCTTCCAGTGCTGTTGAGGTCATGCCTTTGCCATCTAGTGATTCAAAGTGTGGCGCAAAAGTAGTGGGTGATGATGAAGATGCTGTGGTTGGAACATGTTCTCCACATGACAGCATCCAAGCTGAAAATGTGGATGCAGATGATGTTGATGAATATGATGATGATGTCAATGACCCATGTTGGGAACCAGAGAAAAAGAAAGTCAAGGTGGCCGTGTCTGGGTCTGTTAGCAATAAATCCCCACCTCAAAAAAGTTGTGATTTAGCGGTTCTTGTTGATGATAATGATGATGACCCAGTAATAATCACAGGTAGTCATGGTGGTGAGTTGGAGTCCAAGTGTGTCTGGTCTGAAATATCATGTAGCACAGTCCCCATTTCAGGGGTTAAAAAACTGGAATCCAATAAGCAGCATCAGGAACATGTTAAAAGTAGGGGATCACAATCCCTTGTTTGGGATTTTTTTGCCCAAGATGCAAATGATGAGTCAGTTGCAATCTGCCAGCTTTGCCATACGCGTGTGAGTCAAGGTAAAAAGGGGAGTCATCTGGACACAGGGGGCCAGCATACACATTTTAAGAACAGGCACATGGCACTGTGGACCCGGCACCAGATGGTAGCTAATGCCATAGTGGGGCATTCATCCTCATCATTAACCTTACTGAGCATGTTATTCCCTACCATGAGTGTACGACCAAGTAGGAATGTCTGCAGTACAGATGAAATAACATCAGAGGATTACTACAGGCATGATGAAGGGAAGGATTATGATATAGAAATCTTGTCAAGTGGTGGTCAGAGTAGCAGTGATGGTGGTGGTCAATGCAGTATGTCTAATGCAAGTGATACATCAAACCCTGTATGTAAAATGGGGAAAATAACTTCATTTGTGGACTTGTCACCTGTGCACCCCTCTTCATCACATGTCCATACCCCACCCTCAGCCATTTGCAGAGCAGAGCCATTCATCACACCCAGTGCAAAATATGTAAGTCAGCCCAAGCTGGATAGTGTTTTTGCCTGTAACCTCCTGCCTGCCTTCCTGAAGCACCTGTGTAAGCCATGTGATGTGTGTGGGCTGCCTGTGAATTCTCACTCCACCTTAAAGTGGAATAAGGTGGAGTGCCCAAGACAAAGTCATAATTACAATGTGAAGTGGTGAAGTAAGGATTTAAAATGGGTACTTCGTGTAGCTGGACACTAACATGAAGTGGCCACTTTGTGTCCACTTTGCAGGTGGAATTTTACTTTGTTGCATCTCTAGGGAGGAGCTGAGAGGGCTGTGGGTCCTGTGTGGGTGGAGGATGCCATTTGACTACCAGGGATGAGATAAACTGTTTGGTACAGTGATCGGGGTTACCGTGGGGAGAGGGGTACACTGGACCACCAGGAAATGGATTTTTACATGAATATAGTGATCGGGGTTACAGGCAGTGATGAGGTAACACTGGACCACCAGGGAATGGACTATTACATTAATATGGTGATCTGGCTACAGAGCAGGGAGGGGGAATCCACTAGGCTGCCAGGCATACCTTGGGAGACTGTGCATGGTGTCTGGGGTGGTTGTCACCCACAGCTGGTGGCTGCTGTGTTGCACCCTGCACTACAGCAGCCTGCCTGTGGGTGGCTACCAGTTGAGCCTTTTTTATGGGCTCAACTTTGATCCCATGTATGTGGCACATCTCAGGGATATGCCAGCAGATGCTCCACGCATCCTGGGCTGAATATCTGGATGTGCCACATATGCATGGGCACACCCCCTGGAGATGCACCACAAACATTATCTTTGTGCCGCGGCACATCGGGAATTGCTCAGCACAATTCCACCTTTTGAATATAGCCCCAGGGTGCATTTCTGTGGTTGCGCTGGCACAGCTCTGTTGTGCCAGACACAACCCCTTTGAATATCGAGGCCTATATGTCTAAGTATAACTCCTTATATTCTGCTTCCTGATTTGTTGAGATGCAGGCCATCATAGCTATAATATCCGAAGTTGTTAATAAATTCTTCCTAATGAGTTATATAAGTAACAATGATCTCTAATGTCCATCTCCTTAACCAATTATTAATGTTTTTAATGTCAGTGTTTTTCTGTTTTTCCTATTTCCAGGCCATGGTACTGGCAGGATTTCTGAGACAAAAATCCTCACACTTATTTTATTAAATCACTTTATATATGTTCTTGAACTTTTTGATTATTTCTGACTTCATTTGGTTGTTAATGTTGTTTGTTCCTAAGTCCAAGATAAGCATTGCTGTGTTCTCTCTTTCTTTTACAATGTTTTTTAACATGTTCTCCACCATCTCTAAATTTGGCGCCTGGAAAATAGTTAGTTTTTATATTTTCTGTTTTCCCTTTGGCAGTATACCTGTCTGTATATGTAACCATTGAATCCCCTAACACATATATTTGTTTTGGTTTATTTGCTGCTTCCTCCATTATTATGTCAGGAAATGATTGCGTCTGGGTTGTTTTGTTCATTTGAATGCACCAAAAGTGATCCTTCTTCTTGTAACTGAGATACCTTTATATTTATACTCTCTAATTGCTTTTTGGGAACCACTGTGTTTGAATCAGACATCTGTAGAAGTGGTTGAACTGAAATTGATGTAGGCATGGTAACTCCCATAGCCCTTCTACCTTTTTTAATTCCCTTCTTTCAACAGTCCATACATCTTCCTCATCATTGTCTAGGTCATCAGGGTCACTCTATCACTTTTTTTGAGGGATCCTTATTTAAACTGTTTTTTTACTTTAAATCTGTAGATGTACTTTCCCCATCTTTACTAAGCAATACTAGTTGTCTTACTGGTACTAATTCAATTTCTAGTTTTACTAATTATGATTTAAGTTCTTTATTTTTTTACATTCTCCACAAGTGAATACTGCAAAGTCCTGAGTAGATTTCAAACTACATTTTTCACAGACTGTGCATTTAGTCCCCAATTGACCATGTGCCAGTCTGACTGTGCCCAAATCCATATCCAATAAACCCTTATGTAGCAACTCTTAACTGCTTACTTACAAACTTTCCTTGTTGGTATATTTACTGTGTCATCTTTTAATAATACTATAGCTAGCCCAGCTATTGGAATCAATGTCCTTTACTTAGATGATTTTATATTTAGCCTTCACCCCTGACTTCCTTTCACTTTACCTGTTTTAGTAATTATCCCTGTATTATTTACTAGAGATTTGTGCAGTTTTCTCTGGTTTCCTCAGCTGACATGGTAGATACAGCTGTTTACCTTAGCAGTGTCACCTTTGCTGGGCTCACTGATGCTATACTTGCTGACACTCACAAGGAGGATTTCTTTTATGGAAGGGGAAACCAGAAGTAATTTTCCTGAAACCAGATAACAAGCTCCTTCTGTTTAAAATAAGTGCTTGGTTACAAAAGAAAGCACTTTAAGTGCCAGAATTCACATCATTTCCTCCTGTCATTTACCAATGGCTAATGCATCTTTTGAAGTGAGTGGATCAGAAGTAGTGCTTTGCTCACTTCCTGTTCCCTTGCTGCAGTAAAGTCCAGAAATTTGTTTTAAAACATGTTAAGGAGCTACTGATGCCTCCGAGAAAACTTTGAAAAACATAATAATTATGTATAATTAAGCTTGCATTTCATATATTTTATGTATTTCTCTGCCCTATTATTTATTACTGAGTAAATCTGCATAAATACATGATCTTTAACCCTTACAGTTCCCTTAAAGACCATCTGCCTCTATAGCTTACTCCCTACTTCAAGCCATAATCCTCTGCTGAGACGTCACAATCTGCTGTCATGAAAGTAACTCTGATGTCACAAGCAGAGCATTATGACCTTAGGTGAGAAGAAAGCAACAGGGATAGATGACCTCTTCAGGAACAAAAGGTGCTTTTACACACATGTTTGTAAAATTAAATAAACGTTACCTGTATGGCACTGATGTACTCTGTTGCATTCGGGTTTCCTTTTACACCCCTGCGAGTATTCCGGCTAATCCTGCCTCCATTTGTTTCGGTTCCCCCAGAGTTTGCTGCTCTAATGGCAGTTTCTGCAGTGGTACAGGAATGGCTGTTTTACACAGCCAGATCAAACGAAACACGTTTGTGCAAACCGCAAGAAGCAGAGATTGCGGTTTGGATGAACATTCACCAAGAGAACGAAACAAATGCTTTTTACACACAAGGGATGTAACGGAATACTGTTTCCATAACAGTTATTCTGTTACATAGACCTGTGTGTAAAAGCGCCTAAAGATTCTATTTTAATGCAGATGACATCAGTAATAAATATGGACAGGAGGAATACAGAACTAACATGAAATATAAGCTGAACTGTGTCTAAATATTATGGTGTGTTAAATTTGTTCTGATGGTGTCAGCTTCTCTTTAAGGTATCATGAAAATGACACCCAGGGTGGAATTGGATACTGTTTTAAATAAAGGCATCAAATTACTTTACTGTTGTCCACCAGAAGTAGTCCTGAGTGACCAGTTTCATTCTGATACACTCACACACAAGTTCCCATAGGAACAGCACCAGAAAGTCAATATTTAAGCTCCTTCTGTTTAAAATCAGTGCTTGGTTAAAAAGGAAAGCACTTTAAGTGCCAGAACTCACAGCATTGTCTCCTCAAAGGTCCTAATGGCTAATGCTGCACCTTTTGAAATGGGGTGATCAGAAGTAGCACTCTGTTCGCTTCTAGTTCTCTCACTGCAGTAAAATCTAGAAATCAGTTTTAAAACATGTTAAGATATCATGAAATGACACCCAAGGTGGAATTGGTCACTGTTTTAAATAAATACAGTAAATTACTTCACCACTGTCCCTCAGAAGTAGTCCCAAGTGACCAGGTTTGTCCCAGTGCACTCACACACAGCTCCAGAGAATCAATATGCAAGCTCCTTCTGTTTAATATAAGTGATTGGTTAAAAAAGCAGGTACTTTAAGTGCCAGAAGTCATAGCATGTTCTCCGTGAAGGAGTTAAGCAACAGTTTCATTTAGAATCAGATAAGAAACTTAAGGACAAACAGAAAAAAGGTTATTGTATAAAAGGTTTACACAGTATGTTACTGTTTTGACTTTGCAGGACAAAGTCAAATGTATTAGGAAATGTGACAGAGTTGAAAAATATTAACTATAAACTGTAAAAAGGAAAATGAGGAACAAAAGGAGATAATCTGACTGCAAGTGCACTTGACATGTGTAATCTCTGATAAGTACTATCTCGAGTAGCAGTGCACGGACCTTAAAGGAGCTATGCATATGCAATATGATCAGTTGCAAGCACTAACTAAGGGAACCAAAACTGATCTTTCCAAATGTCACAAAAAGTATAGGAGATTGCAAGGGCCAGTTTTTTTTTTTTTTTGTACTATAGCCTTTGTTCGCCCCATCATGCTCGGTGATCCCCACTTCTTCAGGCTCCACAAGTCTCTTCAAGCCTCACTGTCCTTACTCGAGCCTCTCTTACTTCTCGTATTTGCAGGAGGTCCCTGGGATATCCCTGCATATCCCTTTGCCGGGCAGGTCCCTCTCCTCTGAGGGGGAAGGCACTGGGGGGAGGACAGCCCCAGCACACACTAAGTAGGGTCCAGGGATGCTACCACAGAGAAGGAGGCCCCAGAGGTGTCGGGAGCAGAGAGACATCATCCGGTGGCCAGCGAGTGGTATTTCCACCTTTCTAGGTTTTCCCTGCACACTGCTTGTGTAGTGCCTCCAGTCTCCATTGGGGGACACTACCGAGTGAGACCATCCCCTAACCCACCCCAGGAGAGGAGAGGAGAGCAGTCCTACAGACACTCGATCCTTATCCTCCCCTGGTGACCCCCAGCAACCCGAGTCCTTTCCCGAACCCGGGTCGCCGGTGTGGGTCGAGGTAAGGTGCCAGTGCCTCAACCCTCTACGCCACTGGGCCAGCTCAAGGGCCAGTTTTAAATGACAAATGTTAGGAACATGAAGGCAAGTATCAGCATACCAAATAACTTTAACCTTTAACTTTAACATCCTCTATTTTGGGCTTCAGTTCACATTTCTCTGATACTAGCCTTCCTGTCTTATTTCATGTTCTATCTTATCTAAACTTGGATTTGATCAACCAAAGTTTAGAAACTGCTTAATGCTCTGACTTTTCTCTCTCCACACACACACACACACACACACACACACACACGCTCTGACTTTTCTCTCTAAACATACACATGCACACGGTACACACACACACACACACACACACTATCCTTCCTGTCTTATTTCATTTTCTATGTTATCTAAACTTGGATTTGATCAACCAAAGTTTGGAAACCTCTTAATGCTGTTACGTTTCCCTCTACACACACACACACACACACAATCCTTCCAGTCTTATTTCATTTTCTATCTTATCTAAATTTGGATTTAATCAAAGTTTAGAAATTAATCTTAATGCTCTTACTTTTCCCTCTACACACACATACACACACGCAACTGTGCAATATAGGTTAAATACTATGAATTTTATGTTACGGTATGTCATTCTGTGCTTTACAAATGCTCAGACATTATACCACAGTATGTGGGTGTATCTGAACTGTTCATTTTTCTTGTTCCTTCTCTGTGCATAACAGTGATGCGTTATAAATGTTCAAGGTTAAAGTGTGTGTTTTAAAAATGTTATCTTAGTTAGTTACTGAGAAAAAAGCAGCCAAGTCAGCATGAGGAACAGAGAGACAGAAATATTTATAGCCGTTCTTTATATGTGTGTTTTACAGTAACAATAACTTCATGATGACATTGATAATTTTGATAATAACACTGTGATATTTTGGTTTGAATATTTTTGCCATATTCTGCTTTGTACCTGTCACCATCTAGTGCCTTGAATCAGGCTAATCCATGTCCCCCTCCTAACACACACACACACACACACATACACGTCTGTGTTTCCCTGGGAGGCTATTGTCTGGAGTTCATAAGCAACAGGTGGGGAAAAGATTACATATTTTCCACTATTGTCATTTGCAGCTTGAAAGAAAAACGAACAAAAAAAAAGGTTTACTTTTATAGATATTTTGTAATCACCTGTTAAATGGAAACAATGTAATTTCTGATATTAAATGCATTAGCAGTCCACCCCCCACACACACACACACAATGTATTTTCAGACAATTTGGCAAGTAAAAATACAGTATTATGTTAGAATGGATACAAATGATGGCAAGATTGTGTTTGTATGTGATAAAATGATTTGTGTCATTGAAGGACAGTGAGTGAGGAAGTTTAAGAAGAAAGAATACAGCGAGTATATTTAATGGTGGAGACTTTAGAATGGCTACATGAAAATGCAGACTGACATGAAGGAATCATTGTATCAGTTTCCACAGGCTTACTTGCATGCATGTGTCTTATACAAGTACAGAGGTGGTTTACCATTAACTGTATTGCACAAACTACTGTTTCCAGCATGAGCCAAGCTGCCTAGTAGGAGAGGACTCATGGGCAAATTAGCTGAAAGGGACCCACCCAGGAGAAGGGGTGAAGCACTACAAAGCTTGAGCTGTGAGCTCAGCATGAGCATGGGCATGAGTGTGAGTGGCTCATGTACCAAACTATAGAAAAAAAAACACTGTGAAGCAGAGAAGATTTGTAGAACACAACAGAAAGGCAGATGTCCCCAAGTGACTAATAGCTTCTTGCTTTGTTTTCACATTTAGGGGAGAAATGCAAAGCATTACACTTCATTTTATTGTAAAGTTTTTTTTTGTTTTTTTTTAACTTTATCAACATGTATTGCTTGGTGTTGCTGTGCTTAATCTTACCTTGCCTTGAAGGAGTAACCACTGAAACCGTACAGGGAAGAAAACTGTGAACCTATTGGCCAGTACCTGTTTTTTTCAGTTCAGGATGCTAAAAGTAACTTAAGCAGAAGAAACGTGTTTACAAATATATGGAGACAGTGGAAACAACACGGCAAGGTAATAGTTTTAAACTCTTACAGTTTTAATAATGAAATGCAGGAGAAGCAGGGAATTGTTGCCTTTTTAATGCTGTTAACACTGGTTGGAGATGTAGAATTGAATCCCGGGTCTGATGTTGTAAAAAAAACAAACAAACAGGGTATTACATGACAATGGAGTTTGCCCTTTAAGGGGCAGACCAAGTTGTCCTGGTGCACCCCTTCCCTTTACCTGAAGATGGTGTGCTCAGAGGGGAGGGAGGGGATGGGGAAGGGAAGGGCAGGGGAGGGGAGGAACAGGGAGACAGAACAATAGGCAGGCAACAGGAAGTGGGAGGGGCTAAAGGAGGTACATAATGGGCAGCACAGGAGTGGTTCAGCCACTTTTGCTGAAGTTTTGATTTGTTTGATATATCTAAACTGCAGCACGTCAGATTGGAATCGATTAGTATAGAGGTTGCTACAAAAATCAGGTAATAAGCAAACTTGTAAAATGGGTAATAGCTAAAGCAAGTTCCTCTGGTGTTTTATATGGGGTTTAAGATAATCATTAGTATCAAGGGAATTTGTTAAAGGAACCAGGAGGCTAGTAAAAACCAAAAAAAATTTTTTTTTTAGAGGTTGGATGATAGTCCAAGGAGCAGTAGACAAGTATGACTATTTTCATGTGTAGTAATGATCAGGAGGCAGCATGTGGAAGTTGGAAGGGCAGCTGAGTAAAAGAAAAAAGCACCATGCAGTTTGGTTTGCTTGGTTGTTGGAGGCTGGTGCAGAGATTGTTAAAGAGGATGAGGAAGGCCTTGCAGCTGTATGGGCAATCACCTAAAAAGGAGAAGTGTGAATCCTTGGCCTCAAGTCATACTTAGGTACTGAGATCGTATGGACTGAGCAAGTCTGCATGCAGTCTTTTGTTGGTTTTGGCAGCGGGGTCTAGCATAAGCATTGTCAGGGCCTTTGCAGGTGCTGGAAGCAAGAGAGCAAAAGAGGAGCCATTAATTCTGGGCATATAGCTAATTTTAGTGAACGTTGAGCGTGGGGACAGAGCGTTGAAGAGACTGCCGTGTGGCATGATGTCACACGCCATTGGTAGGCCATGCTGTGCACTGCTCTAGGTGATTGGGCCTACACATAGCTGGCATTGATGTTGTGAGGACATGGGGAAGGGGGATGGCAAGGGGTCGGCAGCTGATTACCACATAACATGACGGCACATGCCATATCAGGGTTTGGGGAAGCGAGGGAGAGTTTTTGTTTTTCATAGCCCAGGAAGCATCAGGGCAGGAACATAGATAGTTACCCCTGGAACACCAGACAGGGCAAAGGTTTGGAAGGTGGTTGGGAGAGAGAGCCAGCGGATAGGCTGACAGAGATGGCCATGCAGCATGACATAGCACACCAACGGCACAAGGAATTGGGGAGTGAGGGAAGAAGATGATTTGGGCCATGCAGATGAATGGAGGAGATGCAAGGAATGTGGGACAAAGAGGAAGGGGGAAGGCCAAGACAAAGACATCCACGTGGCGTGACATCACACACCATTGGTAGAATGCATTGTGCACTGACCTGTGGGATACGTTTGGGCCTATGCATGGCTGGTTGCACATAAATATTTTGATTATTGTCTTTCATGGGCGTTAAGTGTTTTGCCCAGATCACCTGGCAGATGACCTGAGGGACTCCATTTTGGGGTCTGAGAATGACTTTAAAGGGAACGCTAAGCAGTGGGGGGGGACTGAGGGTGAGTAGGGTGAGGAAAGGCAAGTATAGGCCTGGGCAGAAGGACTATGGCCAAAAGGAGTGGTGGCCATGAAGCAGGATGCCGCAGGCCTGAGGAACACAGGGAGGATGGAGCCCTAAAAAAGGGCGTGCAAGGAAAGGGGTTGGTGGCAGGCAAAAAGGGTGGAGAGATCCTGCTCACACTGGATCTCTACATAGATGCAGTGGGACAGAGAAGTCATGTGGTGGTAACTAGTCTAGATGAGCCAGGTTGGGGGGCACCTTTAGGTCACAGGTGGGGAGAAAGAGAAGCACAGGGCTAGAGCTAAATATATATATATATATATATTTATATATAAAATAAAAAGGATATCTATATGTAGAGAAATTGGGGGGGGGGGCCCTAACAATACACAGCCTAGTTTTCTGTACAGACAATTAATTACTCTGTTTGCTTTTCTTGTTTGATCAGTGTCTCCACAGCTTTCATAGGCGAATAAGAGAAATGACACCAAAAAAGAACAGGCCAACTAAAGAAGATGCCTACAAGGCCGTTGTGGAACTTGCAGAAAAGCCAAACAGAATGTGGCAGATGGTGGAAGGTGGGGAACCGGGGAGATCCGAGGAGAAGAGAAAAGTGGAAAAAGGAAGAGGGGCAGAGGGAAATGGCCAGCAGGGAGACCACGCAACCCTAGCAGGCTGCAGCCACCATGGTGGTACCTCTCAGAGTGGCTAGCCCAGTACCTCCACAGCCCAGTGACCCAGTCTGATCAGTAACTCCCTATGACCAGGCATGGGCTCCCTCGGTGGAACCCAGACCGGAGCCCCCGAATATGACAGTTTCTCCACAGCCGCTATTGCCACCAGCCATTCAGACACAGGGGGACATACCAGGGCATCACAAGGGCAGCAGGCCACAGGGAGATGGAAAAGATGCAGGCAATGTACCTGGGTCAGTAGGAGAAAGCATCAAAGAATATATAAGCCAAATTATTTTGGCACTCAGGGCAAGGGGATTGGGCCAGATGGCATCAGCACTGGCAGAGATCAGGTCAGGAAGAGAGACACTGAAGGAAGATAAGAAAGGGAGGGAGAATGCAGGAAAATGAACAAGGGAGATAGGAACTCTGGAATGAGACTAGGGGAATGTGTACTGTTGGCCACAAAAGAGAAATATGGAAGGGGGAGTATGTGGGTATTTGTGCTTTAGTAAGTCGAGAGGCGGTGGCAAAAGATGATGAAACAGAAAATACAGGTAAGAGCGAAATGTCAGCAGTGGTAGTTTTGATGGATAAAGAAAGTGGAGGACAAATTCACTAAAGGGAAGATTGGGGATGGGCACTTTCTAGGTTTTTGCCATGTACTCAGTGATAGTAATGGAGAAGAAGCCAGAGTTGGGCATTCCACTCATCGCCTATTCTCTGATAATAAGGTGGGCGAAGGCAAAGGGGGGGTGAGCCAGATATATTATGATGAATTCTCCCGATAGAGGATGGTGATGTACGGGGATGCAAGAAGGGACGTGAAACAATTAGATTTGTGGACTGATTATGTAACCGACCAGTCCACACCAGAGGGAGAGATAGGGAAGAGGGGAGGGATGCCCCAGAGGTGGGGTTGGGGCTACAATAGGGCTTTTGGTCCTGGCCACAATGCCTCTTTCAGCATGCATGCTCCAAATGGGGGGAGCACACCCAGCGAGCAGATGCAGAATGACATGGGCACAAGGGACCCAGGGGCCGGGGGGGCAAGGAGCAAACCAGCATTTATTTCATGAAGGGCAAGGGTATAGGGGACATGCGTGGAACAGAGAGGGGAGAGGTAGACTGTCAGGTTCATAAAAATGGCAGGTTAGGGGAATGTGGCAGAAAGGAAAAGAAGGTAGCAGGGGATCAATTTTGAGAAGTATTAACCCCCATCAAGATAGCTGCATGGGAGGCTGGTTAGGAATATACCCAGATAAAAAAGTGACAGAGATGATTATGTCTGTTTTTTTGGACAGGTTTGCCTTACAGTGTGAGGGCCTAAGACAAGCAACGGAAGTGAGCAACCTGGGCTTAGTTAAGGGGAAGGAGGAAATTTTAAGAAGAAATATAGAGAAAGAGAAGGTGGCTGGGAGAGTTGGAGGGCCATATGATACCTCCCCACATTGCTGAACATGAGAATATCTCCATTGGGTCTGGTCCCCAAACAAACAAAAAAAAAAAACAGCAGGGGGAATACAGGGTGATTCACCACCTGTCATCTCCAGAAGGGGACTCAGTGAATGATTTTATAAGTGAAGAATGTAGTAAAATGACTTATACCACATTAGAAGAGGTGGTCCAGATCATCTGAGCAACGTCTGATGCTTGGATGGAAAAAAATGGACATAGAGTCCATCTTTACATTGCTTCCAGTTAGGAGGGAAGACTGGGACCTGTTGGGTTTTAAAATCAAGGGACAGTACTACTTTGACAAAGCAATGCCCATGGGATGTTCCATAGCATGTGCTATGTTTGCGGCATTCAGCACCTGCTTACAGGGAATATTTCAAGAATAAACTGGTTACAAGATGGTCAGTCACTATCTGGATGATTTCCTTTTAATAGGCAGAGGAAAGAGTGAGACAGAAAGAATGGTGGCCAGTTTTCAAGATTTATGCAGAGAATTGGGGGTTCTTTGGCACCAGAAAAAAACAGAAGTTCCCAGTAAGGTTTTAGAATTCCTGGGTATTGAAATAGATGCCCTGAGAGAGGTTTTTAGGCTGCCAGACAAAAAGTATTGAAGCGGAAGGAGCTGATTCAAATACACACAAGCAGAAGAAGAGTGCAATTAAAGCAGATGCAACAGGTTCTGGGACACCTAAACTTTGTGGGCAGGGCAATGGGGCCTGGGAGGCTTTTTTCACCAAAAGGTGAGGAAGGGCTGCAGTGGGAGTCACTAGACCATATCACTGGGTAGACATGACGAAAGGAGTTAAGAAAGATTTCAGGGTGTGGGAGGAGTTCCTCAGCACCTATAATGGCTGTTCCTTTTGGCAGGAGGACTGGGTTTATAACACAGACCTCGATCTCTACACGGATGCAGCAGGGGGCTTAGGTATGAGGGGCTATTTGAGGGGCAGGTGGTTCATGAAACCATGGCCTGCAGACTGGGTGAGGGATGGGAAAGTAAAAGACATCACACTGTTGGAGATCATGCCCATTTGGGCCTACACCAGGGTGTGGGGGAACAGCTGTGGAATCAGATGGTGACATTTTGGTGCTACAACAAGGCAGTGGTAGATGTCTTAAACATCAGAGGAGTCAGTCAGAAATGGTCATGAGGGTCTTGAGACAGTTAGTGTTAAGGGCCTTGAAATTGAACATGTCATGAAACACACAGAGGGGGTAAACAATATCCTGGCTACCAGCCTTTCCCGTCAGCAGCTGGATCATTTACGGAGGCTGGAACCTACAGCAGAGGAGAAAAAGACACCCATGACAATGATCATCTGGGATGTTGGCAAGAGGGAGCAGAACTATTGTTTCACACCACAGACTCTGAGGGCCAGTAGAATACCAATAGGGGAGCAGTGGCTTGTGAAACTAAAAGGGGTTTTACCAGCAGTCTGCAGATCAAATGCCAAGGCCCAGCTATTCCACACGATCTATATAGCAATGATTGCAGGGGTCATGAGAGTGAGCAAGGTTGTGGAACATGGCAGTAAGGATGAGGAAGGGGGTTGGAATGGGAAGATCTAGGTTGGGGGATAAAAGAGATATGAATCATGATTAAGAGGTAAAAGACAGAACAAGGGGATCAGGGTTGTACGGTAGCCCTGGAGGCTCACATAGATGACACAGTGTGCCCAGTAAAGGCTTTGTGGGCTTACACCGCAGAGCGTGGGAATAGGACAGGGAGCTTATTTGTACATGGAGATGGAAAGAAGGCCACAAGTTAACAAGTCACGGCCATGTTTTTTTTTTTAAAAAGGGGACAGGCAATTCCTGGGGAGAATCCATGCAATTACTCATCCCACTCCCTACGGAAAGGAGCCGCTTCACAGTGGGCAGCAGCAGGTGAGATGGTGACTAATATGTTGGAGAAGGGATGTTGGCAGTCTATCAGTTACAAGAGATATATTTGAGCACTGCAGTATGGAGACAAATGTATCACCTGTGTTTTGTTTACAGATACAGAGCCACGTTTGGGGGGGCATAGAAGTGTGATATGAAAAAAAGGAGCTAAGAACATCTATAAGATACTTATTTGGTTAAATCCTATAGGAAGAGGGAGGATCACAGAAGTATGATCTGCGTCTCTCCTACATTTATTTGGGTGGAAAAGGGAGCTGAGAAAAAGGCTGGGGGAAAACAACTGTACCAGGATGTGAGAAATGTAGGTTGGTTTGGTGTGGCATCCGTGGGATGAGATGGGCACAACTGCTTCCTACCCTGAAATACTGTGGGGTGTGGAAGAGTGGGTAGAGGATTTTACAGGTCAGATGGCGTGCACCTGTCAGATTTAGCCATAGATATGTTAACACAGCAACAATGGGATTTATAGAAGCATGGAGGAGACGTGCAAAAAAAAAAAAATGGAGAAAGAAAAGGGAGGAGGTCCCCTAAGTGGTGGGGGAACAATACCCTAAATGGGGGGAAAGACAGTCATCCAATGCAAGCTGAGACTGGTTAATGGGGAAAAAGGGGGGAGGGGGGAGAAAAAGTAATTGGATGAAAAAAAGAAGCTAAAGGAGGAAAAGCAGTCTCAGTTCTCACCATTACCTAACAAGAAAAGAGAAGAAGAAGGCACCCAGTTTTTCACCTGGTGGAGCGACAAGAGAAAGAAAGAGGGATGTTCAGAGATTGATATATGGATGCAATTAAATACAATGGTGAAAGATATAATAATAAAATATGATGAGATGGAAGATGGAATTATGATATATAATAAATTAATTGCCAATCTGAGCACAACTACATTCAATGGTCTCTGTCTTTTATGAGGGAAAAGGTGGGAATCCGGGACAATGCTAGAAGTCCAAGAAATAAAATGGATATCTTTAAAGTAATGATTGAGAAGCAAGCTCCCTAAATAATTGGACTGAGATATGGCTAACAAATTAAATGGATGACGATGAATTTGGTATACCGGGCTATACATTCTTCTGCCAAGATAGACCAAAAAAAGGATGGGGGATATAACTGTATATTAAAGATAGCCTAGGTTATATTGAATTGTTAAATAAAGTTAGTTTAAATAATATAAAAGCTATAACCATAAAAGTAAACAAATTGAAAACTGTTTTCTCAGTAATTTACTCTCCACCGAAAACAAAAGTAGATATGATAGAAGATACAGTTAATATTATACAATGGGTTGCTGGGGAAAAGCACATTGTTTTAATGAGTGATTTTAATTGTAATTGGGGAGAATAGAGGGGTAAGTCTTTAAAAGATATTGTGTTGGTTTTGGGAGTATCTCAGTTAATAAGCTACTCCACTAGATATATTAATACAACAAAAAGAGGAATGGTATTGGACTTATTATTTGTTTCCCATTCCCTAGCAGTGGAGGTATCAAGTGTTCTCCCACCCTGTCTTGGACATCATAACTCAATATGGAGTGACATCTTGATCACATTGGAATAGGAGGCACCTGATAAAAATAACATCTCGGTCAGAGATATGAGAGCTTTTTCAGAAAGCAGGTTCATGCTAAATGTAGAAAGAAAGAAATAGGACAGGTGTAAACTCATGCCTGATTTAGACTTAACACTACAATACTTTACTGAGACCTTCAATGGGTTGTGTGACATGCAAGCCCTAGAAATAAAACAAAAAGAACAAAAGCAGAGCTAGATTACCTTGGATTAATGAACACATTTTAAAAAGTATTAGAATTAAGAATAGGTGCTGGAAAAAGGCGAGGAAAACAAAGCAAGATAGTGACTGGGTCTTTATTTAAAAGGAAAAGAAACAAATGTAGACAACAGATCAGGAAAGCAAAAACCTCTTATTATAATGCCAAATTGAATAATGAGACAGACCCTAGAAAATTTTGGAAAAACAAATTACTTAATGAGACCAGTGCAAGATGCAACAATGAAACATATGCTCAAGATCAATGGAGACTTGATTGAAGATACCCATGAAGTAGTTATACCCTTAAATAATTTGTTTATGGAATTGTCTGATTTCGATACAATGATATTGAGTCCAGGACTTCAAGAGCAGCAGGGTAAAAATTATTTTTCCAGACCTCATTCACCTTCCAAGTTTAAAACGTTAAGTGTACCAGAAGTTTATAAGGGGGTTAATAAATATAAATATTCATAAATTTATGGGTCCCGATGATGCTGAAGGGAGATTTCTAAAATTCGCTGCCAAACAATTGACCCCCATAGTGACATACTTTATATGTTCAACAGATGTCTACAACAAAACTACTTTCCACAGTTATGGAGGGTGAGCAAAATTACTCCTATATTTAAGGAGGGACAGTCTACAGATCTCAACAACTATAGGCTGATAGCGCTACTGTCTGTTTTGGCCAAATGCCTGGAGAGGCATGTACACACCAAACTGATGGGGTACTTGGAAAAATACAATTTAATAACACCATATCAATCAGGCTTCCATAAAAGATATTCTACTATCTCAGCCCTATTAGAATTTAATGACACTGTAAATACACCACTGCATCGGGGATTCGAAATAGCAGTAGTTGTTGTGGATTTATCTAAGACCTTTGACCTAACTAACCACTCCCTCTTGCTACAAACTGCTGAAAAAGTGAGGATTACTGATGGCTCTAGGGACTGGTTGAAATCCTATTTGGAGGACCGTATGCAATTTGTAACAATTCAAGAGAAAAATTCCACAAGGAGGACAGAGGTTAGAGGTGTGCCACTGGGGTCCATAATATTTCTAATATTTAACAACAGCCTTCCATAAGTAATACAGTACTCAAAGATAAGACTGTATGCAGATGATACTGCCCTAATTACAACAGAGCAAAACAGTACCGAACTGGGAAAAAAAAACTGCAGTCAGATTTGATGACTTGAGGGGGTGGTTCACCAGGTCTGGCCTTGTTATGAACACTAAAAAGAAAGTCTTTACTTAAGGCCTAAATCCAAAGGAAATAAAGGTAGACAATAATGTTTTCTCAGAACAAGTGTCCCATTATACCTACTTGGGAGTTACTTTTGATGAACGTATGTCTTTTGGGGAACATATAGGTTCACTGATTGCTAGGGTAAACAAAAGAGTGGGAGCCTTGCAAAGGACTACAAAGGTTGCAGAACAGTTAATACTACCTGTTTTAACTTACAGGGACCTTCTTTATCACACTGCCAACAAAACATTGCTAAATAAATTAGACAGGACACTAGTTGGTGGGCAGAAAACAAAGAGTGGTGGTAAATGGTATACAGTCAGAAGAGATGCAAATCACAAGTGGGGTACCTCAGCGATCAGTCCTGTGGCCAGTCCTCTTCAATACCTTCATCAGCGACATTGCAGATGGACTAGAGAGTAAGGTTTGTCTATTTGCAGATGACACCAAGATCTGAGTTGATGATCCAGATGGGGTCGGCAGAATGAGAAGAGATCTGGATAAACTGGCAAAATGGTCAAAAGAGTGGCAACTGGAGTTTTAACACAAAGAAGTGCAAGATCATGCACATAGGATAAGAGAAACCCTGAAACCACATATAGGTTGGGAGGGGAGTTGCTGGCAATCACAAGGGAAGAAAGAGACTAGGGAATCATCATCAAAAATTACCTGAAATCATCCATGCAGTAGGTAAGGCTAGAAGGATGTTGGGGTGTATTAGTAGGGGTTTCACAAGTTGGAAGAGGGAGGTAATAATCACTCTTTACAAGACACTGGTTAGGCCCCATCTGGAGTACTGCATGAAGTCCTGGAGGCCACACCTGTACAAGGACATTAACAAAATGGAGGCAGTCCAGAGAAGTGCAATCAAAATGGTGCAGGGACTGCATCAGAAAACATATGAGGACAGATTAACGGAGCTTAATATGTATACCCTAGAGCAAAGGAGGGGGAGAGGTGATATGGTCAAAACATTCAAACATCTTAAGGGCATTAACAAGGTGAAAGAGTCTAACATGTTTCAATATAAGAAAAATTGCAGGACAAGCGGACACAGCTTGAGAGTAGAGGTAGGCCAATTAAGGGATAATGTGAGGAAGTCCTTTTTCACAGGAAAGGTGGTGGATGCATGGAACAGCCTACCTCAGGAAGTGGTGGATATGAATACAGTGCAGGGCTTCAAACAGGCATGGGCAAGGCATAAGGGAGCAATACAGATGAGTATGAATAGACAGACCATTGAGAGAGTAAAGATCTATGGCACATTCATAAGGTAGAACAAATAGGCAGACTGGATGGGCCTTGTGATCCCTATCTTCCACCAACTTCTGTGTGTCTATATAATAGAATTACAAGATATGCCTTGCACTGTGACTGAAGAACACATCATTGCATATTACTAACCTCTTTACAGTGGTTACCACTTGAAACAAAAAGTGCCATGACATGGAAAAAGATCATCTATAAATACCACATAGATAGTCCAAAGCATTACATTAATACAAATGTATTTGGTGGGAGTGACCAAATAGATTCAAGATCAAAGAGATGCTGCCAAATAAATAAAATTCCTGTTCCAGCTGTTAAAAATAAATATGGAGAAAAGACATTATGTTACCAGGCTGCACATATTGGAACACTTTGTCCCCTTAGCCAGTACATTTCCAGCCTACTGTCTGTTTTTACAGGAGCTAATTAAATCAAACTCCTGTAATTGTTTATTTTTAGACAATAAAGATATGAGTGAATTATCTGAGAATTCAGAGAATGTTGTAAGTACAGGATGTGACTTGTTGTGTTTAATACTTGTATTGATATGTAGTGTCTTGTTAATCTTCTTAATTATTTATTTTCATGTATAGACAACATGTAAACAACAGGACTGTCTTGTAAACTGGATCATCTGACCTAAAGTCATGTTTTCTCCTGTATAAAAGTAAAGCTTTTACTACTACTACTACTTAACACAGACGTACAGTGTGGTATGAACTAATGTGATTAAACTCCTACTCTATGGACCTACTTAAATCACTCCTTAAGAGTCATGGTGTCTAGGAAACTACCACCACTCTCACTGGTTTGAACCTAGTGAAGTGGGGGTGGGTGAACACATGCCTAACTGTAAACAGAAACAAGAAGGTTCTCCTTTGGCTGTTGATGTTTGTTCATTTGAAGTTATTTGTAGTGTCTCTGTTGCATTGTCACATTTGTGTCACCTCAGTTGCAAGAGAGTCTCAACTTTTGGTATACCCCTATTGTGTAAGTAGCAAGTTTTTTTTCTTCTTGTACCCTACTTCATGTTAAGCATATGGGGTTTTGAATGTTTAACTTTTGTTTTTCTTTATTCTCCTATTCTGGGGGAAGGGGGGATTTCTGAAACAGCTATGTATACAACTAAATTGACTCTTTATGGGTTAATCTGAAGGGAAGTGGCTGGCTGCAGTCCAGTCCATAGACAAGGATATTTAAGGAAATAATTCCTTAAGAGTCATGGAGTCTAGGAAACTATGACATCTTTCACTGGTTTGAACCTAATGGGGGGGGGACACATGCAAGGTCTAACTAGGACACCTCCACATTTTTTGCTTGGCTGAGAAAGCATGATGCCCCAAATGCATCCAACTATATTTTTTATCTTGTGGTCTCTATTGCTGATCCCCTCTATTCCACAACCATCTATAAACATCCACAAAAGCCTGCTACCCAATTATATTGTGATCAGCAAAAGAACTACAGCTACCCAATCATCCCTGATCCTCACAACCTATCTTTTGAAACATGACCCTCTCCTCTCCAGCTGTGCCAGGATTTCACCCCCTCCTTTCTCAATACATATATTTTCCCCAATGTGCTACAAACAATACCAAAAGTACTATGTCCTCTGGGCACTGCTCCTTAGCCATAAAACAACTTAGACTGCTAGCCACCCAAATGATATGGCTACGTTACTCCTATTAGGGAACATTCACCCAAACCCTGGCCCTATAACCAGCAGTGCAAACCCCTCCTCAAAGTAATGCAATCTCTCCATTGCCTCCATCAATATCTGCAGTCTCCTGGCCAAATATGACTCTCTACAAATATGGGTCACTCAACACAACTCTGATGTCTTAACTGTGGTTGATACATGACTCACCTCGAGAACATCTGACACTGAAATCCAGCTTAATGGTTACACATTCTTCAGACTGAATAGGGTTGGTAAATGTGGAGGGGGATGCATCATTTATCTAAAAGATCACCTCCAGTGCCAGTCACCTCCACCTATAAAAGCTGGATGTAATGTTTAGATTCTACTTGTAAAAATAATCCTTGGTCAGCAAGGGAAGAGTTTAACCTTTATCTCCACCTACATTCCTGCCAAGGAACAAGCAGATGGTTTTAATGTGCTCCTTGAATACATCTTTAGCCTCCACCTTAACAATAAGCTGTTAGTGATAGGTGACCTCAACATAAACTGGCTGTTCCCTGATGCCACCCCTTACAAGGTTGCAATCTCTGCATTAAATATCATCCAACTTGCTGAAACCCCCACATGAACCAGCTACCACTCAGGATCCAGTACCCTCCTGGACTGACTTCTAACTAACTGCCCAGAATGGATCATCAGTACAGTCATTCTGTTGGACTCCATAAGTGACCACTCACCTATGCTCAGCACCTGGTCAAATAAGTCCCCAAAACTCCTGGCTAAAGAGGATACTACCCACATCTTGTGAAAAGGCCAACTGGGCCCCCTAAAAGCTCACCTCAGTCAGATAGACTGGTCCACCATATACTCCACAGTTGATGTAGATACTGCTTTAAACTATTTCATCAATGTCTTCAATGCAGCCTGTGACACCTTCACACCTAGCACCACAAATAAGGTTTGTGGTTGCCATAATTGATGGATATTCCCTCCACTGATTGACCTAATGCATGCCAGGGATAACTTTGGCATAAAGCCAGAAGTACAGGTTCCCAAGTCAATCTCCAAAACTCTCATGCAGTCCACAATAAATTTACACAGGCCATCTGCCAGGCCAAGTCCAGCTTTTTTAGGTCTGAACTGGACAACTCCTGGGATGACAGCAGGAGGTTCTGGGTGAATATTAAGTCACTAATAGGTAAGCCCAACAGAGCCCCCCCTCCTGCAATGCTAAACCATAACAGGATAGTAACACAGGACCCAAAAACCATTGCTAATACTTTTAATATGGCCTTCACAGACCTCAGTGGAGTGCTTCCTGCTGACTACTTGCTCCCTCCACAGGGTCAACATAGTTCCAAAACTAATGCCTCTACCTCCTGCAAACCCAACCCTGTGCCCCTCTTCTATCCCAAGATAATCAGACCTGCTGAAGCAAAAAATACTTACCACAAGTGCTTCACAAATTCTGGCACAGCAGTGATGACCTCGGTCTTAAATTAATCATCCTCACCCTGGATGTCGTTCAGGCTCCATTAACTAGATTTATCAACCTCTCCCATACCACTGTAAAATTACCTACAGTCTGGAAAGCCATAGTTGTAACACCAGTATTTAAAAGTGACAACAGGACAACTCATACTAACTACCTGCCAATCTCCATCTTACCCCCAATCTTCAAAGCACTTAAATGAATAGTTTATGATCAATTAACCAACCACCTAAATAAGTGTCAACTACAATGTAAGGAGCAACATGGATTTGGGAAACTACACAGCACAACGACAGTGCTGGTTGAGTTTACTGGATTCATACATGACATCCTCGATCATGGGCACTTAGTGGGGGCCACCTTTATTGACCTCACTAAGGCCTTTGATACTCCAACCTATTACTAACACAACTGCATGATTCCTCCGTGTCTTCAACCTCTGTGAATTGGTTTCACAGCTACCTCTCTAGGCAGGTTCAGCAGTCCAAAATAGGTGATACAATCTCAGACAGACTAATTGTTAGCACAGGAGTTCCACAGCGGTCCATTCTGGGTCTGTTGTTGTTTAATATTTTGTTAAACAATCTCCCAGAAGCATGCAATGACAAAATCCTAGTATACACAGATGACGCTGTCCTCTACTTGAGCCATCCTGACCCTGTAGCTCTTAAAGTCTCCAGCATAATTGCCAACTCCTTGAAAACTGGTTCTCTGAAGCCCAATTGCTTTTCAACTATAAGAAAACAAAAACAATGCTGTTCACCTCCACACACAGTAAATACAGATCTACCATCCTAAACATCCACAACATACAAAATGAAACCCATGACATGGTGCAAAATTTCAAATATCTCGGTGTCACCCTGGATAGCTCCTTGTCCTACTTGCTACACATAGGCAATGTCTCTCGAACTGCAAACAGGAAAATTGGTTTACTGTATTGTCACAGACACTGTCTCACCATGGACACCTTAAAACTCACCATAACCAGCTCTGTCATCCCTGGGATTGACTACTGTCTTGCGGTTTACAGCACTGCCTCTACCTCATCCATGAAGTGCATTGTCCTAACCCTAAACAAGTCATGCAGGCTTCTCCTTGGAGCTCCCCACTTGACACACACTTGAAACCTATATTCTCTCTCAGGCTGTGTTAAACTGGAGAACTTAATTAGGTACCAGCTCTGTCTTCTGGCCAAAAGGCCACCCTTGGCTTAACTCTACCCAGTATCCAATTTATGCTTACTCCAACAGCCTCAACCAGTTTGACCAGAGGATCTCAGAATAATCCCTGCAAACTTCCTTTCTACCAGACTACCATAGGGCAGCATTCATTTGGATGTCATGCCTCTAAGTGGCTTAACTCACTCCCACTGGCTCTACAATCCAAGACCAAATTAAGCCTTTTCAAATCCAAACTTTGCTCCCACCTTGCTAGTTAAATGTCTTGCCACTGCTTCCCTTCTTAGTCATTATGACCTAGGCCTCACCTAATGCATGGACTCCCTCCATCTTGGTCTATCCCCAGAGAGCTTCCTGCATTTTCCTACCTGATCAGCCCCAGCCATCTTCCATGACAACAGGAACTGTGGATCCACAGCTTCTGGTTCTGAACTTTCTCAGCTTTCCTCTTTCAGTCTCTAAACTTAAAGCATACTGCTAATACCATTACCTACACATTGTTTTTGCAACCCTGATTTAATAACTGTGTACATATCTTTACTTATGTACTGCAACCCAATATTTTTGCTGTCCTAATTTGCATGCTATCTTTAACTTGACACAAGTGTACATATTGTATGATACAATCTGTATCTAAGATATTTTCTTCCTATTGATATAACTCTGAAATTATGACTGTTCTTGTTTTGTTGTGTTTTTTAAATTGACATGGAACCCTTGTAAATGATCTTCTAGCTCAAAGGTTGTAATCCGAGACTCTAATAAGTAAAATAAATAAATAAAATAAAATGTATTGTGTTATGTACTCAATGAAGTTTATATTCTTAAACTAACCATTTAATTTCAGCATTTTATGATTTTTAACATTTTGTCATAGACAGGATACCCCTGTGTCATTATGCATACATGGCCTGTAGTATGGAAATGGCATTGTGTCTCAAAAGTGGGGGTCCGACACCCCAACCTTTGGTTAGGTACTCCATATCAGAGTCTTAACATGTCTGACAGCATTACAATTTCACTGCTTTATATGGCACATATCTCATCTATGCTTCTTATTACAGTACACTGTTTTTCTGGCCACTTATGCAGTCTATTGATTTTATGTAAATGGGATTACATGGTTAAAGTCAACACCAATTTCCAAGCCAATCTCCTTGCAAAACAAGAAGCTTGAGTGTTGGGAGGCATGGACCTTCTGTACACCCCCACAACCATGGAAAGTGTCACAGAAAAACAAACCAAGCTCATTGACCTCAGCAGTCTATAGAAATGAGATAAGGAATTGGGTAAGGTAGTAGCTGATTCCTATAGGTTAATTGTTTAAAATTCATTAAAAAGAGAAATAGCAATTGTCATCCAGAGACTAAAATTCTGCTGTATGCAGGTCCATGAATTGATTTTGTCAGTATCTGAGGTGCTCATGGGAGGCCATCAGGGGGTGGAAAAAACCATTTTGAAGATGTGAACAGTTGGGTGCTGGCCAGATACAGATAAATGATTTAAAAAAGAGACATACACAGATACTGTGTCAATTACATTGTGTGTGTTCAGAGTAGCCAATGACAATTAATTTTATGTAATACATCTGAAACTATTTAAAGATCAGAACTAACCTGCCAATGAAGAAGGGGCTCAAAGCCCTCCTCTTTGCTTGTTTTGTCTTTCAGAAATTTAGTGATATGTGTCTGGCAGCCACAGATCTTCAGGTAACCGTGCACAAACTCGTGGTGTTAGCATATGATGAGATTCTGTTCTGCTACCTGTCACTGAAATCCAACAACCACAGCACACTTGATATTATGGTAGCAGATGTTGGATAATCAAGAACTTCTTATGAGTGTCTTGCTGGTTCATAATCAGGAGACACCAGCTGTATTAGACAACACTACCAGGAGCACATACACCTGTATGAAAACAATGCAATTTTGTTGATTAACCCAGTGCACAAATCTGACACAGGCAGTTATATAAGTGACTGCTATAGAGCCAGGAACAACCAAAAATCCAGGACATTAAGTGGTGAAAAGTACCCCTTTGAGGGTCCTTAAACTGCTACTATTGGCTCCCAACATTATGCACTCATTTGCATCACAGACTCTTGTAGAGACTGAACTGTGCCCTGAAGTGGGACCAAGCCTCCACAGTGGTTTTATGCATAAACCTGTTGGGGCCGATTCTGAAATGTTGAGTGCAAGCCACACCAATGGCTTCTTGTGCCAATTGGTGATGTGCCGAGGTCTCTGCTCCCTATTCTCTATTTGTCAGGGTCCTGGTGGCAAAGTCCCATAGCTGGCAGCAACTCTCACAGTGTGTCAAACAAAGGGTGCACTTGGAACCAGATTGCTGCAAGACTGCAGCAGTGTGTAGAAGAAGAACCCTAGCATCCCCCCAGCCCTGATCTCCACTAATAATGAGTAACATATTCCTAGTGGTCTAGTGAACTGCTGGACCCTGATCCCCCATTACATCAATATTTAATATACCTGATGGTCTAGTAGACCCCCATGTCCACAGGTAGTTTATATGACCTAGTGACCTACAGCCTCCCTCCCCCAAGCCCCGATCCCCCCACCATTGTTATGATGTTTGAAATATGTATTGGTGGTCTAGTGGATCCCTCAAGCCCGATTCCCCATTATTTAAATTTTTAAAATACCATGTGGTCTAGAGCTCAGTCAGCCTCTGACCATGGTGGTGAGCAATGGGCTGTGCCAGTTATGTGTTAGGGGTGAGAGGGGTGGTAGGGCACTGTGGGGTGGGGGTCCACCTGACCACCAGGTATTCAAAAAATGTATCTAATGGGGTATCAGGCTAAGGGGATCCAATAGACAAACCAAGAAATATTTCATACTGCATAATGGGGGGGCTGGAGGGGAGGTGCTAGGCCACCAGAACATATAAACTGCATATGGACATTGGGGAGAGGAGTCCACTAGACCACCATCTATATGAAATATTTATGTAAAGGGGAGTCAGATTCCAGTGATCCTCTAGACCACCAGGGTTATCTTTCTTATTATTATGGGAGATCAGGGTCGGGGGGGCACATTGGCGTACCCTCCCTCCAGAGGATTGCACCAAACTCCATTGCCACAACTGCACTTGATTTTCTAATGGGAGCAGTTGTGATGATTTCCTAAGTTTACTGCACCTTGTGCCAAACATTTGGCACAAGTTCTGTGAAAAGGGTCCCCTGAATGGCACAAGGTAGGCCAGGGAAAAGATGGTCTATCTTCCATCATTTGGTGCTCAAGACTGAAAATGCTGCTTACAGTCTGGGAGAATGCCACAAGCCCTATGCACCAAATGATCAGCACACCATGGGCTTGCAGCATTCTTGAGGCTTTAAAAATCAAGCTCCATGTTCATCACCTTTACTTTATCTCTCCCACTATTTGATAAGGATATAGCCATACTTGACAGGTTAGCCTCTATTCATTGAGTTGGAATATAGAAGGAGAAATGTATAAGGAATGGTTAAACCTTCCTAGCATGGAGGTGTACTGCTCAAAGTTAAATCAATGGGTAGATCCTTATACAGCCCACTGTGATGTCAGAAGTTATCATACCTTTATGTGTTTGATATTATTAAACCCATATGTGGATACGCCACTACTACTGGTCAGCCCATATCAACAACAGAGGATCCCAGGACACCCAACAGCTTCACTTTCCCAGTGCACTTCATTAAATGGAGGGCATCCCAAGAAAAGGTCACATATAATATGGGAGGACAGCATTGCATGGTTATTAACATCAGCTTTTTCCTACATGTCTCAACAGTGTCCAATCTACTGTATATGCTTAACTTTTCCCCCTGATTTCTTTATCACCCCCCACCGATTGGCCCCCTTCCACCGCCCTGCCAGCCCCATCACCATGGTGTCCACTGACTATTACCTCTTGACTTTAGAGATGCCAGCTGACCGGGTATGGTGTCTGTGGGGAGCAGGCATCATCCACCAGTCAGTGGCATTTTTGTACTCCATGTTTTTTCTCCTGCCCCAAGTGCAGAAGTACAGCATGCAATGATGCCAATGGCTGAGCTATGCATGTTTCTGCATGCAGCACACCACGCATCTGCTCTGCCTCTGCACCCATTCTCTGTAGAACTGGTGTGCCAGCCTACAGCCACCACTAGGGGTCAGACAAGCACTGACTCTAGTCCCATCCCTCCTCAGGAAAGGAGAGCTGTCCTCCAGATGCTCTATCCTCTACCTTCCTGGCCATCCCTCAGCAACCCACTTGTACCACAATCATGGGTTGCCAGTGTGGCAGAAGGTAAGGCAATGATGCCTCAGCCTCCCATGCTACTGGGCCAGCCATATATATATGCTTAACTTTTGTTCTACTCCTACTTATAAAACCCTTTTAGGTACCACTGTCATCATTCCTCTGCTGCTGTACAAGGAAACCACTCTTTGGAATGCCCTGTCCTTTACCAGTTTGGAAAATATGTAGTTGCCTTTGAAGTCCCCATAGCTAAGTTGTGTTTAAATTTAAAATCCCTTCTTAATCTCAGGGACCATCACATGATTATGATCAGTAACAGTATGGATGAAGCAAGATAAGCACTAGATAGATGAGTTACTAAATTAAGCCCCTTGTTACCCCGTGTTACTAGAATCCCACTTAGAACCAGTGGCAGGCAGGGAAAGGCAGCTTGTGAGAAACCAGATCAATGGGTTTCACACTGTTTCACTCTGTCCTCAGTCTCAGCTGAGCTGGAGGGATGACATCACCATAAAATTCTCACAGCAGCATAAGCCACATTGGAATGCAGCAACAGGGATTAGTGTTAGCACATTGGGAATTTCAAGTCAGTCTTCAGAGAGTCCTGCAGTGGAGAGAGTGAGTGAGGAAGAGGTGTGCTGCAGTTGGCAGCCTCTCAGAGCCTAGCTCTGCTTTGGAGCTACATCAGAAAGTGGGTTGTGTGTTCTCACCCTAGAAAGGAACACAGAAGAGACCAGAAGGAAGTGGTAGAGATTGTTCCTAGTGTAGTTTGAGTGCTCCATCCCTGGAGGGATGGGGGTAATCCAACATTTCAGGGGCAATCCCCTGGCCCTGCCTGGAAAGCGAAAAGCTGCCTGAAAGTGAAGACTGTACATGGAGGCTCAGAGAATGTGTGTTTCCTTTAAAAGAAGCCCTGGGGCACCTGCACACCATGGTGAGTCTGCTCTGATATAGAGGCCATGTTCACCAAGAGAGAGTAGTGTAAAAGTATCTGCCTACTGTGGGGTCAGGAGAAGACTAGCCAAGTACAGTGTTTTTTAATCTGTGTATGGCTTGGAAGCATCTGAAACAGTGGGGGTCTAAGGAATGGACATAGCCATGTACAGAACTTTTTGAGTCAGGACACCACCTAAATAGAGTCTAGAATGGTAAATGGGACAAACATTTTGAGATAGCATCTACAACCAGTAGTTTCAAAGAAAGGTGTTGTTCCAGAGGAATGGCCGAGTATAGATTTGGGAACAAGAGGTGGGAGACCCCCATCTGGAGTAACCAGGTTTACCTCTATGGGTTCTGTTTGGGCACCTATGGCTTTCTCACAGGCACTTGGCCAGTGTCTGCAGAAAGTACCCAGATGTGGGATTAAGGATAGTTTCTCCCTTTAGAGCTAGAAAGTGCTCATGAGTGGTTTAGGGATCCACCAACAAATGCCATGCTATATGAAAAAGTGTCCAAATACTGACTGGGGTGCCATGCCAAGGAATCAAAGTAGAAGAGTACCAGTTCAGGCTGTGTGAGCCCAGAGTAGTTCAGAACCTGAGGGTTTTTGTGTAGTGAAGAAGATGTGCTCTGACATCTGTAATCTGCATTACCAGTGAGTGTAGCCCTATGGGGGTCCATCTTTGCTTTGTTATTCCTGTGTTGATGTGAGTAAAAGCCACACTCTAGGATCCCATTCCTGGTTTGGACATTTCAGTTATTGCTTCCTGTGTTACTTGGGCACCACTGCCAGAAGTACAAACCTAGCCATGATGCTGAGCAAATAGATTTTCTCCCCGAAACTAGGAGTTACAAAATGGAGGCACAGCTGAGGATTTGTTTTGAATTTAGGGAGAAAACAAGAAAGGTTCGCTCAGATTATGGCTAGCGTTTTGGCTGTCTGGCAGTAGGTAGCCCAAAAAGTCAGAAGCATTGCCATCCAAATGTGCTGCTGTGTGCTGCTGTTCATGTGCTGCTGTAATTGTGCCACCAGTTTACCAAGGAGCAGTAAAGCCAGATTGAGTATACCCCTTGTCCTGCAACAAAATTATAACATTTGCCATCTTTTAAAGTTTATGTGTGACAAGAAAAAGTATGGAAAACTGTGGGAAACAAAGAGATATTTGTGCCCTAGAGGTTTAAAGTGCTTGTTGTGTGGACTGGGGGAATCGCTGAGGAAAATGTCATAAAAAATGGTTGAAATGGAGCTCCCACACAGGAGTCACAGCTGAAAAAGTGTGGTTTGCAGTTTAAATTTTGCCTGCTTGATGATCGTTGTGGAGAAGAAGAGCACAAGAAGAGAGAGGCTCATTTGCATGGCGTCGAGTGATTGGTGAGACTGCGGTCAGTCCCACCCCCAAGCCAGCTTCAGAGTGACTGCACAGTGTCTGAGAGGGAGAGAGAGAGTGGTGTTCGAACTGGCTTTCCAGGAGGAGCATTGCAGTGACTGAAAACATTGTAAAAGTAATAAAATTGGACTTTTCTTTTTAAAATTGGGCTCAACCCGCATTTCAATCATCTGGGAAGAAAGTGTGGTGTTCAGAGGGACAATCGGTAGGACAGCCAGCCCGCTTTATTCCAGAGGCCTCCAAGATCGGCTGTGGGCTGAATTTTCCATCGCAATAGGAAGCTACTGATTCAATGAGTACCATCCAGAGAAATAGCTCAAACTGTGTGTGATTTTAACTAAAGCCAGCTGAATCTGTGTGTAACAGTGTGATTGTTTTGCAAAGGACTGTGTCAAGGATTCTGAGCATTAGACTGTGAGCATAATTATGGGTTCAGCAACAGTATGATTTTCAAAGCAAAGTGAGAGACTGTGGCTTGTATGCAAGATGCAACAAAAATACATGCAAACCTGTGCAATGAAATACTGTGGCTTTAGGGACTTTATGCAAGAACATTGATTAAAAGCAAATGAAAAGTCCTGTAAAAAATCATATGAATGTGCTGAGAGAGCAAACAGTGCAGTTTACGCAGTTTGAGTTAACTTTATCAGTAAAGAGTGTAAATCAGATGCACAGTGGCTTAAATCAGAAACAGAACGTTGATGCACCAGGAGAGTTGCTGCCACCATGACAGGGTGGGGTAGTAAAGTAAACACAGCAGCAGGGGAGCCATTTTGTGAGAACTTTTCAACAAAGTGAGATTTGAGATAACAGTGAACTTTTATTTTTCTCTGCAGTCATGGCTTTATGATCAGCCCGCTACCTGGATCATGCCCGGGCTATGATAATAGAAGACATTAACAAATTGAAAGACATTGAGAGATGTTACTACGGAGGATGTTTGCCTCCTCATGTGGCGATTCCTGGATATCCACTTAGAGTGTGCATAATGTGCTTAAAGGCTGGAAGGGACATCTTCATGGTTCCTCACTGTTCTGGGTGCCTAGGGAAAACATGGGCTAACTAGAGCACCCAAGATTTGTTTGGCTCCCATGTGGACAAAGTTTTAAGAATCTGCAGTTGGCAGCACACAGCACCAGGTACAGCCTGTTGGGGGAAGCCCAGCAGAGTGTGGCACAAAGGAAGAGGGTGTGGATCGACAGGCAGAGCAAAGTAGTGCTGATGCATCTGAGTCCGGGTCACAGAGAGACAATGTGGAGGGAGCATCAGCAGATCCATGGAGAGAGGGGCCAAACCCTAGTCTCATAGGAGAAGATGAGATGAGAGAGACTCTTGAATGGGAGGTGTCAACCTCTGTGCCCAGTGAAGAGTGGATAGTCTCAGGAGTGAGAATGACTGCTCACTCCTGAGCTCAGATCCCCAGAAAGTAAAAGGATGAGGGGACACCTATGTGGCCTTGTAAGGAAGGTGCTAGTCCACAGCCTCAGGCTCTTGCCTCAGAGGAGCAGAAAGAAAGAGAGATGGGTGACTCCACAGCCTTGTCCCCACAACGAGGAGTCAGAGATCCATTTTACATTGCATTGAGTATGTGTAGCTGGCAGAACCAGGACTGGCGACCCCCAAGCCAGGCCAGAGGTCTAAAGTTGACCAAGTGTAGTAAAGAGGAAAGACTGGTTCATAGGAAGGCAAATGACATCTATGGAATATCCTTTCCTACCTTTCCTTGGAGAGTCTGAGTGGAGATAGAGAGAAACAGGAAATCCTGGATAGTAGAAGAAGCAACAAAACATGTGAATACAGGTGCAAGTCAGTATGTCCAAGACAGAGTGTTCAAAGAAAATTTAAACAATGGAAATTGGGCAGGACACTATTCATAGACACTGTTCAGATTTTGGATGGAGAGGGCCATGAAACCATCTACAATGTGAATTATGAGCACCCAGATGAGGTAATAATTCTTGCACCTGACCCATTGTGTTGCTTTCCTCGATGCAACCAACTTTCTGTGAATGAGCCCATGCCTACCAAGTCGAAAGCAGAGCAGTGGTAGCCAGTGCTGCCATCCAGCTGTTACCGTACCTATGTTGTTCCACCAGAATGGCGTTCCAGGACCCAGTTGCTTCAGACTCATCAGCCTTGCAGTGTACCTTTCAGATTCCATTGACAGACTTTCCAGATTCCATTGCCTGTGCTTCCAGATGACATTATATCCAGAGAGGACACCAGCCCAGCTGTATCCTGATTCATGGCCTGGGATTTCGAATGACTTCAGACCAGCTGTTTCCTTTCCTGTTCCAAGGTTCCATCTCCTAGATGACATCAGTCCAGCAGTTTTCATAAGTGTCATCCTGTCATTTTCCAGAAGATTTCCACCCAGCTGTATCTGAAGAATGCTGCCAGGGAGAGTCTTCGGCTGGAGATTCAGGTGCCGTATCATTTTTGTTCTTCAAGGGATTGGTAAGTCCAGACTTTTCTATCTTAATGACATTGCAGTACACACCCCACACCTAGCAGACTTCAGACTGTTTGAACTGACCACAAAGACTCTCCCCTTTGGGACTACAGGCCTACTAGAACTGTGCTTCACCGGGCTCCGGCCCAGGAGAGACTCTTTCTTGGAATTGCCTTTGGGCACTGTTGTCACTAGATGGGACAATTTAGGGCATTCCATCCCAAAAAATGTATATTGTATATAATGTTAATATTTTTCTACTGTTTTTACTGTTTTTCTACTTTTCTAAAAAAAAATGTTTTTGGGATTCTCCAGTGTTTTGATGGTAGAGGTTAGATAGTTATTGTGTTTGCAGATTGGGGGTTGTTTTTGTCTTTGCTTTTGCAGGTGATTCTGATGAAGACAAGAAGAGGAGTGAGGGACTCATCGGAATTCCTCAAGTGCTTTAAAGTAGTTCTGTTTAAAGTGCGGTGTTGTTGTTAACTGTGTTAACTTTTCCTTCCACAGTTATGGTTGTGGGGGAGTGTGGGAGTGTAATGCTTAGATAGTAATGTTGGCTCCTTTGGTTTGGTTGCAGGTGTCCAGGGATAGGGGAGTTTCCCCTGTGTTTTTTGGGTAATTTGGGTTCTGGTCAGATAGGTTTTCCCTAGAGGGCTGGGGGGGATAGACAGGCTGTGGCCCTGACCAGCTGGAGGGTCTGCAGTACTGATCTATTAGGGCTATGCTCTGGACAATTCTTCCAGGGCCATTAGGTAGCCATAGCAAAATCATAGAATAGAGGCTGATGCATCAGCTGATGGCCTCTGGGCCCTTAGTGTTGCCTGCCTGTGCCTGGCACATGGTAGGAGAGGGCCTGATCACCCCTCTCCATAGGTAGCACATAGGGTAGGAAGGCCTGGGTCGGGTGAGTAATGACTGCAGACAGTCATTTTCCCAGCTAAGGGTGGGTGTAACCCCTTTGTTACACAGGGTTACTAGAATCCCACTTAGAACCAGTGGCAGGCAGGAAAAGGCAGCTTGTGAGACACCAGTTCAATGGGTTTCACACTGTCTCACTCTGTCCTCAGGCTCAGCTGAGCTGGAGGGATGACATCACCATAGAATTCTCGCAGCAGCATAAGCCACATTGGAAAGCAGCAGCAGGGGTTAGTGTTAGAACATTGGGAATTTCAAGTCAGTCTTCAGAGAGTTCTGCAGTGGAGAGTGAGTGAGGAAGAGGTGTGCTGCAGTTGGAAGCCCCTCAGAGCCTAGCTGTGCTTTAGAGCTACATCAGAAAGTGGGTTTTTTATTCTCACTCTAGAGAGGAACCCAGAAGAGACCAGAAGGAAGTGGTAGAGACTGTTCCAAGTGTTGTTCCAGTGCCCCATCCCTGGAGGGATAGGGGGGAATTCCAGCATTTCAGGGGCAATCCCCTGGCCCTGCCTGGAAAGGGAAAAGTTGCCTGAAAGTGAAGATTGTACAAAGAGTATCAGAGAATTTGTGTTTTCTTTGAAAGAAGCCCTGGGGCACCTACATACCACAGTGAATCTGCTCTGATATAGAGCCCATGTTCACCAAGAGAGAGTTGTGTAAAAGTATCTGCCTACTGTGGGGCCAGGAGAAGACTAGCCAAGTACAGTGCTTTTAATCTGGGTATGGCTTGGAAGCATCTGAAACAGTGGGGGTCTAAGGAATGGACATAGCCAGTTACAGAACTTTTTAAGTCAGGACACCACCTAAATACAGTGTAGAACGTTAAATGTGACAAACAATTTGAGATAGCATCTACAACCAGTAGTTTCGAAGAAAGGTGTTGTTCCAAAGGAATGGCCGGGTATAGATTTGGGAAAAGAGGTGGGAAACCCCCCATCTGGAGTAACCAGGTTTACTTCTATGGGTTCTGTTTGGTCACCTATGGCTTTCTCACAGGCACTTGGCCAGTGTCTGCAGAAAGCACCCAGATGTGCGATGAAGGATAGTTTCTCCCTTTAAAGCTAGAAAGTGCTCATGGGTGGTTTAGGAAGCCACCATCAAACTCCATGCTATATGGAAAAGTGTCCAAGTACTGACTGGGGTGCCATGTCAAGGAATCAAAGTAGAAGAGTACCAGCTCGGGCTGTGTGAGCCCAGAGTAGTTCAGAACCTGAGGGTTTTCATGTTGTGAAGAAGATGTGCTCTGACCTCTGTAATCTGCATCACCAGCGAGTGTAGCCCTGTGGGGTTCCATCTTTGCTTTGTTATTCCTGTGTTGATGTGAATAAAAACCACACTCTAGAATCCCATTCCTGGTTTGAACATTTCAGTTATTGTTTCCTGTGTCCGAAGTTACTTGGGCACCACAGCCAGAAGTACAAACCTAGCCATGATGCTGATCAAATAGATTTTCTTCCTGAACCTAGGGGTTACACTAAATGATGGTGACTTGGACTTAAAAACACAGAAACATAGAAAGGTGACAGCAGAAAGAGAGCAAAGGTCCATCTAGTCTGCCCATTTGTTTGCATGGACCACTGTTGGGCCATGCCTGATAGCACTGAACTCTTACTCAGGATGAGTCTCCACCTTCAATCCTGTGCTGCATGTATGTCCTGTCCCAACATGTTTGAAGGAGGTGCTTGTTTTGGCCAGCACTACCTAGGAGGGTAAACTGTTCCAAGGTGACACAGCCATCTTGGAGAAAAAGAACTTCCTGACATCATGTCTGAACCTCTCCCCTTTGAGTTTCCAGTTGTGCCGTCTAGTATTAAAGTTGTGGGACCTAGTAAACAGTTCTGAGTATGGCACTTTGATGCCTTTGAGGTACTTATGTCTCAGTCATGCCCCTCCCACCCTTGTCTGGCCTCCAGTGATACGAGCTTCAGCTCTTTCAGGCATTCCTTGTATAGCAGGTCATGTAGTCCTGTTGCAATCTGTGTTGCCTTTCTCTGGACCATCTCCAGTCTGTTGATGCCCTTCTTTAAGTGTGGGCTCCAAAACTGGAAACCATACTCTGAGGTCTCACCAGGGATCTGTAAAGAGGCAGTATAACGTTTCTGCTCCTGCTGTCAAAGCTTCAGCTGATGCACCCCAAACATTCAGTTGGCCTTGCTACATGCAGAGTTACACTGGTTGCATTAAGAAACTCAAGAATTAACACTCCTAGGTCCCTTTCCTCTGATGAGGTATTAAGTTGCATACAATTCAACCAATATTGCATTCTAGGGTTGTTTTTGAACAAATGCACCACTTTGTATTTCTCTGCATTAAAACCAAGTTGCCATTGGTTGGGCCATGCCTCAAGTTCTGTGTCAGCTTGAAGTTTGCTGATGGATTCTGTGGTATCCACCCTTCCTCCCAATTTAGTGTCATCATCAAACAGCGTTAATCTGCCATTTATGTCCTGACCTATGTCACTAATGAAGATGTTGAAAAGCACAGGACTGAAGACAGAACCCCAGGGAACCCCACTTACAACATCTCCCTTCCTTAGACCCACTCCTTTGATTACCACTTTTTGGCTTCTACCTTGGAGCCATGCTTTTATCCGGTTGATAAACTGGTCTGAAATACCAGTGTCTTTGCATTTAGCTAGCAGACACTTGTGTGGAACTGAGTTGAAGGCTTTACGGAAGTTGAAGTAAAGCAGGTCCACTGGGTGCCCTATGTCTAATTTGTCAGTTACCCAATCAAAGAATGATATGAGATTAAGCAGGCATGATCATCTGCCGTGAACCCATGTTGCTTGGGCTGTTGGAGGTTGTTCTTGTCTAGATAATCAACTATGTCTTGCTTAATCTGTGTTTCCATCAGTTTGCGCACCACAGATGTCAGACTAATGGGCCTGTAGTTCCCAGTCTCCTCTTTGCTCCCACTCTTGTGCAGCAGGATCATACTAACATACTAACATACTATTTTCCAGCAGATTAGGCCTTATGGTCTATCAAGTCTGCTCGAACCTAGATCCTTAGTTGGGTGCCGAGACCCTCCCATCCCTTGTGCTCCAGAAACCCCTATCATCCATCCCAACCCCCCCGGGACAGGCCATCATCTGATACATCCACTTTCTGTGTCTGTCCCACCCTCTCTTAAAGCTCTCCACTGTGGATCTCTGAACCAGCTCACCAGGCAAAGCTTCCAAGGGTCCACCACCCTCTCAGTGAAAAACCTCCTCCTCTTTTCCCTCACCCTTCCACCTTCCAACTTCAAACCATGCCCTCTGGTGATGCCTCCTGCTTTAGTCTAAAGATCCCTCCATGTTTACCCTATTTATTCCTTGAGGTACTTGAAGACCTCAATCATGTCCCCTGTCTCTCCTCTCCTCCAATGAAAACAGGCAGAGCTCCTCAAGTCTGTCCTCGTAAGTCAAATCCCCTAGCCCTCGTATCATCTTTGTTGCCCTCCTCTGTACCCTCTCCAGGAGCTGTATGTCCCTCTTCAAGTGTGGTCTCCAGTACTGTACACAGTACTCAAGGTGTGGTCTAACCAGTCCATTGTACAGTGGCAGAATCACTTCCTTGCTCCTAGAGGTGATCCCCTTTGCGATGCATCCCAACATCCTGTTTGCCTTGCTAGCTGCTCTCCTGCACTGCTCAGTGTTATTCATACATGTATCCACCATGACCCCTAGGTCTTTTTCCCCTGTTGAGGCTTCCAGCACCTCCCTCCCAGAGTGTACATGTGTTTAGGTTTCGACCAAGATGCAACACCTGCACTTGGTGATATTGAAATTTAATTTCCATGTGTGAGCCCAGCTTTCCAGGGTGTCCAGGTCCTTGCAGGCCAACTCCTCCCTCTTCTCCCTCAACTACTGCTCCCATCTTGGAGTCATCCACAAGAGACTCATTTCACACCCTATACCATCCCTGATGTCTGATATGTATGCATTAAACAGGATTGGACCCAGGACCGAGCCCTGTGGTACCCCACTACCAACCTCTGTAGGGTTCGAGAGCTCCCCACAGACCACTACTCTGAGTGCGTCCAGCTATCCAGTTTTCAATCCATCTGACCATCAAAGGGCCTACTCCTAACCCCATCAGTTTCTCCACCAGACCATTGTGGGGGACAGAGTCAAACGCCTTGCTGAAGTCCAAGAATAATACATCCACAGGCTTACCCCTGTCCAGTTCTGATGTTACCCATTCATAGAACTCCACAAGGTTGGTTTGACATGATCTACCTGGCACAAACCCATGCTGCCGACTATCCAGACCTCCCACCTCCTCCAAGTAAACCCCCAATCGTTCCTTTAGTATACTCTCCATTAATTTTCCCACCACCGAGGTTAAACTGATGGGTCTATAGTTTCCTGGTACTTCCTTCGACCCCCCTTTATGGATTGGTACCACATGTGCCTCTCGCCAATCCCTAGGTACCCTCCCTGTCTCAAGTGACCTGTTGAAAAGCTCCGCCAGGGGTGCAGCCAGTATGTCCGCCAATTCCCATAGTACTCTCGGATGAATGCCATCCGGCCCAGGAGATTTGTCTTTCTTTAGGGCCTTGAGGGCAAACCACACCCTTTTGGTGGGGATGGCATCATCCGTCCCCTCCACCTTACTGGTCTTTTTATCCTTATCCAGATGTGACACCCCTGGGGTACCTTTCCCTCCCTTTTGCTCCATTTCTGCTGCTCCCCTGATCCCACTCCCTGCCGCTTCTATCCCCTTTGTGCCTTGCTTTGTAGATATCCCATCCCCCTCCCTAGTGAACACAGAGGCAAAGTACTCGTTAAATACCTCTGCCTGGTCCCTCGCCTCTTCCACCCACCCTCCTTCTGATCTCAATCTGCTGAGATGGCCCTTAGTTTTTCTCCGCTCCCCAATGTACCGGAAGAACCCCTTTTCCCCTCCATGTATCCCCTGTGCCAGCCGTTGCTCTTTACTGGACTTTGCTGCCCTCACCATACGGGTGACTTTTCTAGATGCAAGCTGGTACATTTCCTTATCCCTATCCCCTCTTGTTGTTTTATATTTTTTGTAAGCCGCCTTCTTTTCTCTGACTGCTACCTGGACCTCACTGGACCACCAGCATGGTTTATGTGACCTTGCTCCCTTACGTTTCAACTTAGCGCAGATCCTGACTGCCTCATGAAGTCCCCGCTTTATGACCTCCCATCTCCTTTCCACACTTGTTGTTGAGGTAATCCCCTTCAAGTGATCCTTGAGAATATTTCCCATGCCCATAAAGTCTGCTCCCTGAAGTCCACTGCCAGTGTCCTAGATCTCACCCCACTCCCCCAATGCTTATTTGAAACCGACAGTATTGTGGTCACTCCCAGTCAGGGGTCCTGTACAACCATGTCCCTTACCAGATCCCCATCTGCCAGAACCACATCCAGGACATGCCCCTCCTTGTGGGCTCCATCACATGCTGTGTTAAGAACACATCCTGGAAGCCATCCAGCAGCCTCTGCTCCTTGGCCACCTTAGAGGACATGGTTCCCCAGTTAGTACCTGGCATATTAAGGTCCCCCATCAACACCACTCCTTCCCCTTTTGGACCACACTGGGCAATGATGTTGTCCAGCAAACCATCCTCTAGAACATCACTCATCCCGGGGGCTATATGCTACTCCCAGCTTGACCTTATCTCCTGCTGGGGATCGTAAGGTGACCCATAAGGCCTCCACGTTTCCCTCTGCCTCTTCTACCATAGCAATTTCTATGTCATCTCTAATGAACATAGCCACTCCACCCCCTCTGCCCTCCTTTCTATCCTTCCTAAGCATAGTGTACCCCCGTATATTTAGGTCCCAGTCATGGTTTTTGTTGGCCCACGTTTCCGTAACTGCCGCCACATCCACCCCCTCGAACAGCATGGCCTGGAACTCTGGCAACTTGTTTCCCAAGCTCCTGGCATTTACTAACACTAACCCCCACCCCTTATCCCTGATCCTTTTTGTCGAACCCCACCCAGATTCCTTATACTTCCATCCTCCCCCTGCTCCTCCTGAAACCTCCACCTCCAGTCTGTTTCCCCCCTCCCCCCCTTGGGCTTGAAGGCTACTCCCCTCATCTGGAGGGGAGGGCTTCTGGTCAGCCCCTCCCTTATCCCTTCCCCCCTTACAAGTTTAAACCCCACCTTTCTTGTATGTAGTCAGCCATCCCCTGTTTAAGGACTTCCTTCCCTAATGGGGCAAGATGAAACCTGTCCTTGGCATATAGTCCCTTATCCTCCCAAACTCCATTCCAGTTCCCTAACACCCCCAACCCATTCTCTTCACCCCACTTCCTGAGCCATTTATTAACCTCTGTGAGCTTCATTATTTTCTCCACTGAGGCCTTTGGTACTGGCAATATCTCCGAAAAGGAAATGTTGCATCCATTATCCCGACAGACTCTGGCAAGTTCTTGGAACCTTGCTTGGATTTCCATAATGCTATTTCCCTCTAGATCATTAGTTCCCAAATGCACCAGGAAATCCGGTTTCCCTCCACAATCCCTAACCATTTCATACACCATGAACTTTGCTCTGTGCACTGTCAGCCCAGAGATACTCACTACCTTCACCTGGCTATGGCATCCATCCCCTGTCCCTCCCAATGGATACCCTTAATCATCGAGTCTCCAGTAACAGAACCTTAACACCGCCATCATCCTTATGGTTACCTCCACTATGCCCTCTCAGCCCCCTCCCCCACTTTATTCATGATCGCAATTTCATGGGAGTCTTCCTGCCTTATTAGAGACCCCTTGTCACCCTCCCTTTCTGCCTCCTTGCTATTTTGCCCACTTAACTCAAACCCCTCTGAATAGGTGTCCCCTTTAACCTCTCTTATCTGAACCATTTATCCTGGCCCTGATGGTTTCCCTTCCCCGCACCCTCATCCCCCTTGTAATAGTACCCTGTCTCCAGAGGCTCTCTGTGGGTCCCTTTAGCTAGGGCCCCATCCTTGGTACTGACCTTCCTGCTGAAGGGGCCTCTCCCACCTCCTTGTCACCCAGTTCCTCTCAATCATGCTCTCCTCCTCATGTCTGGAATATGTTGCATCTCCCCATTTGCTTAACATATATGTTTCCCTCTCCCTCTGGGACTATGTCTATCCTTTCCATAGCTGTTCTGTGATGCCCTATGGGTATCTGACTCCCTCCGGCCTCTGTATAAGTTTCCTCATTTCCACCAACCCTTCCTCCCCTCTAGGATGCTTAGTATCTCAAATTTATTGTGACACTCTATGTCAGCCTCCATCAAGTAACCCGAGTTTCCCCTGACTGCATCTCTAAACTGACCTCTTCTTCCTCTCTTGCACTGTTCACCTTAGGAGCTCCCTTCCCACAGTCTGCTGTTTTAGGCTTCCGCACAACAGCCCCTCCTGACTCTTCCCCCTCCAGTCTCCTTGAATTCAGACTTTTCACCCTGTACGCTTTCCCCTTAGCATCAACTTCCCTATCTAAGGGTCCTCTGTCCCTAATATCCCCCCTTCTGCTTGCTGTAGCATAATGTCCTGTAATTTCAGAGCGTTGCCCCAGCCTCCCCTCAGCCCCACCCTTCTGCTGCCCATATCCACACCCCTTATCCTTGGACACTCCCCAGCTCCCACAGCTTACTCCTTAACCAATATACCTCACTCCTGATACAAGATAGCTGTCTACAGAGTGGGCAGCCTCCCTCTCTCCAGGCCCAATTTAGAATTATTGCCATCCCACAGCCTGTGCAGCCTACAACCCTTCCGAAGATGCCTGCCATGGTGGAATATGGCCACCCTGATTATCCCCCTCTGTTTATAATAGCACACCCCCTTTTCTCAGTCCCTTTCCCCTGGAGTACAGTTTCTCTCTATACTGACTGTAGTTATTTACAAACCCAATTTCAACCCCACCAACAAAGTTCCCAAGTCTCACAAACACATACAGTCCAGTATGTGTTCAGTCCCACTAACAGTGTGTGCAAGCAGACTCCAGGTACCGTATGATGTCACAGGCCCACCAACTCCTGTTGCTTCAAATTTCAGTCCCAAACAGAAATACTCAGCCCTTCAATCCCAACCCCAGTGGCTTTTCAGTATTTAAGAAAGCCTACAAAACAGGGTGGGTGGGAGGGCTCTTACCAAACACCAGGCAAACAACACATTTAAATTACCTTCTATTTTTCCCTCCAAACATCTATCCCCAAACCTACAATATCACAGCCCAAGTATCAGTTCAAATTCAAGGTAATAATTTTTAACACATAGAACTATTTTCACTAACAAACTATTCAAATATTTCAGTTTAAAACAAAATATAATTCCTGGCCTCTTTTCTACCAACCTGTTGCTTAAGCTCCCAAGTGAACAATGAAAGCCACAGTAATTCCTGTTTAAAGACAAGTTAATTGCAGCTAATGTCCCCTCCTCCAAACACCAGGCAAACAACACATTTAAATTACCTTCTATTTTTCCCTGCCAAACATCTATCCCCAAACCTACAATATCACAGCCCAAGTATCAGTTCAAATTCAAGGTAATAATTTTTAACACATAGAACTATTTTCACTAACAAACTATTCAAATATTTCAGTTTAAAACAAAATATAATTCCTGGCCTCTTTTCTACCAACCTGTTGCTTAAGCTCCCAAGTGAACAATCACATTGGCAGTTTTCCAATCCTCCAGCACTACCCCAGTCTGGAGGAATAGGTTGAATAGTCTTGACTTGGTTCTCTTGAACATATGGCTAGAACTTGCTTTTAAGGCACTTGTAATATTTGAAGATGTCTTAATTTTTTTATTATGATTACAGTGTTTTGCTGCTTGAGGTGAGTGTTAGCCCAACATTGCCAACTGTTATGCTTTTTACATGCTATGCAACAGATCAAATTGTTTTTGTAGGCCAGCTATGCCAGCAAGTGAAGGATGTAGATTGTATACATATAATATTAAACATGAAAATTTATATTTACTGTGCTGCTTATGGACTGCTTGGCAGAACTGTATTTCACCATTGGATGATTTGAAGCACATATTGGATTATCATATTTGAATGGTGATGCATGCGCTCTGCACTCATCAAGTTGGGGACTGTAGGAAAATGACAATTTCTATATAAAAACTATTGTAAAGTGCTGGCAGGAGAAGGCAAAAGGGTTAATGAGAATATTTTCTGTTCTAAGTCTTTCTGCTTTTCCATGCTACTAACCTTGCTATTGCAAAAATAGAGTTGATAGTACACTGTGCAGAGCTCATACAAAATGCTGAACATAAAATCAGAGATAGCAAGGGTAACTGTGTAAAATATGCAGTCTCATACTTGAAAAATACGGTAATGTACCCAGCAAAAAATTGTGTTTTATGGACATATGCTGACTTCTGTACAGATGGCAACTAGTGAACATGTATCTAAGATGATCTGTGAGAAGTGGGGGTTGCGGAAGCTATGAACCCTGAAATGAAGTGCTAAAGCATTCAAGCCTGTCTGGCTCATCCCTCAAGGGAAGGTGATTGATCATTGATGGTATCTTGTAAGCTGTGCTGACATGGCTAATGCAGTATATGTGTGTTAGTTCAATAAACCTTGCTTTGTGGTATGCAATTCCTCATTTCCAGTGTAATCATTGGCTTGACTACCTAACAGTCTCCCAGTCCTGGAATGCAACCAGCAAAACCTGCCTTCTGTTGCTCCTGGCCACTAGAACTTCTGAATTGGTTTTGGTAGGTTCAGATCACTCACCACCACTACTTCTCCCTTAGCTATCCCTCTTTTCAGTTCTTCCCTGAATTCTCTGTTCCTCTCCTTCCCTTGGGCTGGCTGTCTGTAGATCACCTTTGAATACAGTTTCTTGCTGAAAGCTTCTGTAAGTTGTGATCACAGTGACTTAGTCTCACCATTACTACCCTGATACACTCATTTTCCATCACCTCTATGCTCTCTTTGACATAAAAGGGTACTCCTTCTCCTTTACTTGTGTCCCTGCTGAACAACGAGTACCCAGGAACCATCAGTTTCCAGTTGCTATTTTCCAAAGCCCATGTTTCCCTTATGGCTACAATGTTCCCTTCAGTGTCTGCCATCAGCAGCTGGATGTCACTAATTTTTATTACCTATGCTCCTTGCACTAAGAAATACCCCCTTCCATCTGACCCCTGATCCTGCTGTGTTACTATCTTGTGATTTGCATGTCCTCTCATCCCCTTGTTTTTCCTGGTGCTTGTACCTTTTGCTTTCCCACTATAAATTCCATTCCCCTAGTCAATTATGGACCACAGCTTTCTTTGTACCTGCTATGATGTTACAAGCCCTCAGATGTGGTAGAGTACTAACTAGTATCACCTTTCTCTCCCCTGCCACTGTGGTTCCCCTAGGACCAGTCTCCCCAGCAGTCAGTTTAAATGTCTGATACAGGCATCAAACTTCTGTCCCAGCATGCAGGCCCCCTCTCCAATTAGGTGAAATCCAATACCCTTGAAGAACCTTCTGTCCCAGAAGTCCTCCCAGTCCCTCACAAACTGGTATCTCTTATCCTTAGAGCATCCATTCAGCCATCCATCCATTAAATTTCTCTATTACTCTCTCTTTATCCTGTACTTCTTCCTTTCACTGCCACACACAGTCAGGACTTTGGAAAAGGCCAAGGAGGAAGAGCATGCTGCCACACTGTCCCTCAGTCTATGAAAGTTCTATTTCACCATCTTCACTAACTGGTTCACTAGATTGTTGGCACCCAGGTGTATCAGCACCCCCAGCTCTCCCTACTCCCTCTCCACTATCCTCCCTATTGTATCTAAATCCCAGATGGCTGATGCCCCAGGAAAGCACCAGACTATCCTCCTCCACTACCCTCTCTACCCCTCAGTCATTGGGTTCCCCCATCACTAAGACTGTCCTGACAGACCTGGTCCTTTTCTATGCCAACACACTGCCTTGCCCGGTCCCATTGACTGTCACAAAGAACCCCCAGTGGAGTCAGGTGTCTGAACCTCAGTGTGATTATTTTATGTGTCAGATTTTCTTGTGGGTTGTTTAGAGAACTATTCTCCTTTGATGCTCCAGCAGAAAACTGACCATTTGATTTGCCCAGGTTTCACACAGTAAAATACAAGGTAGGAAGGTTTTCCTTCCCTCTAGTTTTTTATTTATGATAATTTTAAATGTTAATGGTCTATCTTGGTACTCCAGACTGTCCTGAGGAATGTCCACCACAATCTACTGACATTAAAGTGGAGCATCAGCATTTAAGGAGATGGAATTTTAAACAGCAGTGGAGTAGTGAATGTGCACATCTGCAGCTTCCCCTCCCAATACATTTTTGTCACTTTCTTTGATCAACTGACACATTGAGTTACCATTAGAAGTTCAATACCAGTACCACAAAATAGAATCAAATGTTTAGCAAATTACCACAGAGCCATACAGTACAAACAAGTCAAGTGCATGCAACTCAGAAAGGAACAGGACAAACCATAGAGAAGTCATACAGCAGTGGTGCTTACTATGCCAATAAATGTAATAATTTAGGGTCAACAAACTGATAAGTCCCTTTTATTCAGAGATCAAAATGTCTGCCTTGCACATTAGGAGAAGCAAGTCATGCTCAGTTCCAATATATGAATATCAGAGCAGACCATTATAGCATAATTAAACTGGAATTGCATCTGATCTACATTGCTTTGGCTGCTGGGATTACAAGTAGGTATTTTGAATGAAGTGTTCTGTTTGAGGGTTGTAGGCCGGATTCTGGATATCTGCAGTTAGTTATGCTTTCTTAAATGTCAGCTGCAGTAATAATCCACTGTGCTGTGCAGCAGCCCAACTGAGGGAAAGCCAGATGCTGCTGGGAATAATGAAGCCAGGCATGGCAGGTGCTGGGGTGCCCTGGTGCACATAGAACAGGGTAAACTATTTCCCCTAAACGTTGGTCCCTCTCTCTCATCTGATTGAGGAGGTGCCTGGGACCACATGTCAAACAGTAGGTTATAGAAACTGCTCTTTGGAGCAGGAGTGCTGTGCTGTATGCCTCTTGCAACTTGGCTGGTATTGAGACAAGGGTGTACAGATTGCATTCATTGTAGTCCTACTTGGACAGACCTGGAGAAATATACTGACAAGATCTTAGTGGCCACCTAGAATTTAATTATGGCCAGCCAAAAGGCTAGTGACCAAGTAACGACCACCTATAGATCAGGGTGTTTGGGGAAATTCCCATATAATTATGACCATAATGGTCCACTCACATCTTCACATATTGGACTGAGTGCCACTTGTTCCTCCTAATGTGTGAGACAGCGCTTTTGTTCCCTGCAGAAAAAGGACTTTGAAGAAAAATATATGCTTTCCGAAAGAAGGTATTATTCTGTTGACCATAAAGCATTACATGTACAGTACTGTCATAGTAAGTGAACCTCCTGAATGACTTCTCTAGTGTTTGTCTCATTCCTTTCCAAGATGCACTCACTTGTCTTGGTTGTACTGTATGGCCCTGTGATAGTTTATTAAACACTTTGAAGTTTATTGTTCTATGAATTAATACCTTTGAGCCCAGGCTCTTTTACAAAGGTTCCATGTCATTAAGTACAAAAATATAGTAGACAGTGTTACAAACAATCAGTAAGCCGTTTAACAAGGCCACAACTTAAACAGTAACATTTATGTACAGAAAATAAAAAGGAACTCAGAGGCAGTGTCAAGGGCAAGGAATAAGCATTGGAGAGCTTGAGAGGGAAGAGAGGGAGAAATAAGAAGCTTAGGAGCAGACAGAACAAGGTTAGTGGTACTCAGGTTGTCTTTGTCAAAGAGGAGACCATGGTGGTTGAGTGAAACAAATGTAAGTGCAATCAGTGGGATGAGACTTTAGTCAAAGCAGTCACAGGAGCTGGAGGCTGTGAGGTAAGTGTAAAGTATGGATTTGAAAGCTCCCATTCTCATGAAGGATAGGGAGGGCAGGTTAAGGGCATTGTACCAGGTAGGGGCACGGTATGTAAAAGATCTTTGTCCCTGAGCAGTCCGGCATCTAGAGACAAGGAAAGGTTGATGGTCAGATCTTCTGGTGGTATGAGTGCCATTGTTCAGGCAGAGCAGGTCCTGGATACATGGAGGAGTGAGTCCCAAGATTGATTTTTTTGCCATCACGCAGGTGAGATACATGAGGCGATTGGAAAGATGCAACCAACCAGTTTCCGTGTAGAGGTCACAAGTGTGGGTCCTTCTCTGTGCTCCAATGAGGAGTCGACAGGTTTTGTTTAGTGCTGTTGAGATGCGCTTTAGTGCAGTGGTAGTAGCTGAGCCATAGACAATTAGACCATAGTCTATGATTGAGATGATGGAGCTTTGAACAGCAATCCTCAAGGCAGCTTGGTTGAAAAATTGACGATTCCAGTACAAAATTCCAATGCGTTGGTGCACTGTTTTTGCAGTGTTATCGATATGGGCTGCAAAAGTAAGACATTCATCAAAAGTGATACCAAGGTGTTTGAAGGTGTTCACTTGTTCTAGTGTATTTCCAAGAGAAGTTTTTATGATGAGTGGAGTATGCCTATTTCTGTTTTGATGACTGGCAAAAAGCATGGCTTTCGGTTTTTTTTTTATTTAGGACCAGTTTGTGCTCAAGGAACCACTTTTCAGTACATGAAAGAGCAAGCTGCAAGCTCTGTCGTAGTGGATTTAGATCCTTATGGGAGGAGAGAATTACAGCATCATCAGCATAGAGTATTAATTTTTCAGGGCGGGATTTTGGAAGCAAGTTTTGAAATAGGCTGAAGAGGAGAGGACCTAAAATTGAGCCCTGGGAGATACCAGAGAGGACTGGTTTGGGGTCAGAAAGAACCTCAGAGATTTTTACTGTTTGAGAACATTGTGCCAGGTAACTTTTTATCCAGGATTCTGGTCCCTCGACTAGCCCAATGTTGAGCAGAAGAGAGATTAGAAGGCTATGGTGAACAGTGTCAAAGGCCTTTGTGAGGTCTATGAAAACAACTCCGGTTAAATAACCCTTATCCAAGGCTTTGTGAGTTTCACTAGAGAAATCAAGTAGGGCTGTCGATGTACTTTGCCCTTTCCTAAATCCATGTTGCTGAATGCAGAGTAGATCGTACTTTTGCAGGTAGTCTGATAGTTGATCCGCCATGATTCGTTCAAGAGCTTTGGAGAGGGGTGGAAGTATAGATTTTATTTTGTGCTATTGGTACTGAACATTTATTGGTAAATCTCAAAATGTCATCTAATCAAATAAACAGTATTTGATGGTTTCTCAATGCACTGCTGTTTTAAAACAATGCACTATATAATTTGGAGCTATGCTCTTTCTCCTTTGATGCTGGAGTTCAACTGTTACTGACAAAAGGAGAGAAAATGAAGCATTTTACTTAAAATTCAAAGATTTAAGATTCATACACTGCAAGAATATGTAAGTCCTCCTCACCCAGCTGACCCTGATGGTCCTGGCTTGTTCCCAGACTTGGGTTGCTGGCATCAGTAGTGGTAGTCCTACCACTGAGTCAATGGGCCAGCGACAAGCATTTTTTTTATTGTTGATTTTTTTCCTTTTTTTTTTTGGCTGATACTGTATTGGCCTGCTGCTGTTCTTTTGAGCTAAATTGTGATCTCTTCCCATTGGTAACTTTGGAGGGGGGAATGGTTACGCAAATGAAATGTGTGGTGTATTTTTACTGTGCATGTCTATGCCACTTGCTGTCACTGGGTCAAGAGGGTTGGGTATTGCATAGAAGGTCTGGAAGGAATTCCACTAGAATTCCAAGGATAGGGGAAATATATAATATCATAATGGTTGGGACTGAGTGATGGAGGGTGGTTGCCCACTAGACTACCAGGGATGGTAAAAATATATAATGTTATATTTTAGGTATTATGTTATTATGGTGGTGATGGTGCTGGGACTCTAATGATATTGATACTTTTAAAGTTCATGTCAAGTGCCAGACTGAGAAGAAAACAGTGTGTGTTTGTATAGTAGGAGTATGTGTGTTTGTTTTTCAGCAGTGTTTGTTTTTAGTTAAGGTGTCTCATAATATACATGCTTGGTGCTTTCTAATACTATTGGTACTTTGATTCTCAATGTTTTCTTAAGACACATGGAGAAATTTTCAGGAATAGGAAAATAATCATTTAACATAGTTTGAAGGTCTCATTGGAAATGTCTATCCCCAATCCATTTAATGCATATTCTAGATATTTTCTGTATATGTGGTATTGGATGTTTTGTGTGAGTATGTATTTATACAACATTCATCTTAGTATACTGTTTTTAATATTATAATGATTACTGGTCAATGAGCTAAACTATTGAAACTGAAACTGAAAGAATTATGTAGCCAACCACTGTCAGGAACCTCTTGAGGATAATCTCAGAACAGGCAGAGAGCAGAAGGCAAAACAAGCTGTCATACAATGTGTGAAAAGCTGGGGGTGAAGCATGGATTTTTTGTGCACAGTGTTTCTGTAGAAGGACCAATTAAGATTTTGATTTGGTCAAACAATAGAAGGTACTAGCAGTAAGGGAAATCTTCAAGAAGAAGCCATCAGGACTCAAGAAGATCATTATAGATTGGATCCTAGTTGGTCTCTAATTTGTGTGAGTCATAAAAATTGTATTTTTTGCACAAAGAAAGATCAGGTTTGTGCATAACCAGCATTCAGTACCATCAACGTTCCACAACAATGATTAGGTGTCAGTGTAGCTCAGTTTGTAGCACATCTGCCTCAGGGCCATAAGGTCATGGGTTCTAGTCCCACATCAGGAATGGTCTCATATCAAAATGATAGCACTAGAATGCAGTTTGGGGGTGGTGCTGTACTGTTGGGGTGTGCCATTGTTCTGTAGATATGTTAAACCAAGGTCCCTTCTATCCATCCTGGTGGGAGTCCAGGTGGAAGTAAAAGAACCCAGAGCATTTTTCACAAAGGGTAGGGGGGAAAAGGGAAGTAAAATTCAAAAACATAAACATATCTTATATACAGTTTTGCACAAATATTTTCCTTAACATATACAAAGTACAACTCATAAGTTATACATGCAGATCTTTACTGACAGTAGTTCTTATTGCTTATCATAGTGAATATACATTTAACCACAATATTCTGTTTCTTAACAGGACAGCATTATAGCACAAGATATCCAAATTTCTCTTAACTTAGTAGCAGACATTTTGCTACCATCTGTCTCATAGACCTGACTTAAGGATATATGTACATTTTTTCAATACTAAATCAGGTGTCACAAATTGTTGTTGCAAAACCCATTAACAACGAACCTGTCAAATATAATATTTCAATATAGCAAAAGTAACTTGGAGTGTTTCTTTATAAAAAAAAGATTCCATTGTTGTGAGTAAATTGTAAAAAAATCAGTTCTGCATATGTGAGAGTGCCAAACAACCTGGAATTCCATTTCATGGCCACTACTGCCCAAAGTTCCTTGGCATAATCACACTCTAAAAATAAATGTCCCTGTGTCTCTAGTATCTGTTAGCAGTTTTGATGTGGATAATATCTTTCTACAACCTGCTTATGCTTGTTGTTTTTCACATTTAACCTTCCATGTATGGTAAACCACAGCAGATCATATGCAAATGTAGGTATTCTTGTGTTAATCGATTGGGATACAGTAGTGCAATTTTATTATGAGTCAAAGGACAGTCAGGTATAACCAGGTTTCCCCCACACAAAGCTAATATTATTGTGTTGTAAATACCCTGTCTGGTGCTTACCATCACTGTTTGGTATGGCACTTTCCATTTAATTAACTTCTAAAACATTGCGTTTTTATATTTTGGTACAACTGGGGCTCTTGACAGTATTCTATATGTATTTTGAGACCAAGCCTATTTACAAATCCCTATCCACCCTGTAACCACCCATCTCCATGGCTTGTGGTCTGCAATACTGGAGGTAAGCACATTATAAGAAAATACCATAAAAGAATGCCAGTGGGTTCAGCATACTTAAACCTCCCTTCTGAGTAGATCTATAAGTAGTTTTTCTATTGAAGGAGTTCAGATGGCTCCTCCATAGAGCTTGAAAAAATACTTGATAACTTTGTTTTCAACTGCAATGGAGGCAGAAATAAATAGCCTACATAAAGAAAGACAGGTATCAGTAAAATTTTATTATACAATGGCAAGAAAATTTCCTGGTCTCTGATTGGTCAGTCTTGGGCTGAACCCATGATGTTATCGCAACACAACATCACTGGTCTAGTTTCTGCCTCACTGTGAACCTGTAGATGATTTTTTGGATGATGAGCTAGATGAGCTCTTTTTTTTTGCATCTCCTCTTAAGAAACAAAAATATTTTTCCACACTAAAAAACATTCTTTAAAATTAATTTTTAGTTTATATATAACAACGAGCCATTGTATAATAGCATTAATTCCCTCCAGGGTGTGTGTCATTTCGGATAGTGTCACGCCTCAGTTGTTGAATGCACTCAGCCTGCAGCCTCGTGCCCAACCACCTGAGGCGTGACATTATCCCAGCATGACACACACTCTGTTGGGCATTATTGCTTAAATTAACAATACTCTTTTCCTTTTAGAGATTTGTTTATGCCTCCAATTTGCTGTTAGAAAATGGGCTTTTTATTTCCTGGCATCTCATTGGCTAGTAGCCTTGCCAGTGGGGTACATTAACTTTCAATAGATGCCCAGGAAATAAAAAGTACCAGCATACAGTGCCCCTTAACATAGTGAAATATCACAGTGCTTACCTTGCCTCCTAATTGGTCAAATGACTTAATTTTCATTTCAAATTACTGCCATTTTTTTACCCTTGCTTAGCGAGAGCCACACACATACACACACACATATACGCAAACACACACACACACACATTCCATAGCCCAGACACTATACCCAGCATTGCAAACAAAGAAAATCACAGCAGTATAAAAAAGAAAATAAATACTGTACAAATATTTTTTTTCTTTGTCACTCGCTAACAGAGTGATAGTGCAAGCGTGCCATTTCCATACTACAATCCTTCCTCACTGTCTTCTGCTCCTGGTCTCCTCCTGTGTTAAGCAAACAGAAAAGAAAATCTTCTCATCAAGAAATACAGCCCCTTACAGAGATCTTTAGAACAGTACCTAACGTTTTGTGTCCACTGGCAGGGATGTAGTTCTTTGTAGCTCCACAGAACCGAATGTAATTTCTCTTCATATTCCCGGTCCTCGGCGCAGGCAGCAAGGATCAGGAACCAGCAAACAACAAAAAAAAAGTAAATGGTAAGAGTGGATTCCAGGTCCGCAAGGTAGGCAACGAGGACAACAATACTTAAAAAAAGCCATTAGTGAGAATCCCCACCACGAACAGCAGAGATCAGAGTGCACTTTCTACTGCCTAGTGTTGACATCCTGCTAGGATCCTGGCAGTATTTTATTTATTTGCTTTTGATTTAAAATCTGAAACCACCATCACAAATGTCACCAAAACAGCGCTTCTCATTTTATTTTTTCTACCGCGGTCAGAGTGCCTCCCAGTCACAATCATGCTATCAACGACCACCAAAGTAACATAAATAAATAAACACATGACAAAACAATTACCGCCGTTCTTGTTTCCAGTTCATCCATCTTTTCTTAAGACAGTAGTGCGGGGGGGTGGAAGCAGAACAGACTACCTCTGTGGGGGGGGCAACAGCAGATGGAACAGCTCATAAACGAGGGACTACTTTACAAAAAAAAAATATTTTTCCTGCTCTTTGTATTTATTTTTAGTCACTTCCTCTGTTATTTAGTTACATATTTAAAACTGACACACACGCCCATTTTCTAAGTGCAATAATACCCTCCAGGGTGGGCGGTATGGGCAATATTGGACCGCCCAAAGGCTATAAGGTCCTCCGCCTGCAGCGTCGTGCCTCATTATGCCCCTGGTCGGTCCGGTATTGCCCAATACCGCCCACCCTATTGGGTATTATTGCTTGCATATACAATATGTTCTTTTAAGTCTATTCTCCCAGTTTATGAGGGATAAATCACCTCTCCCAATTGAATTCCTAAGATAGAAATAAGTTCCTACACAAGTTTTATTGTGGCATGTGTAGTGTTCAAAGCTAGTGGTCTTTCTCACAAAAGGACCCCTGCACTTTTCTCTATATTTATTCTGGAACCCGAAATGTTTTGTGTTTCTGCTTATTACAGTTACTACATCATCTGCAAATGTGAGTATATTAATGTAAGGACCTGCTTCTATAACTTAATTTTCTCAGTCTGTTCTGTCCCTTGCATATTATTCAGAGAAGGATCAAGGCAGTATATATACAATAAGCAAGTAATAACACATGACGAGGTGTGGTTTATCGCCTGATAAGGGCACGCCCGGGGTGTACTAAGGCGGGCGCTTGCGCTGAGTGCCTTATGCCACTGGGCGTGCTCTTATCAGGCGATAAACCACACCTCGGAGTGTGTTATTGCGCTTATAAAATGGGTCACATTGTAAATAAAACTATTTTAAAAAAACTAAAGTAAAAAGTGTTGAAAAAAATCAGAATTTTGTTTTTAATACAAAAAATAAAAAAAATAGTCCCTCAATCTGGTGTGGTTTTCTGTGTAGATCAGTCACTAGAGGTCACTTTATCTGTGTTTGTATATGGAGTCTGCCTCTTTGTCCCCTCCCTGTCGTCTCTCACAGTAGCACCATGACAGGTGAAGTTGTATAGCCTCCCAACCCTTATCTGCTATAGAGCTCTTTATGAAGCGCTGTCTGTATAGCTCTGAGGATTTACTGGTTTGCGGTTTTCAAACCGGAACGCTGTGCAGTAAAATGAAGTTTCGTATCAGGGTAAACTGACGGTAATGGTGAGAAAATAAAGAGGTTTTGGAACTAGGTTATAGGAGTTTTTATTTATTTTTTGTCTTAGGAGCTTTTTTTTGATGAGATCTGCATGTAGTTGGAGCGAGCGTGTCCCTTGATGCATGCTGTACATGACGATTTCCTGGTTTGCGGTTTTCAAACCGGAACGACATGACGATTTACTTCACAGGAGTTCTACATGGTTTTCTGCAAGAGGCAGCAGTCGCGCTTGTCCCGAAGTGGATTTACCACTTGTGATGATTGCGGTACTTTTAAATCACTTTAGGTTATGACAGGAAGGCTGGTGCAGGCGTGGGTCTCGGCTTTGATGTCAAAGCCGTTTCTCGATAGCGCACGGGAACACTTAGATCGCGGGCAGCCAACTGAAAAAAAACAGATCGTGGAGAGCCGTGGATCCGGAACTGGTACAAACTTTTCAAGAAAAATATAAAAGGTCAGATTTTTTGTGTGTTTCTTGGGGAGGGAGGATTCATTCAGTAATTTAGCAAACAGACTGCACAGCGGGGGGGGGCAGGCTGGCAGGCAGTGACTCGTCAGCACAGCTCAATGATTCGCACTTGTAAAAGGGCAGACTGGCAAGCGTTAGTGCCGATTGGTACAATACCAGGGATTAAGGACACGGCTACGAGGGTGAAACAGCCAATCAGTGGCTTTGTTTTTTTTTCCCATTTTATAAAGGGCTAATAGGGCATCCTTGAATAGCCCCTCTCCTTAACCTTATTGTATCACCTACCCAACCATTGTTTTCTAGGTGTCTTTGTGGCCATTGCATATATACACCTAATCCATCATATAAACCGTTCTGGTAATCCACATTTCTATAGAACTGAAAACATAGAATTATGTAAAACTGAATCAAAAGCATGCTGTTGATCCAAACTTAGCAAAATTCCTTCCTCTGATCCTTCATGACTTCTTTGGAATAATTATTTAAATACAATTAGATTATCTTGAATACCTCTTTTGGGTATGGAATGATTGGGTGCATTACTGATTAAACAGTTTGAGATATTTGCCAATCTTTTTGCAAGAATTTTCTCTAGAATGTTAAAATCTGTATTTAACAGGCTAATGAGCCTCCATTTTTTAAAGTACTCCTGTTACCTTTTTTAAATAAAAAAGAAAATAAATCTGTAGCAGCCATAGATTCTGGTAAAGACTGTAAATCTAAGATTTCATTATAGAGGTGTGTCCATTCTGGTACTAGCATGTCAGAGATTAACTTGTAGAATTCTGGCATAATGCCATCATTCCCTGGTGCCATATTATTCTGAAGGGTACTAAGCATTACTTTAACTTCTTCCTCTGTAATAGCCAACAGGATAGTGCACCCACCTCTTAAATCTATCACTTAACACTCTATTTCAAATATACATTTGCTTCTTCTTGCCCCTGATAAAACCACATAGGGCCGTGGTGAAAAGTAAAGCTTTTTTTCACCAATAACATGGCAATGATTTAACGTGTTTATTGACTGCCCTTTTTGTGCGTTCTGCTTCTTTTGGGTAACAAATTTTTTGTTTTACAAATAAATTATTCTGAACTGTAAGTATTGGAGTTTTTGAAATTTTCAGTGAATGAAGTGCCAAGAAGAAGCAAAAGTATATTTGAAATAGAGTGTTAAGTAATGGATTTAAGAGGTGGGTGCACTATTCTGGTGGCTGCTTTGAATAATATAAGGAACACCACCTCACAGATTTGCCTATGATAGTGGAAAGCCTGATTTGTACTTTTCTGTCTTCCTCTGTAGTAGGTTTTTCTAATGATTCTTGCTGCTGTTTTGTTAATTCCAGAATAGTTGAATGGTCCAAATACCAATACTGTATAGATACATCTGGTGGGGTAATGAAAGTATCTTTAACATATGCACTTAACTATCTTCATGATTGGTGGTCTATCTGTATGCTTCTGGTCGAACTCATCTTCTAAACTCCTAATTCATTTATTTTCTGTTCTTTTTTAGCAATCTGTATAAGGCTCAAAAGTCTGTTTTTACTTTCTTTCTCAAATCACAATTCTTTCTGTAAAGTTTTTGCTCTATTGTATTGTTGTTTATACATCTCTGTTTTAATCTTGGCTATTTGTGGACTATAATCTGTACTCAATGTCTCTTCTTGGATATAAGTACATGTAATTGTTTTCTTAAATTTAAATAATCCATAATATGTGTTAAAACCATGACTTCCTGATAATTTTTTGAAACACAGATCTAAAATATTGTTTGGAATCTTCCAACCATTCAATTAGGGAATCATACATACACTGTACAGACATACTGTAAGTGCCACCTATAGTTTATTCCGTTCTGTAACAATGTCATCTGAAGCCAATAACTTAGCATTTTGGTGTCATGGGTCTTTACTACTTACTGGAGAGTCTTCACATGTAATATAAATTTGTATGGCTCTGTGGTCTGTAAATGCCATATCTAGAACCTTTGCATTTCTCATCTTAAAGACTTTAGATATGAAAAAAAATCTATTCTACTTGAAAGCAGTCTTTTAAAATAAGTATTTCCTCCAGAGCTATGAATTATCCTACCTGCATCCTGCAGTTGTGTAGTAGCTACAATGGCCTTTAAGGCATTTGAATCACAAAAAAAGTTTATTTGTTTTGAAACCCCTCTCCGTTTGATGGACTCCACAATTAAAATCTCCTCCCCATATTACCAACCTGGACGTATATAAGTATGGCTGTATTTTTTTTAAAAACCTCAATCCTTTGTGTTTTGATTTGTTGAGCATAAGTATTAATTAATGTGAATCTTGTTATTCCATATTGTATGTCCAAAATGAATGTCCTGCCATGTTCCAAATCTATCAACCTTGTTACTTTTAGGTTACTGTTTGTAAAAAGAATACCCAGACCATCACAAGTATCAGTTACCTGCGACCAAAAGGTCTTCCACAGTTTGGTTGCTTGTTCCACTTCATATAGGGATTTTAACCTAGTGTCCTGAATGCATACAATATCTTTATTTATTTATTTTACTTCAAATTTGATAACCGGGAAAGGTATCAAGAGCTAAGCTCATTTTCAGGTAGGACCCAGGGAAGGGGGTACAGATACAAACACAGGGTCAGCACACTAAAACAAAGTGTTTGGCACATTTATACATATATTTGTTACTAACAAAATGTTTTATACAGTATGATTCAAGATTTATATACAAATATATCCATAGTGTGAGGCTGGACTTCCAACTATGGGTAGATCAACTGTGCAGAGATAAGACCATTGAAAGTACGAGGTGGTTTGGAAAGAGTAAGGAGATGAGAAGAGGAGGAGAAGAGAGGGTGGGTGCTAGGGGTGACGACAGGTGCAGGAAGAGGTGGTGATTGACCTGAGTAGGCATTTGAGGGCAGGAAAGGAGGATGTGAGGTGCATATGGTGGAGGGACACTGTTCCAGAGAGAAGGGAGCATGTGAGAGAAGGCCAGTTTGCAAGCAGAAGTGCAGACACATGGGACTGCAAAAGAGTAGGCACCTCTATATCATGAGTTGTATGGGGATGGGGTGGCAGGCTTGATGAGAGATGCAAGGTGTGAAAGGAGAGCATCAAACCAGAACTTGGATATGAAGGTGACGCAATGTGAAAAACATCACTGAGAGAGGGATTAGAGGGATAGAGAAGAGTAGAGGTTGCACTGGTGAGTTAGATGGAGGGAGTTAGTGGTGAACCGACAGAAGGCATGATAGAGGATGTCACGTCTGGATAGGGAGGTTGCTGGGGTGGTGCTGTAGACCACATCAGCATAGTCAAAAGTTGGGAGGATCAATTTAGTCAATAGGTCGAATCTAACCAGAAGAGAAAGACTAGCCTTGTGGCGGTACAGCAGGCCAAGTCTGGGGCACAGTTTAGAATGAAAGGCATTGAAGTGGGAAGAGAAATCAAGAGAGGAGGAAGCCAAACCCCAAGGTACTTGCTTGAGTGTATTCACTGGAGAGGAAGAATGGTGGAGCATGAATTCTAGCAAGTTTTTGCTTGGTTCCAAAGGTCACGGCAAAGTTTTTTTTTTTTTTATGTTTAGTGTTAAACAATTTTCGTTAAGCCACACGGTAACTGTGGTGAAGTCCTCTTGAAGGGGGGATTTGAATGTCAGAAGCAGATTGGCCAGACAGGAAAAGAACAGTATCGTCCACATACTTGTCTACCTTACATTGCAACAATTCTGATAGAATAGTTAGACGTCTTTTACCATTCTTCATATTAGTTGTATTCAGAGTTAATACCTTAAAAGACTTCATACATAAGGAGTAAATACTGTATTGACTTAGAAACATCAATCATCATGTCGGGATCTAGTACTCCATTTCTTATTAACTGTATCCCCCTTCCCTGTATTTTCCAGACTGGAAGAGTAATCTTTTGTAGAGGAAGCAATGGGGGAGGAGTCCAACTACATATCCTCTTCCTCAGTGTATCTCCAATTCCTTCCTTCCTTCCTTCCTTCCTTCCTTCCTTCCTTCCTTCCTTCCTTCCTTCCTTCCTTCCTTCCTTCCTTCCCATCCCTTCCCCTCAGGTTCTGTTTTATTCCCCACCTTGGCTCTGGGCCTTTTTGTATATATATTACTGGTTTAAAGGCAGGTTCTTGCATGGGTTTGGGTGGAGGGGGTATCTTTTCTAAGTCCTGTGAATTTCTACTGCCTTCTGGGATTTCCTCTATGGATTCAGTCGACATATCCATACCATCCACCTCCTCCATATTCCATTCAGTCTGCTGGTGAGGGTGGTCCCTATCTTTTCTGGGGGAAGAATTACTATTCTTTCTGGTGTAACTGTATTTCCTGGGGAATGTTATCTGATTCTCCTATAGACATGGGGATATTCTCATGTACTCTTACTTGTTCCTTTTCTTTTCCTTTTTCTATTTCTTTTTATCTTCCTTTCTCATTATGTATGTTCTGCATCCTGATTTCTGAAGCTTGGGCAACCTGCTGATTTTGTGCTTGTGAAATAAGGGTTTCATGTGATGTCCCTTCATTGCTGTTATGGAACGCCCATGGACACTTTACTTATGAATGCCCTTTTTCCTCATATAAATTACATTGAAATAAGTTTACACATAATGCAGCAAAATGTCCTAGCTCTAAACAGTGAGTACACCTTGGTGTATCACAGGCATTGCTTAGATGGAAATGTGAACCACATTTGAGGCAGGATTTTGGTTGTCCCAGGTAAAAAGGGACCCTCTGTCCCTGCTGAGATAAAAACAACTTGGTAAATGAATAATCCAATTATTCAACATGATCAGTTTGCATTTTATCCTCCACCCCCTTGTCCAGATTTGCTCCAAATCTCTTACTGGAGTGGGGTGCTCCAACACTTCATATCTTTTATTGAGCCAAAACAAAATATCTGTTTCATTGACCCCTTCATTTTTAAACAATATTGTCAATGTCCTAACCACTGGCTTGGTAATCAGAATTGCCAAAAAAGGTGTCCACAGTGGAGTGTCTTTTAAAGCATTTTACTTTGTCCAAAAATTATCAACACCTTCCACTGTTTTAAAGCTAATATCACAATTAAGTTTGTCTGTATGTATTAATGCAAACACCTCTGAAGCATAGAACTTTAGTGAGTTTTTTAGCAAGGTTTTCCCCACATAAATTCTGTCTGGGGGGCCATCTAGGCCTCCCTTGTACAAAAAATGGATTACATTATTCCTCAGCACTGGTTCCCCTTTATTTATGAACAAGTCTGACATCCTAAAAAGTGGTTTGTAAAAGTTACGTTTAGATAGGTTTGGTATGTTTTTAACCCCTATTCCAACTAATAGGGTAGATTCATCAATTTTTCAGTTCCTGATGGCAACATTTGCTGACTGGAAGAATTAATAGCTGCAGTTAAATCAAGGGCCCCTGGTCCTTTTTTCCCTGAAATAGCAGTTGAAGCTTCTTGAGTGTTTTCACATAGCATAACAACTGTAGGCTCTATATGAATATGTTCTAACAAACTTGTAGCTGCCTGTTGTTGAGAGATTGAGCTACCCATGTTTATTACAGGGCATCGTTTTCAGTACTTTCTTTTCCTGCCATTTCCCCCAATTTACCACCTTCAGTTCCTGTAGCTAGAACATTTTTTTAACTGGCAAGGTAATTTTATCTGTTGCTATAGCTTCTGTGTTTTCAAACCACACCATGTCTGGATCCAGTGAGTTCAGTTTCCAAGTACCCTCTGATTCCTCTGTCCACCATGCACTGTGCAGTGCTCCAGGCGCTGACCATACTGTGTCTATTTGATTTTTGCCTTTTGCAGACTCAGTACTTTTCCTGGACATTGCTCCTAATGCATTGTGGTAACCTCTCCCTTCCAAGCACAGGTCCTCTACCAGAAGAAGCAGAACTTGTAGTGGCAGCATTTTCTGTAGGTCTGGTCTCCATATGTAGAGCTTTGCTTTCTATCACTGCAATCTGCATTATAGTTGGTTTCAAGTGCAAAGTGTCCTCTCTGTATTTTTCCTCCTCCTCTGCTCTTTGCCAGAGTAACTGTGTTTTTTTTTCCTCAAGGGTTTTTTTCAACAGCTCCTCAGCCCTGGTGGGATCCATATCCATCTCTACTATTTCTGTTTCTTCAGTTTGAGGTAGGTTAACTGCAATGCTACTTTCCTTGTTCTGATCGTTACTAACAACAGCAACAGAGATTTCTTCTGTAGTAACCATAGTAGCCATATCCATACTGATATCCATTTTGTGTTGTATTTCCAATTCAGTTCTGTTGGGTATCAGGTTTGAAACTGAACCAGAACCTGAACCAATCCTTGGTGAAAAAGAGATTTTTTTTCTCCATCTTCAGTCTCTAGAATTGATCAGGTAGGGGAGGAGACCTGCTCCCCTGCCTCCTGAACATCCACGTTCACAGGCTCCTTGCACAGAGTGACCATCTCCATGATGGTTAGAGGTTTCCCTACTGGTGAGTAGTGGGCTTTCCCCAGTGTCCTGGCCAGCACTCCCCTTCCCACAAAAAAGTTCATGCAATTGTCCAAGGCTGTGTGTGGGTGTTGATGTGCAAAATGGCTGCCACTACATATTCAGTCACTACACTACCAGTCTAGCATTGCTTGTAAAGTGCTTTAGGATACAATGTGTATGAAAAGTCCTATATAAATGCTGATTCTTCTTCTTTTATTCTGGCTCAGAGGTTAAGGCAGCAGAGGCCAAAGTATTGTGTCATCTAACTTGCTTCCAGACCTGAGGAACCATGCTGAGCCAGAAAGAAAGGTTAAGAAGGGTAACAGTAGAGATAGAAACTGGAGAGGCAGGTTGGACTTCTGATGACGTCACGGAGATAATGGGAGCCTGATGTGAAGAGCTCCTAAGCCAATCCGAACAATCTGATTAAATCCTCCCCCCAAACTTTAAAATCGGACCATTTATTAGCTCACTGAGCACTGAAGAAATGGCAGCCAGACTCAACAAGCCAAAAATCTCAGGAATAATGCCTCACAAGCAAGAATGAAGCAACTTACTTTAGATGAGGAAATGGAGGCCTTCATAGCCCGCTCATGCAGAGATCGGACCCTCTCAGAATTGTCCCTTGACATTGATGACAATGAGCTCTGCCTCCCTAGAAAAGCAGAGTACACCTTACAAAAAATACTATCCTTAGTGCAAAAAATTGAATCATTCATCGCAGGTCTAAGGCAGGATGTCAAAAATATTGACCCTAAGATAGCTGATCACTCAAACAAGTTCACCGAACTTTCAGAGGTCCAGGACATGGAGGAAAGGGTCCTACTCTACCTGCTACAAAGAGACTGAGAAACGCACAACAGGTTAGAGGACATAGAAAACAGGTCCTGCTGAAACAATTTTCAAATCCATGGGGTACTGGAGGGGGTGGAGGAGGGATTCGCCACACTGATAGACTTTATGCAGCAACTCCTATGCTCAGTGCTTTCTGTACCCTCTGACTTGGACCTCACGATGGATACAGCACATCGGTCCCTAATCCCAAAGCCCATGAATCCCGTGGCTAGGCCCTGATCCTGGGTTGTACGCATGGTCCTGTTTCAAAGTAAGGAATGGGTGCTGAAAGAGGCTTGGTGGCTCAGAGATTTAAAATATCAAAGCGTGCCCATTTTCTTTGAGCAGGACTTCTCTCCTGCTCTGCATGCTGAACGCATCAATGTCCGTGCAGTGGCCAAGGAAATAAAGGAAAAAAAAATGTAAAGGCCCAAATATTATTCCCCTCAAACCTACGATTACATCTGGATTCAGGTCCCAAAACTTTCAACAGCCTGCTGAAGGTGATGCCACTTCTGAAGGAGTGGAGTATAACCTTTCCCAACTTGGGAATGGAAGTCCTTGAGCAGAATCTCCTGAAAAATGTCTGGTAGGTGGCAAACAGAGATATGAAGTGCCCACACCAAGGAGCTTTACCACAAACGCTGATGAAGGATGCCACGAGGATTGTGCAATGAGCAAAGAATAAGAGGGCAAACTCCAAACCAGCATCCTCCTTGAAATCTCCCCTCTACCATTGAACTAAGGCACGAACACTGCTAATCACCACCTACAATTGGGGGCTCTCATGGAAGAACCATCTCAACTGGTTTGCTGCACTTTTATGTGCGGGACTGCTACATGGTCAGATAAGTCCATAATTTATTTGTATACATTTCTGTCATAACCTATATTTATGACAGCCTCCAGAAGTTTGCATTGTGAAGGAGACCTTCCCCTAGCTAGGGCATAATGTTTCTGTTTTTTCCATACTAAACTTTGCTTATTTGAGGGTTCCTTAATTGGATCCCTGTAATTTGATGTAACAATTGTAAAGTACCACTGCCTTATGCCAGCTCTTAGAGAGCCTGGGTCGGGTGCTAATTTCCCCTGGCAGATCTCTCTGAAGGGTAACTCTCCTCGATCACTGGGTGGAGCACCACCCGGAAGGCTAGATGATAATAGAAAGGAGATCATCTCCTAAAATGCCTTCAGGGGGATACCCTTTCCCATTCATTATTTCTGAACTCTTCACTCTCCGGCTATAAGGGCTGGACTAGAGAACTACTGCTTACCATGGAGGGGAAAGAAGGGCCTGTTTTTGTCTTTTTCTATAGTATAGCAACAGTTGATAGGTCAGAGTGGGGTTGAATAGGGATTCTTGAGTGCTTTATTTATCCTAGTAGTTTGCTTAAGTGACTGGAATACCTAGGAGACCACAAAGTAAAACATCCCATATGTTTGGGATTGGTAATGGGGGGGGGGGCCTAAGAAACCTGAAAAAAGCTACCTGACCAGGATGAGGCTGGGAGAGATGGTTGATCTTCTAGTCCTTAGTGATGTTCTATATCTCAAGAGCAGTATTACATCCCTGCTCTTAGTCTTCTAAGAGAGACTATCAGTGTTTGTTATCAGACACTTCCCACTACAAGTGGAACCAGGTGCCCTCCTTGGGAGGAGCCAGGAAACACACCTAGGAAGCCACTGATTTAAAACTTAGGTGAACTTTCTTCCACAGTTGGTTCTCTGTTGTATTATTTTTGAACTGTTCAGTTGGTGTTATAAAATAGTTCCTGTTTTTTAACATTTTAGAATTACTGTTGAGATTGCCCAGAGTTGAGGGCATTATTATCCAAAATGTTGTTCCTGTATAATGTTATGTACAGCCAGATAAATGTGAAGCCAGAGATCAACAAGCCCCTACCGCATCCTAACAGTAAACAACAAGAGGTTAAAGAAGATGATAACCTACGGGGCAGTTATCCTCTAAACAGATCCTATTCTTGCTCGAAAACAAAATTATGGTTAACCTAACTGTTTGTTCTTATAATGTGAAGGGACTCAATTCCCCTATCAAGCGAACAAGGCTGCTGCAAGAACTTTAAAAGCTTCAGGGGGATGTGGTTCAACTTCAAGAAATACATTTAGCAATGAACGAAAACCAAAAATGATTTAGGACGTGGGTAGGCCAACTTGTGGCAGCATCTCACCCCAAAACTAAAACAGCAAGGGTTGCTATCCTGTTAAGTAGGGGATTAAATTTGACTATTGAATCAACAGAGATGGGTCTTCAAGGTAAATATATAAGGGTCTTGGCATGTCTCCAGGGTAGGTTATTTAAGCAATAAGGCACAACAGGGTGTAGGTTATTGGGGATTTACCCACACCTTGTGTGGCGTGTCACAAGGCACAGCCGAGTGACAACCACACAAGAAGTGGGTAAATCACCCAATAACTCACACCCTGGAGTGTCTTATTGCGATTATACATAGAAACATAGACTTTAACAGCCGATAAGGACCACTTTGTCCACCCAGTCTGCCCATTTCCCTTCCTATTGGATAAGCGGCAGATTCTAGTTAACCAACAGCCTACTTCCTTCAACTCCCCACTACAATTGCCTTATGTCTGTCCCATGCATGTTTGAATTCCCTCACTGTTTTAGACCCAACAACCTCCCCAGGAAGGCAGTTCCATGCATCCATCGCTCTCTCTCTCTGTGAAAAAAAAAATCCTCACATTACCCCTGAGTTGTCCACCCTCTATCTTTAAATTGTGCCCCCTTGTTCTTACACATCTCTTTTTCTGAAAGATGCTACCCTCCTGGACTTTGTTGATTCCCTTCAGGTACTTGAAAGTTTCTATCATGTTCCCCCGTCTCTCCTTTCATCAAGGGTATATATACTAAGCTCTCTCAGTCTCTCTTCATATGGTTTCTGATGCAGACCCTGCACCATTTTAGTTGCCTTCCTCTGGACTGCTTCCATCCTGTCTATGTCCTTGCGTAGATGGGGTCTCCAAAACTGCACACAATATTCCAGATGGAGTCTCACCAACTGTCTGTACAGAGGGATAACCACTTCCCTTTTTCTACTTGTGATACCCCTTCCTGTGCATCCCAGTATCCTCCTGGCTCTCCTTACTGACTTCTCACATTGCTTACCCACCTTTAAGTCATTTGATATGGCTACCCCCAAGCCCCTTTCCATTTTTGTTGTTGTTAGTACCTCCCCTGCTATTGTGTACTCTTCTCCTGGGTTTTTGTTTCCCAGGTGCATTACTTTGCACTTCTTTGCATTGAATCTAAGTTGCTATATGTCTGACCATTTCTCCAACCTTGACAAGTCCCTTCTCTTCCTTTCTCCCCCCCCTTGTATATCAACTCTGTTACAGATCTTTGTGTCATCTACAAAGAGGCATACCTTTCCCTCCAGACCCTCTGCAATGTCACCTATAAAGATATTAAAGAGGACTGGACCCACTGCTGAACCCTGAGGTACTCCACTAGTAACCCCCTTTCTTCAGAATGTGTTCCATTCACTATTACCTTCTGTGTCCTGTTGTGCAGCCAGTTTGCTGTCCAGGCTACCATCCTGGAACCCACTCCCAAGCTGGCTAACTTGATTATTACTCTTTTATGCGGGACTGTGTCAAATGCCTTGCTAAAGTCTAGGTAGGCCATATCCACAGGCCCCTCCCTGGTCTATTACTTTGGTTACCCAGTCAAAGAAATCAATTAGATTCATCTGACATGACCTTCCTGCTGTAAATCCATGCTGCTTTGGGTCCTGTGCCTTGCTGGCCTCTAGGTACTCAACAATTCTTTCTTCAGAAGTGATTCCATCATTTTACCTACCACTGAGGTCAAACTGACAGGTCTGTAGTTTCCTGCTTCTGCCTTGCTCCCACTTTTGTGAAGGGGAATCACATCTGCCCTCCCCCAGTCCTCAGGTACCACCCCATCCTCCCATGATTTGTTAAAAAGTGTGGTCAGTGGTGGCACTAGGTCCTCCCTTAGTTCTTTTAGTATTCTTGGGTGAATCTGGTCAGGCCCCATTGCTTTGTCCACCTTGAGTTTTAGGAGTTCTTTTAGGACTCTTTCTTCTGTAAATGGACTGGTGTCAACACCCTACCCAGAGTGCTTCTATCGTCTGGTTTAGGTAACTCCTTCTCATCTTCTTTTGTGAATACTGAGCAAAAGTATTCATTCAGTATCTCTTCCTTTTCACTGTCTTTGTCTGTCCACCTCCCCTCTCCTTTATTAATCTTCGCTCTTACTCCCTTAACCTTTCTATGCTCCCTTATGTACCTATAAAAGGTGTTATCCCCCTTCTTAACTGAGTTGGCTATTTTTTCCTCGGTTTGAGCCTTTGCTATTCTGACTGCCTTCCCCACTTCTTTCTGCTTTAATTGATACAGTTCCCTGTTGTGTTCCTTCTGTGATTCCTTATACTTTCTGAATGCAGCCTTTTTCTCCTTAACCTTCCCTGCCACCTCTTTTGAGAACCATAGTGGTTTTTTACTCCGCTTTGTTTCCTTTATTTGTCCCACACAAAGGCTTGTTGCCTCTATGATAGAAGTTTTGATTTTTCTCCATTGTTCTTCCACCCCTCCTTTTTGGCCATTTACTAGTGCATTCCTCAGGTATTCACCCATTTTGCCAAAGTCTGCCCTTCTAAAGTCCAGTATCCTTGTTTTTGTATGGCTTGTCTCCATGGTTGTGCTTATTGTGAAGCACACTATGCAGTGGTCACTTGTTCCCAGATGTCTACTGACTTCTAAATTTATGATCCCCTCTCCATTTGAGAGTACCAGGTCTATTATTGCTCCCTCCTGAGTGGGTTCCAACACCAGCTGTCTAAGGCCGGCCCCCTGCAGGGCATCGAGAATGACCCTGGTCTTGGATGTGGCTGCAGTACATGTCATCCAGTTAACATCTGGCATATTCAGGTCCCCCATCAACAGTATCTCCCCTTTTTCAGCCATTTTGAGAATGTCCTCTATCATTTTCTTGTCTGTTTCCTCCCCTTGAGATGGGGGTCTGTATACAACTCCTGTGCAGATTGTGATGCCATTCCCTGTCTCCAAGGTGACCCAGAGTGCCTCTTGTCCACCCCCTTTACTTTTTAGTTCTGTAGCTTTTATCCCTTTCCTTAGGTATAGAGCTACTCCACCTCCTCTTTTACCCTCCTTGTCCCTTCTGTAGACTGTGTACCCCGGCATGTTGACATCCCAGTCATGGTTCTCCATGTACCATGTTTCTATGACTGCCACAATATCCAATTTTTCATCTTCCATCAGGGCTACTAGCTCAGGAAGAATGGACTCATATGTAAAATACATTTAAAATATTTTTAATTATGTTTTTTTATAAATTCCATTCCTTGGCCATGGGTTTTGCAGGATTTATCCATGGTCATGTGACATGTTTCGACCAATGCGGTTACAGGATTTTCACACACCATTGTATAATTCATTTTATTAATATATATGCACCAAATTCTCAGCAGGAAACCTTTTTTTAAATTAATCTTTAAGAAAATAGCTGACCTTCCACCGGCCAGTTGCTACTCGCAGGAGATTTCAATACAGTTCCACACCCTCAGAGGGACCTTGACAGCAACCTCTTCAAATAGAATTGCATCCAAATCACTTGGGACACTGACAAGGAAAATGGGTCTGCTGGACATTTGGCGTGCTCAACACCCCAAGGATAAAGACTATACATTTTATTCCAACGTATAGCAATCCTACTCCTGCATAGACTTATTTTACACCCATGCAACCACCCTCCACCTGGTTGGGGACTCCTACATGCACAACATAACCTTGTCTGACCACTGTCTAATTTCACTGCAGCTAACCCTCCCACCACAAGACAGACAGACCTTATTGAGGCTTAATGTTTCTCTTTTGAATAACAAAGGATTTGTTACTAAACTAAAACAACAGATAGCATATTTCTCCTTAATCCACCAACCCACAGGTTAGTCACCCTTACTTAAATGGGACACATTGAAAGCAGTTCTTCGGGGAGAGGTCATTAGTTTTGCGGCCGCCAAAAAAAAAAAAACTGTCACAGCTAACACATAACAAATTACTACTGGAGTTAGCAGAGCTGGAGAAATACCATGGAGCAAATCCCTTAGATAAACATGTTCAAGATGAACTGAATACAGCCAAAGAGGTCTTACAAGACTTTGACAACAAAAAGGCAGAGAGTCAGTTAAGATTCGCCAATCAGAAATCCCATGAAGTGGGGGGGAGGGCTTCAAGATTGCTGACATTTCATTTAAGAAAGGCCCAGGTGAACAGGCATGTTCCTTATATTCAAGAAGAGGGACCACAAGGGAGAAAATGGAATTCCCCCAAGGAAACAGCACTTAAGTTTCAGAAATATTGCTAAAAATTATATTGGGAAGACAAGGACAAAGACAGCTTAACAGAAAAAGCCCAGACCTTCTTATACACCCTTAAATTGCCCAAAATACCAGAATCAGCTAAGATGGAATTAAGCCTCCCCATTACTGTGGAAGAAAGTCTAGAGGTTATCCACCAGTTACCCACTGGAAAGACACCAGGCCTGGATGGTTTTAGTGGGAAGCTATATAAAGAGCTAACCACTTCAGTAGCCCCCCTTTTAACAGAGGTGTTTGATCAATGCCTAGAAGATGGCAAGATCCCAGAAAGTTGGTCCCATTCAATAATAACAGTTATACCTCAACCCGGAAAAGAAGCAACAAAGTGTGAATCTTTCCGGCCTATAGCTCTCCTTAACCAAGATCAGAAAATCTTTACAAAAATCCTATCAATCTGGCTCCAAAAATATATTGAGTTAGTAATTCACCCAGACCAAATGGGCTTTATTTTGCACCGGCATTTAAGTGACAATATTAGAAGACTCCTGAATATTTTACAAACAAAGAACCCTAATTTGAACCCAGCCCTAGCAATCTTTCTGGATGCAGAAAAAGCCTTTGACCAGCTAAATTGGACATATCTCTTTATGGTTCTAAATAAAATGGGATTTGAGGGAAAATTTTTTAACATGGATAAAACTGTGTTATCAGGATCCCCTCAGGCTAGGGTTAGGGTGAACAGCACCATTTCTTCCCCCTTTAAAATCATCACAGGGGCAAGGCAGGGATGCTCCCTATCCCCATTGCTTTTTGCAATTAGTATGGAGCCTCTGGCCCAAGCCATAAGGCAAAATGACTAAATTGACGGAATAGAAATCTAAAATACCCCCACAAGATTTACATTTATGCGGATGATACTTTGATATATTTGGGTACTCCAAAATCAGCACTTCCACATCTGTTGGCACTTAAAAGATTTTAGAGAGATTTCTGGTTTTAAAGTTAACACTACAAAATCCAAGGTGCTACAGCTAGGGGAAGACCCTAATCAAGACCTAAGGGATAGGGTTCCATTTAAATGGGTCAAAAACAAACTAAGATACCTCAGAATACAAATTCCTAATAATCAGCCCTGCTATATAAGTATAACTATGAAGTCCTGAAGCAGCAGATAAACGCAGACTTACATAGATGGAACTTGCTCCCTCTAACACCTTCAAGCAGACTAGATACAATTAAAATTAATGTTTTACTGAGATTTCTTTTCTTATTTGTTAATCTCCCCCTTCAAATCCCCCCAAAAGACTGGAAAGATCTTAAAAAAAAATGTTTGTACTTCATTTGGCTGGGAAAACATCCGAGAGTCAGCTGAGAACTATTGACACAGAGGAGGGACAGGGAAGGGATGGGACTACCAGACTTCCCTAAGTACTATATTGCAGTGCACTTATTACCAGTCCTCAAAATGTTGATGCCTGGGAAAGGGCATGGATTGTTGGAGATTGAGGAATGGGAGTGTGGACTAGCCCCATTAAATATCCTACATTGGAAAGTCCAGTCAAGTGACCTGAAGAACATAAATAATAATTTTACATGACATACGATATCAAAGTGGTTGAAAGCAAGGCAGGTTTGGGAAATAGTCAGCCCTATATGAGAGTACTTATCACTTTTGTCCTTCCCCGGATTCCCTGCCCAAGAGGGAGATAAGTGTTTTTTCAGATGGGTGACCACTGGGCTTAAATATCCATGACAGTTCCTTGAGGGAGACCACTTAAAATCATTTTATGAGACGCAGGTAGAATTTAAACTGACCAAGGTGGACTCCTTCAGGTACCGCCAGTGCACACATTACATTACCACTAATATTGGTCTTACAGACCTAACACAGGGACCTTCAGCCCCCATATTGTTGACCTACCAAGGAAGTGTTATGAGAGACACTAGATCTTATATATCACAGATATACAAAGTGTTAATGGAAGATAGAGGGACACTGGTGATACAGACAGTGGAACAAAAATGGGAGTCAGAAGCAAACTTTACTATTCCAGAACAAGGCTGGCAAAGTATTTGGATAGCTATTCATAACACCACCAACTCCCCATCCTGGAGAGAATTTCGGTGGAAAATTAACATCTGTTTTTTTTCAGAACTCCAACTATCTCATGCCATTATGTCTCTCTTGCCTTCAACTAATGCAAATCACCTCCTTCTGGCAAGAAATTACCCAGAACATTCTAAAATGTTGTCCCTCTCCGTCCAATTAAAATTCAAAAACCTGGTTTTGTGACTCCCCAAAGGGAGGTCAGAACATTGGCAGGGAAATACCTTTTCTATGTTTTAATTGCAGCAGCACTTAAAGCACTTACCCAATGTTGGCTGACAGAGGCCACCCCCAGTTGGTACCTGGTATAGGAACATTAAGTAAATCAAGGAGATGGAATCTGTCAAGGCTCATCTAAGACTGGCTGTAGAAAAATTAAATTTCAGATGGCTACCCTTCTTTGACCATATTGAAGGAAGGGAGGGTACACCTGTTCTGGATCGGCTCCTTCAATTCTAAGACCTGGAACTAAAACATCCAGGCCAGCCCACCCTTGGGTGCTTGATTTGGACTTCACATCTCATGAATTGGAAATGTTCTTCCTTTTTTCTCTCCCTTTATTGTATTCATCTGAAATTGGCTGTCAACCTACTTAGTTTTTTCTTGTTTTATTGTACTGGGTGTTATGATCTTGGTTTAAGTTACAAGGAATGCAGTTACAACAAAGGAGATAAAGACTCAGAAAATGGTTATAAGTTAAAAATGTTTATTAAGTAAGGACATTTTATTGAAGTCTTCGAAGGGTAAAACCTGAAGCCCATGGAGGCCCTTAGCTAGCTGATGAACACTGGATGAGGCTAAACATCGACTGGTGGCTCTTCTGATCCGACATCTCTTGCTTTGTTTCCTCCCTCACACAGCATCTAAGAGGGACTCTCTATGGGGCTTTGATCTGAAAGATAATCAACAGACTCAGTTAAATATAAAAGGGTCTAGACCCAGCTGGTCTATCTTTATAAACTGTATAACTAAATGTAGGAAGGCTTGTATGTTGAATATATTTAATAATGATTGTAAAACTGTACTCGATAAACTGTTTTTTTCAAGTTTAAAAAGACATTAGAGAGGCAGAAAGATGTGATTCAGCCCATTACAGTTGAAGAACTTGAAAGGACTTAGGGAGCACTGTGTCAAAAGATTAGCTGATGGAGAGATGCAAAGCATGAGAAAGGGGACTGAAGAAAGGAGAAAGATGGAAATGCAGGTGAGAGACGAGTGGAGGAAAGGAGGTCAGAAAGAGGAGGTGGTAAGAGTGTATGTAGTAGGCCATATAAGTGTTGGATAAGGCACTGAACAAAAGAGGAGAAAAGTAAATTGAAATATACAGTGAGCTCTGCAGGGTCAGAAATAGTGGAGCTTACCAGTTTAAAGAACAATATTGTCTTCTGTGAGGTAGGCTGAAGTGCAATGAATCCCCCTTTAAACCTTGGTTGGGGACTTCAACTTGTTCTGAAGGTTGTCAGTGAAGGCTTTGTCAAAGTAGGCAGACACTGAGTGGGAATCATTCAGTGAGGGTATAATATCAATGTCAGAAGTCAGGAAAGCAAAGTGAATGACATACACAGGGCTGCCGACAGTGGGGGACAGCTGGGGCAATTGTCCCAGGTCTGGTGGGTTGGGGGGACCAGACGCCATCTGCCCCTGTCACCATCAGTTAACAATTGGCACAGGCAGAATTCCCCTACGCCCCCCCAGCACCGAGTCAGTCAGTCCCCATGGTCCTGGAACTCCACGGTCGGTGACTCAGTGAGGAAGAAGAGGTGACGGTCTCCCCCCCATACCCAGTTAAGTTAACTGTGCACCCTGGCCCTAGGCTGCACTCACTCAGCCTCGCTTGTTGGCAGCTGTGCTGCAAGTCATTGAGGTGGTGTGGGTGGGACAATTGGGCCATGGTGGTTGGTGGACGCCGGTGATTGGTGGTGGCTGCCTGTCATGTCACTGTTCATGTGGTGTGTGCGGCAACTCCTTCTCCACACAGTCGAACCCAGACAGAGAGGACAGCATGCTGGACTGATCATCATCATCTGTCTCATTGACTAGAGTAGTCAACATTTTGTTGATTCCTTGGGGAGGCTGGGGGAGCAGGGCCCCATTGGATTCATCACCGACTAATAGACTACTTTTCTTTTTTGTTAGCCAGAATAGCTGAAGTGTTTGTTTGTGTTTGTGACTGAGAGGAGTGCCAACCCAGGCCAGAGGTAGCGGAGGAGGAGCAGGCAGGGCAGGCAGCCATGGACCAGCAGAGATCGATTTGGACCGACTACCATGGTTGTGGTGATTATGTGCTGGTGCTGAAGTCGCAGAGTAGAAGAGGAGTGGAGGCCACCCACAACCACTCCACAAGGCCGCAAAAGCCAGAGAGAGAGAGAAAGAAAGAGAGAGAGGATTGGAGCCATCACCGAGGAGTTAAAGGTAGGACATCCACCACAGGCTAGCACAGCACTCAGCACTGCAGAGTGCAGACAGACTAGTGAACTGGAGTAAGCGGGATTGGGGGAGTGAGGCAGAGGTTAACATTCTACTGGGGTGCTGACCGGTCTGTGTCAGGGGACTGGGGGGCTGTCTGGCAGGTTGAATACTGACCCGGCAATGGGAACAGTCAGAGGGATGCATGCAGTGATGTGTAGTCGAGTCAACACATGCACATGCTGCACCCAGGGATGGAGCGACTGGTAAAATGGAGGATTGCTTGCTTGAGTACAGTAGTTGGAACCTGAGTGAGGAGCACTGTAGTAGTATTATTGGGAATGGGATAATGGGATTTGAGAAAGGGAATGGATGGTGTTGTGGGAGGGACTGTAGGATGGACAACTCAACAGTACACAAAGAGGGGGGAGCAAGTGAGAGGGGGAACTTCTGGGGAGATCAATATGCAGCAGCAACAGCAGACCCAGCAGTGGACACTGTACTAGAGGTTTGAGAATGCCTGGAATGAACACAGACCACTCAGTCACTGGTGGCTGGCCAGTGGCCAGCTCATTACTAACCCTCATATTGCTTTGTCACGAGTCACGACCCCACCATCAACCTCCTAGCCCCACCCCATGTTACCCTCCCAGCAGTCAGCTCATGTTCCTCCATGCTCATCATGTGGTTAGCAGGCATTGCCATGGATTCACAGGTGAGCAGGGGGCTGCTTTGCTTGATTGTCACATAGAGAGAGCGCCATCATCATGGATGGATATGGCGAAAGATGTTGGGAAGACCTCCTTGACTAGTGAGTGCACTGTGCAGCATGACTGGTTTGGGTTTCCCCTGGGGATTTATGCCTGCCCCAGCCTGGTAAAAATATGTTTGAGAAACACTTCACTCAGCAATACTGGTGACCATAACTGGGTGGGTGGGGTGGCTTCCCCCATTGTGTAGTGGCTCTATGTTTCTGCTCCCTCTAGTCCTCTCTCCCCATCCCCTGTGAGGCTTTAATTTCACACCATCTCCAAATGGGTGGTAGGCAGGCTGCTCATAGCAGGTAGTCAGAGGTTCTGAATAAGCTGCTATCCCTGGCCAAGTCTGAACATGTATCCCTCTGGTCCCCCTGCCATCAATATACCTACAGTATGTCCTTCATTTCAGTGACAAAAGCTTGACAGGTATCATATGCTGCAAGCACAGTGGAAACAGAAAGTCAGTTTATTGTTTGCAGTTGGCATTGAGTGCAGAATTAACTGGGGCCAGGGGGGAGGGTGGGAAGGATTTTGTAAGGGCTAGGCTAGCAGCAGTGTATAGAGCAACTGTTTCAAATGCAGACTTGGCAGAAATTAACATTTTTAGGAACTCAAATAGGCCTCAAAATGAAATGCTGTTTCCAATAAAGAATGCTCACAAAAAGACACTCTGCGGCAAATGCACAGGCAAGGCAATGCAGAAACAATTATTCTGGTATCATGATTTGAAGGATTGAATATAGGGCATCGGTCCAGGGAATTAAAAGGTTATTGTTTTACTGCACTCTGTTTTATTGTCCCATCTGGCTCCTCTCCCTCTTGCCTGCTCAGTGGTGTGGTTTACTACATTATGCTCCTGAGAATTTCTCTCCATCTGCCCAATTGCTTGAAGACCAGTGATGTTGCATAGTTGCAAAACAGTTCTGTTCCACTACTTACTTGAAGGCTGGAATGGTGGTGATGCTAGTTTTTGCTGAACTGTTGCTCTAGTTGCTTGCTCCTGCTTGCCCGGTTCAGCACAGGTGGTGTCGTTTGCGCCAATGCCAGTTGGATTCTATATCTTGTTCTGCATCACTCTGTCAGGATTTACTTTGAGGCTACAGGTGGGTAGTAGCAGTGTAGTAGCTGGAGGATTATTTTATATTACAGGCCCAGAAAAGAAAGCCTCCCACTCCCATTTGTTCTGAAATAATTACCAATACTTATTCTATTCATTCCACAGTTCTGCAGCTGCCAAATAGAACCACACTTGTTTACTTTCTCCTGCACAAGATGTCCTGAAATTCCCTCACCGTTTTTATAGAAGGCGTTGTTGATGGTCTCTTAAGCTTCAGGGAGGCTGAGTGGATTGCAAAGGAGTCCACCCCCCACCCCCACCCTTCACTACTGCAGCCCAGGGAGGTGGTTGTGCAATGGATCTGCACAACTAACAATAATGTATTTAAGCCAATGCCACTGCTGTACTGAGCTAAGTAGGCAGGAAATTATTTTCAGGGCCCCATGTTTTCTGAGATTCTGTGATTGCTGCAGCTGCTGCAGAAACATGGTCCTCCTGCCGCAGAAACAGAATTTTTTTTGTGCAGTCAAAATGGATGTCACTGTGACAGACATCACAGAACCCCCCCCCGAATAAATGGCTAAAATAATTGTGTGCTCACAGCAACTATTGTGTAGCCATTTACTTTTTTTTCTGTGCTGTCACAGTGACAGCCATTTTACACAACAAACAAATGCTGTTTCTGCACACTGCAGCACTTGCTTCAACTGGAGAATCACAGAAAACATGGGGCCCTGAAAATAATGTACTGTCTTCTTAGCTCAGTACATTAGTGTTATATTTTGTAATGGGTTCAGAACTGAAAGGATCGATCACTAAGTTATGCAGATTTCATGCTGTGCCTTGGCTTCTTCTCCTTGGGGTTAAATGTGATAAATGGTAGTCAAAGAATAGGCAACTGCATCTGGACCTGGAAGTATATGTTCTATGCATGATTATTGCTCTATTTCACAATGAAGAGATAAGGCTATAGCGTGGCAGTTTGGTTTTAATGGTGGTATTGAGCCAGAGGCTGTGAATCAGATGATCTGCTGGTTTCGGACCTTTCGGTTTTGCAGCTAGTTCACAAACCACTAGACCCTGCTGTTACTCCTGCTGCAATGATTGCTTGTATTTCAGCATCCTACATGACAAGTTGAACTTGTAGGCTAGCTATGTCTGAGGCCAAGGCTCTTCTCTAAATACTATAGTAACTACATCAATGCATATCACTACTACTGACTATTTTTCCAAAACCCAGTAGGTGGTGTGGCGCTATCTGAATGTGGGCTGGTGAGGTGAAGGTCCTATCATCAATTTGTGGCTGTCGGTTATCAGCACGCAGTCAGCGGTAGTATTGGAAGTTGGATGGGATACATTGGAGCTTGAGCCCCAGGACAAAGATAAGTAAAGCTAACAGTACTTAGCTGGATTGGAAGGAATAAGCAGGCTGGGGCAGGAAGGGGTGCTGTCCTGTTACACTTAATTATAGTTATAGGATCCTGTCTTGCTGTCTACCTACTACCTACCATACCACCCGTCCTCAGGCTCTCTCAGTATGTTGCTGTCCTCTGTCACGGTGTCACCTACCAACCATAATCTACCACTTGCACTCTGACTAGATGTGTACTTCTACTTAGTCTTACTGAATGTAAACAATAATCAAAGTTTAATTGTGCTGAAAAAGACCTAAACTGAAATTGTTCTCTTGTGAACTGAAATTGAAGTAAGTTCTGAGAAGCCGAAGTAGTCAAGTGAAATCGACTATCAATCAGGTCATCATAACTGGCTGGACATTTGATGGAGTCGGACCTTGTGTAGTTTTTGTCATTCAGCTCTGGTCATTGCTTGGTAACTCGGTGTGTGCACAACCAGGCCGGCCACTTGACTCAGTTAGTAGTATCTATGGTCTGCTGCTAAGTTGTCTCATGTTTGATTAGTGAAGTGAAGTCTCACCCCGACTCAGAAGTTGTCACCAGTCACTCTAGACTATTTTTTGAGTGCTTGCTGGTTGCGCCCCCTTCCCCAGCCTGTGCTGTGTCGGTCTTGGTGGTGTCTGTATAGTGTAAGCAGGGGTTCGGCTTGTGCTGTAATTTGACTGAATTTTGAATCAGATCTTCATCTCATGTTTGGTTTTCTGCAGGACTAGCAGCAGTGACCTCTCTCTTTTTTTACCAGCTGATCAATAGAATTTGGCTCGCTGCTGCTGCTGCTGCTGGACTAGTGCTGCCTGCCCACCTGGCCTGGCCTGGTTCCCTTTTTGGGTTTAGTGGTGTGCTGCTGCCTCACCTGCCTGCCTCACAGGCAGTGTGTCACAGCAGTCAGCTAAGCAGCTCACTCTGCTGCTGAGTCCCTGGGATCTGGTGGTGTTGTTTGTTGGAATTAGACAGAATAATTCTTAATAAATCCAGAAAATACATCACCATAAATCAGGATTTCAAAACAAAAAGAAAATGGACAACATGAAAAGGAGGAAGAGGAATTAATAAAGAAGAAACCAATATTAAAATATTTTAGTAAGCCAGAGCCTCTTCACCAGGAGGATGCTGTTAATGAGGAGGAGGCCTGAAGAACAACTCTGTCTGAAGTTTGTACAGAGGAAAAGGATCAGTGGAGACAGAGCCAGAGGACCAAGGTGATGATGAACATGACTCTAATGCATGTGAGAGATTTTTGAAGGACTGGCTTGCATTTAGTCCTAGTAAGGGTGTATTGTGCTGTGTTACATGCCTTCTGTTTTGTTATGACAATCCAAGCAAAACATCCAGTTTACTCTGCAAAAAAGAGGGATTTGACCCTTTAAAAAAACAAATGGCATAAGTTATATGACAGACTGCCTGATCATGAAAAGAGTAATGTATCCAAACAATGTTACTGGAGCCGCAGAAACCTTCAGAGGTCTCTTGGGGGACATAGTATGAATAGTGAATTGTAAAGGAATGTTAAAAATCTAACTGACAAGTTTGTTGCTTTGCTACACTGATTACTTGATGTGACCTTGTTTTTGGCATCAAGAAACTTAGCATTCTGAGGGCAATCTCTAAAACCTGGAGATCCACACAATGGGAATTTTCTTGGTGTGTTGCAGTTGATTTTTTATTATGATCGCCTATTGAGAGAGCACTTAGAGAAAGAGAAGAGGAGTCAAGAAAAATGAAAAAGACTACAGGCTCATTTTTTATCTTGGGAAATTCCAAATGAGTTTATTTCTTTGTGTGGAAAACATGTATTAGACATCATTCTCTCTCTCAAAGAAAAGAGGCAATTTATTTCTCAGTAATATGTGAAGTCATGCCTGATGTCTCACACGGAACAGAATGTTCTTATTTTATGATACATTGACAGATACTCATTACTTGACAAGTAGATTATTCAGGAGAGGTTCATAGAATTCTTTGACTTTTATCATAAGACTGGAGAGGAGATTGCAAACATGTTACTAAAAATGTTACAGGAGCACAGCATTGATATTGCAGATTGCAAGGGTCAAAGATATTATAATGGAGCCAATACGTCAGGCAAAATAAAAGGAGTTCGGGCCCACATACAGGAAAAGAATCCAATTGCTGTTTTTCGTCTTGTGCTTCCCACTCCTTGAATCTTGTGGGTGTGTATGCGGCATCATGTTGTACAGACGTGATTACTTTCTTTGGTAGTGTGAATCGTCCATGTACTCTCTTCAGTGGAAGTCCTGAAAGGTGGAGTGTATTAACTGAGAAAACTGGTTGTTCTCCGCACGGTCTGTCTGACATGAAGTGGAGTGCAAGAGTGCAGGTAGTTCATCCAATAGCTCAAAAACGTCTAAGTGTCATTGAAGCTTTAGAAGTCATTGTGTCCTCCCAAAAACTCTCAAGTGAGGCTCATTCTGATGCAGTGGGCCTAAAACAGTACTTTTCATCCTTCAAGGCTGTTTTCCTCACTACGTTCTGGATCAAGGTGTTACAAAGTTTTGAAGAGAGAAACTTGACTTTGCAATCAAGATCCATTTCAGTGGAAATTGCATCAGCAAATAATAAAAAGTTTTTCAGTGGAAATGCAATGTCTTAGACAACAATGGACAGCTACTCTTTCAGAGGCAAAACATGTCACCACTGCATTGAACATACCAGCCGAGTTCAGAATGCCGCCACATTGCCAGGTGAAAGGAAAGCGGAGAAGTGGATCACAAGGCACAGATGAATTTCAAGATGCAGAGACAGAATTTAAGAGAAATGTTTTCCTTGTAGTACTGGATTCCATAATTTCTGACCTTACTCAATGATTTGTGGCCTTGGAAAATATCCACTCGATTTGCTCCCATTCTAAGATTTTGAAGTATGACTGAGGAAGAAATTTCTACTTCATGTAAAACATTGATTGCCAAATACCCTGAAGATCTTACATCTTCCCTGGAAAGTGTGATCCTCTATCTAAAACGGTTTATGATGACACTTTTAAGAAAATCATCTTGTCTCTTCTTGAACTATTGAATGGTAAAACATGAAGGGATATTCGGACAAATATGAATCACACTCAGGATCATGTGTACTCTTCCCATGTCTGTAGTCACGGAAGAAAGAGCATTCAGCAAGCTTTCAATAATAAGAAACTATATGCGATCAACAATGAGTGAAGAGCTCCTCAGCAATATTGCAATTCTGTCAATTAAGCATGAACTTTCTGGAACAATAAATTTCAATTATATCATTAGAGAGTTTGCCAGTATGAAAATGAGGAGATGGTATTCACCTTTAGGGACTTCAGACTGAATTGAGAGAAAGGGTGTACATTGAATTTGCCCAATTTCATTATGTAACTTATTTAAGTACAAGTAAAGTATATTCTGTTTATATAAGTTTTATAGTTTTTTTTTACATTAATTGGTGCGACAGTGCATTATTTATTTAAATATTAATTTATATGTCTTACCAAGGGATAGAAGGGGAGGGTGAGGGGACCTAGTCCTAAAGGTGTGTCCCAGGCCCAGAAATATCTATCAGCACTCCTGCTTGTCAGTTTGATTTTTAACATTCCTTTGCATTTCACTATCTATACCATGTCCCCCAAGAGACCTCTGTAGTTTTCTCCAGCTCCAGTAACATTGTTTGTGTACATTACTGTTTTCATGTTCGGGCAGTACATCCTATTACTTATGCCATTTGTTTTTCAATGAGTCAAATCCCTCTTTTTTGCAGAGTAAACTGGATGATTTGCTTGGATTGTCATAACAAAACAGAAGGCATGTAACACAATACAGCACACCTTTGCTAGGGCTCCATGGAAGACAGTCCCTCAGAAAGTTCTCACATCCATTAGATGATTTGGAATACAGCAAAAATTTGGGAAATGATCATGCTTCAGAATCTGAGGGCATGTATGTAATCATTTCCCTTAATTCAGTTTTGCTTTTCAAGCCACAAACCACTATACACTGTCTGTCTATGTTTCTCAATATTTCTGGCCACATTCCTGGATCTTTGTAGTTGTCTTTATTGAAATCAGGATCAGAAGTAATAATACTGCCTCTTTTTGTTTCTCCTTCTTCTGTCCTGACCTGCTGCACTTGTCCAAGTTTCCCAACACTGACTTCACTCCCAGAACACATTTTTTTCTTCAATAGAGGTTTGGTTCAAATGTTGCTGTTGTTCCACCACAGGTTCATCTAATTTTGGTGCAAGATCATGTTCATCACTTCCTTGGTCCTCTGGATCTGGCTCCACCGATTCCTCTTCCTCTGTACAAACTTCAGACAGAGTTGTCCTTAGATCCTCCTCTTCATTAACATTGTCCTCCTGGCAAAGAGGCTCTAGCATACTAAACTATTTTAATATTGGTTTCTTCTTTCTTAATTCCTCGTCCCCCTTTTTTTTCTTTTTGCTTTTGAAATCCTGATTTATGGTGATACATTTTCTGGATTTATTAAGAATTATTCCCTCCAATTCCAACAAACAACACCAGATCTAAGGGACTCAGCAGCAGAGTGAGTTACTTAGCTGACTGCTGTGGCATAGAGTCTGTGAGGAGGGCAGGTGAGGCAGTAGCACACCACTAAACCTGAAAAGGTAACCAGGCCAGGTGGGCAGGCAGCACCAGTCCAGCAGCAGCAGAAGGGAGCCACATTCAATTGATCAGCTGGTAAAAGAGAGGTCACTGCTGCTAGTCCAGCAAAAAAACAAGCTGGGGAGGCAGCCAGCCAGCACTCAAAAAATAGGCTAGAGCAACTGGTGATTACTTCTGAGTCAGGGTGAGACGTCACTAATCAAACATGAGACAACTTAGCAGCAGACCACAGCTACTACTAACTGAGTCAAGTGCCTGGCCTGGTTGTGCACACACTGGGTTACCAAGTAATGACCAGAGTTGAATGGCACAAACTACACAAGTTCCAACTCCACCAAACGTCCAGCCAGTTATGATAACCTGATTGATAGACAGTCGACTTCACTTGACTACTTCATCTTCTCTGAACTTACTTCAGTTTCAGTCCACAAAGCAACAATTTCAGTTTAGGTCTTTTTTTAGCACAATTAAACTTTAATTATTGTTTACATTCAGTAAGACTTAGTACATGTACACATCTAGTCACAGTGTAAGTGGTATATTATGGTTTGTAGGTGACACCGTGACAGAGGTCAGCAAGGAACTGAGGAAGCCTGAGGATGGGTGGTATGGTAGGTAATAGGTAGACAGCAAGACAGGACTCTATAATTGTTAAATATAACAGGACAGCACCCCTTCCTACCAGGGCCTGCTTATTCCTTCCAATCCTACTAAGTACAGTAAGCTTTACTTATCTTTATCCTGGTGCTCCAGCTCCATTGTGTCCCATTCAACTTCCAATACCACCACTGAATGCGTGCTGAAAACAGACAGGTATGAACTGATGACAGGACATTCACCTCACCAGCCCACATTCAGATAGTGCCAAACCACCTACTGGTTTTGGAAAAATAGATAATAGTAATAATATGCGTTGATGTAGTTACTATAGTATCTAGCGTAGAGCCTTGGCCTCAGGCATAGTTAGCCTACAAGCTCAACTTGTCATGTAAGAGGCTGAAAAACAAGCAATTATTGCAGCAGGAGAAAAAGTGGGGTCTAGTGGTTTGCAAACTAGCTGCAAAACCTAAAGGTCCGAAACCAGTAGATCATCATCCGATTCACAGCCTCCAGCTCACTACCAACATTAAAACCAAATTGCCTTGCTATAGCCATATCTCTACATTGTGAAATAGATCAATAATCATGCACAGAAATGTCCTTCCAGGTCCAGATGCATTTGTTTATTCACTGACTACCATACGTCACAGTCAACCCCAAGGAGAAGAAGTCAAGGCACTTAGTGATCAATCCTTTCAGTTCTGAACCCATTGCAAAATTTAACATTACTACTGTACTGAGCTAATAAGACAGGAAATTATTTTCAGGGCCCCATGTTTTCTGTGATTCTGTGGTTGCAGCAAGTGCTGCAGTCTGCAGAAACAGCATTTGTTTGTTGTGTAAAATGACTGTCACTGTGACAGCACAGAAAAAAATCCAAAATGGCTACATAAGAGTTGCTGTGAGCACACACTTATTTTAGCTCTTTAGTTTTTTTTTTTTTTTTATGGTGTCTCTCATAGTGACATCCATTTTTACTGCACAAAAAATGCTGTTTCTGTGGCAGGAGGACCATGTTTCTGCAGCAGGTGCTACATCCACAGAATTGCAGAAAACATGGGGTGCTGAAAATAATTTCCTGTCTACTTAGCTCAGTACAGTAGAGGCAATGGCATAAAGGCATTATTGTGAGTTGTGTAGCTCTGTTGCACATCCCCCACCCTAGGCTGCAGTAGTGAAGGCCAGCGGGGGGGGTCCTTTGCAATCCTCTCAGCCACCCTGAAGCTTAAGAGACCATCAACAACACCTTCTATAAAAACAGTGAGGAACTGTCAGGACATCTAGTGCAGAAGAAGTAAACAATTGTGGTTCTATTTGCCAGCTGCAGAACTGCGGAATGAATAGAATACATATTGGTAACTATTTCAGAACAAATGGGAGAGGGAGGATTTTTTTATGGGCCTGAAATGTAAAATAATCCTCCAGCTACTACCCACCTGTAGCCTCAAAGTAAATCCTGACAGAGTGATACAGAACAAAATCTAGAAGCTAACTGGCATTGGCGCAAATGACACCACCTGTGCTGAACCGGGCAAGCAGGAGCAAGCAACTAGAGCAACATTACAGCACAAAATAGCATCACACCACTCCAGCCTTCAAGCAAGTAGGTGGAACAGAACTGTTTTGCAACTATGTAATTTTACTGGTCTTCAAGCAATTGGACAGATGGAGAGAAATCTCAGAAACATAATGTATTAAACCACAGCACTGAGCAGGTGAGAGGGAGATGAGCCAGAAGGGACAATAAAACAGAGTGCAGTAAAACAATAACCTTTTAATTCCCAGCCCCATGCCCTATATTCAATCCTTCAAATCATGATACCAGAATAATTGTTTCTGCATTGCCTTGCCTGTGCATTTGTCACAGAGTGCCTTTTTGTGAGCATTCTTTACTGGAAACAGCATTTAATTTTGGGGCCTATTAGAGTTGCTTAAAATGTAAATTTCTGCCAAGTCTGCATTTGAAACAGTTACTCTGTACACTGCTGCTAGCATAGCCCCTGCAAAATCCCTCCCCCCCCCACCACAGTTAATTCTGTACTCAAGGCCAACTGCAAATAATAAACTTGACTTTCTGTCTCCACTGTGCTTGCAGCATATGATACCTGTCAAGCTTCTGTCACTGAAATGAGGGACATACTGTAGGTAGATTGATGGCAGTTATGCGGAGGGGGAGGACAGGAGGACCACAGGGACACAAGCTCAGACTTGGCCAGGGATAGTAGTTTATTCAGAACCTCTGACTACCTGCTATGAGCAGCCTGAATACCCACCCATTTGGAGATGGTGTGAAATTAAAGCCTTAAAGGAGAACGGGAGAGAGGAATAGAGGGAGCAGGAGCGGAGATCAACTACCCAATGGGGCTGCCCCCACCCATCCCTCCCACCCAGTTATGGTAACCAGAATTGCTGAGTGAAGTGTTTCTCAAACATATTTTCCCAGGCTGGAACAGGCATGTATCCCCAGAGGAAACCCAAACCAGTCATGCTGCACAATGTACTCACTTGTCAAGGAGGTCTTCATAACTTCGTTTGCCATATTCATCCATGATGATGGTGCTCTCTCTATATGACAATCAAGCAAAGCAGCCACCTGCTCACATGTGAAACCATGCCAATGCCTGCCAACCACACGACGAGCATGAAGGAATGTCATGAAGGAACATGAGTTGGCTGCTGAAGTGGGTAACATGGGGTGGGCTAAGAGGTTGATGGTAGGGTCGTGACTCAGGGCAAAGCAATATGAGGGCTAGTAGTAGGCTGGCCACTGGCCAGCCACCAGTGACTGAGTGAGTCTGTATTCATTCCAGGCATCTTTGGACCTCTAGTACAGTGTCCACTGCTGGGTCTGCTGCTGCTGCCTACTGATCTCCCCAGAAGTTCCCCATCTCACTTGCTCCACCCTCTCTGTGTGCTGTTGAGTTGCCCATCCCACAGTCCTTCCCACCACACCATCCATTCCCTTTCCCAAATCCCATTATCCCATTCCCAATAATACTACCACAGTGCTCCCACTCAGGCTCCAACTACTGTACTTAAGCAAGCAAGCCTCCATTTTTCCAATCGCTCCCTCTCTGGGTGCAGCCTGTGCATGTGCTGACTCACCTGTGCATCACTGTATGCGTCCCTCTGACTGTTCCCATTTCCAGGCCAGTAACCACCCTGCCAGCTCAGCTCTCCTAGTCCCCTGGTATGGAGCTTTCGACACCCCAGTAGAATGTTAATCTCCTCCTTGCTCCTCCAATCCCACTTACTCCAGTTCACTAATCTGTCTGCACTTTGCAGTGCTGAGTGCTGTTCTAACCTGTGGTATATGTCCTACCTTTAACTCCTCAGTGACACCTCCAATCTTCTCTCTCTCTGGCTTTTGTGGGCCTGTGGAGTGGTTGTGGGTGGCCTCCACTCCTCCTCTGCTCTGCAACTTCAGCATCAGCATGCAAGCACCATAACCATGGTGGTCAATCCGAATCGATCTCTGCCTGTCCACAGCCACCTGCCCTGCCAGTTCTTCTTCCTCTGCTGTCTCTGGCCTACTCCCAGGCTCCTCTCAGTTGCAAATGCAAACAAACACTGCAGCTATTCTGGCTAACAAAAAAAAAGTAGTCTACTAGTTGGTGACAAATCTAATGAGGCCCTGCTCCCCCAGCCTCCCCAAAGAAGCAACAAAATGTTGACTACTCGAGTAGGTGAATGAGACAGATGAAGATGACCAGTCCAGCATGAGGTCCTCTCTGTCTGGATGTGACTGCACAGAGAAGGAGATGCCAAGCACACTGCGTGAACCATTACATGACAGGCAGCCACCACCAATCACTGTCATCCACCAACCACCATGGCCCAATTGTCCCACCCACCCCACCTCAATGACCTGCAGTGCAGCTGACAGCAAGCAATGTTTAGAGAGCACAACTTAGGACCAGGGCACCCAGCTAACTTAACTGGGTATTGGAGGAAGGAGAGAGTCACCTCTTCTTCCTCACTGAGTCACCGACCATGGAGAACCAGGACCGTGGGGACTGCCAGACTCGGTGCACGGGGGGTCCCAGAGGAAGGCCTGGGGAAGTTCTTCCAGTACCAATTGTTAACTGATGGTGATGGGGTGGATGCTGCCCAGTCCCCCCCAACCCACTGGGCTCGGGACAATTGCCTTGGCTGTCCCCCCTGCCAGTAGCCATGCTGACAAGTTTGTTGCTTTGCTACACAGATTACTTGATGTGACCTTGTTTTTGGCATCAAGAAACTTAGCATTCTGGGGAAAATCTCAAAACCTTGGAGATCCACACAATGGGAATTTTCTTGGTGTGTTGCAGTTGAGCTCTCATTATGAACCCCTATTCCGAGAACACTTAGAGAAAGTAAAAAGACTACAGGCTCATTATTTACCTTGGGAAACTCAAAATGAGTTTATTTTTTTGTATGGAAAACATGTATTAGACATCATTCTCTCTCGAAGAACAGAGGCAATTTATTTCTCAGTAATATGTGATGCCACGTCTGATGTATCTCACACAGAACAGAATGTTCTTATTTTACAATACGTTCACAGAGACTCATTACTTGACAAGTGGATTATTCAGGAGAGGTTCTTAGAATTCTTTGACTTTTGTCATAAGACTGGTGAGGAGATTGCAAACATGTTACTAAAAAGGTTACAGGAACACAGCACTGATATTGCAGATTGCAGGGGTCAAGGATACGATAACAGAGCCAGTATGTCAGGCAAAATAAGAGAGTTTGTGCCCGCATACAGGAAAAGAATCCAACTGCTGTTTTTTTACCCTGTGCTTCCCACTCCTTGAATCTTGTGGGTATACATGCGGCATCATGTTGTACAGATGCGATTACTTTCTTTGGTAGTGTGAATCGCCTATGTACTCTCTTCAGTGGAAGTCCTGAAAGGTGGAGTTTATTAACTGAGAAAACTGGTTGTTCTCTGCACGGTCGTCTGACACGAGGTAGAGTGCAAGAGTGCAGGCAGTTCGTCCAATAGCTCAACAACTTCTAAGTGTTATTGAAGCTTTAGAAGTCATTGTGTCCTCTCAAAAACTCTCAAGTGAGGCTCATTCTGATGCAGTTGGCCTAAAACAGTTCTTTCCATCCTTCAAGGCCATTTTTCTCGCTACGTTCTGGATCAAGGTGTTACAAAGTTTTGAAGAGAGAAACTTGATTTTGCAATCAAGATCCATTTCACTGGAAATTGCATCAGCAAATAAAAGTCTTTTATGGAAATGCAATGTCTTAGACAGCAATGGACAGCTATTCTTTCTGAGGCAAAACTTGTCACCACTGCATTAAACATACTGGCTGAGTTCAGAATGCATCCACATCGCCAGATGAAAGGAAAGCGGAGAAGTGAATCACAAGGCACAGATGAATCTCAAGATGCAGAGACAGAATTTAAGAGAAATGTTTTCCTTGTAGTACTGGATTCCATAATTTCTGACCTCACTCAATGATTTATGGCCTTGGAAGATATCTTTACTTAATTTGGTCCCATTCTAAGATTTCAAAGTATGACTGAGGAAGAAATTTCTACTTCATGTAAAGTATTGTTTGCCAAATACCCTGAAGATCTTACATCTTCCCTGGAAAGTGAGATCCACCATCTTAAAAATGTTTATGATGACACTTTTAAGAAAACAATCTCATCTCCACTTGAACTATTGAACGCTATTTATAATTTACAATTTGAAGGAATATTCAGAGAAATATGCATTGCACTCAGGATCTTGTGTACTCTTCCCATGTCTGTGGCCATGGGAGAAAAAGCATTCAACAAGCTTTCAATAATAAAAAACTACATGCGACCAACAATGAGGGAAGATTGCCTCAGCAATCTTGCAATTCTGTCAATTGAGCATGAACTTGCTGGAACAATAAATTTCAATGATATTATTAGAAGTTTGCCAGTATGAAAATGAGGAGATATTTATCTTTAGGGACTTCAGAGAGAATTTAGAGGGAGGGTGCAAATGGAATTTGCCCAATTTCATTATGTAATTTAGTTAAGTACAAGTAAAGTACATTCTGTTTATATAAGTTTTATAGTTTTATTTTTTTGTTAACTGGTGCTGCAGTGCATTATTTATTTAAATACTAATTTATATGTCTTACAAGGGGATGGGATGGGAGATAAAGGGTGCCTAGTCCTAAAGGTGTGTCCTAGGCCCAGAAATGTCTATCAGCACCCCTGGACCTACACCAAAAGTAACTGGGGAGAGCTTTAGGTCTGTGGATCTTACTGGTATAGCAGACCATCTGGTGATCAGTGAAGTGATCTGATAGTGCCATCGTTAAGCTATGATGGGCATGGGAGAGAGGACCCAGCCAATAATGAATTGATTGGATAAGTGTCAGTTGAGACAGGCGGACTAAGTAATTGTCTGAGTAAGGTTGACACATTCCATTTACTTTTTAAGTGTTGTGAAAGACAAAGAATGCTAGTTAATTCTAAGGTTTCCAAGAACCAAGAATTTTACTACAACATGCAAAAGCAGAGAGAGGATGAGATGGCAGTCATGCTTACTGTAAGCTAGGAGTAGATTCCATTAATGAATATAAGAAGGGAGGATGTGAAGAAGACCTTGCACAAGAGGATTTTGTAATAGGTGAACTGGATGACTAGAGATCCACAGCTGACACTGAGATTGACACAAACAACCACAATGTCCCTACACTTCCCATGATCCTGTCATGGATGCATACACTTGTACTATAACAAATGAATTATTGATCATAGCAGAAAGTCAGAAATTAGTTCTAACTATAATTTCAAGGCATTATTGCATGACCCATGGCCTACATTGGTCCAATTTATGGACAAAAGTTCAAGTCACAAAATAGAATATGCTATAAACCTTGAAGAGTGGAGGGAGAGGACAGGAGGGCCCGGGCCAGGTTTGAGCATAATGTCTACTGACAGCAGAACCAGGAGGATGCAGCATGTGTATAAAAAATACTTTGTATGCTCAAATAATTACATACAAAATGAATTTATTTTCTAGTTAATTAAGGTGAAGAGGAAAAATCTTGCTTCATGGAAAAAAAATGTTCTGGGTAGTCTCTAATAAAATGTTGGGAAATGCAATGTGTATAAGCTTCCTGAAAACTTTTCAACATTATAAAACGATGGTAAACTATAAATTAACCAAATGTCCATTCTGCTTATGCTTTGAATAAAACATCGGATAATAAAGAACAATGAATCAAAGTAGCTTAATCAACTTTCTTGGCACACACCAACAACCAACCTCCCTCTTTATCCTAAATATGATCTGCCACTGAATTTTCTGTGTCATAATGGTAAAGGTATGGTCAGCAGGGATTATTTCTCTTACTTAAGAAACTGGCTTGAGAAATCCATAAATCCCACTGGTTGAGAACCACTTCAAGCCATACATTTATTTGTTAACAATGCCCAGTAAAAAACAAGTACCAGCTAACATTACCCATCACCCTACGGAATTCCACTGCTTACGTTCCACTTCAAAGCACATTTATTTTCAGCTTACTTACCGAGCGACTGAGCGAGCATGCAAGTCACCCCATCCCATGAAAGACAAACTTAAAAGGCAACATTTACCAGCTGTAAGATGAGTTCTCCTGTTTCTTAACATTTTACCATCCTTTTTATAAAAAAAAACAAAATCAACTTTTTACTTGAAGCAATAAACATAGCACATTGCATGCTCACAATACCGCAAGATAAACAGGCTCCACCTCATTGATGCAAATGCACAAAACAAAGAAGACTTCTTTTTTTGTGCACTGCCACTTCAAAATCTCTCAACCAATCAGGCTTCTTGTGTAAATCATCATACCTCCTTAAGTCTGCCTCCATTGTCCAGACTTCCTTCTTGCTGCACTCCACCCCTGTTTTCACACTTCATTCCTCCATTCTTTGCCTCCATTTCTGCTGCACTCTGCCCCTAGCTCTCACAGTCTGTTCTTGTGCACTGCAGCATTAGACCCCCAAAAGAAGTAAAACTGAAGCATTGGCAAGCAAGGACATGAAAGAAATACACCAAACTAAACTCTGCAGTACCAGTAAAACAACTGTGAAAGTCTGTAGTGCCCTCTACTGACAAGCATACCAGTATAGGGACTACTAGTTCAACAAAATAATGTTCAATTACCTTGTAGACATTTATTTATTTAATTTTACAAAAAGTACATACATTATCACATATAGTCCATTTTCTAAGCAAAATATTGGGATATTCCAAATGTTCCATGAGCTATAAGGCCTTCCACAGGTGGCACCAGTCTCATTACACCCTTGGGAGGCCCAGCATATCCCAGTACCACCCACTCTGTCGAATATTATTGCTTATGTCTGTGACCTTGTGTGTTTCAGTTTTGGCATGAACAATATCTTTTTTTAATTTACAAGTTTTTCCAAGAAAAACAAACTACCTTATTGAGAAAAACTTGTTTCTGGAGGTATCCAGAGGAAAAGTGTTGTCATAACAAATTGGTGCATTTGATAATCTGTTTTTATAGATAAACGTTTTCTTTTATTTTAGATTATTATATTTTTTTTTGTAACCTGGTAAGGCTGACTAGGCACAAGTGCCTATTTTCAGAAGCGACCTGGGAGCACTGGGTGGTTAAGTGACTTGCTCAGAGTCACACAGTATGCAAGTGGAGGTTGTGAGACTCAAACCTGGATCTGCTGGATGTACCATGCTCATTCACAGCTCGTACTCTAACCACTAGGCTATACCACCAGCCCAAGGACATGAAAGAAACCCACAGCTATTTTAATTGTTTGGATTTAATTTTGTAACCTGAAACAAGATACTATATTTGGTAGTGGCAGAGAATAGGCATTTTTAAAGCTGAAGTGGTTTTATTAATAAGAATTTCATAAAGAAGAACTACAGTGGAGCCTGCAAGGATGAAGTGCAGTGTCACAGTTTCCTGCATGACAAAAGGGATTAACTCACATTCAAATTGCCTTGTTTCTTGCACCAGCCCTGCTGCAGAATTTGGTGTAATTGTGACAGGCTTTACTGTATACTTTATAATAAAATAACATACATGGGAAGCTTTTAAGCTGAAGATTGGGAGATCAAAACCAGCTGTGTTTTCTGTGCAATCTGGTATCAGGATACTAAGGGTTAAAAAGATTGCATGCCTTTTCAGTTGCACTTGAAAAACAAGTCTGGCCAGAGCCAATAGGGCTGCAGGAGAGGAATCTGGGCTAAAAATATTGAAAAATTATTTTTCAATATTTTTACACCAACTTTTCTACACAGCCTTATGAACATATGAATTTGCCAGCAGATAAAGGCCTTATGGTCTATCAAGTCTGCTCTAGTGTGCAGCTAGCAACCCTTATACTGCAGCTGTCCCTACCTCCCCTCTCCTGCCCCTCCCTCTTACCCCATCCCATCCCCTTTTGAAGCAGTCTACTGTTCTACAGGATACCACTTCCACAGGCAACACGTTCCACCCAGACACCACTATCTCTGTAAAAAAAGTGTCTTCTCATGTCCCTCCTGAACCTTTTCCCCTGAGATTGTGACCTCAAGTGTCCCTACCCCCTTAACCTGAATAGTCCCTCTGTGCCTGTCTTGTTTATTCCCTTCATGTACTTGAATGTTTCAATCATATCTCCCATCTCTCCTTTCCTCCACTGAGTACATGTTCAGCTCCCTCAGCCTGTTCATGTAGGGTATGTCCCCATGTCCCTGGATCTTTTCTGTTGCCCTGTGCTGCACCCCCTCCAGTAACTTAATGTCTCTCTTCAGGTATGGGCACCAGTACTGCACACAGTACTCCAGGTGTGGCTTAACCAGTGATCTGTATAACAGCAGGATCACCTCCCCTCTCCTTGAAGATATATGACTGGCAATACAACCCAGCATTTCATTTTCCTTTGCAGCTGCCTTCCTGAATTGTGCCTGAGTTGTTCATTGAGCCCATTACAATCACCCAAGATCCTTCTCCTCATCTGTCACAGCTAGCTGACCCCCCCCCAACTGGTAGCTCCTTCTTGTTTTTTTTGCCCTGAAATGTAGCACCTTGCACTTTTTGGCATTAAATCCCAACTGCCAGGTGTCTGACCAGGTCTCCAATATTGACAGATCATCCAGCAACCCATGACACCCTTCTAGGTCATCCATTACTGCTCCCATCTTGGTGTCATCTGCAAACAAATTGATCTTGCTCTTGATGCTCATTGAGATGTCGGATATGAACAACCCAAACAACACCAGTCCCAGAACTGAGCCCAGTGATGTGTCATGTGATGACCCTGCCTCATAAAGAAGGGCAGAGAAAATGTTCAACTTCTGGTCTAAAGGTAATGATGTGCAGGGACTGCAAAATCAACTTTTGGGCCACAAAGATACATTTTGGGCAGGAGCTAAAAAAGGACAACTCACATTCATGAGTCACTGTACCAAAATGGCTATGTTGAAAATTTGTGGTAAAAATATTAAATATTACCAAAGTTATAAGCCTACATTTGCAAAATTCATCATAGCCTCATAACTTAATAAGTGAACATATTAGAATCACAGAACACAAGAATGTGCAAAGTGTAATACCACCCCATATTAAATTTATTCAAGGCCAGGGAATGCATTTCTAGTCTTTTTTTGGCATTGGAAATGTTTCGCTTGGTCCACGGGGAGGACATTTGGATACAGCCCTAAATATCACGATATCAGTGCAGAAAAGGCATTGGAGTGGACTTGGATGGAAGTAAAGATAAGGTCAAGAAAATTTATTGTGATACTACTCTAAAAAGACCATGCCAAAAGAATGCAACACATGTCAAGCAGAGAAACACCAGCTTGGCATAGATGCTGAATTCTTTGGTATGGTCTTATACTGCAGCAAGTTAAATTGTGTCAGTATTAATTTCTGAGTAGTGGATTGTGAAAAATGGCAGATGGTTGTCAATTCTGACCCACCTTGTTTCTTCCTTAATGACAAAACTGCTGCTTTAAGAAAATGTGCTCCGTAGACCATTATGATCTATCATATTTTCAATAACCTCAACTTTTTACACCCTGTCAGTCACTGTCCCACATAGGAAAACTGACCTTCTCACTCCTCTCTGAATGCAGACCAATCCCCCTTTATGTTTTGACAAATCCCCCCCCTCCCATCTGCCACTTGCTTAGTGGCAGTGAATTTATGTAGCATTTTTTTAATTATGCATATCTATGCAGTCACCTAAAATGCCTACTGACATCATTTGCAAGCGTCCCTCTATCAGTTTCTTCATATTTCCTACAGTGTTTGCATTTACTGTAGCAGTAAAGAGAATGTGTTCAGTACTAAAAATAAAAATAAATTTGCTGGTGGACTTTCTATTTGGATACCACTGTTATGGGGAGGCAGCATTTTCAAAACAGGAATACCCAGAAGGATCTAACTGATAATACCCACATTTATGTTTACTAGTTGTTGTTACTGTCTTCTCCCTGTGGAACAGCAGGCTGAGATGGGACATGAGCTCAGTCCTCCCATTCTCAGAGGTATTGACAGGATTGCACATATGGATACGTTCTCCAGCAGGACACAGGGATATGCTCTAAAGGTCACAGATGGCAAGTTTAGGGGTAACATTAGGGAGCATATTTTGTCCCAGAAGGTGATGGCCTTCTAAAACTACCTGCCAATACAGACTGTGGACATGAAGACAGAAGAGTGGTCCCCAGTGTTTCCCATCCCTTAGCTTTTGCCAGCAGTGAAACCATTAATGTGAGAACCCTGCATTCTCCCTGCCCATTCTGTACCTACCCAGGCATGTGTATAAACAGAGGGCTTCAGCCACTGGTGCTGTCAGTCTGCCACCTTTCATAAGCACTATAGCTATCACAGTGTGGAAACCCTGGACTGTGTTCTACCCTGCATCTGCCCCTGTGGATTTATAGCGGGCTTCAGTCTCCAGTGGTGCTAGTCACATACTGTTCACCAGTCACACACTGTACCTGTCAATGTAGACAAAAGGCTTTAGTCCCAGGTTCTGGCAGTCCCTCACTATTCACCAGGACTAAATGCAGACAGTGTGGAAACCAAGCACTGTCATTTCCCCCCCAAGTTTCAAAAACTTCACTTGTAACGTGTGAACCACACCTACTGGAAAACAGAATGGCCTGATAAATGTATCTGTCACTGTGTGTAACCATTCAGTTTCACATGGGTTACTGACAACATTTGCAGTTTGTGCTTCTCTGGACTTTCTGTTACTGTTCCCTTTTGAGACCACAGGCCAGATATTCAAAACATAGCCCCAGGGCAAAATTAGCCCCTGCACTGTGTGCAAAATTAGCCCAGAACCATTTGCACACTATATTCAAAGGAATAGCTCTGGGGCTAAATCAGTTAAATATAACATGCAAATGAAGCCATACAAACAGGGCTGAGAGTGCAGTGCAAAAATAGCCCAGCAAATAAGACAGCTCTGAATATAACAATCAGGAAGACCAGACTGCAACAGCAGTGCAGCGCACACAGAGGTAGGGTAAGACAGAGTTGCAGTAGGTGGCCAATGTGGGTGACAGCAATGAAGTGTTGCACAGCAACTGCAAACAACATTGCAGGCCAAACACAGCAGAACTGTCCTATGGTATTGATAGATTTGCCCACTGCTAACTCATCTGCCTGATGCTAACACATTTGCCCGGCTGGAGGCAGTATAATGCAGTGGTTTAAGGCTCTGAGCTGCAAACCTGGGGCAGGATTCTCAAAGGAAAGAAATCCCTCAAAAGTCACACAAGTCACCAAAAATGCCGCAGCTGCAGGAAAAACAAGGGAGTTGCACTGCGGCATATGCACAAAACTCCCTCAGCTGCAGCAAAAAATAACTAGAGGTTGGGTGAAAACTGCAGTTGCAAAATATCCACAGGGAGCTGAAACACACAAAATGCTATAAACAGACATGGAAATCCCACAGCTAAGGAAAGAATGTTGCACAAATGCTACTCCACAGAGACAGTGGAATAGGACGCCCTGAGGAGAAAAGAAGTGAAACACTAAACAAACATCAATTAAGCTGTGTGCAGGCAACAGCAAAAGGACATGTGAGTGCAGCATACACAGAACACCACACAGAAGAAACCCGCAAGAGAAAGGACAACACCAAAGGGCCACTGGCAGTGTAGGCAGAGGCACAGTGAACAGGCCAACAGTGTGTGATACAGGCCAAGGAGAGACAGATGCCAATGCCACATGCCACTGGGTGCATGGTACCACTACATGCAGAGAAAAAGGCACAGACAACAGGAGGGGGAAGCACTGCAACCACATGCAGGAAGGGAGGAACGGCAACATGGGGTACAACAAAGGCAACCTGCTAGACGACAGTATCAGCACATGCTGGCATTCAAAGACCTCACAGAAGAGCAGTGCACAGCCAGATACAGGCTAAACAAGTCCGCCATAACTGACCTGTGTAACACAGTATGTGATGAGCTGCAGATCAACACACATAGGGGCCATGCACTCACAGTGGAGGCAAAGGTGACATCTTCCCTGTGTGTGCTGGCAACAAGCACATTCCAGACACCAACAGGGGACACCACTAGCATGAGCCAAGCTGCAGTGTCACAGTGTCTAGAACAGTTCCTAAATGTCATTGTACCAAGGGCACATCAGTACATCAGGTACCCACAACAGCAGCAGGAGGTGATAGAAAAAGTTTATGCCATGGCAGGATTCCCAAGAGCATTGGGTGCAATAGATTGCATACATGTAGCAATCAAGGCACCCACTGAAAATGAGGCAGCATATGTGAATTGCAAGGGGTACCACTCCATCAATGTACAGGTAGTGTGTGACAGTGACTGCAAGATCCTGTATGTGTGTGCACGGTTCCCTGGGTCATGCCACGATGCCTACATCCTGAGGCAGAGCATGTTGTGCAACCTCTATGAATGGGGAGACATACAGCATGGATGGCTGATTGATAAGTACACATCTGGGCATGGTGGGCACAGGAACAGGGCACAGGCAAGGTACATGGAGCACAAACACCCATGATGTGTGAACTGAATCACTGGGACCAACTGAGCAGGGGCGAATGACAGTGCAGGACATGTCCAGAAACACAGCACACATGTGTGACATGTCACGAGACCGGGGATGCCAATGAGAAACCATAGGTGGCAGCTGGAGCAACCATGGGCACAGCAATGGCAATGCCAAACAGTGGCGATGTGAGCAATGACAGGAGACACACAAATCCAATACATAGGTGCTGAGCCAGTCATGGATGTCTGTGACATATGCATGACACACCATCAATAGTGATAGTCATCCACAGTGTGGCAAGACAGTGACACAGATTGACAGACCAGACATGTGCACAGTAGGAGACAGAGCATGTACCAGGCCAGTGGCAGCCTGCCAGTAGACAAGGGGAGAACAGCTGACATGCAGCACCACAGGGAGAACATGTACCAGTGAATACCAGGAATGGGCAACATGGGAGGTGTCAGGGGACTACAGTGTACAATGGACACCCGGAATACAGAATGTGACAAGACAATGTTCAAGATAGAAGGGCAGAAAAGGACATGGGGAATATGGGAATGGAGAGGACACCAATGTGGTGCAGGGACAGTGGGTGTGTGACAAGAGTCAGATGAAGGTGCAGGGTGACTGGCACACTGCAGTAGGCAGAGTGCCAAGTGTCACACATAGCGGTCAGTGCCGTGACAGCAGCAGTGTAACACCACCAGTTGTGATAGTGTGGTAATTTTAAGTACCTCAGTGGAATCAACAAAGTCCAAGAGGGTAGTATCTTTCAGAAAAAAAGACGTGCAAGAACAAGAGGACACAATTTAAAGATGGGGGGGCGGTTCAGGGGCAATGTGAGGAAGTATTATTTCACAGAGAGGGTAGTGGATGCATGGAACAGCCTTCCTGAGGAGGTTGTGGGGTCTAAAACTGTGGGAGAATTCAAGAATGCATGGGACAGACATAAGGCAATTCTTTTGGGGGGTAGGAAGAAATAGGCTGTTGGTTAACTAGGATCTGCGGCCAATCCAGTAGGTAGGGTAATGGGCAGACTAGGTGAGCCAAGCAGTCCTTATCCGCTGTCAAAGTCTATGTTTCTATTGTAGGTTTCTATGTAACAGCAAGACTGCAGTCCAAATTGCAGCTACATGGCACAAAGGCCTGCAACAGTGTGATCCAGTCACAAAGTGTAGGACACAGGGGCACGGACATGCCAAAATGACATCAATGGTCAAGGATATGGCATCGGGACATGCATGTGGCCCACACACAGCATGCAACACCCTAGCAATACAGAAAGTGGGACATGAACACAGCAAAAACCAGCAATGACATCATGGGGCAGGGACAATGTTGAGCAGAAGGAACTGACACAGTGCCACATGACAGCTGAACAGGAATGTAGGATGCTCAGATGCACAAACTGCCCAAGACCTGTGGGACAATGGTGAGCAACATAGCACCAGACAAGCAACAGGAGAGTATACCCATGGACACACCACCCAGACAAGGGTACAATCACCATGTAAGGACAGGAATAGAGCACTGACAGTGCATGGTAGTCTGTCACACATGGCACAGGGTGGACAGCACACGTCCAATGATGGCAGAAACATGGACCTGCAGATGCACCCCCATGAGGAATGAATGGAGAGACAGGATAGAACACAGGGACACATATATAACAGAGAAGTATGGGCCCCAGGTACCCAGGCCATCACAGTCAACAGTGACAGGTGAACAGAGCATGAGGAGAAGTATGTAGGATGCTGTCACAGTGGAAGTGGGGGCATGACTAGCCACACAGAAAGGTACCTGGAATGCACATATACCCTGTCAGAGGACATAGTGCGGCACCCGACAGCCACAGGTGCCATGACCCCATGTGATACACAAGAGGGGTCACATGAAAACCAGGTCAAGGGTAGACAATACAGGAACACAGCACACATGGCACACACAACACAACCTAACCACACTCTCATGGGCCAAGGGCCATCACCGCAGGCAGTGTCCATATATCAATGCAGCTGGCTGAAGCAATACACAGTGTCATTACTGTACTGTACAATGGACCACACCAGTGCATGTGCAGACCACACAATGGCACACAGGCAACAGCAGCAATGAAGTACCATCATGGTGAGACACAGAGACATGTGCAGAAACACAATCCCACATGTACATGGTGCAGACAAACCTGTGAGCTGAAGGCAGAGGTAAAGCCAAGGCTGGCCTGATGCACAGGATGCATGGACCACACCACTAGTGCACAGGCACATACCAGGCAGAAAGGTAAAACATCTGAACACACCACTGGTCAACAGAGAGACACAGCTGAGCAGGAACAGACCATTTGCAGTGACCCAAGAGCAACACATGTAATACACAGCAGTACACAAAGTCAATGTGACAACAGAGGAGGCCTGCCAGTGAAGACATACACATGCATGCACATGATACCCATGTGTAACCACACAGTGTCACAAAATAACACATGCTGGCATGTGTCACCTAAGCATGGCACAGAACTGTCTGGAACATGGATAGCAGTAAAGCAGTACACACCATGTGACGATACACAGCAACAGCACAATATACTGAACACAGGCCATGCATGTGATTGTAGAATGTCACGTGACAGTGTAACATGCCAGGCACACATGCAATAATGGCAGTCATGTTGTGAAGAGCAGATACATGTACCCTTGCAACATGGGAGGACACTAGTCTCTATGCCAAGGACAGACTACACTTGAGTGAGGAGGGAAAGAAAGTGTTGAAACAGAGGATGGAGGAGTACATAGAGGAAGCTAGGAATTTAAACTAGGAGTGGGGGGGTGGCAATTGGGCAAGAGATATGCAGAGACTACAGGTTGGGAAACCATATGAGCTTACCCCCTTATAACAGTGACAAGGGACAACTGGCAAGTACTATTGGCGATGGTAGTAAAGGAGGGCAGGATGGGGGGGAGTGGAAGGTGGTTACCCTTAATGCTAGGAGCCTTGGGAGGAAAACTGCAGAGTTACAGGGGCTCATGGCAGAGGGAGAGGTGGACATTGCAGCCAACACAGAAACAAGGGCCACCCAATACAATGACTGGGACCTGTCTGTACCAGGGTACAGGTTATTTCGTAGGGAAAGGGTGATTGGGAAAGGAGGGGTGTGGCACTATATGTGAAGGAAGGAATGAAGTGTGTAAGGGAGGAAGGGGAGGAGGGTAGTACAGAGTCACTTTGGATGCAAATCCAGGATTCCAAGAATAGGATTCTTAGAATGGGAGTGGTGTATAGGCCACCATCTCAGATGGAGGAGTTAGACAGGGAACTAGTGGGACAGATCAGGAGGACCAGCGAGAAGGGTAGTGTGGTGATTGTGGGGGACTTCAACATGCCAGAAGTGGACTGGAGTACCCCAACAACCAGGAACAGAAGGGAGCAGGTACTGCTGGATACCTTCCAGGACAGCTTCCTGCTGCAAATGGTCAGTGAACCAACCAGGATAGGGAATACCCTTGACCTTGTGCTGGTAAATGGGGACTTTGTGAGAGAACTTACAGTGGAGGAACCGCTGTCAGGGAGTGACCACCACTCAGTATGACTCACATTGGATATGGGCAAGAAAGGAGTGGAATCTGGCACAAGAGTGCTGGACTTCAGGAGGGCCAACTTTGGGAGGACAGGGGAAGTGGTAAAAGGGTACCTGGCCAGAATTCAAGCTAGTATGGACACTAACCAGAGGTGGGAGCTCATAAAGCTGGGGATAGTGGAGGCAACCAAAACCTGCTGCAAGGTCCAGAGCAAGAAGGCTAGGGGCTAAGAAAGCTGGTTGAGTAAGGAATTAATGGAAAAGGTAAGGAGGAAAAGAGCTGCCTTTAGGAAGTACAAGCAAATAGGGAGGGGGGAGGACAGGGAGGAGTATTTGACAGAATCGAAGGAAGTGACAAGGGCAGTAAGGGGAGCCAAAGCATCTATGGAACTCAGGCTGGCACAAGGCATTAAGAAGGGGGAGAAGGACTTATTTAGGTACATCAGGGAGAAAAGGAGCTGTAAGGATTAGGAAGGAGGGGGGTTGGGTGGAAGCAGGGTGTGATAAGACAGAAGCACTAAAAGAATATTTCTCCTCAGTATTTACTAAAGAGAAGAGGGGATGACACCCAAGGGGGGAGAAATGGCAGAAACAGGGGGGAAGTGGTGACATATGGGGAAATCATAGAGGGCAGAGTTCAGGATGGTTTGAAGGCACTGAGGGTGGACAAGGCGCCAGTAGGGGGAAGTGCTGTTGGCAATGTGACACAACCAGGAGGTGAGGATGACACTCCCAGTAGGTGGACAGGACATAGGCATGTCCCTCACACCATCACACAACCAGGGTATGTGTACTGGTACATCTGTACCAAGTTGCTGCACAGCACAGTTGCACCGGGTACCATACAACCACATCACCAACATGGCCTGAAGACATGCCCGTGTGTTGCATGTCATGACACAATCCAACACAGCTAGTCCCACCCCACTCACAGTCACTGTAGCCACTGTTCCACAACACCTCCCACTGTGACCTGTTACACAAGTCACCCAGTCCATCCCACTGTGTCAGTGCCAGAGGGGGGCCACATGCACTGTAGACAACACACGGATCCATGGCAATGGTCCCATATGGCCTACATACTGGCATCCCACACACCGCGGAGCAACATGTACAGACAGTCAGCACCTATGGTGCACTCCCACCCTCAGCAGCTGCTCACCATGTACCAGGTGGCAGCCCACAATAGATGGCACTTCACACATCCGGTGATGTGCATGCATACTATGTGCTATGTCCACAAAGTTCTGCCTCATACCTGCACAGAGTGGCAGTGGCTTTGCTGTGGATATGCATGCCCCCCCACTGGCAGTTGTGGCAACAGTGAGCCATAACCGATCCTGTGCAACCCACACACATGCCACATCAGTGCTCCCACACTGGGGCATACACCTGTTGGGTGGAGGGGGACATGTGTAGCATATTACAGTGTAACCACTGCCCACCAGCAAGACCTGGACACTGACACCATAGGTGTATATCCACGTGTCACTCTGGAGCACAGTACCCATACAGGAACAGCCCCCCCATGGCTGCCCCAACAGATCATGACCTTTGTGCATGTCACCGTGCCACACAGCTGTGGACCCCTGCACATGCATAACACATGCCCAGTGGAATCGCACCAGTCCCACTGCCAGTGGTCAGTTCCCCCTTCACAGGACACCCCGCCACACAGTACGATGTACACCTATACATATGCACATGGTGTGACTGTGACCCAGGGTGCCTCCACAACAGGCAGGCATGACTGGGACTGCCTGATAACCCCCCCAATGTTATAATGCAAGGTAGACGTTACTCATGGGGTTGAACTGCAGCGGTCACTGGCTGTGGTCGATGTGCAGCACCTTCTGCTGCAACCTGCCTCTGGCTTGCGTGTGTCATCCTGACACTGGACACACCTGTGTAGGGAAAGCATTGAAGATCACACCATGTCCACAAAGTTCCATGCTGCACTACACTCCTACACCTAGGGTTACTAGATGTCCTCTTTTTACGAGGACATGTCCTGTTTTCCAGCTGCTGTATATTCTTCATGTACCCTCTTTATCCTGTTGTATTATTAGTGTTTAATATTTTCTAACATTTTAACTCTCTCCTACAGAGGACCTCCTTGTAAATGAGCTGTGAAAGTGGTGGAGACTATAAACCTATCTACTCAGGGTTCTGGCACTGGGGCTCATCGGGTGAGGGACTAAGTGTCCTCTTTCGGCATCCCAAAATCCGGTACCCTTACCTACACCACAACAGTGACTGATGCTGGTGTGGTACACTGTACAACATGATACATAGCTGACACAGCTGGGTGCTGACTGTTGCCCACATATCACACAGGTATGTGCACAGGACATGGGCAGGTGACACACCAGTGTAGCCACAAAATCTGTGTGCTAGCAGCAGCGCAGGCAATACATGGATGATGGGTGACCGCCACCATGACCCTTGTGTACTCTGTATGTGGGACTGAATGTTAACTGCATAGGTGGCACAGTGTGTGTAGGTATGTGCACAGGACACATATGGCTATGCATGTCTGCACTGTAGATGGTTAAACAAAAAAGTTCCAGGATAACTCCTGATAGTCCATGGGTACTGTAACCCTAAATGCCACTCCTTCAATGTGCTGCCTCTCCCAATGTGTCCAGCAAATCAGTCTCTTTCTTTCCAAAGGGGGAGGCAAGAAAACTCACACATGTAGTCTGGTAACTTCTTATCCATAACTATATTCTTTTATTGTATTCTTCAGGCCCACATCCTCTATGTTTCCCCAACTAAAATTGGCTTCCTCAGGAGGTGCGTTTTCAGAACTTAATGTTTAATTCTCCTGATACTTATTTCTTTCATTTGTACTGCTTATTTCCAAAACCTGCTCATTTCGAGCGTGGGTTTAACATGAACGATAGAGAAGAGCAACTGATAAGTGGGACTTAAAAAAGATAAAGGGCACAAAATCATTTGAAACATGGACTGAGCAGGATGGATTTTGGAAATAAGCAGTACAAATGAAAGAAATAAGTATCAGGAGGATTAAACATTAACTGTAGATGGTTGACAGCTGTGGCTGTGCGGATGCAGCACATGTAGTGTGCCAGATGACCACTGTTGTTCACTGCACCACACCGTACCACATTAAGGCATGTGGAGCTATGACACCACACACTGCCAGAACATGCACATCCTGACTGGCCATAGCCATGACACAGCTGTATGGTGCCAGCCAACCAGGTGTTTGCCTGTGACAGTGATGGGCAGTGCACCATGTAGTCATGCTTTCCCACCCCACCACCCATCATGTGTGCCCTTGTTACATGCACTGTGGGATGAGCCATGACACACCTACAGGCCAGCACCAGCTATCCTGCATGTACAGAGTACTACAGTGTCTGTGAGCAATGTACATGACATGGGCTCAGTGGCATGCATGGTGTGTCCATAGGCAGCATGGTGGGTGCATGTCTGGTTAACATCCATACCATGGTATGGTCCTGGGCATGGGGGTGGACCTTATAGTGCATCACCAGCATGGTCTGCCTGTGCCTGATGCATGTTGCACCCAGTGACATCCAAGACACCCATTGACACAGGCCAGCACCACTGAATGCAGCACATACCACAGCACTGGTGTGCACCTCCCCTGATCATGGCACCATCACACACGCAGTCCTGTGACTGTTGGTTGGGGATTGTCATGGCCCCTTGGGCATGTCCTGGATGTGACCATACAATGGAACACAGTGTGTGGAGTGCACTACACACTGAACAGGGGCTCATGCAGACATGATGTGCTGTGCCATGCAGGGCATGGCCACACGCACCATGGACTACATCCAGGAATGCTGCCACCAACCATGCATGACTATAGTTAGCTGTCTGTGCTACACTGTTATGAGGACAGTCACCATACCATGTGGACGTGGCATGTGCTAGTACCATGCAGATATAACATCACACTTATCACAGCCATGTACTCACCTTCTGCTGTCCCCTGTGATTCCTGGCATTCTGGTGCCACCAGCTAACACAAGTGTGGCTCCCTCCACTCCACATCATTACACCTATGCTTGAGCTGATTGACAGTCCTCTTCACACCACTGGACATGTACAGATTCCTGGCAATGGCACGCCAGACCCTGTCCCTCTTTCTTGGTGAATGCAGGGTCCTCCAGGTGGCAGCAGTATAGCTGCATGATCCCTAATGAAATCCAGTAATGCTGCTGTCTCTGCATCATTAAAGTTTGATGCCCTGCCTCTCCCTGCCATGGTCTGATGCTTGTATCTGTGACTGTGCAAGGCTGGATGTGGCACAGACTGACATACCCCTTCAGCAGGCTTCACACATCCCAGTGTAACTCTGTGCAGCACATGCACATGTTCCCGCACGTGCATGACACATGCCTGTAATTTACATACCCGGGTGCGGTTTCCACAGCAAAATCATGCACGTGCATGAAAAGCACGTCTGATTCCCACATGTGCGCGGACATGTCTGCTATCTTCACATACGTTCGGTAATCTCTCTGTTTTGTCCCTCACAGGTAGTAGGCATGCCTCTCAACCTTTTGTTCCCACAAATGTGTTACACTGCCTCTCACAATGTGGCACAGATGAGAAAGATGTTCATCATCGATTCATCTGTTCCTAGGGGGTATGACCATAGGTACAATGGGTGCATATGGGTGCAGAGAGTATGTTATCATTTGAACAATGTTACATTGGCATCACTTGTTCTTACATGGCCACTTTAACACTGTCAGTACTGACTGTTGCATACTGTATGTCCTCACAATGTGGAACAGGGTGTATTTGTGCAATACATTGGGGAATGTTCATTGTGTTGTGGTGAGGCTGACAGATATGGCTTCAGGTCCTTCCTACCCCATCAGCAGCAGCAGCACTGGCCTGTGATGGTGCATTGTCCTACAGGCTTGCCATGTCAGCAACCCCCATCCTGTGGCAACATGTTTGTGGTGTCAGCCTTACCAACATGGACACATGTGCATGCAGTGGTGCACGTGTCCATGCCATACCCAAGGTGTGACATGCACAGCAACTGCATGGCCATTGTGCATGTCTGGTGCATTGTACACCATGCCAGGCAATGGCACAATCCCCTGGGCCTGCAGCCACCAGCTGTGTGTGCTGACATGCAGTTGTGATACTGGCAGTGGATGTTCCCACATCACACCACTGTACATGTGTGGCACATGTGGACATGCGCCGCAGTGGGATGGCAGCAGGCGTTGATCTGTCCCTGATCCATCAGGCTGCTGCCACACGTCACAACACAGGGTTTGTTGCATCACACAGTGTAATGCCTGTGGTCCGGTATGTGGTTTGGGAAGGCAGCACAGTTCCCAGCGGGGGTGGAGAAAACTGTTAAGGGGGGTTGTAGGACCAGGGCCAGGGGCTAGAATACATCACATTCAACACTACCCTGCACTGCAGGGGGCCATTTCCCCCTTACCTGGTGCCTGTGCATGCATGTCAGTGGTCGAACAGCACAGCACGGTCACCATCATGGCATTGCACCAACCCTAGGGTGCATCAACCATCATAGCATGATGGACCAGTGTGTACTGTGTGCTACCCATACCTAGTCCATGTTGTATGATGGGTCATGCAGTGTTCCATGGCACCAGTGACATGTGCCTGTGCCTTGGCATGTTTACATCACAAGAGTAGTGAGGGCCAAGTAGTGTTGTGTTGCATGTTTGTGCCATCCCATTGTTGTCACGGTGGGGTGTGGATGTACAGACATCAATCTAGTGCGAATATGCAGGTGTTCACAGCCCATTACATGTCTCATGTGATTTGTATCCATCTCATTTGCAGGTGACAGCAGATATCCACTAAGGACATGGCTCATGACACCAGTGACAGCTCCACAGATGCAGCAGGAGGACAGGTACAATGCTGCACATGCGCGGACATGTTCTGTGATCGAATGTACCTTTGGGCTACTGAAGATGTAGTTCCACTGTCTCTCAACCTCAGGGGATGCACTCCAGTATACACCAGAGAAGGCATGCAGGGATTGTTGCATGTTGCATACTGCACAACAATGCCCTGTCCCACCAGATCCCAGCACCTGAGGACCTGCAACTGACGGATGATGATGTTGCCCATGGAATGCCAGCGCCACCATCACCACCATCGCCAGCAAGGCGCCGGTCCAGTCAGGCATCATTGGCACGCCAGGCATGGGATAGGCTCATCAGATACTGCTTCTAGAAACAGTACCAGTGACGCAGGCAACAGTGTCTCAGCCAGTAGTGCCATCACTGGATGCCCCTTGCATGCTGAGGTGTGCTATGGACATGGCTGGCCTGGACTGAGTGTGTGTACGTTGGTCAGCACACATGATGGGTCAACTGTGTAGTTGCTGGGGGGGTGCCTTCTCTGGTAGTCTATTGTGATCCCTATGACTGACCAGTTTACAGGTACATTACCTGGGGTGTGATGTACCCATGGACTACATAACACCTGCTATGTGAATGGTTGCTGGGTTCTTCACATGTATGTCAAGACACCGAACTCACCTGGTATGGCACGTCACAGTATAGTATGAATGCTCCCAAATGCGTATCAAACAGTGCACAGTGCAACAGTCAGTAAACACAAATCACCAGGTTTGTCTTGGTCCTGTCATTAATTTGTGCACCATGTAGCCATACCTGTCAGGAGCAGTGGTCACAGCTTCTCCAGTTTGTCAGTTCTGCCATTCACTGGCCAGCCCATTCAGGACCACCATGACATGGTGTTGCACAGGTCAGCCACAATGTCCCGGCACCGTATGATTGACATGGCATGTGGACTGGGCACTGTCAGGCTGCATGGGGCACATGTTCACAGTCCATACAGGAATGACAGTGTTCCTCAGTTACTGTTGCTGATTGGGCAATACATGTCCTGTCTGTGCCCCTGACATACTGTATGGCCTGTGGACAGGTGCAGCTCATGGGGCGATATGTTGTATCTGGTGCCCAGACCGAGTTTGGTACATATCCACACATGTACATCACCATGAGCATGCACATCTACCTGTGCATGACCAATGGTACACCCAATGTGCTGTATGGGGTGGTGTGGCCAACAAGTCCCATGTGGCATGGTGTCACTGGGTGGGGGGGACAGCTCTGCAGGGATGGTGACACCCTGACCACCACCATGTGTCATGGTGCTAGGTCCTGATGCATTGTATCCATGCTGCCCCTTGTATTGGCACAGTGATGTCAGTGACCTACATGTCCAGACAGTATTCATGTGGTAACAAACCTCATGAGCCTACATGAACACCGCTCCAAATCCTGGCAGCCATAACCTCCTCAGACACACACCTGTAGGCTGGCGCATGCCACAGTCCAGTGACTGTCTATTACCCCTGTATGGTATTGCACGTGTTGTCACACATACAGCTTGCTGGACACATGTCTGAGATGTGCATAGTGGCACTGGTGCTGTGCATGCCGTACATGTCTGTGCCATCACACACTTTTGAATCCTGCCACATAACACATGGCTGTTTGTCAGCAGTGTGCCAGAGACTGACACAGGCTGCGCAACAACACACAGCCATTACACCCTTATGAGATATAACAGAGTCTCACACACACATAGTAATGGTTGACACACCTTTATTACATGTACCGGGGAACAACACTGTCCACCAATCACTACTCAGTCACATTCTGTATTGTACATACATAATGTAGCTGGTGAACCTATCCATCAGGCTCCTTGTCATCTGCAACATCATTAAGGCATGATGCCATCAGTGGTCATGTCATACTGTATCACATACCGGCATGAGCTATGTCATGCTAGAACACTGCACTGGCCATGGTGCCATGCACTACTGCACTGTCCATGTTTGCATCACTAGTTACATACCCCATCTTATGGTGCTTAACATGTGTAAATCATTCAGGGCTGTGGACTGGGGGCTGCATTGATTCCAGCATGATATAGCTGCTCTACCATGCCTGTCCAAGCAGGTTCCTGTGATCTGGCAAAGGCTTACATCTGTGTGACCCATGTTGTGTTACATATGCCTGTCCCTGGCAGTGCAGCACAACACTCAGGGGCCTGGTGTGCCACATGGCATCACAGTGTCTACCGCTTCTTTAGTGGACGTTCCCTGCCAACACATTTCACTGTTTCCTGCCCTTCCCCCCTCCCAGGCACTGTCTGTGTCTGTGTGGTCAGCTAGGGATTCTGTCACTGTTGCTGTTGATGTTGGTGCCTGCTCAGCTGTGGACACACCCTGTGTGTCCTGGGTGCCCTGACCATTGTCTGTTTGTGCTGCCCTCTGTGCCTGATGGGAACTCAGCTGTCTCTTCTGTCCCTGCTGTTGTGAGACCTGTGTCCCATCACTGCCAACAAGCCGCTTGCCAGTTTTGTACTTCTTTCTCTTTTGCTTGGCTTGTGCAGTTTCAGTTGGTGATGTGTCTGCTCAGTACATGCCTCCCCTGTGCCTGCATGTCCCTGTCTGCTTTCACTGTCCCCGGTATGTTGCAACTGTGACATGGGCTCAGACTGTGTGCTGCTGCTGTCCCCTACCTGCATTGTCTGTTGTGTTCCACCCTTAGTTGCCATCCCACACATGTGCAGTAAGTGCCTTGAGTGCTGTGCAGTGTGGCCTCTTGGGCCTCCCCATGTTGCACACTCAGTGTGCGATCACTGCGTTGCTCATCCCTATCCATGTCCACACCTACAGCTGGTTCGCAGTGTGCCATCACACCATGTGACTGCATAGAGTGCCCTGCTGTGTGTGTCTGTACATGTGTGGGTCCACGTGCATGTAGTGGGCTATGGGTGCTGACTCGGGCAGAGACTTTCCCCCTGGTGGTGGACACCTCAGGCATTGTTGTGTGCATGGCCACTGGCTCAGCCATGCCCACATGGGGTGCACCCATTGCAGTCAGTGTATTGGATAACCGTTGCACCAGTCTGTCTGTTGAGTGCTGCCACATGTTCCACCTGTGTTGCATGCTGCCCTGCCAGTATCTGACTCATCTCCCTCATGAAGAACATCTGTGTCTCATGAATGGCATGCAACAGTTCAGTGTGCTGCTGGATTATGGTGTTTTGCCTGGCTGTGGCACCAGAGATTGCATGCAGTGCACCCAGTATAACTGCACTCAATTGACACTGTGTCTGGTTGTTTTGCTGCACTGCTGCTGCTACTGACTGCACAGCATCTATCAGCTGATGGGTGTGTTCTGAGGTAGTGTCATGTTGTTGTGACAGGGTGTCCTGCAGGTTTCCTATGGCTACACTGATCTGCCACTCTGCATTCAGGATGGCATCCCCACAGCGACTATAGTGCTCACCAGCCATCATCAGCTCACCTCGGACTGTTGCTGAGTGTGCAGTGATGTGGGTGTCCCCAACCCAAGGTCACATATTGACAGTCCAGACATGCGTCCACTCTCAGAGGACCTGTGTGGGGTGGATGGTGGGATGTCCTCTGCAATGTTCTCAATGGGGACACTGTCCGCATGCTCCTCATGTAGCTGTGCATCTGGTTCCGCCACACCATTGCCATCCATTGTCTGTGGCTCTGTTGAACACCCTGCTGCAGTGTGTGTAGGTCAGCTGCTGTGGTGTGTTGGGTGTACACCTGTTGCTGTGAACAGCTGTCAGCTGGTGGTGGTCATGGGCATTGTTGCACTGGTCTCCCAATATCACCTGTAGGTGTACAACAACATACACATTATGACTGGACCATGGTTGTGTCCATCCCTTCCTAAGGCATACGTTCAATGCATTGTGACATTGTACAGGTACATGTGGTACACTACAGGGTCCCTATGGCACACTACTGTGGCACATAGGACAGTGTGTATCATACCATAGTACAGTGTTCTCACTGGCACTGTCACAAATGCCCATCTGTGCCTGTACTCTGTCAGCTACTCCATTATCATTCACAACTATCGTCCTATCATCACATGTGCTGTGGTGTATATGTGGACAATGCTGGCATGTACATCACAGATGTCATTGCCCACATGGGCACACACACACATGCAGCAATGCCCATGCACATCCATATGTCTGTACTGGGTCCATGCATTGCATGTGTGTGCTTGTGTGTATGGCTCAGTGGCATCTATTCACAGTGGTGTTCCCCAGTGCACATCACGTACATACCACCTTTATGGTGTGTACAGTGTTGTTGCACTGCACATGTACTGAGGGACGTGTATCCGGTACACATCACGACCACTGTGCACACAGTTTCAGCCATGTTCCACTGGACTGACATGTGTGAGGGTGGCTCAGTGGGCTGGCATTTGTTTTCTGCATGATGGTGGCAGTTTGCCAAACAGATGGGACCTGGAGTGTCTTTCACTGTTGTGGGTGTTTGGAGGATTGGCGGCATTGCTGTGGCACAGACTGTATGTGTTGTACTACCCTTGTCTACATCTGTGTGTGTGTGTGTGTGTGTGTGTGTGCGCGCGCGCCAAAAGGCCCAGGACTGGGGTTTCGTTTAGGGGACCACCACTTTCCATGCATCAGCATGCAATTCAGTGTGTGCGCCACAATGTCCTGCTGGCTACACTGACAGATATGGGGTGGGGTTGGGGGTGAGGAGAGTGGTGTCCAGTGGAGTGGAGTAGGCACTGTGTGCATATTCACAGTGTGGTGTTGGCAGGCTGGGCTTATCCCCAGAGTGTGTCATTACTGTGTTGGCATGGGAACCAGTGCTGTGATAACCCTAGTCACACCTATGTCTCAGTCATGGGACAGGTGCATGGGTGTGGACAGTGTCCATTTGAAGATGACTCAGGGCCAGGTGTTGTGGTGGGTGTGTGGTGTTGGTAGCCTTGCAAGTGATTATTGTGCCTCTGACAGGGTTGTCCAGTATCAGGGCACTGTGGGTTCATGCATGTCACTGCACATATCTGCACCTGGGAGACAGTTTACCCTCCATGGGTGTACACTGGGTGGGTATGTCATTTCCATGCTGGGGTGTGTAAGAGCCATGGGGGTATTGGCAAGTATCATGCTACACTGGCCAGACATGTACATGGGACATGGCAAGGGCACATAGGATGCTGGTCTGTATCACCATGGAGATGACCCCCAGAGGGGTGGCACTGTTCCTACCCTTGTACTATGGTTTGGTACTGCAACACCTCCAGGATATGTGTGCAGTCTTGGTGACAGTTCTAGATGGATGTCACATTCCTAGGGAGGGTTCAGTGGACAGCAACATACATGGTCCAGAGAGCAGGGTGTGGATCCATGTGTAGGGGCCAAGGGTGCTTGGATGTACAACCTGGGGGGGTGGTTATGGGTGACATGCCAGAGGGTCTCCAGGATGTGAGAGGGATCATTACAGGGGCACAGTCAGGGTGCCACGAGGAGGCTGGTGGATGGCAGCTGCTCATCCATCACTTGTCTGGGGATAGGCACAGAGGGGCACTGGTGGTGTGTTCTGTCACTGGAATGAAGTTTGCACCATAGTTTACACTGTCGGGGGTGCTGATATGGGTGAGGACTGTGGCTGGATTGGGTGTGGTCAGGACAGGTGTGGGTGCATCTGACATGGTCCACTGCAGCTGCTGCATCTGCAACTGGGGACATCATACCACATGTGGGGGTTGAGCAGACCTATCTGCTCTCTGTGCAACTGATGGCATTCACACGGACTGGTCTGACCATTCTGCCTCTGCTGCAGTCATTGCTGGTGGTCTGTGTGTTGCTGCATGTACACAGTGCATTATGCAGTGTGTGCATGGCAGACCATGGCCAATAATTGTCTGTATTGCCCTACACACATGTACACACCAACCCCATGGTGTATGTGTTGCTCATATGTTGGCAATCCCCTTGCAGCTGTTCACATCTGGGACCAGTGTGCCAGGCACATGTGTAGCTGCAGTGCTCACCATGCAGTTGTGTCTTGACATGTGTTTCTGTGTGTTGTGATTTGTTGTACCTCTACATGTGTTACCACACACATTCTGTTTCTCCACATTCCACATGCCATACATACAGCATGTCTGCCATTGCATTATTCACTCTGTTGTGTCTGGTTGTCTACTGTTATTGTCCCATTGCTGGGTTTTCTCAGTGGGCCAGCAGATCATACCACACATGTCACTATATGCCCCACCCTCTATGGCTGCAGCCATTTTGATTCACAGTCTTGCCCACTCAGTCCTGTGCACACATGAACACCATGGCGTAGCCCCATGGCACATCCCCTGCTATGCACATCATGGCCCTGATTTAATTCCAGTATGTACTGCCCCTATGGGTATGTTGTGGCTATACTGTGCATTTGCCTTCCATGTAACCTGCCCCTGCTGAACATATGCCTGTGTCAGGTATGTTTTGCTGGGTCAGGTGTCCATCTAAGGCAGGCCAGTGCACTTTCTCAAAGTCCACCCTCATTTGGATGCTGTTATTTTCACACCTGAGTGATTCCACCTCAGCCAGTGTCATGCATGTGTACAGTGTTGCCCTGTGTGTTGTGACACATTGCTATGCAGTTCTGCAGTGCTGTTTGTCCAGGACACACTGCATAGCACATGCCGTCACCTCCTTTGGTCTTGTTCCAGTCGCATGTGACAATGCAGCTCAATCTGCCACACTGCACTGTACCATGCATCACAGTGCATTCACTGTGGAGATCCATGTGTGGTAGTGACATGTACATCCTCTGTATGTGCTTGCACAATTTCCCACAGGCCAACATCACACTGTTGTGCACTGGCCATTTGTCCATGCACCATGTGTGCCATTCATTATCTGTGCGTTGAATCTTCATCATTGTACAGGTACAATATTCACCAGTCTGCATACACTCCTCCTACATGTGCAGTGGAGAACGCCATTCCCTGTTCTACACATCAGCATTCACCTTGCAGCAGGGGTGGAACACTCATATCACCTGGGTCATGGTTGTGTTGCAGATGCTACTGACACATCAGCCTGGTTCATCGTACCACACATCATCATTGCCTATGTTCCCACACAGAGATACTTGGCTTCACCAAGTGTCTGACTCAGCACCCACACCACTACAGCCATGACATATTTCTACCACCATCCCCATGACATTGTACCTGCTATTTCACCTCTGTTCATTTCCCCCCTAGCTACCATGTCTGCCCCCCTTGTTACTGCACATCCCATAGTCAGGCAACTGTGTCAGTGTTGGGCATTGTTGTTTCCCTTGCAGTACATGTGCGTACGCCTCCTGTCTAGCTGCAGTGTATGTGTGTGTGTGTGTGAGTGTGTGTGTGTATGTGTGTGTGGCCCTGTACTGTTCTGGTATGTGTACTGTATCCCACATGCATCACATTGCTGCAGTCTGTCTCCTGTGCAGGCCACAGAGCATTACACAGGGCTCCATGTCTTGTCGTGCCTTGTGTTGGTATGGGCACATGCCTGATGTGCACCTTGTGTCTGTGGTGCATTTGTGCTGGTTGTTGTGGTGGTGGTATGTGCTCGGTTCCACATACCATTGGGGTGCATGGTGACAGTACCTGCCCATGCACAGTGGCCTGTCACTGATAGTTTGCCTCTCTGTCTGCTCCCTGTCATCCATATCCTGTGTGTGTGTTCATGCCAGCATCTACATAGGTTAATGTCCACAGCCATTACATGTTTCCTGTTCCTTGCCACCATTACTTGCCTCCTATATCCTTTCTCTGTTGCCAGCCATTGGCATGTGTGTGCCACCTCCAATGTATATCCCTCCTGGTGTATCCCACCTCGTTGGTATCCAGCACCCAGGGACAGCATGTTGTGGCCTGTTGCCTGGCATATATTACTGTACTGCACAGCTGCAGTGTGGCTCCTGGTGGCACTGCAGGGCCAGTGCTGCATGGCCATCCCCCTATTGCAGCAAGGTTTGCACCTCACATTGTTCGTGCTTTTGCACATTTGCACACACACCCTACTGCCTTCCCAGTAGCAGATCCATACATGTGTGCTACCATTGTTCTCCTGAGGCAGGCCTACTGGTCATGTTGCCTGGCCTCCCATGTGGGACAGTATTGTGGGTCCTATGATACTCACCTACATTGATCCTTGTGCCACTCCACACCTTCTGCATTTTGTACCCTCTCACTCTGTCCAGTCATGTGCCCCTCACACTGCATGGCCGGTGTGTGTTGCATGTCGAGTGTGTTTTGGGTTCTTGTCTCCCTGTGTCTGTGATGTACATCCATGCCTCACCTTGCTGCACCCAGGACAGGGGTTGGCCATGTATGTCACTCTTTCCCCCACATCACCATGCTGACCTTTGTGTGCGTTCATGGCACATGTACCTTTCACATCTGCACTGTTTCCACTCTTGTGTGTTTGTTTCTGACAATGTGTGTTGCTGTGTTTCTGATAGTTCTGGTCATATATTCTGTGTTCTCAGTTCTGTGGTCATGTACCTGCAGACACCTTCGCAGCGGTGTTCTTATGCTGCCCACACCCACTGCTTCCTGTCACCTGCATGTGCACATGCCCCCACCCAGTTCTGTGTTACATTTTGCTTACAGATCATTGACACCCACCAGTCACCATACTACATGTCCCATAAACTATGTGTTGTACTGCTGTTGCTTTCCTGCATCATTCCCTTTTCATTGCCTCTGTCTCCCTGTCCTTCCCTGGTCCATGGTCATGCCCACAATGCTGCTGTCTGCCATCATTGTTGTACATGGATTGCAGCATCATTGGGTCTGACCTTCATGTCTCTCTATCCATTGCTGTTACCTCTCATCATGCATTCCCACTTAATCAGTCACATATGGCAAGTGTCATGCTCATGTCAGTGTTCTGTAGTCATACATCCATGTACATTCCATGTTTTCATCCCCTCATATGTGTACAGTGTGTGTGGTATGCACAGCATCCCTCACACACAGCACGCCACACAGCATGGCACATCCCATCCACATGCATGTGGCACCAACATAGTACGCTGTGCTTGTCATGTTTATTTGTACATACATCCCACCTGTAGCTGCATGCTTAGGGTGTCCACCTGGCTGACTCCACTGATGTTTACCTCCTGCAGGTGTGGTACTACCCTCTCTTCAGCGTCGGTGAGTGTGGGTACATCCCGGGCTCTTCCACCTGTGGGGATTGAGACATGTTGACTACATTTTTATTTTTATTTATTTATTGAGATATTCAGAAAGACCTTTGAGTCAAAGACTCATTTACAAAGGTTCCATGTCATACATAGAAGAGAACAGGGACATTTTTTTTTTTTTTACAGGTTGCTTGTACATTAAATAATCTTATAATTATTTAACATGGTTACACATTTGTTCAGTGTGTGAACTACCCTTCCAGGATAACATGATTTGCAAGAGATTCACACAGCCATAAGGTAGCAGAGAGGTTCTGAAGGGGCTGTTTGTCCAAAATAGGTTAGCTCATAGAAGCCATTGGTATGGAGGACTCAATGATGTTCAGGGTCATCGGAGGGGGTCAGTTGCAGTAACAAAGGTTGGAGGCTTGTAGGTGATTGCTTAGTCTGGTTTTGAAAGTGCCAAGCCTAGTTTCATCAGTTATTAGGCTGGGGAGCATGTTAGTCCATGAAGGAGCTTTGTAACTTAAAGTTCACTGGAATTGGGAAGTCCGGCCACGGGGTACCCATAGCAATGGTTTGTTTGAGCTATGGGTTGTTCTGCCTGGTGGTGTTGGGAGGATAAATTGGTCCAGGGCAGGGGGAGTGATGCCTAGGATTATCTTCTTGGTCATTAGGCAGGTGTGATACCCGATTCTGTTGTCTAAGTTTAGCCAGTTTGTGGTACTGTAGAGGGATCAGGTGTGTGTGAGGCGATCACATCTTAGGATGAGATGGCACGCTTTGTTAAGCACAAGCCAGAGTCTGTTGAGGGCTGTGGAGGGTGCAGCACTGTAGACGAGAATGCCATAGTCTAGCAGGGAGATGATAGAGGAGTTTATGGTAAGTTGTAATGCTTCAGGGGTGAGGCAGTGTTTGTACCAGTAGAGTACGCCTAGTCTGGAGCTAAGGGCAGTTGATAGGTGCAGGATATGTTGATTAGAGTTGAGAGCAGGGTCTAGTGTGATCCCTAGATATTTAAAGCTGCTTACTTGTTCTAGGGGGGTCTGATTAGCAGTGAGAAATTGGGGGCAGAGATTTTTGAGTGGATTCTGGGAATGGGAGAAAATCATGACTTTTGTCTTATTGTAGTTTATTATAAATCACTGGGTGGTGAGCCATTGTTCGATTTCATGGAAAGAGTGTTGGAGAGTTTGGTGGAGTTTGAGGGGTGCTGGGTCAGAGGCAAACAGGACAGCATCGTCCATGTACAAGAGCAAATTTCTGGGGCAGACCAATGGGAGGGAGTTTAGGTATAGACTGAAAAGTAAGAGGCCAAGTATGGAGCCCTGTGGGACACTGGAGTGGATAGGGAGCAAAGGGGACAGGATAGTGCCAACCTTGACCATCTGTGTTATATCAGAGAGCTAGCTGGTGAACCAATTTATGGCATCATTGGAGAAGCCAGTGTAGGCCAGAGTGTTTAGTAAGATGGCATGGTTAATGATATCAAATGCCTTAGATAGGTCCACGAAGATGGACCCTGTGAGGTGGCCATGGTCCAAGGCTGAGTGGACATGGGAGGTAAATTCAAGGAGAGTGGTGGTGGTACTATGATCCTTTCAGAAGCCGTGTTGCTGGTTGGATAGAAGGTTATATTTATTAAGGTGGTCAGTAAGTTGGTCGGCAACTATGCGTTCTAGTGCTTTAGATGGGGGGGTAGAATGGAGATGGGGTGGTAGTTGTTTGTGGATGTGCAGTCCTCACTTTTATGGATGGGTGTGATGGAGGCCGATTTCCAGTGGGTGCGGAATTTCCCTTGACAGAGGGAGCAGTTGAGAATGTGGGTGAGAGGGGCTAGGACTTCCAGGAGGGTGAGGCAGAGAAGTCTCAGGTCCAGGAAATCATGACTATAGTGATGGTGGCAAATGGCATTGGTTAGGTAGGGCTTTGCTGTCTCTGGGCTGAGGACACATAGATAGAAGGGAGGAGCAAAGGGAGGATGGGGGAGATTTGGGCAGGCAGGGGGGTTGAAGAAGTTTGGGGGAGCACATGGGTGAGATCAGTGAAGGCAGAGTTTAGGGCAGAGTCTATACTGAGGGGGTTGGTGGAGAGGCTTCCATCAATTTGCATTTGGCCAGGTGGCAGATTTGGGGCTTTGCCACAGAGCTGCTTAATACTGTCCCAGAATTTACACCCAGTGCCCCAGGTGGAGGTTAAGGTAGCTTTGTAATAGTCTGCTTTGGAGGTGCTTATGTCCCAGGTGCACTTGTTTCAGGCCTCCCTATACCATTTCATGTCTGAAGGCCAATGGATTTCATTTGCTAGGTGCCATAGGGCATCACGCTGTCGCAGTACGCCTTAGAGGTGGTCTGAGAACCAAGGGGCATGGTTTCCCCTGGAGATAGTTTTGGTGAGGGGGTGAACTTGTCACAGGCCGCATTGAAAGTGGTGATAAATAGGTCAAGGGCATGGTCTGGGTTGAGGGTGTTTGCTAGGAGTGTCCAGTCCCAGTCTCTGAGGTGGGCCTTGAGTTGAGCTAGTTTACTAGGCCCAAGTTTGCATTGTGAAGTAATTTTAGGAGGGATTTTGAGGGGAGTACCAGACCAGTTGCAGAGTACTGGTGAATGATCACTTAGAGCATCAGGGAGGACTATGGTGCTGGTAATTTTGTGGGGGCAGTTTGTGAAAACTAGGTCTAATAGAGAGGATGTCCCCATATGGGTGTTTACCCGGTTAGGGGTTTTGATGACCTGTGTGAGATCGAGGGCAGCAGCCTCGTTAATGAATTGGGTGGCTGTCTTGGCCAGCCAATTTATGTTGAAGTTCTCCAGGAGTATTTTTTTCATGCTTTGGGGGTAGAGTAGCGAGATAGGACATGATGGCTTGGAAGGCTAGCTTCTGGTCTTGGGCAGGGACATAGGGAGTGGTGAGGAAGAGAGAGGGGAGGTTGACTTACCTAGTGATAATTTTAGGGTGAGGGTCTGAGCCCCGGAAGTTAGTTGAGGCAAAGGAAGTAGGTGTCCTGAGAGAGAGAGTCCTCGAGGTAGAGAGCGCAGCCTCCCCCTCTCTTGCCCACTCAGTCGGAATGAAAGAGGAGATATCCAGGGAGGTTAACTGCCGAGTCGGTGATGGTGGGGGAAGAGCCAGGTTTCACTCAGTGCAATGATATCAGGGTGATGCTGGAGTACCCACCCCTGAAAGGAGTCCCATTTATTTTGAAGGCTGCAGATGTTTAGTGTGGCAATGCGTAGCCCATTGACTGGTGATGGGTGGGCCGGTGGGGAATTCAGTGGGCCAGGGTTGGGGTGGACATTGCCCGTCAGGATTAGAAGAAGTATGAGTGACCTGAGGTGATTGCTACTCACTCGAGTTGTTAGCCTTTGGCATATTCACTGAGGGTGCCCCATGGTGTATTGGAAGTTTCAGGGTATGGGGGGCTGATAATAGGAGTAGGTGGGGAAGGGAGGAGATGCACTGTGGTGTGGATGTGGTAGGAGTTTGGCAAAAGATGGAGGGGTTCCAGAGAGTCACTTGCCATGGGAGATGGTATCTAAGGAGAGGATGGAGATGTTGCAGTACCTGTTTATGTATGTGGTGTAGTGAGGGGGGGGCGTGCTGTCGACTGGTTATCAGCCTGAGCTTGTAAAGGCTGGTAGCTCTTGTGTAGTGTGGGGGGTAACGTTGGGAGTGCCTAGCTGCATGAGAATAGGATGTGGCAGTTTTGTTCCCCTTTGCAGCATTAGGAGTGGGAGGGTGAGGTGTTTGAGGGAGCACAAAAAGGAGAGTGATGAGGGTATGTGGGAGCATGGTTGGGCTAGAGAGCTTGATGTAAAAGTCAGGTCAGGAGGATGAATGTAAAGGGACCTCTAGTGGTGGGAGAATATAAGCTGCAGGTGGGAAAGCTGACTGACAGGTTATTTCGTGATCATGTGATGAAATGTACCTATGTATGTGAAATTGGTGGGGGCAGATACATAGCATTCGACAAAGCCATCTCGGTTGCAGGGAGCATCGTAGTCAAGACAGCTGCTCCTTGTGTGTTCCTAGTACCTGCAGAAAGGTTCAGCTGTCCAGTTTCAGTAGGGTGGGGAGAGCTGGCTGTAGCCCTCGTGACCTCTGGGTCTGCTGTGGAGGGAGAGAGAGAGAGAGAGAAAGAGGGAGTTATATAGGTAGGAGAGGGGGATTTTCACGGGGGGCTGGGCTGTATCAGGATTTCAGTGCACAGTAGGTTCCCCTTCTCTTTAAAGCATGCAGTAAAAATTATTATAGTAGCCCAGCAGGTTTGTCCACAATTAAATTCAGTACAAATAAGTAGAATGACTTAAAGGGAATTAAAAGTAGCAGCTAGAAAGTAGAGTCTACAACAGTAGCGCTGAATTAAAAATAAAGCTTAAATTAAACTATCTCCACTACTGCACCGATACATTTAAAGTCACAAAGAAAAAAGGTGCCAAGAGCTGTGGTTTGAAAAGAAAGCCTGCAGTTGCAGGAACGGCCGCAATCAGGAGAGCTGCTCCTTGTGTGTTCCTAGTACCTGCAGAAAGGATTCGGTGTTCCAGTTTCGGTGGGGTGGGGGAGAGCTGGCTGTAGCCCTCGTGACCTCCGGGTCTGCTGTGGAGGAGAGAGAGAGAGAGAGAGAGAGAGAGAGAGAAGGAGGGAGTTATATAGGTAGGAGAGGAGCAGTTTCATGGCCGGGGCTGGGCTGTATTGGGATTTCAGTGCACAGTAGGTTCCTCTTCTCTTTAAAGCATGCAGTAAAAATTATTATAGTAGCCCAGCAGGTTTGTCCACAATTAAATTCAGTACAAATAAGTGAAATGACTTAAAGGGAATTAAAAGCAGTAGCTAGGAAGCAGAGTCTACAACAGTAGTGCTGAACTAAAAATAAATCTTAAATTGAACTATCTCCACTACTGCTCCGATACATTTAAAGTCACAAAGAAAAAAGGCGCCAAGAGCTGTGGTTTGAAAAGAAAGCCTGCGGTTGCAGGATGGTCGCGATCAGGCGAGCTGCTCCTTGTGAATTTCTAGTACCTGCAGAAAGGATTTGGTGCTCTGGTTTCGGTAGGGTGGGGGAGAGCTGGCTGTAGCCCTCGTGACCTCCAGATCTGCTGTGGAGCAGACACACATGTTTGTCCAATGCACGTTCACTGTATCCATCCAGCACCCTTACATATGTGGACACCCAATACCACAGTGTGGCAGGAACCATCTTCAAGTACATTCATGATATGGTGTGTTTTGTGGTCACACAGTGTCCAGACTGCATCACCATTTGTGGGTGTGTATTGGTTAACACAGTTCTTTGCTGGGGCACTGTGCATCATACCTTTATCTGTGTAGTACACATCTCAGAGGTTGCTTTGTACAGGTGTCACCAGACTGTGTTACTGTGGTGTCTGGGACAGTGCCATGTTTCTGTACTGCCTTGGCTGTACCCTTGTTGGCAGATATCATCACTGTTGTGTGTGTCACACTTTGGTGTCACCGATCTCAGTACAACAGATGTCTATTACAGCATGGATTGTTTTGCTACTCACATGCACCTATGGCTGCCAGTTCACCCAGTCTGTGGCCTTGTCCAGCTCTCCCTACCTCTACTTGACCATGTGCTGTGTACCTGCTACTTGCTGCTGTTTGCTTGTCTTGTGCAGTGTGCATGTGTGTGGGCCAGGATCAGACACTCTTCCTGCTGTTCTGCATCTGATACTGTGTTCTGCACTACATTCTATGACTGGGTTATACTGCATGTGTCAGATGTGTTCCCAGTTATGGGCACATTGTTCTGGACAGGTCATACTTGCCTGTCCTGTACAGGATCGTGTTGGCACCTGTTCTGGGTTGTGCTGCATTACTCACATGCGCATGTTTGTGCATCTGTGTTTGTGGCTGTTGCCACTGGGATCAGGCTGCATGTTGTGGACAGTCCATTTTGTGCAACCTGTGCATATGGTGCAATTTTATTGTGCTGCTGCATATTTCCCTGCCAAACATACCTGTGGTGTGGGTATAGTGTATGCGTCAGCCATTGCCAGGCACACATTCTTGATCCAGTGCTGGGTGTGACATGGTGTGCTGTATACCTATGCTGTTTGCTCACAGTGATGATCTGCCATGGTGGTTGTGCTATTGCAGATCTCCCAGTACTGTGCTGCATCTTGTGCCTTCCAGTGGCTTGGGAGGGCATTCTTACTGGGTGTGCTATGTGCAGTACCATTCATGTTGTATGCTGGCATGTGTGGCTGACTGTGTACAAGGGAGGGCTAAATGGCCTGTGTTGTCCATTTCAGCTGCCAGGGATGTAGCCAGTGTTTTATGATCTGCACACTTTGTGGCCTCACTGCCCCCCCCCTTGTTGGGGTAATCCCCCCCCACAACTGTGGGCAGACTATTTCCAACCATACACCAGGACCATGTTAGCTACCTCATTGGCACAATACATGCAACCTCTGTATCCCATGACAGCAGTTGTTTCTATGCATGGGTGAGTATGACTGTCATGCATTGTTCTCTGTTACACCCACATAGCAGACCAGAGCCTGTTAGGTTGTATTGTCCTTGTAATGCAAGGGGAGTTTTCATGACCAGTCCTTCTACATTACATTCCTATGACTGACAGTACAGCCAGGTACAGTATCTTGTTTGTTAGGTTTCGTGGGACACAGTAGCAGTTCATATCCTATGTGCTACCCCCTTATATCATTCTGCAAACCCTGGTGTGTGTGTTGTATGCCTGCCTACACCCATGTCTGCTGCCTGTGACCTGCTGTTGTGTACGTGACACTTGCTCTGCTGGGTCACCTCTTTACCCACGTCAGTCAGCCTGGCACCTGTCCTACTTACACAGGGGTGACCTGCCATGGCCAGCTATGTCCTGATGTACACCATGTTGTATGCTTCTTGACCTGCATTTCTTTCCGTGTCCATACATCCTACCCATCATCTGCATGTTGCATGCCACTACTTCACCTTCCCTACATTGACATACTGACATTTTGCTGTACTGACAGCAGGTGGACTGGGCCTGTTGGGTGCTCACTTCCCCGCCCAGTATGGGTCAACTTCAGCATGGGTTTACCCTTGTCACTGTCCTCTCCTCTCAACACCCTTCACCATGCCCTCCTCTACCAGACTCTCGAGCAGTGCTTTGCATGGCCCCACCACCCTGTCAGGGATGTACTGTGTCCTGCACTCCACTCTGTCTTGGCCCACCTCCAGCTTCTGCTCATGCCCCCGATTGTGCCCCCCCCATGGTCTGTCCATCTCTTTGTCTCCACTGCTGTGGTTTCCTGTTGTGTCATTTGTTACCCCATCATGTCCACTATGTCTCTCCTCTTCTTCAGTGTCTTCAGCCCACACTCTTGTGGCCTATCCTCTTAGGTCCTCCCTTCCATGCCCTGCATCATCCTGGTTTCCCTCACCTAGACCCTCTCCAGCAGTGCTACTTGCCTCTTGTGGTGTGGTCTCCTGCACTGCACACAGTACTGGAGACGAAGCCTGCCCAAGATGTTCTACAGTGGGTGGTTCACCTCCCTCCTCCTGGACATACTCCCCCTAGCCATGTGACCCAGACTCTTGTGTGCTTTTGGAACTATTCATCTACATATTTCCATGTTGTCCATTGTGCCATATATCACCCTCCAGTTACATTTCACTTGTTGTGGCTTGCAGTGTGCTCCTCCTCCCAAGGTGCAAACATGGGCTGGGTGTCTGACCCCACATGCTGCACCCTGCACATCCCTGGGTTTACACCTCAGTTCCATACTCCTTGTCCAACCCTCCAGGGTCTCCAGGTCTCCCTGGATGGTCTCACTACATCCCCATCTGCCAGGGCTCACATTTTGAGCTCACCTTCATATGGGCTCATCCATCCCCCGACCCCTTCCCCTGACCAAGCATTGTTCAGACACAATTGTCTGAGACTGTGCTGCTCTGGTACTGCACTTTATATCTGCTTTTCTGAGTGACACCTGTCGGATGCATTGGTCCAGCTTGTCTGCTATCCTAGTACATATCTTGTTTCAGTGGGTACTGTTTCACTTTTCACTTCATACACAGTGGTCACCCTCCTCAACAGTGATTACCTTGTTGCTAACACTGCATGGCCATTGCTGTACAATTGGTGTGCAACAGTTTGACTTACCAATCTGTTGGCTTGACCGTCTTATTTGTGACATCTTGCCCTTGGTCCTTCGTCGGATGTCGTCATGCTTCTTTTTCAGGGCCTTTACATCCCTGTCTGCTGTTCCCACTGCATTCCCCTTCTGGCAGATTTTGTCCCATATGTCTGCCTTGGCTGCTTTTGGTGTTGACCTGCTATGGAGCACATCATAGTTGGCATCAACCTCATGCACCAGCACCTCCTCCTCTCATGGTGTCCAGTTGGCTGCCTGCATGCCTCTGCTCCCTGTGCCACTTGCTGTTTGGTGTTCCTGGCTGCTGCTTGGCCCTGCTGTTGTGGTGCCACTTGCTGTGGCAGTGTGCTTTGTTGCTGCTGTGTCTGAGGGTGCTGTTGTGGCAGCTGGGACAGGTTCTGTTTTTTTTTGCCCCTGCTGGGTGTGCAATTCTGCCTGTTGTGCATGGGCTTGCTGCTGTATGGGTACCTGTGGCATTTATGGCAGTTGCTAATGTGCCTGTTGCACTGTGAACACACCTGGCTGTTGTTGGTGTTCATACCTGTAGTGCTGCTGCCATCTCTGGGCTATGGGCTACCCTAGGTTCCCCATTCCTGGGTGCTGTTGCATGTGCTGCTGTTCTGCTGGTACTCCATGCTGTTGCATGAAGTGGTAGGCATGCTGCTGCTGTTCAGCTCCCTGCTGTGTGGCATGCTGCTGACTTCTCTCTGGCTGCTGGTTCAGATTCATCCTTAATGATCTGTTGCTTCTCCTCCTTTGATCCTCAGGGTGTGAACTTTGTACCTCCCTGAAGCTCTTTTTATGTGCTCCCGCAGCTGTGGACCCGCACGTGCACATTTTCCACATGTGCGGAACACCACAAGTGGGCTTATTTACAGAATGCCACATGTGCGCCTAGTGCCTTTGTGCATATCCTGCAGCTGCTGGTCTGCAGTGCTGCAGGCTTTTTTCCCACAGCTGAGGGATTTTTGGCTTTCTTTGAGAATCCTGCCCCTGGAGACCTGAGGCAGGATTCTCAAAGCCTTCAGAAGGTTCAAAACCTTCCCTAAGTCCCCAAAACTTCCTCTGCTATGGAAAAAAGGGGACTTTGCTCCAAGTGCTATTCACAAAACCCTCCGCAGCTGTGGGAAAAACCACTATGGACTGTGGAAAAAAGTGCAGCTGTGGAAGTCCCTCAGGATAAAAAGGTGTGAGATAAATAAGACACAGCCCCTGAAAGGCAATTCACAGCCAGTTTTTTTCCACAGCTGAGGAAAGAATGTTACACACAGTGGAACGAGGTGTAACTCTCCCTCAGCACACTGCAGTAGTGCCCCAGCAATTGGAATCAATTAAGGTGGAGGTGTACCACAGGTAATAACATCTCAGACAGTATAGCAGTGGCTAATGTTACAGCACTGAAAGCACACATTGCCATGATATGGCAACAGGCAACAACCACTAGACCCAGTGCAGCCCATGACAGAGCCCCACAAGCATTAGAGCCTGACCAGCCAGCAGTGAGTGCTACCCCTGCAAGCCACAGGAACACTCCAGGCAGGGATGACCAGCAGGGACAGTCAGCCACTGTGGTGAAAAGGTATCACTGGTACCTGTGGTGCTCCTGTGATCCCAGTTGGGGACTGGTTGCTGGTCTCTGTGTGTGCTGTCAGCTTCATATTATAGCAGCCCTGTTACAGTCTGCTGCTTCAGCTACTGTGGTTCCCTATTGCTGTGCCTTCACAGCCTCCCCAGCTGCAGATTCGCAGCACTTGCGCAAGTCCTGTGGCAGCTAAATTGCCGCACCTGTGGAACTTTTTTACAGAAATCCACAGGTGCGCTGTTTTTCTTTGAGAATACAGCGCAACTGCTTTTCCACACTGCAGCAAGCCTTTTTCCCGCAGCTGCGGGAATTTCAGCTTTCTTTGTGAATCCTGCCCTTGAGTTTGAATCCCATAGCCCCCACTTGCATAGTGTGTGACCCTGAGCAAGTCACTTAACTTCCTTGTGCTCCCAGGTTGCAACTGTAAACAAGCTTTCAGCTTAGTGTGTCTCTCCTGGTAAAAAAAAAATAAAAAACATTAGCCTGTTGTTAAATTTTGTTATATTCAAAGCTCCTAAGTAAATGAGCCTACTCAGGCAATCCATGGGCAAACAGCCACATTACCATCTCATTATGGCTGCTTTGCATGCATTACCATGTAGACTGCCCAGCATTATTGCATGGTGTACATAACTCCACCTGTATGTTGGACTGGAACTACAGGTTAATTGCTGCAGGCTGGGTGCACTTAAGAAAATTTCCTCAGAAAACCGTAGCATTACCATTTGTCCACCATTTCCATACCATTGTAAATTCCACTGCAGTACCACTGCATCCCCTTGACTGGTAACACATTGGATTTGTTTCAATTCCATTGTGAAACCATTGTTGCCATTGTGGTACCACATGGACTGTGGTATCACAATGAGAATGTGTGCATGGATGGTGCTGCAATGGCTCAAACACACACCACTGTATTCCCACTGGTGTTTTGGTAACACAATGGATTTGTTTCAATTCCAGTGTATTACCACTGCTGCCACTGTGGTACCATGTACCATGGTGGTAACACTGGGGTGATTTCCATGTAGAATGGTAACACAATGAGCTGCCATTGCAAAACCATTGAAACTGGTCTCACAATGGATTTGTTTCAGTTCCATTGCAATACCATTGGTGACACTGTGGTACCATCTGTGTGCAATGGTAGTGCCGTGGTTCTCGAAGGGGATGCTGGTAGCTCAGTGATGACATTGCACTACCACTGCTATTGGTAATCAGGGGGTAGCACATGTTAGTACAGTGGTTCTCATGTGGTATGACATCGACCACTTCAGGTCCTCCTGCTAGTGCCCCCACATCAGACTTGACATCAGATCCTCCCCCAAGTGCCCCCTTCCCCACATGCCTCTCACATCCTCCACTTTGGCTCCCCATGCCTGTCTCCCCCATCACCAGTTCTCACCAAAATTAGATCTGCAGCTGCACAATAAGTACCACACATGCAACAGTTTTGCTCTGTCATAGTAATTTTTAATCAGTACTTTCGGTGATGCTAAATCATTATCTATCATTATTGATCAATACCCAAAGCCGCCATAAACCATAAGTTTCCTTTCGCTGCTGACGGTGTTTCCTTTTATCATTATAGTTAATCAATACCTGATGCAGGTTATTGGAATCTAATCAGCATCTGCCTCACAGATCATGCTTGGCCACAGGCATTCACTAAAACAAATACCACCAACAGCTTAATCTGGTTCAGTTTCAGTTGGTTACCATCTGTATCCCCCCTCCCCTTGGTGACCCATGAAAAAGGGACATCTAGTCTTGATGGGTCTACTGGGTCAACAAAATGTAATCAAATAAAATAAATAAATAGGCTTGTAATATTTGGCCATGATTAAAGAGCAGCTCTCAACTAGCTCCCCGCTGACACGTATATGGCAACTCACCTGGCCAGGAGTCTTTTCCACAAATGATTCCTTTGTGGGCTAGCACTGTAAAATGTTAATCCACTCGTAAATTTGTTTTCTGACCCAACCAGCCATTGCCTTTTAAAATAAAGGTGTGACATTCTGTGTCGAGCTTCATTAAGCCCATGCTACAGTGGTGATAATCTGTCAGTGCAGAAATTATAAACTGTACTGCTGCCCTGTAAATTGACCCTGGAGTCAGTTGAATAACCAATTATGACTGACTTGCAAACATTATGACTGTTTTTTTCAACCAGTTTAAAATTTATGACTGCAACTAAATAAAGAAAATCCAACCAATTTTTCAACTTCTGCCATTGTGGAATTTTAATTTATGGAACATGCTTGGACCCAGAAACAATTGAATAAATCTGTGCATCTACACAGCTGTTGAACAGATTTTATTCATCTACATAGTAGACGTCATTCGTATTTATCTACATAGCAAGCAGACACATCGTTGCCTGGTCTCTTCCCCCACCGCACCAGTAGGCACTACTTCCCTCCGTACACTATCAGCTTTTGTCACTTTGCCACTGCTTTTTAGGCGCTCCCCACTCATGCACAAGCCCACTACAGAATCTGGAAAATTACATAAAACATTTTAAAAACACATTTTCCATCCCTGCTATTCATTTCCAGATGCTCCTCACTCATGTACTCAACTTCTGCAATTGTGGAATTTTATTTATGTAGTTGCAAGTAGTACTTTGTGAGTGCAGTTAGTGAGAAAACGTTGCAGCACATTAATTTATGTAATGTTTACTCAAGCCAAAATGCCAATGCCAAGTCACCCCATAACATATATATACACAGAGACACACAGAAATGAATGGCTGCAAACAATTTATGAGTCAAGGTGTACAAATCAGGGCTTGCAGACCCCAGTAGCTCCAGGGCAATTTTACTGTAGATTGCTTACATTATTTCCTATTTCCTATCAATATAATTACTCATTTTTTTCCCTTTAATAGCCAGTTTAACAAGTGTATGGGAACAATTTCACTGTAAACTGCTCCATTTCCCAAACAGAAAAGAACTCCCTGAATTTGTGAAAGCCCTGACATACACCAGTGTCAGTCAGAATCATCAGAATGCCCCATTTACAGGCAGCGAATCACCTGCAGCCTTGAAGATTCACATAATAAATCTGTGCCACCCTACCACCACAAAACAGCAAGTCACCATTGGATGAAAAAAGCATCCCATGCTGGTCTAGATTGCCACTGATCAGAACTGCCAGGCAGAAGAACCAAATCCCAAGTGTCAGCAAGGCACAGACACATGTAAGCATTCAAGGCATATCGCAAAAATTCTCTGGTCCAACAGAAGATACATAGATTATTTACCATGCTTTCTGCTCCATGGGGAAATGCTCCTGCACTTGTTAGTTGACCACCGGGGCTGCTAACCATGGAAACCAATAACCAGGGCCACTGGAAAATTGCGGAAAATTTTACCCAAAAATGCGGGGATTTTCTTGCAGAAATTGTGGGAAAATTGTGGGGTTCACTATACATCCCCACTTCCCCCAATAAATATTTTATTGTTTGCTGCAGCATGTATTGATCACATAAATTCTTAGATAAATGTATTGCCACTTGTAAATGCTTTTAATATGAAGAAAGATGTGTGTTTTTGAAATGCACTGTAAACTAATCATTATGTAGCATCTCTTCTAAAAATCAAGACATCTAAGTCATGCAGTGCTAAGTAGATTTTATTCAGTAATTTATAGTTAGTCTGTACTGAATACATCCTGAAACAACATATTTTGCCAGTTTCTAGATGTTAAATAATGAAACCAGTTTAAACTACTTGCTTTGGTGCAAGAAAAAAATAAACAGATAACCAGGGTGCATAATAAAGGTCTAGTAAGAAAAATATTTATTTTGTTAAAATGATTACTGTTCTCAATCAGCACTGTAAGTACATTTTAAAATCACATGATAAAAGTATCAAATCATATCAATAGCTTTTCATTACATCATATAATAGTTTTTTTAATACATTGTACTTTTGTTCTACTCGGTTTGCAGTGATTTTACTTGGGTTGCAATTATTTATCTATTTGAAGTTAACTGTTTAACTATACTTAACCTGTTCAGCATGTTTTCAGAAATGTTTGCTTTTTGTAGGCTTTGTATGTGAGTATACAGTTGTGGCAGACTGACATGTAAGGAATCACTGCCACCAGCCCCCTCAGAAGCACATTCAAGTTTATAATCAGCAGGGCCATCCAAACTCTTGACACATTTGAATCAAAATCCTTTCAGATTGAAAGTATTTATACAAGGAAAATCTACCCTACCATTCAAAGAGAAGCATTGTGGCCAAGGCTTCATTTAGGTGAATGGGGCACTTTGCACCTCTTCTCACAACTATTGTTTCAGTCTCTGTGTCAACAAAAAGTTCTCCAATAGTCTGCTTTAACACAGATTTTAAGTGTTCAAGTCTAAGTATGCATGACCAGAGGATTCTGAAACCAAAGCAGGAAGTGAATCACATGAAAACAGAGTCACATTTGACCCTTCTCACCTCACACTGTACTGTTTTGGTCAAATCCAAGTCTGTGTACCATATCTGAGTAGATTTCTTAAGAATTTAAATATTTTTATACAATTTCAGTCAAAAATTCCATAAATGTAAGAAATTACAAGAAATTGCGGATTTTGTGCGGAGAAGGGTGAAAATTGCGGAAATTGCGGAAAAATTGCACCCGCAATTTTCCAGTGGCCCTGCCAATAACCAGATTAATAGGGAGGATCTGTTGCCATAAATTAACTTGTAAACTGTGCCACCATATTGTAGAAACTCATTTTATTTTAGCACCAAGAATCAATGTCAGTGTCTCAGCAGGTAGCACACTCGCCTCTGAGGTCAGGAGATCAGAAGGCTGTGGGTTCTATCCTTACACCAGACACTTGGGCTAAATCCCAATACTAACACTGTAGTGCAGCATGAGGAGGGTGCTGCACTGTTGAGGTGCCGTTTTTCAAATGAGATGTTAAACCAAGATCCCACCTGCCTGTTCTGGTGGTAGTTCAGATGGATGTTAAAGATCCCATGGCTTTTCTCGAAAAGAGATGGGGAATTTTCCCCATGCCCTGGCCAAATTTCCCCCTTTCACTAAAAATACCACCAACAGCTTAATCTGGTTCAAGGTCAGTGGCATTTATCAGTATTCCCCTCCCCTGGGTCATGCCTGAAAATAGGCAGAATTTGTCTACTGTAGTACACTTATCCTGTCAACAAAAACTAAATAAAGTAAAGACCATCAAACCAATATCTCCCCCACTGTGGTTTTATCTTGTGCTAGAGCACTCATGAATAGACTCTGAATATATAAAACTAGCAGCAAGGATCTCTCGATGTGTATCAGGGAGATTTTAAAAAGTTATACTAACTAGAAGGTGGCAGTTTTGGATGCTGTACAGCACAAGGTGTTTATTTCTTTAGGAATGCAATGATGTATGCAGCATAGCTCCTGTTTTAGTGCTTTGACTCTGAATTCCACACAATTTCTTATAATCTCTGTCCCAAATCAAGGAACTGTCACTGTATATTTCTCAGCATTTTTATACAATCCAAATTCCACATGGACAATAAAGGCTGGGGGGAGGGGCTTTTACTATGTGCTATAATGTTCCACCACCACTGCTGTTGAACCCAGCCTTCTGACCACTCCACTCCCTGACATCAGAGCATAATAATAAAAGCAAGAACTTAATGCCACAAAGCAAAAACCAAATTGGAACTTTCAACTCACCTACTGGATTGTCCTCTTGACCTTTTACTTGTTCCTTCTGTCTGGGCCCTGCTCTCCCATATGCTGCTGTTCTTTCTGCCATGGATTTGTTACATTGGCTCACTGGCTTCCTTTCTTTGCTTGTCGCCTGGTCTGAGGCCCGTCTCTGCTTTGGTCCAACCGACTGACTCTTCTCTTTTTCCCCGGGCTGGTGGCGCTGGCCCCATGACCTTGCCCACCTCCCATGTTGTTGGCTTCCTTCTTAACCTTGTTCTTTTCCCCACTGTCTTTCTGGTCTGTGACCTGCTGGACAGCCTCATCTCCTGCACTGCCTGACACAGTCATCCAGTCTGATTCTCTCCCATGTCCATCCTGGGCCATCCAAACTTGTTGCAGTTGTTTTGCCCTTAGTTTACCACTAGCCTAATGTACAGAAGGGAAACCTGGGGTATGGTACAGCCTGCTGCCTCACTCTGTCTCAGTAGTCCTTCCTCACACTCCTCTCCTGCCCCATTCACTCCCCTCCTAGTAGGCAGCTTGCTGGTGTGCTTGATGACTCACTCATCTCAGGCTCAACCCCAGCTGGGCCGCCCTGCTCCTGCTGGTCCTGCTCCAACCTACCTGCCATGCCAGGCTGATACACAGTGCTACCACAGGCTTTTCTCTGACTGGACTTCCATCCATCTCCAGACAGCTCCCATCCCCTTGAGTCTGACCTCCTCCCTTCTAGTTCTCTGTCCACCCTTTCTCCCTGTCAAGTGGACAGCAAATAAACCTGGACACACTCCAGCATCATCATCAGTTCCTCCAGTCCACCCATCCGCAGCTTCGTCTTTTCTCTCTGCCACCTGACAGCTAATGTGCAGTGTGCACATCTCCTCGCTCCTCCCTCTGTCATAAACTATTTGAGGACTCAGGTGAGGACTGGCACCCAAGAGCAGAGGCACAGTTTGGTTGGTTGCTGAGGCTGTCCATCCACACAGGCACACTAATTTAGAAAATAATGCCTGCAGAATGGCCACTTCACATTGGAAGGGTGGAGACAAAAGGGCTATGGCCAGTGAAGGGTGGGGCTGAGCTCACTCGCCTGGCCAAAATGTGTCTGGAGGTTGTGTAGAGTGCAAGGCACTGGAGGCGAGCAGACTGTCAGGTGAGCAAGTTACAATGGTGTCATCGACTTCTCAAAAGTATGACTCCACTCAATTATGGTTGCAACTCAGGGCAATTGCAGCTAATTGTAACTGCCTTGAATTGCAACCAACAATTCTGACTGCTGATAGCAGCTCCGGGGTCTACCTGTAAGGGGGGGAAGGGATGGTAACTCTGGTGAACTGCTGTCCAGCCGACCTATTTCCACTTCCTGGTCTGCTTGCTCTGCCCCCACATTCTGACTTTACATGTCTCCAGAGAAGGCACGGGGAATGCCCCATACAAGTCTATGGGGCTCATTTTCAGAATGGTTTTATAGACATTTAAGCAACCTTTGATAGAAAATGAAAGCCACTGCTCAACTAACAGGGACTTTCCTGAATGCTGATGTTTTTGCCTTAACCTTCCCCAACACCTCCTATGAAAACCATAGCGGTCTTTTTTCCCCCTCTTGCTTCTGTTTACATGTCTAACACCTTTCACTATAATTCTTTTTAGTTTCACCCACTGTTCCTGTATTTCTCCCTAGTCTCCCTCCCTTTCAGGGCACCCCTGAGGCAATCCCCCATCTTTGGAAGTCTTTAACTGCATTTCCTGGTAAAAGGGAAAGTTAACTTACTTACTTGTTCTTGGTTACGCAGTGTGTAAGTGGGTGGGGGCTGGGGATTCAAACCTGTGTCTCCATCTTTGTTTGCCGCTCAGTGCTCTACCTTCAAGCATACAGTGCCCAAGAGTCTCAAAAACAGCACATAATGTCCTCACCACATATACATACAGTATACAGTACTTGTTGCAAAGCAAAAAACACTATATTATGCAAAGTACACAAAACAAGAAAATAAAAAACAGGGTTTGAGCCTCACAAGTCTTGACAAATTGGTTATGTGGTGTTCCTTGGAATTGACAACCTTAATGCCCATCCCCCATCCCATCCCATAGTCTCCTTTCTAAGGCACAAGGTATAGCTCCAACCCAGTGCCTGATATAGCAGCCATTCATACCTGTAAAACAAGAACAGCAATGGGCTCACAAAGGATCTGCATCTCTTTATGAAATATGACAAACAGTGTAGGGTAAACAAAAAAATAATACTTGCTGATACATATGATCAGTGTCCTCCTACACCTGATCAATGCCATGTAAGACCTGTAGATATAAAAGGGAAAATGGGTCCATATGAAAAGGAAAAAAAAAGTGGATTGTGTGTTTTAGGGGTTGGGGGGATACCAAACCTGCACCACACCATTAACCTGGCTTTTAGAATGGACTTGATCACTCAGGGGATGTAATGGTTGGGGGAGGGAGAAAAATTTATTGCCCCAGTGCCCCTAGAACTGATCATTTTTGGGGGTAGGAGGCCATGTTGCTCCACATATTGACCAACACAGGGCAGAATAAAGACACTGAGGGACAAATATTCAAAAACTTTGCCCTGGCAAAATATAAAGTATGCTTCCCTGGTGGTGTAGTGGATCCCCTCCCTTTTCCTAATCTGCCTGTAGAATACATGGAAACACATGTATGTGACAGCAGAAAAGGCCGCAGGGCCATCTAGTCTGCCTAGTTTGCCTATATCCACTAGGCTTTTTCTGTAGTATCCCCCCCTTGGCAATTGCCCTCTGTGCTTATTCCATGCCCTCTTGAACCCTCCAACCATCCTCTCTCCCACCACTTCCCTCAGCAGCCCATTCCAGTTGTCCACCACTGTCTCAGTAAAGAAGTACTTCCTAATGTTTCCTCTAAATTTCCCCCTTGATTTGAAATTTCCAACCACCATCCATTGCAGTATAGCAGACCACAGCAGGCCAAATGTGACTATCTCTATGCCAATATCCCCAGCCACAACCAATCCCATAACATCCTGCAGTTGGCACCACAGCAACAGGCAGTAATTGAAGGTCCAATAGCCGCAGTGCACATTCAAGCTTCCACAATCTCTGATCAGATGTTTTCCACTTCTGCTTTTCTCCAGAGGCTAAGTTCAGTCCTCAGTGACAGAACTTAGCCAAGGGAGTACAGTGGGGCCAGTAAACAAAAGATGAGATCTTACATAAACTCTTAACATGCACTGTAGGACACACTCTCCCACCACACCAATGCCAGCCAAAGAGGACTCCAGGATCTGCTGCAAATGAAGCCATCAGTGTAGAATCAAGCAAACCCAGTTCACCATAATCCACTACACTACAGCAAACAGTAGGCAAGCCAAAATGGCTCCACATGCAAAGTTCCCATTGGGACCAGACCCACACTTGTGTGGGATCCCTGGCAAAAGCCAGCCAGTTGGTGTAGTGGTAAGGAGGGACTAAACCTTTTACATGCAGGTGCATCAGTGAGAAAAGGAAGGCAAGGGAAGGGATTGTGAGTCTGAAAGGGGAGGATGGAGTGAGGGTAAATGATGATGACTACCAAAAAGCAGAAATACTGAACAAATACTTCTGTTCAGCTTTTACATAGGGGGGCAGGAAATGGGCCAGTAATAAGGATAGAGAGATCACGGAAATGGACAGAGGTCCCTTTGCAAAATAAAGGATCCTAACAGAAGTGGCAGCAGTAAGGCTATGGGGCCAGATAGGGTTCACCCCAGGATACTGAGGGAGCTAAGGGAGGTGTTAGCAGGGCCTCCGACTACCCTGTTCAACCTGTCATTGTAAACAGGTGATGTGCCCAGGGACTGCAGGAGGGCTGATGTGGTCCCTCTCTATAGAAAAATGTTGACAGGGAGGATGCAGGGAACTACATACTGGTCAGCCTGACTTCAACAGTGTGACAAGTCATGGAAACACTACTGGAGGAAAGAATAGTAGAACACCTGGTTGCCAATGGTCTAGGGAACACTGTTTAACCAGGAGTAGCACACAAAGCTGAAGCTTGTTTCCAGATGCAACCTAGGAGCACAAGGAAGTTAAGTGACTTGCTCAGGATCACACATTATGCACCTAGGCAGCTGTGGGATTCAAACCCATGTCTCCAGATCTGCAGTTCAGACCCTTATCCACTACGCTATACTACCTCCAGGACCCAAGGCAACTTGGTTTTCCAGGAGGAAGGTTGTGCTAGATGAACCTAATTGAGTTTTTTGACTGGGTAACCAGGGAGGTGGATTGGGGAGGGGTGTATGTGGCCTACCTGGATTTCAGCAAGGCCTTTGACACCTTGCTGCACAGAAGGCTGTGAAATGAGCTGGAAGGCTTAGGGGTGGGACAGAAAATAAAGTGGGTGGAGAACTGGTTGAAGGAATGAATCCAGAGGGTGGTGGTAAATGGGGTGCATTCCAGGGTGGAAGAGGTGATGAGTGGTGTGCCACAGGGGTCGATGCAGGGACCCATGCTTTTTTAATATCTGTAGCAATGATATAGTGGAGGGATTGCAGGAGAAGGTGTGCCTATCTGTAGATGGTACAAAGATCTGCAATAGGGTGGACACCCGGGGGGAGGAATGAGGGAGTTCCTAAAGATTCTTGAGGGGTGGTCGGAAACTTGGCAGCTGAAATTCAATGCCAACAAGTGTACAGTAATGCACATGGGGTGCAATAACCCACAAACCATTTACACATGGGGAGTTAAGAAAACTGAGCAGGAGAGAGATTTTGGGATTATAATTTCAAATAACTTTAAGGTGGGGAACCAACAGAAACATAGAATTTGACGGTAGATAAGGACCGCTTGGCCCACCTAGTCTGCCCATTTCCCTACCTAATGCATAGATTGCAGATCCTAGTTAACCAAACAGCCTGCTTCGTCCCACCCCCCACCACTAGAATTGCCTTATGTCTGTCCCATGCATTCTTGAATTCCCCCACTGTTTTTGAGTCCACTACCTCCTCAGGAAGGCAGTTCCATGTATCCACAACCCTCTCCGTGAAAAAATACTTCCTCACATTGCCTTTGAGCTGTCCCCCTCTATCTTCAAACTGTTCCCCCCTTGTTCTTGCACATCTCTTTCTGAAAGCTGCTACCCTCTTGGACTCTGTTGATTCCCTTGATGTACTTGAAAGTTTCTATCATGTCTCCGCTCTCCCTCCTCTAGTGTATACATATTAAGCTTCTTTAATCTCTCTTCATATGTCTTCTGGTGCAGATCCTGCACCATTTTAGTTGCCCTCCTCTGGACAGCCTCCATCCTGTCTATGTCCTTGTGGAGATAGGGTCTCCAGAACTGAACATAGAACTCCAGATGGGGTCTCACCAGCTGTCTGTACATAGGGATAACAACTTCCTGTTTTCTACTGGTGATGCCTCTCCCTATGCATCCCAGTATCCCACCAGCCCTCCTTACTGCCTACTCACATTGCTTGCCTACCTTACGGTCAACTGATATGACTACCCAAGGTCCCTTTCCATTCCTGTTGTTGTTGTTATTATCTCACCCCCCCCCACTGTGTACTCTTCCCCTGGATTTTTATTTCCCAGGTGCATTACTTTGCAATTTTTTGCATTGAATCTAAGCTGCGGTATATTTGACCATTCCTCCAACTTTGCCAAGTCCCTTTGCATCCTCTCCACCCCACCTTCTGCATCAATCCTGTTGTAGATCTTTGTGTCGTCTGCAAAGAGACAATGCAGCATGGTGGTGGCCAAACTGAATAGAATGCTGATGTACATAGGGAGGGGTATAAGTAAGCAATAATACCCAACAGGGTGGGCGGTATTGGGCTATACAGACCGCCCAGGGGTGTAATGAGGCTCGACGCCAGGTGAGGGCCTTATAGCCCTTGAAGGTCTGGTAAGCCCAATACCGCCCACCATGGAGGGTATTATTGCACTTAGAAAATGGGATATAGGTTACATTTTTAATACAATGAAAGCAAAAGTTAAAAATAAATCAAATAACTGTTAAAATAGATTAATAATACAGTTAAATGCAAAGTAGTCCCTCTGCACTTTCCACTCACGTGTTTGCAGTGTCTGACCTGTCTGCTACCTCCCCCCCCATGGCTTTAATTATCAAGACTGAGGACAGTCCTGTTGTAAAACTGAGTGATGAGGTCAGAGTTTTTCAGTTCCCACACAGTACCCAACCCAAGAGTAGCTGTCATTTTTTGTGCGAGTTTTTCAACCGCAGAAAGAGAAATAGCAATGGCAGAGAGCTGTGCCAGCGCCAAAGAGGAAAGAGTTAATGATACAGCGGGAGAGCTGTGGCATAACATCCGAAAAGTTACAAGTGCAGTTCCATTATTTGGATTCACTTGTTACAGCAAGTGCAAAACTAGTTACAATAATAAAGCAAAAATGCTTCTTACATCGAGAATGTACCGGAAGTCGGGGAATGCAGTTAGCATGATCTGTATACTGGTTGATAAGGAGTTTACAAACTGCAGTTGTGTATGCCTGGTCATCATCAGCAGAAGGCTGCGAGTGCGAGGAGACAGAGGGATAGCGCTGTTGGTCACGAAAGAATATTAATCGAGATTTCTGTTAAGAGTGTGTTTTTTTTAAAGCTGATAAGTGGTATCCTTTTTTTTTCTTGGCTGGCAGCATTAGGGATCGGGATGACGGGAGACTTGCAGTGCAGCGGACAGTTCAGCAGTGTTGTAAAAGGTGATGGGGCTGATGTTTACATTCATTTGTTTGACAGCTAAGTTTAAAAGTGGGGGCAAGATGTGGTAACAAGTTACAGTCCCAAAATTGTACTATCCGTGTGCCAAATGCTCTGACAAGGAGGTGTGGGGTTGGGGTTATCTCTCAGCGAGAGAACGGCATGGTGCCAATTTCAAACTGAACGTTCTGTTTGCCCAAGAATTTGAAACGTAATCAGACAGCAGAGATAGGGACTAATTATTTCCCGGTCTCTGTTGCCTGATACCAGACCGGCTATTTGGTGACCTGAGCCAATCAGGCTCCAGGATTTCTCCAACCCATTTTCTAAAATAGAAAGAGGGACGTGCTGACGCTGCTTTATAAATCCATGGTGAGGCTTCACCTGGAGTATGGGGTTTAGTTTTGGAGGCCTCATCTACACAAGGACAGACAAGATTGAAAGGGTTCAGAGAAGAGCAACCAAGATGGTGCATACTATGCATAGGAAGCCCTAAGAGGAGAGGTGGAGGGAACTGGATCTGTACCTGCTGGAGACTGGTAAGGTGAGAGTGTGAAGCTTATTTTCAAGGAATGTAAGTGCTAGAACTAGGGATCATAATTTAAGATTAGAAGAAGGAAGGTTTAGGGGCAATGTGAGGGGGCATTACTTCACTGAGAGGGTGGTGGAGTCCTAGAACAGACTACTGGAAGAGGTGGTGGGGACAAAAATGGTGAAAGGATTTAAGAGGGCATGGGACAGACACCAGGAGTTGACCAGTCATAGGCGTGGGGTGTCTCTTGACAAACGAGAGGAGTTGGGGGGGTTAAGGCGCAGACTCAATTGGCCAAAATGGTCCTTTTCTGTCACCAGATTTCTAGGATTCTAAAGCAGTTAAGTAATTATGACTTACCTGCTTTATCAGAGTTGGGGTGTCCTTGGTTCGGGGTATTCTGGTAGGGCCTGAAAGGGAAGAACAGAGAAGGTTAAGGGGACACAAAGGGTCGGAGGTGCTAAAGGAGAGATTAGGGTGTTAGAATTAAACAAAGATACATATCTGATTGGCATACTGTTTGGCCAGAACTGTAGAAATAAAGGGAAAAATGATTAGTATTGGGAACTTATAATAGTAAGAGTAGAGAGAGATACAAAAAGGGCACAGTACAGCATAGGAGTAAAGGAGTTTTAGAGGAAAAGATAAAACTAGATCAAAGTAAGGAAACTAAAGATAGAAAAAAAAATGCAGACGACTAAGAACAGAGAATAAAGTGATATTTGGGGCTCAGCATAACCCCCCCTTAGTGCCCCTAGATGATCTCCAGTTTCATCAAATCTTCCTGAAATACTTTTTCTCTCTCTCCTCTTAATATCCTGTGCTGATGGCCCCACGGTTAGCTAACACTACCTTCACAAATACCCATGCTTTCTCGACGAATCCTTGGAATTTGACTTTCATATTACCGCTACCTGAAAATCTGTCAATGCAAAAACTGGGAGTCCATACCGCACAAGTTATGCCCTCACCCCATCAGCTAGGCTTGCTTTGGCACAAGGCCTCCTGCTCTCATCCCTGGCCTATTGCTCTGCTATCTACCCAGGGCACCACTAAGACCTCTCCATAGGGGACACTACCTATAACAACATTTGCGCTACGCCTTGGCCTCACCAAGGTATAAACACCACTGTCAGCTCTATGCTGACCTAAAATGGCCTAGCCCTGCTGCTCACTGACTTCAGTCCTACGGCTCTCTCTTTGATGGTATAACAAGAACAGGCCTCCCCCAATCCCTCGCCGCCTTGTTACACTCTCAAACCCCCTCGTATGGGCTCCGATCTAATGACCAAGCTCCTCTCTATATCCCTCAACGTAAAACTGCTATGGGTGCACGAGCTTTCTTTTATGCTGCCCCAAGTATTGGAATTCTATCCCTCAAGCCATACGCTTAGCACCTACCCATGTTGGTTTCAAGAACCTCCACCGTGAATATTTACAATTATCAAATCCCTGCACTTGCTTCCAGCCACCTTAAGTTTTTTTATCTCCCCCAGCTCTTATCCTCACTATACTACACTCTGCTTTCTACCCTTCCTCCTCCTGCTTTCATCCTCCCCCCATTTGTACCCTCTCACCCTCTCCCCTTCCTCCTCTCTACTCTTTCAAGATGCACAGTCCTCTCAACAGCACTTACAATATGCAGTACTTTACATTCCTGTATTTCTTGCACTCATTTGCTCTGAATATCCCAATGTATTGTTTATATTTTGACCTGTTCCAACTATGTGCTTCACTGATTCACTAAGTTGATTGTATTTCTGACTCCTTCACTTTCTATTCACCTATGTTTTGTGCTGTGTCACATTGTTGTTGCTAATTGTATTCAGCTTGTATCCTCCCGGGTCGTGCCTGAAAATAGGCATCCTTATGCCTAGTGAACTCACCCGGTTACCAAAAGCAAATAAATAATACTTCAGCACAAATCTTTGTGTCATTTGCAAAAAGACTGATCTTATTCTTAATCCCCACTGCAATGTCTGCTATGAAAATGTTAAACAGAGCCGGTCCCAGCACTGAGCCCTGTGGTACACCACTTGCCACTGCCCTGGGTTCAGATGCCTCCCCTTCCACTGCTACCTTCTGCTGTCTACCCTACAGCCAGTTCTTGACCCATCTTACCATTTTCCTCCCTGCTCCCAGACTCCTTAACTTGCAGGTCAGCCTATCGTGTGGCATTGAGTCAAAGGCCTTGCTGAAATACAGATAGAGAACACCCACTGCATGTCCCCTGTCTAGTGCCCTCATAACCAAGTTGTAAAAACCAACCAAGTTCATCTGGCAAGATCTGCCTGAGACAAACCTGTGCTGCCTGCTGTCTTGGATATTGTTATCCTCAATAAATTGCACCAGTCTTTCCTTGAGGATCATCTCCTTCAGTTTTCCTACAATTGCAGTAAGGCTTACCAGTCTGTAATTTCCCGGTTCATCCTTGGGCCAACTCTTATGCAGAGGTACCACATGTGCTTCCCTCCAGTCCCTGGGCATGTACCTCAAGTTCAGAGAGGTATTGAATAGGTTCACCAATGGCCTTGCCAGGACCTCTGCCAATTTTGATCAGCACCCAGGGGTGGATTCCATCTGGGCCAGGTGCCTTGTCCACCTTCAGGGACTTTAGGCCCTTTCCACCGTGATTTCCTGATCCATGGTTGCTTCTCCTCCACCCTCTCCCACCTCGCCCTTCTTGTCAGGTATGGGCCCATCCCTTTCCTAGGTGAAGACTGAACAGAAGTATTCATTAAGTACTTCTGCCTGCTCAGCACCCTTTTCTACCCATCCATTTCCCCTCCTGATCCTAACAATTAGATCCTTGCTCTTCCTCTTCTCTCTGATATATCTGAAGAAATCCTTTTCTCCTTCTTTGATCCCCTGTGCTAACCTCTGCTCCCTAGCCGCCTTTGCTGCCCTTACCACTCTGCTCACTTCTCTGGATTTCTTCACATACTCTTCTCTGTCTTCTGCCCTGCTGGATCTCTTGTAGATCCTAAATGCATTTCTCTTCTCCCTCACTTTCTCCACTACCTCTCTACTCATCCAACTTGGTTTCTTGGTCCTGGTTTTCTTGCCCTGGCTCTTGACACATGTTTTAGTGGCTTCAGCCAGTCCTGCATTGATGACTGCTCATTTTTGTTCAGTGTCCATTTCTGGGTGGATGCTTGCCATCCGACTTTCCAGTATTCGTCCCATCCTGCCAAAGTCTGCCCTTTTAAAATCCAGGACCCTAGTTTTTGTAGTGGCTACTTCCCTACCCAGGCTGATTGAGAACCACACTGTGCGGTGGTCACTGCTTGCTAAAGGTTCCTCCACCTGTACTTCCCCAACATGTTCACCATCCTCCAGTACCAGGTCTAGTATATTTCTCTCCCTCGTTGGCTCCATTATCCTCTGGGTAAAGAAGCCATCCTGGAATGCTTCCAGGATGATCTGGGGCAAGTGGTTGCTGGAATGCTCCAATCCACCCCTAGTAGATTAAAATCTCCCACCACCACTGTGCTCCCTTTGCCACTATGCCTCCTTATCTGCTCACCCAGTTCCCTGTCAATGTCCTTCTTCTCGGCCGGAGGTCTATAAATGACCCCCAGACAAATCTCAGTCTCTTTCTGGCTGTGTAATTGCAGCCAGATTACTTCAGACCTGCCCTACTCCGCTTCCTCCCAATTACATCCGATCCCGTCCGTAATGTAAATGACAGCCCCCCAGCCTTCCCTTTATCTCTATCCCTCCAGAATAGTTTGTACCCTGGGATGGTTAGGTCCCAGTCATGGTGCCTAGCTGCCCATGTCTCAGTCATGGCAGCTATGGCCACCTCCCCCTCTGCCATCAATGCCTGTAACTCTGCCAAATTATTCCCCAGGCTCCTCGCATTTAGTGAAACCATTCTCCACACTGCTCCTAGCCTTTTGGTTTCTTTATCCTTCACTTCAACCCCTATTTCACCTAAGCTTGTATCTATTCCAGTGGTGGGGGGGATGTCCATTGTACCCCCTCTCCTGGTGATTCCCAGTTCCAATACTACCCCACCTAGTTTAATTGATACACATTGATGAAATCCCCATGCATCTGCTTCAACATCTGTGACTCTGCCCTGCTGAGGTGTAACCTATCCCCTGCATAAAGATCTGTGTTATCCCATGTGCTACCCCAGTCCCCCACCAGTCCATACCCCTTGGACACACACCATTCCCTCAGCCACTTGTTGAAATCACTGATTCTTCTCTTCCTGTCTGTACTAGCCCTTGGCACTGGCAGAACTTCTGAGAAGGCTACCGTTGTTCCCTCTTTGCTGCATAGTTTCCCCACTTCCCTGAAGCTGTCTTGTACCTCCTCTATCCCTCTCCTTTCCAGATCATTTGTTCCCAGGTACATCACAATGTGCAGCTTCCCCACATATCTGACCATATTCTGCCCCACTCTACTTGCTGTCATGCCTGGCATGCATTCTACCCATATGTTACTTTTTCTGGCACCCTTCCCCCCATTTTATACCCTTAAGTATAGAATCCCCCAGAATTAGGACTCGCTGGTGCTTATCCTGCTCTCTTGTTGACCATCACTCCCCTGTCCCCCCAACTTGTGAGGCTCTCTGATCACCCCCTGTCCAGCCTCCCCTTTGTCTCCTCAAACCTTTGTCTTGTCCTCTCGCACCTCACAAATATGACCGGGGTACTGACCTCCACCTCTGAACTATTTTCCTGCCTGTGGAACCTCCCCTTTGTACTCACTTGTTGCTCCATCCACCATGCTAACACCTCCTCTGCTATTACTTCCCCATCTCTTCCCTCAAATGTGGCCCTTCCCCACTCTGGCTCCCCTCCTGTCCCTATCCTTAGCCTTCCCCAGCCTGCCTGCTGCTTCCCTTGTCCTCCTGTCTCCTTGCTCCTAACTTCTCTCCAGAGAGACTGCATCACCATCTCCTTGCAGAGTCACCCCTGCCACTGTGTCTTCTTGGTGTACTGCCTACTGCCACCCTGCTATGTAATGTTTCCCCTGTAGTGACCTCTCCCTGCTCCTTCACTATAACTTTCCTCCTCTCTGCTTCCTGGTCTTCTGGACTAGCCAACCTTGAGAAACTGTTTGCAGTGCTAATCTCCTTTTCAATTATGAGTCCAGTTTCCCTTCCCCCAGGCCGATATCTTTGTTCCGACCCAGAATTAGTCATGCCCCTGTGCCAGACCCACCTCCAGTGGTCACTTCCTTCCCTAGGCTGCAGCCACTTGTGTGGCCCTCCTGCTGTCCTACCTAGCTCACTCTTATCTATGCCTGTTATGAGCTCTTTTGAATGCCTCATTAGTGCCCCCCCGGTTGTGTTCCCCCCATTCTGTCTCCTCCATGCCTCCAGTTCCCTTATCAATCACCCTATTTCCTGCCTGAGCTGGCTCATCTGCCAACACATTCTGCAGCCTGCTGCCCTCCAAGCCACTCCCAGAAATATGGCTGCTCCACATCCTTGGCAACATACAACCCTTCCCATCTCCCACCCTAATTGCTTGCCACTGCACATTCTCTCCTCCCTTAACCTGGTCCTGCCCCACTCCATGGACCCCTTCCCCCACCTTGAACTCCCCATGTCTGTAATGGATATATATGGCCCTCCCAGTTAGGATCTTCCCGGTCTACCAGCATGTTCTGCTACTTGCTCTCCTCCCTGCTGATGCCCTGCAGATGTTACTCAAGATGCTACACTCCCACTTTGCAGCACTCAAGTTTCAGGGTGCCTTGGTCTGCCTGAAATATAAGTGGATCCCAGGCCCATTATTGACTGGTCCAAGTCACGTGACCACCCCTCCTGTGTATTTCCAACCTCTCTCCCTCAGTTAAATACCACCTCCTCCCATTCAAGACAAAATCATTTGTTTGGAACTTGTACCGTTGAAATCACACAGCACACATTGCCATCTCATGAAATGCTAGCTCAATCCTAAAGGAAAACAAACAGCACAGAGAAAGTACTTATCTTCTACCTCCAACTGCTGGTTTCCTTCTGCTGGTTTTCATTCTAACTGGGTTGAGGCACTGGATGCCACAATGGCAACCCAGGTTCAGGAGCGAGCTCAAGCAGTTGAGAGTTGGCAGGGGAGGGAAGGGATCGAGCATCCGAAGGACTGATTTCCCTTCCCAGGTGGGGATCCAGGGAACTCGCTGCTCTTAGGCAGCCCCTGATGGTGGTCAGGGGCAGTGTAAGGAACAAGCAGCATTGCAGCTGCAAGGAGCAGAGTTCCAGTGTACATTGGCAAGTAGTGCCATTGGACACAATTATGCATTTGTAACTCTGAGGGGCAACCATGTAGGAAAAACCCTCTGGTGACCATCGGAAATAAAGGTGACCCCGGAGACCCACTCGCATCATGATCTCCCACGGGCAACCTGATCTCATGGTAGGTCCCTCTAATTCAAGACCAGGCCACCAAGGGTGGGCAGACCCTCCCCAAGGGGGTGATCTTGGGAGCTGGACTTGCCATGGATCAGAAGGGAGATCAATGTGTGCGTGGGGGGGTACACTGGGAGTAGAAGGTAGAGTTGAGTGGGGATTCTGGAAGGACGCCCTTGGCATCCAGAATGCAAAAATAGAGTCTAAAAAAAAGGAAAGAAGAAGAAGAAGATGGGGGCCACAATGGAAAAGCTGCACTGTGGCTAAAGGCCAGTGCCCAAAATGGGCTTAAAAGTAGCTGTGGGAAGTAGTCAGGGGGAAATCAGTGGACTCCCTGAGAGGAGCAAGAAAGCAGTAAGCACCACATACCATAGACTTGTGCAGTGGCTGATTAGTTAACTGCTGGTGTTCTAAAGGATTGGCTACAAGAAAAAAGCATAACAGCCAGAAGTGCCCATAATAAAGAACTTATAGCAGCAAATAGAAGGAACCCTTAAGTTTTGTTGGATAATTTGAGTTGTTTTGCTGGAGGAAATAGTTTAGAACTCTTGGGTTTTAGATGCACGGTGGTGTATTTTGGAGCTTAATATGACCATATAACACACGTCTGTTAAAGTAAAGGTGTCCGATTTTTGCACTTAGTAGCCTATTACTCTGCTGCAGTGATAGTCCTTTTCAAAATTATAAATGTTAATGCTGTCCTGTAAAAGCTGGAAGAGATTGTAACTCTGTCTGAACTACTGGCCAGCTGATCCGTTCCACTTCCCAGTCTGCTGACCACATCCCCACATTTGGACATTTTATGACATCTGTCTACAGCACTCTTCACCAGCCCACCTCCATCAACAGAACCCTATGTCAGGCCACCTCTGTCCAAAGCACCCTACACCAGACCAACTCCATCCAAAGCACCCACCAGCCACCTCCCCCAATGGCCCCCACCATACTAGCTTCTTCCCTCCACAGCCCCAATTCAAATGCCCCTCACTCCACAGCCTTGGACAATAGTGTCCCTGCCACCATGCTCCAACACTAGCCCCTTTCCTCCACAACACAGGACAGTTTCACAGACACTAGGCCCCACCCTAAAAAAAAAACTAAACTAACCCCCTTCCTCCCTGATGACCACCAATATCCTGACCTCCATTGTCCCACAAAATGACCCCATTTCCTCCACAGCCACAGTACTAACCCTCTCCCTCCAAGGTCCCTGACATTCTCATTCTCTCTCTTGCCTCCCTCTGACACACACTGTAATGGGCATGGCTACAGCATTACAGCCAACCCACATATAGGTAGAATCTGAGTCTCTTACCTGAGGAATAGCAAGCTAGAAGCAGGTCTTTAAGGGATGATGTACACGAGACCCTGTAAAATAAAACAGAAAAAAATGTCACAAAGAATCTGAAGTTCTTAGTAAATAGGGTGGGAAGAACAAGATAAAGATAGATGATACTTATCTGATGAGGAAGAACAATTTGTATCCTGTCAGACCTATAAAATAAAATCAGGTTAATATGGAGAAAATACTGTAGCACGAGCAGAAACAGAGAGCTGAGAAATGCAACATGTATAGAACAGCACAGAAGTAAAGAATAGGGTACATTTAGAATTAAAGGAACAGCTGGGTCAAAGTAGGAAACAAAAGACACATAGAGAAAGGAAATAAAGTAATACAGGAAATAAAAGAGAAGGCATTTGGGAAGGGGCTCAGCTAAATCCTCTTAGTGTACTGGATGGCCAGGTGGCCAGTATTTCAGAACAGTAGCCCAGGTGGGTTAGTGGAGCTTCTGATGGGCTAATGGCTCAGCTTTAATGAAATGGGGACAGGGAAGGGGAAACTAATTAACCAGGAAAAGCACATTAAGCCAAAGCTTGTTTTCAGGTGTGAGCTAAGAGCACAGGGAACTTAAGTGACTTGCACAAGGTTACACAGTATAGTAACAAAGGGCTGTGGGGTTCAAACCCTGGTATCCAGGTTTGCTGCTCAGTGCAAAAGGTGCAGTGTGGTGCATACTCCCAAGGTCCTATGCAGCACAGAGTGCTGAGCATGTCCATAGTGGCTGTAAGTTTTTCGAGCTAAAAATTGCCGTTTTCACTGTGAGCACACAGCAAAAAATGAGTTTTCACAGAAGCAAGTCTGCCTTTGATTTTGTGCACAGCTGGCAGCCAATCAGTGCATAGAGCAAATTAGCCCCTTTCCCACCTAGGACAGATGTGACACAGCAAATATTTGGACTGCATTCCTATTTTAGCACAGTTGGCAGCTGAACAGGACTTGAAGCAACAGCCGCCACCCCTTACAGCAACTTGATGTCTGTGCTCCCATCCATCCAGCAACTGGAGGCCAAGAGGTTCCATGATGCAAGACTGCATTCCTTTTTTAGCACAGCTGGCAGCTGAATGGGACTTGGAGCAAGATCCCATACCCTTCCAGCAATATGAGGTTCAACGGCTCCACGATGCAAGGATGCATTCCTTTTTTAACACAGTCGGCAGCAGAACGGGACATGGATCAACACCACCCACCCTTCCAGCAACAGGAGGTTAAGCGGCTCCACGAAGCAAGGCTGCAGGACAGAGAAATAACCTTGTTTTTTAGCTGCAACAAGCATATTAGTTAACAAACATGACAATTAGGACTTATATGTCATGGGGACACCTGGTTTTCACGGTAATCGTGAAATCCATGCGCTGCATGAAAAACTTAAAGCCTTGTCCATATGTAACCATGTCCTGCAGACTGTGACACAATCATTTGCCCAGATGCATGGTCAAGAGCCTTCCCCCCCCCCACAGCTACTGGCTCTCTAGGCCTTCCTCCCCACTGGCACCTACAGGCTCCCTTGGCCCTCTTTCCCCTTCAGCAACCACTACTTGCAACCCCCAGCACCATTTAAACCCCCGTCTCCCCTCCAACCTCCCAAGCTCTGTAATGAACTCCTGTAGCTGACACATCACTTTAAATGTGAAGATACAGTAGATCTACAGAGTCATAGCTCAAAGTTTAATTCCAATACTGCAGTAATTAAATTCACTCCCTTCAAGTTTGAATTTTAGTAGAACAGCTGCCCCCTCAAAGAGCTAAGTCTTTTCTTCTCCCTTACTTAATCTCAGGTATGAATTCATAGGCTACAGTACAGACCCCATAGCTCAAAGTTTAATTTACTGCACTAACCAAGACTCCCTTCCTCCTCACTCAGATTTGAATTTGCAGAGATGCAGCAGCCTATTCAGAGCTAATGGCTGGGATTGTGGATCAAGACCCCTTGACTTTTACTTGTATATTATTTTCAAACTTTTTGTGGCTCCTCCTTCAGATCTGACAGATCTTAGTCTGTGGGTACAGTTTGGCCTAAATGTTTTTCATCAAATTACTGTTTATAAGATAAACAAAAAAAGTCTACCTTTTCCTCAGCCTGCTGCTCCAACTTTTTCTTCTGGTTTGCAGACCATTTCTTGTTGTTTGGTGAAAAAATGCTTTGAAGTCTGTCTGGATAGTAGTTGGTCTCAGATTACCCACTGAAGCATGCCTGTTCTAACTGTTGAGTTGTGCACCTTCCTTCCTGAACCCTTCTGGTTTGGTGCCACAATGAAAAGGGTCCCCAGGTGCACAATGTGCCTGTGGAATATTCCTATTTGACCTAAAATGTATGTTGCTGTTTCCAAGCTGGCATATTTTCATACAACCCCATCCAGGGAAATGTACTCATTCATTCTGTTTTACTTCTTTTCCTCATAGTTTTTTGCTGTTTGATATTTTGCTACATTTTGCTGTGTTTGTTAGAAGGAACCTAAATAAGCCCCCAACAGTAAAAAAGTAGGAACAACTAAAAGGTAGGAAAGATATATGCATGACAAAACATTGTTGGAATGAATTGTTCTGGGCTACAGAAAATCTTGTCAGGCAGATGGATTTTTAGCCCTGCCTGCTAGTGGCTGTAAAAGTTATTGTCAGCTACTGGAAATGACAAAGGGGATGATGGCAAAAGGAGGTGCAGAAAAAAACAAAGAAAAAAATACATGATTATGTAGCTAAAAGGGGGACTTGAGAGAGGGTGAAGCAGTGAAAGGGATAATATTAATAGGAGGCTGCAGTAATGAACAAGAAGTGAGGACATCTTGTAATGGAGAGGGGAGTCAAAGAAATTAAGCTGGGACTACAAAGAAAAATGTGAATGGGGGCATGAGATCCAAGAGGGAAACCACAGTATTCCTCCTGGTGGGGGGCTGAGTGCCATCTAACTGAAATATTTTCCCCAGCTTTTGCACCCACCCAGCTTCTCTCAATGGCCACCAATAGTTCAGGTTGCTGTGTAGGAACACATGATGTTGTATGGTTACTCACAATGTTACGGCCATCACCAATCTGCCACAGGTGATGCTCAAGCTGTGGGACAATTTACTGGGCACAGTCATTGCTAGTGGGACTACTGAGGCTATTGGCAACTTGTTTGGGCAGAATGTGCCTAAAGTAAACATGTTTTTCTCTCCTGCAGGTGAACTAAATTGGTCCAAAGGGGATCACAAGCACACTTTCATACCCTGCCTGAGATGCCTGGAGAGCAGTTTCTTTTGGTAGGGCTCCTGGACACTGCTACTTGGAGGCACTACTGTATTCTGCCCCATCCAACAGCAGAAACCTCTCTCCCACAGACAAGCTACCCCCTGCAGCTGCCACTCCCTTTCTGGGGAGTGGAAGATCCACAGCAGAGAAGTGCTGCTCAGCTTTGTGTACTGGGAAGAGGTGCTGCTTGGGTGGGGGGAGAGGCTGTTTGGGGGGTCCAGACCCACAGACTATGCTTTTACTGAGGGATTCTATGTGTCTAGCAATTGTGCAAAATAGCTCATGGGAACAGATGTAGGCAGCTTAAGGGAGTAGAAGCCATCCTTGAGTGACACACGTACCTCAAGTTTATCTCACCTGCAACCACTCCTCCCTGCATATGGAATGGCCTTTCCCCCTCTGATTCCTCTCGGCACAAATGGCAGGCTCCTGATACAACCCACACTGGTGGCAGGCACTACACATGGCATTTCACTGTGGTTGTACCACATGTGCTCCCACCCAGTGTCACTGCACTGTCCCTGCACATTCGCTGCCAGTACCATGCTGTGTCATGTGTAGTACTGTTACTGCACTATGCAACATGTGTTACTGATACTTTGCTGTGCCATGAGAACTGCTGTCACTTCCCTGTGCCACATTCACTGAAAAAAGATGTGCTCAATAATATGAAGTGCAGACACTGATGGGCCACATGCAGTGGCAGCCCCGTATTAGGCTACATGCAGTGCAGACACCACAGTGAGTCACAAACAGCACTGACACAGCAACGTGCCAGTTTCAGGGCTGACATTCTGCAGTTCAATATGCACTGCTAACACCGCACAGTGCCATGAGCACTGCTGTCAGTCACGGTGCCACATTCTATGCAGGCATCGTGTTTTACTAGATGACATGCAGATACTGTGTGGTGCTCCATATACTGCCAACACCATAATGTGCATTGTCATCAGTAAGCTGTGCCACTTGCACTGTTTGCACATCACTGTGTCACAGGCAATGCTGACACAGCACTGCCATGTGGCATACTACTGTTTAACACTATGCTGTGCCATGGTGATGCTGACACAGCACTTTGCTTCATGCAATGCAGACACTACTGTATCACATGTGACACTGTACTGTGTCACATGTGATACCAACATTGTGCTGTGCCATGTAGAGCTCCTGATAAGATATATTCAGAGTGGGTACTTCTCACTTTTGAACACTGGTGAGTAAAACCAAATATTGATGCATACAAATGGCAAAATATGATGTGTGAGAAGCACACATTAAAATGCTACAAAAAAATCACTAGTGTTATTTGCCTTATTTTATTATTGTGTTTTTGTCAATATTGCCAGGTGAAATTAATGAAGAGCACAGCTTAGCACTTTACAGTTTAACTTTGCCAGCCTGCCAATGCAGCGGTATAGCTTTCACTTGTGACTTGACATTCTGGGTTTGGAAGTGAGCCCAGAATGTCAGAGGGCCAGCTGGGAGAGGAGGATTGAATGACTCATAGACTGCTAATCTCTACAGTGGTGGAGGGAAGCATCTGGCTTTTGGCCAACCACTAGTGGAGACTGGGGGTCTGACAGCTGGTGCTTGAGATCTTTGTGAGGTGTGTCAGACATCCAACGCTGTTTGCACCACTATGTCATTGCATGCCATGCCTCCCTGGGGATCAGCATATTCAGAAAAGACAACATCAGCCACGCAGGAGGTCATCCACCCTCAACCTGACCCATGCAAGCAACTTAGGTACACCCCCCTCCCCAGGATCACGAAGCAGCATCCATTTGGGGAGAAAGTAAGGTCTGCAATAGCACAGTAGGAAGGCATTTTAGGCCACTCTAGGTGGGCCAAGAGGTCCTTTTCTGCTGACAACTTCTGTATTTCTATGAGAAGTCCCTCACCAACAGTCACGCTCTGGGGGTAAGTCAAGATGCATTCCAGTGGGGTGGGTAAATCCCTGGAGAGGGGGGCTAGGTGGTGGGGTTGAACAGATGGTGACTGGACAATGGCAAATAAAAAGCACTTTGCAGCTCATTACATTTTGTTTTTCTTTCTACTGAGCAGGATGTTTTGGTGAGCTTCTCAGCACTGTTCCTCTCCCTACAGATCAGGGCTTGTGTGCCCCAGGGCCACCTCATGGAGGGGTGCCACCACAGATTCCCCGATGGCAGGGCCAAGGGAGGGAGGAAGGGCCATACTCCCACCCCCAACCTGAGACAGTCTAGTTCAGACCATGGTTAAGGTGGCAGTATGGGTCCACAGATAAACATGCAGGGCTTCACTGAAATGCCAGCTTCCACTTTCCAGTTTTCTCCCATCCCTTCTGCAGCCAGTGTGAGGCATGCATGTAGAGGCATGCAAGTATTACCAGCCTACTGTACCTCTTCTGTGCCACCCTAGCCTGTACTATTACCAGTCAGAGGTTGGGCATACAAGCCCTCCCTCCCTGGAAAAGGAGAGCAGTCCCAAGCTCAGTCTCTCCCCCTTCCAAGCTGACCCTAGCCTACTTTACATCTTCTGTGCCACCCTAGCCTATGCTATTACCAGTCAGAGGTTGGGTATACAAGCCCTCCCTCCCTGGAAAAGGAGAACAGTCCCAAGCTCAGTCTCTCCCTTCCAAGCTGGCTCCAGCAACTGGAATCCACTTCCAAACTCAGGCCATCAACGTAGAGTGACATGTGGCATCCAGCACCTCAATCCCTCAGCGCCACTGGTCCAGCCCCTTTATATGATTAAAAAAAATATATATAAATATATGTACACATACACACATACATACACACACACAGTATCTACTGTATATAAGCATCTTGATGGGTAATTGCATTGCTCCTTTAAATGTCTTACCATTAAGCACTATAGATAGAGGATTTTGCATTCTCGACATCACACCTTGAAAAAATGCATAGGGCATCTGTGAAGTATGAGCTGTGAGAGTGTGTGATATACAATGAATTCAATAAAGGTAATTATTGTCCTGCAACACAACAGTGTCCTTTTGCATTTGATGAACACTGATGAATGATGGGCCAACTTCTTGTAACTGTTAAGAGCCAGAAGTGATCACACTGACACCCACTTGTAGTGGGCAGTGTCCGGAGTCCCAGCATGGGCTTGGTGGTGGGTCTGGGAGGGGGAACCAGATTCCATGGCTGGCTTGGTGGGTCTTCAGGTACTAAGAGCCAAGGCTGAGTGGAGTCACTATACAGCTGCAGTTGTTGGAGGATGGGGACTATATGAGTCTGCAATCTGGCAAGTTGAGTTTTTGTTGAGTGCTTTCTGAAAGTTTAAGATCTCAATCTGTGCTCAAATGCATCTCCAATTAACATATTCTGAAACTGAAATCCTGAACCAGTACTCAGTTACTAATTTAAATACTCAGAAAGCATTCAACTGCACAAGTTGAGCTTTTGTTGAGTGCTGGTTTAGTTTAAGTGCTCAATACCTAGCACTCAAAAAGCACTGGTGACTGCAGTTCTGTATGGTTTATTCTGTGGAATCTTTATACTGCTTATGATTGCTAATGACTTTGTTTGTAATCCTATATTTATGGGCCCTACTGCCTCCTATCTCCACTCTCTCAGACAGCCTCTCTTGCACTATCCACCCTCATCATGGTCTGCCCCAGAGTACACAGTTCCACTAACCTAGGTGCCCGGTTAACCTCCCTTCCTGGGTAGGGTGAGGAGGGACCCCCCCCCGTTCTTACCTCTCCAGAGCCATACATACTGTGACATTGGGCCAGTACAGTGGAGTCTGCCTCAATGAGCCGAAGACGTGCAGTGAGGAGTCATTGCCTAGGAGAGAACGAGGTGTTTTTTTCCCCTTGTTCATCCCCAGATGTTGGCGTGCAATGAGGGCCAATGAGCTAGGAGGCACGCTGAGATGTGCCTCCTGCTCTGCCCTTCTGCTGACATCTGCCCAATGCCCTTACTGCTTTCCCCAACTACGGCACCTTCCACCCAAGCTCCCCCAGATGGCGGTATTGTGGCAGGAGCATGCAGATGACCCCCCCCGGAGAAGAAGAGCAGCCGCTGGGCACTCCATCCTTCTCCTCCCCGGCTGACCCCCGAAGGCCCGTGCTCATTCCTGAACATGGGTCACTGGTGTGGTACGAGGTAATGTGTCCAGTGCATCAGCCCTCAGCACCACCAGGCCGGGCTCGCTAATGACTATTAATAACAGTAAACATGGTTAGCAGTATTTAACATTAGAATCAGCTCAGAATGACTGTACTAAACTGAATGCTAAACTGATTGACTGCTAAAATACTGCTAAGGAACTCTATTTTTGCAGAATAATCTGCATGCTAATATACTGTTAATATAGCAGTCAGCTTGGGTAAGGGCAGTCAGTGCTCCTGCAATTCCTCAGGCTGGGCAGGAAGTGATTCGGGGGAATTAGTTCACTGATGTGTTCTGTATAGACTTAGAAACATAGAATTTGAATTTGATGGCAGATAAGGACCGCTTGGCTAGGTTAAGTAAAACTTTTAAAGGGACACTGCCAACTTTTTTTTTGCATCATATTTCTAGATAAAAACCCACATTTTATGATTGCTTACCTTCTCTAAAATGAATTGGTGTTGCCAATTGTTTTATCTGTCTCCTTGCTTAAGTAGAACTGAAATGCATGGTAATGTACCCAGCCTTAATTGGCTAACTTAAGTCCTTGGCTGGCTAATCTTCATTCATGATTCAGTAGTATTAAAAAAAAAATGTACTTTGAAGAGCATTATAGTTTGACACAGCAGTATTAATGTGTTAGCATTCACAGCAATGCAGCCACCAGCAAGTCAGTAGGGGACTCCTCGTCCCCAAGCAGGCCTTGATCAGTCCTCCAGCTCCTGCTCCATCCTCTCTGATTTATGCTGCACCTCCAGGCCATGTTGAGTCGGACTTCCGCTACAACAACACTGGCATCCACAGACCTCACCACCACTGTCCTACTGACTCTGCCAGGCCCCCCAACTATTGTCCAATCAAAAAGCAACCTCAAGCCAAGTCTTAAGAGGCTTCTGTAAGGCAAGCTAGTCCCTGGCAGCTGGAAATGCAGCTCCTCAAATTTATTTTAGTCCTTCTTGTTGGTATTGAATCTGGTTGGGTTGTGGTCTGAAGTCATGGATGGACCGATGAAAAACATGAATATGGCGAGTGACTCACCCACAGAATCAAAGGCAGGCAGGCAAGGCAGCTTGACTCAAATCACAGCAGCAGCAACAGACCGCTTCACTTTCTTTCCTGCTCTCTTTACCATCCCATGGTGAGTCAGGCTGTCTTGTGCATGCACACAAAAGTTCACAGCCACTACGGATCGTGGAACAGTGAGTTTTTTAAACTTGTTTGTTCAGTGTGCCTACATAGAAACATAGATTTTGACGGCAGATAAGGACTGCTTGGCCCACCCAGTCTGCCCATTTCCCTACCTATTGGATAAGCTGCAGATCCTAGTTAACCAGCAGCCTACTTCTTCCTACCCCAACCCCCTAGAATTGCCTTATGACTGTCCCATGCATGCTTGAATTCCACCACTGTTTTTGACTCCACAACCTCCTCCAGAAGGCCATTCCATGCATCCACAAACCTCTCTGTGAAAAAATACTTCCCTAAATTACCTCTGAGCTGCCCTCTTCTGTCTTCACATTGTGCCCCCTTGTTCTTACACACCTCTTTTTTTGAAAGATGCTACCCTCTTGGACTTTGTTGATTCCCTTGAGATACTTGAAAGTTTCTATCATGTCCCCCCTCTCTCTCCTTTACTCGAGGCTATACATATTCAGCTCCTTAAGTCTCTCTTCATATGTCTTCCGGTGCAGGCCCTGCACCATTTTAGTTGCCCTCCTCTGGACAGCCTCCATCCTGTCTATATCCTTGCAGAGATTGGGTCTCCAGAACTGCATGCAGTACTCCAGATGGGGTCTCACCAACTGTCTGTACAGAGGGATAATAACTTCCTGTTTTCTGCTGGTGACGCCTCTCCCTATGCATCCCAGTATCCCCCCAGCCCTCCTTGCTGCCCTCTCACATTGCTTTCCCACCTTTAGGTCATCTGATATGACTACCCCCAGGTCCCTTTCCATTTTTGTTGTTGTTAGTATCTCACCCCCATTGTGTACTCTTCCCCTGGGTTTTCGTTTATCATGTGCATTACCTTGCACTTCTTAGCATTGAATCTAAGCTGCCATACATTTGACCATTCCTCTAACCTTGCCAAGTCCCTTCTCGTCCTTTCCACCCCACCTTGTGCATCAACTCTGTTGCAGATCTTTGTGTCATCTGCAAAGAGACATATTTTCCTTCCAGTCCTCTGCAATATCGCTTATAAGACATTGAAGAGGACGGTCCTAATACTGAACCCTGTGGTACCCACTAGTAACCCCTTTCTTCAGAGTGGACTCCATTTACTATTATTCTCTGTGTCCTATTCTCCAGCCAATCTTTACCCAGGCTGTCATCTTGGGACCCACTCCCAGGCTGGCTAACTTGTATATTAATCTTTGTGTGGGACTGTGTCAAATGCCTTGCTGAAGTCTAGGTAGGCCATGTCTACAGCCCTCCCTGATCTACTACTTTGGTCACCCAGTCAAGAAATCTATCAGATTTGTCTGGCATGACCTTCCACTGTGAATCCATGCTGCCTTGGGTCCTGAGCCCTCTGGCCTCTAGATATTCAACAATTCTTTCTTTCAGAAGTGATTCCATCATTTTCCCTACCACTGAGGTTAAACTAACAGGTCTGTAGTTTTCTGCTTCTGCCTTGCTCCCACTTTTGTGAAGGGAATCACATCTGCCCTTCTCAGTCCTCGGGTACCACCCCATCCTCCCATGATTTGTTAAAGAGGGTAGTCAGTGGTGTCACTAGTTCTACCCTTAGTTCTTTAGAATTCTGGGATGAATCCCATCAGGCCCCATTGCTTTGTCCACCTTCAGTTTTAAGAGTTCTTTCAGAACCCTTTCTTCTGTAAATGGGCTGGTATCAACTTCTGTATCCAGAGTGTTTCTACTGTTTGTTTTAGGTACCTCCCCACTTCCTTTGTAAATACTGAGCAAAAATATTTGTTTAGTATCTCTGCCTTTTCACAGTCACCCTCTGCCCACCCTCCTCCTCTTTATTAAGCCTCACTAGCCCTCCCTTGGTCTTCCTTCACTCCTGATGTACCTATAAAAGGTTTTATCCCCCTTCTTAACAGAGTTGGCTATCTTTTCCTTGGTTTGGGCCTTTCCTGTTCTGACTGCCTTCCCAGCTTCCTTTTGCTTTAACTGATACAGTTCCCTGTCCTGCTCCTTCTGTGATTCCTTGTACTTCCTGAATGCTTTATTTTTCTCTTGAACCTTCACTGCCACTTCCTTTGAGATCCATAGTGGTTTCTTACATCGTTTTGTTTTGTTAATTTGCTTCACACAAGGCTTGTTACCTCTGTGATGGCAGTTTTTATTATTCCCCATTGTTCTTCCACCCCTCCTTCCTGCCCATTTGCTAGTGCATTCCTTAGGCACTCACCTATTTTAGCAAAGTCAGCCCTCCTAAAGTCCAGTACTTTTGCCTTTGTATGGCTTGACTGTATTGCTGTATTTATTGTGAACCATACTGTTCGATGGTCGCTAGTTCCCAGATGGCTACCCACTTCTACATCTGTGATCCTCTCTTCATCTCCATTTGAGAGAACCAGGTCTAAGATTGCTCCCTCTCAAGTAGGATCCAATACTAGTTGTCTAAGGCATGCCCCTTGTAGGGCATCTAGAATAACCCCACTCTTTGAAGTGGCTGCTGCACCTGCATTCCAGTTAACATCTGGCATATTCAGATCACCCATCAGCAATATCTCCCCTTTTTCTGCCATTCTAAGTATTCTTTCTATCATTTCCTTGTCCATTTCCTCACCCTGAGAAGGGGGTCTATATACAACCTCTGTGCGGATTGTGGTGCCATTGCCAGTCTCCAAATTTACCCACAGTGCTTCTTCTCCTCCCTGTTTTCCTTTTGTTCTGTTGCCTTGATTCCTTTCCTTATGTAAAGAGCTACTCCGCCTCCTCTTTTACTCTCCCTGTCCCTCCTGCTGATACTGTATCCTGGTATGTTTATGTCCCAGTCATGGTTTTGTGTGTACCATGTTTCTGTGACTGCCACTATATCCAGATGTTCCTCTTCCATCAAGACCACTAATTCAGGAAGCTTGTTACTCAGACTATGGGCATTGGTACTCATTGCTCTCCATTTTTTGATGGCTTTACCTTCTTTTGCAGCATCCCCCACTGACCTGTCTACTTCGGTCTTTTTCTCATTTAGTACCCTGTTTTGTAGGGAGAGGCTGGGATTTTCCTGCTGTTTATCAGTGCCTCCCCCCTTGACTAGTTTAAAAGCATGCCAATGAAGCCTTTAAACTGATTGCTCAAAAGACTTGATCCCTTCCTGGACAGATGCAGACCATCCTGCCAGTATAGGCTGGTGTCCCTCCAGGTGGAACCCCAGTCCCCAATGAAGCCAAACCCCTGTGCCCCACACCATTTTTTCAACCATTCATTAAACTGCATGGTGCAAAGTACCCTCGCTTCACTCATGCCATTGACAGGCAGCACCTCAGAGAAGGATATTGTGTGTGCAACTTGTCTTAGGCCCCTCCCAAATTCTAAAAAGTCCTTCTGCACTGCTCTAATCTCATGATTAGTCAAGTCATTTTTCCCTAGGTGGACAATGATGTTCAGCTCAGATTCCCGTGCAGCTGTTCTCATGATCCTGAGGATGCGCTTCCTGTCTCTCCAAGCCATGGCACCAGGCAGGCACCTTACTTCAGTTTTCCCTGCTCCCCCCAGTTCTATCCCCCTAATAATTGAGTCCCCCATCAGGAGCTGCTTCTTTTCCTTGTGGTGTCCTCTGCCTCCTTCCTGTGGGCCTCCCTTGTGACAGTTGTCCTCAGCCTCCTTAATCTCCTCTGCAGGTGCATCCATAGGGGAGCTATGCTCCCCCAGAATGGTGTATGGATTGCGGTGTGGAACAACTGACTGGGTGTGCCTCTGTTCCACCATCCTCACCCTCCCTGAGACCACTATGGTCCAACTGCTGTGCTTTCTTCACAACCTCTGAGGTAGTGGTGGTGGCTCTGGTGCTCCCTGTATAGGGAGGTTCCCTTCCTACCATCCAGTGTGGCCTGGGGGAAGGTCCCCTTACTACTGTCCAGTGTGGCCTGAAGATGGGCAACTTCCTCCCTCAGGGCAGAGAGTTGTCTGCAAATAGGGCAGCATCTCAGCCTCCAGAAACACTGCTGGAACACTGCTGCCCCACAGCCATTACATTGCACTACTCCGCACATTTTTTTTTGTGTGTGTGACAGGTTTGTAACATAGAAATATATATATATATATATATTTATATTATACAATGTGTGTGCTTATATTGTCAGTGAAGTGTGCTAGAGAGGATATGACAGTGATATGCACCTTGCACTCTTGAGGAAATGATGTCAGAACCCCAGGTATAAAGGAACTATTTCCAGGGGTGGGTGGTGTGAGGGGTGGAAGGGGTTGGGCCTAAACTGTGCCCTCACAAAACAATCAGCTAAAAGCTCTGACCCACTACTGCAATGAGTGCCTTCCTGTCAGCAAGATGCCCTACACAACAATTTGACAGAGAAAATACCCTGCTAATCAAACAGAGAAAAATCCACATATCCAAGTCAGACAAAGCTAATCCTACCCAGCCTCAAAACAGGCCTGGTGGTTTGTGCTCTGAAAGCAGTCAGCCCCAAAATAAGTCAGCTGTGCTGTAAACTCTTCCTGCTCTGAAAATGTTAAGAATTGTAACAAACAGATGTAAACCAAGATCCACCTCCCTCTGTTGCTTGAAAGACTGTCTTTTCCGGATTCACACTGCAGGTTTTGCTATGACCACTCCTTAACCCCAGTAACTTTGTTAAAAATATTTTAACTATCACAAACTCCTACGCACCAGTAAATTATTTAAAAAAAGGTTCTGTCCCAAAATCCTAGTAGTCAATCCAGCTACCCCAAAAGGACAACCAAAATGCAGTATTCAAACACTTATGAAGTTACTTCCAAGAGAAGCAGAGTTTGCAAGTTTCTTTTTCAACTCCTCAGCCACCAGTAATTCATTTAAAAATATTTTAACTGTCAGAAAATCCTAGCAGACAATCTAGCTACCTCCAAGGACCTACCCAAATGCATTATTTAAATCCTTGTGAAGTTACTAACAAGATAAACATAGTTTGCAAGCCCCTACTTGGTTAAACACTAAATAAAAATGTGAATAAAAAGCAAACACCAAGGGTTGTTAGTTTCACCTCCCACAGAATTAAGCAAAAGTGCACGTTTGTTGCAGATATCAAGTGCAATATAGAATTTCTCACACAGCTTGCAGTTGAATAAAGCAGTAGTGTCCTTCCAGGTCCAGAAAATGTGCATTGCATCTTTTAAAAATTGTAGCCTCCAGTTACTTATAGTAATCTGATCTAGTCTGAGATCTCCAATTGTAAGCAATTTGTTGTCAAAGGTTAGGAAGTATCCTTCCAGTTCCAATACAACCTGTTTGGTCTGACAACAATGTCCTGCCCCCTAAGGCTGTCTGGGTTTGAATTCATACTGCAGGTTTTGCTATGACCACTCCTTAACCCCAGTAACTTTGTTAAAAATAGTTTAACTATCAGAAACTCCTACGCACCAGTAAATTATTTAAAAACAGTTTCTGTACCAAAATCCTAGTAGTCAATCCAGCTACCCCCGAGGGACAACCAAATTGCAGTATTCAAACACTTATGAAGTTACTTCCAAGAGAAGCAGAGTTTGCAAGTTTCTTTTTCAACTTCTCAGCCACCTGTAATTAATTTAAAAATAGTTTAACTGTCAAAAAATCCTAGTAGACAATCTAGCTACCTCCAAGGACCTACCCAAATGCAGTATTTAAATCCTTTTGAAGTTACCAACAAGATAAACAGAGTTTGCAAGCCCCTTCAAGGTTAAACACTAAATAAATATGTGAATAAAAAGCAATTACTAAGGGTAGTTAGTTTCACCTCCCACAGAATTAAGCAAAAGTGTACGTTTGTTGCAGATATCAAGTGCAATATAGAATTTCTCACACAGCTCACAGTTGAATAAAGCAGTAGTGTCCTTCCAGCTCCAGAAAATGTGCTTTGTGTCTTTTAAAAATTGCAGCCTCCAGTAACTTATAGTAATCTGATCTAGTCTGGATATCTCCACTCAGATCAATTTGTTGCTAATGGTTATGAAGTAGCCCTTCCTGTTCCAATACAACCTGTTTGGTCTGAAAACAATGTCCTGCCCCCTAAGGCTGTCTGTGTTTCAATTAACACTGCAGGTTTTGCTATGACCACTCCTTAACCCCAGTAACTTTCTTAAAAGTAGTTTAACTAGCACAAGCTCCTATGTACCAGTAAATTATTTAAAAATGGTGTCTGTCCCAAAATCCTACTAGTCGATCCAGCTACCCCAAAGGGACAACCAAAATGCTGTATTCATTCACTTATGAAGTTACTTAGAAGAGAAGCAGAGTTTGCCAGTTTCTTTTTCAACTTCTCAGCTACCTGTAATTCATTTAAAAATAGTTTAACTGTCAGAAAATCCTAGTAGACAATCTAGCTCCCTGCATGGACCTTCCAAAATGCAATATTTAAATCCTTTTGAAGTTACTAACAAGATAAACAGAGTTTGCAAGCCCCTTCTTGGTTAAACACTAAATAAATATGTGAATAAAAAGCAATTACCAAGAGTAGTTAGTTTCACCTCCCACAGAATTAAGTAAAAGTGCACGTTTGTTGCAGATATCAAGTGCAATATAGAATTTCTCACACAGCTCGTAGTAGAATAAAGCAGTAGTGTCCTTCCAGCTCCAGAAAATGTGCTTTGTGTCTTTTAAAAACTGAGCAGCCAGTAACTTATAGAAATCTGATCTAGTCTGGATATCTCTACTCAGGGCAATTTTGCCAATGGTTATGAAGTAGCCCTTCCTGTTCCAATACAACCTGTTTGCTCTGAAAACAATGTCCTGCCCCCTAAGGCCGTCTGTGTTTCAATTCACACTGCAGGTTTTGCTATGACCACTCCTTAACCCCAGTAACTTTGTTAAAAATAGTTTAACTATCACAAACTCCTACGCACCAGTAAATTATTTAAAAATAGTTTCTGTCCCAAAATCCTAGTAGTCAATCCAGCTACCCCCAAGGGACAACCAAATGCAGTATTCAAACACTTATGAAGTTACTTCCAAGAGAAGCAGAGTTTGCAAGTTTCTTTTTCAACTCCTCAGCCACCTGTAATTCATTAAAAAATAGTTTAACTGTCAGAAAATTCAAGTAGACAATCTACCTACCTCCAAGGACCTACCCAAATGCATTATTTAAATCCTTTTGAAGTTACTAACTAGATAAACAGAGTTTGCAAACCCCTTCAAGGTTCAACACTAAATAAATATGTGAATAAAAAGCAATTACCAAAGGTAGTTAGTTTTACCTCCCACAGAATTAAGCAAAAGTGCACGTTTGTTGCAGATATCAAGTGCAATATAGAATTTCTCAAACAGCTTGCAGTTGAATAAAGCAGTAGTGTCCTTCCAGCTCCAGAAAATGTGCATTGCATCTTTTAAAAATTGTAGCCTCCAGTAACTTATAGTAATCTGATCTAGTCTGGAGATCTCCACTCAGGGCAATTTCTTGCCAATGGTTATGAAGTACCCTTCCTGTTCCAATACAACCTGTTTGGTCTGAAAACAATGTCCTGCCCCCTAAGGCTGTCTGTCTTTCAATTCACACTGCAGGTTTTGCTATGACCACTCCTTAACCCCAGTAACTTTGTTAAAAATAGTTTAACTATCACAAACTCCTACGCACCAGTAAATTATTTAAAAATAGTGTCTGTCCCAAAATCCTAGTAGTCAATCCAGCTACCCCAAGGACAAACCAAAATGCAGTATTCAAACACTTATGAAGTTACTTCCAAGAGAAGCAGAGTTTGCAAGTTTCTTTTTCAACTTCTCAGCCACCTGTAATTCATTTAAAAATAGCTTAACTGTCAGAAAATCCTAGTAGACAATCTAGCTACCTCCAATGACATACCCAAATGCAGTATTTAAATCCTTTTGAAGTTACCAAGAAGATAAACAGAGTTTGCAAACCCCTTCATGGTTCAACACTAAATAAATATGTGAATAAAAAGCAATTACCAAGGGTAGTTAGTTTCACCTCCCACAGAATTAAGCAAAAGTGCACGTTTGTTGCAGATATCAAGTGCTATATAGAATTTCTCACACAGCTCGCAGTTGAATAAAGCAGTAGTGTCCTTCCAGCCCCTGAAACTGTGCTTTTTGTCTTTAAAAAATTGTAGCCTCCAGTAACTTATAGTAATCTGATCTAGTCTGGATATCTCCACTCAGGGAATTATTTTGAAAATGGCTATGAAGTAGCCCTTCCTGTTCCAACACAACCTGTTTGGTCTGAAAACAATGTCCTGCCCCCTAAGGCTGTGTATGTTTCAATTCATACTGCAGGTTTTGCTATGACCACTCCTTAACCCCAGTAACTTTGTTAAAAATAGTTTAACTATCAGAAACTCGCACACACCAGTAAATTATTTAAAAATAGTTTCTGTCCCAAAATACTAGTAGTCAATCCAGCTACCCCCGAGGGACAAGCAAATTGCAGTATTCAAACACTTATGAAGTTACTTCCAAGAGAAGCAGAGTTTGCAAGTTTCTTTTTCAACTTCTCAGCCACCTGTAATTCATTTAAAAATAGTTTAACTGTCAAAAAATCCTAGTAGACAATCTAGCTACCTCCAAGGACCTTCCCAAATGCAGTATTTAAATCCTTTTGAAGTTACCAACAAGATAAACAGGGTTTGAAAGCCCCTTCATGGTTAAACACTAAATAAATATGTGAATAAAAAGCAATTACTAAGGGTAGTTAGTTTCACCTCCCACAGAATTAAGCAAAAGTGTACGTTTGTTGCAGATATCAAGTGCAATATAGAATTTCTCACACAGCTCACAGTTGAATAAAGCAGTAGTGTCCTTCCAGCTACAGAAAATGTGCTTTGTGTCTTTTAAAAATTGCAGCCTCCAGTAACTTATAGTAAACTGATCTAGTCTGGATATCTCCACTCAGATCAATTAGTTACCAATGGTTATGAAGTAGCCCTTCCTGTTCCAATACATCCTGTTTGGTCTGAAAACAATATCCTGCCCCCTAAGGCTGTCTGTGTTTCAATTCACACTGCCGGTTTTGCTATGACCACTCCTTAACCCAAGTAACTTTGTTAAAAAATAGTTTAACTATCACAAACTCCTACACACCAGTAAATTATTTAAAAATATTTTCTGTCCCAAAATCCTAGTAGTCAATCCAGCTACCCCCAAGGGACAACCAAAATGCAGTATTCAAACACTTATGAAGTTACTTCCAAGAGCAGCAGAGTTTGCAAGATTATTTTTCAACTCCTCAGCCACCTGTAATTCATTTAAAAATGGTTTAACTGTCAGAAAATCCTAGTAGACAATCTAGCTACCTCCAAGGACTTATCCAAATGCAGTATTTAAATCCTTTTGAAGTTACTAACAAGATAAACAGAGTTTGCTTGCCGCTTCTTGGTTAAACACTAAATAAATATGTGAATAAAAAGCAATTCCTAAGGGTAGTTATTTTCACCTCCCACAGAATTAAGCAAAAGTGTACGTTTGTTGCAGATATCTAGTGCATTATAGAATTTCTCACACTGCTCGCAGTTGAATAAAACAGTAGTGTCCTTCCAGCACCAGAAAATGTGCTTTGTGTCTTTTAAAAATTGTAGCCTCCAGTAACTTATAGTAATCTGATCTAGTCTGGATATCTCCACTCAGGGTAATTTGTTGCCAATGGTTATGAAGTAGCCCTTCCTGTTCCAATACAACCTGTTTGGTCTGAAAACAATGTCCTGCCCCTAAGGCTGTCTGTGTTTCAATTCACACTGCAGGTTTTGCTATGACCACTCCTTAACCCCAGTAACTTTGTTAAAAATAGTTTAACTATCACAAACTCCTATGCACCAGTAAATTATTTAAAAATAGTTTCTGTCCCAAAATCCTACTAGTCAATCCAGCTACCCCCAAGGGACAACCAAAATGCAGTATTCAAACACTTATGTAGTCACTTCCAAGAGAAGCAGAGTTTGCAAGTTTCTTTTTCAACTTCTCAGCCACCTGTAATTCATTTAAAAAATAGTTTAACTGTCAGAAAATCCTAGTAGACAATCTACCTACCTCCAAGGACCTACCCAAATGCAGTATTTAAATCCTTTTGAAGTTACTAACAAGATAAACAGAGTTTGCAAGCCCTTCTTGGTTAAACACTAAATAAATATGTGAATAAAAAGCAATTACCAAGGGTTGTTAGTTTCACCTCCCACAGAATTAAGCAAAAGTGCACGTTTGTTGCAGATATCAAGTGCACTATAGAATTTCTCACACAGCTCGCAGTTGAATAAAGCAGTAGTGTACTTCCAGATCCAGAAAATGTGCCTTGTGTCTTTTAAAAATTGTAGCCTCCAGTTACTTATAGTAATCTGATCTAGTCTGGAGATCTCCACTCAGGGCAATTTGTTGCCAATGGTTATGAAGTACCCTTCCAGTTCCAATACAACCTGTTTGGTCTGAAAACAATGTCCTGCCCCCTAAGGCTGTCTGTCTTTCAATTCACACTGCAGGTTTTGCTATGACCACTCCTTAACCCCAGTAACTTTGTTAAAAATAGTTTAACTATCACCAACTACTATGCACCAGTAAATTATTTAAAAATGGTGTCTGTCCCAAAATCCTAATAGTCATTCCAGCTACTCAAGGGACAACCAAAATGCAGTATTCAAACACTTATGAAGTTACTTCCAAGACATGCAGAGTTTGCAAGTTTCTTTTTCAACTTCTCAGAAACCTGAAATTCATTTAAAAATAGTTTCACCATCAAAAATTCCTAGTAGACAATCTAGCTACCTCCAAGGACATCTCAAAATTCAGTATTTAATTCCTTTTGAAGTTACCAACAAGATAAACAAATTTTGCAAACCCCTTCATGGTTCAACATTAAATAAATATGTGAATAAAAAGCAATTACCAAGGGTAGTTAGTTTCACCTCCCACAGAATTAAGCAAAAGTGTACGTTTGTTGCAGATATCAAGTGCAATATAGAATTTCTCACACAGCTAGTTGTTGAATAAAGCAGTACTGTCCTTCCAGCTCCAGAAAATGTGCTTTGTGTCTTTTAAAAACTGTAGCTTCCAGTAACTTATAGTAATCTGATCTAGTCTGAGATTCCACCAGGGCATTTTGTTGCCAACGGTTATGAAGTAGCCCATTCCTGTTCCAATACAACCTGTTTGGTCTGAAAACAATGTCCTGCCCCCTAAGGCTGTCTGTGTTTCAATTCACTCTGCAGGTTTTGCTATGACCACTCCTTAACACCAGTAACTTTGTTAAAAATAGTTTAACTATCACAAACTCCTACGCACTAGTAAATTATTTAAAAACAGTTCTGTCATAAAATCCTAGTAGTCAATCCAGCTACCCCAAGGGACAACCAAAATGCAGTATTCAAACACTTATGAAGTTACTTCCAAGAGAAGCTGAGTTTGCAAGTTTCTTTTTCAACTCATCAGCCACCTGTAATTCATTTAAAAAATAGTTTAACTGTCAGAAAATCCTAGTAGACAATCTAGCTACTCCAAGGACCTACACAAATGCAGTATTTAAATCCTTTTGAACTTACTAACAAGATAAACAGAGTTTGCAAGCCCCTTCTTGGTTAAACACTAAATAAATATGTGAATAAAAAGCAATTACCAAGGGTAGTTAGTTTCTCCTCCCACAGAATTAAGCAAAAGTGCACGTTTGTTTCAGATATCAAGTGCAATATAGAATATCTCACACAGCTCGCAGTTGAATAAAGCCGTAGTGTCCTTCCACCTCCAGAAAATGTGCTTTGAGTCTTTTAAAAATTGTAGCCTCCAGTAACTTATAATAATCTGATCTAGTCTGGATATCTCCATTCAGGGCAATTTGTTGCCAATGGTTATGAAGTACCCTTCCTGTTCCAATACAACCTGTTTGGTCTGAAAACAATGTCCTGCCCTCTAAGGCTGTCTGTGTTACAATTCACACTGCAGGATTTGCTATGACCACTCCCAAACCCCAGTAACTTTTTAAAAAATAGTTTAACTATTACAAACTTCTACGCACCAGTAAATTATATAAAAATAGTGTCTGTCCCAAAATCCTAGAAGTCAATCCAGCTACCCCAAACGGACAACCAAAATGCAGTACTCAAACACTTATGAAGTTGCTTCCAAGAGAAGCAGAGTTTGCAAGTTTCTTTTTCAACTTCTCGGCCACCTGTAATTCATAAAAAAATAGCTTAACTGTCAGAAAATTCAAGTAGACGATCTAGTTACCTCCAAGGACCTACCCAAATGCAGTATTTAAATACTTTTGAAGTTACCAACAAGATAAACAGAGTTTGCAAACCCCTTCTTGGTTAAACACTAAATAAATATGTGAATTAAAAGCAATTACCTAGGGTAGTTAGTTTCACCTACCAAAGAATTAAGAAAAAGTGCACGTTTGTTGCAGATATCAAGTGCAATATAGAATTTCTCACTCAGCTCGCAGTTGAATAAAGCAGTAGTGTCCTTCCAGCTCCAGAAAATGTGCTTTCTGTCTTTTAAAAATTGTAGCCTCCAGTAACTTATACTAATCTTGACTAGTCTCAGATATCTCAACTCAGAGCAGTTTGCCAATGGTTATGAAGTACTCTTCCTGTTCCAATACAACCTGTTTGGTCTGAAACAATGTCCCTGCCCCCTAAGGCTGTCTGTGTTACAATCCACACTGCAGGATTTGCTATGACCACTCCTTAACCCCAGTAACTTTTTTAAAAATAGTTTAACTATCACAAACTCCTCATGCACCAGTAAATTATTTAAAATAGTTTCTTCCCAAATAACGTAGTCAATCCAGCTACCCCCAAGGAAACCAAAATGCAGTATCAAACACTTATGAAGTTACTTCCAAGAGGTAGAGTTTGCAAGTTTTTACAACTCCTCAGCCACCTGTAATTCATTAAAAATAGTTTAACTGTCAGAAAATCCTAGTAGACATTCTAATCTACTCTCCAAGGACCTACCCAAACGCATTATCTAAATCCTTTTGAAGTTACTAACAAGATAAACAGAGTTTGCAAGCCCCTTCTTGGTTAAACACTAAATAAATATATGAATTAAAATCAATTACCAAGGGTTGTTAGTTTCACCTCCCACAGAATTAAGCAAAAGTGCACGTTTGTTTCAGATATCAAGTGCAATATAGAATTTCTCACACAGCTCGCAGTTGAATAAAGCAGTAGTGTCCATCCAGCTCCAGAAAATGTGACTTGTGTCTTTTAAAAATTGTAGCCTCCTGTTACTTATAGTAATCTGATCTGGTCTGGAGATCTCCACTCAGGGCAATTTGTTGCCAAAGGTTATGAAGTACCCTTCCTGTTCCAATACAAACTGTTTGGTCTGAAAACAATGTCCTGCCCCCTAAGGCTGTCTGTGTTTCAATTCACAGTGCAGGTTTTGCTATGACCACTCCTTAACCCCAGTAACTTTGTTAAAAATAGTTTAACTATTACAAACTCCTACGCACCCTTAAATTATTTAAAAATGGTGTCTGTCCCAAAATCCTAGTAGTCGATCCAGATACCCACAAGGGACAACCAAAATGCAGTATTCAAACACTTATGAAGTTACTTCCAAGAGAAGCAGAGTTTGCAAGTTTCTTTTTCAACTTCACTGCCACCTGTAATTCATTTAAAAATAGTTTAACTGTCAGAAAATCCAAGTAGACAATCTAGCACCCCCTCCGAGGACCTTACCAAATGCAGTATTTAAATCCTTTTGAAGTTACTAACAAAGTAAACAGAGTTTGCAAGCCCCTTCTTGGAAAAACACTAAATAAATATGTGAATAAAAAGCAATTACTAAGGGTAGTTAATTTCACCTCCCACAGAATTAAGTAAAAGTGCACGTTTGTTGCAGATATCAAGTGCAATATAGAATTTCTCACACAGCTCGCAGTTGAATAAAGCAGTAGTGTCCTACCAGCTCCAGAAAATGTGCTTTGTGTCTTTTAAAAATTGTAGCCTCCAGTAACTGATAGTAATCTGATCTAGTCTGAATATCTCTACTCAGGGCAATTTGTTGCCAATGGTTATGAAGTAGCCCTTCCTGTTCAATACAACCTGTTTGGTCTGAAAACAATGTCCTGCCCCCTATGGCTCTCTGTGTTTCAGTTCACACTGCAGGTTTTGCTATGACCACTCCTTAACCCCAGTAACTTTGCTAAAAATAGTTTAACTATCACAAACTACTACGCACCAGTAAATTATTTAAAAAAAGTGTCTGTCCCAAAATCCTAGTAGTCAATCCAGCTACCCCAAGGGACAACCAAAATGCAGTATTCAAACACTTATGAAGTTACTTCCAAGAGATGCAGAGTTTGCAAGTTTCTTTTTTCAACTTCTCAGCCACCTGTTATTCATTTAAAACTAGAGTAACTGTCAGAAATCCTAGTAGACAATCTAGCTACCTCCAAGGACATTCCCAAATGCAGTATTTAAATACTTTTGAAGTTACCAACAAGATAAACAGAGTTTGCAAACCCCTTCATGGTTCAACACTAATTAAATATGTGAATAAAAAGCAATTACCAAGGGTAGTTAGTTTCACCTCCCACAGAATTAAGCAAAAGTGTATGTTTGTTGCAGATATCAAGTGCAATATAGAATTTCTCACACAGCTCGCTGTTGAATAAAGCAGTAGTGTCCTTCCAGCTCCAGAAAATGTGCTTTGTGTCTTTTAAAAATTGTAGCCTCCAGTAACTTATAGTAATCTGTTCTAGTATGGATATCTCTACTCAGGGCAATTTGTTGCAAATGGTTATGAAGTAGCCCTTCCTTTTCCAATACAACCTGTTTGGTCTGAAAACAATGTCCTGCCACCAAGGCTGTCTGTCTTTCAATTCACACTGCAGGTTTTGCTATGACCACTCCTTAACCCCAGTAACTTTGTTAAAATTAGTTTAATTATCACAAACTCCTACGCACCAGTAAATTATTTAAAAATAGTTTCTGTCCCAAAATCCTAGTAGTCAATCCAGCTACCCCCAAGGGACATCCAAAATGCAGTATTCAAACACTTATGAAGTTACTTCCAAGAGAAGGAGAGTTTGCAAGTTCTTTTTAAACTCTCCTCAGCCACATGTAATTCATTTAAAAAATAGTTTAACTGTCAGAAAATCCGCAGACAATCTAGCTACCTCAAGGACCTACCCAAATGCAGTATTTAAAAATCTTTTAGTTACAAAAAGATAAACAGAGTTTGCAAACCCCTTTCTTGGTTAAACACTGAATAAATATTTCACTAAAAAGCAATTACTGCCAAGGGTAGTTAGGACTCACCTCCCACAGAATTAAGCAAAAGTGTACCTTTGTTTTCAGATATCAAAGCGCAATATAGAATTTCTCACACAGCTAAGCAGTTGAATAAAGCAGTAGTGTCCTTCCAGCTCCAGAAAATGTGCTTTGTGTCTTTTAAAAATTGTAGCCTCCAGTAACTTATAGTAATCTGATCTAGTCTGGTTATCTCTACTCAGGGAAATTTGTTGCTAATGGCTATGAAGTAACACTTCCTGTTCCAATACAAACTTTTTGGTCTGAAAACAATGTCCTGCCCCCTAAGGCTGTCTGTGTTTCAATTCACACTGCAGGTTTTGCAATGACCACTCCTTAACCCCAGTAATTTTGTTAAAAATAGTTTAAATATCACAAACTCCTACGCACCAGCAAATTATTGAAAAATAGGCCTGTCATAAAATCCTAGTAGTCAATCCAGCTACCCCCAAGGGACAACCAAAATGCAGTATTCAAACACTTATGAAGTTGCTTCCAAGAGAAGCAGAGTTTGCAAGTTTCTTTTTCAACTCATCAGCCACCTGTAATTCATTTAAAAATAGTTTAACTGTCAGAAAATCCTAGTAGACAATCTAACTACCTCCAAGGACCTACCCAAATGCAGTATTTAAATCCTTTTGAAGTTTCTTCCAAGATAAACAGAGTTTGCAAGCCACTTCTTGTTTAAACACTAAATAAATATGTGAATAAAAAGCAATTACCAACTGCAGTTAGTTTCATCTCCCACAGAATTAAGCAAAAGTGCACGTTTGTTGCAGATATCAAGTGCTATATAGAATTTCCCACACAGCTCGCAGTTGAATAAAGCAGTAGTGTCCTTCCTGCTCCAGAAAATGTGCTTTGTGTCTTTTAAAAATTGTAGCCTCCAGTAACTTATAGAAATCTGATCTAGTCTGGAAATCTCCTCTCAGGGTATTATTTTGCCAATGTTTATGAAGTAGCCCTTCCTGTTCCAATACAACCTGTTTGGTCTGAAAATAATGTCCTGCCCCCTAAGTCTGTCAGTGTTTCAATTCATACTGCAGATTTTGCTGTGACCACTCCTTAACCCCAGCAACTTTGTTAAAAATAGTTTAACTATCACAAACTCCTACGCACCAATAAATTATTTAAAAATAGTTTCTGTCCCAAAATCCTAGTAGTCAATCCAGCTACCCCCAAGGGACAACCAAATTGCAGTATTCAAACACTTATGAAGATATTTCCAAGAGAAGCAGAGTTTGCAAGATTCTTTTTCAACTCCTCAGCCACCTGTAATTCATTTAAAAATAGATTAACTGTCAGAAAATCCTAGTAGACAATCTGCCTACCTCCAAGGACCTACCCAAATGCATTTTTTAATCCTTCTGAAGTTACTAACAAGATAAACAGAGTTTGCAAGCCCTTTCTTGGTTAAACACTAAATAAATATGTGAATAAAAAGCAAATACCAAGGGTTGTTAGTTTCACCTCCCAAAGAATTAAGCAAAAGTGCACGTTTGTTGCAGATATCAAGTGCCATATAGAGTTTCTCACACAGCTTGCTGTTGAATAAAGCAATTGTGTCATTCCAGCTCCAGAAAATGTGCATTGTGTCTTTTAAAATTGTAGCCTCCAGTTACTTATAGTAATCTGATCTATTCTGGAGATCTCCACTCAGGGCAATTTGTTGCCAATGGTTATGAAGTACCCTTCCTGTTCCAATACAACCTGTTTGGTCTGAAAACAATGTCCTGCCCCCAAGGCTGTCTGTCTTTCAATTCACACTGCAGGTTTTGCTATGACCACTCCTTAACCCCAGTAACTTTGTTAAAAATAGTTTAACTATCACAAACTCCTACGCACCAGTAAATTATTTAAAATAGTTTGGTCCCAAAATCCTAGTAGTCAATCCAGCTACCCCAAGGGACAACCAAAATGCAGTATTCAAACACTTATGAAGTTACTTCCAAGAGAAGCAGAGTTTGCAAGTTTCCTTTTCAACTTCTCAGCCACCTGTAATTCATTTAAAAATAGCTTAACTGTCAGAAAATCCTAGTAGACAATCAAGCTACCTCCAAGGACATACCCAAATGCAGTATTTAAATCCTTTTGAAGTTACCAACAAGATAAACAGAGTTGGCAAACCCCTTCATGATTCAACACTAAATAAACATGTGAATAAAAAGCAATTACCAAGGGTTGTTAGTTTCACCTCCCACAGAATTAAGCAAAAGTGCACGTTTGTTTCAGATATCAAGTGCAATATAGAATTTCTCACACAGCTCGTAGTTGAATAAAGCAGTAGTGTCCTTCCAGCTCCAGAAAATGTGCCTGTGTCTTTTAAAAATTGTAGCCTCAGTTACTTATAGAAATCTGATCTAGTCTGGAGATCTCCACTCAGGGCAATTTGTTGCCAATGGTTATCAAATACCCTTCCGTCTTAACACAACCTGTTTGGTCTGAAAAACAATGTCCTGCCCCCTATGGCTGTCTGTGTTTCAAATCCACACTGTGTTTGCTATGACCACTCCTTAACCCCAGTAACTTTGTTAAAAATAGTGTTACTATCTAGAAACTACAGCACCATAAATTATTTAAAAATGGTGTCTGTCCCAAAATCCTAGTAGTCGATCCAGCTACCCCCAAAGGACAACCAAAATGCTGTATTCAAACACTTATGAAGTTACTTCCATGAGAAGCAGAGTTTGCAAGTTTCTTTTTCAACTTCTCAGCCACCTGTAATTCATTTAAAAATAGTTTAACTGTCAGAAAATCCTAGTAGACAATCTAGCACCCACCAAGGACCTTACCAAATTCAGTATTTAAATCCTTTTGAAGTTACTAACAAGAAAAACAGAGTTTGCAAGCCCCTTCTTTGAAAAACACTAAATAAATATGTGAATAAAAAGCAATTACCAAGGGTAGTTAATTTCACCTCCCACAGAATTAAGTAAAGTGCCGTTTGTTGCAGATATCAGTGCAATATAGAATTTCTCCACTGTGCAGAAGTTGAATAAAGCAGTAGTGTCCTACCAGCTCAAAAAATGTGCTTTGTGTCTTTAAAATTGTAGCCTCCAGTAACTGAAAGTAATCTGATCTAGTCTGATTATCTCTACTCAGGAAATTTGTTGCCAATGGCTATGTGAAGTAGCCTTCCTGTTCCAATACAACCTGTTTGGTTCGAAAACAATGTCCTGCCCCCTAAGGCTGTCTGTGTTTCAAGTTCACACCACAGGTTTTACATGCAATACACTCCTTAACCCCAGTAATTTTGTTAAAGATAGTTTAATCTATCACAAACTCCCACGCACCAGTTAATTATTTATAAATAAGTCGTCCCAAAAATCCTAGTAGGTCAATCCAGCTACCCCAAGGGACAACCAAAATGCAGTATTCAAATACTTATGAAGTTACTTCCAAGAAGCAGAGTTTGCAAGTTTCTTTTCAACTCCTCAGCCACCTGTAATTCATTTAAAAATATAGATTTAAATGTCAGAAAATCCTAGTTGACAATCCACTACCTCAAGGACCTACCCAAATGCAGTATTTAAATCCTTTTGAGAAATTATCAAAAAGATAAACAGAGTTTCCAAGCCATTCTTGGATAAACACTGAATAAATATTTGAATAAAAGCAATTACCAACGGCAGTTAGTTTCACCCCACAGAATTAGCAAAGTGTACACTTGTTGCAGATATCAAGTAACAAATTTCCACAGCTCGCGGTTGATAAAGCAGTAGTGTCCTTCCTGCTCCAGAAAATGTGCTGTGTCTTTTAAAAATTGTAGCCCAGTAACATAGAAATTGATCTAGTCTCGAAATCTCCACTCAGGGAATTTTTGCCAATGGTTATAAATGCCCTTCCTGTTCCAATACAACCTATTTGGTCTGAAAATAATGTCCTGCCCTAAGGCTGTCAGTGTTTCAATTCACACTCCAGATTTGCTATGACCACCCTTAACCCTAACCTTTAAAAATAGTTTATATCACAAACTCCCACGCACAAGAAATTATTTAAAATAGTTTCTGTCCCAAAACCTAGTAGTCAATAATAGCCACCCAAGGACAACAAAATGCAGTATAAACACTTATGAAGTTTCCAAGAGAAGCAGAGTTTGCAAGATTCTTTTCAACTTCCTCGTAGCCACCTGTAATTCTTTAAAATAGATTAACTGTCAGAACCGAGTGACAATCGCTACCCAGGACATACCAAATGCAGATGAATCATACAGTTACCAACAAGAAAATAATAGAGTTACAAACCCCTTCTGGTTCAACACTCAACAAATATGTGAATAAAAAGCAATTACTAAGGGTAGTTATGTTACACCTCCCACAGAATTGCTAAGAAAAGGACGCGTTTGTTGCAGATATCAAATGCAACATAGAATTTCTAAAACAGCTGCAGTTGAACAAAATAGTATCATCGCTCCAGAAAATGTGCATTTATGTGCTTTTTAAAATTGCGCTCAGTTACTTATAGTAATCAGTCTATTCTGGAGATCTCCACTCAGGGCAATTTATTTTCAAGGTTATAAGCACCTTCCCGTTCCAATACAACCTGTTTGGTCTGAAACAATGTCCTGCCCCCTAAGGCTGTCTGTGTCCTAACCGCGACTGCAGGTTTTAAGGACCACTCCTTAACCCAGTAACTGTTAAAATAGTGTAACAATCCAAACTCTCGCATTCGTAAATTATTTAAAAAGGTGTCACTCCCAAAATCACAGTAGTCCAAGTCAGCTACCCAAAGGACACCAAATGCAGTATTCAACACTTATGAAATTATTCCAAGAGAAGCAGAGTTGAAAGTTTCTTTTTTCAAATTCTCAGCCACCTGTAATTCATTTAAAAAGGGGTTTAACTCTCAGAAAATCCTAGTAGACAATCTAGCACCCTCCAAGGACCTTACCAAATTCAGTATTTAACTTTTGAAGTTAATACAAGATAAGAGGTTGCAAACCCATACATGAAAAAACACTAAATAAACATGTAATAAAAAGCAATACCAAGCAATTGTTCACCTCCCCAGAAATAAAGCAAAGTGCACGCTTGTTGCAGATATCAAAATTACAAATTTCTCACACAGCTCATAGTTGAATAAAGCAGTAAAATCCTACAGCTCAGAAAATGTGCCTTGTGTCTTTTTAAAATTGTAGCCTCCAGTAACCCAAAAATCTGATCTATCTGAGATCTCCACTCAGGAAATTTGTTGCCAATGGTTATAGGCCCTACTGTTCAACACAACCAGTTTGGTCTGAAAACAATGTCCTGACCCCTAAGACTTCTCTGTTTCAATCACACTGCAGGTTTTGCTATGACCACTCCTTAACCCCAGTAACTATGTTAAAGATATAGTTTAACTATCAACAATCTCCTACTAATTACCTCACTATTATAAACAGTTTCTGTCCCAAAATCTAGTAGTGATCCAGCTACCCCCAGAGACAACAAAATGCATATTCAAACACTTAGAGAAGTTACTTCAAGAGAAGCAGAGATTGCAAGTTTCTTTTTCAACTCCTCAGCCACTGTAATTCATTTAAAAATAGTTTAAATGTCAGAAAATCCTAGTAGACAACTGCCACCAAGGACCTACCAAATGCAGTATTTAAATCCTTTTGAAATTACTTCAAAAAGATAAACAGATCTTTTGCAAGCCACTTCTTGGATAAAAACTGAATAAATATTTGAAAAAAAGCAATACCAGGTGATTAATTCACCTCCACAAATTAAGTAAAGTGCCGCGTTGTTGCAGATATCAAGTGCAATAAATTTCTCACACAGCTAGCAGTTGAATAAAACAGTGTCCTACCACCTCCAAAAAATGTGCTGTGTCTTTTAAAATTGTAGCCTCAGTAACTGAAAGTAATCTGATCTAGTCAGGATATTCCACCAGGAAATTTGGCACCAATGATTATGGCAGCCTCTGTTCAATACAACCTGTTTGGTCTGAAAACAATGTCCTGCCCCAAAAGGCCTCTGTCTTTCAATTCACACTGCAGGTTTGCTACAACCACCTCAACACAGTAACTTTGTTAAAATAGTTTAACTATCACAAACCCACGCACCAGTAACAATTTAAAATAGTTTCTGTCCCAAACCTAGTAGTCAATCACCTACCCCAAGGACAACCAAAACAGTATTCAAACACTTATGAAGTGCTTCAGAGAAGCAGAGTTTAAAAGTTTTTTCAACTATAAGCCACCTGTAATTCATTTAAAAATAGTTTAAATGTCAGAAAATCTAGTAGACACCCTACCTCAGGACCTACCCAAATGCAGTATTTAAATCCTTTTGAAATTTCAAAAGATAAACAGAGTTTACAAGCCCGTTGGATAAACACTAACAAATATGTGAATAAAAAGCAATTACCAAGGGTAGTTAGTTTCACCTCCCACAGAATTAAGCAAAAGTGCACGTTTGTTGCAAACAGCACAATATAATTTCCCTTTGGCCTAGCTGTTGAATAACGATAGTGTCCTTCCTGCTCCAGAAAATAACCTTTGTGTCTTTTTAAGAAATTGTAGCCTCCGTTAACTTGCGTAATCTGATCTTGTCTGGATATCTCCACTCAGAAGTTTGCCAATGGTTATAAAACAGCCCTTCTGTTCAACCCTATTTGGGCTGAAAAAATGTCTCACCTCAAGGCTGTCTGTGTTTCAATTCACACTGCAGGTTTTGCTATAACCCTCCCTAAACCCAGTAACTTTGTTAAAATAGTGTAACTATCAAAATCTCTTTCAGTAAATGTTAAAAAATTTCCGTCCCAAAATCCTGTAATCAATCCAGCTACCCCAAGGACAACCAAATGCAGTATTCAAACACTTACGACTTACTTCCAAGACAGAGAGTTTGCAAATTTCATTTCAACTTCAGCCACATGAATTCATTTAAAATAGCTTAACTGTCAAAATCCAGTGAACAATCAGCTACCTCCAGGACATTACCAAAGCAGTATTTAAATCCAGAAGTACCAACAAGATAAACAGTTGGCAAACCCTTCTGAAAAAACACTAAATAAATAACTAAATAAAAGCAATTACCAAGGTGTTAATTTCACCTCCCACAACAAGCAAAAGTGCACGCTGTTGCAGATATCAAGTGCAATATGTACTGACAACTCAGCTGATAAAGCAGTAGTGTCCATCCACCTCAGAAAATGTAAACTGTGTCTTTTAAAATTGTGCCCCAGTAACATAAATAATCTGATCTAGTCTGGATATCTCCACTCAGGGCCTGTTGCCAATGGTTATAAGTAGCCTTCCTGTTCAACAGAACCTGTTTGGTCTGAAAGCAATGTCCCCTGCCCCTAAGGAAGCAACCAAATCTTTAATTCGGTGCAGGTTTAACTAACCACCCCAAAACCCAGTAACTTTGTTAAAAATAGTTTAACTATCACAAACCCACGTTAATTGTGCAATTATTTAAAATAGTTTCGTCCCAAAATCCTAGTAGTCAATCCAATCTACCCCAAAGGAAACCAAAAGCAGTATTCAAACACTTGTAAGTTATCCAGAAGCAGAGTTTGCAAGTTTCTTTTACACCTCACCACCTGTAATCATTAAAATAGTTTAACTGTCAGAAAATCATAGTACAATCTAGCAACCTCAAGGACCCACCCAAAGCAGTATCTAAATCCTTTGAAGTTACTAACAAGATAAACGGTTTGCCAAGCCCCTTCTTGGTTAAAACACTAAATAAATAATAATAAAAAGCAATTACCAAGGTACTTAGTTTCCCCTCCAACAGAATTAAGCATGCTTGTTTCGATATCAAGTGCAATAGAATTTCACACACCAGTAGCTGAATAAAGCAGTATGTCCTTCAGATCCGAAAATATGCTTTTGTCTTTTAAAATTGTAGCCTCCAGTAACTTATAAAAAATCTGATCTAGGCTGAGATTCCACAGGGCATTTGTTGCCAATGGTTATAAAGCACCCTTCCTGTCAATACAACCTGTTTAGTCTGAAACAATATCCTGCCCCTAAGGCTGTCTGTGTTTCAATCCGCTTTTCACAGGTTTTGCTATGACCTCCTTAACCCAACTTTGTTAAAAATAGTTTAATCATCAAAACCCCACGCACCTGTAAATGATTTAAAATGTGTCTGTCCAAAATCCTAGTAGTCGACCAGCTACTCCTAAGAGACAAAAAAATGCTGTATTCAAACACTTATGATTACTTCAGAAAGGTTGCAAGTTTCTTTTTCAAATTCTCAACCAACTGTAATTCATTAAAAATAGTTTAACTCTCAGAAAATCACAGTAGACAATCTAGCACCCAGAACTACCAAATGCAGTATTTAAATCCTTTAGAAATATCAACAAGTAAACAAGTTTACAAGCCTTTCATGGTTAAAACACCAACAAATATGAATAAAAAGCAATTACTATGGGTAGTTAGCTTCACCTCCCAAATAATAAAGCAAAAGGTATGTTTGTACAATATCAAATGCAATATAAATTTCTCAACAGTCAGATTGAATAAAGCAGCAGTGTCCTACCAGCGCAGAAATGTCTTTGTGTCTTTTTTTGCCAAAAATTGCCTCCTCAAAAACACAGTAATCGATATAGTCTGACATCTCACTAAGAAATTTGTTGCCAAGGTTATAAGTAGCCCTTCCGATTAATACAACCTGCTTGGTCCGAAACAATGTCCTGCCACCAGGCTGCCCAGCCCAATTCACACTGCAGTTTGCATGACCACTCCTAACCCCATTAACATATTTAAGATAGTTTAACTATCACAATCTCTCACCCTTAATTATTTATAAATAGTTTCTGTCCCAAAATCTAGTAGTCAATCAGCTACCCCCAAGGGACAACCACAAAATGCAGTATTCAAACACTTATGAAGTTACTCCAAGAGAAGCAGAGTTTGCAAGTTTTTTCAACTCCACGCCTCTTTTCGCCCATTAAAAAATATTTAAATGTCAGAAAACCTAGTAGACAATCGACTACCTCCAAGGACCTACCCAAATACAGTATTTAAATCCTTTTGAAATTACCAAAAGATAAACAGAGTTTGCAAGCCCTTCTTGGTTAAATTAAATAAATATGTGAATAAAAAGCAATTACCAAGGGGTTGTTAGTTTCACGTCCCGAATTAAGCAAAAGTGCACATTATTTGCAGATATCAAGTGCAATATAGAATTTCTGAAACAGCTGCAGTTGAATAAAGCAGTAGTGTCCTTCCACCTCCAGAAAATGCCTGTGTCTTTAGCAATGTAGCCCAGTTACTTATAGTAATCTGATCTAGTCTAGATTCCACTCAGGGCAATTTGTTGCCAATGGTTATGAAGTATCCTTCCTGTTCCATACAACCTATTTGGTCTGAAAACAATGTCCTGCCCCTAAGGCTGTATCCAGTTTCCTCACTCATGCTGTGTGACACTGAGATGATGGGATCAGCACTGCACTGGGGACCATTTGTCCAGCTACTCCTGTTTTTCCTGGCAACTGTCAGCTTGGCTTATTTGCCCTGAGGTGCTGACATTGACAGTACACTTGCAAGGAATTGGAGTTAGGCTCAGGGCTCCTCCTGGCAACAGGTAGGACTTGAACTGGTTTATAGACAAGAACAGGACAGCCAGTCACCATTCAACAGCAGGTCATCATTCCAGTGGCAACATCAAACATGGCAATCTCACAACTTTATTTATTATAACCATACTGCTGGTGTAAGCAAACATTTTGACAGCATATGTGCGCTAATCAGAATAAAGGTTGATGCCAGTGTGACTGTGCAAAATTCAGAAACACGATGACCACTTCCAATCACCCATCACAAGTTCTGGGCAGTGCCAGTGAAACAAATTCAAGCCACAGAGCTTGCTAGCACAATTTAATCCTGGATCTGTGTAAGTGTGTGAGAATGCCAGTATGAACATTATTACTCAGGCTACATGTCTTGAAACCACAAATGAAATAAATGATTAAAATGAAAAGAATACTTCCTCTACTTTCTAAACTAATCAAAGCCATTCTCTTGTTTTCCTCCTAATTCCTGATTGCTACTCTTGTATGTGGAGCTGGATCTGCTCCAAGTCTACCTCTGACTGTCAAAAGAAGAGCAGAGAGGCAGAGAGTTGGCATCAGCAACTTATTCTCTCGCTGCAGCTCACTGCATGAGTTCCAGCTGCTGCTACAGAAGTCAAGAAAGTCCCTCTGTTCTAATACAGAGAATGCAGGTCAAGGGCTCCTCTTGCGAAGCTGAGCACCCAGGATTTTGGGTGCCCAGAAAAGGTATTTCTACCCTTCTAAAAAAAAAAAAAACTTCAGAATCTTGCTAAACTGGGTCCTTTTGGCTAGATTTTTTTTTTTTTTAATCCCAGAATTTGTATGTATTTCCCATGATCATTTTGTGAAAAAAATCAACAAGATGGCAGCTGTCATGACACAAATTTTTTTTTTTGTGCCATGCTAACCAAGTGGTGCTAAACCAAAAAAGGTTCCTGCTAGATTAGATTTTTAGTTTTACACTAGAACTTTATCCCAAACACTCTACTGCACGTGCTCAGAAGGGAAAACACTAAACTTTAAAGCCTTGTAATTCTGGAACCATTTAATATTTTTTCACCAGACCTATCAAAGGAACTGCCTTAGGGCATAACACATGGCTCATACGAGTTTGAGTAAAAAATTCCATTTAATCTAGGCTGTAGGTGACAGCAAAAAAAAAAGCATATTAAGTATGGGAAAAAAGTTAGTCTTTTATGAAAATGACATATGTGGATCTCAGAAACAGCGTAAGCTGCCATCACAAACATATCCACAGATCAAGACCTTGTCTTAGCAACACACACAAAATTGCAGATCATTTCATCAAATGAAAGCAAGATGTTAATGTGCAAAGCTAGAGGTTCATTGATTGAACACCTACTCAACCCTTACTATTGTGGCAATATTATGCAACTATAATAGTGTTGAGTAGGGTGTTAAATGTTGAACCACAGTTGTTGCACTTTAACAGTTTTGAAACCACTGAATGGACTTACTTGAAAGTTTGCATGCATGGCCTCAAATGCTAGACCTCGGAATGTGCTAACGTTCATTCCATTTGGATGTGCAGAGTCTGAGATCCAGATAGTGCAAAAAGTTATTTTTGGATGTTTTTTTTTTTTTTGCAGTTTTTTTTATTTTTGTTTGTGTGTGACCCAGACGGTTTAAAATTTTGGTCTACAATGTTTATTGTAGAAATGGACTGGCCCACAGATGTGCTTTTTGCTGTTTTGGTGGAATAATATTAATCTGTTCCAAAGTTACTACATTTTAAAATGTCTGGTTCTGAGCATTTTCAGTAAGCATTTCAAAATAGCTGTATGAAATGAAAAAGAATCCCTTTCCAATGGGCAAAATCCTTTTTCATTTGTCACCATCATGTTTTCCATTTTCTCATAAAAATAGATATTTCAAAATTCACAAAAATGACATCCTGGAGAAAGAACAAGACATCTATCTTGCTCATCTGGACTCCATTACTTGGATTCAGCAGTTAACTGCTGGAGAAATGAGCCCAAAATGTTTTTTTAAACATTTTAAAGAGCTAGAGAATTGAGCTCTATTTTTATTATGTGTGGAATTGTAGTGATGTGTACAGGCTGTGCCTCACCTTTTTTACTGTGACAAAATGTAATTTTCCTATAGTGTTTTTGTTTTTAAATATGATATACTGTACCAATCCATTCTAGATATACTATCTTCAGATGGGGAATGCTTGCAGTCTGGAACCATTACTGAAACTGACGCAATGAGAGGAAAGCTGCACTGATGTAGCAATGGCTGGTCTCCCAAATACTGTAGGTACTTGACAGTGGACTTCTGCTATGCTATCACTAACATTGTACAGCGAACAGTATGCTAGTTGTCTGTGAAACTCAAATTATTTTCTTGTGTCCTTTCCACAGGTTTACATCACATTTACAAAGATTTCCCATTTGCCATCCTTCCCACACCCTTGTGTGAGCTGCTTAAGTGTTGATAATTCAATGAGCACTAGCTTTTTTTTTTTTTTGCATTCCAAATGTTATTATGTTCATCACTTATTCTTGCAGTACATGCTGGCTAAAACTAACAAAATGATCCTGTTGCTCAGATTGCTGTAAACTGTAATTTATCCATCCAAAGTCTATGAGTGGCTACAAATTCTGAGAAGACCAAAGTTAGATTAGATTCTCTTTGCAGTGGAAAAGGGGCAAGGAGAGGGTTCAGATGTGGCCACAGCCTTTGGGACATTTAGTTTTGTGTGCAGAACTGGTAATACTGGCATTTGATGGAAGGCAACCGATGCTGAAAGACATCACCTGGAAACCAGATCAGAGTGCATTCCTGGAGAAATTGAGCTGCCATGCACAAATGTGCAACAAGAGATCACTAGGATCTCACCATTTCCACTGCATCCTGTACTGCAGTGTGTCTGTCTGTGGGAGTGAACAGCACTACAAAGTCTTGAACAGTATACTGGTTTTGATTAAATCAGTCCATCATAGTTGTATTTGAAAGTTTGAAATGGCATCCTCAAAACCATATTCCTTGCCAGACCTTCTACTATACAGAATCTGCAGTACAGTAACTGATGCAAAGAAAGGATGACTTTTTTCTGAAAGATATCTTCACTCCACGGTGCCTGGAAATGCACTGATCAGATGCCATAAGCATTGTTCTATTTTGACTAAGGATAATTGTCTTTGGTAGTAAATTAATAACTGTTAAGAAAGGTATTCGGTTTTTTATTTAACTTCAATGCCTGTTGCCCAACAGGATGCCAATAGATTGTCAGGACAACACTAACTGCTCGACCCATCTGAATTCCACTTGCATGTATCATTCATGCAATAGGTACTTCCTGACATCCTGGGAGTCCAACGGGGTGGATGACAGTACAGCCCTTGTGAACACTTTACTGGCTTGCAGGATAATCATTTCTATAGTCCATTCATCAATCTTTCCTTGGTGTCTAGTGCAACCCCCAACCTCTGATTGCCATCTCTCTTACTGCTTTGACTTTCCCTGGTGTCTATTGGCATACCCCACCCTTCGATCACTGCTATCTCTGAAAATAAAGAAAATGGACATTCATCCCCCACACTACCCACAAACCACCACTCAAATGAACAGGTCCCAGGCTGAAGATTCACTCTCTGATCAAAGACATGTCTTACTTCTGGAATCGACAAATGCAATATGAGAAAGGAAGATAAGTGGTTCAATATATTTCAATGGGTTTTCAACTTTGATGAATAACTTTGCCATTTTTAGATATTTTCACCCCAGTTTTCAACATGGCTTTTTTGGGATCCTACCTCATGACCAGTGGTGGTGGAATTACAGAAATCAAGCCAGAAAGGCAATTTTGGGGTTGCTTGGCAAAATCACTTTTCAGGCAGGATTTGAAAATTGTCACCACCTTGTTCATGAGGTGAGGTCATAAGAGGGGTATGTTGAAAATGTGGGGTCACAATATGTAAAAATGGCAAAGTTATGCCCATCCATTGATATGTTGCTACACTTAGTTGTAACTTTGGTAATTTCAAATATTTTGACCCAAATTTTCAGTCTACTCATTTTTTATACCACCTGATGAAAGTGACAGCTGTAATTTTTCACATCCTGGCAAAACTGTCTTTTCATACCAGTGGCATGCAACAAAGTTGTGGTGGCTCAGAATCACATTTGAAGGGGATTTAATAGTTTTCAGTTACAGGTACATGAGGTGGGATACTAAGAAGGCTATTCTGACAATTTGGTTGCTTTGTCTTACAAATGGAAATACTTGACCTGGAGAACCCTGCACTTTCACAGCAACATACATATGTGCATCTATGAAGGGATGGGAGCACAGACCCCAGAGGGCTCTGTACTCTGACTGGCAAATAAACACATGATAACAGAATCTCAAAAAGTATACTGTATATGTATGGGAGCAAGGGCCCTGCACTCACACAGGCAAATAAGAATACAATTATACTAACTTTGTTGTTAATCCTTTTATTGTGTATTTATAAAATATTAGTTTACATACACATACATATTATATGACCACTTCATTACATGGAAGGAAAAATAGTACAGAGGATCCATTGGCAAATACCTCATGAGCTGATTACTGTAGAATATGCACATAAATTGAAGTTTTAACTTATGTGTTGAAAACAGCTTTACATTTCAGCAACCTGATCTTGGCTTCCTGACCATTTAGGGCAGAGAGGACAACCTTGGATTATTTGTTATTTCTTATCATACAGATCTAGCATATTAGTGGTGGGGTTCCTGTCCATGTCTTACCATCATCTTAGCCTATCCGTTTTCTTAATTTTTATTTAGTCCAGCTTATGATGGTTTAAGGAGATCTTGTGCACACATGGGATTGAGTTTAGTCAGATGTCCTTGAATGTATTGCAGATAAGGGCCCCAAATATTTTGGAACTTAGAACTAGTTTGTATAGAGAAGTGAAGTAATCTCAAGTTGACTGCTAGGCCCTCCATAGCTCTATACCATTCCACTTCTTAAGTATTAGTCACTTGACTTCTACCTTAGCCTGTAGCAACCATTGCTGTTGCACACACCCTAGAGGGCTATCTGATTTTGGGATACCTAGTAACACTAATGCTGGGGAGATGGGAATATTTGTCTGAAGGATCTCTGAGCAGCATTTCTGGCAAGGGGCATATGGCTACACACTGCAGAGGGCATGCAACAGATCTGTGCCTGTGGTATCACACCTCCAGCATTTGGCATGGGTCAGTAGACCCATCTTATGGAGCATCATAGTGTGCAGTACATATGTGAGGATTTTGTTTTGAATTAAAAGACTATGCTGATACTTGCATGCCCTGTGTGTAAGTCTCCAGCAACCCTTCCATTCTTCATCAGTGATAGCAACGGTCAGTATGTTTTGCCATTTAACCTTAGCTGACAATATTGGATCAGTGGATTCCTCTCTTACCAGTGTTTGGATGTGACCAGCAAGACCTTTAAGGTTTCTAAGCCAGGAATGTATGGGAAATCTTGCATGCATTCATCTGGGTTCTTTTTTACATATGTAACATAAACATTTTTCTTTTAGCCATGTGTAATGCAGACTCCTTAGCTGGAGATATCTCCAGAACTTCCCCTTTGACAGTGCATACATTTTCTCTTGTAAGGAGGCAAAGATGCAACTGTCTGGGTCAAGCACATCCTTAACTGTGAGCAGTGTCTTGCTTTTCCATTGCCCTCTGTGGAAAGACTGGTTGTCTATGCAGATATGGAGGTTATTCTAGATTGGGATGCATTCCCCAGGATTCTTACATCTATCTGTTAGCTTCCCCACTTTGTGCCAAGCTGAGTGTGCATCCTTAATTGTGAGCCAGCTCTGACACTGCTTTAGGAGTGGATGGTTTAGGTACACTGCCAGATTCGCACATGCCAACACAGTGGTCTCCAGCTCCACCCATACCGGAGGTCCGGAGATATATTCCCCAAACATACAATGTGACATGGCTGTGAGAAATGCATATGAGTAATGCTGGAAGTGTGGTAAGTTCTACCCTCCTCTTTCTTTTGTGGCCCCAAATTTAGTGCAACTAAACCTAGGAGGGTACTTTCTCCATAAAAATCTGTGCAATACCCAGTTCAAGTTTTGAAATCATTTGTCCAGTATTTTTACTGGAAGGTGTGAGAGCAGATATAAGACCCATGATGCAGACATCATTTTGATGGCTGCTACTTTGTCAACCAAGGAAAGATTCAGGTACTGCCATCTCTCCATTTTACTCTGCAGGTTTGCTATTGGTGGTTAAGGTTACTGGCTACCAGCTTCCAGAGATCACATGGCATGTGTTCCCAGATGCCTTATTTCATTTGGTACCCAGGCCAGACCTGATGTTTGCACTATCTTTGGGGTTGCAACTTGTAACCCTGTTAAGTGGAAGAATTTAAGATTTGTTTATTTTTTTTTTGCTTTTTTTTAAATATGGGGTTCAGAAAAACTAATCTTTGCATCAATTGACTTTCAGAGAGGCAAATTCTACTTCAATAGGCAAGAAGCCTCTATTTGAAAGAGTTGACATTGCATATATGTGTATGTTCATCATAACCCCTTCCCACCCCTATGCTAACTACACACAGCTAGTCTATGACCTATATCTCTCACCTTTACATATTAATATGAGATATCTTATATAATTATTGAGAAGTTTAATCCTTACAATGTGCTGATCATAAATTAAGAAGGTGAATTTCTATATTAATTTATTACACTTATGATTTGGAATGTAATGAGTGAGAATATTTATCTTAATAAATCGAGTATATCCAAAGACTCAAAGTTTATTAAATGTGCCACATTAAGTATAGTAATTTAATTTATTGCAGGATGTGTGTTGAGCCTTTTATATCCTGTGTGTTGCTTTGATAGCATTAAATTTAGCCAGGTTTTTTATTCTGGTGCACTTTGATCCTTCCATTTTAATATTATGCATTTTATTGCCTTAATTGTGCCTAATCAATAAGTCATTGTAGATGAGTGGCTATTTTAGAATATGGGCCTCCATGACCTAACAAAATCCATCATGTTTGTTCAAGTAATAAAGTTCCTGTAGTTTTAGATAAAGTTTTTTAATATTTTGTTCCAAAAAATGTTTAGTTTTGGACACTTTAGCATCATGTATTCCAATGTTCCAATTCTATCCCAGCATCTAGGACAAACATTGGAACATTTTGGATTCATCTTATTAAATCTATGTGTAGTGAAGTAAGTTCTATGAATAATGTTGAAATAGGTCTGTTGTAATTTGGTGGATGTTAAACCTGCCTGTTGAAAGTTAATTATATGGTGCCAACTCTGTTCAGTAATTTGATTATTCAGCTTTTCCTACCAATGAAGCTTTAAATTATTGAGGTAATTTTTTGAGTGATGAAGTAGTAGTTAGTAAATCTTTGAAATAACTTTGGTTTGCTTTCCATAGGTGAAAAGTTGTTCTAATTCATTACCTTTTGGTACTGTTCAGGTATTCCAGTTTTTGGAAATAAAATCTCTGATCTGTAAGTATCCTTAAAAATGGGAGTTTGAAATGTCATATTTATTCTTAATTGTTGCAAAGTCTAATAGTCCAGTTTCATCATAAAATTGCCTGATTTCACTGACCCCAAGCATGTACCATTGTTGAAATGTGTAATCAGAAAGTAATGGAATGAAGTGGCTGTTGAGATGGATTGGTGAGAAGGGGGAGATATTTGAGTTTATTTTTAACAATTCTGTTTCTCTGTCCCAGATTATTCAAGTAGTATTGGAATGGCTAGTAAGATTCTTGATTTTATTCTAGTGTTAACTTATATAAAGCAGATGTCTAATATTTTTAAATAGAGTTTTTAATGTTTTGATTTTAGTGGATGCTTCTAATTGATCTAAGTGAAACCATGAATGAATATATGAAGGATTGGTATAATAGTGTAATTTAAAATTTGGTAGAGACAATCCTCCATCTTTCATAGAATAATATAGTTTATCCATTTTAAGCCAGGGCTTTTACCTTTCCATAAAAATTTCTTAATCGTTTTCAAGTTTCTTAAAAATTCTCATTCAGTAAGTTTGGGATGATTTGAAAAGGAAAAGCAATTTTGGGAGAATATTCATCTTTAATACATTGACTTTACCTATTAGAGTAAGTGGCAACTATTCCCAATTGTCCAAGTCTTTTCAAATGTCCATTATTAATGGAATAAATTTATGGTTATACATTTTGGCAAGTCTTGATCAATTACTATTCCAAGATATTTCATATGATCTACTTTCCTTATTAAACAATCTGGTGTAGTTTGAAAAGGGTCAGAGTGATTTTTAGTTTCAACTAATTTGAATTTGCTCTAGTTAACCTTGCAGCCAGAGAAAGTATCAAATTATTTTATCATATTATGTAATGTTTCAAAATGTTGGTTTAAATTTGGAGAATAGATTAGCGCGTCATCCACGTACCAGCTAATCTTATGTTCTGTACTTCCCACATTAACCCCTTTAATATCATTATTTCCCCTAATGTTAGCTGCCAATGGCTGAATAGCATGGACAATCATCAGTGGTGACAAAGGACAGCCCTGACGTACCTCTTTTGCAAAGTGAGCTAATCTGAAGTGTTGCTGTTGGTTTTAATTTTTGCTGTTAATTTCAATACAGGATATTAATCCATTTCATAAAATTATGTCTAAATCCAAATTTCTCTAACATAACTTTTAAATAGGACCAATCCAGCTGATCAAATGATTTCTTGGCATCTAAAAATAGCAATGATAAATCACTTTGTTTATAGCTGTCTATAGTATTTTTAGTTCTTTGACTATTATATCCTAGTTGTCATCCTTTAACAAATCTATTTTGGCCTTCATGTGTAATAGATAGTAAAACTTTTTTCCAGACGAAAGGCTAAGATCTTAACTAAAATTGTTGCATCCGTATTAATGAGGGAGATCGATGTAATGAACTAGAGTTCAGAGGATCTTTGTTTTTCTTCTGAAAAAGCAAGATATTCAACTCTCCAAATGTTTTAGCTAAAGTATTTGATAAAATAATGTTATCAAATAATGTTTTGAGAGAGGCTGCTACTTAGGTTTTAAAAGTTTTACAGAAGTCAACAGGAAGGCCATCAGAACTAGGTGCATTGTCATTAGTAGGGATGTAAGTTTGTCATGGCAGTCATACACATCATTGATTCCATGATATTTGATCTTTTTTCAGGACTTCCATGACTTTCACTAGTGTCATCGAAATGTAGCAATGATGATAGTGCCACAACATTTACTATTGTGTACTAATAATTTCATGAACAATGAGTCATTAAAACCTCATCCATGACAAACTTACATCCCTAGTCAGTAGATAAGGAGGTTATTGCATAAATTATCTCTTCAGTTGTAATTTGTTGGTCCAATTGGTCTTTTGTATCTTATTTAAATTGGGTAGGTGTATATTTAAAAGGTGTATCTCTATTTCTAGCTTAGATTTTGTACATTCTGAGGAGTAGAGTTTTATAATATTCATAAAATATTGTTTATTTCTGTCTGAGAATTTGTGATCCAGCCAGCATCATCGCTATTGAATAAATGTTTTTTGACTTTTCTTTATGAGTTGCGTTAATATATGATTTGGTTTGTCACCTGTTGCATAAAATTTATTTTTCATTATTTATAATTGACATTTGGCTTCTTCTGTGGCCAGTTGATTATAAATATTTCTAGTTACTGATCATTTTTGTAAAGTTTCTCGCTTGGCTGTTGGTATGTGCTTTTTTTCTAATTATTTAATTTGTATCTCCAAATCTTTCATCTTTTTATTTTTATTTTTTTCATCTTTTGATATTAAAGGCAATGATAGATCTCCAAATATATGCATTGAAGTCCTCCCATGTTGTTATTCCAGATAGTTCATTTTGATTTATTTTATTTAAGTTAAAAGATGCCTGGATTTCTGTTTGAATATATTTTAAAATATGATTGTCTTTTAGCAGATGGGGTCAAATTTGAAGAGAAACTGAACAGGTATAGATTCCAAATCAATTTGTAGAATTACTGGGGCATGATCTGAAATTAGGATCCCTTTATATGTAGTTTGTTTAACTAAATGAAACAAAGATCAAGATATTAAGTAAAAATCAATTCTAGAATATGACTGATGGACATGGGAAAGAAAGAATATACTATCTCAGCTGGGTTTTGAAATCCAGGGATAGATTAAATGCAAAACATTCATGAAGTGTTGTACCTTTGAGGATGCTGTAGGGGACTTGTCTGCTAATATATTAGATCTGTCCAGTGCAACATTACGTATTAGGTTGAAATACTCCCCATGACATTTGGAGATCTGACAGTAAATAATTTCAGAAAAAATCCACAAAACAAAAAAGATGGGGAATTTTTATTTGGCACATATAAGTTTGCTATTGTTATTATTTGTCCATTGATAATGGTTTCACATATGATATATCTCCCTTTTTTATCTGTTACAGTTCTTTTGATAGAATGAATCAGATCTTTGTTTTGAAAAATATTGAAACCCCTTGAGCATTGTTCATAAATGGAAAATTAGTTCCTTGTCTCCATTTTTTCTATGAAATTCAAAATCGTCATTCATTAGATGGGTTTCTGTAATAGATTACAATTAATATTGTTTTTATCTGCATAGTTAAAGATTTTCTTAGCTTTGGTTCTATCCTCATTCCTTCACATTCCAAGACATAATTCTTAACGTATTGGACATGCAACTATATATTTAACATTAATTATTGTAAAGATATAAACTTCCCATTTGCATATTTTTTATCTTATTAAATCTCTCATTTCTTTTATTTATTAGACTATAGCAAAGACTGAATGCTGATTTATATGTAAAGGTGACTATGTGCTCCTGCCCACTGATAAACTGACCATACTTAAAATCCACATGAAAATTCCCTAAAACTAAATAGCCCTTGTTCCCTGACCATTCCATGAGTAATATGAAATAAAAGGGCAACACTTGCTTTACTAGCTTTAATGTCTGGCTGATGAATTCTCCCTCCCTTATGTAAGTCTTCCTGTCTATTATGTATATCTTAGCCTGTCTTACCTAACTGTTTACCTTTACTACCCCTTACTCTTTTGCTTCTAATTGTAATTTTACATACATTGTACAATGCCAGCTTGATGTCTTGTTAACTTACTTGCGTAAGTTTAACATTGTATGCATAGTTTACTGCATTTTTTATTATTGCTGCTTAGCTATCACTGATGTTTACACGGTTTGTCTAACTCTGACTTGAAACCTATGTAATGAGCTTGTTCTCAAAAGGTGTTAATCTGAGATCACAATAAAATAAAAAAATATTATTATGATAAAGAACAACTGCAAAAGTAACTCGATTGACTGCAATAACATAATTGCGGTGTTGAAATCCTATGCTTCAGGATGCATCCCCCACTCCTTGCACCAACAAAGATGATCTGTGGTGACTTTAGCACTGTGTCATCCATCTCCAGAACAAACCTTCCTATAACATTGTTGCTGTATGGGGAGAAAAAAGGGGAAAAAGGGACCTCATCCATAGCCTATTTGATCTGAAAGAAAAAGTGGATCTCCCTACTATGTTAGCTATGAAATAAACCCAAGAAAACAAACATTTTTATGTAGATTCATTTTTACACATGGCTGATTTTATTAATTAAATTTCAACATAAAAATCCTGACTGTAATTTAAAGAAAAAGCAGCAAGCAGTCATATCTCTCTTTATGGCTCCTTTTACTTTCCTTCCCCCAACCCCAACATTACATTTTTATTCATCCACAATAATCTGTTCTGGTTTGTTGATATTTATCAGGTGTCTTATGTTATTTGAAACTGATTTGCACCCAGTTTTACTGAGTTGCCCCTCCCATCCATTATCACTACACTGAGTGCCATTTCTGAGTACATACAGGGATTACTGAAATAGAAAGGGTACTGTTAAGTTCAAGTGGTACTGATAATGCCCATTTCTGTACTCTGTGGTAGGGTAGCTTGTGGGGGACATTTGGTTGTGACCCTTGTTCTGACATCCGTAGTAGTTCTTTGGCTTTTTTAGGGTCAGTAAAATGATGTATTTGCCCTTGGTAAGGTGGCAGGTGGCAAAAGGGAAAATGTAATTCCTTTTTCTTTGAGCAACTTTTTTACTTTGTCGAAAGATCTTGGAGACTGTAAAATCTCTGCAGAAAAGTCAGGGTATGCTGAAAAGCGTATACCTTCAGTTCTCAGCCCTTTATTCATCCTTGCTTTCTGTAGAATCTTCTCTTTATCCCAATAGTAATGGGGTTTTATATTTACTGTCCTGGGAGCTTTAATCTGTGTAGAGTTCTTAGCAAGGTTTTGGTTCCCCCCTCCCTGATAGGCTTGGTCCAGGATGATTTTCTGTTCTGGATATTTCAAATCCAGAGCACAGGTTTTTACATTTTTTAAAATATGGCAGAGGAGCCCCATTGCCTTGTAGGCCTTCTTGTACCCCAATAAAGTTGACATTATTTCTCCTCAACCTATCTTCCATATTTATAATTTTCTGTTGAAGGTCTTGTATCCAAATATCATGCTGAGCAAAATTTCTAACAACAGGGTGCAATTGATTCTCAACTTTGCTGACTCATTGCTTGAATTCAGCTGTTCTTAAAGTTAAGTATTCTATTTTAGCCCCTAATTTAGTAGTTTATTTGGTTATGTATAAGCAGCTATTTACTGACTCAAACCCCTTCTGTGTATCATTTTTTATTTCTTTTCATTTTTAGCAACACATCCACGTTTACTATATCAAAATTAATAAATGGGGTATATGATTCTGAATCAGAAGTATTTGGTGGCTCAGTAATATATTTGTTAGCTTGAGTACTCATATTCACTTGTTGCTCTGCCGTGTCCTTAGGGGACGAGGCTATTGTGGTTAAATTATTAACAACAGCGGGTTGTTGTCGTGTTGGTACCAAATCATCATTCAAATTTGTATGTGAGATGTTAGAAGTGTTATTTTAACTCACCACTTTTACCAGAGCCATTGGGTTCTCTTCCAAAATGTCCTGTATTAAAGCTGCCTCCCTTCTGATGCCTCTAGGCTCCAAAGTAGCTTCTTGGTTAGAAGATGTTGGGAGTGATGATGGGGGGAATCTGGGTATGTTTTGACCAAGTGGATAAAGTGCTTGATCTTTTGTTGGTTGTGGAAGTCTTGTCGTAGCCTCTATATTTGGAGAGTTGGCAAGACTCACTCAGAGATTATTTTGAAAATCAGGCAGCCTGTGTTTTGCCCCATTGGTCCTCCTGTGACTGTTCAACTAGCTCCTTAGTGTGAAGTGTATGTTTAGACATAGTCTGTCTCTCAGACTATTTAGAGTTTTATTAACTGTGTTTTCTTCCATCAAACAAGGAGGATGCTGAATTGAACAACTCAAAGCAATACAAATTTTCTTGTGGAGAGGCAGGTGGACGAGTGGCAGTGCAACGTCTAAGCCTAAAGCGGCCATCTTGGATCTGACTCCTCCTCCTCTCCTGAATTTCAGGTCTGCTAATATTAATGTGGAGTCTGGAGTATCCAGCAAAAACATTTGGGGCCGGATATTCAAACTCATGTCAAAAAGTGCGCTAACAGCAGGAGCAAGATGAAGTCAATTACATAGGCACAACAGATGCGATATTCAAACATGGAGTTAAAACAAATTGTGCAAGCAGCCAATGTCTGAATATTGCACAACTGTGCCATAGCACAACCAGGAAGGGAAGCTGAGCAGAAAGGTTGCACCATAGCAGCAAGGCTAGCCCAGCTGAGCAGTCCAGAGGTGCCATAGCACAAGCAGAGCACCCCAACCCCCAGCAGAGCAATGGAACTGCACAACCAGGGAGGCAGGCTGGGGCCCACCACCAGCCATGCCACACATGGGCACAGGAACACACTGCAGAACCAACAAGACACCCGCACACCCCAAGCACAGCATCACTGGGGGAGGGATGGATGATCCACTGGCCCATGGGGACAAGCCAACAAAGCACAGCAGGGCCATGGCACCCCAGCACAACCACTGTCAGGCTGAGACTGCCACACAGAGGGTTGACAACCACAGTGCACAGCAGCCCCTGTCTGCACAGCACACCCCTGCACCATGACCCCAAGACACCACCCATGTGCAGTGACTGTCACTGCAGTAAACACCATGCATCCCCCGGCACACGTCAACCTCATGTAGCATAGAACCATACAAGCCAGACCCACCCTGGGCACCCAGCAATGGGCGGCAGCAGATGGCAAGACCGACTGAAAGTCACTGCCACACTGGAGACACCTCCCCATGCACACACACACACACACATATACCCAGGACCATACCACCCCAGATGGCATGCACACCACTGCAACTGAGCAACCATAGCCAGCTGCAAATCGAGACCACCACAGTATTCATAACAAAATATATATATTTGAAAACAGAAATTACAACAACAAGATCAAGAACAAAACTATATACAGATATGTACAAGACAAGGGGTAGGGGTACAAGGTAGAGTGGGCAAGGGTAGAGGGGTGAACAAATGGGAGAGGGAAGGCAGGGTGGGAGGGATGGGTGAAGTGGGAAGGGGAAGCACATCTATCACCTTGCAGGCTGGTCTGCTGCTGCCTGGTGCTTTCCCTGTTGCCTCTGCCGTCACCTCAACCCATGGTGCTGAATGTCCTGGAGGATGTCATGTCACCATGGAGACCCTGGTCACCTGCTGAGGCACGGTCCATCCTGCGTGAGGATGCTGAGGCCAGGAAAAAGGGAACACAGTCAATGGCTGTGACTGTCACAACCCTGAACACCACCCATCCTGCAAGGCATATAGCCCAGTGCCCGCACCTGTGATGGTATGCACCCACCCACAGTGACCATGCACATGACATGCCCAACCAGGCAGCACCAGCTATGTGCACCACTGCACACACACACACTGCCCATGTCCATCACAGCACAAACAAGGCTGTCAGGTGACGTGGGCATGTGGTGGATGCCAGTTCCACACCAGCCATGTGCAGTGCATGGACCACCAGTGATGCACACACAGACGTGCAGTGACACTGGACAGTGATGACTCTCACCTGTGTCGTGCATGGTTGTGTTGTCCATGGCTGGTGGTCATGCCCACCCTCCAGCATGCAATAGCATCCATGATGTAATGATATCACATCAGCAAGCAGCTGTGGCTGCGCTGCTGCTGCCACTGTGGCCCCACCCTCACATCTCCTCCATCTGCCACCTGGTCCCTACCACGGCCCTCCTCAGCCTGTGCCTGTATCCTCTCCACCCATCCTGTGGGTGACAAATGCTGAGAAAACATCAGTGTGACCCCAAAGCAGACTGCCCCTGCCCCAGTGAGTGTGCCTGCCCACAGCCAGACCCATGCATCTCACACCTGCACACACTGACACAGCCAACCATGGCAGAGCCATCCCCCATGCACTGCCACCACCAAAACACAGTCACACCCCTATGGAGAATACAGGTGCAGAGATGGTACACCCACCTGGCCTAGGCACAATGCTCCTCATGGCATATGACCTCAGGCATCGAAGCACGTCCGGCTCCCTCCTGCGGAGGTCACTAAACCTGTGCCTGCACTGCTCCGCAGACCGGCACTGCCCTGTGACCCTCACCAGGTCAGTGGCCACCTGCAGCCACACCTGGGTGCGGGCCATGGTGAGGGGCTCATCCCCGTACAGTGCCTCATAGTGGGGCTCAACCAGGGCCACCAGGTTGGCCACCTCCACCTGGCTCCATTGGGGAGCTCTTCTGCGTGCCATATTTTGGGTCGTACAGCAGGCAATACAATGGTGCCCCACAGCGGCAACCCCATGTGAAATGTTGCACAATAGACCACCATAGGTTCCAATCGCTGTTCAGTACGCGCGCCGGGATTCACATAACGCTGTCACTAAACAGCGCAATAGAGCCATACACATGGCAGCCGCAACAGCGCCAGGGGCAAAGGTCGGACACCAGGTCAGGGTCTATGATGCAAGGCCACGCACAGCCCATCTGATGTCTATGCATCCTGCGCGGACCCGATCACCAGTGTGCCAGTGCCACAGTGGACTATTGGCGCAGTGCCACAGCCTATGGTGCCCAGTGCTGCAGCGCCACTGGCACAATGGTGTGCCATGGCCTGAACTGCCGATCGTACAGCATGTCATCAGCGTGGCAGACGCCTGCGTAAGCTACCTGGGCATGCGCAATGCAGTGTACCACACGGTCACAGATCACGCCATTGGCTCAGCCGGTCAACCAGTATGCTCAAATACATAGCGGAGCATTCAGCCGACATTACGCAAATCATCTGATCAGCCATTCAAAGCGGCGAGTGGCGGATTTGCATCTCATTACAGCTGTCCACCTTTAATTTGGTATGCATTGCACTATAAATGTGCGATACTGAGCTCGCTGGCAGATCGGTTACTGCAGGTGAGAGGTGGGTTGCATGCTGTGGGATGTTCTGGACAATGGTCATGGGATAACGCGTAGACTGCACAGTGACAGGTGTCCACTTCCACCCCCTAAGATCGCCATGACCGAGCAGAGCCAAAGTGAGGTGAGGATGGTGGGTGGAGGAGGAGACCCTACTTCACCATGGCAGAGACAGAGGCCCCTTCCAGGTCTACCTGGAGGAGGAGTCACTACTGAGTGGAGCGGGGGCACCTCAGGCCCATGCAGCTGCATGGGAGGGGGTAGCTTCGGCAGTGAACCTGCACGGAAGCCACCAGCCTTGCAGGAATGCAAAAGAAGATTGGGACAGACCGCAGGAGGGTGAAGGAGAAGGTGGCAGCCCTCAGGGCAGCACGTGCTGGCACTGGCGGAGGCCAGCCAGCGGTGGTGGAGCTGACCCCAGCTGAGGACCGACTGGCTGCATCAATGCAGTGGAGTGCTATTGAGGGCATACCAGGAGGTGGATTCCAGACAGGTGGAAGCCCATCACTGCACGGTATGACATGGTGGTGGTGTTGGGGAGGGGAAGGTTGTACACATGCACTCACATGTCCTCTCTTTCTGTTACAGATTCTGTTCGTCTTCAGGGATGGTGTTGTGGGTCCAGGCAGTGAGGAAGACCTGCTGGACATGGAGGAGGGTCCTCCACCTCTGTCACCAGCCAGCATGCATTGCACCAGCATGCACCCGGGCTGCCAACTCTGGTGTCGGTGAGTCGATTGTGGGGGTGCACAGCCTGTGTCTCAGCAGTCTGGCATGCAAGCATGCCAGCACGCTGTGACTGTGGCTGTAGCACGTACCTGCACCATTGATGATGCAAGGACTGCAATGGCAGTGACATGTGTGTGCCCATGATGGACAGACAGCAGACAGCATGTCCCCTGGGCCTAGCTGGTTCCAATGTGTGCCAGCATGTCGGCACAGTCCCAGGCTGTGCCTGTCAGCATCGGTGGGGCAGCACCGGTGGCTGTGCAGGTGTCTGGCACTGTTGCGCCACAGCAGTGGAACGAGTGGTCCCTGGGCACAGCGGTTGGAGGGCAGCAGCAGCAGTCACCCACCAGGTCTGGGGTACAGTGTCCAGTGGTGGCACATGCCCACCACCCTTGATATGCCCATTCGGTCCTGGTGAACAGTGCCCACCCTCAAGGGGTGTTGAGCATCAGGACCTTCCATACCCTGGGGGACAGGATGCCATTGTGGCAGAGTACCCATTTGAAGAGCACACCCGCCTGTTGCGGGAATCAGTACAGCAGCAAAGGCGGGTTGCAACATCCGTGGAGGCACTGTGTGTGGCTGTGGAGCGGCACAGCAGGGACTGTACTCTGGACCGTGCAGAGATGGTCCATATGCGGATGGATGTGACCGCCGCCATTGACAGGCAGACCCAGGCATTGCTCGTTGTCGTGGCTGAATTGGGCACACAAGCAGGTGCTTCTGTGTACCGCGCACCCCACACAGTATGCTCTCCACTCCCCGTTCCCGGAGTCGTGCGACACCAAGCCTGTCGACGCCGGGTTCTGCTGTGGGCATCCCAAGCACCCCTGGTGCAGGTATGTTTGGCATACTACAGACCCCACTGCGGACAAGGTCACGATCGCACAGTGGGACCCCTGGTGGTCCACCGGTGCCACCCCATGTGGCCCCTGCTCAGCCTGCCAGTGCTGTTGGATCACGGCGGGGCCGCCCATGCATCCGCGTGGCCATCGAATGGTGCAACATGACTGACCTGTCTCCCAGTGCGGGCCCTGTCTGGTGCTGCCCTGTGTGCACTGTGCGTCATGGTGGGCAGTGCACTGGTGGGTGCCCTGCACATCACGCCGACATACGGACCACCAGCACACCATCCCGACTGCTGTCCACAGGAGTGTGTGCATGATGATGCCTGCATTGTACTGTACACCAAGGTGCAAGGGTGCCCAGCATCTGACACACGTACTTGGACAATACAGGTGGTGGGTGTGGTCTGTGGATCTGTGTGTTTGCCATGTCTGTTCCTGCTCTGCTGTGCACCTGCCCATGTCACGCTTTGTGCCTGAGGTGTGTGTGTGCGTGTCCATATGTTCGCCCCTCCCTGGTGGTGTGTTTGTGTGCCTGGTCCTTCCACTCCTCGCCGTCATGCACTCCTGGTGTCTCACCTGTGTGCCGGTGGGTTGCGCCCAGGACAGTGTTGTTTTGCACATGGCCCCTTGACTTCATCTGTGTCATGCATAATGCTCCTCCGTGATGGTGTCCCGGTGCAGCTGGGCCTGCCGGATCAGTCGGGGTCCCACCGTCCAAGGGGCTGCTCATCACCATCAACACCAGCACCACTGGCATCCCTATCGCTGTCCCTCTTCAACCTGTAGGGCTATCCCACAGTCTTGACCATGTTGTGCAGGATACAACAGGCCAGAATATCCCACAGGCTTTTGAGGGGCTATACTGTAGGGCACTGCCGGAGGTGTCTAAGCATTGGAAGCATGCCTTGAGCATTCCAAACACCCACTCAGTGATGTTGCGTGTGGCGGATGTGTCTCATTATAGTGTTGCTGCAATGGGGTCATGGGGTGCGTGCACGGTGTGAGCAGCCAGGATGGAGTGGGTATCCGCTGTCACCTGTGTGGAGATAGTGGAGATCAGTATCATGTTCAGGTACATATTGCCATCTCCCTGTGTGCCACTACCATGTCACCTGTGGCATTCCACCCTTGCCCCCGAGTTTGCATTTCCTACATGCATACTCACCCACTAGATGGCCTGTGGGGATGTCCCCACTCTCGAATCGATGGCACAGTGCGGACTGATGCCATATGAAGGCATCATGTGTGCTCCGCCGGTGTGTGGCACAGACATTGATTACGCCCGTGGCATCACACACCACCTGGCAGTTGACACTGGAGAAGCCCTTTCTGTTCCTATATGCGGCCCATCAGGCTAGGGTGGTGCTAATGGCCACATGGGTGCAGTCTATGGCCCCTAGCACGCCAGGCATACGTGCTACCCTGTGGAACTCCTGCATGTTTGCTGTACGCTCTGCTGCGGTGCTGGGGAAATGGATGTGCTCCACAGCATGTGGCAGCAGTGCACTGAGGAATTGGGTGAGGATGCGTGACGTGGCGACTGTGTGATGCCTGTGGTGTCCCCTGTTGGCCTCTGGAAGGTGCCCGTGGTGAGCAGGCACATGCAGGCTGTAACCTTGGTCTCCACTGGCAGAGCGTGACTCCATCGTGAGGGTGCCTGCATCACATCACTGCACAGCTCACAGAGCCGCCTCAGTATTGCCCTGTTCAGGCGGTAATGGCCCACGATCTCTACATCTGTGTACAGCTCAAAGCTGATGTGGGCACGGTACTGCCTGTTGGGGGCATACCGCCGACAGGCCCATCCACGGCCACGTCCCCCTGCAGCTTGCATTCTCACCCCCCTCATTACAGCTTCCATGTGGAAGCTGCCACTGTTCATCTCCTGGCTTGTGACCCCTGGCTGATGTTGCTCTGTTACCTCGCTGTCCTGACTCTGCTACTTCCACTGCACTGGGCACCCCTCGCTGGCCTCCACAGCCTATGGCCCACACTGCTTCCCTTGCCTGCCCTGGCCTGTCACTGTCTGTCTTCTCTCTCTCTCTCTTCCCCACTTGGCATCCCTGTAGCGTTCTTGTGCATCTTCCTTGAGCCTTTTTATTTTGGCTCATTTCCGCTGGGGTGCAACTTCCGGCTGTTCCGCTGTTGCGCATTGCGCAAGTCTTTGAATATCGCATTAAGCTCTTTTATGCATGGATCCACCCCACTTGGTTGCGCATGCCTTCATTTGCGTGCGCTGTTGCTCAACATTTTTTCGGTGGTGCAACTGCCTCCTGCTGAATATCGCAGAATGGCTACTTCGACTTGTTTAGCAAGAACTCCCTATTGCGCTTTGGCAATCTTTGAATATCCGCCCTTAGCGTATTTAAAATATGAGATAGACTATTGTCCAGATCCCTTTTAAGAATGAGTCAGTCATCTGTATACAGCTTTTTTCTATACTCTAAGTCCCTAACCTAAATCCCTGTAATACGGGGTGTGAGTTCAGATGGCAGCTGCAAGGAGCTTCAAAGCAATTACAAACAACAAGGGGGAGAGGTAGCAACTTTGCCTTGTCCCTCTGTGAAGCGCAAAGGGGTCTGATAAGGTGTTATTGGTAAGCAGCTGTGCTATTGGGCCCCAGTATTAAGTATGGATCCAGGTGCAGAGGTTTTTCCAAAAGTTATAATAATCCAGCACTGCATATAGATATTCCCACTCCATGGAATAAAATGCTTTTTCAAAGTCCACTGCTGTTGCTGCAGCTGCAGTGGGACACCTGTTTGCATCCTGCATTAGAGTGAGGAGAGCACTCAAGTGATCTGAGCTTGCTGTCCCTTTCACAAATTCTAACTGCACTCAATGAGCAATAGAGGGAAGAACTTCCTCTGATTGGGAGGCCAGTACTTTAGCCAGAATTTTGGCATCTGCATTTATGAGGGATATGGGTCTGTAGCTGGCTGACTTGAAAGGATCCTTTCCCTCCTTTGGGAGTATAGTGATAATAGCTTCTTTGAGGGTTGCCAGTAGCTCCTTCTGGGCATATGCTTCTTATACCATATGTAACATTGGCCTGACAAATGCATCCTGTACACACTGATAAAAATCAGCAAGAAATCCATGACTCCCTGAAGATTTATGCAGGGCCATTATTTGAACTGTGCTTCGCAGTTCGTACTCAGTGAAGGGAGCATCTAGCCCCTTTTTTGGGGGGAGTCCAAGAGTTTTGGAAGAGAGAGACAGCTTGGCCGTGAAGTTAGTGAATTTTTCTCCATCCCACTTTATATGTGAGTCATGCAGGACTTTATACACTCTGCCATTATCCTATTTATATCCCCTGGAGATGAATAGACTCTGCCTGAGTGATCTGCAATATGCACATTGTATCTGTCTGCTTGCTGTTTTCTTACCTATATGCATGCAGTTTGCCGACCTTTTCCCCACTGGCCCGATATTTGAACTTCATTCTTTGAAGTTGCAATTCCACTTTCCTAGTGTCCAAATAATTCATTTGAATCCACAGGGATGTAATTTCACATATCAGATTGGGGTTTTTAAGCTATTAGGGTCTTTTTTGTCAATGGCCTTTTTCCTTGATTACCTTCTTCTGACTTGTCATCTCTATCTCCCACTGTTTCTGGCAGAAGGTAGTATAACTAATAATTTTTCCTCTAGTGTAGCTTTGAAGGCCTCCCAAATCATAGCTGGTGGGGCCGTACTGTGCAAATTGTCCATGAAGTAATTTTTGGTTTCTATTATCAACCATTGTCTGAAATCCTTATCTCACAGAAGGAGAGGATCTAGTCACCATTGCACAGATTTGGAAGGGAGCAGGTCCAGGGGAAGTGTCAATACTATAGGAGCATGATCTGAGACGTATATCTGGGCAATGGTAACATCCTTTGACAAAGGCATTGTTCTGGATGATGTGAGCCAATTGTCAAGACTACTGGACATTGCCCAAGTTGCTGAGAAATATGTATAGTTCCTCACTGCAGGATGGGCTGCCCTCCAAATGTCCTTCAGCTGATGCAATGCCATTAGGTTTCTTTATAAGGCTAACAGAGATTTAACATGGGGTTCTGTTCAGGCGTTAGAGTGGTCCAGAAAGTGAGCTATGGTCATATTACAGTCACCCCTAGAATAACATCAGGACTGTCAAAGGCTAGATCCCTGATACTTTGGGAGACCCTGTCAATAAAGGCCAAACAGTCTTCATCTGGGGCATACACATTGGACAAAATAATTGGGCCCTTGGCTGTGGACATTTTCCCTATGACCCATTTTCCCATGTAATCTGTTCTTTGCACATTGGGTTTCTTCTTAAGGCTTTTATGACACACAATGGAAATTCACTTCTTTGCTGTTCCAGACACACTGTGTGACTCAAAATCTACCCATTCTCTTTTTATTTTAAAGGCTTCCAACTCGGTAAGTTTCATGTCTTACAGATATGGGAGAGTTTAGGCCTCTCACATTCCATGAGGTGGCTACCAATGTATTATTACTAGCTATGATCTAGTACTTGAACTCAGACATACATATAGAAGGGTGTTGTCCCATTGAGTCATTCACTTGGACAGAGTGCCCACTACATTACCTACTGCTCTGTTCCCCATTGGTCTCTCCCACCATCATCCCTCAGGTTGCTCATTGCCAAGTATGAAGCACATGCATATAGTGCACTGATATTTCAACCATACTTTCATTATCCAAAACCACTGAAACATCAAATCATGTGCTGAGTATGCCCACACCTCTAATACCTACATGCTTTGTATTAACACTTCTTCTGTGGGGCTCAAGCACACTCTGAACAGGAACAAACTTTCAAAACTTTCTAGAAACACAATCATATTATGGTATGTACAGTTTAGGGTATGAAAAGAATCCAAATAGCTAAAGGGGGTCTTCCAGTAGTCTGGTAGTCCTAACCCAGGCTACCAATAACCCTGGGAAATACCTCCTGAGGTAAGGTATACTAATGACCCTCTTAACCAGCTATATCCTCATTGGTGTTATAGCTTAGTTCTGCTGGTGTAAGAAGGGGTGGATTCCCAGGGATCCATAAGTGGTCAGATGACAGCATAAAAATATAGGCCTGCCAGGCCTCTGTAAACCCCATGGCTTTGGCAGTTGACGTGGGGGGGATCAAAGGAGAAGTTGGGGGAGAAGCTATGACTTCTTGCCCCAGCCTTCAGCTAGCTCTCTTATCCATGCTGTTGTATTGTGCTAGGTAAAAGGAACCCTGGGGCTTTAAACTGCTCTCTAAATAACCACATGTTAAATTCAGAAACCAGGCAGTACATTAACCATACCGCTAAAGTTACAGAACCTGACCCAACACTTTTAAGTTCCCTTTACCCCGTACTGAGTCTTCTATTTTCTTTTTGCTTTGCAAAGTTTAATCACACCCTGAGACTGCCTCCCTTAAAACAGGAACTTTAAACATCAGAAGGTGATCCAGGTTCACAGGCTGCAGCTTGCATGAGGTGAAAAGTGGGTGTGATGTTATTTTGAGGATGCACAGTGAATAGCTGCACATCAGTGAGATAACCATGCCATACACTGAAACAATATCAACCTGATAGAGAATCTACGTGTCAAGCTGCACTTTGGAAGTGAGATGCACTATCCTTTAACTTTGTGACCCTTACCAGTACAAGGGGGCAGCCAGAATCGGCATTTAAGTCTGAGTTAAAGTCCATGAGTTTCTCACAATTGGGCCATAATCAGCTCCTACTTGGGATGTGAGGCATGTCCACAAAATTGGCCTTCCATGTTTTCACCAGCCGGGAAGTTATGAATTAGCATCTGTAAGGTTTGTGCTGTTATCTTTATTCTGCTGGATTAAGGCCAATGACTAGCTGCTAAGCAGGAGCCAAGGAGCACAGGATGCAATAACACCTAATCCTCAACATAGCTGAGACCACCTAGAAAGACCCTCCTCCTGCACGATAGCCCAGAGACTGAGTACAAATAAGGTTTACTTACAAAGAGCCATGTTGCACTATTTCTTGATGTTGGGGATCGCAGGCAGCTCAGTGTGCTTCACTTGGTCTGACAGTGTGTTATCCACAGTAGCATCAGCTACACAATCAGCCCATCCCTGACATACTGGGGCCCAGTCTGTTAAATTTTCACCAGCAGGGAGGTTGGGGGAGCCCCCAGTCCTTGTAGTATCTATCATTTCCAGTGTTGTGGGTGTCAACTCATGAAGGGCCTCATAGCGGTTGTCGGTCTTGATAGGTGTGTTGTAAGGTGAGGCACTGCTGGTTTCAGACATTCAGTGTTGTCTCTGGATGTTCTGAGACAGGCCTTTTGGGGGTGATGCTCTATTCTCTGCAGCCTTTTTATTCCTTTTCCTCTGTCTTCCATGTTGGACTTGCTGCCACACTTCAGCTTGCATAGGATCTTCTGAGTGAGATACAGTGCTGCTACTATTGTCCATTGGTGTGGCATCCCTCTCCCGGTGCTCTGCTCCACTTGGCATCGAGGAGGACTAGGGAGCTCAATCCATCTCGCTGTGTACCTACCCCAGAAATTGCTGCACCTCTGCAGGATTATTAAATAATGTAGTCTCCTTTGTACTGCACTCACACAAATGCTAGATATTGAAGGGAGGCAGGGATATTTAATTTATAAAGCTCCTGTTTGACCCCTGCGTATGCCCTGAGCTTTCATGATAATTCCAGAGAATTATCCAGAAAGAACTAGAGCTTGTTGCCCTCCCAGGCTACTTCTACTCTCTCCCTGGCAGTTCACAAATGCAGTTCTTTATCTGGGTAATTTAAGAACCGGCATAGAATTGGACAAGGCCATTCTCCCGGCCTGGGTTTAGATGCCAGGGATCTGTGGGATCTCTCTAGTTCAGGAGGGGCTGCATTGTTCAATTTAAGGATGCCCAGTAATGTAGACTGGAGGAAGGCAATCATATCTCTTCCTTACACACCATCTTGTGCCCGAATGATCCTTATGTTCTTGTGCATCGCTGTTTTCAAGGTCATTGACTTTGTGGAGCAAATATTGTAGTTGTTTGGTGTTCCCTGAGTTATCCCTGGTGTGAACGTAGACCCTCCTCATGGCATTTCATGGCTCACTCTGTGCTCGACACCCTGGTCATCAGCACCTGTAGTTCTTGGTTTGTTTTTGATGTAGTGGCACTGTGCTGCGCAATCTGCATTGGCTGCTGATTAGGTGGCGGATCACCTTTAAAGTTGGATTATTGACTTACAAAGCCCTACACAGACTTGGCCCTGACTACTTGAAAGAGCTTCTGGCATCCTACTGCCCAGAGTGACAGCTCCGTTCAGCTGACAAGGGGTTGCTAGAGATTCTAAGGGTGTCTTTAAAATCTTCTGGGGCCCATGCATTTATGTATGCAACCCCAACCCTCTGGAATTCTCTACCCCATCAGCTTCGGGAGTGCACGACTGTGGGGGGTTTCAAACAGTCTTTGAAATCTTTCCTATGGCACCATGCTTTTAGTGCAATGGATTGAAGGGACTTTGACAGATTGTTTTAGTGTTGTATTGCTGATTTTATTACTGTTTTTAAGTGTATTGTACAGCGCCTTGATATTCTGAAAGGCACGTTACTTAAATAAAGATATAATTATTATTATTATTATTATTATTATCAATTCTGCAGTGTCGCTGTGGATCTGATTCAGTAGTTTAGTTATATTGGTCAGTTTGCCTGTCTCAGAGGTCCCTAGATTCTGTGCCATTTCTGGTTTGTTTTTAGTGCACTTTGCTGCTGTCAGTGAAATGTCTGCCACCCTGAGGCTGGCACTAGCACATTGAGGAATACAGCCTTCTGTCAGCCTGAACATGAGATGAGTGCCAGTAGTTCTTGTTTTTGCTGCAAAGTCCATATGCCAGAATGTATCTGAGTCAGAAAGGAGTCAAAGATTCTTTTGAGAGCCGATTCCTGGTGTTTGCTGTGCCATGAACTGACAGATTGGTCAGATATGATTGCCCGGGGTTACTTCTGTCAAATTAAGCTGCCACCATGTTGATTGGCAAGCGCCCCTTCCCCCCCGTACTGTCTCAAAAAGTAAGGAAATTCTTTGGAAAAAAAACTGTGTTAATGCAACATTTAGGGTTCAGGTCAAAGCAACAAAAAGGGAAATGTAGCATAAGGTTTTTCACCCCTAAAACCATACACTACCACCCCTAAAACAAATCAGGGGTGCAGTCTTCTTTGGGGTTATCAACCCTAAAGTTCACCTCATTCTATACACTCCAGAAATATACACACCTAATGGATTGAGCTTTAGGGTTGACAACCCTAAGGATGACTGCACACAAGATTTGTACACTAATGATACATTTCCTTACTTTTGTGTGACTAAGTTTAACTGGTGCATTAACGCAGCTTTTTTTGCAAAGAATTTTCTTTCTTTTTGAGATACCAGAAACATAGCTTTATTCACACAGGTTCCTTCTGGACCTGTATAAACAGATGCAGATAGGGAGGGCCCTCTGGTTCCTGCACCAAGAGAAGACTCTATCTGCCTATGGAAGTGCAACAATGGAGGTCAAGAATTCATTGGGCTTTCTGGCGGACTGCAAAAGTTCAAGGCCCTCTGGATCCTGTGCTTCCATGTGATTGCAGACACAGATGCACAAGGCAAAGAATCCATCTCTCAGCCAAAGTGCAGGGCCCTCTGGTACCCTGGGTATAGAGGTGCAAGAACCTATGCCAAGAGAAGACTGCTATTCATTATTTAGTACTGGAACCCATTCAGACAAACCTGTACCCTCCCTTCCCACGCTACAGGATTGGTGCTACATGACAGCGCCATCGCCCCAGCATCAGCCAATTGAACTGGCTGACAGAGCTCACCCTTGAACTCAGCTCACTGGCACAGGATCAGGAAGCACTACCCTCTGGAGTAAAGGCTTGCATTATACACAACATTTTTTTTTATTTTTGCTCCAAGTTTAAGGATAGTCATTTTATGACTCCCCCTTTATAACCATGATATGTGGTATTTATAGACTACTGGCAGAAAAATTATTCTGCATTACAACTGCAAAAACATGTTTCAGCCAGGATTTTAAAAATAACAACTGGCATTTATAGAATATTGACCAAAATACCATTTTGCACGACAACTGAAAAAACTCATCTAATTCAGAATTTGAAAAAATTCACCTGTTACATTTAAGAACTGGTGTGAAAAAAGCTATGGGAAGAGCCAGCCAAGTGACAAGTATAGGGAACAATGGTGGTTGTTAAAGGGGGCTTGGCTGAGAAACCTGCAGATGTTGTTATAGGCTGTGTTGAGGCAAGTGAGAAGATGGGGTGATGTTAGGGAGATGATGGGTGAACAGTAGTCAAAGTGAGGTAGAAGGGTGCCTTGTCCTATAGCCAGTCTCACTTCAGGGGTCATGAGGCACTTCACACGATAGCAAACCCCATTTGCTTGATTGACCGGTTTTCCGACTAGATAAATATGATTTGTGAAGGAGAGGGTGGGATCAAGTGTGAACCCCAGTTATTTAAAGGAAAACTGTACAAATCAAGTGGCTCCTGGGCCTGTAAGCTTACCCTCCTGTTATTAGCTTTAGCCCACAAAAGCAGTATTTTTCCTGCTCCACAATGGAGTTTATTTTATTTTGTAAACATCAGTGAACTGGAAGTATTGTGGATGCTGGGGGACTCCATTAAGTGTAATTGTGCAGTTCTGCTCTGCTCGCTTCAGTGCAAGCAAGCGGAGCAGTGCCACACCATTACAGTTAATGAAGCCCCCAGCATCCACCATACTTTCAATTCACAGACTTTTACAAAATAAAGTAAACTCCATTGTGGCACAAGAAAAATGCCACTTTTGTGGCTAAAGCGAAACTAGAGGGTAAGCTTTACAGGGGTAGGAGCAGCCTAATTTGTACAGTTTTCCTTTAAAGGAGGTGACATAATCAAGGGGGAATCTTTCAGGGCCAGAATGTGTAAGGAGTAACTAGGTCCCAAGGAGCATCTAGCGAGCTGAGGCTTAGAGTCACATTTCATGGATGGTATCCCATGAACAAGGTGACCACAACTGAGTGCTTTCAAAAAGGGTTACTCAGTCATGGCACCTGTGAACAGGGCTACCTGGAAGATTGGAGACCAGATAGGGGGTTCAGTGAACATAGCGACAGAATGTCACTATGTATACATGTGCATGAGGGGAGGGTCTATGCCATGTGACAAGTGGAAGGGGAGGGAGGATTTGTGGAGTATAGTGCAGCTGGTGGGCTGCTGTGCTGGCTGTGTGGTGTGGTGGGTTGGTGGCAGGCTGGGGTTGGGAGGGTGCTGGGTTTGATGCTGGGTGAGATCTTTTTTTGCACAGGGTCAGGGTTTTATTTTTATTTAGTTTTGCCCCTCCCGACATGCACCCCCCCTGGAGTTGAGAATCCTTTAGAGGGGGATGTGGGAGGGCGCAGTCCCCAGCATTAAATAAGGAAATCTAAATCTTGGGCACCCTCTGGCTGTTCGCCGTGAGTGTACATTGCCAAACTTATTTTCGGCGATGTACACTTGCCCAAACAGCGATCGCTATTCCAAGATCACCATTATCACATGGAACCTCATGGAGTTAGAGTTTTTTTTTTTGCATCAACTATTAGTCTGTGTGCTGCAAACCAGCTAATTATGGATGAGAAATCCTCAGATAGGGTTCAAGATAGCATAAGAGGGCTGTTGTCACTCCTGAGAAAGATGAGATCATCCGCATACATGATCTTGTGGTAATCAAATGGAGCAGAGAGAAGGTGGTTAACAAATAGTGAGAAGAGGATGGTTGCAAGGATAGACCCTTGTGGGACCCCAGTATGTACCTGTAGTGGGCTTGATAAGGTACCTCCAATACCGACCAACTGGGTTCTGTTAGAAAGGTAGATAGAAAGAAAGAAAGAAAGTAAGAAAGAAAGAAAGAAAGAAAGAAAGAAAGAAAGAAAGAAAGAAAGATGGAGACAGACAGACCGATAACTATGAGAGAGAGAAAGAGAGAGAGAGAGAGAGAGGTGAGAGAGATCTCAATATTGCATACAAGCTGGCAATACATCTCCATCTGCCACTGCACATATCAAGAAAGTCCCACTGTTCTCAAACATACAATGCATGTGAATAGCTCATTTCATTAAGCTGGGCAACTTGGATTTTGGGGTACCCAGAAAAGGTATTTCTGGCATTAAAAAAACACCAGTATCTACCTGAACAGCCCAGAGGGATGTGAAGTGTACACTTCCATCTTGAGTCTTATTTCAGTGTTATTTCAGTCCAGACTGACAAAGCACTGCTTTTCATCAGTGCACTGTTAATACACTGCACTGACTTTCTGCTACACTGTTGTACCACTGCTCAATCTTTCTTATGTTTTGATGCAGACTGTAAGAGCACTGCAAATAATTATTAGATTTTCATGCACACTTCTTTAGCACTGTATTTCCTTCACAAATTTTTGCTGCACACTGCACTAGTACTGGCAACACTTTATCATTTTTATCACACTTCTATAGCACTGCATTGTCTCAGCAGTCTGGTTACCCTTACTGAATTTGTCACAATGGCATTACAGTGGTATAGCAATGGCAATACTGTGGTCAACTGAAAAATCCACAGTAGTACTACCCAGTGGTACTCTGGTATCACAGTGGTAGGTGATATATAGATTTTCCTCCGTGCATTGGTAGTGCACTGGCAGAATGGTATCCCTATGGCATTTTTAACCATTTTCTCTGTCTCTCACACGTACACTGGTAATACAATGGTATCACGAAATTTTGAGATTTTTGTCGGCTCCCACAAATACTGGTACACTGGTAGCACAATGGTACTGTGTTATTTTGACATTTCAGTATTTGGTACCTCTCACAGCAACCCTAGACTCATGTGGTAGCACAGTGGTACCAGTATTAATCTCATCATACTCTGTACTCTAACGCATTGTTAAGATAAATTACATTATCAACCTCATGGAGAACAGCTTTCAATTCCATATTTGTATTTGTTCACTTGTCTTTATCTTACTAGTGATGGACTGTTATTGTTCACATAGACCAGGACATTCAAAGAGCATTTGCGATCGCTAAATGGGTAAGAGACTCTCAAACAACACTTTGCACCCCAAAAACAGGGTAGGATCACAAAATGATATCTTGAATAGCATAATTAGTGAGTCTCTGACCAGTTGGTGAATGGCTGTAAAAGATGTTGCCTCCTTAAACCAGGTAGTATCACCTCTGCCTCCTACCACTGCCCCTTTGAGCTCCCACCATCAGTAATATCACACTTCCCTTGGTGTTCAGTGGTGCTGCTGTCCATTCCATACATTGGAAACTGCCAATAACTACCTGCCCACCCAGTCCCACCGCTCACACCATTCATGGCCCCCACCATATGTTTACGTACTCTCCCCACAGTGGCAATTGGCACAGACACTCTGCTAACCTCTGTGACCAACTGAGGACAGAACACCAGCTTGCACTCATGTGCCTACTGTATAAACAGCTGTGTACAGTTAGCACATGATTGTGAACTACCATCCATTTTGTGCCTGATCAAGGAGCTGAGAGGATGGTCTGTGCCAAATGTGGAAGGGTGTCAAATATATAGTAAGGCTGGGGACCAGGTGGTAGTATTTGCGATAAGAACTAACTGGGTCATGGTGGGGACTTTGGATATACAGGGGCAAGGACTTTCACTCAACACACCACTGTTCACTCTATCAGGCCTTGGGCTGGCTTCCCCCATCAGCCCAACAGACCTATCTCCTGGCCTGCACAGTCAATAAGGCCATCCAAAACCGAGCTACCTCTCCGCAATCCCACCTTCTTTGGCCAAAAGTGTTTGTTCTAGAGCTCTGCCTCACTGCTGGCCCCATGCTTGAGTGCCCCCTAGTCTCCACCATATGAGTAAATGTGCATTCTCATCTGCAGCCCCTTTCCTTTGGAACAGCCTGCCCACTCCACTTAGCACCACTGACTCTTCAGGACTCTTCCACTCTCTCCTTGGATCTCACCTTCTGTCCTCCACTACTTGCTACTGCCCTCCCAACTTATTATCATGCCTCTACTTCCCTTCCCTCCTTTTCCTTCTTGGTCCATACCTACACTGCCTTGATGCACTTTTTCCTTTACTCATCTCAGATCATGCCTAATTTTGTATTACAACTTGGCTACTACTGTACCTGCTATTGTCATAAATGTTATTTACCCACTGTGCTGCAAGTTTATATATATCTTCATATAAATATCCTGTATATTTTTATTACTGTCTATTGTATGCCTTGTCCCAGCCTTCTTTGTACTTGCTTTTACTCCTGTGCCATCCTCAATGGCCCAGGTCATGCCTGAAAATGGTTCTTGGACCAGTGCACCTACTCGATAAACAAATGAATGAATAAATAAATAAATGGGAACCACTGAACATCAGGGATAGTAACAATCTACTGTATACCTGCGGGGTGATTGTAGGATGGGGTGGGACTGGAGAACAGGTAAATGAAGAACCTGGACCTGTGGGATAATTAGGGGAAGGGGCCCAATGGAGACTGTTTCCCAGGAGGGCGCTTTGATGGTGTAACTCCCAGGATACGTTTTGCCTGGTGCTGTAATGTGGCCTGTGCTGTAATCAGCATCAACAACATGGCTGACACACCAGCATGGGTGAACCCTTTCTCCACACCCTCCTGAGTGTCAACCCTATAACAGGTTTTGGTGGCATCTGCAAAAAGACATACCTTCCCATTCAGTTCTTCTGCAATTTCACTTACGAAGACACTGAAGAGGCCCACTCGTAGTACTGAGCCCTACCCTGCACCATACCTTTAACCAACTGTTGAAAGCCGTGTGGAGAGTCCTATCTTCTCCCAAGATGTATATAGGCAACCTTTTGGCAAAAGCCACCATGCATGCTTGAGGACCCTCCCCCTATCCCTGAAATTTCCCTGCACTACCCCTACCCCATCCCTTGCTAGGTCATTTGCCCCCAGGTGGACAATGACATTTAGCTCCCTTTCATCTCCTGCTGCCTAATGATCCACTGTATCTGCTTTCATCCCTCCAAGCCAAAGTACCTCTCAGGTATTTCACCTCCCTTTCCTTTACCCCACCCTGCTCGCAAGTCTATCCCCCTAATTAAGTCCCCCACCAGTAGTTGCTTCCTACTCAGCTGGGGGCTACTTCCTCCCTCCTTGTAACTGTGGAATGATCCATGGACAGTGCTTTCCTTGGGGAAGGTTTCTCCAGGGGCTGAAAGGGTGGTTCAGCTGCAGGGAGAGTGGTTGGCTGAGTAGGGCCCATTTCAGATGCTGGGAGAGTGGTTAGTAAACAAAGCAGGTGAACTGAAACTCTGACAAATAAACCGGCACAGGGGCAGAAAATGCAAGCTCCATAGGAAAGAGCACAGTGAGGGCTACAATAGATCATTTACCGGAGAAGTCTCAGGTCAGAGAACTACAGCTGAAGAGAACATAGAGAACAGGTAGGCATCGGAAAATGATGCATGGGGGCAGCAGACAGACATGGACTCATGACAGCATACGTGGGAACTATGGATGCCAATTCTGGGGGGTGCAAAGGCCAGCTTAGGTAGGTGGACACTAACCTGTAGGTAGAGTGCACAACACACAGGGACCCCCGCATCCCTGCATGCTGGACAGCAGGGAAGTGTACCATGGAGCATAGCCCCACTGCAGCACAGTAGCTGATGGGGGCCCAGGACACTGTGGACACAGAACTTGAATGTGACCATGGTGCACAGCACAGACTTGAAGCACTGGGACTGTGGGCAGGCAGTGGCACTACAGTACTGGTACAAACCACCCACAGACAAGTAGCAACTGCCACAGGTGTGGCCCATGGAGTGTGATGTGCAAATGAAGTGCAATCACACCCGAATGCCTGAGCTGGAACCAAAGCCTGTCAGTGTTGCACAGTTCTCTGGCACAATGGAGGACAGCGTGGAAGCCATGGAGGGGCCAGGGTGCTCAACTGAAACCCCAACAACATGGACAATCTGTGAGGTGGTACCATCCAGGAAGGGAAAGTCCAAGCTAAATGTGAATGGCTACCTCCTGGTCCATGAATGGACATGCAATGATACAGTGTACTGTTTTTTTTAACATATCTTATTTTTCACCTGCTGTGGCACACACTCTGGCTTGGGGCATCCAACAACCAGCTCCACCCACCTGGAGAGCTGGGTAGCTCAAACTGCACCCAGGAGGATCAGGGACAGCCATCATGCCATCTTGCTGGAGGGCTCCCCCTCTGCCTCTACCAGCCAGGACAGCCCCGAACCTTCCTCAACAGGATTCCACCAAAGTCCTCCAGGTGGCTCAGAGCACAGCCATCAAGCTGCAAGGTCATGCCCAGCCATTTTCCTTCGATTGGACCCAGTAGCACGGATGTGCAATGACGTCCAGGAGCAATGTGCTGACATCTGCTGTGCTCCCTATCTAGTGTCACTGACACTAGTAGTGCCCCTGGGCATCCCCAGGGGGCTGCTACAGCACAGTGAAATTCCCCAGCCTTCCCCAGGACTGGGAAAGCAGTCTATGGATGTTCGATCCCAGTCCTCCCCTGCCGACCCCCGATGGCCCAGGCTCAATCCAGAACCCAGGTCACTGGTGAGGCACAAGGTATGGCATCCAGTGCCTCAACCCTCAGCACCACCAGGATGGCCTGAGACAGTGTAACAGTGCTGCCAGCACCATAAGTCCAAGTTCTACCTTGGCCAGGCCATCACACTGCTCCAGGATGGCCAGCACCACCTAAAGAAAAAGAATGAGCACAGTCATGCTCTGGAGGTGACAGCATGCTCTGGAGGTGACAGATGCTCTACCAGCACAGGTGCTGGCTGGCATCAAGTAGAAGGCACACAGCACCATGGCTAGCCCCGCATAGCTACTGCAGAGTGAAGCAACTGCAATGACCACTGAGCTGTGGCAACAGTTGCCAAGCAAGAGGACCCTGCTGCAGATTGTGAACTGGACCCGCCACAAGGACCTCTCACCAGAACCAGTGACACTGGCTGACCTCACTATCCCCAAGCAGCTACAGATGGTGACTTGATGGCCATGGTACAGCAGGATCACCGGCAGCACCATCCACCAGGTCCTTCTACTCACCACAGAGTACAACATCAGGAACCTGGCACAGGCACCCTTCTGGATGACGGATGGTACATTCAAGACTGTGCCACACCTGTTCACTTATTGTACACCATCCATGCACCCATGGGGATGGGCCCTAACAACCTCATTATGTCATTGGTGTATACACTGATGATGACAAAGAGCCTGCAATGTTACTGCACCTTTTTCCAGGAGCTGAATAAATATGTCAGTATACAGTTCTGCACCCTCAAACCACCTACAATCATCACTGACTTTGAGCAGGCTGCGATCAATGCCTGTAAAGATGGAATTTCTGCAAGCCATAAACAAGGGATGCCTGTTCCACTTTGGGCAGATTGTGTGGCGGAAGGTCCAGAGCCTTGGTCTTGCACCACAATACAGAAGTGACCCAGACTTCAGCCTGAAGATCCATGAACTCGTGGCCCCCGCCCATCTCCTGGCACAGGACATTCCAGCAGCATTCAGCCTCCTGAAGTCAACCATTCTGCCCAATGCCACCACACTCTTCTATTGTTTTGAGCAGACACGTGTGCTGGGCAGGATATGACTGTACAGTAGGGTTACCAAGTGCCCACGAGATACGACCCCATGTTTCCACTCAGCTGTGGTTGGTTGCGGATCTCAATGAGCGAGGTATACCGTGGACCCAAAGCAATGTCGAGACCTGGCACTGCCATCTCCATGCCCTGCTTGGGAAGATGCATGTAGGGGTCATGACAATGCTAGCAGAGCTCCACAGGGAACAGCAATGGACCTATGTCACCAGGGAAGGCATTTGTTGTGGACTACCATGGACACCACCCAAGAAGAGCTATGAGGAGTGGATAAGGATGGTAGTAGCATCCAAGGACAAAGGCAAGCTGCTGAAGTACCTCTGTGGCTTGGCACCCAACACCACCCTGTAGGGTTTCCATGGTGACTTGGCACCTGACAGTTGTACACTCACAGTACACATCATGCACAGCCACCAGGTTGCCACTGTGGCCCCCTACTGTTGAATAAAGTTTCACTCCCACATTTAACATGCACCCCAACCTGGTGGTGATGTCTCATCACAACACTGCTGGGTATCACCAAGCAGCCCACTGCACACTGCCACATCTGCACTGTGTGTCACATGTCGCACAGGCCTGACTCTGTGTGAGTCCCCCCAAAATCCTTTCAGCTGTTCATGTGTGCCACATGTTGCACAGGTCTGAAGCTGTGTGAGTGCCCACCAATCCTTCCAGCTGTGCAACTGTGTGGTAACAGCATTCCCACAATGGGCCCGTGTGGAACCCGCCCACAACACACCTGGCAGCCTTCATGCCACAGTGGGCTCCTGTGGTACAGGCCCCCCCAAACACCTCCAGACTTTTTTCTGTGTGGTTACTGCAGGCCCATAGTGGGCTAGCATGACACGGCCACATGCACACATTGCACGGTTGGTGCGATGGCATGCTGCTCTGTGTCCTGGCATCCACATGTGGTGTTGCTATGGACCATTTCCTGGTGCAGCTATCCATGCTCTCGCTGTGCTGCTCTGCTGTGTGCCTGCAGTGTCATGCATGCACCAACCAACAGCCATGGTACTCCAATTCCTTCATGCATGCCCAGCTGGCTGGCTGTCAGCTGACATAATCATGCATGCAGGGATGCACGGACAATCCGCCATGCTGCATAGGATGGCTGGTCAACACACTGGGGCATGCACGGCTATTTATTTCATCCTTGTCCCACGGATGGTGAGACAGTCATCCTTACCTGGGGGTCTGTGATCAGGTCAGTGTGTCCTCAGAGGGTGCACCACATAGGGGGTGGGTGTTTTCACATCGCCCGTGCTGTTCAGTAGTGGCTCAGGTCCTGGGATTGGTGGCGTAGGTCGGGATTGGGTACTTCATGTGTTCGTGGAAAATCCACTCAACAGCCACACAGCATCCCGACCTCCTCTGGCCTGACAGTGTATCAGGCACTGTCCTAGGTCAGGCCACTGTGTGTTGGGCTGCTGGGGCTGTTGGGTTGTTGTGTGTGGGATGCAGCATGTCAGACTAATAAGCATTGGGATTATAAAAGGGAACCTAGCAGGGCAGGGTTTTCTATGTGCAAGGAGAGTGGTCAGTGGTGGGATGGGCAACTGGTATGTGGGCAAGATGGGTAGTCTGGGTGGGTCCAGCTGCAGAAAGAGTTGTTATCTAGGGGGTGCTGGTCCAGCTCTAAGGAGGGTGCTTTGTTTGGTGAGACTGGGAGGTTGGTCCAGCTGAGGGGAGGTGGTCTACTGAGGTGGGGAGGCAGGTCTGGGGGGTTCCATCTGCAGGGGGATTGTGTCTGAGGGTAGGAAGGATGGCCTGGAGCAGCCAGCTACAGGGTGGGTGATAGTTGATGGGGAGAGGCTGGTTTGGGGCTTGTAGGGTGGACTAGCTGGAGGCAAGGTACACAACTTGGGAGAGGTCTATTGGGATGTTGATATGGTTGTCCAGCTGGGTGGTCATCTGGGCAGGGGTGTTCAAAATGTGAGTGGTCATGGGGGGGGTGCAGGCCCAAAGGACTGTAGTTGGGAACCCTCACTGAAGTCAAATACTAAATTTAGTATTAAAGCATTCATTAATTTGCCTTCAAAACTAATTTTAGTTATTTTTAATAATCTTTAATCATCATTCAAAAATACAACCGCTAAGAATATTGAATTCTAAGAAGTATTTCAGCAGACTAGTTGTTCAAGAGTAAGTTATTGCTAAATGAGGATAAGAAATAGATCTGCAATGCTCTTAAAAGTACAATTTTTTTTTAATACAACTGGATCATAAATGAAGATTACAGTCAGCGGAGTAGTGTTAGGATTTAAATTAGCCGATCAAGGCTGGGTACATTACCGTGCATTTCAGTTCTACTAAGCAAGGAGACAGATAAAACAACCAGCTACATCAATCAATTTTTACAGAAGGTAAGCAATAATAAAATGTGGATTTTTACCTGGAAATAATATGGTGCAAAAAAAGTTGGCAGTGTCCCTTTAAAAGTCTATTCTAAACTACTTTTGCCATAAGTCTACTCAGTCAGAGGCCTACATTTCCCAGCTCTCTTCCTGTCTGTGTCCGGTCTGATGAAACTACTGCGCTCTGTGGTCTCCATTTTGAACAACTGAGTTTCCTACAGCTAAGATTTCATATTAAGGTAAGAGCTTATGTTTAAAAAGTACATCTTTTTAACTCCCTGAAATGTTAAATACAGTAAAGGAATTATCACTCAGATGTTTTTTTTTCTAAATGAAATGCTGTGCAAGTTTCACTATCAATGTTTTGTCTTGAAAACATTTTCTCTTCTCTGAACTCTTGACTAAACTTTGAAATACACATTTTATTTTCAAACAACCTACCCCCTTTAAAGTGTTTAGGATGCATTGTGTCTCTAGATTACTTGTTATTTGTGGAATTTTTGCTGATTTAGTTACTTTAAAGTAGTGTTGGTGGTGGTGGGGGCAGGAGAATGAACAGCAGGAAGACTGTATAACTGAGCAAATTCAGAATGCATAGAGAAAAGATTACAACTTTTTTAATTTTGAGAAAATCTGGAGTTACCTCCAGATAAAGGAAGAATTATTTACTGCAGATATTTGAGTGTGTTTGTGGGGGAACTGTTTTTTTGCATTTAATATTTGTATTTAACAGTTGCATGTGTTAATCCATTTTGTAATCTGGGGATCAGTGTATTTTTTTTCTTTTGCTGAAGGCTGCATTAATTTATATTTTATGTTTATTTTATTTCATTTTTGTTTACCGGCTAAGTGCACTAGACAGATTCTTGCCTATTTTCAGGCACGACCCGTAGGGAGAGGAATACAGATGAAAGCCAACTGACCTTGAACCATATTAAGCTGTTGGTGGTATTTTTAGTGAATTGGGGGGGGGGATTTTGGCCAGGGCACCGGAGAAAATTCCACTGATTTTTTCGAGAAGTGCCATGGGATCTTTAACATCCACCTGAACTACCACCAGAACAGGCAGATGGGACCTCGGTTTAACATCTCATCTGAAAGACAGTGCCTCAGGAGTGCAGCCATCCCCTCATGCTGCACTACAGCATCAATATTGGGATATTAACATAAGTGCCTGGTATGGGAATAGAACCCACTGCCTTCTGATCTCCCAGCCTCGGAGGTGAGTGTGCTACCTGCTGAGCCACTGACACTGCAAATGCAATATGTTAGTGTCACATTTTTTTTTTAATACTATGTTGAGAAGTATGGGGTCCACGGTTGAGGAAGGGTGATGGGGGGGTCTGGGTGTAGGGAGGTTCTGCTCTGGATGGTGGGTGTGTCCAGCTTTTGGAAAGGGTGTCCAGCTCTGGGGAGGTTACTCGACCTGCAGAGGGGAGGGAGGTTGGTCTGTGGGTGGGAATGAACCCAGGGGTCTAGCTGCAGGGAGGATTGTCTGCTGTGGGAGGCTAGTCCAGGGCATGAAAGAGTAAGCCAGCAGCAGGGAGGGTGGCTGGTGGTGGTGGTGGGGCTAGTTCAAGGTTGGAAGTGAGGTCCAGCTGCAGGGTGGGTGGTTGGATGGTGAGGCTGGTATGGGGCTTCTGATGGATCTAGCTGTAGGTTGAGTGGTTAGGTGGGGGACTGCTGGTCCTGGGACTTGGAGGGACAGCTTCAGATATGTGGTCTGTTAGAGTGGAAGTTTGGGGTGGTGCTCCAGCTACATGAAGGTTGTATAGAATGTAGTTGGAGGCTGGTCCAGATGTAGGGAGGGTGGCTGGCTGGGTGAGCAGCTGGCCTGGATCCTGTGTGGTGCTCTAGCTCCAGTGCTCATTATGTGAAAGGCTGGGGCTAGAAGGGTTGTCCAGCTGCATGGACGTTAGTCTGGTGCCTAGAAGGGTGATCTAGCAGAGAGGAGGGTGGTTGACTATTTTGGGAGGGGGGCAAGGCTAAAGAGATTGATCAGCTTTGGAGGGATCCAAAGTGGTAAAATTAATTAGAAACTGGTTAACATGTGTGCCCTTCAGCTTAACAGTAGTGCTATGACCTGCAGCGGAGGTGACCTTAGTTCAGGAATGAGCTCGTGCCAGGGGTTCTCTGGGGACAGGAGGAGGATCAACTGTTATACAAGAGGCTCTCTTCTGGGGAAAGAGGACAGCCAGCTCAGCTGTAGTACTGTCAACTGACTGACCACAAGTGGCAGTGCAGGTGGGAGCAGCCCATGGGTGGGATACATTGACTGGTGCTGTGCCACACGTCTGTGCACGTGTTTGTGCACCCTTGACACTTATGTCCTAGGGGATGGAAGAACATGCAAATGTATCCTGACTACCTAGGCAGCTGCTCCACATATTGGATTCATTCTATGGTGGAGCAAATTACAGACAGATGCAGGTCAGTGGTGTTGTGGTAGCTGAACAGAAGGGCGACCAAGAAATGCAGGTTGGAAAATGGAGTAGTGATGGGGTGGGGGTTAAGGTGTCAGAGGGTGATGGTTAATGGCATTTATTACAGTGACAGGACAGTGAGCAGCTCAGCTCAGTACTGCACAGATCCTCTTCAGTGTCTTCATAAGTGACATTGCAGAAAAACTGGCAAAGAAGGGAATGCCTTTTTGCAGACAATACCAAATTTGTAGGGTGGGCATTAAGAAGGGAGCAGAGAGCATGCAAATGCCTCTTGGAGAAACTCAAAAAGTAGTCAAGATTGGGGCAGTTGGGGTTCAATGTCAAAGTGCAGAATTGTGCACCTAGGGCATAGGAAACGGAAACCAGGAGCTGCTTTATAGGGTTGGTACTGATGATCACTAAGCGGGGGACCTTGGAGTTATTATGATCTTAAAGAGACTTGCCAAGATACTGCCCTGCACCATACCCATCAGTGCCTTGCCACCAGAAGACCCCAAGGAAGTTAATATGTCCCTAAATTTTATAAGCCATTAAAAAGTTCTGTCCCTCATAAAAATATACAAACTGGGTCCCAAGGACTTCCTGTTTTTTTTTTCTGCTGCACAACCTCCACCCCATGCTCACTAGCAGGATGACGAGATGCCAGTAAGGGCATGTGGGTGCACTCCATTATATTTAATGGGTGGCAGCATTTCTATTGATTTTTAAACTACATAGTGGCTACCTGGCAATAAAATGTGGGCACTGTTCAACTAACAAGGGCCTTCTTACTTGACTGATGCCCACGTTTCATTGCCAGGTGGTCACTAGATCATTTAAAATCAATAATGAAAAGCTGCATACATTACAGATAAAGATGAGCACCCCAGCGCTCTGCTGGCATCTCATCATCCTGCTAGAGAGTGTGGGAGTGGAGCTAAGTGCATCAAGCAACTAAAGTTCTTGGGACCTGGTTTGTATATTTTCGAAGGACAGAACTTTTAACTTGCTTAAGAATTTGGGGTTATATTAATTTCATTGGGGTCCTCTGGCAGTAAGGCACCGAGGATATGGTGCAGGGGCCACTCAGTTACTTGTTGAGTCTCTTTAAAAGTTGCTGGGCTGTGTGACAAAGCAGTGGGTAAGGCTAGAGGATGCTGGGGCTGCATAGGGAGGGTATCTTCAGCAGGAGGAGGGAGGTGGTGGTGTTGCAAGTAATCCCTTATTGGTGAGATCCAACTAAGGCCCCATCACACTGCACCTCTCAGACCCCGTAACAGATGAAACCATTACAACCGTGAGTGGTACAGTGTGTCCCACATGCCGCTGATGTCCATTCGGGACCAGCACCACCGCTCCACACTTGAAGCTCAGGCGACCGTTACGTAACACCCGATCCCACAATGCGGCACGTGCTCCACTGGGGACCAGTGCCACGTGTCGGAATATGCCCAGTAACGTTACCAGGCATAACCGGTTTCATAACCATTGTTGAAACCACCTCATACAAGAACGCCTTCTGTAATGTTATAGGTGTAAACGTAAACCATTGCGGTAACGGTTTGGGCACTCTGTAATGTTACAGAGGGGTAGTGTGGACAGGGCCTAAGAGTACTGTGTCCAGGTTTGGAGGCTGCACCTTAGAAAAGCCATAGGGTGGAGGCAGTATAAAGGGCAACTAAAATTGTACATGGGCTGTGGCAAAAGCTCTGTGAGGAGACTGGGATCTCAACATATTAACCCCTGAAAGAGGACATGATTGAGACCCACAAGTACCTTAAGGATGAACAGGGTGCTGGGGGGCTCCTTCAAATGGAAAAAGGACCATGGGACATGATAGAAGCTAATGGTGGGGTAAGATGGATGTGAGATTACTACTTCACTGAAGAGTAGTAGACACCTGGAACAGACAGACAGCATTATAGAGTTGGAGGTCAGGGTGAAATGTGGTGGGGGCTTAAAACATGTGTGGTATATAGACATGAAATCTCAGTAAATAAGCAGGGAAGGGAGGCCATAAGGGCCACAAGAGACCATTTAGAGTTTACAGAAGGACTTCACAGCAGCCTATGGTTGCAGTTGTGGAGTCTGAAACCACAGCAGAAGTGTGACCTAGAGTGAGGGCTCCTCAGCAGTGGGGTTTGCCGAGCAAGCAGTTAAGGAAAAAAATCGACAGTTTGTGCTGGGGAGCTCTAGTGGCAGTTGTAAGGATTGGGAAACCAGGTGGAAGAGTAAGAGTGAAACTATCAGTTTTGAGGAAGCAGTGTAAAAAAAAAAAAAAATAGCCTGGTTTTTATATCGAGAAGTGTGGCGAGGACACGGCAGCAGAATGCAGAGGAGTGCGACAGCTGGAGCGCAGCTTGGAGTAGCCAGTTGAAAAAGGTTTGGTAGAAAAGCAAAAAAAAATGTTAGAAACAAATGATCACTGTATGATTGTGGGAAGAATGGGGAGAAGTATGACTAAATGGCAGGTGGCGTGGCTGAGGGACGGTCAACCTGGAAGAAACAATACTAAAAGCAAGATACCAGTAAGCAGTGTCAAACAACGGGGGTGAGGGATGGGGATGTGTGACGCAGTCCACTATGCACATTAATCAAGGATGACGTAATAAATGTGTAAATGTAAGATTCTGCATGTATACACGTACATGCTCGGATAAAATGGATTTATCACACTCCATTTATGTCCACTCCTATTGCATAAATTTACTTAATATTTATAACCCATCAGGGCTCTTTCTTTTTAGTGATCTGTGTTTTTAATTGTGAGCTGTCCTGGACCCTTGTGCTGTTCTTTCCTTCCCAAATCCTTTTGTTAGCCCTGGTACTTTGACATTCACTTTGCTTATTACGACTACTGTATGCAGTGCTTGCTGCTCTCGGTCCCATCAGGAGCCCACTGATTTCTCCTGTTTGCCTCCCACCCACAGCTACTTTTAAGTCAAGTTCAGGCATTGCCCTTCAGTTGCACTGTGGATTTTCCTTTGTGGCCCCTATCTTGTGCATTTGCTATCCCAGTCCCTTTCTACCAGGCCCTCAGGGCACCTACAGTCTGCCACCATGCAGCTTAGCTAAAGGTTCCTGCTGCCTACTGCTGGCTGCCTACCTTCCAGACCCTCTTAACCTGCTCCGTGGGGGCTCTTCACATGCCACTTTGAGGCTGATGGGTAGAGGAAGACATATTTGCTCTAGTTCCTTCCCCCTCCCAAAAATATCCCATCTTCATTCCCACACACATGGATCAGGTTACAGCCTGAGCTCTGTGGGCTGAATCATAGACCTTAATGGCAGATAAGGACTGCTTGGCCCACTCAGTTGGCCCATTTCCCTACCTAGTGGATAAGCTGCAGATCCTAGTTATCCAACAGCTGACTTCCTCCTACCCACCAATAGAATTGGTTCATGTCTGTCCCACGTATTCTTGAAGTTCCCCACTATTTTTGACCCCACAACCTCCTTAGGAAGGCCATTCCATGTGTTCACCACCCTGTCTGTGAAAAAATACTTCCTCATGTTGCCCCTGAGCCGTCCCCTCTATCTTCAAATTTGGCCCCTTGTTCTTGCACATCTTTTTTTCTGAAAGATGCTACTCTTTTGGACTTTGTTGATTCCCTTGAGGTGCTTGAAATTTTCTGTCCTGCCCCCCTGGCCCTTTTCCTCAAGGGCATACATATTCAGCTCGTCTCTCTTTGTATGGCTTCTGGTGCAGACCCTTCGCTATTTTAGTTGCCCTCCTCTGGGCTGGCAGTTGAAAGTGCATCTATTACTGTCACTGTAGTTCAAGTAGCACTAAACTGCTGCCTAGCAACAACCAGCATTTCTGGTCAGCAGTTTTCTGAACAGCCTGCCTGCCTACATATAGTCTGGGCCAAGGACATCACCCCCATTAGGTTCCAGAGAAGATAATATAAAAAAAATTGCCACTGTCCTTGAGGGGAGTGACCTATTATATCACCAGAGCTATACCTTTCAAACTACTGGCCTCCTGGGACAACTCAAGACTCCTGAACCACCAGTGTCCCTTTTTAAATAATATAGGGGCCACTACCTAATCACATTCCCACCTGCTCATCTGGACTACTTCTTAATTTATTGGCTACCTGCAGGTCACCTAAGGCTAAGGGGTTTTGCAAGTCCCAAATACCACTTTATTCTTTGTTCTTAGCTGTCTGCATTTTTATTCCATCTCTAGTTTCCTTACTTTGACCTAGTTTGTCTTTTCCTCTGAAACTTCTCTTCCTTTACTGCTGTGCTATATACCATTTTGTATCTCTCTACTCTTGCTACTACTTCCCCATACTGATCTATTTTTCCCTTTATTTCTACAGGTCTGGCCAAACGTACCAATCAGATAAGTATCTTTGTTTAATTCTAACACTCTAATCTCTCCTCTAGCACCTCTGACCCTTTGTGTCCCTTCAACCTTCTCTGTTCTTCCTTTTCAGGTCCTACCAGAATACCCCAACTCTGGACTCCCCTACTCTGATGGAACAGGTAAGTCCTAATTACTTAACTGCCTTAGAATCATAGAAATCTGGTGACAGAAAAGGACCATTTTGGCCAGTCGAGTCTGCCCCTTACCCTCACCCCAATCATCATCTTTGTCAGAGACACCCCTCTACCCACTGGTCAGCTCCAATTGTCTGTCCCATGCCCCCTTGAATCCTTTCACCATTTTTGCACACACCACCTCTTCCGGTAGTCAGTTCCTGGACTCCACCACCTTCTCAGTGATGTAATGCCCCCTCACATTGCCCCTAAACCTTCCTTCTTCTAATCTTAGTTTATGATCCCTAGTTCTAGCACTTATTTTCCTTGCAAATAAGCTTCCAACTCTCACCTTACTAGTCTCCAGTGGGCACAGATCAGATTCCCTCCACCTCTCCTCACAGGGCTGCCTATGCATAGCATGCACCATCTTGGTTGCCCTTGTCTGAACCCTTTCAATCCTGTCTTATATCCTTGTGTAGGTGAGGCTTCCAGAACTAAACCCCATACTCCAGGTGAGGCCTCACCATGGATTTATAAAGACGCATCAGCACTTCCATCTTTCTGTTTTATACCCCTCCGTATGCACACAGCATTCTATTCACTTTGCCCACCACTGTGCTGCACTGGTTCTCTGCCTTAAGGTTATCTGAAATTATAATCCCCAGATCTCTGTCCTGCTGAGGTTTCTTACCCCCATGTGTAAATGGTTTCGGTTATTACACCCATGTGCATTACTGTGCACTTTTGGCATTAAATTTCAGCTGCCAAGTTTCTGACCACCTCTCCAGAATCTTTAGGCCCTCCCTCACTGCCTCCACCTCCCCTACCAGGGTGTCTATCCTATTGCAGATCTTCATATCATCTACAAATAGGCACACTTTCCCCTGCAGTTCCTCCACTATATCTAACATACTAAAAGCCAGCAGAATAGGCTGGATGGTCTGTTGTGTCTGCTCAGTAGCCAGCCTCCTAATGGGTTCTTTCTTTCCCACCCAGCCCCAGAGAGGGTCATCCTCTTCTACAGTTTACCCTTGAACCTGTCCCACTCTCTCTTGAAGCCCTCCACTGTGCCCTCCTCCACCAGACTCCTGGACAGTGCATTCCAGGGCTCCACCACCCTATCAATGAAGTAAGGTCTCCTGCATCCCCCCCTGTAATTTTCCTCCTCTAGCTTCCACTCACGTCACCTGGTTTTTTCCCACCTTCTTTGGTCTGATCATCTCTTTGGCACCACCCCTGTTTAATCCTTTTACATATTTGAAGACCCCTATCATGTCCCCCCTGTTTCTCCTCTCCTCCAGTGAGTACAGCCCAAGCTCTTCCAGTCTTTCCTCATAGGTCCTTCCTCCCATGCTCTGAAGCATCCTGGTTGCCCTCCTCTGGACACCCTCCAGCAGTGTTGCATCATCGTTGAGGTGAGGTCTCCAGAACTGCATGCAGTACTCGAGATCTGACCAAGGCATTATACAGAGGGAGGATCACCTCCCTCTTCCTGGACATAATCCCCGTGGCTATGCAGTATCTGGTTTGCTTTGGCTGCAGTTCTTCTGCAATTTTTAGTATTATTCATTTTGACGTCTACCACCACCCCTAGATCCCTCTCACTCATTGTGGCTTGTAGTATGACCCCCTTGGGTGTAAACATGGCCTGGGTTCAGCCCTCGGATGCAGCACCCAACATTTCCCTGCATTAAACCTCAGTCCCCACCTCCCTGACCACCCCTCCAGGGTATCCAGGTCCCTCTGGACTGTCTCTCTCGCTTCGTCCCCGTCCACCAATGCTCCCAGTTTTAAGTAATCTGCAAAGAGACTCATCCTACTCTTAACCGCCCTCCCCATATCCAAAACATAGGCATTGAACAGGAATGACCCCAGTACCGAACCTTGGGCGACCCCACTGGTGACCTTCGTGGGGGAGGAGACTACCCACCACTACCCTCTGTATTTGCCCTGTTAGCCAATTTTCTACCCATCTGAGCAACTGTCCTCTCACCCCCAACCCCCCCAATCGGAGCAAATGTCCTCCCACCCCCAGCTTTAATAGCAGCCCATTTTGGGGTACTGAATCAAATGCCTTACTGAAATCCAGGTATAGGACGTCCTCCTGTCTATGCTGGTCCAGGGTCCCAGTCATAAAAATCTATGGGGTTGGTCTAACACGATCTCCCCGGGATGAAACTATAATGTTTGTCATCCAGTTGCCCCAACCTTTCCAGCTGCCTCCTGAGCCTATCCTTGATAATGCCCTCCATTACTTTGCCCACCACAGATGTTAGGCTGACAGGCCTATAATTCCCCAGCGCCATCTCCTCTTTAGACCCCCATTTGTGGATAGGCACCACATGAGCCACCCTCAGTCTTGAAGCACCCATCCTGTCAGCAGAGAGGTGTTAGAGTGCTGCCAGAAGTGCTGCTAGCTCATTGGCCAATTCCTTCATAACCCTCAGATGCAGCCAATCAGGCCCAGGTGCCTTATCAGTTTTTAGTGTCTGAAGGGCTCCTTCACCATTTCCACTGTGATTTCTCCCTCCTCCCAGCCCACCCACTCATTTAACCACCATCCCTTCTAGACTTGGCCCAGCCTGTACCTCAACTTCTTTCAGTCCTCTCGACTCCATCTGACCTCGACTCTGCTGGTTCCCCTTCCTTCCCATTGGGCTGAGGGATCCCTGCCTCCATCCATAAATATCAAGGCAAGTGCTCATTTAGCACCTCTGCTTGATTCTCCTGCCTCCTGAGTCCATCCCTCCTCAGTCCTAATCATGCTGATCTGTGCCCTCCTTTTTCTCTTCTCCCTTGTGTATCTATAGAATCCCTTTTGCCCCCTCGGATATCCTAGCCAGGTTTTCTCCCTCTCACCTTGGCTCCCCTCACCACTGTAGTGACCCTTCTAGCCGTCAACTCATACCCCTCTCCCTATCTCCCCTAGAGTGCTTAAAACATGCATAGGCAGCCTTTTTATCCCTCACCGCCTCCTGCACCTCCCTGGTCCACCAACACGGCTTGTTGGCTCTACCATGCTTGCGCCTTACCTTTCTACAGGAGTTAGTAGTCTCCTGCACCCACTTCTTAATGGCCTCCCACAAGCTGCCAGCATCCATGTCCATCCTAATCTTGTCCAAGCTCCCCTGTAGAATCCTGCCACGCCCACGAAGTCTGCTCCCCTGAAGTCCACTACTACTGTATTAGAATGGTTATCCTCTCCCCCCCCAGATACAGCAGAAACCAGACTGTAGTGTGATCACCACCTGACAGCGGGCTGCACACCTCCAAATCCTTTATCTGGTCACTGTCTGCTAGGACAACATCCAGTATCCGCTTCTCCTAGTAGGTTCCCCACCTGCTGGACCAGGAAGGCATATTGGAACACATCCATCAGTCTCTGTTCCCTGGCCACAGAGGATGCTTATAGTCCCAGTCTGTCCCCATCATATTAAGGTCACCCATGATCACCACCATACCCTTTCCCACGGTCACAGTACCCCTTGATGTTCTCAACTAGTTTGTCCTCCAGGGCCTCTTCCATCGTTGGGGGTTCTGTACACCACCCCTATTTTCAATCTTTTACCTCCCCTCATTTGTAAGGTTACCCAGATCTCCTCCACCCCCCACAGCCTCCTCCACTCCACTAACCGCTATGTCATTTTTGACTATCAGCGCTACACCCCCTCCTCTTCCCTCTCCTCTGTCCTTCCTGAATATTTTGTAACCCACTAAATTTAGGTCCTAGTCATTTTTATGAGAGGTCCGTGTCTCAGTAATTGCTGCCACATCCACTGATCCCTCAACCAGCATCACCTGGAGCTTGGGCATTTTGTTGCCCATGCTCCTAGCATTGATCATGGCCGTCCTCCACCCTGACCCTTCTCCCTTCTCCAGTCATCTCAGCCCTGAGCAGTCCCTAGGTGCCCTTTCTTGCACAGCTCTGGATGGATTTAGATCACTGTTACCTGCCTTCTTTTCATGCCCTGGACCTGGACCCTCGAGCAGCCCTCCTGGAGCCACTCTTTTACTTAATCCCCCCTTTACAAGTTTAAACTCCACCTCTCGACTATGAATCCAGCAAGATTTAGTTTCAAGATCTCCTTCCCCTCCAAGTTGAGGTGTAGCCTATCCCTGGCATATAACCCCTTGTCCTCCCATGTATCCCCCAGTCCCTCACCAGCCCATACCCTTCTGCCCTGCACCAGTCCCTGAGCCACTGGTTCACACCTCTAAGTTTATGTTTGGTCTCCCTGGATGCCCTAGGTACTGGCAGAATCTCAAAGAAGGAGATTGCGCTTCTATAGAGTGGTAAACCCTGGCCAGTTTCCAGAATCTTGCCTGGATTTCTAGTTCACTGTTCCCTCTGAAGTCATTTGTTCCCAGATGTTTTAGGAAGTCTGGGAATTCCGCATTCTAATGCTATATAAGTATAGCGGAATTTGGCCTTGTATCACGGATAGTCCTGGGATACATTTAGCCTTGACTGGGCTGCTTTTTCCCTCCTGCCCCCTCCCACTGGATGCTCCAGGTCATGGAGTCACCCAGCAGGATCACTCACCTTCAGCCCCCCACTTTACTGGCCCATTTGATTCTGTCCAGGCTCTTCCTTCTGTCATCTACCCCCAGCTTACTTCTCTTGCCTCACTCAGCCTGGGGATCACAAGCCTGTGCTTGCCCTACCATGCTCATTCTTCTACCTGTAGCTCCCAGCTTGCTCCTTACCCCCCCAACCTCCTGGGTGGCACAGATTTCCCCCCACCCAGATCTCCATGGACTCTCTTTCTGGGCTGGTATCCTCAGATCCCCCACCCAGGCTCCCTTCTACTGCTTCCCTCCTTGCCCCCCCAAGTTCTGCATCCTTCACCCCATCTGCTGTGTTAATCCCTACCCCCATCTTCCCCCCTCCTCTCCACCTCATCTGATTTCTCCCACCCTGAAGCTGGCCTATCTATAGTATTCCTTATCCTTGGTTGACTTCCCTAACATGGATGCTTGCCCAACCCTAGTCCTCCCTCCTCCCACCCTGGGTTCACTCTGCACTCCCCCATCCTCCCCACCTCCCTCCCACCTAGGCTAATGTCTCTTCCCCCCCTCCCCTTCTGTGGATCTGACTCTCTCTATCCTGCCCCATCTCCCCCAGCTTACTGACCAAACCCTCTCTGTCTACCTGCTCCTCCTCCCTCAGCCTCTCCACCTCATCTCCCACATATAGCAAGGCGAATAGATTAGTAAGTGTGATGCTGCCCCTGACTTGCTCTCTCTCCTGCCCTCCTCCTCTGATCAGCCACCTCCCATGAAGTGATTTCTGTACATTGCTTGTCTCGTGACCCACCCTTCCTGAGTAACCATATGATCCTTGTCTACCTGTTCCTGGGTTATGCCATATTGGCCTCATGTACTCTCATGAGGTCCTTTCCACCACCTTTCCTCCCCACCTCCCACCTTCCAGCTGCTTTCAGGTCCCTCTACTTCCTTCCTAAGACCTGCCAACTGAAAACACACTGGGCACCCTCTGAACCTCCTTGCCCAATTTAATATTATTGCCCCCGCACCCTGTACACCCAATCACTCTACCGAAGGTGCCCGCTTTGGCCACCCCCAAGTCTACCCTCATTTTAGGTGAGCAATGCGGCCCTCTAACAGAAATAATTCAGTCAGTGTTGCACTAAAACCCAAGCAGTTTGCCCCCTCCGATTACAGCAGTTTTCCCTCTTTCTTGACAGTAGCCAGTTTTCTAGCCCTAGCAGTAGACAGTTCACAAGCAAAATTAGCCCATCACAACACTAGCCAGCTCAGAGGCCCTAGCAGTAATCTATTCACACATAGTTTGCCTACTCCCTCAGATGTAGTTGGCATACACAGTCATTTATACAGTCTGCTTCATTATGCCCCTTCCTGGTAGTAGTCAGTGTTGCCTAAGAAGCACAGTGTATAGGACCCTTTTCCCCCAATCAATAACAATCCAGCTTCCTAGTGTTCCAGTTCGCCCAATCTAGACTTGTCCTCCTCAAAGGCTCCACCCTCACCGACCATTTAATAGGGTCGGGTCAGGAGTGGGTGGTGTGGAACAAAGACAGCTCTCCTCCTTTGATTGCGACTGGACTATTTGCCTTTTATGGCCCAGTCACACAGTCAAAGGTTCGCGCCCTATTCACTGATCGGCCGCTCCTTCCTGAGTCGCCGGCTTGCAAAGTTATGGCCGATGTGGACCCAGTATGCATGGCCTGTCCCCGCCAACAAGAGCTTCCTTGTCGATCACCAATGTGATCCCATCCTCTCCCACTGCCGATGCAGCCCCAGAATGCCTGCACAGACCACTTCCAGTGACAAGCCCCGATCTGGAAAGAACAGCTCTCCTCCCTGATTGGAACTGGGCTAATCATTGCTATAGATATTAAAAGGATGGGTCCCAGCACCAACCCTGGGGCATATCACTGCCACCCTGGAATGCACCCCATTTGTCTTACCACCACCCTCTGGTTTCAGTCGTTGAACCAGTTCTCCACCCACCGTGTTATTTTCTGTTCCACCCTAAGCCTTCCAGCTCATTTACCAGCCTTCTATGTGGCAAAGTGTCAAACGCTTGCTGAAATCTGGGTAGGCCACATCCTCCTCCATCCACCTTCCTTGTTACCCTTTCAAAAACTCAGTTAAGTTTGTCGGGCACAACCTCTCTCCCATAAAACCAAACTGCCTTGGGTCCTGGAGACAGTATAGCACATTGGGTAAAGGCTCTGAGCTACAGATCTGGAGACCTGGGTTTGAATCAACAGTCATCTTAGTGCATACTGTGTGATTCTGAGCAAGTTACTTAACTTCCTTGTGCTCCAGGTTGCATCTGGAAACAAGCTTCAGCTTAGTGTGCTACTCCTGGTTAAACAATGTTCCCTTCCCCCACTTCCCCTGTAGACATACCTCTCAACATCCTGCCTCATAAATCAGGGACAAGGCACAGACTGACTTATCCCCTGGAGAAGAGCAGAAGTGGAAAACATCTGATAAGAGATTGTGTAGGCTCAAATGTGCACTGCAGGCTATTGGAACTTCTATTGACTGTTGCCAGCTGAAGGGAGTTCTGGGACTGGTTGTGTTTGCGTATATCTGCCTAGAGAAGGTCAGAGTTGGCCTGCTGTGATGTGCTATACTGCAATGGATGGTAGTTGGAAATTCCAAATCGGTTGGCGGGGGGACTTAGAGGAAGGATTAGGAAGTACTTCTTCACTGAGAGGGTGGTGGACAACTGGAATGGGCTGCTGAGGGAAATGGTGGGAGGGTTCACGAGGGCATGGGATAAGCACAGAGGGCAACTGGCATGGGGGGACTACAGAAAAGGCCTAGTGGATATCTAGGCAGACTAGATGGGCTTGCGGTCCCTTTCTGCCATCACATACCTGTGTTCCTATGTATTCTACAGGCAGATTGGGAAAAGGGAGGGGGGATCCACTACACCACCAGGGAAGCATTCATTGTGCCTTGAATATCTGTTCCTTGGTGTCTTTATCCTACCCTGTGTTGATTGATGTGTGGAGCAACATGATGACCTACCCCCAAAAAAGATCAGTTCTAGGGGTACGGGCAAGGAGTCTTCCTCCCTCCCCCAACCATGACATCCCCTGAGTGACTGAGTCCATTCTAAAAGCCAGGTTGATGGTGTGGTACAGGTCTGGTATCTTCCCACAACCCACTTTTTTATTTTAACCTCTACAGAGCCTTCCCAACTGACCCAGCTGATCAGTATTTTTATTTTTCATACTGACCCATTTTCCCTTTTATATCTACAGGTCTGACAGGACATTGACTGGGAGTAGGAGGACACTGACCATTTGTATCAGATAAGTATTGTTTTTTTGTTTACCCTACATTGTTTGTCATATAATAGTTCATAACGAGCTGCAGATCTTTTGTGAGCCCATTGCTGTTCTTGTTTTACAGGTACGAATGGCTGCTATGGGAGGCACTGGGTTGGAGCTGTACCTTGTGCTTTAGAAAGGAGTCTATGGGCTGGGGGGTATGGGATGGGCATCAAGGTTGGGAACTGTAGGGAACACCACACAACCAATTTGCCAAGACTCGTGAGGCTCAAACCCTGTTTTTCGTTTTCTTGCTTTGTGTGCTTTGCATTCTAATGCCTGCATTAATGTAGTGTTTTTGTTTTGCAACAAGTACTGTCTCATATATATATATATATATATATATATATATATATATATATGTGTGTGTGTGTATGTGTGTAATAACCCACTGTAGGGTGTGCGGTCATGCTCTGATATACGCACACCTTGGTGTGTGTTGTTACACATGAGGCCGCAGGCCGAGTGCATCAACCACCCAAGCCGTGTGTATATCACTGCGCTTCCACACACCACACAGTGGGTTATCTATCTTATAAAATGGCAAAATTGTTTTGAAGGGGAGTAAAAGTGCAGGTGTGTGGTTGCACTCCGATATACGCACAGTCACCTAATGGTGTTTGTTCAATGCGATTGATAATCCCATTATATATATCTATATATATATATATATATATATATATATATATATAGCTAGATAGATATACACACACACACACACACACACTTCACTCGAACAGCCCCTTGATACCAAAAATAATTTTCCACACCGTGCATGTGCTCCCAGTCCGAAGAGGCTCTCTTCTCCTTTTGAAGATAAACCTGGAAATACTGGTGAGGACCTGCATATCAGGGAGGCTCCCATACCGTTTTCTGCAAACCAGAATGATTGTTGGTCATTCCTTTAACTAAATATCCACCTCCTTCCTTGTGACTTTGAGTCAAACATGGGGTAACAGACCTTAGTACCTCCTATAGACATAGCCCCCAAGATCTCCATCTTCTTTGGAATTCACAGATGACTTTCTCACTCAGGAATCCTTAAGCAAAGCTTCCTCTACTGAGGTTGCAGATACTTGCAGATGAATACTGTTTTGTTTTTGTTGAATTTTATGCAACGCCATCTTTAATGCAGCGAAACAGAACTACAAACACTGCTGATAAGTGCTACTAAAATCACACTGCATTGAAGTGCACTATGGAGTGTTGATGCAGTGCTAATTAACATAATTACACACATACTGAAAAAGCAATGCAACACTGCTTCAGGCAGTGTTGCTGACACAACACTGCTTCTGCCAGTATTGCTACAACAACACTGCTTCAGGCAGTGTTGATGACAAAACACTGCTAAATTGCAGTAATTTTGCAGTGTGATTACAGTGCTAACTAACATAATTCACACACACTGTAAAAGCAGTGCAAAACTGCTTAAGGCAGTTTTGCTGACAGAACACTGCTTCAGACAGTGTTGATGACAAAACACTGCTAGTTGCAGTACTTTTGCAGTGTGATTACAGTGCTAATTAACATAATTCACACACACTGTGTCAGCACTGCATGTACACCAAAAGAGACCTAAAGATGCACTGATTAAACACTGATGGACTGCATTATGAAATGAAGTGCACAGGAAGTGTACACTGCTACTGTAACACTTAAATAACACCATATAGTGACTATTTGAACACTTAACTTCCCTCTGAGAGGTCCAATTTACATAGGATCAGTGTTTGTTTCTTGAAAACACATACTTATGTATTTTCAATTTTTTAGCATTAAAAAACAAGATGGCTTAATTGGAGTCTTGCTGGGGGTGGGGGTCTAAATGGCACCTGAGAGCTGCAGAAGGCTTTGAGATGCAGAGCTCTTCTGCTACAGAATACATGGGAACTGATACCTAACTAAAATACATACTGTAACTAGTGACTTTTTCTTTCCTCTCCTCTAATCTCAGCTGATGCTACTTAAAAAGTAACAGAGTGACACTGCATGGTAGGCATGTGGTGTTTGTTCACTCTGTTTGGAGAACAACATAGAACTGGAGACTAGGATGTTAAACATACTGTGAGCATATAATGCACTCATGCGCAAGCCCTGAGGGAACCACAAACCTATAACCTTAACTTTTTCTTTTTAAGAAAAGGCAGAGTGCTTCCCAAAGAAAAGAGAGTTGGTGGTCAGGAAATTAAACATGCAGCAAGTGGATTGACAATTTAATATTGCAGGCAAACTCAAAATGAAGTGATAACCTCTAACTTTAATTAAGAAGTATACTTTAACAAGACATCACAGGGTTGTGTATTTAAATTATAAGCATAACAGAGACATTGATACACTAATGTTAAAATACTGTATAACTGGTTATTTCTTCCAACTTCTTTGGAAATACTAAATACTAAACTTTATGCTTTTTGGATGACAGTGTGACTTAAAAGAGAGAGTGATGTTGCTTCTCAGGCATTTTTGAGGACAAAGGCTTTTTACATTGATTAGGCTGTTTGTTTAAACCTTGTTAAACTCTGCACAGTATGAGCTTTATCTGATAAGGTGTAAGGTAAATCTTGAGTGGGACAGAATCTCTGGGAAAGATAACTTGTGGTGACATTGGCAGGTCTCATTGGAAAACTTGATAACAGTATTGCAGCTGTGTTAAATATTTAAAGCTACTCTACTAAAAAAATGAAACAATCTGGCCCGGTGGCGGTGAGGGTTGAGGCAGTGGATTACACACCTCATGCCACGTCGGCGACCCGGGTTCGGGAATGAGCCCGGGTCATCGGGGGTTGGCAGGGGGAGGAGAAGGATTGAGTATCCGTTGGACTGCTCTCCTTCTCTGGGGAGTGGGGTGTGCTGCTGTCAGTGCACTGGCAGCCTCTAGCATTGGCTGGGGGTAATGCAGTGGCACTAGAAGTCTGAAGGGACATGCTGGGGCAGATGCTGGGAAGGAGTGCATGCAGTAGCGTGCACGCTCTTGTCCCTTGGTGTCACTGCACACCACACATATTTATTTATTTATTTATTTAGATTTTGTTTTCGGGGTAAACCCACTGAGACCAATGGTCCCTTTTTCAGGAGCAACCCGGGAGTTAGTTACAGAAAAGGACATTTAGAAACAGTTATATACAGTAGTTACATTAGTTACATTTGTTACACAGTATTACAATGGCAACATTATACAGGGGTAGCAGTCAGGTTCACATTCAGACTCACATATTATACACAGTGGCCCAGATATTCAAAGGGTTGCGCGGGGTTGCCTGATGCGATATTTAAAAAGAAAGTGCGCCTGCACAAATCCCGATGTGGGTGCATCAGTAATGTATGCAGGCACAGCTGGGGGGTGTGCCCATGCATAAAATGCACAGTGTGATATTCAGCCCGGGCCATGCAGAGTTATGCAGGTGCAACCCCTACCTGCACCTGCACAAAGTTACGCTGAAAAAAAAAGAAACAAGTCGAGGGCCACCCACAGGTGAGCTGCCACATTGCAGGGCACAACACAGCAGTTGCCACCTGTGGTGGCCTGGACTTGTTCCTGCTGCACCTGGTGGCACCCCTTCCCCCAATCAGTGGGCTGAGTGTAACCTCCCCATTAGCCCAATCGCGGGCATAATAGTATCCCCACCCCCATTAGCCCGATCGCGGGCATAACTGAAAGTTTCCTCCCACCACCCATTAGCCCGATCACGGGCATAACTGTAATTTCCTCCCCACCCCCATTAGCCTGATCACGGGCATAACTGTAAGTTTCCTCCCCCAGTAGCCGATGCAGGCATAACTGAAAGTCCCCCAGTAGCCCGATCACGGGCATCAGACCTCCCAAAGTCCAATATCCCTGGTGGTCCAGTGGACCCACGAAGCAATCATGGTGGCATCCTCACCCCCACCATTGGAAATCCCTGGTGATCTAGTGGCCCCCATCCCACCCACCCGCGGAGCCCCCACCACCCCTCCCTCCGTCAGCTGGCGGGCTGCACCCACCACCACCTGCCGCCCCGCCGCCTGCTGACTGACAGCTCAGTAAGGGCTGCACTCCATTATTCAAAGCATGAAGCCAATGGGTGTGCAGCCCATACCATCTACTCAGTCAGATATATTCAGGAGGCAGTTGCACCACCGAAAACATGTTGAGCAACAGCGCATCGCAAATGAAGGCATGCGCAACCAAGTGGGGTGGATCCATGCATAAAAGAGCTTAATGCGATATTCAAAAGATTCTGCGCAATGCGCAACAGCGAATGAAGCCGGTGTTGCACCTCAGCGGAAATGAGCCAAAATAAAAAGGCTCAAGGAAGATGCACACATGAACGCTACAGGGATGCCAAGTGGGAAGAGAGAGAGAGAGAGAAAGACAGACAGTGACAGGCTAGGCAGGCAAGGGAAGCAGTGTGGGCCATAGGCTGTGGAGGCCAGCGGGGTGCCCAGTGCAGTGGAAGTAGCAGTCAGGACAGCGGGGTAACAGGCAACATCATCGGGGGGTCACAAGCCAGGGAGATGAACAGTGGCAGCTTCCACATGGAAGCTGTGTGTGAGGGTGAGAATGCAAGCTGCAGGGGCGTGGCCGTGGATGGGCCTGTGTTGGTATACCCTAACAGGCAGTACCGTGCCCCATCAACTTTGAGCTGTACCACAGATGTAGAGATGGTAGGCCATTACACGCCTGAACAGGGGACGTACTGAGGCGACTCTGTGAGCTGTGCAGTGATGTGATGCAGGCACCCTCACGATGGAGTCACGCTCCTGCCAGTGGAGACCAAGGTTACAGCCTGCATGTGCCTGCTCACCACGGGCACCTTCCAGAGGCCAACAGGGGACACCACAGGCATCACACAGTCGCCGTCACGCATCCTCACCCAATTCCTCAGTGCACTGCTGCCACATGCTGTGGAGCACATCCATTTCCCCAGCACCGCATTGTAGGCGTGCAGCAAACATGCAGGAGTTCCACAGGGTGCTCGTATGCCTGGCGTGCTAGGGGCCATAGACTGCACCCATGTGGCCATTCGCATGCCACCCAGCCCCGATGGGGCCGTATATAGGAACAGAAAGGGCTTCCGAGTGTCAACTGCCAGGTGGTGTGTGATGTCATCGGGCGAGTAATCAATGTCTGTGCCACACACTCCTGGCGGGCACATGATGCCTTCATATGGCATCAGTCCGCACTGTGCCATCGATTCGAGAGTGGGGACATCCCCACAGGCCATCTAGTGGGTGAGTATGCATGTAGGAAATGCAAACTCGGGGCAAGGGTGGGAATGCCACAGGTGACATGGTAGTGGCACACAGGGAGATGGGCAATATGTACCTGAACATGATACTGATCTCCACTATCTCCACACAGGTGACAGCGGATACCCACTCCATCCCTGGCTGCTCACACCGTACCGGCACCCCATGACCCCATTGCAGCAACACTATAATGAGACACATGCCGCCACACGCAACATCACTGAGTGGGTGTTTGGAATGCTCAAGGCATGCTTCCAATGCTTAGACACCTCCGGCAGTGCCCTACAGTATAGCCCCTCAAAAGCCTGTGGGATATTCCTGGCCTGTTGTATCCTGCACAACATGGTCAAAGACTGTGGGATAGCCCTACAGGTTGAAGAGGGGGACAGCGATAGGGATGCCAGTGGTGCTGGTGTTGATGGTGATGAGCAGCCCCCCCTTGGACGGTGGGACCCCCGACTGATCCGGCAGGCCCAGCTGCACCGGGACACCATCACGGAGGAGCATTATGCATGACACAGGTAAGTCAAGGGGCCATGTGCAAACAACACTGTCCTGGCGCAACCCACCGGCACACAGAGTGAGACACCAGGAGTGCATGACGGCGAGGGGAGTGGAAGGGACCAGGCACACAAACACACCACCAGGGAGGGGCGAACATATGGACACGCACACACACACACCAGGCACAAAGCGCACATGGGCAGGTGCACAGCAGAGCAGGAACAGACATGGCAAACACACAGATCCACAGACCACACCCACCACCTGTATTGTCCAAGTACGTGTGTCAGATGCTGGGCACCCTTGCACCTTGGTGTACAGTACAATGCAGGGCATCATCATGCACACACCCTGTGGACAGCAGTCGGGATGGTGTGTGGTGCAGGTGGTCCGGCGTGATGTGCAGGGCACCCACCAGTGCACTGCCCACCATGACGCACAGTGCACACAGGGCAGCACCAGACAGGGCCCGCACTGGGAGACAGGTCAGTCATGTTGCACCATTCGATGGCCACCGCGGATGCATGGGCGGCCCCGCCGTGATCCAACAGCACTGGCAGGCTGAGCAGGGGCCACATGGGGTGGCACCGGTGGACCACCAGGGGTCCCACTGTGCGATCGTGACCTTGTCCGCAGTGGGGTCTGTAGTATGCCAACATACCTGCACCAGGGTGCTTGGGATGCCTACAGCAGAACCCGGCGCCGACAGGCTTGTGTCGCACGACTCGGGAACGGGAGTGGAGAGCATATTGTGGGGGTGCGCAAGAAGACACCTGCTTGTGTGCCCAATTCAGCCACGACAACGAGCAATGCCTGGGTCTGCCTGTCAATGGCGGCGGTCACATCCATCGCATATGGACCATCTCTGCACGGTCCAGAGTACAGTCCCTGCTGTGCCGCTCCACAGCCACACACAGTGCCTCCACGGATGTTGCAACCGCCTTTGCTGCTGTACTGATTCCCGCAACAGGCGGGTGTGTTCTTCAAATGGGTACTCTGCCACAATGGCATCCTGTCCCCCAGGGTATGGAAGGTCCTGATGCTCAACACCCCTTGAGGGTGGGCACTGTTCACCAGGACCAGGAATGGGCATATCAAAGGGTGGTGGGCATGTGCCACCACTGGACACTGTACCCCCAGACCTGGTGGGTGACTGCTGCTGCTGCCCCTCCAACCGCTGTGCCCCAGGGACCACTCGTTCCACTGCTGTGGCCGCAACAGTGCCAGACACCTGCACAGCCACCGGTGCTGCCCCACCGATGCTGACAGGCACAGCCTGGGACTGTGCCGACATGCTGGCACACACATTGGAACCAGCTAGGCCCAGGGGCACATGCTGGCCTGCTGTCTGTCCATCATGGGGCACACACATGTCACTGCCCATTGCAGTCCTTGCATCATCAATGGTGCAGGTACGTGCTACAGCCACAGTCACAGCGTGCTGGCATGCTTGCATGCCAGACTGCTGAGACACAGGCTGTGCACCCCCCACAATCGACTCACCGACACCAGAGTTGGCAGCCCGGCGTGCATGCTGGTGCAATGCATGCTGGCTGGTGACAGAGGTGGAGGGACCCTCCTCCATGTCCAGCAGGTCTTCCTCACTGCCTGGACCCACAACCACCATCCCCTGAAGACGAACAGAATCTGTAACAGAAAGAGAGGACATGTGAGTGCATGTGTACAACCTTCCCCTCCCCAACACCACCACCATGTCATACCGTGCAGTGATGGGCTTCCACCTGTCTGGAATCCACCTCCTGGTATGCCCTCAATAGCACTCCACTGCATTGATGCAGCCAGTCGGTCCTCAGCTGGGGTCAGCTCCACCACCGCTGGCTGGCCTCCGCCAGTGCCAGCACGTGCTGCCCTGAGGGGCTGCCACCTTCTCCTTCACCCTCCTGCGGTCCTGTCCCAATCTTCTTTTTGCATTCCTGCACAGAGCGCTGGTGGCTTCCGTGCAGGTTCACTGCCCGAGCTACCCCCTCCCATGCAGCTGCATGGGCCTGAGGGGTGCCCCGCCGTCCACTCAGTAGTGACTCCTCCTCCAGGTAGACCTGGAAGAGGGCCTCTGTCTCTGCCATGGTGAAGTAGGGCCTCCTCCTCCACCCACCATCCTCACCCTCACTTTGGCTCTGCTCGGTCATGGCGATCTGTATGGGTGGAAGTGGACACCTGTCACTGTGCAGTCTACAGCGTTATCCCATGACCATTGTCCAGAACATCCCACAGCATGCAACCCACCTCTCACCTGCAGTAACCGATCTGCCAGCGAGCTCAATGTCGCGACATTTATAGTGCAATGCATGCAAATTAGAGTGGAGCAACTGTAATGAGATGCAAATCACGCCACTGCGCCTTTGAATGGCTGATCAGATGATTTGCATGTGTCGGCTGAATATCGCGCCGTTGCGATTTGAGCAATACGGTTGAGCCGGCTGAGCCAATGGCGTAGATCTGTGACTGTGTGGTACACTGCATTGCGCATGCCCAGGTAGCTTACGCAGGCGTCTGCCACGCTGATGACATGCTGTACACGATCGGCAGTTCAGGCCATGGCCACCATTGTGCCAGTGGCGCTGCAGCACTGGGCACCATATGGCGCTGTGGCACTACTGCGCAATAGTCCACTGTGGCACTGGCACACTGGTGATCGGTCACGCAGGATGCATAGACATCAGATGGCGCTGTGCGTGGCCTTGCATCATAGACCCCTGACCTGGTGTCCGACCTTTGCCCCCTGGCGCTGTTCGGCTGCCATGTGTATGGCTCTATTGCGCTGTTTAGTGACAGCGTTATGTGAACCGACGGCGCTGTACGAACAGCGCGATTGGAACCTATGGTGGTCTATTGTGCAACATTTCCACATGGGGTTGCCGCGCTGTGGGGCACCATATTGCCTGCTGTACGACCCAAAATATGGCACGCAGAAGAGCTCCCCAATGGAGCCAGGTGGAGGTGGCCAACCTGGTGGCCCTGGTTGAGCCCCACTATGAGGCACTGTACGGGGATGAGCCCCTCACCATGGCCCGCACCCAGGTGTGGCTGCAGGTGGCCACTGACCTGGTGAGGGTCACAGGGCAGTGCCGGTCTTCGGAGCAGTGCAGGCACAGGTTTAGTGACCTCCGCAGGAGGGAGCCGGACGTGCTTCGATGCCTGAGGTCATATGCCATGAGGAGCATTGTGCCTAGGCCAGGTGGGTGTACCATCTCTGCACCTGTATTCTCCATAGGGGTGTGACTGTGTTTTGGTGGCAGTGCATGGGGGATGGCTCTGCCATGGTTGGCTGTGTCAGTGTGTGCAGGTGTGAGATGCATGGGTCTGGCTGTGTGGGCAGGCACACTCACTGGGGCAGGGGGCAGTCTGCTTTGGGGTCACACTGATGTTTTTCTCAACATTTGTCACCCACAGGATGGGTGGAGAGGATACAGGCACAGGCTGAGGAGGGCCGTGGTAGGGACCAGGTGGCAGATGGAGGAGATGTGAGGGGTGGGCCACAGTGGCAGCAGCAGCAGCAGCCACAGCTGCTTGCTGAGTGTGAGTATCATTACATCATGGATGCTATTGCATGCTGGAGGGGGTGGGCATGACCACCAGCCATGGACAACACAACCATGCACGACACAGGTGACAGTCATCACTGTCCAGTGTCACTGCACGTCTGTGTGTGCATCACTGGTGGTCCATGCATGCACTGGGCACATGGCTGTGGAACTGGCATCCCACCACATTGCCACGTCACCTGACAGCCTTGTTTGTGCTGTGATGGACATGGGCAGTGTGTGTGTGTGCAGTGGTGCACATAGCTGGTGCTGCCTGGTTGGGCATGTCATGTGCATGGTCACTGTGGGTGGGTGCATACCATCACAGGTGCGGGGCACTGGGCTATATGCCTTGCAGGATGGGTGGTGTTCAGGGTTGTGGACAGTCACAGCCATTGACTGTGTTCCCTTTTCCTGGGCCTCAGCATCCTACGCAGGATGGACCGTGCCCTCCAGCAGCTGACCAGGGTCTCCATGGTGACACATGACATCCTCCAGGACATTCAGCACCATGGGTTGAGGTGACGGCAGAGGCAACAGGGAAAGCACCAGGCAGCAGCAGACCAGCCTGCAAGGTGATAGATGTGCTTCCCCTTCCCACTTCACCCATCCCTCCCACCCTGCCTTCCCTCTCCCATTTGTTCACCCCTCACCCTTGCCCACCCCTACCTTGTACCCCTACCCCCCTTGTCTTGTACATATCTGTATATAGTTTTGTTCTTGATCTTGTTGTTGTAATTTCTGTTTTCAAATATATATATATTTTGTTATGAATACTGTGGTGGTCTCCGATTTGCAGCTGGCTATGGTTGCTCAGTTGCAGTGGTGTGCATGCCATCTGGGGTGGTATGGTCCTGGGTATATGTGTGTGTGTGTGTGTGCATGGGGAGGTGTCTCCAGTGTGGCAGTGACTTTCAGTCGGTCTTGCCATCTGCTGCCGCCCATTGCTGGGTGCCCAGGGTGGGTCTGGCTTGTATGGTTCTATGCTACATGAGGTTGACGTGTGCCGGGGGATGCATGGTGTTTACTGCAGTGACAGTCACTGCACATGGGTGGTGTCTTGGGGTCATGGTGCAGGGTGTGCTGTGCAGACAGGGGGCTGCTGTGCACTGTGGTTGTCAACCCTCTGTGTGTGGCAGTCTCAGCCTGACAGTGGTTGTGCTGGGGTGCCATGGCCCTGCTGTGCTTTGTTGGCTTGTCCCCATGGGCCAGTGGATCATCCATCCCTCCCCCAGTGATGCTGTGCTTGGGGTGTGCGGGTGTCTTGTTGGTTCTGCAGTGTGTTCCTGTGCCCATGTGTGGCATGGCTGGTGGTGGGCCCCAGCCTGCCTCCCTGGTTGTGCAGTTCCATTGCTCTGCTGGTGGTGGGGGTGCTCTGCTTGTGCTATGGCACCTCTGGACTGCTCAGCTGGGCTAGCCTTGTTGCGCTATGGTGCAACCTTTCTGCTCAGCTTCCCCTTCCTGGTTGTGCTATGGCACAGTTTGTGCAATATTCAGACATTGGCTGCTTGCACAATTTGTTTTGCTCCATGTTTGAATATCGCATCTGTTGTGCCTATGCTCAATTGACTTGTGCTTGCTCCTGCTGTTGCGCACTTTTTCGACGCAGTTTGAATATCCGGCCCCAAATGTTTTTGCTGGATACTCCAGACTCCACATTAATATTAGCAGACCTGAAATTCAGGAGAGGAGGAGGAGTCAGATCCAAGATGGCCGCTTTAGGCTTAGACGTTGCACTGCCACTCGTCCACCTGCCTCTCCACAAGAAAATTTGTATTGCTTTGAGTTGTTCAATTCAGCATCCTCCTTGTTTGATGGAAGAAAACACAGTTAATAAAACTCTAAATAGTCTGAGAGACAGACTATGTCTAAACATACACTTCACACTAAGGAGCTAGTTGAACAGTCACAGGAGGACCAATGGGGCAAAACACAGGCTGCCTGATTTTCAAAATAATCTCTGAGTGAGTCTTGCCAACTCTCCAAATATAGAGGCTACGACAAGACTTCACAACCAACAAAGATCAAGCACTTTATCCACTTGGTCAAAACATACCCAGATTCCCCATCATCACTCCCAACATCTTCTAACCAAGAAGCTACTTTGGAGCCTAGAGGCATCAGAAGGGAGGCAGCTTTAATACAGGACATTTTGAAGAGAACCCAATGGCTCTGGTAAAAGTGGTGAGTTAAAATAACACTTCTAACATCTCACATACAAATTTGAATGATGATTTGGTACCAACACGACAACAACCCGCTGTTGTTAAAATTTAATCACAATAGCCTCGTCCCCTAAGGACACGGCAGAGCAACAAGTGAATATGAGTACTCAAGCTAACAAATATATTACTGAGCCACCAAATACTTCTGATTCAGAATCATATACCCCATTTATTAATTTTGATATAGTAAACGTGGATGTGTTGCTAAAAATGAAAAGAAATAAAAAATGATACACAGAAGGGGTTTGAGTCAGTAAATAGCTGCTTAGCCACACTAACCAAATAAACTACTAAATTAGGGGCTAAAATAGAATACTTAACTTTAAGAACAGCTGAATTCAAGCAATGAGTCAGCAAAGTTGAGAATCAATTGCACCCTGTTGTTAGAAATTTTGCTCAGCATGATATTTGGATACAAGACCTTCAACAGAAAATTATAAATATGGAAGATAGGTTGAGGAGAAATAATGTCAACTTTATTGGGGTACAAGAAGGCCTACAAGGCAATGGGGCTCCTCTGCCATATTTTAAAAATGTAAAACCTGTGCTCTGGATTTGAAATATCCAGAACAGAAAATCATCCTGGACCAAGCCTATCAGGGAGGGGAACCAAAACCTTGCTAAGAACTCTACACAGATTAAAGCTCCCAGGACAGTAAATATAAAACCCCATTACTATTGGGATAAAGAAGATTCTACAGAAAGCAAGGATGAATAAAGGCTGAGAACTGAAGGTATACGCTTTCAGCATACCCTGACTTTTCTGCAGAGATTTTACAGTCTCCAAGATCTTTCGACAAAGTAAAAAGTTGCTCAAAGAAAAAGGAATTACATTTTCCCTTTTGCCACCTGCCACCTTACCAAGGGCAAATACATCATTTTACTGACCCTAAAAAAGCCAAAGAACTACTACGGATGTCAGAACAAGGGTCACAACCAAATGTCCCCCCACAAGCTACCCTACCACGAGTACAGAAATGGGGCATTATCAGTACCACTTGAACTTAACAGTACCCTTTCTATTTCAGTAATCCCTGTATGTACTCAGAAATGGCACTCAGTGTAGTGATAATGGATGGGGAGGGGCAACTCAGTAAAACTGGGTGCAAATCAGTTTCAAATAACATAAGACACCTGATAAATATCAACAAACCAGAACAGATTATTGTGGATGAATAAAAATGTAATGTTGGGGTTGGGGAAGGGAAAGTAAAAGGAGCCATAAAGAGAGATATGACTGCTTGCTGCTTTTTCTTTAAATTACAGTCAGGATTTTTATGTTGAAATTTAATTAATAAAATCAGCCATGTGTAAAAATGAATCTACATAAAAATGTTTGTTTTCTTGGGTTTATTTCATAGCTAACATAGTAGGAGATCCACTTTTCTTTCAGATCAAATAGGCTATGGATGAGGTCCCTTTTCCCTTTTTCTCCCCATACAGCAACAATGTTATAGGAAGGTTTGTTCTGGAGATGGATGACACAGTGCTAAAGTCACCACAGATCATCTTTGTTGGTGCAAGGAGTGGGGGATGCATCCTGAAGCATAGGATTTCAACACCGCAATTATGTTATTGCAGTCAATCGAGTTACTTTTGCAGTTGTTCTTTATCATAATAATATTTTTTTTTATTTTATTGTGATCTCAGATTAACACCTTTTGAGAACAAGCTCATTACATAGGTTTCAAGTCAGAGTTAGACAAACCGTGTAAACATCAGTGATAGCTGTTAAGCAGCAATAATAAAAAATGCAGTAAACTATGCATACAATGTTAAACTTACGCAAGTAAGTTAACAAGACATCAAGCTGGCATTGTACAATGTATGTAAAATTACAATTAGAAGCAAAGAGTAGGGGTAGTAAGGTAAACAGTTAGGTAAGACAGGCTAAGATACATAATAGACAGGAAGACTTACATAAGGGAGGGAGAATTCATCAGCCAGACATTAAAGCTAGTAAAGCAAGTGTTGCCCTTTTATTTCATATTACTCATGGAATGGTCAGGAACAAGGGCTATTTAGTTTTGAGGAATTTTCATGTGGATTTTAAGTATGGTCAGTTTATCAGTGGGCAGGAGCACATAGTCACCTTTACATATAAATCAGCATTCAGTCTTTGCTATAGTCTAATAAATAAAAGAAATGAGAGATTTAATAAGATAAAAAATATGCAAATGGGAAGTTTATATCTTTACAATAATTAATGTTAAATATATAGTTGCATGTCCAATACGTTAAGAATTATGTCTTGGAATGTGAAGGGAATGAGGGATAGAACCAAAGCTAAGAAAATCTTTAACTATGCAGATAAAAACAATATTAATTGTAATCTATTACAAGAAACCCATCTAATGAATGACGATTTTGAATTTCATAAGAAAAAATGGAGACAAGGAACTAATTTTCCATTTATGAACAATGCTCAAGGGGTTTCAATATTTTTCAAAACAAAGATCTGATTCATTCTATCAAAAGAACTGTAACAGATAAAAAAGGGAGATATATCATATGTGAAACCATTATCAATGGACAAATAATAACAATAGCAAACTTATATGTGCCAAATAAAATTCCCCATCTTTTTGTTTTGTGGATTTTTCTGAAATTATTTACTGTCAGATCTCCAAATGTCATGGGAGTATTTCAACCTAATACGTAATGTTGCACTGGACAGATCTAATATATTAGCAGACAAGTCCCCTACAGCATCCTCAAAGGTACAACACTTCATGAATGTTTTGCATTTAATCTATCCCTGGATTTCAAAAACCCAGCTGAGATAGTATATTCTTTCTTTTCCCATGTCCATCAGTCATATTCTAGAATTGATTTTTACTTAATATCTTGATCTTTGTTTCATTTAGTTAAACAAACTACATATAAAGGGATCCTAATTTCAGATCATGCCCCAGTAATTCTACAAATTGATTTGGAATCTATACCTGTTCAGTTTCTCTTCAAATTTGACCCCATCTGCTAAAAGACAATCATATTTTAAAATATATTCAAACAGAAATCCAGGCATCTTTTAACTTAAATAAAATAAATCAAAATGAACTATCTGGAATAACAACATGGGAGGACTTCAATGCATATATTTGGAGATCTATCATTGCCTTTAATATCAAAAGATGAAAAAAATAAAAATAAAAAGATGAAAGATTTGGAGATACAAATTAAATAATTAGAAAAAAAGCACATACCAACAGCCAAGCGAGAAACTTTACAAAAATGATCAGTAACTAGAAATATTTATAATCAACTGGCCACAGAAGAAGCCAAATGTCAATTATAAATAATGAAAAATAAATTTTATGCAACAGGTGACAAACCAAATCATATATTAGCTTGGCAACTCATAAAAGAAAGAGTCAAAAAACATTTATTCAATAAGCGATGATGCTGGCTGGATCACAAATTCTCAGACAGAAATAAACAATATTTTTATGAATATTATAAAAAACTCTACTCCTCAGAATGTACAAAATCTAAGCTAGAAATAGAGATACACCTTTTAAATATACACCTACCCAATTTAAATAAGATACAAAAAGACCAATTGGACCAACAAATTACAACTGAAGAGATAATTTATGCAATAACCTCCTTATCTACTGACTAGGGATGTAAGTTTGTCATGGATGAGGTTTTAATGACTCATTGTTCATGAAATTATTAGTACACAATAGTAAATGTTGTGGCACTATCATCATTGCTACATTTCGATGACACTAGTGAAAGTCATGGAAGTCCTGAAAAAGATCAAATATCATGGAATCAATGATGTGTATGACTGCATGACAAACTTACATCCCTACTAATGACAATGCACCTAGTTCTGATGGCCTTCCTGTTGACTTCTGTAAAACTTTTAAAACCTAAGTAGCAGCCTCTCTCAAAACATTATTTGATAACATTATTTTATCAAATACTTTAGCTAAAACATTTGGAGAGTTGAATATCTTGCTTTTCAGAAGAAAAACAAAGATCCTCTGAACTCTAGTTCATTACATCGATCTCCCTCATTAATAATGGATGCAACAATTTTAGTTAAGATCTTAGCCTTTCGTCTGGAAAAAGTTTTACTATCTATTACACATGAAGGCCAAAATAGATTTGTTAAAGGATGACAACTAGGATATAATAGTCAAAGAACTAAAAATACTATAGACAGCTATAAACAAAGTGATTTATCATTGCTATTTTTAGATGCCAAGAAATCATTTGATCAGCTGGATTGGTCCTATTTAAAAGTTATGTTAGAGAAATTTGGATTTAGACATAATTTTATGAAATGGATTAATATCCTGTATTCGAAATTAACAGCAAAAATTAAAACCAACAGCAACACTTCAGATTAGCTCACTTTGCAAAGAGGTACACGTCAGGGCTGTCCTTTGTCACCACTGATGATTGTCCATGCTATTCAGCCATTGGCAGCTAACATTAGGGGAAATAATGATATTAAAGGGGTTAATGTGGGAAGTACAGAACATAAGATTAGCTGGTACGTGGATGACGCGCTAATCTATTCTCCAAATTTAAACCAACATTTTGAAACATTACATAATATGATAAAATAATTTGATACTTTCTCTGGCTGCAAGGTTAACTAGAGCAAATTCAAATTAGTTGAAACTAAAAATCACTCTGACCCTTTTCAAACTACACCAGATTGTTTAATAAGGAAAGTAGATCATATGAAATATCTTGGAATAGTAATTGATCAAGACTTGCCAAAATGTATAACCATAAATTTATTCCATTAATAATGGACATTTGAAAAGACTTGGACAATTGGGAATGGTTGCCACTTACTCTAATAGGTAAAGTCAATGTATTAAAGATGAATATTCTCCCAAAATTGCTTTTCCTTTTTTCAAATCATCCCAAACTTACTGAATGAGAATTTTTTTAAGAAACTTGAAAAACGATTAAGAAATTTTTATGGAAAGGTAAAAAGCCCTGGCTTAAAATGGATAAACTATATTATTCTATGAAAGATGGAGGATTGTCTCTACCAAATTTTAAATTACACTATTATGCCACCAATCCTTCATATATTCATTCATGGTTTCACTTAGATCAATTAGAAGCATCCACTAAAATCAAAACATTAAAAACTCTATTTAAAAATATTAGACATCTGCTTTATATAAGTTAACACTAGAATAAAATCAAGAATCTTACTAGCCATTCCAATACTACTTGAATAATCTGGGACAGAGAAACAGAATTGTTAAAATAAACTCAAATATCTCCCCTTCTCACCAATCCATCTCAACAGCCACTTCATTCCATTACTTTCTGATTACATATTTCAACAATGGTACATGCTTGGGGTCAGTGAAATCAGGCAATTTTATGATGAAACTGGACTATTAGACTTTGCAACAATTAAGAATAAATATGACATTTCAAACTCCCATTTTAAGGATACTTACAGATCAGAGATTTTATTTCCAAAACTGGAATACCTGAACAGTACCAAAAGGTAATGAATTAGAACAACTTTTCACCTATGGAAAGCAAACCAAAGTTATTTCAAAGATTTACTAACTACTACTTCATCACTCAAAATTACCTAATAATTTAAAGCTTCATTGGTAGGAAAAGCTGAATAATCAAATTACTGAACAGAGTTGGCACCATATAATTAACTTTCAACAGGCAGGTTTAACATCCACCAAATTACAACAGACCTATTTCAACATTATTCATAGAACTTACTTCACTACACATAGATTTAATAAGATGAATCCAAAATGTTCCAATGTTTGTCCTAGATGCTGGGATAGAATTGGAACATTGGAATACATGATGCTAAAGTGTCCAAAACTAAACATTTTTTGGAACAAAATATTAAAAAACTTTATCTAAAACTACAGGAACTTTATTACTTGAACAAACATGATGGATTTTGTTAGGTCATGGAGGCCCATATTCTAAAATAGCCACTCATCTACAATGACTTATTGATTAGGCACAATTAAGGCAATAAAATGCATAATATTAAAATGGAAGGATCAAAGTGCACCAGAATAAAAAACCTGGCTAAATTTAATGCTATCAAAGCAACACACAGGATATAAAAGGCTCAACACACATCCTGCAATAAATTAAATTACTATACTTAATGTGGGCACATTTTAATAAACTTTTGGAGTCTTTGGATATACTCGATTTATTAAGATAAATATTCTCACTCATTACATTCCAAATCATAAGTGTAATAAATTAATATAGAAATTCACCTTCTTAATTTATGATCAGCACATTGTAAGGATTAAACTTCTCAATAATTATATAAGATATCTCATATTAATATGTAAAGGTGAGAGATATAGGTCATAGACTAGCTGTGTGTAGTTAGCATAGGGTGGGAAGGGGTTATGATGAACATACACATATATGCAATGTCAACTCTTTCAAATAGAGGCTTCTTGCCTATTGAAGTAGAATTTGCCTCTCTGAAAGTCAATTGATGCAAAGATTAGTTTTTCTGAACCCCATATTTAAAAAAAAGCAAAAAAAAAATAAACAAATCTTAAATTCTTCCACTTAACAGGGTTACAAGTTGCAACCCCAAAGATAGTGCAAACATCAGGTCTGGCCTGGGTACCAAATGAAATAAGGCATCTGGGAATACACATGCCATGTGATCTCTGGAAGCTGGTAGCCAGTAACCTTAACCACCAATAGCAAACCTGCAGAGTAAAATGGAGAGATGGCAGTACCTGAATCTTTCCTTGGTTGACAAAGTAGCAGCCATCAAAATGATGTCTGCATCATGGTCTTATATCTGCTCTCACACCTTCCAGTAAAAATACTGGACAAATGATTTCAAAAACTTGAACTGGGTATTGCACAGATTTTTATGGAGAAAGTACCCTCCTAGGTTTAGTTGCACTAAATTTGGGGCCACAAAAGAAAGAGGAGGGTAGAACTTACCACACTTCCAGCATTACTCATATGCATTTCTCACAGCCATGTCACATTGTATGTTTGGGGAATATATCTCCGGACCTCCGGTATGGGTGGAGCTGGAGACCACTGTGTTGGCATGTGCGAATCTGGCAGTGTACCTAAACCATCCACTCCTAAAGCAGTGTCAGAGCTGGCTCACAATTAAGGATGCACCTCAGCTTGGCACAAAGTGGGAAGCTAACAGATAGATGTAAGAATCCTGGGAATGCATCCCAATCTAGAATAACCTCCATATCTGCATAGACAACCAGTCTTTCCACAGAGGGCAATGGAAAAGCAAGACACTGCTCACAGTTAAGGATGTGCTTGACCCAGACAGTTGCATCTTTGCCTCCTTACAAGAGAAAATGTATGCACTGTCAAAGGGGAAGTTCTGGAGATATCTCCAGCTAAGGAGTCTGCATTACACATGGCTAAAAGAAAAATGTTTATGTTACATATGTAAAAAGAACCCAGATGAATGCATGCAAGATTTCCATACATTCCTGGCTTAGAAACCTTAAAGGTCTTGCTGGTCACATCCAAACACTGGTAAGAGAGGAATCCACTGATCCAATATTGTCAGCTAAGGTTAAATGGCAAAACATACTGACCGTTGCTATCACTGATGAAGAATGGAAGGGTTGCTGGAGACTTACACACAGGGCATGCAAGTATCAGCATAGTCTTTTAATTCAAAACAAAATCCTCCATATATGTACTGCACACCTATGATGCTCCATAAGATGGGTCTACTGACCCATGCCAAATGCTGGAGGTGTGATACCACAGGCACAGATCTGTTGCATGCCCTCTGCAGTGTGTAGCCATATGCCCCTTGCCAGAAATGCTGCTCAGAGATCCTTCAGACAAATATTCCCATCTCCCCAGCATTAGTGTTACTAGGTATCCCAAAATCAGATAGCCCTCTAGGGTGTGTGCAACAGCAATGGTTGCTACAGGCTAAGGTAGAAGTCAAGTGACTAATACTTAAGAAGTGGAATGGTATAGAGCTATGGAGGGCCTAGCAGTCAACTTGAGATTACTTCACTTCTCTATACAAACTAGTTCTAAGTTCCAAAATATTTGGGGCCCTTATCTGCAATACATTCAAGGACATCTGACTAAACTCAATCCCATGTGTGCACAAGATCTCCTTAAACCATCATAAGCTGGACTAAATAAAAATTAAGAAAACGGATAGGCTAAGATGATGGTAAGACATGGACAGGAACCCCATCACTAATATGCTAGATCTGTATGATAAGAAATAACAAATAATCCAAGGTTGTCCTCTCTGCCCTAAATGGTCAGGAAGCCAAGATCAGGTTGCTGAAATGTAAAGCTGTTTTCAACACATAAGTTAAAACTTCAATTTATGTGCATATTCTACAGTAATCAGCTCATGAGGTATTTGCCAATGGATCCTCTGTACTATTTTTTCCTTCCATGTAATGAAGTGGTCATATAATATGTATGTGTATGTGTAAACTAATATTTTATAAATACACAATAAAAGGATTAACAGCAAAAGTTAGTATAATTGTATTCTTATTTGCCTGTGTGAGTGCAGGGCCCCGCACTCCCATACATATACAGTATACTTTTTGAGATTCTGTTATCATGTGTTTATTTGCCAGTCAGAGTACAGGGCCCTCTGGGGTCTGTGCTCCCATCCCTTCATAGATGCACATATGTATGTTGCTGTGAAAGTGCAGGGTTCTCCAGGTCAAGTATTTCCATTTGTAAGACAAAGCAACCAAATTGTCAGAATAGCCTTCTTAGTATCCCACCTCATGTACCTGTAACTGAAAACTATTAAATCCCCTTCAAATGTGATTCTGAGCCACCACAACTTTGTTGCATGCCACTGGTATGAAAAGACAGTTTTGCCAGGATGTGAAAAATTACAGCTGTCACTTTCATCAGGTGGTATAAAAAATGAGTAGACTGAAAATTTGGGTCAAAATATTTGAAATTACCAAGTTACAACTAAGTGTAGCAACATATCAATGGATGGGCATAACTGCCATTTTACATATTATGACCCACATTTCAACATACCCTCTTATGACCTCACCTCATGAACAAGGTGGTGACAATTTTCAAATCCTGCCTGAAAAGTGATTTTGCCAAGCAACCCCAAAATTGCCTTTCTGGCTTGATTTCTGTAATTCCACCACCACTGGTCATGAGGTAGGATCCCAAAAAAGCCATGTTGAAAACTGGGGTGAAAATATCTAAAAATGGCAAAGTTATTCATCAAAGTTGAAAAACCCATTGAAATATATTGAACCGCACTTATCTTCCTTTCTCATATTGCATTTGTCGATTCCAGAAGTAAGACATGTCTTTGATCAGAGAGTGAATCTTCAGCCTGGGACCTGTTCATTTGAGTGGTGGTTTGTGGGTAGTGTGGGGGATGAATGTCCATTTTCTTTATTTTCAGAGATAGCAGTGATCGAAGGTGGGGTATGCCAATAGACACCAGGAAAGTCAAAGCAGTAAGAGATGGCAATCAGAGGTTGGGGTTGCACTAGACACCAAGGAAAGATTGATGAATGGACTATAGAAATGATTATCCTGCAAGCCAGTAAAGTGTTCACAAGGGCTGTGCTGTCATCCACCCTTGGACTCCCAGGATGTCAGGAAGTACCTATTGCATGAATGATACATGCAAGTGGAATTCAGATGGGTCGAGCAGTTAGTGTTGTCCTGACAATCTATTGGCATCCTGTTGGGCAACAGGCATTGAAGTTAAATAAAAAACCGAATACCTTTCTTAACAGTTATTAATTTACTACCAAAGACAATTATCCTTAGTCAAAATAGAACAATGCTTATGGCATCTGATCAGTGCATTTCCAGGCACCGTGGAGTGAAGATATCTTTCAGAAAAAAGTCATCCTTTCTTTGCATCAGTTACTGTACTGCAGATTCTGTATAGTAGAAGGTCTGGCAAGGAATATGGTTTTTGAGGATGCCATTTCAAACTTTCAAATACAACTATGATGGACTGATTTAATCAAAACCAGTATACTGTTCAAGACTTTGTAGTGCTGTTCACTCCCACAGACAGACACACTGCAGTACAGGATGCAGTGGAAATGGTGAGATCCTAGTGATCTCTTGTTGCACATTTGTGCATGGCAGCTCAATTTCTCCAGGAATGCACTCTGATCTGGTTTCCAGGTGATGTCTTTCAGCATCGGTTGCCTTCCATCAAATGCCAGTATTACCAGTTCTGCACACAAAACTAAATGTCCCAAAGGCTGTGGCCACATCTGAACCCTCTCCTTGCCCCTTTTTCCACTGCAAAAGAGAGGAATCTAATCTAACTTTGGTCTTCTCAGAATTTGTAGCCACTCATAGACTTTGGATGGATAAATTACAGTTTACAGCAATCTGAGCAACAGGATCATTTTGTTAGTTTTAGCCAGCATGTACTGCAAGAATAAGTGATGAACATAATAACATTTGGAATGCAAAAAAAAAAAAAAGCTAGTGCTCATTGAATTATCAACACTTAAGCAGCTCACACAAGGGTGTGGGAAGGATGGCAAATGGGAAATCTTTGTAAATGTGATGTAAACCTGTGGAAAGGACACAAGAAAATAATTTGAGTTTCACAGACAACTAGCATACTGTTCGCTGTACAATGTTAGTGATAGCATAGCAGAAGTCCACTGTCAAGTACCTACAGTATTTGGGAGACCAGCCATTGCTACATCAGTGCAGCTTTCCTCTCATTGCGTCAGTTTCAGTAATGGTTCCAGACTGCAAGCATTCCCCATCTGAAGATAGTATATCTAGAATGGATTGGTACAGTATATCATATTTAAAAACAAAACACTATAGGAAAATTACATTTTGTCACAGTAAAAGGTGAGGCACAGCCTGTACACATCACTACAATTCACACATAATAAAAATAGAGCTCAATTCTCTAGCTCTTTAAAATGTTTAAAAAACATTTTGGGCTCATTTCTCCAGCAGTTAACTGCTGAATCCAAGTAATGGAGTCCAGATGAGCAAGATAGATGTCTTGTTCTTTCTCCAGGATGTCATTTTTGTGAATTTTGAAATATCTATTTTTATGAGAAAATGGAAAACATGATGGCGGCAAATGAAAAAGGATTTTGCCCATTGGAAAAGGGATTCTTTTTTCATTTCATACAGCTATTTTGAAATGCTTACTGAAAATGCTCAGAACCAGACATTTTAAAATGTAGTAACTTTGGAACAGATTAATATTATTCCACCAAAACAGCAAAAAGCACATCTGTGGGCCAGTCCATTTCTACAATAAACATTGTAGACCAAAATTTTAAACCGTCTGGGTCACACACAAACAAAAATAAAAAAACTGCAAAAAAAAAACATCCAAAAATAACTTTTTGCACTATCTGGATCTCAGACTCTGCACATCCAAATGGAATGAGCGTTAGCACATTCGAGGTCTAGCATTTGAGGCCATGCATGCAAACTTTCAAGTAAGTCCATTCAGTGGTTTCAAAACTGTTAAAGTGCAACAACTGTGGTTCAACATTTAACACCCTACTCAACACTATTATAGTTGCATAATATTGCCACAATAGTAAGGGTTGAGTAGGGTGTTCAGTGGTAGACCTCTAGCTTTGCACATTAACATCTTTGGCACCATTTGATGAAATGATCTGCAATTTTGTGTGTGTTGCTAAGAGACAAGGTCTTGATCTGTGGATATGTTTGTGATGGCAGCTTACGCTGTTTCTGAGATCCACATATGTCATTTTTCATAAAAGACTAACTTTTTTCCCATACTTAATATGCTTTTTTTTTTGCTGTCACCTACAGCCTAGATTAAATGGAATTTTTTACTCAAACTCGTATGAGCCATGTGTTATGCCCTAAGGCAGTTCCTTTGATAGGTCTGGTGAAAAATATTAAATGGTTCCAGAATTACAAGGCTTTAAAGTTTAGTGTTTTCCTTCTGAGCACGTGCAGTAGAGTGTTTGGGATAAAGTTCTAGTGTAAAACTAAAAATCTAATCTAGCAGGAACCTTTTTGGTTTAGCACCACTTGGTTAGCATGGCACAAAAAAAATTTGTGTCATGACAGCTGCCATCTTGTTGATTTTTTCACAAAATGATCATGGAAATACATACAAATTCTGGGATTAAAAAAAAAAAAATCTAGCCAAAAGGACCCAGTTTAGTAAAGATTCTGAAGTTTTTTTTTTAGAAGGGTAGAAATACCTTTTCTGGGCACCCAAAATCCTGGGTGCTCAGCTTCGCAAGAGGAGCCCTTGACCTGCATTCTCTGTATTAGAACAGAGGGACTTTCTTGACTTCTGTAGCCGCAGCTGGAACTCATGCAGTGAGCTGCAGCGAGAGAAGTAAGTTGCTGATGCCAACTCTCTGCCTCTCTGCTCTTCTTTTGACAGTCCAGAGGTAGACTTGGAGCAGATCCAGCTCCACATACAAGAGTAGCAATCAGGAATTAGGAGGAAAACAAGAGAATGGCTTTGATTAGTTTAGAAAGTAGAGGGAAGTATTCTTTTTCATTTTAATCATTTATTTCATTTGTGGTTTCAAGACATGTAGCCTGAGTAATAATGTTCATACTGGCATTCTCACACACTTACACAGATCCAGGATTAAATTGTGCTAGCAAGCTCTGTGGCTTGAATTTGTTTCACTGGCACTGCCCAGAACTTGTGATGGGTGATTGGGGGGGTGGTCATCGTGTTTCTGAATTTTGCACAGTCACACTGGCATCAACCTTTATTCTGATTAGCGCACATATGCTGTCAAAATGTTTGCTTACACCAGCAGTATGGTTATAATAAATAAAGTTGTGAGATTGCCATGTTTGATGTTGCCACTGGAATGATGACCTGCTGTTGAATGGTGACTGGCTGTCCTGTTCTTGTCTATAAACCAGTTCAAGTCCTACCTGTTGCCAGGAGGAGCCCTGAGCCTAACTCCAATTCCTTGCAAGTGTACTGTCAATGTCAGCACCTCAGGGCAAATAAGCCAAGCTGACAGTTGCCAGGAAAAACAGGAGTAGCTGGACAAATGGTCCCCAGTGCGGTGCTGATCCCATCATCTCCAGTGTCACACAGCATGAGTGAGGGAAACTGGGGACTGGGAATTGCAGTTATATTTTACTTTAATATCTGAGGAGGAGGAATGCAAGAGAAAAAGAGAGAGAGAGAGAGAGAGAGAGAGAGAGACAAGGTGCTCTGGGACAACAGAAGCACTGAATCCACCCATCTAAGGATACACCCGGACAAGGCTACCAACCCACCTGCAGCACACTGCAGGGGACTCCACTGCCTGATTCACAGTGTGACTTGGCTTTTGTTTATGGTCTTTCTTTTTTTTCTTTTTAAATTAATGTTTATTCAGTTTTCACATGACTTTGAGAAAACAAATTGTGCACCTGCGGCTACAGGACTGATGAGATACATATGTCATTTCATGCTCACCGTAAAAAAATAATTTTGTTCAAGCCAGGTACAACAGGTAGTATAAGAAGTGTAACATACTCAGATTCATGGTGTGTATACCCCCTCCTGGTGAGAGACATCACAAAGATATGTTCTATGTCTTATGTTTTGCCTGGATGGCTACCAGGCTTAATTTTATGATCAGGCTTAACGTAAGACATTACACGTCATGCTGGTGTCTCTCACCAGGAGGGTGTATATCATGTCTGTGAGTATGGTAAACTTTTTGCACTGCCTGTTGCACTCTGAACAATAAATATTTTTACAGTGATCATGCAATGTTGTATGTCACATTAGTCCTGTAGCTTCAGGTGTGCTATTTTTATTTCTAAATCTGTTTCATGTATAGATGCACAGTGGCAGCTCCAGGTGCAAAGCACTTTTTTAGTTTTTCTTGAAGTTTTTAAATCACCATTCATAGTTTTGGGAAAGAGGGATTCCCAATTGAAAGGCCAGACCCCATTGTCTACAGGACCAGACCAAGGTGTGTGGGGCCTAAAAGGCTTGTTTGGCAAAGGAAGAGTTAGGTAGGGGGAAAAGGAGAGGTGTAAGTGAGGTCAGAAAGGGGGAGGGGCTGTGAAGTCAGAGCAGGACTGAGGTTGGAGAAGGGGATTGGCTAGGTAAGGGAAGAGAGAGGGGTGAGCAACAGGAGTATTTAAGGACAAGCACAGGCTTAGGGAGCTCACAGTTTTGCTTGAAAGAGAATTTCCCATCACCCTTTATTCTAATTAACACACACAGGCTGTCAACAGGTTTGCTTACACCAGCAGCATGATTATAATAAATAAAGTTGTGAGATTTACCTGTTTGGTGTTGCCACTGGAACGATAACCTGCTCTTGAATGGTGACCGGCTGTCCTGATCTCATGTATAAACCAGTTCAAGTCCTACCTGCTGCTGTTACCATGGGGAGCCCTGAGCCTAACTCCAACTCCTTGACAAGTATACTGTCACTGTCAGCACCTCAGGGCATGCAAACCAAGCTGATGGTTGTCAGGAAAAGCAGGAGTACCTGGGCTACTGGTCCCCAGCACGGTGCTGATCCTATCATCTCCAGTGTCACTCAATGTGAGTGAGGAAAACTGGGGAATGGGAATTGCAAGTATATTTCACTTCAATATCTGAGGAGGAGGAGTGCAAGAAAAAGAGAAGAGAGAGAGAGAGAGAGAGAGCCAGAAGGTGCTCTGTGGTGACAGAAGCACTAAACCCATCAACTTAAGGGCACACTCAGACAAGGCTGCCAACCAGCCTCCAACGCACTGCAGGGGACTCCACTGCCAGATTCACAGTGTGACTTGGGCATTGTTTATAGTCAGACAGTATAGCACTGTGGTTTAAGGCTTGGAGCTGCAAATCTGGTGACATCCAGCAGACCAGACCTGGGTTTGAATCCCACAGCTTCCGCTTGCATACTGTGTGACTCTGAGCAAGTCACTTAACTTCCCTGTGCTCCCATGTCGCTCCTGTAAAAAAACTTGCAGCTTAGTGTGCTACTCCTGGTTAAACAACTAAAAAAAAAAAAGACTTCTTTTTCTTTTTTAAATTAATGTTTATTTAGTTTTCACAAGACTTTGAGAAATAAAAATAGTGCACTTGTGGTTACAGGACTGATGAGACACATTAAATTTCATGCTCACAGTAAAAACATTTATTGTTCAAGCTAGGTACAACAGGTAGCAGAAAAACTGTAACATACTCACAATCATGGTGTGTATACACCCTCCTGGTGAGAGACTACACAATGATATGTTATATGTCTTATGTTTTGCCTTGATAGCTACCAGGCTTAAATTTTATGATCAGGCTTAACATAAGACATTACATGTCATGCTGGTGTCTCTCTCCAGGACGGTGTTTATCATGCCTGTGGGTATGCTAAACTTTTTGCACCGCCTGTTGCACTTTGAACAATAAATGTTTTTACAGTGACCATTCAATGCTGTATGTCTCATTAATCCTGTAGCTGCAGGTCTGCTATTTGTATATGTAAATCTGTTTCATGTATTGATGTACAGTGGTGGTTCCAGATGCAAAGCACTTTTATCATTTTTCTTGAAGTTTTTAAATCACCATTCATAGTTTCAGCAATTGATCATTTGAAGTTGCTATATTTTTCAAAGGATACTCAAGTTTTTAGAAGATATTTTAATAACAAAACACCTAGAACTCCAATTTTCTGATAGAACTTGCTTTTGCAATATTTGCTTCCTTGGCAGCCAGAATCCAAGGAATGTCCCTTGGTCCTATTTGTCCACTGTTGATGCATTTTGCATGATCGCTTGGTCTGAAATCTGTGGCCATTCACATTATATATCCGGGATTCTGGTTACATTAATTTTGTAGTAGGCTATTTATAAATTTGTAGTTTGTAGGAATTCTGTTACACACACACACACAAACTACAAGATTACACTGATTAATTGTGTTTTCAGATACTGACTGTTTAATTCTGTCAGCTGTATTTTTAAGCATTCTGTCACCATTGCTATAATTGTTTATTTAGTTTTCTATTTACCAGGTACTATGCTCTACACAAAAATGTGCCTATTTTAGGCATGAGCTGGAAGAATTATAACTAAAAATAAATTAAATTGGTGACAATGACAAGTACATTCAACACATGATGAATTCCAGGGTCCAAAATGAAACACAGATGGAGTAAATGCACAACAATGGAGCAATAAGGTTTACACCAGCAGATGCAAACAGTCATTTCCATTCCTGTGAAGTACAGCAATATATAGAGAATAATGTATGGGGAAGGGTTTGATATGATAATTTAATGCACACCTGAGTTGTGGGATGCTACATAAACCACGAGGGCGAAGACCGAGGGGTTAATCAAAGCATCCCACAATGAAGGTGAGCATTAAACTCTCATATGAAAAACCCTTCCCATCTTTTATTTTTTATAATAACAGACCAGCAATTTTTCTCCAGTAGTTTGTGAGACTGTTTGGCCCTGATCACATACAGAATGTTGGCCAATGAGGCAGCAGCATAGTTTGACTGGCATGGCTCATGAATGTCATAACAACCAACTGGTTGTTATGGAAAATATCAACCTGGTCAGTACATTGAGAGAAATTGCTGACCAGTTATTATATTTGAATAATGGAACAAAACCCTGGAGTTGTGAAACTGTAAATGGAATTGTAGTGGTCACTGTGTTCATTTGACTTGCCCCAGTAGGTAAGTAAATGTTAATGTCCTGCACTACAGAAATACAGTAAAGTATGTCTTTCCCAGCATTACAAATCTGATTGACAAGTTATTTTTTTTACTCCTGCTGTTTAAAAAAAAAGCATTATTTTCTATCTATCTGAGCATCTTACAGTAATTGTTAAGAACTGTAAATATACCCCGATGTTTTGCATAATGCTTTACTTTAAAATGGAACTATCCCCGAGCATTACATAGAAGCCATGATGACTGCTTGGAATTACCAAACGGGGCTAAAAATCATCACAGGGCTTCCAGCTATAACACAAAGTAGGGCTTCTACCTATAACAAACACACACACACACACACACACCTTGGTTCCATCAGCTGAAATAACAAAACTACAAAATACACGTGCATTTTGTAGATGCATTTTTAACTGCAGATGGAATGATATGTTTAAACAAGAACAGCTGGTGAAAATATTTAATAACAAACATTTTGTGTCTGGAATCTTCCTTACACTAAAAATGCAGTGTTTTATTAAATAAATTCCAGTAGCAATATTAGCACATAATCATTTGTTAGTCATCCTACTTGTCACAACTGCTATAACTGTATTGTGCTCAGGGTTTCTGGCATTATGACTCCAAAATTGAAAAATCAAAACAACCAACCAAACAAACAAAAAAATAAAAACACAGCACACACTAAGTCAATGGGTGCTAAATTCTGAGGACTATAGCTTAAATGCATACTGACCCTCCCAGCTACATCTGCTTCCTGCCTTCCTTTCCTATGGACTTATTCTGAGACAAACAGCCTCCCCAGTTTTATTCTGTAAATTTATAAATGGACCACTCTGTCTGGACTAGGAATTTAAAATCCCAGCCTTTTTTTGAACTCTGGTTTGAATAATGAAACATGAAAAATAAAGATTCTCTTCATATTGGTTCCCCTCTCCCAAAAAATGTCAGGTAAACATCACCTTTCAGCCTCTTTACTTTTGGCTTATTTTTCCTTTGCTTTACTCAATTTAAAAATCTCACTACCTTTCCTTGCTTAGTTTATTATTGCTTGAGTTCCCTTCTCCCTTCTCCTGAAACAGATCATAATGGTCTCTTTATACCTCCCTTTAGACATTTTCAATAATTTAATTACGTAATTTATGATCACCATTTATTTTTCCAAATATTATAATGTTAGTTTCTATTACCTGAAAGCACAAAATTCACTCCAGTCAGAGAGAGAGAGCGGAGGTGACTGGGACAGCTAGGGTGTTAATTTAAAAATGCACAGTCACAAGTACTCCTACACTGCAAAAATAGATTTACTTTTGCTAAATAAAAAGTCAATGCTTCCTGAATCTAATGATCTACTGTTGTGCACAGTTAAAACCAAAATAAATATTCAGTCATGTGGGATACCTTTCAAACTTTTTAAAATGTGTTCCACTGACACCAAAAATGTGCCAAAATGTGGAACACTAGTGGTCCTAAAATACCTGGGACAATTCTTCAAATCATGGGGATACCAATGCAGTGAAAACTAGTGATTTAACAATTTTATTTTGTGGGTAACACCTTTTCCAGTCAGAACAAATTAGTCCTGATGGTAATCAGTGAATTAAATGGCAGGCCTTCTAATGGGGATAGTTAAGAGGAGTTCATAAGGAATACATGGCACGATCCCAGTCAACTGAGTTACAGTGCATCTCCTGTATTTTAATGTGATTTTTATGTAGTCCATACATACATCTTAACAATGACTTGTGAGACACTGGCACTCAAATCTGGGACACTGACCCTCAACAAGTGAGACACATGCTTAAGGATGAAAATAAGCTCAGACCACTGAGGACACAGTCTCCTTTATTTAAACAAAGCTTAGTTTTATTTAGGTACTGTATTTAAAGTATTATTTAGTTCTGCTTTAAAGCTGTATGTTTACAGGTATACCATGGAAATGGCAAAACTGAAACCATGAAGACCATTACAGCAACAAAATCGGCAGTTTGCTGTGATGGTCTTGTGGTACTGCAACACTACTTCTTCTGGTGTTGGGCCCCCTCCCCAAAACAACTGCAACCTGGAGTTAATTATATTAAAATCAAGGGGATGTGGGGGGGGCAGAGCAAACATTGTTTTTCTGATGGCACAATGCCGACTGTTGGCATTGTGCCATCACTATAATGCTGTTCTACATATTTACTGTTAAACTGGCATGGTGTACCAAGTTTACAGTACCTTCTCTATGTGAGCAACACTTTTTTTTCCAGGAGAGCTAGGTCAATTCTGAAGAGTGAAAACAGGGACATCCCCCACCATGTGTGGCTGTTGAGAGGTATGGCCCATATAATAATCGTGGTGCAAACATTGCTGTAGACACTGTTCTGCAACCATTCCTGTCTACCCTAATGCTCTCCCCCAGTGCCTAGCCTCCAATCTGAAGCACAAGGTACAGCTCCAAGCCACTGCCTCATAATGATACAATCTTCAAAGGTAGAGAAATATGTCTCACCACAGGTTGCCAAAACAGTATGTTATCCGTTTCTTCAGATAGAGCCCTGTGGACCCTGTGTGAAGAATGGAGATCATGTGTGACCTTGTTTGCTAATGGAATGGGGGTGAGCATTAGGGTTAACAACCCCCAAGAAAGACCTGCCACTGATTTGCAAGGACTCGGGAGACCCAAAACCCTAAAGCTTTTCCTTTTTGCTGCTTGAGGGGTGGGGCATTAGGATTGGAAACCCTAATGCCACATTTGTCTTCTTTTGTGGTGTTAAGTTACCCTAACTGGTGCAGTAACAAAGTTTTTTGTAAGATATATATACTGTATATTTATATATATATATATATATATACATACATATACATATTTTTTGTTATAGTGGTGCAGTCGCATGCCCCTATAGTTAATGTTCAATCTTCACTTTTATGTTAAACTTGAAATTTGCTGTTTAATCAATATGTATGAAATTTTGCATGTACCATCAGGAACTGAAGATCTCTTTATGTGCCAAGTTTCATTCTGGTCAGATGTGTGGGTACAGAAATACAGAGTGTCAAAAATATGAATATTAAAATTCTTTGTCATGTCACTTCTCAAAAATGGCTTGGGATTTTGGTCTAAAATGTTTAGGGTAGAAGGGTTTTCAGTCACAGATATGTCTTTTGAAGATTTGGTAAAAAATATTAATCAATTCAAAAGTTAATACATTTTAAGATTTCCCATTATTTTCAATGGGAAAACATAGATGTGAGCATTGAAACAGGATTCTGTGTCACAAATGGGCAATACTGAGTCACAAATGAGCAATCCTTTGTTGCAAATGGGGAATCTTTTCTCGTCCTTTTTGCACTTTAATAACTTCATAACTGTTCAACTGATATGCATGAAATTTTGCATGTGCTGTCAGAGACAGAAGATCTCTTGATGTGTCAAGTTTCATTCTGGTCAGATGTGTGGGTCGGACATACAGAGTATCAAAATTTGAAAATTACTGTTATTTGTAAAATTTTTGTCATGCCACTGTGAAACTATGAGTTTGTATTTTGGCCTCAAATATTTAGGCTAGAAAGGTCTTGGGTCATGGATGTGCCTTTTGAAAATTTTATGAAAAATACTAATCTGTTCAAAAGTTATTAAATTTTAAAATTTCCCATTATTTTCAAAGGGAAAAGTTAGACGTGAGCTTCAAAACAGGATTCTATGTTGCAAATGAGCAATCCTGTAACACAAACGAGTAATCCTTTGTCAAAAATGGGGAATCTTTTTTCACGTTGCTGTCGCCTTGTTTTTCTTACTGAGGCAAAGCTAAACGACAGAAAAAAAGGATTTTTTGTGAAGTAACCAACACATGTTTTATGCTAATCGGGACCTGTTCTATTAAATTCTGGTGTTCGTTTTTTCATAAATCACCAGGAAATGTGTTTTATTAACATGTCAAAATTCTTTTTTGCAAATTTGGTAAAAAAGAATCACAAAGCAAGATCCTGGGGGCTGATTCCAGGATGACTGGCATAACTTGCATAAAGTTGCAAGTTACGTCAGGGACCCTATGCTGCATTCCAGAAGTGGCAGGGTCCCAGCACATACCACAGGTGAGATATGCCATGCATGTGGTGGTAGCCCACACATGTCATATCATGTTAGCAGGTCGCAACTAGTGTCAGGTGACAGGTGGCTCCCCAAAGCCCCCTGCTCCGGACCACCTTGGCAGACACCAGGGAGCATGGGGGGCTGGCCACATGGCACAGACATCTGAGGGGCACACCGATATTGGCAGGGGTGTGCTACAAGGGGATAGCGGGTCCCTAAGTTGCCATCACTGGGCTCTTCATTGTGGCATCCCATGGTGCCAGCAGTCAAATGCCGCTTAGGACAGCTCTGAGCTGTCGGATATTCCCTATGCCACCATGACTTTGGGAACTGCAACTGCGAGTTATGACAGTCACCCACCTGGAACTGGACTATGTTCATGTCATAACCTGCAGTTGTGCTAGGCGTTGCAGGCTGTGGCATAAGTAGTGTTGTAACTTGTGGCTGTCACAGCCCATGGACACACTGGCACAGGGCAGATTCTGGAATGGCATCATGTGTATCACATGGCATAAGCTGCAGGATATGCAATAGACAGTGGCCTATCCCACCTTAGACCAGCGTGGCCTGACTTTGAATCAGGCCCCTGTTTTGCAATTTCCGAAAAGGGATTTTTCTTTTTGACAAATTGTAAAAAAAGAACATGAAACAGAATTCTGTTTCACAGTTTGAGAAAAAGGATTTATCTTTTTTGCAAACTGAGAAAAAAGAAATCTGGAAACAAGATCCTGCTTCGCAATTTGCAAAAAAGTAATTTATATACAGTATTTTATTTTGTTATTTCACACTGAAGAAATTTTTTCTAATTTTGGTTTGAAATTTTCAGGGTACAAAGGGCTTGAACCATGGGTGTGCCTTTTGTTGGTTTGGTGAAAGCTGATTACTTTGCTCTGGCATTATGGGGGTTTAAATATCCCATTGGATAGCATTGTAATGTTAAGTGTACACAGTCATTTGTCACTTTGCTGTGAAGACATCGCTTTCAATTTTTGTATGAAATTTTCAGGGTACAAAGGACTTGCCCTACAGATGTGTCTTTTGCTAGTCTGGTGAAAAGATATTCATTTGGTGTGGAGTTATACAGGTTTCAAATTTTCTAGTTATTTTCATAAGATAACATTTTAATGTGAGGTCTTTCTTTGGTGCTGTGCAGGACAGGATGGGAGCAAACTACAGTATCTTTAAAATTTTGGATGGATGGGAGTGCTTGGACTACAGGGGCCCTGTTCTCCCACATGTTAATATGAATACTATTGTGGGCTGATTGGAGCAAAGGGACCTTCATGCCCTGTGCTCCAATAGGGAAATAAGGATATCATTACAATAGCTCAAAAATTATGGATGGATACTAGGGGCCCTGTGCTCCACACTCAAATACAAATACCATTATGGACTCATGTGAACACAGGGCCTGATGAGACCTGCACTCCCTCATGGAAATAAGGATACAATTACAATAAATCAAAAATTATGGATGGCTACTAGCCCAGAGGGCCCTGTGCTTTCGCACTCAAATATGGTGTGACAGGGAGCTCCTGCCACTCTTGTGGACTGACCTTTTCTTAAATCTGCTGCAACAGTTATTCTATTTCATAGCTTAATCTATCTTATACAATTTCTAGTCCATAAGGTTGCCGCCTATGCACACCCCCTTCCCTTTCTTGACTATGCTGTAGTGTCCTCTTTCATTTTCATTTTCTCTCTCAGGTCCTCATACAGGGAGGTTATTGTGCTGACCTCTAAGTGTATGTAAAACAGGTTGTATTTATCATTTAGTATGTAAAAGCATTATGTCATAAAATACCTTGATGTATGATGTTGTATTTCCCTGAAACTTGATTTGTTCCCAGTGCTCTTTGGGGTAACCCTTTTTTCAGTGATTTTGCATTGAGATTCTTTGTCTATAGCTTCTTTTGTTGTTTTTTTTTCTTTTTGAGCCCCCAGTACCCAAGCAAACAAGGCCCACATAGGGATGAAGTGTTTTCACAAAAAATGTTTAGATCAAAGATCAGTGTTACTAGGTGTTGGCTAAGTGCAGAGAAAGGACCTGTATAGTCTGTTGCTGCAACCTGATGTACTGAAGAAGGAATATGCAATTGCTGAAGCTTATTTCCTGTATTTTGAATAAACATCCCAGAGAGATTGTGTGTTTACCTGAAGTTTGGTGTCTGGTCCATCTGTTATCCCACAACCACTCCACATATGGATACCATTATGGACTGATGTGAGTGCATGGCCTGATGAGCCCTGCACTCCCACAAGGAAATAAGGATGCAATTACATTATCTCAAAAATTATGCATGGATTGGAGTGCAGGGCCCAGAAGACCCTGTGTTCCCACAGCCAAATAAGGATAGGATTACACTATCTCAAAAAGTAAGGAAATTCATTGCAAAAATGTCATTAATACACTAGTTAGGGTTCTACCATCAAATGCAGGGAAATGTCATGTTAGAGTTTCTGACCCTAACACCCTACCCCACCCTGCAGGCAGCAACAGGCATGGGATGTGCCTTGGGGCTGTCAACCCTAACTCTCACCCCATTCTCATATGATGTACCCATCTCAGCTTATTTAATCATGGAGTGGGGTGAGCATTAGGGATGACAACCCCAAGGCACACCCCCGCCTGTTGCAGCCTGCAGGCTCAGAGAGCTTCTATTTTTAAAGAGTGCATTTTGATGTGTGTGATACCATATACTGTATTTAGACAGATTTTTTTTTTGTATTGTGAACGAGGGAAAAAAGTTAACATATTTCAACTCACTATACCTAAGTCAAGATGTAGGGTTTTGACTTTGTAGAGGAGGAATGTATGTTGCGACTAACTGCGCTCACACACCCTGCCAACCTGCAACATGTCACATAATTGTTGGAAAGGGGAAGAGTGAGTCTTTTCCTGTGGCAGCCAGAGCACTTTGGTTGTAAACAACAGTAAAGTATAAAATAAATCAAATTGGGAAGTAAAATTATATCCTGTGCAATGGCGTGACAGCTGCTTATCACGTCAGTCCTTGAACACTTTTAGTAAAAAATAATCCTATGTATTGCAAATATACCCCCCACCTGTCAGAGCATGATTGCAGGTTGCTATATAGTAAACTCATTATATAAACATAAAGGATGTCCTGTTCCTCTATCACATCACCTGGAGCAGCAAGCATAACATATTGAAACTATATGAGATCCACTAATTGTTATCTGCATACTTTATATAAAAAGAAATCTGTAGATAATAAATGTAGTACCCCCCCCACACACACACACACACTCTCCCTGTCTTATTGGTATGAGAGAAGCTGACAGAAGTACAGGAAAAAAACACACATAAAATGTATCTTTTTATTTTATTTGAGTGTCTCTGTACTGGAATATATTAAGATGTCCATTAAACATGAACCTGCAATACTTAAACAAATATGGAGACACTTAAATTACCGTTAAATTACCGTTTGCATAATGACTTTTTTCATTTTGTTTTTATACATGCATAACAATTGCTGTGACTGTTGCCTGTCACACAGTTTTAATAATTTATATCGGCTTGTCTGACTGAGTCATTTTAGGAATGGGACATCCTTTGTGTTAATAATGGGCACAACATAAAGCAACCTGCAATACTGCTGTGATAGGTTGGGGGACCACCATATTTACAATACAAAGCAGGGTCTTTTTTTGTTCTTTTAAATGTTTAAGAAGCAACACAATTTGTGGCAGTCACACCATTAGTTAAAACATTTCCTGTTCAGTTTGATAGATGTAATTGGTGATTGGGACATTCTCATTTTAAATTGAAAGTTTGATGAGAATAACTTGGACTTCTTTTCTAAACATGACTAAAACAGTACAGTAGAACTGGATATATTTGTATACGCAAAGATCATTTCATCATCAACTGATCTCTGTCATATTTAAGTAAAAGAAACATGTGAATTTGGACTGGCAGATCAGCTGATCTGTCAGTGCCAACAACCCAACACCTCTTTGGGCTCCTTTCAGACTCGCACCGACAGCACTAGGAGATCTACTGTCTGACTCACTTTCAACTTACCTCTGGTTTGCACAATCTCTCTAGTTTGGTAGCCCCAATGCCCTCTGTATGAAGACAATGAAGATTTCTAGGTTCCTTGAGCAAGTGATATAGAAGCTGAGATTTTGAGCCAGACTGCCGGCATATTTAGTATGATGACAAAAGCTGTGAGTCAGGAGTTCTCAGTTACTATTACTTCTCTTCTGCCCCAAAGAAAAAGAACTTAATACTAAATGTATTCAGAGAACCAGTAAGCAACCAGATGCCTCTGATTAGATGCTAAGATAGCTGGCCTACCTGTGTTTTAAAACTAGCATTAAAAATGGCACTGGATTTCTCACAATGCTGCCAGAGATCTCTGTCAATTCCAAAGCAAACACAAAAAGTACATTATGAGTTAATTTTGTCACTGGTACTGTACCTCAGAAAGAAATGCTTGATATTTCTAGTTATAGTGTATAATATTATGACGTTAACAGTGCCATGAAATATTATACACTTTGGCTAATCTTTTTGATTGCAATAAAGAGGGAACTAATACTACCACTACTACTGCTACAATGTAAGCAATAATACCTAACAGGGTGGGTGGTATTGGGCTATACCAGATCACCCAGGGGCATAATGAGGCCAAACGCCACAGGTAGAGGACCTTATAGCACCTGGAAGGTCCAGTATAGCTCATACCGCCCATCTTGGAGGGTATTATTGCACTTAGAAAATGGAAAGAAACTATCAGACACAGTTTTTAAAAGTTTTAAAATGTTAGAATAATTTATTTTAACTTTTATAACATATTTGTTCAGTTTTGAGATAAAGTAGTCCCACATCCCAGTTTTTTTCTGCTGAAATTTTAAATGATAATTCGAGGAAGTCTGAAAGTATTTTTTGCCATTTGCTTACTTGCTTTTAAATCTTTATTTTTGCTTTTTTGGGAATCAGCTTCATTTGTATATCCCATGGTTTCCATTTAAAAGACTGCAATGGGTGGCTTTACTGAGACAGCACGTTATCCCTGACACCAATACTGTGCATGAGAGGACCTTATTTTCTTGAGTTTCCATACTGCAGATGGACGTCCATCTGTGGTATGAAAACCCAGAAAATACTGCTGCTCTCACGCATGGTCGTAGTGTCATAAATAATGTGCTGGCACAGCCCTCACTGACTCCGACTGTGGAACTGGAAAGTTTGTCTGGAAGGGCAATGGCTATATCTCCCCAAGTAAAAGCTGTTTTCTTTTATTTTGGGTCTGGGGAGCAGGATGGCCTGCCCACTCCTTTTCGGGCTAGCTTTGTGAGCAGTGAAAAAATGCTCAGTGAGTTTTCTTAATGTTCGGGGTGCCCAAGGATTTACTCAGAAATGGGGCACCCCGAGTATGGTCCTGTTCTTAAGCAGGCTCTATTAGAAAATAAATGAATCTTTCATCTGACGATTCAACCAGTGAGATTTATTTCCCATTTTCCAATAGCAATTAATGTTAACCCTAGCTTATTAGTCCTAGTAAGAGTAACTTGAGCAGCACAAGCAGAGGGCTGCAAGAATGGAACCGTTTGCCTCTGACCTAAATCACTATGTTTAGACATTCCATAGACTGGCAGCAGCATTTGGCATAGCAGCTGCAATTTAGGTTTGCATCTACAATGAAATAAAAATGAATGATCAGTGTTGTCAAGAAATACTGAAAGATAACATAAATTCAACATCTGAAAAATAAAAAGTGCTTGAAACATTTAATAAATAACCAGCTGAGCCCCGAGTATATGTCTGATTTGTGCAGTTTTTTTAAAGCATTGTGTAAAAACTGGTTACTTTGGTAAACCTCACTAAACTCCAGGGACACAGGCAACTCTTAACACACCAGTGCGGCTTTTTAACATAAGAAGGAAATTGATTTTTTTTTTATCCAAGAAAGGATTTAATTCTACTTCATTTGTAACATTTTTTTTTTTAAAACATGGAGGGGCATTATCCCATTCTGCAGCTTATCACACTGAGGTAAATGCTGGAAAATATCACAATGTGATTAATACATGTTTTAGCATGCAGGAGAACAGCCCATGATCAAGGCCACTGATTAATGGTGATTAATACAATGAAATTCCATTTTCAAGACTTCAGATTCTGGAATTGCACTGGTGTTTGTTACTCTGATTTCCAGATTTTGCTTTGATTCTGCTATCGTTCTTTTACTATGTGCATAAATAATCAGAATTAAAGAAGGCTTAATATACAGAGCATTAAATTAAACAAATTGAAAATAGTACAGGAAGGAATTCTAAGAAAAATATAAGTTTTGTAGATTTACTGATCTGATATAAAATGCCAGATTCCATGAAATCTTTGTTTTAACCGGTCTTCAGGCAACCCTAATTCCGGAATTTTACCAGGTTTTCTGGTAAAAAATGAAAAACTGTGGCCTTGCCCATGATTTTGAGTGCAACTCAGCATTTATCCCACGCTGGTAACTTAAACTCTGTTCTTCATGCTGTAGCAAGTGCTGTTTTGTTACCTCACCTTTCCATCATCACAGCATTCACAGGCATTACAATATCATAAAATTTAAAACAAACAAAACAATTTTAGTAGAGCTACTATCATTATATTTAAAGTAGTTTTAAAAATGATCATATTACTCATCAAAATTCACCAAGACAACAAGATTTGAACTGGATTGCACATATTCTTATCTATTTAGCATCAAACCATAGTGCTTGTAACAATTTTATGAATGATGAAGTTAGTTAGGAGTCATGCATTTTTCTCTTGCCTTAAATTAACTAATGGTAAAGATCAATTGTCATAACATACTTTACTTAGACCAAACATTAAATTCAATTGATAAAGTCCCAATAAATACCAAAGCTCCATTGAAATGAGATTTAAAACAACTAATGAATTACCATTGGTCATCTTTAAATGCATGGCTATTACCTATGTGTAGAGTGTAACAGAGATAAAAAGTGCATTTGACAACTTTCCAATATTAAAATTAATGTTACCTGTACTTTTCTGACACTCACTTAAATTCAGTGGTGTTGAAAATATATAGTTGCAGTACATTTAATTAGACCAATTCAACTACATCAAAAAATATCAAAAAAAGAGAGATCAACCGGAGCTGGACTTTTTTGGTGCTGACCTAAAATTAACTGGTGTTAAAGCTCTATAGTTACAGTGCTTTTTTTACAAGACCAGTGCAGAATGTGTTAACAATGCCCAAGTTAATTCACAAAGGCAGCTTCCCATTTTTACCATTCACTTTACATAGAAACCTAAAAAGTGAAATAGCAATTGATTAAATGTGACTGAATATGGACATTTAAGAGAAAATGACAACTGCAGAAAATAGACTAAATGGGTAGAGTCTAGTACAAATGACAGATAATGATGATATTTTAATTATGTTGCACTAGTGGCATTCCTCAGGAATGTGTCAGGTAACGATTACAGCTCTACTGTCTACTCTCTGTTGTCACATTCAAAGTTTCAGTCAGCAACACACCAATTGCTCTTTGGAGGAGGAGCTAAAAGTGAGTGTCTGAGAGAGAATAGCTTTTAGGAAAGGTAGGTCAGCTGCAACCTGTCTGTTTACCTGACAAGGGACAAGTAGAGAGGTTCTGGGTCATGCACTCACCCTTTCATAAAATAGGATAGCTCCAGCATTCAGCCATGAATCACTGCTGGATTTTTGGTATACCCTGGAAACAGCAAAACAAATACAGTGAAGACCATTACAGCAACAAAATTGGCAGTTTGCTACAATGGTAGTGGAGTACCTCAATACAGCTGCTCCTGGTGTTGCACCCCCTCCCTGAAACAACTCCAATCTGGAGTTGATTTTTTTTATTTCATCTATTTATGCATCTCCCCACTGGCACCCTGGCTATCCACTCCTTCGGAGTGCCAAGACCCATCCACACTGCCACCCTGACCTACACCATCATCTCCTGACCCTTTCTCAGGACCTACCAGGGTTTCCTGTCATTATCTAGATTGGGAGGGTCCCTCTACTTCAAGGGGAAGCACCATCAGGTACAACTACATATCCCTGGAGGCCCTGTTGTGTCAGACTGGGTTGTCCAGGGCTTCATGGTGGATCGGGCTGAGCACTCATCATCCAGTCGGCAAGGGGTCTATTTTCACATTTTTCTTGGTCTGCCCCACACAGTAGCCTGCATAAAGACAGTGTTCTGGGGTGGGGACATTCAGGAGGGTGTGCTGAGGCTTCATGCTCCCCCAAGCTCATCCCCAGTGCACCTCCAGGAGCCCTGGCTCGACCCACCCCACTGGGAGGAAAGCGTTCAATATACACTTGAGAATCCCCTCCATGTTGGTCTCTGCCCCTGGTACCCAGGCTTGGGGCATGAACCCAGGTTGCCAGTATGCTAAGTGAATGTCATCTCTCGGTGCCACAGAGCCAGATTGGAGTTGATTATTTTAAAATCTGGGGGTTGCAGGATTTTCTCTACAAATTGGGTAGTGAGGTAAGAAATGTTCACTTGCTGTGGCACTTCCAAAAGTTTTTGAAAGATCCTAAAGAGCAGGTACAGCACAGGGAGCAGTTCAAACAGTTTGTCAACTCAATGACCATGGTGAGGGTGTAGGAAGAGGTCAAGTATGTCATCCTGAGAAAAATATACCATGAACTGGTGGGAGAAGATTTCAGTTGGACAGAAGAGAATACCTCTTCTTGAGTCCCAGTGGTGGTGGCTGATGGTAATGGACATTCCACATACTTCAATGGTGAGTCTGTTGAAGGGAAAGGCTGGAGTGATGGTCAGTTTTACAAAGGACCAAGGATTGAGGCAGATCAACACATTGGGTCTATGCACAATGGTGCAGAAGTCAGGGCTGCTACAAGCCTTTGCTCAATGGTCACAAGGGGGGGTCACTGGTGGTGGCAACAATGGCTGCAGGGAGTCACCATAATGCCTGCCTTTACTGAACTTGGAACTTCTGTGGCAGGTGGAGGCATTGCCTTCTCCACCATTGACTGGTCCTTTCCTATCTCAGATGGGGAAGAATGCAGTCAGGTGGCTGCTGTCAATCCTAATTGTTTGCTGGCCTACGGCATGCACTTGCACAGCCCCTATGAGGCTTGCAGTGGGTAACAGCAGGTTGAAGTCCAGACCCTTCCCCACCTCCATGGCAATGCTGAAATCCATATTAGTGATGCCACCTTTATTTAGCCCTACCACATAATCTTAGGTAAAGATGAGCTTCTACAATTTAGTTCTGGAGAAGTGCATGCTGCTACCTAGGCAGTAGGCCGCTGCCCCCCTACTGTTTGTAATGTTTTCCACTTGAACAGTAAAGTTTAAACTGCAAAAAAGTGCTAGTGGTAACTTATCAATTGAATGATCCTTACATAAGTGAGTGATGGGTGAGATGACTCTCACGACAAAAACAAATATTTGCACAGTAAATTTCAACAATCTAAGAAAAAGATGGAACTAAGGAAGTGACTGAGCCCTAAATACACATCTTGTTCATTCATTACCAAGCAGTATTTCTGTACAGAACCATTTTTACAATGGAAAAAAAAAACAAGACGGCTGACATCATGAACAGTATTTCTGAGCACGAACCTTAAATCCTTAACTATTTACAGTTTGAATGGTTTTCATTTATCTGTCTGTCTAGCGGCAATAACAAAAATCTTCATAATTCAAATACAGTAAGATATTTCTTCACCAGACCATTCAACAGCACACCCTTGACACTGACCCCATCATCCCTGAAAATTTCAGGACAATTTTTTTTCCATCTGGTCTCTAGATAAGGGCAACAAATCCCATGTTAAGTATAGAAAAAAAGTGTTTTTCCCTTTTTTCCCCACTCCGTATCTTAAAAACCATATCAGATGCAATCAGAAAACTTTTCATGATTTGAGACACTGCCAGAATGACTGTGCATGCCAAATGTCAGCTATTTCATCAAAGAATGCCAAAGTTATAAAGGTGTAAGTTTCAGATTTAACATAAAAGTGCCAGTACAACCCTTAGTATAGGGACTGTACCATGTCCATATATATATATATATATATATATATATATATATATATATATATATATACACACACACACACACACACATATACACACAATGGGGGTGAGTGATATGAATTATAAATTAACTGCCTTATTCTCACAGCTGTGAGATAAATCGTGATTACATAGACACTGTGGAAAAAATTGAAATTTACACAGACACTCTACACATCACAAGCAATATATCCACGGTCATTACGTAGGTAAACCTGTTTCTTGTGCTGGAACTACATTGCCCTAGCAACAGAAGTAAATTGCACACACCTGCATAATTAGCGTGCTCCCTTTTTCAGCAGCCCGAGATCTCACACTGTGTAAACAAATGAGCTGAGCACAAACGGATCACTCGCTTTGCCAAAAATCTGAAGACAAAAGAAAAAAAAGCTGTTACAGATATAAAATGGAGAAATACTTAAAACTACCAAAATTTACAACAAAACTAATCCAGAACAATTAAATCAAATAAAACTACATAAAACCAAATAATTGATTGATCTACAAGAAAAGGTAAATCTTAGCTGTTCACAGTTTGAATTAGATGAAGAACCACTATTGGATCCATCACAAACAGCAGACCTCTCAGAAATACAAAAACAAGAAAAGAGCCAAAATTGTACTACAAAACAATACAACATAAATTCAGACTACATTGAACAATATATAGACTCCAGCAGAAATGACAACACTCATAGAAAAATGAACTGCGATAATAATCTGCACCAATTCTTACAACAAACTATGGGAATAGCAGAGAAAATTGAAACGTTGCCTCCACAACAATTAAATAATATATTATGCCATTATTTCATCCAATGTCACAAAAATGATGGACATGAGTATGAACCGCTAAGTCTGAGAGCAACATTTTAGTGTTTTGAAAGATATTTAAAGCAACAAAACTATCCTGAATCTCTTGCCACTTCAAACACATTCCTAAAATGCAGAGAAGTCCTGCAATCAAAACAAAAAAAAACTAAAAGAGCAGGGAAAAGGAAACAAACTTTATGCTACTGATGAGCTAGTGGACACATTAATTCATGAGTTCTACGAAAAAGATATTCTAGGATCTCAAATGGCACAATCACTAATAAACACTATGTGGCTCAATGTTACCATGTTCTTTGGTATACGTGGCAACACGGAATGCAGAAACTTTAAATGGGGAGACATAAAGCTTGGTGCAAATGAAAAAGATAACAAATACATTGGCCCAGATATTCAAAAGAGTTGAGCCATGCGCAATAGGGTTGCGCCTGCGCAAGTCCGAAATTGCACCATTCTGCAATATTCAGCAGGAGGCAGTTGCACCCCTGAAATCATGCTGAGCAACAGCGCAATGATAATGAAGGCATGCACAACCGAAGGGGGAGGAACCATGCATAAATGGAGCAGTGTGATATTCAAAGATTTGTGCCATGTGCAATAGTGGAGCAAGCGGAAGTTGCGCCATAGCGGAAATGAGACAAAATAAAAAGGAGCAAGGAAGAGGTGCAAGAATGCTACAGGGAAGCCACATGTGTCAGAGGCAGGGGCAGACAGACAGGGCAGGAGGCACAAACAGGGGAGGCCAGGGAAAGGTCACTCTGAACAGCCAGGCACAGGGAAAGTGTGGGGAGCCACACAGCACAGAGGCCAGCACAGGCAGGTGTACCCGGTGCAGGGGAGGTAGCAGCCAGGACAGTGGGGGGAATACAGCAACAGCTGCCGGGGGGGTGACCACAAGCCAGGGACATGGCCAGTACCACCTTCCACATGGAGACAGTAATGAGGGGGTGAGAATGAGGGTGGCGGGGGAGCATGGCCATGGAAGGGCCCATCGGCGGGATGCCCCTAACAGGCAGTACCGAGCTCACACCAGCTTTGAGCTGTACACTGATACTGAGATTGTGGGCTGGTACCTCCTGAACAGGGCAATTCTGGGGCGGCTCTGTGACCTGTGCAGTGATGTGATGCAGGCACCCACATGACGGAGCCATGCCCTATCAGCGGAGACCAAGGTAACAGCCTGCATGTGCTTGCTCACCACGGGTACCTTCCAGAGACCAACTGGGGACACCACAGGCATAACCCAGTCAACCACGTCACACCACCTCACCCAATTCCTCAGTGCACTGCTGCCACATGCTGAGGAGTACATCCATTTCCCCAGCGCGGCAGAGCGCACAGCAAACATACAGTAGTTCTACAGGGTAGCACATATGCCTGGTGTGCTAGGGGCAATAGACTGCACCCATGTGGCCATATGCACACCACCTGGCCCCGAGGGGGCCACATACATAAATCACAAGGGCTATGCCAGCATCAACTGCCAGGTGGTGTGCGATGCCAGGGGGTGCATCATCAATGTCTGTGTCACGCACCCTGGGGGAGCACATGATTCTTTCATCTGGCACCAGTCGGCACTGTGCCACAGATTCGAGAGTGGGGACATCCCCACTGGACACCCAGTGGGTGAGTATGCAAACCACATGGACAATCATAGGGCCTGGGGAGCATGGCCAGAGGTGGCATGGGTAGTGGCCTTCATGGCCTGGGGCAGGGCGATGCTGATCACCAAACTAACCTCCACCCTCTACACACAGGTGACAGTGGATACCCACTCCATCCCTGGCTGCTCACACCCTACCAGCAGCCCACGACCCCATCGCAGCAATGCTACAATGAGGCACATGCCACCACACGTAATGTCATTGAGCGGGTGTTCGGGATGCTGAAGGCACATTTCCGTTGCCTGGAAACCTCCGGCGGTGCCCTACAGTACAGCCCCTCAAAGGCCTGCAGGATATTCCTGGCCTGTTGCATCCTGCACAACATGGCCAATGAATGTGCGGACAGCAGCCGGGAGGGTGTGCAGGTGGACTGTGTGTCTGTGTGCAGGGCTGGGTACCCACCCGTACACTGCCCACTGACGCACACAATGCACACAGGGCAGCACCAGACAGTAGCCATGCTGGGAGACAGGTCAGTCCCGCGACACAGTGCCACGGCCACCACTGATGCGTGGGAGGCCCTGCTGAGACCCGTCAGCACTGGCAGGCTGACCACTGGCCTCATGGGGTGGCACCGATGGTCCCCCAGGGATTCCACTGCATGAACGCGACCTTGCTTGTGCAGGGGTCTGCAGCACACTGAACATGCCTGCACCAAGAGTGCTTGGGATGCCCACAGCTGAACCCGGTATCGACAGGGTGGGAGTCTCTGGCTGCCGCACCCCAGGGCTCAGTGGTGCCACTGCAGTGGCTGCAACAGTCCCACTGTCCTGAAGAGACACCAGGAACGGGGGGTGGATAGTGCACTGCGTGGTATCCGCGATGCATGGGCACCTGACTGTGTGGCCATTGTGGCCATGACAGCAATGAATGCCTGTGCATGCCTGTCAATAGCAGCGGTCACATCCTCCCGCAAACGGTCCATCCATGCCAGGATCAGTGCGGTATCCCTGCTGCGACGCTCCTCTGCCCACTCCAGAGCCACACGCAGTGCATCCACGGATGTCACAAGCCACATCTGCTGCTGGACCGATGCTCGCAGTAGGTGGGTGTGCTCGTCCAAGAGGTCATCAGCCTCTTCAGCATCCTGTCCATCAGGGTGTGCAAGGCCCTGATGTTCAGCACCCCTTGAGGGTGGGTGATGCACACCAGGACCAGGTCTGGGCATGTCCACAGGCGGTGCACAGATGCCGCCACTGAACCCTGCACCCCCAAGCCCAGTGGGTGACTGTTGATGCTGCCCCTCTGGCTGCCGCACACCAGGGCTCAGTGGTGCCACCACAGTGGCTGCAACAGTCCCACTGTCCTGAACAGACACCAGTGCTGCCCCACTGGTGCTGACAGGCACAGCCTGGGACTGTGCTGACACGCAGGCCTCCACGGTGGCACCACCCACAGCCATGGGTGCGAATTGCCCTGCTGTGTGTTCATCCTGTGGCACACACATGTCACTGCCCATGACAGTCGTGTCATCATCACTGGTGCTGGACTCTGCCCCAGCCACAGCCACAGCATGCTGGCATCTGTGGACACCAGCACGCTGGGACACAGGCAGGGCTTCATCCACACCTGTCACAATGACATCAGTGTGGACAGCCAGGTGGCCCCACTGTCGCAATGATCCACATATACCTGTGGAGGTGGATGGTCCCACCTCTGACTCCATCTGACTGTCCGCAGTGGACAGGCCCACCACCGCTGACCCAAGCAGATGCTCAGGATCTGTAAGGGAAAGCAAAGTTGCGTTACTGCATGTGACCTACCCTGCCCCCCCATAGACAGACCATGACTTACCATGCAGTGATGGTCCACCACCCATCTGGAAGCCACCACTCAGAACACCCTCAATGGCACTTCGCTGTATGCTTCCAGCAAGCCTGTCCTCCACTAGGGTGAGCTGTACCACCTCTGGCTGTTCCCCACCTGTTGCAGATCGTGCTGCCCTGATGGCAGCCACCTTCTCCTTTACCCTTCTCCTGTCCATGCCCATCTTCTTCTTACACTCCTGCACGGAGCGCTGGTGGCTGCCATGCAGGTTCACGGCACATGCCACCTCCTCCCATGCAGCAGCATGGGCCTGAGGGGTTCCCTGCCATCCACTTAGCAGTGGCTCCTGATCCAGGTAGGCCTTGAACAGGGCCTTGGTTTCAGCCTTTGTAAAGTTCGGCCTTCTCCTCCTCCCATCACTGTTTTCCTCCTCTCCAACATCCTCCTTGGTCATTATGTAGCCTGTAAGAATGGCAGTTGTTACCTGTGACTGTTCAGTCCCATGCATGTCCCTTAATCTACAGTCCACACACCCAAACAGCATGCAACTCACCAATAAACTGCAGTAACTGACTATGGCCACTGCAGCACATTGTCGCACCTTTATAGCGCAATCCATGCAAATGAGGCGAGGAGCAACTTTAAGTAGATGCAAATTGCAGTGCTGCGCCATTGAATGGCTGATTAGATGATTTGCATATGACGGCTGAATATCACGCTGTTGTACTTTGCGCAATTGTGTTGAACGTGCTGAGCCAATGGTGCAGTCCTGTGACATGCGTAGTACACCTCACTGTGCATGCCCGCGTTGCTGACATAGGCATCTGCTGCGCTGATGACGTGCTGTGCATGGTAAGCAATGCAGGGCATGGCCACCATTGTGCCAGTGGCGCTATAGCAATGGTCACTACATGGCGCTGTGGCACTGGGCCATCATAGGTGCAATGGCCCAACTGATCAGTAGTCTGCTATGGTGCTGGCACACAGGCAGCCAATCGCGCTACATGCATTGTCATCTGATGGCACTGTGCGTGGCCTTGCGCCAGAGACCCTTGACCCTGTGCTCGACCTTTACCCCCTTGGCGCCATGCGTCAGGCATAGGTGCACCTCTATCGCGCTGTTCGGTAACAGTGCGATAGGGAATGGAAGTGCTGTACCGCACAGCATCTGCACATGGGGAGCCACACTGTAGAGTGCCATATTGCCTACTATAGCTGCTAGAATGGCATGCAGATGGGCAGCACAGTGGACAGCAATTGAGCTGGCCAATCTGGTGGCCTTTGTTGAGCCACACCATGGGCCTCTCTTCAGGGAGGCTCCCCTGGACAGGGCCAGGACCCAGGTGTGGCAGGAGGTGGCCACTGCCCTGGAAGAGGCCACAGGATGGGGGCGTAGTGCAGAGCAGTGCAGGCACCACTATGGTGACCTGCGGAGGAGGGAGCCGGAGCTACTGGCCCGACTGCGGGCACGTGTCAGGAAGGGCATGGTGCCACGTCCAGGTAGGGGTTCCGCCAACACACTTTTATCATCAATATGGGGCACAATGTTGTATGTGTCCTGCAGATAGGTGAGGGACTGTATGGGGTTGGCCGTGGTGGTGTTCACAGGGTGTGGGGGGTGGGTCTGGCTGGGTGGGAGGGCACACACCTTGGGGCAGGGGGACTTTGCAATGGGAATGTACTGATGTTCTTCTCTCCTTTTTTTCCCCACAGGCCCAGACGAACTCTGCAGATTGCGGGCAGAGCAGCGGAGGGGGGAGGACAATGCAGCCAGGCGGGGTGAGGGCCATCACCGCCCACCTGACTGGCCCGATGAGGGTGAGTGCCATACATCCATGATTAGCATTGCATGCTGTGTGACAGGGTGGGCAGCGGGGCATGGCCACCATTCATCGACATCACTGCCATGCACGCAACTTGTTACAGTCAACACTGTCCAGTGGCAATGCATGTCTGGGTGTGCATCACTGGTGGTCCATGCGTGCACCAGGTGCATGGCTGTGCCACTGCCTTTGCACCACATAGCCATGTCACTAAACGGCCGTGGTGGTGCTGTGCATGACTTGGCCGGTGGGTGTGTGCAGCGTTCCGCATGGATGTATGCGCCTGGGTGGGCAGGTCCTGTGAACGTGATTGGTATGTCCCATGGCCGTATGCCATGCACAGTGGGTGGGCTGTATGGGGTTGTGCATTCACACCTATTGACTGTGCCCCCTTGTCCTAGGTACACACCATCTCAGAGACATTTGTGATGCCTTACGGGAGCTCCAACAGCTGGCCCCCGAGTCCCTCGACATCTTAAGAAGGCTGGACATGATGTGGGTGCTGTGGAGGCACAGAGGCAGGAGGTCCCAGAGCCAGGAACGGTGGTCCCAATAGAAGTCCTTTGGTCCATTACTTCCTCTACTCCCTGGACCCACCCTCACACCCCTCCTATCCCATCCCATTTGTCCACCCCTTCCACCTACCCACCCCCACCTTGTTTGTGTCCCCCCAAGCTTGTATATAGTTTATATTCTTGTACATAGTTCACTTTTATATTTACAATACATTTGAATTTGATATGAATACTGTGGTGGTCTCTTATTTGCAGCGGGCTATAGGTGCTCAGCTGCAGTGGTGTGCATGGCATCAGGGGTGGTGCAGTCATGAGTTTGTGTGTGTGTCCATGTGGAGGTGACTATGGTGTGGGGGTAGATATCAGTCAGTGTCTGTGTTGTGTGTGTTGTTCCCTGTACACTGGATGACTGTGTGCAGTGGTCCATGGTGTGTGCTCTGTGTCCATGGTGCACCCATCGGCCTATCCATGGCCTGTGCAGCCTACACACATGCCTGTCTGTGACCTGCACGGTCCACTGGCATGTCAGTGGTGGCATTCCCTGCAGGGCGGACACTGTACCCGTCACTTTGCTGGGTTGCCCCTGTCACTGGTGTGGTGCATACCTGGCTTGGGTGGCACTGTGGGCGACACAGTCATTGTCCCACCTCCATGCTGTGGCTTATGTGTGTTGCAGGGGATGTGCCCCACTGTCTGTGGCTTGTGCTTCTGGCGACTACTGGTGGTGTACGGGTCCACAGTGCCTGCGGAGGGTGGCTGGCACTCCAGTGCCATGGTGGCCTGCAGGATGTGTGTACACGGCTTACATGGGCCCACAGTGGGGGCTTGGTTGCCCCACCACTGCATCCCTGTGTTGTTGTGCCCTTGGGTATGGGTGGGTGTCTGTCCATACCCTGTGTGGCATCCAGTGTGGTGCATACTTCCACACACCACTGTGGGTGTCTGTGCTGGCTGTTGTGGCCAGTTGTGGGTCAGGGTGTGTCACTGGAATACTGTGCAGGGCACTGTACCACTGGTGGTGGTGTCAAGGGTATGCCAGTCCCATGTGGGGTACCTCTTGTGCCAATGCATGGTCAGTCTCTCAGCAGTACCTCAGGAGGACTGTGCATGGTGGCACTGTGTCTGTTGTTGATGCATTGCCGTGTGCTGCAACCCACTGATGGGTGCTCGTGGTGGGACTGGCTTGCATGGTTCTGTGGTGCAGAAGGTTGCATTGACACAGTGGGGGTGGTGGCATGCATGGGGTTTCCTGAAGTGGTGGTCACTGCTCATGGGGGGGTGTCTGGGGGTCACAGTGCAGGGTGTGCTCTGCACTGGGGGGATGGTGTGGCACAGGGTGGTCTGCCCTCCTTGTGTGCCAGTCACAGCTTGCCGGTAGGTGTGATGGGGCACCATGACCAGGGTGTGGGTTGGTTGCTTGTCTCCATGGGGCAGTGGTTATTCCAGCCCTCCCCCAGTTGTGCTGTGCTTGGGGTGTGAGGGATGATGTCTGTTCTGCTGTGTGTTCCTGAGCCCATCTGTGGCATGGGTGGTGGGCCCCTACCTCCCTGATTGTGCAGTTACATTGCTTTGCAGCTGGGGGGCTCCCTGGTTGCACTATGGCACCTCTGGACTGCTCAGCTGAACATCCCTTGTTGCGCTATGGCGCATCAGATCTGCTCAGCTTCCCCTCCCTAGTTGCGCTATGGCGCAGGTGGTGCGATATTCAGTCATCGGCTGTAGGTGCAATTTGGTCTGCTCCGTTTTTGAATATCGCGTCTCTTGCGCATGGGCGCAATAGACTTGTGCTTGCTCCTGCTATTGCGCACTTTTTGGGTGCAGTTTGAATATCTGGGCCATTGAATTTTGCATAGAGACAAACAAAAACACGAAGTGGCACTGACCCAAAATATACTGTATCCATGTTTTAAAACCTAGAGCGTATGCAATCAGCAATCGTAAAAAATGTCCTATAGCAAACTATATATTTTACAGTGAAAAAAGACCACCTCAAACAACGAACGACTCTGCACCATTTTTCTTAGTGATAAATCAACCTCCTAAAGTAACTTATGCCACTTGCTGGTTCAAAAACCAACCTTTAGGTGTGAACACAATTGCAAACATATTGAAGAATATGGTACAAGCTGATGACATTCCAACAGACTGAAGGTTAACTAACCATTCTATACGGAAGCATCTGATGCAAAAACTTATCGATGCTAATATTCCTCCAACTGAAGTTGTGTAAGTCTCAGGGCACAAGCAGCTACAGTCCCTAAACCAATACTCTAAAATGAATGAAAGTAAACAAAAAATGATTCCCAATATCTTACGTGACAAGACTGACCCACAGCCATCCACATCAACAGCAGGACAAAGTAAACCAGAAGAAAAGCAGAAACTATTACACTTTACTGAAGGAATGACAGCCTGTTTCAATCATCCCAATATTTCAGCAAAACATATCTCATTCAATATTTATCAAGGAATGTAAAATAAAAACACAGTAATAGTAAATGAAATTGCCATAACTGATATAATACATCTTTTTGTAGTATGTTCAGCTCCACACCATGGCAGTCCTCCTACGAAGAAAAAGAAACCTATCTCCTCTGATACAGACAGTGACTAATATAGTAGAAATAACCATGATGAAACAGTGTACCTGAAATTTGATGTCCCGCAGAAGCAAACACTGCTTCCGAAATGAAGATGAGCACAGAAATTAACCAGTATTGCAGTTGCAGACGTAAAAGAAAGTTACAAAAGCACCCTAATAAACAAAAGTATCACAGTACATGAATACAGCATGCCTTGTAAATAAACACACTTACACAGAAAATAAAAGAATATAAAAAGAAGATACACAAGACAGAAATAAAATATAAGGTCATCCCGGAAGAAATACAAACAATGAAGTCTCACCCTCCAGCACACAGCTACCAATGAACTCCACACATTACAAAAAAGATACAGGAATGCACCAATCAAATGTTAGTAACATAATACACTCACTAAATCTCCAACCCATTCATGAACACATACAACCGATATGGAGACACTACCGACAGGTACAAAGTAGACTTTAACCAATGAATAAATAGAAAACTTGAATGGCGACCAGTCCTACATATTACAGATCTTTTAGTCATGAATATCTCACAACAGCATTAACAAATCAGACAACAAATCTCTCACTTCCTGAAATGAAGCCTCATCACAGCAGAGCTGCACAAGGTAAAAATATAATGCAGACAAACTCCACAATACAAAACAAAATAAATAATAATATCCCTACCCATTGTATAAATCGAACTCATGATGGGCATGAGTGGGATATGGTAAATATTCTCACTCCTGCAGAGTGAAGCATAGATATCTCATAAGTGCCAAAGGCATGAGTGAGATGTCTGTGTTTACTCTGCAGGAGTGAGAATATTTATGTATCCTACCCTGCCCATCATGCAGCCTATATCTATAGCTATGTATGTATATATATATATATATATATATATATATATATATATATATATATATTATAGTATACGGTAGTGCTACCATAGTTGGGGTTGAGAAGCCATTTCTATATTAAACCCAAGATTTGCACCTTAATAACTTTGCAACTGTTTAACGGATTTGCCTGAAATTTAGAAAACTCGATCAGGAACCATAGGCCTTGGGATCTGCCAAGTTTGTGCCGGTCAGATATCGGCTGCGGAGTTATTAGCGTGATCTCTGTGCGTTTACACTTTTCTGGAATTCTACGGTCGCTCCTACAGGTTGCACGGTTTGCTCAAGCGGCCCGAAATCTTCAGGGAATGTGCGGCCGGGGTCCCCAATGTGCCTTTTGAAGATCTGGTGAAAAAATATTAAACGATTCAAAAGTTATTCAAAAAACAATTTCCCATTATAAGTCAATGGGAAAAGTTAACAAAAAGTTTGACAGTGTCGCAAATGCATTTTTACTTTCGCAAATGGCCCTGTTACTTTCGCAAATCTGCCATTTTGTTTTCAGTTAGTGATCAGAAAAATGCTTGGCATTTAAATTTGGGACCCTCTAGCAACCTAATTCTTTTTGTATTCACCTAGTCGGACCCTGAGGATACTAGCCATGTCTTTATTTTGGGGTAAAACACCCCAGAAATATGTTTTTCAGATTTCTGGAAAAAGTACTTTCATGAAGTACTTTCGTGCTCATGAAAGTGTTGCAAATTTTTGCGAAAGCTTTCGCAAATTGCGACAGTACTTTTCTAGTCTGTGGGAAAATGACAGCAATTCTTTGGCACTGCGCTGCAAAAGAATGGTTGGGAGTTTGGGGCTGAAATTTGGAGGAAACGCAGTCGATATCTCACAGCTGTGCCTTTTAGTATTGTGTTGAAAAATATTACATGGCGGCAAAGTTATGGCACTCCAAAGTTGACGGTTTTTCCCATAGGATAACATTACGGCATTACAGGAATCCTTTGGCACCCTGCTGCAAAATAACTGTTTGGACTTTTTTCCTGAAATATGGAGGGAAGACAGTCAACAGCCCACAGATGTGCCTTTCAGTAGTTTGGTGAAAAAATATTACAGGGAGGCAAAGTTATGGCACTCCAAACTTCACTTTTTCCCATAGGATAACATTACGGCGTTGCAGCGCCTTTCAGGGCCCGTATCTCGGAAGCGGTGCAGAGATACAGACTTTCGTCGGAAAGAACTTAGCCCCTATTGGGGGGGCTAAGTGCAAAACTAGCCAGGACAGTCGTAAATCATATGACTTTTAATTTTTTTTCCTACGTAGTATGGTTCCTGAGATATAACCTATTTAGTATTCCAAGTCCTCATTTTCTGCTCCGATACCCATTATTATGCATACATTCTTTGTACTCACTGTCTTTCTCTATGTAGGTTTTGGGGAAAACTACCCTGTGCACTTACATTACTGTTATGGTTGCCCTTTCCACTTGCGGTTCCGTACCCGTTTCACTTACCTTTGACGTCTACGCCACCATGTGCGTTATCCTTTGCGTTTTCATTTGCGCTTGCGTTTCTGTTATTTTTTGTCTTTTGTGTCTACAGTACTGTTTCTCTTTCTGTTTCACTTTGCGTCACCATGCCCATTGACATTTCCATTTGCAGGCATCATGTTACTATGTGACAACACATTACATGGTAGACCGTTCCCGTCTATGCCACCGTGTGCGTTACCCTTTCTGTTCTCATTCGTGCTTGTGTTACCATGTGCACCACTGTTATCGCTTCTGTTTGTGTTGCTGTTCCTGTTACTATGCCACAAGACATCCGTGGCGGGGCGTGGGGCTGAAGTCTACGCTCCCTCCCTTGTCTGATGGTGGGAGTGTGGGGCCCGCTCATTACATTCACTGTTTCTCGTTATCATTCTCAAAAGAGGAAATTAGAGGCAAAAACTCCATTTAATGCATGAGTTAGGGTTGTTCTAGCGACAAAAGTGAGAAATTCGGTGTTAGGGTTGAAACCCCTTGAACCCCACCCACCCCAACCAGCATTGGGGTGTGCACTGGGGTCGTCGGTCCTAACTCTCACCCCATTCTCCTATACTTCTGCTGCTTTACACATGTGATGGGGTGAGAGTTAGGGCTGATGACTCCAATGCACACCCCAATGCCAGTTGGGGTGGGCGGGGGTTCAAGGAGGGGTTTTCAACCCTAACACTAAATTTCTCACTTTTGTCACTGTGGAACAATGCTAACTAATGCATTAAACAGAGTTTTTGCCTCTATATATATATATATATATATATATATATATATATATATATATATATATATATATATATATATAGCTGTAACAACAATGTATTGCTTATCATTTTAAGTATTTGGAAAATATGCCTCTCTGTCATGGTTGAAAGTTTTTCAGAAGATTGTGTCCTTATCCTTAAGGTCACAGATCTAGATGTTAGGTTTAAATGTTCAAAGGTACACATTTCCTGGAAACTTTTCACAACTCTTTCATGCAATGTAACTTCTAAAAATATATTTTAGACACCTTATGAATGGCTGGTTCCAGAAAGCCCAACCTTGATGGCTATATTAATTTTATTTCAAGTGATAACTTTTGTCTGTAACTTCATTAATATATGACTGAGAAGCCTACAAATTAGTGTTGCATGGTTGTTTTAAAGTATTATTTAAAATTATATATGGCAATTACCAACAGCATGTTTAACTGTTAAATATGAAGAAGACATCTGTCTTTTTAGGGCTGCAGGTAGGCAAAGCCTGCAGCCCTCTTTGATCAGCTCTAAAAATGAGCTACTGGATTCAGACAATGGAACACTTCCTTTGGAGTTTTCAAAGAATCCTTCCACATCTTGGCAGCCCTTCAAACTAACCCTTGCAGGGACCTGATGACTTCCCCTCTAATTTTTATAGAACTTTTGGGAAGGAACTGGCCCCTCTCCTCATGAAATTATTTGAATACATGTTTAACGCCACCACTCTGGACCCTTCCTTGCTGGAAGCCACTATTGTTCTGATAATGAAACCAGATAAATCCTCAACCGACCCTGCTAGTTACCGCCCAATTTCACTTCTTAATTACGACATTAAAATCCTAATAAAAATCCTAGCCCTAAGACTCAAAAGGGTCTGGCTTAACTTGTTGAGTCCTGAACAAGTAGGTTTTGTGCAGGGCAGGTCCTCTATAGACCACCTGCATACTCTCTGACATATTTTTCAAGCCGCCCAGGACTCTCAAATCCCTATGGCTCTGATATCATTAGATGCAGAGAAAGCCTTTGATAGAGTCCATTGGGAATTTCTCTGGATTATATTAAAGAGAATGGGCTTCCCGGAGGTCTTTATTCAATGGATTAAATCAGTCTACCAATCCCCTACTGACAGAATTTATTGTAACGGGTTTTTTTCTTCTCGATTCTCACTATTTACAGGCACCCGGCAGGGTCAGTAATCTCTATCTGGAGCATCTCCTTCTCAGAATCAAAATTCTCCACTGGTCAAAGGATGTTTCATTCAACAGCAGCCTCTGGTTCTCTTGGCCTATGCTGATGATATTCTCTTACACTTGACAAACCCCGAAGTGTCCCTAACACATATATTACACATTATAGCCCAGTTTGGCCAGGTGGCTAATTACAAGTTGAATCTAGCTAAATCAATCATATTTCCACTGAACGTCAACATGCTTCAGTTAAATTTTTCCCAGTTTGGTATGAAATGGGCTCCCTCCTCTCTCAAAGATTTAGGCATTTTCCTTACTAAAGACCCTGAACTTTTCAGGAAGCTTAACCCAGACAATCTATTGATTAAAATTCAACAAGACCTTCAGAGATGGCCTGCCCTCCCTTTATCGCTCTGAGGTCGTATTAATATTGTTAAAATGAATGTGTTGCCTCGGGTTTTCTACCCACTTAGCCTAATGAACATTTTCCTACCGATGTCCTATTTTCATCACTTCCATAGGTCCATTTCCAAGTTTATTTGGCAGGGTAAACAGCCCAGGAAAACCTTCTTAAAACTTAATTTACCTAAAGTGAAGGGAGGGCTCTGTCTTCCCGACTTTATGCTCTATTACTGGGAAAGCCACATGGCAAAAATTGGGAGGTGGTACGACCAGAGGGTGGATGAGTTTCTACCAATTTGGGTACAACTTGAGAAAAAGATTCTAACCGAGTTTGGCCTTCCCCATCCAGACTCCTCTATTATAACATATCCACTTTGCCTTCACTTTTACAGGGGAGCATCATTGGCACTTCTATCAAGGTGTTGAATCAATGCTGGCCCTTTTTCAATCTCTCTCCCAGGAAAGACACTTCCCAACCTCTTACCCTTAATTTAAATATTAGGATCGGGGTCTCCCGCTTTCTCTAGACTGGCTTCCTTAGCTGAGAGATTGCTGCGTCAATGATTTATTCCTGAATAACTCTCTTTTATCTTCCAGGGAGGTTCTGACCAAGTATAATATTCCTCAAAAGCACATTTTTAAAGTTTTACAGTTACGACACCTAGTGGCTTCCAGCTTCCACTCCAATCCTACACCGTCTCAAATTAAACCCTTCCTAAACCAGATACAGGAGCAAGCAACTAAGGCCCATAGCATTTCTAAGCTCTATTCTTTCCTATTGGACACTAAATTCCCAGACTACCTGATTGGTTCCAAATGCTGGTCTTCTCTTCTGCCAGATACCCTTCTAGATTGGGAACAAATTTGGGTAGATACATATCGGTATCTCTCTCAAGACAGACATAGACTCACTCAATACCATATACTGAACAACATGTTAAACTGGTTAAATTAAACAGACTATCTTCAACCCTATGCACAAGGTGTGGCACAGTGGAAGGGAACCTGGTACACATTTTCTGGTACTGTGAGAAGGTGGCTCCCTTATGGCAGTCCATCCAATCTAACTTAGACCCTCTTTTAGGCCTGGATGATCTATTCACTCTAGAAGTTTGTATCCTAGGGAAGCTTTCCAACATACAAGTGACGGAGCATAGATTCCACATGGCCTTAATCTCGATGGTTGTCAAAAGATTGGTCCTTAGGCATTGGATGGACCAATTGGTTATCTCGTATGCAGAATGGATCAGTGAACTTTCTCTCAGTTTTCAGACTGAAAAGTTAATAGCAAGTTCTCGGAATTGTATGGTTTCATTTGAGCGGAAATGGGCAAATTATATGCTCTTTATTTGAATTAATGTCCTGTTGGGTACACCTCTAGCTACCTTGGCAGTCGATATACCTTTATGTATTTCATATGTATCAGAATCAGCTCCCTTTCTTCTTTTTCTTCTCCTTTCTTTTCTTTTGTCTTTCTTTTCCTTTATAGAAGGCACATCCTGTGGGTGGGGGGATGTGGGCCTGGGGATTTGGGTGAGAATGGTAGGGGGGCTTTTCTCATTGCTTTTCCAGATTCAAGGATTTCTGTAAAATGCTGTATATTGTCACTCTGCAGCTGCTATACCGTTTATGTCATTGGTCATAATGTGTAATCCCTGTACTGTTATCTCAGGTACATCACCTTTATATAAAATAAAAAAGAACTATAATTTCAAATTAACCCTTGCAGGGCTGCAGACTGAAAATCTGTCAAGAGCTAAATCAAATGGAACACTTCCTTTGGAGTCTTTTCAGCCTTTCAATTTAACCCTTGCAGGGCTGCATACTGAACATCTGTACAGAGATCAAGCAGATAGATTCATTGTAGTTCTTTCAGCTGCCTATGGGCAAGGCCCCTGGAATTCTGTGTTTCTGCGTTTGCAGAATTTGCCACAGAATTGGCATCATGCCGCAGAATATATATAGTGCCACAGAATTTATTTTTTTTTATGAATTTTCATATAAATATACTGTCTTTTCATAGTGTCAGGCTTTCTTTACCACCTCGTTTATCCTGAAGCCCCTCCTCTATGCTCAGCATATGATGTTATCGATGACATCACATCATATTTAGCCAATGACAGGACTGCATTCTGCCAGAGAAATGAATAAATCATGATGCAGAAATCAGAAAATTCTGCCGCAGAACACTAGGGGACCTGCCTATGGGTTAAGAAAGGAATGCTATGGACAATCAGCTAAAGAAACATGTTTTCTTTTGAATCCAACTTGGTAAACAACATTTAAACTTACTCTGAGGCTTTTCAGTAAACAGCAGCAAATTGCAAAAGAAGGACAGAACATTAAAAGTGTCATAACACCAGATTGCTGCTGAAAAGCTCCATGCTATTTAAATCTGCTTTGCTAATTTGCATAGCTCGAGAATTCCATACTGTGAAAATGAGCTGTTATTGCAATTTGTGCAAAATATGAATGTTCTCATAGAGCACTGCACACCAGCCCTACTGAACTCAATCCACAGTTGGTAATTCACAACATAGTAAAACTAAACTGTGCTTTTTTATATTACAAACTTCTTTTCCTTTTTTGTACACACACAGACATCTGCCAGTTTTGAAGTAAAAGTAGAATCAACTGTCTCTGCAAGCAATCAAGATAATGAAATTGCAACCCAAAGGCAAAATGAATCTGCATTTATTACCACAGACTGGAGAGCAGTGATTCAAGACTGCTCCAAGCTGCCGGCATTTTTGCAGAACTCCAAGTAAATTCACAACTCTTACTGTTTTTATATATTTATATTGTTTTCTATTACTATTCCAAATACACTGCCCTTTCAAATGAAAAGTTATTACCCTTATTATCAAATACTTTCTTGCCAAAGTAAGGATACAGCAAAATGCCATATCTCCCTGTTGTATTTTGCAAAGCTTTTCAGACTTCTGAATTGCATAAAACAAATAAAAACCTTTCAATCTAGTTTGCAGACCCAGATGTAATCCACATTGATATATCATTGATGTGCAGTAGTCCATGGAAGATACTGTGGGTTTTCTGTGTTGGACTTTATTTCAAATAACATTAAGCCTGAAGTTGTGAGCCATTAGTCCTTTACAAGTATGCAAAGACGGAGCTGGTTGATGTGGTTTGGGAATACCTTTCCCCTCCACCACCACCCAATACTCACGTACACTCCTCTTTCTCTCTCTCTCTCTCTGTCCCACGTCTATTGTAATTCTGCTGGCTCCAAAGAGGTGCAAGGTAGATGAGTGTTCTTTCTAGTTCTATAGAATTAAAAGAGTTACAGTGGTTTTATGTCAGAATCATTATTCATACATGCATTTCAATAAAATGTCATTTAACCACAGGATACAGTTTTATTTATCCTTTTATTGTACAGTATTGGTAAACAATATGTTTTCTCTCAGAACACATCACCTTGGAGAGCTTTTGAATAATTCTGGGGGAAAACACACAATATCATAAAGAAAGCCACTAAAGACAGCTGAGGAGGCCTTGAGGATATTTCTACTTACACTGATGACCCAACATGCAGTGAAAGTAGTAGTGATTCAGAAACTGATACTGAGGTATTGTTGCCAGCTCTCAGTAATATAAAAATGCAGGACACAGAGACAGAATGCAAGGAAAAATAGTTTGGTGGTGGATTCAGTAACCAATTCAATTACATTTTTATTTTACCAGGAAAGACACCATTGAGAAGAACTAATTAACAAGGTGGTCCTGGGAGGACATGTGCACAGGGTCAAGGGAGAAGAACAATACAGATACAGCAAAATATGCAGAAAAGAAAACAGAAAATAAAATATACAGTTGTGTCATAAAAATTATTATACAAACAATACATATGATAGTAACACTCTACCATTGATCATGCATTAAAAGATGAGCCTATATAAGGCTAGGTGATACAAGGTGCTGGAAAGGACTAAGAGAGAGTAGTAGGAAAGAGGCAGAGAATGGTACCTAGGGGAGAGGATAGAAGTAATGAAGGTGGAGATATAGTGGATAAGTGCTAGAGGGAAAGAAGAAATAGATGGGGAAGTAAAGGTTGCTCATAAAATGATGGCAGTTTATACTCCACATCCATTGATGAGTGTGACATTATTCCAAACTCCACATCCATTGGTGAGTCAAATAAAGTCACTACAGAATTACACAGTAAAAATGAAAAGTGTAAACTGAGGCAAGTATCAGTAAAGGAAAGTAAATATCAAGAAGGGAAATCTTTGAACAACTGCAATTTGAGTCAGCAGTGGTTAAAAGAATATGTGTTCCTGATGTGACACATACAAGGAGTAGTAACAGAAATATGCCCCCCCCCAAAAAAAAACACCTTTACTGTCTGTGTCTACGTCGTAGTGTGGCATTAATGTAATTACATACAGACAAAATGGAAATCATCCTAGGGCAATTGGTCATATTGAGAAAATTGATGAAACACAACCAAGTGTCACAAATCAGGAAAATCTGGTATAAAAAAAAACAATGTCAACCACTAAAGGCAAAATAAGAAGGAAAAATGACAGGCTCTTATTAAATTTCAAGCAGCATATAACCAAGAAGAGTGTAATCAGAGTGACAAAGTCTATATTCCAACTTAAAAACAAAGTAAACATGTGAGACCAGATATTCAAAACATTTTGTTGTGTGCAAACTGTATGCACTGTATTTGCACTGGGTTTACGTGGGTCCCCGATATTCAAAAGATAGCAGGGACAAACTGCATTAGCGCTGGTCAAAATTATAATGTATGCATTGTGCAAAGAGAAAGGACTTGTACATGAATACAGGCGCCATGCTATATTCAATGTGTTAGTACCACACAAAGTGTGTTTGCGTGACTTTGCATGACATTTTGCACAGTGCAAATTACCGCCCAGGAAAAGATGGTCTTAACTCTGGGTACAATGAGGATAAGGGGTGTGGACACAGCAGCAACAGGCAACATGACCATAAGCAACAACAGCATCATGGTACACCTGATGACTGCAGCCAATGAGGAGGCAGAGAGGGCTGATGGCCCCACTGAGCCACTCCATGTGTGCTGTGAAAGAGACATGCTGCACACATGTCCAGTCCCCCCATGGGGTGCACCACCTAAATCCAGCACACACATGCAACACTGGGGGATGGAGGGCACTGAAGGGAAGGTGTACTGTTGGCCAGACTGCACCACATAGTAGGTGTTGCCACATGGCTGGGGCCGTCCACACAGTACACATGTGCCAGTGACAGGAATGTCCCTCACATCAGTGTGCCTGTGTGATGGTTTGTGTCTTCCCCCCCGGGGAACATACCGTACACCTGTCCAGGCTCCCCATTGCACATGGCCAGTCATGTGTATGTCAGTGTGGGGAATCCCATGCCACTGGTGCAGTGCATGTGGGTCACAGGACAGTTTGATTGTGGGGTCCACTGTCAGAACACATCTGCCAGCTGTGCAGGTCACTGTGTGGATAGCTGCAGCCATTGTTGACTGACACACCATAGGCATTGTTGTGTCTCTTACAGTATCAGCTACTATGGCAGTGTACCCTCTGATACACACTGTAGCAGGAATAACAATATTTCTATGTCATGCAGCACAATGACCCGTTCCTGTGGTGCTAGTCTCCTGAGCCACAACAGTCTGTGCTTTTGTGTCCAAACCCAGCCTGCAGTTATTGAACTGTTTATCATGTCTGACGTACAGGTGGAGCTGTGAGTGCACCCTTACCAAATGTGTTGCACTGGCAACACAGTGTTCTATCAATGGCAATACCTGGGTATGTCTGAAATTGTGCAATGGTACTACCCAGTGGTAGTCTGGTAGTACAATGGTGTCAACCCAGTCAGGTTTCTGGCCTCAGTGGTAGTGTCATGGCACAGTGGCATCCCTATGGCAATTTCAGCAGGTTGCCTGGGCTGGTAAATGGGTAATGGTACCACAGTGGTATTACATAATTTTGAGTCCACTTTCATGTGGGACTCCATATTGCTCTATAAGTTCCCAATGATAATGCAATGGTAGTATGGCAATGTTTTCTATATACCACCAAGACTTATTTGGTACCACCGTGGTATCAGTATTTTGTAATGTCACCACACGGGTATTATGTTAGAGGAGCAGATTGGTGCACATATAAATCCCAAGCTTATTTGGCATCACTGTGGTATCAGTGCATCTAGAAATTTGATACTACTGTGGTACCAACATGGTACATATCAAAATCAAACAAAGTTTGAAAGAAATACAAAATGAAACATACACTGATAAATGCATTATGAGCTGCACAGCATATGCAAATTACAATAACAACCCTCAGTTAAGTTCCCAAATTGAATGGGCTATCACTGCTTCATTGAAATCCATTAAAATTCTATTACATTCCATTAATCTTCCATTTTCTTCATGCAATCCCATTACTTTTCACCATTACATTTTGTATCACTCATTTTAATGGCCAGTTTTTATTTCTATTACATTTAAATTAATTGTTGTTTCATGGGCACAAACCATTAATTTACTCACTCATGCCATAAATTAACCACTACAGGTATCCGTTAAGTATTTAATGTGTGTGGTATGCCCCTTAAAGTTTGTATCAGCCTATTTTAAAGGCATGTTTAATAACCATTGAAACTGAGCAATGAGCTTTTCATTGCCATGAAAATGATGGTTATGTAGCGTTAACCCATTAATTGCCATTCTAACTGTCCAAATGAGCTTTTTATTACCATGAAAATAACAGTCATCTTGTGGCAATACATTAATGGCCATTAGGGATCGTTTTATTTACTCTCAGTACTACTTTTCCATAAGAACTAAGGGTCCCCTTTGACTCCTGTGTAACTTTTTGTTTTATAGGTACTCCCCATCCAATCTCCAGAATCAGCATCTGCAAAGAGGTTCCCTCACCTGGACCATAAAGTACACACGAATTAGTTACATGATTGGGGATGGGGAGTTTGAGCCATAATTGAATCTGCATCCATTACAATGGGAGTGCAGATGGTTGTTGCCATGATGCTATATTGTAATGAGAGACAGTTAAGTGGTATAGGATCAGTCTCTCTGTATCTGGTCCCCTATAGCTGGACCCCCACAGCTGAAGACTAATGTTTTGCTACAGCATGTTGGCAACACCATTTACAGTGAGAGACACAGCAATTCTGAGGGATAAAATGAGGGACATGTCACTAAGAGACTGTTGAGAGGTATGGTACAGTCCCTTTCCCATTTGTGGCCACCCTGCACTGTGATGCTAGAGATTTTACAGACTGACACAGGGGTTCATACTAACTTTTTTAGCCACTAGCCATCAGAGCTAGTGATTAGACAAATCCACTGACCCAACAGGGAGTTTCACTAGCCCAGTACAAAATGACCAGAAAAATCTCCATTGAAATAATTGGTCCCATCGAAATATATATAGGCCCATTCATTTCAATTACATTTTGTTCTCGATATTTGCACAGCAGCAGCGAACAGTCATGGCTCAGACCAGATACCAGGCTAATGGAAAAGGAAATCAGTGTGGGATGTGACTTCCTGCCGAAAGCTCATGAAGAGGACCGTTACTTTTGTACACAGATGAGGAAGGAGCAGTCATCAAAATGAAGGGAGCTGACAGCCTCTTGTTTTAGAGGTAGTTTCATTTCTGAGAATGTTTTCTTGGGCAGCAAAGGCAGGCGTGTAATATCCCCAAAGACTGGGTCACCAGTAAGCTCTTTTGATGCCAACAAGCCCCAGTAAGGTGACCACAGGTGCCCCTATAGTTTAGGTTGCAAGGGAGGGTGAACATAGCGGCCAGAGCCATATAAAAATAAAGTGCTTGTCTGCAGTTAAAAAGTTTTTTTCTTCTTACTGCAGCCTACCCAGTAAAGGTGGCACAAGCCAGTGTCACATATAAGGTCCAGCTTTCACTGGATAGTTGGTTGTTATGGATTCAGCATCCTGGATGCCATGGAGGATACTGAGGGTGGCCAGTAATGGCCACTGGGGCAGTTTGAATTGACTGTGAAGGAGGTCTGTCAGGGGAGTTCAGGCACCCCGAAGAAAAACAAATACATGAAGAAAGTGCAGCAGAAAAAAGAGAGGACACAAGGAAGTACGTCGAGAGCAAAAACCAGTACCTGCAGTCCTACTCTCATCCCTATGTCATTCTCAGTGGTCCCAACAGTGTCAGTGGTCCAGTAGTTGTAGCGGTCCCCAGGATCAGCAGTTGGCAGCTGTAGTGTAGGTTCTGTTTAGTCCCATTTGTGTTTTGTTTTTTTGTAAAGAAAAAGTAAATGCCAATTCAATGGCAGTGGCACCCTACAAACAGGAAACATAGAAACATGGAAACATAGACTTTGACGGCAGATAAGGACCGCTAGGCCCATCTAGTCTGCCCATTTCCCCACCTACAAGATAGGCCGCAGATCCTAGTTAACCAACAGCCTATTTCATCATTAGATGAACGAGCATCAGGAGGAGCCAGATACCCATTAAGGGAAGGCCTCCCAACTGCCTGCAGCCATCAGGGCATCCAGCATAAACTTAACCCACCTCCTGTCTCAACTTCTCCCCAGTTTGGGGTGGTGAGTTGGTGACAGTGTCATAAAACAGGCACTATCTGACTGAACTAATACTGAAATAAAAAAAAGATGTTTCTTTTCACGCAGTGAGCACAATAAAGGATGGTCGTGGATGTTAGTGTGGTCAGGGCAAGGCCCTAGAGCAAGGAACTGCCAAGGTTGGATCTATTCAAATGTATTTAAAATCGGACCAGGAAGTGAGCATACAGTGATATGGTTGCCTTATCTAAAATTACCTAAATTTGTTTAACTCTTGCTCCTAAATGGAGCACAGGGGTTGGCAGTATAAAAATGAAGTAGTTATCGGAGGTGGAGCAGAGGGCAGGCATGCCCTGAATCAGATAATGAACAGGATGCTAAGGAGCAAGGTTGGGGTAAAGCCCCAGTTAAAGCCAAGCTAGCCAGCTGGGCTAGTGAATAACTGCTAGCTGTCCAAAAGGTTTCTTTAATTCAGAAATATGCACACCAGGGAGCTAGTTGTGGGAAGTAAGTCCCAGATTATAAAGTCAGAGTGCCCCAGGGTGAAACAGGTGACTATAGTAGCCAAGCTGCCTCCAGTAGCCAGGCTAGTGCTATAGGAATCGCTAGATCTGTAACTCAGGTCACTAGTCCTTTGCTGGAGCTGCAGCAAATATGCTGCTGGGGTGGCTAACAGGCTAGGACTGTGGCGACTATGCTGCTCATGTGGATAACTGCCTGGTCCACTCCCTTTCCATTGCTCCTGACTGAAACTGATACCCAAGTTCACTTTAAATCAGTAAATTCTAGTATTTTACAACACTAGCTTGGCTACTGTTTGCCAGTTAGCTATAGCCACCTTTGTCACCCAGGACATATTCACTTTACACTTTGGATTACACTTAACCTAACTGGCCATTGGTGCTTATTTCTAAACACATTTATACATTTACTTATTTTGTTTACTTACTAAAAAGTTTCACCAAAGCACATTTTCTGGAGCAGGAAGGACACTACTGCTTTATTCAACTGCGAGCTGTGTGAGAAATTTTATATTGCACTTGATATCTGCAACAAACATGGACTTTTGCTAAATTCTGTGGGAGGTGAAACTAACTAAACATGGTAATTGCTTTTTATTCACATATTTATTTAGTGTTTAACCAAGAAGGGGCTTGCAAACTCTGTTTATCTTGTTAGCAACTTCAAAAGGATTTAAATACTGCATTTCGGTAGGTACTTGGAGGAAGCTAGATTGTCTACTAGGATTTTCTGACAGTTAAACTATTTTTAAATGAATTACAGGTGGATGAGGAGTTGAAAAAAAGAAACTTGCAAACTCTGCTTCTCTTGGAAGAAACTTCATAAGTGTCTGAATACTGCATTTTGGTTGTCCCATGGGGGCAGCTGGATTGACTACTAGGATTTTGTGACAGAAACTATTTTTAAATAATTTACTGGTGCGTAGGAGTTTGTGATAGTTAAACTATTTTTAACAAAGTTACTGGGGTTAAGGAGTGGTCATAGCAAAACCTGCAGTGTGAATTGAAACACAGACAGCCTTAGGGGGCAGGACATTGTTTTCAGACCAAACAGGTTGTATTGGAACAGGAAGAGCTACTTCATAACGATTGGCAACAAATTGCCCTGAGTGGAGATATGCAGACTAGATCAGATTATTATAAGTTACTGGAGGCTACAATTTTTAAAAGACACAAAGCACAGTTTCTGGAGCTGGAAGGACACTACTGCTTTATTCAACTGCGAGCTGTGTGAGAAATTTTATATTGCACTTGATATCTGAAACAAACGTGCACTTTTGCTTAATTCTGTGGGAGGTGAAACTAACTACCCTTGGTAATTGCTTTTTATTCGCATATTTATTTAGTGTTTAACCAAGAAGGGGCATGTAAACTCTGTTTATCTTGTTAGTAACTTCAAAAGGATTTAAATACTGCATTTGGGTAGGTCCTTGGTGGTAGCTAGATTGTCAACTAGGATTTTCTGACAGTTAAACTATTTTTGAATGAATTACAGGTGGCTGAGGAGTTGAAAAAGAAACTTGCAAACTCTGCTTCTCTTGGAAGTAACTTCATAAGTGTTTGAATACTGCAATTTGGTTGTCCCTCAGGGGTAGCTGGATTGACTACTAGGATTTTGGGACAGAAACTATTTTTAAATAATTTACTGGTGCATAGGAGTTTGTGATAGTTAAACTATTTTTAACAAAGTTACTGGGGTTAAGGAGTGGTCATAGCAAAACCTGCAGTATGAATTGAAACACAGACAGCCTTAGGGGGGCAGGACATTGTTTTCAGACCAAACAGGTTGTTTTGGAAAAGGAAGGGCTACTTCATAACCATTGGCAACAAATTGCCAAGAGTGGAGATATCCAGACTAGATCAGATTATTATAAGTTACTGGAGGCTACAATTTTTAAAAGACAAAAAGCACATTTTAAGGAGCTGGAAGGACACTACTGCTTTATTCAACTGCGAGCTGTGTGAGAAATTCTATATAGCACTTGATATCTGCAACAAACGTGCATTTTTGCTTAATTCTGTGGGAGGTGAAACTAACTACCCTTGGTAATTGCTTTTTATTCACATATTTATTTAGTGTTTAACCAAGAAGGGGGCTTGTAAACTCTGTTTATCTTGTTAGAAACTTCAAAAGGATTTAAATACTGCATTTGGGTAGGTCCTTGGAGGTAGCCAGATTGTCAACTAGGATTTTCTGACAGTTAAACTATTTTTAAAAGAATTACAGGTGGCTGAGGGGTTGAAAAAGAAACTTGCAAACTCTGCTTCTCTGCTAAGTAACTTCATAAGTGTTGGAATAAAGCATTTTGGTTGTCCCTTTGGGGTAGCTGGATCGACTACTAGGATTTTGGGACAGACACCATTTTTAAATAATTAATGGGTGCGTAGGAGTTTGTGATAGTTAAACTATTTTTAACAAAGTTACTGGGGTTAAGGAGTGGTCATAGCAAAACCTGCAGTGTGAATTGAAAGAAAGACAGCCTTAGGGGGCAGGACATTGTTTTCAGACCAAACAGGTTGTATTGGAACAGGAAGGGCTACTTCATAACCATTGGCAACAAATTGCCCTGAGTGGAGATATCCAGACTAGATCAGATTATTATAAGTTACTGGAGGCTACAATTTTTAAAAGACACAAAGCACATTTTCTGGAGCTGAAAGGACACTACTGCTTTATTCAACTGCGAGCTGTGTGAGAAATTCTATATTGCACTTGATATCTGAAACAAACGTGCACTTTTGCTTAATTCTGTGGGAGGTGAAACTAACTACCCTTGGTAATTGCTTTTTATTCACATATTTATTTAGTGTTTAACCAAGAAGGGGCATGCAAACTCTGTTTATCTTGTTAGTAACTTCAAAAGGATTTAAATACTGCATTTGGGTAGGTCCTTGGAGGTAGCTAGATTGTCTACTAGGATTTTCTGACAGTTAAACTATTTTTAAATGAATTACAGGTGGCTGAGGAGGTGAAAAAGAAAATTGCAAACTCTGCTTCTCTTGGAAGTAACTTCATAAGTGTTTGAATACTGCAATTTGGTTGTCCCTCGGGGGTAGCTGGATTGAAAACTAGGATTTTGGGACAGAAACTATTTTTAAATAATTTACTGGTTCGTAGGAGTTTGTGATAGTTAAACTATTTTAGCAAAGTTACTGCGGTTAAGGAGTGGTCATACCAAAACCTGCAGTATGAATTGAAACACAGACAGCCTTAGGGGGCAGGACATTGCTTTCAGACCAAACAGGTTGTATTGGATAGGAAGGGCTACTTCATAACCATTGACAACAATTTGCCCAGAGTGGAGATATCCAGACTAGATCAGATTACTATAAGTTACTGGAGGCTACAATTTGTAAAAGTCACAAAGCACATTTTCTGGAGCTGGAAGGACACTACTGCTTTATTCAACTGCGAGCAGTGTGAGAAATTCTTTATTGCACTTGATATCTGCAACAAACATGCACTTTTGCTTAATTCTGTGGGAGGTGAAACTAACTACCATTGGTAATTGCTTTTTATTCACATGTTTATTTAGTGTTTAACCAAGAAAGGACTTGCAAACTCTGTTTATCTTGTTAGTAACTTCAAAAGGATATAAATACTGCATTTGGGAAGGTCCTTGGAGGGAGCTAGATTGTCTACTAGTATTTTTTGACAGTTAAACTATTTTTAAATGAATTACAAGTGGCTGAGAAGTTGAAAAAGAAACTTGCAATCTCTGCTTCTCTTGGAAGTAACTTCATAAGTGTTTGAATACAGCATTTTGGTTGTCCCTTGGGGGTAGCTGGATCGACTACTAGGATTTTGGGAAAGACACCATTTTTAAATAATTTACGGGTGCGTAGGAGTTTGAGATAGTTAAACTATTTTTAACAAAGTTACTGGGGTTAAGGAGTGGTCATAGCAAAACCTGCAGTGTGAATTGAAACACAGACAGCCTTAGGGGGCAGGACATTGTTTTCAGACCAAACAGTTTGTATTGGAACAGGAAGGGCTTCTTCATAACCACTGGCAAAATATTGCCCTGAGTGGAGATATCCAGACTAGATCAGATTACTATAAGTTACTGGAGGCTACAATTTTTAAAAGACACAAAGCACATTTTCTGGAGCTGGAAGGACACTACTGCTTTATTCAACTGCGACCTGTGTGAGAAATTCTATATAGCACTTGATATCTGCAACAAACGTGCACTTTTGCTTAATTCTGTGGGAGGTGAAACTAACTACCCTTGGTAATTGCTTTTTATTCATATATTTATTTAGTGTTTAACCAAGAAGGGGCTTGTAAACTCTGTTTATTTTGTTAGAAACTTCAAAAGGATTTAAATACTGCATTTGGGTAGGTCCATGGAGGTATGTAGATTGTTTACTAGGATTTTCTGACAGTTAAACTATTTTTAAAAGAATTACAGGTGGCTGAGGAGTTGAAAAAGAAACTTGCAAACTCCGCTTCTCTTGGAAGTAACTTCATAAGTGTTTGAATACTGCATTTTGGTTGTCCCTTTGGGGTAGCTGGATCGACTACTAGGATTTTGGGAAAGACACCATTTTGAAATAATTTACGGGTGTGTAGGAGTTTGTGACAGTTAAACTATTTTTAACAAAGTTACTGGGGTTAAGGAGTGGTCATAGGAAAACCTGCAGTGTGAATTGAAACACAGACAGCCTTAGGGGGCAGGACATTGTTTTCAGACCAAACAGGGTGTATTGGAACAGGAAGGGCTACTTCATAACCATTGGCAAAATATTGCCCTGAGTGGAGATATCCAGACTAGATCAGATCACTATAAGTTACTGGAGGCTACAATTTTTAAAAGACACAAAGCACGTTTTCTGAAGCTGGAAGGAGACTACTGCTTTATTCAACTGCGAGCTGTTTGAGAAATTCTATATTGCACTTGATATCTGCAACAAATGTGCACTTTTGCTTAATTCTGTGGGAGGTGAAACTAACTACCCTTGGTAATTGCTTTTTATTCACATATTTATTTAGTGTTTAACCAAGAAGGGGCTTGCAAACTCTGTTTATCTTGTTAGTAACTTCAGAAGGATTTAAATACTGCATTTGGGTAGGTCCTTGGAGCTAGCTAGATAGTCTACTAGGATTTTCTGACAGTTAAACTATTTTTAAATGAATTACAGGTGGCTGAGGGGTTGAAAAAGAAACTTGCAAACTCTGCTTCTCTTGGAAGTAACTTCATAAGTGTTTGAATACTGCATTTTGGTTGTCCCTTGGGGTAGCTGGATTGACTACTAGGATTTTGGGACAGAAACTATTTTTAAATAATTTACTGGTGCGTAGGAGTTTGTGATAGTTAAACTATTTTTAACAAAGTTAATGGCTTTAAGGAGTGGTCATAGCAAAACCTGCAGAGTGAATTGAAACACAGACAGCCTTTGGGGCAGGACATTGTTTTCAGACCAAACAGGATGTATTTTAACAGGAAGGGTACTTCATAACCATTGGCAACAAATTGCCCTGAGTGGAGATATCCAGACTAGATCAGATTATTATCAGTAACTGGAGGCTACAATTTTTAAAAGACACAAAGCACATTTTCTGGAGCTGGAAGGACACTACTGCTTTATTCAACTGCGAGCTGTGTGAGAAATTTTATATTGCACTTGATATCTGAAACAAATGTGCACTTTTGCTTAATTCTGTGGGAGGTGAAACTAACTACCCTTGGTAATTGCTTTTTATTCACAAATTTATTTAGTGTTTAACCAGGAAGGGGCATGCAAACTCTGTTTTTCTTGTTAGTAACTTCAAAAGGATTTAAATACTGCATTTGGGTAGGTCCTTAGAGGTAGCTAGATTGTCTACTAGGATTTTCTGACAGTTAAACTATTTTTAAATGAATTACAGGTGGCTGAGGAGTTGAAAAAGAAACTTACAAACTCTGCTTTTCTTGGAAGAAACTTCATAAGTGTTTGAATACTGCAATTAGGTTGTCCCTCTGGGGTAGCTGGATTGACTACTAGGATTTTGGGACAGAAACTATTTTTAAATAATTTACTGGTGCGTAGGAGTTTGTGATAGTTAAATTATTTTAGCAAAGTTACTGGGGTTAAGGAGTTGCCATAGCAAAACCTGCAGTATGAATTGAAACACAGACAGCCTTAGGGGGCAGGACATTGTTTTCAGACCAAACAGGTTGTTTTGGAACAGGAAGGGCTACTTCATAACCATTGGCAACAAACTGCCCAGAGTGGAGATATCCAGACTACATCAGATTACTATAAGTTACTGGAGGCTACAATTTTTAAAAGACAAAAAGCACATTTTAAGGAGCTGGAAGGACACTACTGCTTTATTCAACTGCGAGCTGTGTGAGAAATTCTATATAGCACTTGATATCTGCAACATAGCATGCATTTTGCTTAATTCTGTGGGAGGTGAAACTAACTACCCTTGGTAATTGCTTTTTATTCACTATATTTATTTAGTGTTTAACCAAGAAGGGCTTGTAAACTCTGTTTATTTTGTTAGAAACTTCAAAAGTTATAAATACTGCATTTGGGAGGTCCTCGAGTGTAGCCAGATTGTCTTCTAGGATTTTCTGACAGTTAAACTATTTTTAAAAAAGAATTACAGGTGGCTGAGGGGTAAAAGAAACTTGCAAACTCTCGTTCTCTTGCAAAGTAACTTCATAAGTGTTTGAATACGCATTTTTGTTTGTCTCTTTGGGGGTAGCTGGATCGACTACTAGGATTTTGGGACAGATACCATTTTTAAATAATTTGCGGGTGCATAGGAGTTTGTGATAGTTAAACTATTTTTAACAAAGTTACTGGGGTTAAGGAGTGGTCATTGCAAAACCTGCAGTGTGAATTGAAAGACAGACAGCCTTAGGGGGCAGGACATTATTTTCAGAGCAAACAGGTTGTATTGGAACAGGAAGGGCTACTTCATAACCATTGGCAATGTAACGTTCAGTGAGAGGTCATCCAGACTAGATCAGATTATCAGGTTACTGGAGGCTACAATTTTAAAGACACAAAGCACTTTTCTGGAGCTGAAAGGACACTACTGCTTTATTCAACTTCTGAGCTGTGTTGAAATTCTATGTTGCACTTGATATCTGCAACAAATGTGCACTTTGGCAATTCTGTGGGAGGTGAAACTAACTACCCTTTTAATTGCTTTTTATTCACATATTTATTCAGTGTTTAACCAAGAAGGGGCATGCAAACTCTGTTTATCTTGTTAGTAACTTCAAAAGGATTTAAATACTGCATTTGGGTAGGTCCTTGGAGGTAGCTAGATTGTCTACTAGGATTTTCTGACAGTTAAACTATTTTTAAATGAATTACAGGTGGCTGAGGAGTTGAAAAAGAAACTTGCAAACTCTGCTTCTCATGGAAGTAACTTCATAAGTGTTTGAATACTGCAATTTGGTTGTCCCTCGGGGGTAGCTGGATTGAAAACTAGGATTTTGGGACAGAAACTATTTTTAAATAATTTACTGGTGCATAGGAGTTTGTGATAGTTAAACTATTTTAGCAAAGTTGCTGCGGTTAAGGAGTGGTCAAACCAAAACCTGCAGTATGAATTGAAACACAGACAGCCTTAGGGGGCAGTACATTGTTTTCAGACCAAACAGGTTGTATTGGATAGGAAGGGCTACTTCATAACCATTGACAACAATTTGCCCAGAGTGGAGATATCCAGACTAGATCAGATTATTATAAGTTACTGGAGGCTACAATTTTTAAAAGACAAAAAGCACATTTTAAGTAGCTGGAAGGACACTACTGCTTTATTCAACTGCAAGTAGCTGTGGAGAAATTTATATAGCACTTGATATCTGCAACAAACGTGCATTTTGCTTAATTCTGTGGAGGTGAAACTAACTACCCTTGGTAATTGCTTTTTATTCACATATTTATTTAGTGTTTAACCAAGAAGGGGCTTGTAAACTCTGTTTATCTTGTTAGAAACTCAAAAGGATTTAAATACTGCATTTGGTAGGTCCTTGAGGTAGCCAGATTGTCAACTAGGATTTTCTGACAGTTAAACTATTTTTAAAAGAATTACAGGTGGCTGAGGGGTTGAAAAAGAAACTTGCAAACTCTGCTTCTCTCTAGAAGTAACTATAAGTGTTGAATAAAAGCATTTTGGTTGTCCTTTGGGGTAGCTGGATCGAACTACTAGGATTTTTGGGACAGAGCTCATTTTTAAAATAATTAATGGTGCGTAGGAGTTTGTGTTAGTTAAACTATTTTAACAAAGTTACTGGGGTTAGGAGTGGTCTAGTAAAACCTGCAGTGTGAATTGAAAGAAAGACAGCCTTAGGGGGCAGGACATTGTTTTCAGACCAAGCAGGTTGTATTGGAACAGGAACTGCTACTTCATAACCTTGGCAACAAATTGCCTGAGTGGAGATATCCAGACTAGATCAGATTATTATAAGTTACTGGAGGCTACAATTTTCTAGAAGACACAGCTTACATTTTCTGGAGCTGAAAGGACACACTACTGCTTTTATTCAACTGCGAGCTGTGTGAGAAATTCTATATTGCACTGATATCTGAAACAAACGTGCACTTTGCTTAATTCTGTGGGAGGTGAAACTAACTACCCTTTGTAATTGCTTTATTCACATATTTATTTAGGTGTTTAACCAAGAAGGGCATGCAAACTCTGTTTATCTTGTTAGTAACTTCAAAAGGATTTAAATACTGCATTTGGGTAGGTCCTTGGAGGTAGCTAGATTGTCTACTAGATTTTCTGACAGTTAAACGCTATTTTAAATGAATTACAGGTGGCTGAGGAGGTGAAAAAATTTGCAAACTCTGCTTCTCTTGGATGTAACTTCATAAGTGTTTGAATACTGCAATTTGGTTGTCCTCGGGGTAGCTGGATTGAAAACTAGGATTTTGGGACAGAAACTATTTTTAAATAATTTACTGGTGCGTGGAGTTTGTGATAGTTAACTATTTTAGCAAAGTTACGCGGTTATGAGTGGTCATGCAAAACCTGCAGTATGAATTGAAATGAAGACAGCCTTGGGGCAGGACATTGCTTTCAGACCAAACAGGCTTGGCTTGATAGGAAGGGCTACTTCATAACCATTGACAACAATTTGCCCAAAGTGGAGATATCCAGACTAGATCAGATTACTATAAGTTACTGGAGGCTACAATTTGTAGAGTCACAAAGTATATTTCTGGAGCTGGAAGGACACTACTGCTTTATTCAACTGCGAGCAGTGTGAGAAATTATATATTGCACTTGATATCTGCAACAAACATGCACTTTTGCTTAATTCTGTGGAGGTGAACTAACTACCATTGGTACTGCTTTTTATTCACATGTTTATTTAGTGTTTGAATCAAGAAAGGACTTGCAAACTCTGTTTATCTTGTTAGTAACTTCAAAAGGATATAAATACTGCATTTGGGAAGGTCCTTGGAGGAGCTAGATTGTTCACTAGTATTTTTGACAGTTAAACTATTTTAAATAAATTACAAGTGTTGAGAAGTTGAAAAAGAAACTTGCAATCTCTGCTTCTCTTGGAAGTAACTTCATAAGTGTTTGAATACAGCATTTTGGTTGTCCCTTGGGGGTAGCTGGATCGACTACTAGGATTTTGGGACAGACACCATTTTTAAATAATTTACGGGTGCGTAGGAGTTTGTGATAGTTAAACTATTTTTAACAAAGTTACTGGGGTTAAGGAGTGGTCATAGCAAAACCTGCAGTGTGAATTGAAACACAGACAGCCTTAGGGGCAGGACATTGTTTTCAGACCAAACAGGTTGTATTGGAACGGAAGGGCTTTCATAACCACTGGCAAAATATTGCCCTGAGTGGAGATATCCAGACTAGATCAGATTACTATAAGTTACTGGAGGCTACAATTTTTAAAGACACAAAGCACATTTTCTGGAGCTGGAAGGACACTACTGCTTTATTCAACTGCATGACCTGTGAGAAATTCTATATAGCACTTGATATCTGCAACAAACGTGCACTTTGTTAATTCTGTGGGAGGTGAAACCAACCCTTGGCAATTGCTTTTTATTCATATATTTATTTAGTGTTTAACCAAGAAGGGGTTGTAAACTCTGTTTATTTTGTTAGAAACTTCAAAAGGATTTAAATACTGCATTTGGGTAGGTCCATGGAGGTATGTGTAGATTGTTTACTAGGATTTTCTGACAGTTAAACTATTTTTAAAAAATTACAGGTGGCTGAGAGTTGAAAAAGTTACTTGCAAACTCCGCTTCTTGGAAGTAACTTCATAAGTGTTTGAATACTGCATTTGGTTGTCCCTTGGGGGTAGCTGGATCGACTACTAGGATTTTGGGACAGACACCATTTTTAAATAATTTACGGGTGTGTAGGAGTTTGTGATAGTTAAACTATTTTTAACAAAGTTACTGGGGTTAAGGAGTGGTCATAGCAAAACCTGCAGTGTGAATTGAAACACAGACAGCCTTAGGGGGCAGGACATTGTTTTCAGACCAAACAGGTTGTATTGGAACAGGAAGGGTACTTCATAACCATTGGCAAAATATTGCCCTGAGTGGAGATATCCAGACTAGATCAGATCACTATAAGTTACTGGAGGCTACTAATTTTAAAAAGACACAAGCACAGTTTTTCTGAGCTGGAAGGAAACTGCTGCTTTATTCAACAGCGTAGCTGTTTGAAATTCTATATTGACTTGATATCTCTAACAAATGTGCACTTTTGCTTAATTCTGTGGGAGGTGAAACTAACTCCCTTAGTAATTGCTTTTTATTCACATATTTATTTAAGTGTTTAACCAAGAAGGGGTTGCAAACTCTGTTTATCTTGTTAGTAACTTCAGAAGGATTTAAATACTGCATTTGGGTAGTCCTTGAGCTAGCTAGATTGTCTAACTTGGATTTTCTGACAGTTAAACTATTTTTAAAATGAATTACAGGTGGCTGAGGGGTTGAAAAAGAAACTTGCAAACTCTGCTTCTCTTGAAGTAACTTCATAAGTGTTTGAATACTGCATTTTGTTGTCCCTTGGGGTAGCTGGATTGACTACTAGGATTTTGGGACAGAAACTATTTTAAATAATTTACTGGTGCGTAGGAGTTTGTGATAGTTAAACTATTTTTAACAAAGTTAATGGCTTTAAGGAGTGGTCATAGCAAAACCTGCAGAGTGAATTGAAACACAGACAGCTTTTAGGGCAGGACATTGTTTCAGACCAAACAGGTTGTATTTAACAGGAAGGGTACTTCATAACCATTGGCAACAAACTGCCCTGAGTGGAGATATCCAGACTAGATCAGATTATTATCAGTAACTGGGCTACAATTTTAAAGACACTAAACACATTTTCTGGAGCTGGAAGGACACTACTGCTTTATTCAACTGCGAGCTGTGTGAGAAATTTTATATTGCACTTGATATCTGAAACAAACGTGCACTTTTGCTTAATTCTGTGGGAGGTGAAACTAACTACCCTTGTTAATTGCTTTTTATTCAAATATGTATTTTGGGTTTAATCAAGAAGGGGCTTGCAAACTCTGTTTATCTTGTTGGTAACTTCAAAAGGATTTAAATACTGCATTTGGGTAGGTCCTTGGAGGTAGCTAGATTGTCTACTAGGATTTGCTGACAGTTAAACTATTTTTAAATGAATTACAGGTTCCTGAGATGTTGAAAAGGAAACTTGCAAACTTTGCTTCTCTTGGAAGTAACTTCATAAGTGTTTGAATACTGCATTTTGGTTGTCCCTTGGGGAAGCTTTATTGACTACTAGGATATTGGGACAGACACAATTTTTAAATAATTTAGGGGTGCATTGGAGTTTGTGGTAGTTAAACTATTTTTAACAAAGTTACTGGGGTTAAGGAGTGGTCATAGCAAAACCTGCAGTGTTAATTGAAAGACAGACTGCCTTAGGGGGCAGGACATTGTTTTCAGACCAAACAGGTTGTATTGGAACAGGAAGGGTACTTCATAACCATTGGCAACAAATTGCCCTGAGTGGAGATCTCCAGACTAGATCAGATTACTGTAAGTAACTGGAGGCTAGAATTTTTAAAAGACACAAAGCACATTTTCTGGAGCTGGAAGGATACTACAGCTTTATTCAACTGCGAGCTGTGTGAGAAATTCTATATTGCACTTGATATCTGCATCAAACGTGCACTTTTGCTTAATTCAGTGGGAGGTGAAACTAACAACCCTTGATAATTGCTTTTTATTCACATATTTATTTAGTGTTTAACAAGGAAGGGGCTTGCAAACTCTGTTTATCTTGTTGGTAACTTCAAAAGGATTTAAATAATACATTTGGGTAGGTCCTTGGAGGTAGGTAGATTGTCTACTAGGATTTTATTACAGTTAAACTATTTTTTAATGAATTATAGGTGGCTGAGGAGTTGAAAAAGAAACTTGCAAACTCTGCTTCTCTTGGAAGTAACTTCATAAGTGTTTGAATAATGCGTTTTGGTTGTCCCTTGGGGGTAGCTGGATTGACTACTAGGATTTTGGGACAGAAACTATTTTTAAAAAATTTACTGGTGTGTAGGAGTTTGTGATAGTTAAACAATTTTTAACAAAGTTACGGGGGTTAAGGAGTGGTCATAGCAAAACCTACAGTATGAATTGAAACACAGACAGACTTAGGGGGCAGTACATTGTTTTCAGACCAAACAACTTGTATTGGAACAGGAAGGGCTACTTCATAACCATTGGCAACAAACTGCCCTGAGTAGAGATATCCCGACTAGATCAGATTACTATAGGTTACTGGAGGCTACAATTTTTTAAAGACACAATTCACATTTTCTGGAGCTGGTGAGACTACTACTACTTATTCAACTGCAAGCTGTATGAGAAATTTTATATGTATGAAATCTGCAACAATCGACACTTTTGCTTAATCTGAGGGAGGTGAACAACTACCCTTGGTAATTGCTTTTATTCAAATATTTATTTAGTATTTAACCAAGAAGGGCTTGCAAACTCTGTTTATCTTGTTGAAGTAACCAAAAGTTTAAATACTGCATTTGGGTAGGTCAGCAGAGTAGCTAAGATTGTCTACTAGGATTTTCTGACAGTTAAACTATTTTAAATGAATTACAGGTGGCTAGGAGTTGACAGAAACCTTGCAAACTCTGATTCTCGAAGTAACTTTCATAGTGTTCGAATATTGCATTTGGTTAACCTTGGGGTAACTGGATTGACAAACAGATTTTGGGACAGAAAATGTTTTTAAATAATTTTATGGTGCGTAGAGTTTGTGAGGTTAAACTATTTTACAAAGTTACTGTTAAGGAGTGGCTGCAAAACCTGCAGTGAATTGAAGACAGACAGCCTTGGGGCAGGAGATTGTTTTCAGACCAAACAGGTTGTTTAGGAAAAGGAAGGCTTCGTAACCATTGGCAACAAATTGCCCTGAGTGGAGATATCCAGACTAGATCTGATTACTATAGTTACTGGAGGCTATAATTTTTAAAAGACATACAGCATATTTTCTGGAGCTAGAGTACACTACTGCTTTATCTAACTGTGAGCTGTGTGAGAAATTTATATTGCACTTGATATCTTCAACAAACCTTATACTTTGCTTAATTATGTGAGGTGAAACTAACTACCTTTGGTAATTGCTTTTATTCATATTTATTTAGTGTTTAACCAAGAAAGGGCTTGCAAACTCTGTTTATCTTGTTAGAAACTTCAAAAGGATTTAAATACTGCATTTGGTAGGTCCTGGAGGTGGCTAGATTGTTTACTAGGATTTTATGAGATAAACTATTTTAAAATGAATTACAGGTGGCTGAGGAGTTGAAAAGAAACTTGCAAACTCTGCATCTCTTGGGCGCTTCATAAGTGTTTGAATACTGCATTTTGGTTTGTCCCGCCAGGGGGAGTTGCTGGAATTGACTACTAGGATTTTTGGGAGTAGAACTGTTTTTAACAGTTCTATTGGTGCGAGAGTTTGGTGGGGATAGTTAAACTGTTTCTAACAGTTACTTGGGTTAAGTAGTGGTCATAGCAAAACAATCAGTGTGTGAATTGCAACACAGACGGCTTTAGGGGCAGACGTTTTTTTCAGACCAAACAGGTTGTATTGGAACAGGAGGGTCATTTTGATAACCATTGGCAACCGTTGCCCTGGTACAGATATCCAGACTGAATCAGATTACAATAAGTTCTGGAGGCTTCGAACACTAAATGACACAACACATTTTCTGGGCAAGAAGAGCTACTGCTTTATTCAACTGTGAGCTGCATTAGAAATTCTATATAGTAGTTCGATATCTGCAACAACGTGCACTTTGCTTAATTCTTGGGACGTGAACTACCTGACAGTAACTTGCTTTCTTATTCACATGTTTATTTAGTGTAACCAAGAAGGCTTGCAAACACAGTTTATCTTGTTAGAAACTCAAAGGATGAATACTGCATCTTGTGGGTCCTTGGAGTAGCTAGATTGTCTACTAGATTTTCTGACAGTTAACTATTTTTAAATGAACAGGTTGCTGATGATTTCAAGAATCTGCAAACTCTGCTTCTTGGAAGTAACTTCATAAGTGTTTGAATACTGTATTTTGTTGTCCTTGGGGTAGTTGGTTGGATTATCGGATTTTTTGACAGAACTATTTTTAATAATTTATAGGTGTGTAGGGTTTGATAGTTAACTATTTTAACAAGTTACTGGGGTTAAGGGTTGTCGTGGCAAACCTGCAGTGAAACACAGACAGCCTTGGGGCAGGATATTATTTTCAGACCAAACAGGTTGTATTGAACAGGAAGGTCTACTATAACCATTGGCAATGCATTGTTCTGGTAGAATATCCAGACCGATCAGATTACTATGTTACTGAGGCTACAATTTTAAAGAGCTGCACATTTTCTGGACCTGGAAGGACACTACTACTGTTTTTCACCGAGCTGTGAGAAATTTATATAGCACTTGAAATCTGCAACAAAGTACACTTTGCTTAATTTTAGGAGGTGAAACTAACTACCCTTGTAGTAACTTTTTATTCAAATATATATTTTAGTTAACCAAAGGGTGCAAACTCTGTTTATCTTGTTGTTAACTTCAAAGGATTTAAATACCGTGTTTGGGTAGGTCTGAGGCTAGATTTACCAGATTTATGACAGTTAAACTATTTTAAATGATTTGAGTTGCTGAGAAGTTGAAAAGAAACTTGCAAACTCTGCTTCTTGAAGTAACTTCAGTGTTTGAATTCTGCATTTGGTTGTCCCTGGGGTGTATTGACTACTGGATGTTGGATTGGCACTGTTTTTAAATAATTTACTGTTTTTTGTAGTTTGTTGTTAAACTATTTTACCAAAGTAACTGGGGTTGGTGGTGCCATAAAACCTGCAGTGAATTGAAAGAGACGGCCTTGGACAGGACTTGTTTTCAGACCAAACAGGTTGTATTGGAACAGGAAGAGTATTTATAACCATTGGCACATTTGTCTGAGTGGAATTCAGACTGATCAGATTACTGTAAGTAACTGGGCTAATTTAAAAGACACAAAGCACATTTTCTGGGCTGAAGGATACTACTTTTATTCAATCAGACTTTGTGGAAATTCATATTGCCTTGATATCTGCAACAATGCTTTTGCAATTCTGGGGGAGTTGAAACTAACAACCCTTGTTAACTGCTTTTATACACATATTTATTTAGTGTTTAACAAGGAAGGGCTTGCAAACTTGTTTATCTTGTTGGTAACTTCAAAAGTTTAAATAATACATTTGGGAGTCCTTGAGTGGTGGATTGTCTGCAGTTTTCTGGAGTTAAATTATTTTTAATGAATTATGGGTGTTGAGGTTGAAAAGAAATTTGTAAACCTGCTTCTTGGAAGTAACTTATGTTAGTATACTGCAATTTGATTGTTCCCGGGGTAGTTGGATTGACTACTAGATTTTTGGGACAGAAACATTTTTAAATAATTTCCTGGTGCTGGAGTTTGTGATAGTTAAGCGCTTTTTACAAAGTATTGGGTTAAGGAGTGTCTAGCAAACCGCAGTGTAATTGAAAACAGACAGCCTTATGGGCAGGACATTGTTTCAGACCATACAGGTTGTATTGGAACAGAAAGGGCTATTTATAACCATTGGCAAATTGCCCTTGTGGAATGTCAGACTAGATGAGATTATTATAAGTTACAGGCTTAATTTTAAAGACACAAATCATTTTTCTGAGCTGGAAGGACACTACTGCTTTATTCAATCGAGCTGTGTAGAAATTATATTACTTGATATCTGAAACAAGCGTGCCCTTTGCTTAATTCTGTGGAGGAGAACAACTACCGTTATAATTGCTTATTCACATATTTATTTAGGTTTAACCAAAAGGGCATGAAACTCTGTTTATCTTGTTAGTAATCAAAAGTTTAAATACTGTATTAAGTAGGTCCTGGAGGTAGCTAGATTGTCTACTAAGATTTCTGACAGTTTGCTATTTTAAATGAATTTCAGTGGCTGAGGAGTTGAAAAGAAACTTGCAAACTCTGCTTCTCTTGGAAGAAACTTCATAGTGTTAGTATACTGCAATTTGTTTGTTCCTCGGGGTAGCTGGATTGACTACTGGGATTTTGGGACGGCTATTTTAAATAATTTATGCGTGGGAGTTTGTGTAGTTAAACAATTTTTAACAAAGTTTTTGGGGTTAAGGGTGTTCGTCTTAAAGCCTGCAGTATGAATTGAACAGACAGCCTTAGGGGTAAGGCATTGCTTTTCTTAGACAAACAGGTTGTATTGGAACAGGAAGGCTAATATAACCATTGGCAAATAAACGTCTCTGAGTAGAGAGTTATCCAGACTAGATCAGATTATTATATGTTCTAGAGGCTGTAATTTTTAAAAGACACAAAGCACATTTCTGGAGCTGGACACTACTACTTTATTCAACTGCGAGCTGTGTGAGAAATTTATACACTTGAAATCTGCAACAATGATAATTTTTGTTATTCTGTGGGAGGTGAAACACTATCTTGTAGTGCTTATTCAAATATTTATTTAGTGTTAATCAGAAGAACTCAAACTCTGTTTATCTTGTTGGTAACTAAAAGTTTTCTGCATTCGGTAGGTCCTGAGTATAGATTGTCTACTAGGATTTTCTAACAGTTAAACTATTTTAAATGAATTACATGTGGCTGAGGAGTTGACAAAGAAACTTGCAAACTCTGATTCTCTTGGAAGTAACTTCATAAGGTTTGAATACTGCATTTTGTTGTCCCTTGGGGTAGCTGGATTTAACTAGGATTTTGGGACCAAGCTATTTTTAAATATTTTCTGGTGTGTAGGAGTTGTGATTGTTAAACTATTTTAATAAAGGCTGGGTAAAGGAGTGTCATAGCAAAACCTGCAGTGTGAGTTTGTAGACAGCCTTGGGGGCAGGACATTTTCAGACCAAACAGGTTGTTTGGAAAAGGAAGGGCTTTTTCATAACCATTGGCAACGATTGTCTGAGTGGAGATATTCAGACTAGATCAGATTACTATAAGTTACTGGAGGCTACAATTTTTGAAGACACAAAGTACATTTTCTGGAGCAAGGGCACCTGCTTTATTCACCTAGCTGTGTGGTGAAATTCTATATTGTTTGATATCTGCAGCAAATTTACACTTGCAATTTGTGGAGGTGAAACTAACTACCCTTGGTAATTGCTTTTACTCACATATTTATTTAGTGTATAACCAAGAGGGGCTTGCAACCTGTTATCTTGTTGAAATCAAAGTATTTAAATACTGTATTTGGGTAGGTCCTGGAGTAGCTAGATTGTTCTAAGATTTTCTGGCAGTTTAACTATTTTAAATGAATTACAGGTGGCTGAGGTTGAAAAGTTGCAAACTCTGCTCTCTTGGAAGAAACTTCATAAGTGTTAGTATACTGCAATTTGTTTGTCCTTCGGTAGCTGATTGACTACTAGGATTTTGGGACAGAAACTATTTTAAATAATTTACTGGTCGTGGGGTTTGTGATGGCTCACCTTTTTCAAAGTTGGGGTTAGGGTGTTTTATAGCAAAGCCTGCAGTATGAATTAAACACAGACAGTATTAGGGTGCATTGTTTCAGACCAAACGGTTTGTATTGAACTGTAGGGCTATCATAACCATTGGCAACAAATTGCCTGAGTAGAGATATCAGACTAGACAGATTCTATATGTTACTAGAGGCTACAATTTTAAAGAGACCAAAGCACATTTTCTGGAGCTGGTATGACTACTACTTTATTCAACTGCTAGCTGGGAGAAATTTATATTGCACTTGAAATCTGCAACATTCGTTACTTTTTCTTAATTCAGTGGAGGTGAAATAATTACCCTTGTAGTTCTTTTTATTTAAATATTTTTTGTTGTTTAACCAAGAGGGCTTGTAAACTCTGTTTATCTTGTTGGTAGCAAAGGATTTAAATACTGCATTGGGTAGGTCCTGGAGGTAGCTAGATTGTCTACTAGGATTTCTAACAGTTAAACTATTTTAAATGATTATAGGTGGCTGAGGTTGACAAAAACTTAAACTTGATTCTTTGATAACTTCATAAGTTTTGATTACTGCATTTTGTTGTTGCCTGGGTAGCTGATTGACAACTCGGTTTGGGACAGAAACTATTTTAAATAATTTTCTGTGCGTGGGAGTTTGTGATAGTTAAACTATTTTTAACAAAGTTGCTGGGGTAAAGGGTGGTGGTGGCAAAACCTGCAGTGTGAATTGAAGACAGACAGCCTTGGGGCAGACATTGTTTTCAGACCAAACAGGTTGTTTAGGAAAGGAAGGGCTTTTTCATAACCATTGGCAACTAATTGCCTGGTGGAATCTCAGACTAGATCAGTTACTATGTGTTGCTGGAGCTACAATTTTTAAAACACAAAGCACATTTTCTGGAGCAAGGAGGGCACATTGCTTTAAATTCATGTGCTGTGTGTGAAATTTATATTGCACTTGATATCTGCAACAAACCTACACTTTGCTTAATTCTGTGGAGGAACGACTACCTTGTAATTGCTTTTATTCACATGTTTTTTAGTGTATTGAAGTGCTTGAAAACTCTGTTTATCTTTTAGAAACTTCAAAAGTATTTAAATACTGCATTTGGTGGTTGTGGGTAGCTAGATTGTCTTCTCGATTTTAAGGTTAAACATTAAATGAATTACAGGTGGCTGAGGTTGAATAAAGAAACTTGCAACTCTGATTCCTTAGGTAACTTTAAGTGTTTGAATCTCTTTTGTTGTCCTTGGGGTACTGGATTGACAACTAGAATTTTGGGACAGACATGGTTAAATAATTTTCTGGAGTAGGTTTGTGATAGTTAAACTATTTTACAAAGTTACTGGGGTTGATTGGTCAGAAACTTGCAGGAATTGAAGACAGACAGCCTTGGGGGCAGGACATTGTTCTGATCAAACAGGTTGTGTCGCAGTGTTGAAGGGCTACTTGTAACCATTGGCAACAAATTGCCCCATGGAGATATTATCCAGACTAGATCTGATTATCAGTGTTAATGAGGCTGCATTTTTAAAGAGACAAAGCACATTTCTGGAGCTGGGAGGGCTACTGCTTTATTCAACTTAGCTGTTTGAAATTCTATATTGCACTTGATATCTGCAACAAACGACACTTTGCTTAATTCTGTGGAGGTGAAACAACTACCTTAGGTTGTTTTGTTCAGATATTTTTTAGTGTTGAACCATAGGTGCTTGCAAACTTGTTTATCTTGTTGGTAACTAAGGATTCATCTGCATTTGGGTATGTCATTACTGGAGGTATAAGTTGTCTACTAAGTTTTCTGACAGTTAAGCTATTTTAAATATGAATTACAGGTGGCTGAGTAGTTGAAAAAAGCTTGAAAACTCCTTTCTTGGAAGTAATTTAGAATGTTTGAATGCTGCATTTTTTTCCTTTGTAACTGGATTGACTATTAGATCATACTGGAAAAATGCTTAATTAAATGTACTGCACACAGTTTTTGAAATGCTGCTCTCAGTTGGCACTAAGATGGCTGTTGCTGGCTTCTTCTTCAGTGTTGTCCGTCTCACTGGTTTGTCTCACGTGGCCTCAACAAATCTTGCATTACATTGGTAGAACAAGCTGTCACTCAAATGCAATCAGATCTGATTTGATAATGAATGCATTTTCCACTCCCAAGTTTAAAATTCTCGGACACTTTCGAACACATGCAGTAATTTGTGACAGTGTCGAATGAACAAAAGTACTTTTTAGTGACTCTTCGAGATACGCCAAAAGTAACTTTTAAACTTTGAACTTGACATTACTTTTACCATACTGCCGAATGCACGAAAGTAGCATTTGCGACACTGTTGAATGCACAACACTATTTGCAATACTTTCTTGCATTCAACAGTATTTTTCCCAAATTGTCTATTTTTGCCACAATTTGATGCTTAATGGCAAAATAGCCACATTTTCAATACTAAACACAGCTAAAATGCATTGCCACTGTCACAACTGGAGATGCATAGTATTGTGACTTTGTAAAAACACCCAAAAAAAGGTGGATATCTTCAGTGACAACAGCACCATGCAACTGACTTGTGTAATGCTTGTCAGTTGTTAACAACACCACAAACAGTCATTTTATGCAGCATTACACGTGGCCTCCAACTAAGTCATTTGAGGCGTTAATGCAATGTTACCAAACTGGCATTGCAATACTGCAAAAAACATCAACTGACAAATGTGGTCATAGTTCATGCAACACTCACATAAACAGTCATTGTACAGAGTATCATTACCAAATTTTTGTACGTAATTATTTCACACCTCTGTTTTGAGCAGTGTGACTGTCATCATAATGTACTCTGAACAGTGGTTTCACTACAACACCTGTAGCAGTGGTCAATGGTACCACAAACAAAACAGCTCAGCAAGCATGCAAAAAATGACAGCTGTGTAATAGCAAATGGTTGTAGTAAATGCCAACTGAATAATCTCGTTTAAATATTCATAATGCACTAACTTCAGCTAAGTGTGCAAAGTTGACTTATTAATGTGTCATAATTAATAGAAAGATCATCAATAAAGTTAGTATGTTACAGAACTGTGCCAGCATAAGCTATATAAAAGTTTCTTAATAATACTAATTATTAATAAATGAACATGGAAATCATACGAAACAAAATGAAGAGTCTATAGTGATAATGATATGCAAGACAATGTGACAGAAATGATGTACAACTGTACCAATGTAAATAACTTATGTGATTAAAAGATTGCAAACATTTGCTTTTTAAATTGATGTGATACTTAAATCAGATGTCTCAATGTACAACGTTAGAAGGCATGAACAGAGGCATATAGTAATGTTTTCTTTTTCTCTGTCTTTCATACAGGTGTAAGATTGCTGACTGCCACTGTGAACTATCATATCAAAACATGCCAACTAAATACAGACGTAGATGTATAGGGAAACGATACAGGTATCATAGTACTTCACTGTTGTATAAGGGCTATAAAGAAACACAAATGTTAAGATCAGTCATGAACAGAGACTGACCTTTATTGCAACAGTATTCTACAACAACTCACTGCACAGTAAAAGCAAATGCTTCTCAAGAGCAAGTAGAATAGCTTACCTCTACAACAGTTCTGCAGATCTTCAGATGAAACACAACTATTGTGACTGCAACCATCAACAAACCTCCCAAACAACACCATAGACTCACACCTGGTGATTTGCAACTGAAAGCAAAAGTATTTCCGATCACTAGCAAGTAAAGCTAAGATCGACAGACTTATTGCTGCTGTGATGAGACATGCGTGCAAAAAGACAAAGAGTCATCTGTCTTTGATGAAGTTTCATCTCAAAGTGTGCACCTTTGTTAACAGAGCAGTGTTTGTGCTGCAGCACTTGTGGCGTAAGATGCCTCATGTGCTTGAACAATTCAGGAAAGTTGTGTATGGCATCAAAAAAAGGCTACAACAGTATCCTTCTTTGATTGTCCACAATTTCTGTGATGTTTTCACAGGTCACTGGATGCACACGCAGCACTCAGAGGCATATTTCTGGGAAGAATCTTATTATTCCCAGAAAAAAGAACACACGTTCACTATTGATGAGTATGGCAAACTGGTAAATGTCCTCAGTATCTGTGATGACACTGCAATGGATACAGAAGATGACTGTGATTCAACCACAGTCTCCAATAAATGGCACTGTCTGGCATGGGCATGTGATGAGACCTGCAACCATAGGCAATCGTCATTTGAAAAAGTAGAACAGTTTGTCAACCTATTTGTGATAAGAGATCGCAAAGAAAGAAATAAACTGTATAACAAAATTGACCATTGTGAAATTCATCCACATACTGGACTCATGGGTCACTCACTGGCATGCCTCGATAGTGGTGGTTGTGATAGTATTTTTCACAGCATGCGGATGCTTGGAGTGCATCAAACAGGCATGTGAAACTTTGTATACTGAGTATATGAAGTACGACAAGCTGCAAATAAGTACACTTGTTTAAATGACTTATTGCAGTCAGGTGACATGCAGGGTGCCATCACATTTCTCAAACAACTGCAACATGTAACTTTTGTACCAGACACAACAATTTCTCAGTTTAACACTTCTGCAGAAACATCTGTTTCAGTCTTAGAAATTGATATACTGAGACAGTACCGCAAAGAAATAGCTAAGTTTGAGCTGGCAAAGTCTCAGAAGTTTGACTCTGTATGTGTGTCATGTGACCATTTGTGCTACACAAAACAAACAGTCACAGTCAACCTGGAAATCTTGTCACCATACAATGACATGTGGTTCTGTCTCTCAGCATTTTTGCTGCTGAAATCTGACTTTCAGTTAGAAAACACCATTCTGCTACGCAAACACTGTTTCTCCAAACTGAAGTCTAACATTTTGCCACCAAGGTCACTGCTGAATAATATGGAGGCACATGTTACACCACCTGAGATTTCAACATTGAATATGTTTGAACGCATTCTAATTCAGACAATGAAGCTATTTCAAACCTTTCATCTGAACACAAAGACAAGTGAACATTCCACAGAAAGAGCTTGTTAGATCTCTCAAAGGGTTCCATGATGTATCTTACCACTTCCTCTACAGGAAAATGTGGAAGCAATCTCAACAGAAAATAGTTTGGTGATTCTTGTAAATGGTGTTCCAACAAAGTCCAAGGTCATCTGGCAAGATGTTGTCAATGTGCAAAAGGTGAAGCTTGCTCTTACTTATTTAAAGAGTAACAATCCCTTTTATACAGACCTTGACATAGATCAGATGGCCAGTCTCTCTGTCCAACATGATCTATTAGGAAAAACTAAACCAATCATAGAGAAGGTCAGTGGACAGACAAGTGACAATGTGTATGAACAGTGTACAATTCACCCACTACATGGTAGAGATCCAGTAGGAGACAACATTGATCTCTATCGAATGAAACAGGTGGAAGTTGAGCCTGTCAGCATTTGGGAGGCAACACTAGAATCACACTGTTTCCCAGACCTATTTCCAAAAGGGTCAGGTGGATGCCTAGATGAAAGAGAAGTGTGTGTACAGGGTGCTGAGTACTGCACCAGCCGTGTGCTCAGTAAAGATGGCAAATTCAGACGTAACATACAGTACCTGTTTCATCTCCTCTGGGAGAGTGAACTTAGCATTCTGTCTGCATCCATTGCATATACTATTTGTCTCACAAGTCCACTAGATGGAATAACAGATGCTCAATTTCTAGAGAAATTAAAGCAGAAAGATAAAATTGTGCAAGTGAATCTGTCTTTTATCCTTTCAAGTCTTCAAGGTACCAAAGAATATTGGTATTGCAGACACTCTGAAGTGATGACAATGCTGCAAGAGTATGGTGCAGCCACATGGTTTGTCACACCCTAGTTGTGCTGAATATGCCCAGCCGAGCTCATTGAACTGTTGAAGTGGGCAATTCAGGATGTTGACAGCATCTCATCAATGACTGTCGGAGAAATGTGTTCACTTGATTCTGTGTCTGTCTGAACATTTTCTCAAGCGTTCCATGACATTCTGACTTTCATCTTAGTCAAAGGACAATCCACCTCTTGGTACTGTGCAACATTACTTTTGGAGGACGGAATATCAAGCACGGAGTGCCCCTCATATCCATATGTTATTGTGGATTAAGGATGCAACATGCATAGGTGAACATGAAGCAGCAGAAGTGCTAGCATTCATCAAGAAATATATCAATTGTCATATCTCCAGACAAGTATGACAGTCCTCACACTATGGAAGAGTTCAAAGTTCAGCTATATTTGTGCAAAATACTGCTGGCGAGTAGTAAAGAACAAATCTAATTGGTACATATGATGTCGCTTTTGGATTTCTAGATGAGTTTGTCAGGATGGTGCCATGAATGACCTTTTTCCAGCAATGCGACACCACTTTGAAGGCAAAATCAACCAAAAGGGTATATGAGTTACCCATAGAGATGAGAAAGAGGTGTACATAAAATGACTACAACCCAACTCTTTCTCCTAATGTGGCAAGCAAACATAGATGTTCAGTTTGTGGCTGATAACTCATTGGCCCTAGTTGTGGTCGTTGCTATTACATAAACCAAACATGAGCAGGACTAGCTTGCAAGATCTTTGGGAAGACAGCAGTTCAAAAGCAGAAGCCTGACATCTCAGCTTTTGTCATTGGGCTTGAAGACTCTTTCACACAAAAATAACTGGAGCTTAGCAAACCAGTGAGCCGTTTAATGGCATTTTGTCTATGCAGGGAAGTCAGAGCGGCCGTCTGGTTTCTCAGTGTAAACTACAAAGAGAAATGCAAACGGTACTGATTCCTCATGCTGAAATTTGAGGAGCTCGCATGCCAATAGACCTTCTTCAAAACATATCTTGAAGAATAACCTGATAGCACATACTACTTCTATAGACACGATGACATGGATGATATGTGTCTTTCTGAGTGGCTAGTGGTATGACTTCAGGGCAGATGTATCACCTGACCTCAACACTCCAGATTTCACAAGGTGAATGGAGTGGTGGCTGTCTCATAAAGAGACACAAGCCATAGCTCATAGACCACGTAAATTGCATCTAGGCACATCGGAGAGCAGAGACACTACTACTTTTCTCCTATTCCTATTTAGACCCTAGATCAGTGAGTTCGAATTAGTAAGGTGACTGTGATACTATCTGAGGAAGAATTCAATCACAGTTACCAGACTTTCAAAACGGAATACTCAGAGACATACATACAGAGACTAGAGGCTGAGAAAGAACAAGCTGAGAAGGCAGAAAGCAGCATCAGGAAGACATCCTGTTAGTTCACAAGACAACCTTGATCCAGAAGGACAAGCTTGTTCTAGGTGAACCTCTGCCCTTAAATGCCCCAGAAGTGTTAATGTCAGAAATTGAGACAGCCATGGAACATGGAACACACTCCACAGTCAACCCAGCTGACTTGAGAGAAAGACTAAATCAGCAGCAGCATACAGTTCACTCTCAAGTAGTTGAAGCTGTCCGATATGACCTACAACATGAAACAAGAGAATGTGACTGTCGTGGCTATAAGCCACTACTGATCTTTGTTAGCGGTTCAGCTGGCACAGAAAAGAGCTTCCTTATTGAAGCCATCACTGCTGAAATAAGGAGCCTGACAGGGTCATCAATGTCTGTTGCTGTTACTGCTCCCACAGGACTAGCCGCATACAACATTGGTGGAGTTACATTACACCGTCTCTTTATGTTGCAAGTGGAACATGGGAGAACTGGAGAGTATCGTAAACTGTCATTTGAGGTTGCATCTCAGCTCCATTCCATATTCACAAAGATGAAATTACTCATCATTGATGAAATCAGCATGGTCTCCAATGTCATGCTTGCCTGTATTCATCTACGTCTACAGGAGATCTTACATACTGATGATGGCATGCCAAATGGTGGCAAAATTATTGTTGTGTTGGGAGACCTTTTACAGCTTGCACCAGTCAATGCAGAGCATGTATTTACAACCCTAACTGCCAAGCAAGCTAAGAATATCCTCAGCTGCATTGCAGGCTATAACATATGGGAATTATTTACCTATGTTGTGTTGTCTGAGAACATGTGCCAAAGTGGTGATCTGGCTTACAAATCACTTTTAGATGAAGCTCGTACAGGTTCTCTATCACCAGAACATGTCTGTATGTTAAACAATTGGAGAATCACAGTAGATACTGCATCCATAGAAACAGCATGTAATGTCTTCAGCAATGTATACTCTACAGGGACACACATAGTGTGTCTTATGCCATGACTAAAGAAATGCACTGAGTTCAACAATCTGATGCTGCAGAGAGAAAACCAAGAGATTCTAACTCTGCATGCTGTTGATACAGTTGATGGTGTCATTCTTAGTCGCAACCTAGTAGCAAAGATGACTGAACGACTCACTGAACTCAAGTCAGATGTTTCACGCACAGCTGGCCTAGAAGTTGTTCTCACACTTTGTAAGAATGCACGTATCATGCTGCGATGTAATCTAGATGTAGAACGAGGCATGGTAAATGGTGCCATGGAAAACGTCACTGACTTTGTCTACAATGTCCAGAAGATATATATCGAGACACTTGCAGTTCACTTTGACAACATGGAACAGTCTGTACAATAGAACGGACCTGTGTAAAATTCCAGGTATTTAAGGATATCTATGTAAACAGGAAACAGTTTCCATTATGTGTTGCATATGCTGTATCCATTCACAAATCTCAGGGCTTGAGTTTGGATTCAGCAATGGTGGACATAGGTACAGACATTTTCAAGGATGGCATGAGCTACGTGGCACTTTCACGTGTCCGCAGCCTTTCTGGGTTGCACATTATAACTCTAGCACCTCAGAAAATACGAGCTGACAAGCGATGTATTCTTGAGTACAACAGGTTACGTACTACATCAGCCACAAAATGTCTTTAATACCACTGTTCACGTGTCTGGCTGTCTCACATCATTCAGTCACATCTACAGGTATCAACAAACAGCCACAAGCTTCCAGAAGTGATTCAACTCAAAGAGTTCAACAAAGGTCACAACTTCAAGTAAACATTCACAGCCAGCAATTTGTCAAGAAATCAGTTGGTGTAGCTGTGAGTACCAGTCTTTGACAACAGCACTAGAGTGAACTGCTATGCTAACTCCAGCTATGCAAGTTTTCTACACATGCCACGCACATGCGGGCAATATCATACAAGACAATACCTTATCAAGCGGCTTTGAAGGCAGATTGTCAGCTTATGACTTCTGATCAGTCTAACAATGTACAGTCACTAACACTACTTGACAGGTGTTAGGTACATAAGGACGGATGTAGTACATTTGCTGCTGACATACAGCAAGACACTAGTGAGTTTATGAAGGCTGTCATAAACAACCTGGATGAAGATGATACCCCAATGCGGCACTACTTCACAATATCATATGTAACTAAATATGTATGTGTTTCATGTGGCCATTCACAGCGAGAAACCACAGAAGACATGCTGTGGATTACTCTTTTTGTCCCTCAAACAAAAAGTGTCAAATTTCAACAGCTATTCACCAATGCTCAATGTGGTCACGCCTGTGAAAGGTGTGGAGGCAGATGCACTCAGTCCATACATCTCAGGAGTTCATCTCAATATCTGTTGCTTATCTTGCACAGGTTTGACTCCAACAGGCTTAGAGTTGACACTCTTATCACAGATTACACAGCTGGTAGAATAGTCTTCAACCAATCAGTGTTTGACACTCACAGTATAATATATCACCATGGCCAATCCATGCATTCTGCCCATTACACCTGTTTACTAAGGTACAGAAGTGGATGGGTAGAGTGTGACGACTCTACAGGCAGTTTTAAACAGAGACTGCCATGACACTTAAAAAATGCATATCTTCTAATAGTGAAGAATTATGATGACCTTCATATTTCAGAAGAATAGGACAGATCATGTTGCATTTTTAAAATGACTACTTTGTGACAGAAACAGTCGTAGGTCAGTACAATTGTTTCCAATCTACAACTCTGAATAAACCATAGCATTTCAACAAAATGCTATACTGGCAGACACATTTCATGCACTATGACATCTAAGATCTTGTGTGGATCAGTGGCAACATGGAAATTGTTGTAGTGGCTTCAATCAGCGCCAACAGTATTCACAGTCACTAGAGAAACCATGCTTACATGTCTATCAAAGATTGTACATCTCAAAACAGAGGCCTTACTGCTCTCCTCATCTGTACATTTCTTTTATTGTTACTGTATGATACCCATACATTACAAGAAGTTGCTACCAGTTTTAAACTGTTACTCTCTGCAGATAAAGAAAGGTTCTCAGTTATCATCGTAAATAACTGAGCAACACTTGTCCCATTCACCAAACAGTGCACTCTGTCACAAGTTGTCTATCACCACTTGTTTTCTCTCTGTTGCTCTTGACATGTGAGACAACAACATCATTCGTTCACCATGCAACAATGTAGAACTATGCCGCCTTTATTTGTAATACTGATACTGTACATATGTAAAAATAACAGCCTTTATTGATAATGCAAGAAGTTGAATGAAGCAACTGTAAATACCGAACAATTGCATCATATTATTAACTGACTTTGCCATGACTTTGTAATTACTTGTACATAATATTTACATTCTTAATGCACCTTGACATTGTTACTAACTACTTCCATAGTTCTACTAAAAGTATTAGTATAAGAGTAAAGTACAAATGAATGTTTAACATATAATACAGCACTATACTGATTACATTAAATTAACCATATCTTTGATAAAAAACAGCATACCATACACATTTTTTTAACTTACTAGTTAAGAGTTAACATAGAAGCCAATGTAACAATTGAAAAAATGTTTTTTGTTCCTGTAAGAATATTCAATTTTTTTGTACTTGTCATATAAGTAATTCTAACCTATGTTAACAATATTGACAATTGTAAATCAGACACTGTTACTGATCACAACACACTTCATACCTGTTCCTGACAATGTTTATGATCGCCTCTATTGAGGGGTCGGGTGGGAATTTTCCATATGCGCCTAGTCAGTGACATATCATTAAGTGCCAGTAATCGAATGTCACTGAAATCAGATTTTTTAATATCCTATTACTTAAACACTTAGCGTATGGTTTTTCACCCACCCCAGGAACATCCACATTATCATTCACACAATAACAAGTAAACACTTCTGTATCATGTGTGTAATCATTGTTTAGAAGCTACTGACATACCTTTATTAGCATAGCACACAAATAATGGACTACACATAATTAGGACATGCAACTACTTAAAAAAATACTTAATATTCTTAACAAAAGTCTCTTCAAGTTCAGTAGCAAATATATAATGAACAGCCACAGGTTCAACTTGAGTATCACAAGTTCAGGAGGAATGTCAGAAAGCACTTCTTAACACAAAGAGTAGTGAACACTTAAACATCACTGTAAACACAGAACACCTAATTAAAGAAAGTGACCACCTAGTAAAGAACCAGGTATATGTATAGAAGGCAGATAACAACCTGACAGCAAAAGATGGGAGAACACTGCAGGGATAGCAAACACCTAGCCTCAAGATGTGTACCATGTAAAACAATCACAATAAATAGAACAAATTACCTTCTTATGCTACCTTTTTCTATACTTTATTAAAATATCACATACTTGCTCCAATTCATATAATTCAGTTGCTATAAATGTGACACATTTACATATATTCCAAGCAATGATTACACACATACAAGGATTGTATTGTGAGACTGATTTTGTAAAAAAAAATGCAGTCTTAATTGGCCCTTTTTTCAGTGTAACGAATTGGCAATAAATCTTTTAAAATCATAACCACCTGTGTTGAGTCTTTACTTAAAATAGCATAACGACATTAGAACATAAGTGCTGTCTTTATTAAGCATGCAAATCAACTGCAACAAATAGTGCAACAACTATATCTCCATGAATTTCTTTGGTTGCTATGTTGTCCACTCAGTATCACAACATAGGCAATGATGTGGCACATTGCATGTCACACTTTCCATAATTCCTAAGAGTATAAAAAGTCAGAAATGTACTTACTTTTCCTGTGCCTATACAGTCATCATGTAGTAATTACTGTACCAAGGTGCCGCACATCAGCACCCAACAGTACGCAGCTGTGACTATACACTTAGGATGCAGTCACTGCTATGTCTACTTCAATTCCCTGTCTAAGCTTCTGCAACTCCCAACTGTGGTAACTTAACTGTACCTACAGTTACAGAGGTGTGCCATAGATCTCCAGTCCCGTATGGTTCCTATAGATAACCAGCCATAATGCAGTACAAATATCGGGAGGCACAGCAGCTCTAGCTGCCTAAATCCATGCAAATCCTAACAAAGTTAACTACAGTTTCCCTTTAATCAGTCATGTGTGGCATTGACGTACAAATAGTCACCTGTGTTGTGTATGTGCACTGACATGTACCTACCCTGACTTGTCATCTGTATCTCCAATTACAATGTACTACCTACTGTCACATTTGTACACACATTGCCTGGATGAATCCATTCAAATGGCAACTGTGCTAACTGGACTATTCCTGTAATCAGAGAGCTGTACAACTTATATACATTCCCTATCATTTCCTGTGGCTGTTTACTTAGGATGCAGCAAGTGCTATGAAAAAGCAGTCCTCCCAATTACACTGATTACCTCCATGTTTTTTCCTATTCTGTATTGTCTACTCAGTGTACATTATGTGGACTAGCTGTTCATACATTGACTTACAGATCTCCTGTAATTCCTAACTAAGTTAACTACCATGTACCACACTTATATCTACTGTCAGTCTACAGTCAGACTACAGTACCTGGTGTAGAAAGCTGTGTGACATTCTACCTAAGCACATACAGTTGTGAATGTACAGTCAGTATCAGTAACTGGTATGCGTGTGTAAATTGTCTGTGTAAAGCCATAGAAATCCTAACTGTGCTAAGTTGTGTGTATCAACAATTACAGACCTGTACCATTGATGTTGCTTGCCTCATTCTTGCTGTGCATCGATACTCATGCTGCAGTTCAAACTTAGGGGGATGGGGTATTATCTGTGTCAGCCAACATAAACACTAAGTGTCCTAACTTGAGTGTCCCTGAAATCACTGATGTCTACCATTGATGTCCATACCCTCAGCTCTTCTGTGGGTCTCTACTAAGGATCCAGTACCTGGTGTTGCAGTTTGAAGAGACATTACCTGACTGAAGCCATTCAAGTGACAACAATGCAAACTACACTTAACCTGTAATCAGAAAGTTGTAAAACTGTTGCTCAGGAGGAATATGTGCCACATGATGTCTTCACACATACTAAAACAGTGACACCAAACAGAAATGTAACTGTACATGGTAGCACAAATCAAAACAAAAAGATAAACAATTCTAAAAATACTGAATCTAATAGTGTGACATTACTGAGGGGTCCTTTGGGCACCACACTCCTCCACCACAAAACACTAACATCAACAGTACTGAAATATACTAAACATGAAACAGCAGCGGGAGCATGGGGCCCTACCAACCACTCATTCCAACACCCAAAAACCAAAATATACAGTACTGTAAAATACAAAATGTACTAGTGATAGGAGCGCGGGACCCTTCGGGCCCCACGCTCCCACCACGTAATGTGACAGGCTGGGCTGGAGGAGTGCAAAGGGGGGTTGAACCCTAACATTGAATTCCCTCAGTTTTGTCTCTGTGGTACCACTCCCACCACATAATTACCCTTCTCTTTGAGAATAAAAATGAGAAATAGTGCACATAATGTGGCAGCAGGAGTAATGGGAGCATGGGGCCCTGCCAACTACACACTCCAACACACAAAAACAAAAATATACAGTACTGTAAAATACAAAATGTACTAGTGATAGGACACTGCACTCCCACCACGTAATGCAGCATGGTGGGCTGGAGGGGGTGCAAAGGGGGTACTTCAACCTTAACATTGAATTTCCTCGCTTCTGTCACTGTGGTACAACCCTAACTGATGCAGTAAATGGAGATATTTACCTCTAATTTCCCATGCTTTTGAAAATAATAATGAGAAATAGTGAATGTAATGCAGCGGCACGAGTGTGGGGCCCTTCAGGAACCGTGCTCCCACCACATTATACAGCGGTGGAAGCACGGGGCCCTGAGGGCCATGCTCTCCCACACGTAATTACCCTTGTTTTTGAGAATAATAAAGAGAAATTGTGAATGTAATGCGGCGGCGGTAAGGGCCCCGCACTCCCACCACATTATACAGCAGCAGAAGCGCGGGGCCCACCACGTAATTACACTTGTTTTTGAGAATAATAATGACAAATCGTGAACATAACACAGTGGCAGGAGTGCGGGGCCCTTCGGTCACCACGCTCCCACCACATTATACAGCGGCGGAAGCGTGGGGCCCACCACTTAATTACCCCTGTTTTTGAGAATAATAATGAGAAACAGTGAATATAATGCAGCAGCAGGAGCATGGGGCCCTTTGGGCACCACACTCTGTAAAATACAAAATGTACTAGTGATAGGACACTGTACTCCCACCATGTAATGCAGCAGGGTGGGCTGTAGGGGTGCAAAGGGGGGCTTCAACCCTAACACTGAATTTCCTCGCTTTTGTTGCTGTGGTACAACCCTAACTGATGCAGTAAATGGAGTTATTTGCCTCTAATTTTCCTTGTTTTTGAGAATAATAATGACAAATAGTAAATGTATTGCAGCAGCAGGAGCGCAGGGACCCTTCAGGAACCGCTCTCCCACCACATTATACAGCAGCGGAAGCACGGGGCCCTGTGGGCCCCATGCTCCCACCACATAATTACCCTTGTTTTTGAGAAGAATAATGAGAAATAGTGAACATAATGCAGCGGCAAGAGCGTAAGGCCCTGTGGGCCCCGTGCTCCCATCATGTGACGTCTTGTCACATAGTAACATTGTGCCCACAAACGCAAATCGTTATGCGCATTCTGATGCAAAGCGAAACAGAAAGAGAAAAGTACTGTAGACAGAAATGTTAAAAACAATGCAAACGCAACTGCAAATGAAAACGCAAACGGTAACGCACATAGTGGCGTAAACATGAACGGCAAGTGAAACGAGTACGGAACCGCAAGCAGAAACGGTAATGGTAACAGTAATGTAACCACACAGGCTGGATTTCCCCAAAAGCTGTATAGAGAAAGACAGTGAGTACAAAGAATGTATGCAATACAAAGACTCTCGGAACAGAAAAATGAAGACATGGAATAGTAAATTGCTTATATCTCAGGAACCGTACGACATAGAAAAAATGTAAAAGTCATATGAATTATCACTTTCCTGGCTAGTTTTGTACTTATGGGGCTAAGCATTTTTTCGATGAAAAGTCCGTATCTCAAACCGTTTCCGAGATACGGGCCCTGAAAGATGCGCCGAACGCCGTAATGTTATCCTATAAAAAAAAAAAGAAGTTCGGAGTGCCATAACTTTGTCTCCCTGTAACATTTGTTCACTAAACCACTGAAAAGCACATCTGTTGGATGTTGGCTGTGCTCCCTGCAAATGCCAGCCCAAAAGACCAAACCGCTATTTTGCAGCAGGGCACCAAAGGATTGCTGCAATGCGTCATACGCCGTAATGTTATCCTATGGGAAAAAGTGTCAACTCTGGAGTACCATAACTTTGCTGCCATGTAATATTTTTTCTACAAAACAGTGAAAGGCATATCCGTGAGATGTCGGCTACGTTCCCTCCAAATTTCAGCCCTAAACTCCAAACCGTTCTTTTGCAGCGGGGTGCCAAAGAATTGCTGTCATTTTCCCACAGCCTAGAGAAGTACTGTCGCAATTTGCGAAAGCTTTCGCCAAAATTTGCGACACTTTCTTTAGTGCGACACTACTTTGTGAAAGTACTTTTTTCAGAAATTTAAAAACATATTTCTGGGGTGTTTTACCCCAAAATAAAGACATGGCTAGCATCCTCAGGGTCCAACTAGGTGAATACAAAAATAATTGGGTTGCTAGAGGGTCCCAAATTTAAATGCCAAGCATTTTTCTGATTGTTAACTGAAAACAAGATAGTGGATTTGTGAAAGTAAAAGGTCCATTTGCAAAAGTAAAAACTGCATTTGTGACACTTTCAAACTTTTTGTTAACTTTTCCCATTGACTTATAATGGGAACTTGTTTTTTGAATAACTTTTGAACCGTTTAATATTTTTTCATGAAATCTTCAAAAGGCACATCGGGGACCCTGGCCACATGTTCCCTGAAGATTTTAGACCAGTCGCGCAAACCGTGTGACCTGTAGGCGTAACTGTAGAATTCCAGAAAAAGCGTAAACGCACGCGCAGATCACGCTTAATAACTCTGCAGACGTATATCCGACCGGTATGAAACTTGGCAGATCCCAAGGCGTATGAGTTTTGATCATGTATTCCTAATTTTAGGCACATCCATCAAATGGTTGCAAAGTTATTAAGGTGCAAAATTTTGGGTTTAACATGTAAATGGCTCCTCAACCCTAACTATGGTAGCACTACCGTGCTGCCATATATATATATATATATATATATATACACACTGTTTAATATATTTTTGGTAGTACTTAGTACTCTGTTGTAAACACTAATAGTATTAATTAACATATATGTTGACTGATAACATTATACGTATGGATTTTCTCTTACACAGTTGTAGACTTATAAAGAATAAGAAGTAGTATGCTTATATTTGTTAGCATGACATATTATGCAGTTGAAATTGCTTTCATGTAAGTAAGAGATGTAACAGATGAAGGTGGTTAACTAGTTCTGTACCTATGTAACTATTTTTTAACATTTATAGTGATGTATATAATACTGTTACAATATAGTTTCAGAAATTTTTGTGTTTAACCTTACCTTAATGTATGTTAATAATAGTTGAAAACTGTGCATCAGACACTTTCACTGATGACAACTGAGCATTTTTTTGTTCTTGATAATATTCTCTGATCACCTCTATTGAGGGGTTGGGTGGGAATTTTCCAAATGCAACAATATTGCAGTATGTATTCACATGTACATCTATGTGTGTATGTATTCATATGTCTACACATAAAATACATTAATATTCAGTGTTAAACTTTTAGTTTCAGAAATATATTTCTGTGTAAACCATAGCCTGTTTGTGCTGCTATGAGTTTATAAGTCGCATCTGTTTTTTCGGCCACCCCAGGAACATTCACACTATCAGTCACACAATAACAACAACATCATAACTGTTTCATATGTGTTAACCATGTTCAGAAGGTGATGCTATGGCTGCCTTTCTGCGTTTTTTGATCCTGTTACATGCCACTGATTTACTGTCTGTGATACTGGTTTACATTTATTTCAAGAAACAGTGAAAAACATAAATGTGGTTGCTTTGTGAGACTGATTTTTGTGCACCAATTGGATTTTTAATTCTGCATTCTCACAATTATTAATTGGGCAATAACTTTTTTTAAGCTTTATCTACCTGTCTTGTGTCTTTCTTTTATCATAATGTAACAGTGATACTATGCATGTTGGTGTTGCTGCAGTACTGCATTTAAGCATACTACATGATGTTCATTGCTACATTCTTTCTATTTATCACTATGAGACTGGTAGTCTTCAATGTGGTTAACATATACAGTTAATATTTTGTAGGTTACTTATTTTATTAGCACATCTAAGCTGTAGCACATGAACAATATTTGTGTGAATACTATCAGATTACTACTTATTTAGTGAGATGTATATATAAATGTTGTTCAGCCTGTGTTCTGAAACAAAAATATGTTCTTAATAAGATATTCAAAAATAATATGACAGCATTACTTCTCAAAAACACAGGAAATTCATGGCAAAAAACTCTGTTTAATGCATCAGTTAGGGTTGTTCCACAGCAACAAAAGCGAGGAAATTCAGTGTTAGGGTTGAAAACCCTAACTCTGCATTCAGCCCCCCACCCTCCCAGCACCACACACACAGACACACACACATGCAAGTGGCTGGGAGGACCAAGGCAACATGACCAATCACAGACAACCAGCAGCAGGTGACAGAAATAAAATACAACTGTATAAATGTATTACAAGACAGCCCCACCCACCCGACCAGGTACTGTATGCTCAGCAAAACTGACGCCATGTACTCCAAATGTACACATCCCTGATTGCAGGTGCACATGATGTACCACACTTAGGAGTTGCATGGCCTTACCTAGCGATGCCACACACCCCATCACACCCACTACTCCATGTAGACTGGAGAGTCAAAGAAAAAGTTAGGCCTTGGAGATGCATGGCATTTCTATCTAATTGTAGGTATGCACAACTTAACACAATTAGGCACTGTAGGCCTTTGGCAGGCAATGAACAAGTCCTGATACCAGGTACTACATGCTGACTGTGTTGGTGCAGCAAAAATAAGAACATGCACATTAACAGTGAAACTTCTTCATTGCAGTGGTACAGATCTTTGTGCACTCATGTGTTGTGCAGTGTCAGCCACAGAATGGCCACCCCCACCACTTGTTGCATCCTGACTGCAAAACCACAGGAAAACAAAGAAGCATGGACATAAACAGTACACCTTAGTGATTGCAGCCACACTCCAGTTACCACAGTTATGACTAGACCCTGGAGTCAGCTGAATAACCAATAATGACTGACTTGCAAACATTATGACTGTTTTTTTTCAACCATTTTAAAATTTATGACTGCAACTAAATAAAGAAAATACAACTAATTTTTCAACTTCTGCCATTGTGGAATTTTAATTTATGGAACATGTGTGGACCCACAAACCATTGAATAAATCTATGTAACTACACAGCTGTTGAATAGATTTTATTTATCTACATAGTAGACTTGTCATTCGTATTTATCTACATAGCAAGCAGACACATCATCGCCTGGTCTCCCCTCCTCCGCACCAGTAGGCACTACTTTCCTCCATACACTATCAGCTATTGTCACTTTGCCACTGCTTTCCAAGTGCTCCCCACTCATGCACAAGCCCACTACAGAATCTGGCAAAATACATAAACCATTTTAAAAATACATTTTCCATCCCTGCTATTCATTTCCAGATGCTCCTCACTCATTTACTCAACTTCTGCCATTGTGGAATTTTATTTATGTACTTGCAAGTGGTACTTTGTGAGCACAGTTTGTGAGAAAATGTTGCAGCACGTTCATTTATGTAATATTTACTCAAGCCAAAATGCCAATGCCAAGTCACCCCATAACATACATATACACAGAGACACACAGAAATGAATGGCTGCAAACAATTTGTGAGTCAAAGTGTACAAATCAGGGCTTGCAGACCCCAGTAGCTCCAGGACAATTTTGCTGTAGATTGCTTACATTATAGCCTATTTCCTATAAATATAATTACTCCTTTTTTTCCCTTTAATAGCCAGTTTAACAAGTGTATGGGAACAATTTCAGTATAAACTGCTCCATTTCCCAAACAGACAAGAACCCCCCAAATTTCTGAAAGCCCATACATACATCAGTGTCAGTCAGAATTATCAGAATGCTCCATTTACAGGCAGGGAATCACCTTCAGCCTCGAAGATTCACATAACAAATCTGTGCCACCCTACCACCACAAAACAGCAAGTCACCACTGGATGGAAAAAGCATCCCCATGCTGGTCTAGATTGGCACTGATCAGAACCGCCAGGGAGAAGAACCAAATCCTAAGTGTCAGCAAGGCATAGACATATCACAAAAATTTTTTGGTCCAACAGAAGATACGTAGATTATTTGCCATGCTTTTTGCTCCATGGGGAAATGCTCCTGCACTTGTTAGTTGACCACTGGTGCTGCTAACCATGGAAAGCAATAACCAGATTAATAGGCTCGGGGAGGATGTGTTACCATAAATTAACTAAGTTTTACCATCATGTTGTAAAAACACATTTTCTTTAGCACCAAGAATCAGTGTCACTGACTCAACAGGTAGCACACTCACCTCTGAGGTCGGGAGATCAGAAGGCTGTGGGTTCTATCCTCACACCAGGTACCTGGGTTAAATCCCAATACTGACACTGTAGTGCAGCATGAGGGGGGTGCTGCACTGCTGAGGTGCTGTTTTTTGAATGAGACGTTAAACCCAGGTCCCTTCTGCCTGTCCTGGTGGTAGTTCAGACAGATGTTAAAGATCCCATGGCACTTCTTGAATAGAGATGGGGAATTTTTCCGGATCCCTGGCCAAATTTCTCCCATTCACTAAAAAAACCACCAACAGCTTAATCTGGTTCAAGGTCAGGTGGCATTTATCTGTAACCTCCTCCCCTGGGTCATACCTGAAAATAGGCAGAATTTGTCTTGTACACTTACCCTGTCAATGAAAACAAAATAAAATAAAGACCATCAAACCAATATCTCCCCCACCGGGGTTTTATCTTGTGCTAGTGCACTCATGACTAGACTCTGAATACATAAAAATAGCAGCAAGGGTCTCTCAATGTATAGCAGGGAGATTTTAAAAAGTAATACTAACTAGGGGGTGGCAGTTTTGGATGCTCTACAGCACAAGGCCTTTGTTTCTTTAGGAATGCAATGATGAATGCACTATAGCTCCTGTTTTAGTGCTTTGACTTTGAATTTCACACCATTTTTTCTAATCTCCATCCCAAATCAAGGCATGCCATCGCATATTTCTCAGCATTTTTACACAATCCAAATTCCACATGGACAATAAAGGCTGGGGTGGAGGGGCTTTTACTATGTGCTGTAATGTTCCACCACCACTGCCACCGAACTCAGCCTTCTGACCACTCCTTGACATCAGAGCATATTAATAAAAGCAAGAACTTCACGCCACAGAGCAAAAACCAAATTGGAACTTTCAACTCACCTATTGGATCATCCTCTCGACCTTTTACTAGTTCCTTCTGCCTGGGCCCTGCTCTCCCATATGTTGTTGTTCTTTCTGCCATAGATTTATTACATTGGCTCACTGGCTTCCTTGCTTTGCTTGTCACCTGGTTGGCCTGTCTCTGCTTTGGTCCAACCAACTGACCGACTCTTCTCTTTTTCCCCTGGCTGACGGTGCTGGCCCCATGACCTTACCCACCATCCACATTGTTGGCTTTCTGCTTAACCTTGTTTTTTTCCCTGCTGCCTTTCTGGCCTGTGACCTGCTGGGCTGCCTCATCTCCTGCGCTGCCTCCCACAGTCATCCAGTCTGACTCTCGCTCATGTCCGTCCTGGGCCACCCAAACTTGTTGCAGTTGTTTTGCCCTTAGTTTACCATTAGCCTACTGTACAATGGCAGGGAAACCTGGGGTATGTTACAGCCTTCTGCCTCCCTCTGCCTCAGTAGTCCTCCCTCCCACTCCTCTCCTGCCCCATGCACTCCCTTCCTAGTAAGTAGCTTGCTGGTGTGCTTGATGACTCACTCATCCCAGGCTCAACCACAGACGGGCCACCCTGCTCCTGCTGGTCCTGCTCCAACCTGCCTGCTGTGACAGTGCCAGACTGACACAGTACTACCACAGGCTTTCTTCTGGCTGGACTTCCAGCCATCTCTGGACAGCTCCCATCCCCTTGAGTCTGACCTCCTCCCTTCTCTGTTGACCCATTCTCCCTGTCAAGTGGACAGCAAACAAATCCGGACATACTCCAGCATCGCCATCAGTTTCCCCAGTCTGCCTGCCCACCATTTAATCTTTTCTCTCTGCCGCCCGACAGCTCATGTACAGAGTGCACATTCCTCACTCCTCCCTTTGTTGTACACTATTGGAGGACTCAGAGGAGGACTGTCTGGCACTGAAGAGCAGAGGCACAGTTTGATTGGTTGCTGAGGCTGTCCATCAACACAGGCACACTAATTTAAAAAATAATGCCTGCAGAATGGCCACTTCACATTGAAAGTGAGGGGACAAAAAGGCTATGGCCAGTGAAGGTGGGGCTGAGTTTGCTCACCTATCCAAAATGTGTCTGGAAGTGGTGTAGAGTGCAAGGCATGGGAGGTGAGCAGACTGTCATGTGAGCAAGTTACAATGGAGTCATCGACTTCTCAAAAGTATGACTCCACTCAATTATGGTTGCAACTCAAGGCAATTTCAGCTAATTGCAACTGCCCTGAATTGCGACCAACAATTCTGACCAATGATGGCAGCTCCTGGGTCTAGTTATGACTCACATGTTGTCAGTGAGGGGATGCTCCCCCAAAGCGCAATACCATATATTGCATCCTGACTGTGAACCTTCAGCAAAACTGAGATGATGGAAATCAGTTGTATACCTGATTCATTAAAAGTATACTCAACTTAGCATAGTTACCATTAGCATGGCCTCATATAGTTAATGCTATTGTTCTGGGCAGGTACTGCATACTGACTACAGATCTGGAGCTACACTGACTATAGCATCTGTGCTACAGCCATGGGACTGCAGCTACAGTCATCCTTGCATGCTTATGAGTTGCATGGGTGAGCCACATAGTCTCCTTCCCCACACGGTGCAGTTACTGTATTCTGAGTATGCAGCCACAGCAAAAGTAAGTTGATACACATTACTGGTACACCTCAATCACTAAGACTGCACACCTGTTAGCAGAATTAGAACTTGCAGAACCTTGTACAGGCAATGGTTGTTGAACCTCAAGATCATGTTCTACATCTTGAGTGTACAGACACAGAAAACATACAGGTAAGCACAACACATACTCAAATTCTACAGTTGTTGTGGCATGATGATGTATGTGTCTTGAAGTAGATCTAGGCAGTTGCATTGTACTTCTGTGTACTTATGAGTGTACAAACAACTGTCTTTCTGCAATCATGGAGTTTCATTGCTGGTGTATAGTCACGGTGCACCACCATTTGTCGTGGGGTGTGTGGCATCGCTAGGTAAGGCCATGCAACTCCTAAGTGTGGTGTGTTGTGTGCACCTGTAATCAGGGATGTGTACATTTGGTGTACATGGCCTCAGTTTTGCTGTGGATCTCCACTAAGCATGCAGTACCTGGTAGGGCAGGTGGGGATGTCTTGTAGAACATTTATACAGTTGTATTTTATTTCTGTCGCCTGCTGCTGGTTGTCTGCGATTGGTCGTGTCACCTTGGTCCTCCCAGCTACTTGCATATGTGTGTATGTGTGTGTGGTGCTGGGGCATGGGGGGGTGAATGCGGAGTTAGGGTTTTCAACCCTAACACCAAATTTCCTCGCTTTTGTTGCTGTGGAACAACCCTAACTAATGCATTAAAGGAGTTTTTGCCATATATATATATATTAGAGGCAAAATACTCTGTTTAATGCATTAGTCGATTGTCCCTAGCATAAAAAAGATGGTCAGTGTTAGGAGTTGAAAACTAATTAGCAGCACCCCAACCCGGCATTAGGGGTCGCATTGGGGTCATCAGCCTAACTCTCACCCCATCACATGTGTAAAGCAGCAGAAGTATAGGAGAATGGGGTGAGAGTTAGGACCGATGACTCCAATGCACACCTCAATGCCAGTTAGGGGGGTTGGTGGGGGGTCCAAGGGGGGTTTTCAACCCTAACACCGAATTTCCTCACTTTTGTCGCTGTGGAACAACCCTAACTAATGCATTAAATGGAGTTTTTTGCCTCTAATTTCCCTTCTTATTGAGAATGATAACGAGAAATAGTGAATGTAATGCAGCAGCAGGAGCACGGGGCCCTCCCACCACGTGATGTCTTGTGGCATAGTAACAGGAACAGCAACGCAAACAGAAGTGCTAACAGTGGTGCACATGGTAATGCAAGCGTGAATGAGAACTGAAAGGGTAATGCACACGGTGGCGTAGATGGGAACGGTCTGCCACATGATGTGTTGTCACATAGTAACATGGTGCCTGCAAATGGAAATGTCAATGGGCATGGTGACGCAAAGTGAAACAGAAAGAGAAACAGTACTGTAGACACAAATGGCAAAAAATAACAGAAACGCAAGCACAAAGGAAAACGCAAAGGATAACGCACATGGTGGAAGTAGGCGTCATTGAAATGAAGCGGTTGAACTGGAACCACAAGAGGAAAGGGCAACAGTAACAGTAATGTAGCGCACAGGCTGGTTTTCCCAAAAGCTGCATAGAGAAAGACAGTGAGTACAAAGAATGTATGCATAATAATGGTATCGAGCAGAAAATGAGGACTTGGAATACTAAATAGGTTATATCTCAGGAACCGTACGACATAGAAAAAAAATGTAAAAGTCATATGATTTACGACTGTCCTGGCTAGTTTTGTACTTAGCCCCCATTAGGGGCTAAGTATTATTCTAACGAAAAGTCCGTATCTCGCACCGTTTCCGAGATACGGGCCCTGAAAGGCGCGGCAAATGCCGTGATGTTATCCTATGGGAAAAAAGAGAAGTTTGGAGTGCCATAACTTTGCCTCCCTGTAATATTTTTTCACCAAATCACTGAAAGGCACATCTGTGGGCTGTTGGCTGTGTTCCCTCCAAATTTCAGGAAAAAAGACCAAACCATTATTTTGCAGCAGGGTGCCAAAGGATTCCTATAATGAGTCAGGCGCCGTAATGTTATCCTATGGGAAAAAGTGTCAATTTTGGAGTACCGTAACTTTGCCACCATGCAATATTTTTTTCAATGAAACACTGAAAGGCACATCTGTGAGATATCGACTACGTTCCCTCCAAATTTCAGCCCAAAACACCAAACCGTTCTTTTGCAGCGGAGTGCCAAAGAATTGCTGTCATTTTCCCACAGACTAGAAAAGTACTATCGCAATTTGCAGCTTTACATAAGAATTTGCGACACTTCAAGTGAGCACGAAAGTACTTTGTGAAAGTACTTTTTCCAGAAATTTGAAAAACATATTTCTGGGGTGTTTTACACCAAAATAAAGACATGGCTAGCATCCTCAGGGTCCGACTAGGTGAATACAAAAAGAATTAGGTTGCTACAGGGTCCCAAATTTAAATGCCAAGCATTTTTCTGATCACTAACTGAAAACAAGATGGCGGATTTGCGAAAGTAACTGGGCCATTGGCGAAAGTAAAAATGCATTTGCGACACTGTCGAACTTTTTGTTAACTTTTCCCATTGACTTATAATGGGAAATTGTTTTTTGAATAACTTTTGAACCATTAAATATTTTTTCACAAAATCTTCAAAAGGCACATTGGGGACCCCAGCTGCATGTTCCCTTAAGATTTTGGGCTGGTCGAGCAAACCGTGTGACCTCTAGGCGCGACCATAGAATTCCAGAAAAAAGCGTAAAAGCATGTGCAGATCATGCTTAATAACTCCACAGCCATGTATCTGACTGATATGAAACTTGGCAGATCCCAAGGTGTATGGGTCTTGATCATGTATTCCAAATTTCAGGCAAATCCATCAAACGGTTGCAAAGTTATTAAGGTGAAAAATTTTGGGTTTAACATAGAAATGGCTCCTCAACCCTAACTATGGTAGCACTACAGTTCTACCATAATATATATATATATATATATATATATACACACACACATACACACACACATATCTATCTACTGTCTGTCTATCTATATATCTATCTTTCTATCTGTCTAGCTATACAGACAGTAGATACACGCACACACATTCTTTGGAAAAACTGAATTAATGCACTACTTAGGCCCTGTACACACTTGTGAAAGCAGGTTGAAAACCATTTTATAAACTGGTTTAAGTCTTACTGTGTTGGAGCATCCACATTGTGATATAACTGTGTTTAAACATAGTTCTTCAACCCTGTTTCTTTCCCCACTGGGTACATTTTAGGGTTGTGAACCTTACTATACCTTCAACTGTGCTATGTCACTGATGGCTGTGTATCCTAGCAACTGAAGCAATTCCAATATTGTGCATATCACAACTAGAAGCCCAGCACCCTTCAGCACGTCCACACTAGTAAGTCAAACCATGTTTAACTTAAACCGTTTTTAAAACCAAGCTAGAGACTAGGTACCTAGCAGAGTTTTAGCATGTTTTTTAAAAATGGTTTAAATCATGCTGTAATGTGGTCACAAACCATGTTAGTGCTTCTTAAATCATTTTAACTTGCTTAAAATGGTTTTAAATGCCTAGTGTGTACAGGGCCTTAGAGTTCAGCAACTTAATGCAACAAAAGTTTGGAAATGTGGTGTTGGGATTTACAACCCTAACTTCCCACCCCACCCCAAGCAGCCTACTTCTGTGGAGTTAAGTTGAACCCCAACCAGTGCATTAATGCCACTTTTTGCAAAAAATTGACTTTCTTTTTGAGATAGTAGAATCATAACCTCATTCACACAGATCCCTTCAGGACCAGTGTGAACAGATGTAGATGTGCAGGGCCTTCTGGGTCCTGTGTGAAGGAAAGACTCTGTCTGCCTATGGAATTTCAGGGCCCTGGGGCACTACACTTCTATGCAGCAACAGATGTCAAAAAATTATTGAACTATTTAAATGCTCACTCATTGCTTTATATGTGAACATATAAATATTTCAACATTCACTCATAACTTGGTCATTTTACCATATTTTTACACAAATTTTAAACATTGCCTTCTTAGGACCCCACCTCATGAACCTGGTAGGTGACAATTTTCAAATCCCACCCAAAAGGTGATTTTGTGCAGTGACTGCAAAATCATTTTTCAGGATGGATTTGGAAATCTCATCTACCTTGTTCATGAGCAATGGTCTCAGAAAGGCCATTCTGAAAATGTGGTACAAAAATATTGACAGTTATGAATAATACTTCAAATCCCTTTGGATTTTGTAACAGTGGACATACCTTATTTTCTCAAATCACATTAGCCAGTTTTAGCAACAAGATATCTTTTAAATCAGAGTGTGGATCTATGCTATGGAACAGTTGTAGGTGAGTGAGGGTGTGTAGGACATGTGGGGGGTTGCTGAGAGGGATTTGGGGTGGCATCGGTGGGGGTATTGAGGTCAGATTTGCAAAGCACTATTTTCTTATTCAGAGGAATCTATTTAAAATAAAATAAAGATCAACAAGGGATGGTTTTCTTTTTTTCAGATTGATGTAGCTAGCACTGGGGAACTGCGCACTCCACTGTTGAAATACTGTTTGGCTGCATCAGGGGTAGGCATCCCAGAACCACCACCAAGATACTGGAGAGAGAGAGAGACAAGTGATCTGGAGAGAAGGGGGTCAAAAAAAGTGGTACCAGGGTAGGCACCCCAGATCACTTTGGATATATTATTTGTCGTTATAGTACTGGGTGACAGGTAACCTGGAGAGGAGGGGGTAGAAACAAGTGGTACCAGTGACAGGCACACTGGTCCACTTAACAACTAAATGAATCTGCTTAGACAGATATGCTAGATAGATAGATAGAAAGATAGATAGATGGATGGATGGGCTGGCAGGCAGGCAGGCAGACATACAGACAGACATAGAACTGAACTGGGACAGACTGTCATATTGCAAGACTACTTGCTCGCTGCTGCAACTCAAGTCCATAGCATAACTCCATCTACAGCTGATGAAACCAAAAAAGTTTCAGTGTTCTCTTACAGAGAATGAAGGTAAATTGCTCCTTTCACTAAGGTTGTCACATAGGATTTTCAGGTGCTCAGAAACATTATTTCCAGGCAATTTTCAAACACCAGCAACTAGCTAAACAGGTTCCATTTACCAATGTTCAGTATAATATACGTTATTAAAAGTTTCCTTTAAACAAACAATACAACAAAAATAAGACAGTGAAACTGTAAAACAGAATCACTGTCCCCAGCAAATTATGGTACTACTTGATTATAGGGAACACAACAATTAAACTGAAAAGTGGATACATAACATTAGAGGTAAGCAAATTCTGAGGCTAAACACTCACAGTACAATACTGACAAGCCAATCTACAGACTTTGCAATCTGGGGTAAGAGATTCATGAGATCTTGGAGATGTGTTTTGGTGGTTTAACCAACCTCCTGTACCAGGGTAAGCAGGCAGGAACAGTGTGGAGACTCTACCAGCAATGTCTATATGTTTTATAGACATGTTTGGTACTGGCCAGTATGCATCCCATCTTTAGAGCTTCTAGAATGGTCATATGCCATTATTTATAAGTGGGAATGATATCATCAAGCCAGTGTTTTAATGTCAGTGTCTTAGCTATTGCTGCTATAAGCATTATATGGAATTTATGTATACCCATGACCTGCTCTAACCAAAGACCTAGCAGGCAAATGTGGGGTGTGAAGGCTGATTCTAGTCCTAGAAGAAGGTCTAGCTTGTATGCCTTCCCATAAAGGTTTGGCTTTAATACAATCCATCAATGTATGTTTTAGATTACCCACTTGTTCGTGACACTTGGTACATGCATTTGTCTCCAAGTGTCAAATCTGCACTAATTTGACTGGAGTGTTGTAAAGGTTATGACTGATCTAGTATTGCATCAACCTTAAACTATCAGGCTTTAGGTACCTATGAACATTTTTTGAGCTTTTGATTCTAGTTTTGTGGTTATTAAGTTCTGGAAATTATCTTTGCCAATAGTGGCTGCAGCCAGAGAGACTTGTGGTATGAAAAGTGTAAATTGTCTGGTAGAGAAGTGATATTGCATTCCTCTGGATAGCCAGTGCCCTGAATTCATCCCAGAGAGGGAGTGACTGAAAAGACCAGGGTCTTGATCCTGAAGCGCTTGCAATTATATGCTTGAGCTGATGAAATTTAAAAGTAGTCACAGTCATTTGGCTATGCTATCTTAAGAAAAAATGGAAAGACAGTGTATTGCCCCCTAATATATCTCAAAGTGTATTGCTAAAGATTTGCTGTAAGAAGGATGGGGGGGGGGGTTATGGTGACTGAGGAAGTTGGGTTTTGTTGAGGGGTTGATCTGGGTCAAAAAGGGGTTTTGCTTTCAACAATTGGAGGAGCTTCTTTGTTGCTTTTACCAAGGCTCCTGATGAGGTAGTTTTCATAGTTGTGGTGAGTTTGCTATAAGGGGTATTCAGAAGGGCCTGTGTTGATACTGCATTAGCCTTGCATAGTTCCTGCTCCATGAGTTTCCACTGGGGACAGTATGTAGTGTTACCTGTTTGCATATCAGGTATTCTCCACCATAGGAAATGGCTTACCCTAAGTTCCAAATAGTATGCCCTGAAATTAAGTAGCTGTAGCTCTCCTAGGTTTTTAGCTGGAGTACGTTTATGCAGTGCCCCCCCAAGAGACTTACCCATCCAGAGGAAGTGAGATACAACAGTGTTAACTGAGTAAACCACTTACGTGAGATGAAGTCAAGTCAGACTTTATTTTTAAAAAGTGCTTTTCAAATGCCAAAGTGCTTGTACAAAGTAAAAACAGAAACTGTTCAGAATTAAAAACACACAGATTAAAACAGGCAGCACAAACAGGTTGTAAATTAGACAGCATCCACGAAAGCTAAGTCAAACAGATGAACTTTAAAGTCTCAGTGGACAGGCACTCTCTAATCTGACAAGGTAGATAATTCCACAGGGTTAGGGCCTATGAGGTCTGTGAAAAAAACTAGGAATCTCTAGAAATCCCTCATCGGAGGAACAGAGTGGGTGGAGGGGGCAGTAGGGATGAAGGAGATCTTGCAAATAACATGGTCCCTGGGTCCATGAAGTGAGTTAGCATTCCTAAAGGGTAAGGCAAGGCAAATTTTATTTAAAAGATGCCCAATCCTGGAGGGTCTGGGCACCATACATAAAAACCAACAAGGAACAACATCAGTGAATAGCAATAATCATAAAACTACAGTACTAATTAAATAATAATTCAGTAAATAAATAAAGAAATAAAAATCATGGACAAGCAGTGTAATAAGTCAGAATAGGATGATATTTGCAAAACTGAGTCAGGAAAGGACTGTGCAAACAAGAAGGCCTTGAGGCATGCCTTGAATACTTCCACTGAGGGGGGCCTCCCTTATAGATGGAGGGAGCGAATTTCACAGGATGGGGTCGGAGACACTAAAGTCTCTGTCACTGGTAGTTTTTAACCTTGTCCTGGAAATCACAAGGAGGCCCCTTGAAAAGGAATGGAGGGAGTGAACTGAGGTAGCAGGTGTAAGAAGGTTCACCAGGTAACCAGAGCCCAGGCCATGTAGGGTCTTAAAGGTGAGCAAGCCCACCTTAAAGAGGATCCTTCACCTGGCTGGCAGCCAGTGCAGTCTGCGCAGCACTGGGGTGATATGGCAATACTTACACTTTCCTATCAACAACCTGGCAGCTGTGTTCTTCACTAGCTGAAGCTCGCAGAGGGTACCTTCTGAGACCCCCAGGTAGAGCACATTACAGTAATCAAGCTTCAACATTATGAAGGCATGGACTAAGGTAGGGAGGTCCTGGGACAGAATCAGGGTTTTAATCCTGGAAATATTCCTCAGATGATAAAAACTGGTATGGACCACGACCGACATCTGAGCTTCAAGTGTCAAACGACTGTCCAGAACAATGCCCAGGTTATGTACCCTGGAGGAGGCCTTCAAAGGCACAGAACCCAGGATGAGTCCTGTCTTTGCGCCCGAGACCATCTAATCATGCCCTCTGTTTGACTTCACTACCAGTACCTCCATCTTATCGGAGTTCAGTCACAATGTATAGAAATGTACAGGAGGTGGGGGAGAATATTCATTTTACGGATGTTGACCCTTGCCAGTAAGACAAAGGGAGGTTAAGACAGCAACACTGGCTCATCTGTATTGTGATAAGAAGCTTGTATAAATTATGGGACAACATGATTTTAGGGCTTCTGGCCACTGCAATGTCCAGGTATTGGAAGCTGTCCAGAGACCATGACCCCCACTGCAATACTTCTGCATTGTGGGTATGATGGTTGAGAGGCATGATGATGGTCTTAGACAGATACAGTTTGTAGCTCTCAAAGCACCAAATTGCTTTAGAATTTTCAGGGTTGATGGGCTCAATAGCATGGGTTTTCTAAATACAGAAGGAAGTCATCTGCACATGTTGATAGTTTATAGGCCTCTTCCCTACTCTGTTGCTTCAGTGGCTAGAAGTATTTTGGTGAGGAGGAGTTTGTGTTTTGAAAATACATATTTTTTTATGTATTCTTTTTTTAACTTTGTATGTATTAAAACATTTATATTCAACACAAACATAACACAACAGTCATTATTACAACAACATTGAATGCAGGCATGAAAATACATTACATTTTCAACCAGTAAGGATACATGTTTTGTAATATAATTAGGTATATGTAGTGCACTGGTACATATAGAGTCCTGGAGTTCACAAGTAAACTGATTGGTAAGAACATTTAATTGAAGAGGTCTTTTGGAGTCATTACAGTACAAAAAATGACTAATCAATGACAGTGGGGATGACCTCCCCAAAGGGAGGAAGATGTCTCTGTATGACAGTGTTGGATCAGTTAATCTACCCCAATAGATTGGATCTAAATCCCAAAATCTTTGTTTAACACTGCAAATCCCTAATTTTGTTTTATGTATTTTCAATGTTTTCTTGTCAGTAAAAAAAATATATAAAAATGGCAACCGTCACAACATATATTTTTTCTCACAAAAGAAAATGCACAAATTATTCAAAAGATAAACCCTTACAAAAGATTATTTCATCTTTCGTATCAGAGGGTTATCCAAAAAAAAAAACTACTGAACCTAAACAACAGACTGGCACCAGTCACAGCTAAAAATGTAAATTTGTTTGTGCAAATAGCATACAGTAAAGTGCATGAATACTACAAAGTTGCACTCACATTCTATCAGTGGCAGCAAGGTCCTGAGGCTTGAACTCAGAACCCCTGACTGTTTTTATCACTGAGGCTCTGTGTGAAGAAAGCTATATCACGTGGAGAGGAATACTTCTCCCCCTTTGAAGAGCGTATCACTATGAGAAACTGATTTGGAGGTGTACCTTGAGCTTCGGGCAGCAGACTACAGGCTGGAGGGAGGGGTAGACATTAGAGTTGGCAACCCCAACAAAGGATTCACCAAGATTCCAGAGTAACAAAACCCTACTTATTGTTCATTTCCCTAATTTCTGCTCTTTGTGATCTTCAACCCTTATGTCTGCATTAATGTAGCTTTAGCAATATATGCAGTATATATTCTTTGCAAAAAAATAAATAAATGTTGTTAATGTGTCACTCACTGTGTGTTGTGCCTTTGCAAAAGCACACAATGGGCCCTAAGTGTGATGCCAATGCACCACAGAAACCAGGCGCATTAGCATCACTACATGAGAATGTGGCACAGCAGGGTCACATGAATGCCCCATGACATTTATGAATGGGATGCAAGAGATTTACACTCCTGATCCCCTCGCTGTGTGGACACCAATGCACTGTTGGTGGGCAGGGGGTGTACCAGCACTACATGCTATGCACTAAGGTGCATAGTGCTGCCTCCTGGGGTGTGGAGGAGGGCACTGGTTAAAGCAGGGAGGACCCAACCATAACTCCTGTATGTGCCATTGTGCACGCAAGACCCCAGCCAGTCCAGGATGTCAGTGGCAGCCCTCTGCCCCAACAGCAACATCCCACATGCTCCTGTACCCCCGCCACACACACCTGCAGCAGTGTCTCTTCCTTGTCCAGACTGCAATGGTAGCCCACACCAAGGGGTCATGTAGGGGCAGGCAGGGGTTACAATCAAGACACCCATGTGTCACTATCACCCCATAATGGGTATTACAACCCCTGAAAAGAGCCATTCAACATTGCTCACCTATGGATGAGTAGCTAGCATGGTAGAAGCAGGGGTTGTCTGCAACCCCCCCAGAGTCCACTGACAGGATGCCACTGCCCCCCATGCCACTCACCAGTGCCATGTTCCCATCAGTGCAATGCCTCCCCCCGTCACAGCCCTGCCCACACCACTGTGTCACTGATGCTACCCCTCTTCACTGGCCAGATGGTGCCACAGCTTGGGATGGCCAGCAGCACAGCCCTCAACAAACCTCCATGGCTGCTGGCCATTCAACATCCACAGGAGAGCACAACCAACAAGCACCCTGCTATGTAAGGGATCTGCTCCCAGCTTCCCAGCATGAACCTGTGCACTGGGGTTGGTGGGGCCATTGACAGGTGGCTAGTGGTCATGAATACTGACTGGTGTGCACCTGTCTGCAGGTCTGGAGGTCCATGGGTGATATACACACCTCTGGTGTGTACTTCCTGCCCCATGTGCATAGATGCCCTATATGTGTGAAATGTGTTAGGCAGCTCACACTTAGTGAAGTTCACTGTTTTTAAACTTGTTTGCACCTGACTGTACCTGAGACACCAGTTTAATAAAAGTTTTTGCACTAACCAGTGTTTTGTAGTTTTTTTTTTCCAGTTATGAGTGCTCTGAATTTTTTGTCTTATGTTTCAGTACTGTTTTTTTTGGTTTTGGTAGTACCCGATTCCTGTGATGCAAGACTTTTTCTGGTATTTCTCATATGCATTCATTATTTGTACATGTCCCGCCACCGACACTTGTTGATGAGGGATGGGGAGATGGACATCATCTAATTACTACTGTTAAAAGACTGATCACATCTATAATTGACTCTTCCCTCTCCCTTTTTTCTACCCCATATCTGTCCCTTCCACATTCCTTTGACCCTGGTTCCAGCTCTAAATTCTCCATACTGTATCACTATATATCTTTTTATATTAGGTTTTATTTGTGTTCAGTGCACCTGATATGTACATTTCTTTACTTTTATGAAAAATTGTATCCTACCAAAAACTAGCTGTATTTTCTGTTCCAAACATATACTACTGTCGATGCTACCTGCTGATACTTTGAATATGCTGTATTATTGTATCTCACTTTATTTGTATTATTACTATTTTCTTGTGTGTTGCATCCCATGTATATTGTCCCTTGTTTCTTGGTAACAAACCCAGGTCCACCTTGAAAATGAGCTTGCCTGGTTAAATAAAGACTTTGATTGATTGATTGATCAAAGATGTCTCCTCTATAAAATGGAGGATTCTTGATCAAGAAATAGTAAGCACAGTTATGCACAAGAAATCTGAGACCACAGGAGAATATACTTTTTTCTCTTTCTTAGCTGTTTCCCATTTTGTATCTCAAGATGGTTTAGGTTTACATATGCAGTTCAGGTGCATAAAAGATTACGTGATTTATATTCTAACCCTGTTGCATCTGATTGGAATGAAGGGTTTATAAATCACTCCAGTTGAATTTTTCTGTTGTAAGGTATTTCGATAGAAAGTGTTTAAAGAGCTACGGTATTAAGTTGAAGTTTTAAAAAAAAAACAAGAAAAAGCAGTGACAACAACATGAATGGCCGAGATAAAAGTCCCACTACAGCTACTGTCAGCCAATAGGAAGACTAATTTATTAACCCTTTTCTCTGGCTATAGATGTAAGCAGAAGTAAATGAGGGTGAGGTGACCTAATTTTGATACCTGTATTTCATGCAAGAGCAAGCTGATTGGTTAACTGCAGTGTGAACATACTCTATGGATCACACTGCTACTTCATTCAGCCCCAGTCACTGAACTGCACTAGCAACTGAGAAAAAGGAACAGTGCCTTTTACTCTACATTTCTTAAAATTAAAATGGATGAACAGAGGCAAATAAAGACAGCCACACACTAACATTCAAAGCCAGTTTATTTGTAAACAATGGTCACTCACATAACTCTTGCAATTCACACACTATCATACACTGCTGTTTTAATAAAACTTTAGATAGATAAATAGATAGATAGATAGCTAGGATGGATGGATGGATAGACAGACAGACAGACAGATCGGTAGACAGAGACATAAACAGACATACGGGGAGAGAGACAGACACACACAGAAATAGGGAACAGGAGATTGCTGGCTCCCAGCTTTAGTTGAAGCTGGCAGTACGAGTTCCAGCTGTGGCTTCATTATTCAAGAAAGTCCCACTTTTCTTATACAGAAAATGTGGGTGAATGGCTCCTCACTCTAAGCTGGGCAACCTGGATTTTGGGGCAGGGGGCCCATAAAAAGTATTTGTGGCCATTATTTTAAGAAGCAAACACCTGAATCAAGCTAACTAGTTCCCTTTAGCTAGGTACTGGTGTTTTTTTTTTGTTTGTTTGTTTTTTCAAGTGACCTCATTTTTATGTATTTTCCATGTTTTTTTTTGTTGTTGTTTTAGTTCTGGGAAAAAACAAAAACAAGAAACAACATGATGGCTCTCACAGCACCAACACATTTTTAGTGCTGTGAGAAGCAAGTGGTAAGAAACCAAAAAAGGTTTTGTGACACAGAATTTTTGGTGTTGTATCAGACATTATCTCAAACATCCTACTGATCATGCTCAGAGCAGAAAACAAACAAAGTCCATGTAACTCTGAAACTGATATTTTTTTCAACAAAACTTTCCAAATGCAATACCTTGGCACAACACATATCTACCTTGAAAGTTTTGGAAAAAAATCCATTCCATGTAAGCTGTGCATGACAGCAAACTCAAATCTCGTGTTAAGTACAGAAAAAAAATAGATGTCTACAGAAAAATGACATATACAGGTCTCAGAATCCACACAGGCTGACATCACAAAACATTCCAAATATTTAGACTCTGCTAACTAGACAACACATGCAAAATTTCAGTTAATTTTGTTAAACACTGTCAAAGCTGTATAAGGTGTAAAGTTTATAGGAATTTAACACTGAACACTGAACACCCTACTCAACCCAAACAATAGGGTGCTACTGCACTCCTGATATCGATATAGATAGAGACAGATATAGAGATATAGATATGGATATTTATACTGGCACAATAGCGCAAGTATAGTATAGCTAGAGTTGAATGAGGTGTTTAATGCTAAACTCCAATTTTTGCACATTAATAACTTTGGTTGTGTTTTATGAAATAGCCCAAAACATTGCATGTGTGGTCTGGCTGGCAGGGTCTCAAGGTGTGAAAAGGTTTGTGAAAGCATCTTGCAGGGTTTCTGAGACACAGAGCATACTTTTTAATGAATTATTTTTTTTTCCTATACTTAGCATAGGCATTTTTTTGCTCTCACATACAGCCTAGATGGTATGGAACTTTTTCTTGAAATGTTCAAGATAGAAGTCTGTTCCGAGGTAGTGCCTTTCCAAAGATTCATGATAAAATATTAAAAAGTTCTAGAGTTATAAGGATTGTAAGTTTTTTCAGAGCATGCTCAGTAGGGTTTTGGATAACCCTCTGATACGAAAGATAATACAATTGAATCATGATGGCTTATTGTTCATGTTTTATTGATCATGAGAAAAAATATCTACTGTGATGGTTGCCATCTTTTTGTTTCTACATAGAAGGTTCATTTATTGACAAAGTTATTTCATTGGGGTTTCACCATTTTTATGTTCCCCTTTATACTCCCTTCCATATACTTGATTTTCTCATCTTTCCCTCCTATGAGCCCCCATCCCCCTTAACGTAACCATACCTAAAATCCCTAACTCACTTCCTTAAAAAAGGGGAAAACAAAAGAAAAAGAAATGGTTGCTTTCTTATTAAATTCTTTGTTCCCTCATTAGAGTGTTGATTGGTGACCAAATTCTTTCAATGACATGCATCTGATCTTGGCTAAAGTAATGTACTTTTTCTAGCTGCATGCATTCCAGAAACAAAGTCTTCTATAATGTATAATCTGGTGGTTTTGCATCTTTCCAATGTCTTGTTATACACTTTCTAACATTAATAAAGGCTATGTTTATTAATTTCCAAATAGTTCATTGATGCGTATGTTGTGTCGAAGTAGTACCTAACAAATGTAACTCTATGTCATAATTCAGACAAACTCCCAGGATGTTATTAGGTGTAGCAGACACTTTCTCCCATACAGGAACTAAATATCTACATTTTGCAATTACATGATTAAGTCCCCCTATGGGAACCACATCTGCTGCAGAATGGGGAAATTACAGGATTCATTTTGTTAAGAAGGTGTGGAGTATAATATATTCTATGGAATATGTTAAACTGCATTTGATTTAATCTGTTATTTCTTGCAATTTGTGTTTGATTTTTAATTTCTAGCCATTTATTTTCAGTCAAGGAATATCCAAATTCTTTTTCCAAGCTATTCTTTAACTTTTCTATTTTCCCCGTATTCATTACCATTATGTGATAAAATTTAGATATTATTTTCATTTCTTTTTTCATTATTAATTCTTTCAAATATGTAGTATTTCTTTTTTGAAAGCTCTTGTCTAATATTTTGGCAAGGTAGGATTTTATCCTTAAGTATGAATAATGTCCCTTATCCATTAAATTAAATTTTTCTTTTAATTCTTGAAAGGTAGCAATGCTATTTCTATTATATACATTAAAGTGGTCTATTTGCATAATTCCATATGAGCACCATGGATTGTAGGTTTCTGTAGATTTCCCCTTACCCTCAAGCAGTAGTCTTACTGAACTGTGTATATTAATCCTTTGGTTTTCTTTTGTGGTTTTATTGTAGTTTTGACATGCCCTAAATTTCTTGTGTGTACATAAAGTATCTACTTTGTTAAGTCCCTTTGCCATTTATGTTGATATAATTGACTATATTTTTTATCATATGGTTTGTAAGTTTTTTTTTTTTCTGTGCAAACTCTGAACAGACCCAACAAGGTTGTTTATAAGTACAGTTTTCAATAGTCTGATAGTCTGATCTGTTACCATTGCTTGTTGATTGCATTTGAAATTAGGGTATCTGAGACATACAATACCTGATTATAGGTGGTTTTCAGTACATTGAGAGTTCATTTTACTTCCCACCTTCCTACAAAAAAAAATCCTTATTATAGTGTCTAATTTATCTTTTCTTTTTGTTAATTTATGTACACTTGTATTTACTTAAAGACATAATAGTCTTAGGAGGATGTTCATTTTAACAACTTGTACTCTCCCTATTAATATTAGAGGTAAATGTTCCCATTTCGGTAAATACTCCTTTATATTTTGTATTAGTGAGTCCAAGTTTATATCCACAAGTGTATCAATGTATTTTGTTAATGTTTCTGCTAAATATTTTAGTTCACTATTTATTTTAAATGTTGATCCTGGCCCAGATATTCAAACTGCGCTCAAAACTGGCGCAACAGCAGGAGCAAGCACAAACCAGTTGCGCAAATGCGCAACAGGTGCGACATTCAAACATGGAGCAGAGCAAATTGCGCAAGCAACCAACGCCTGAATATCGCACATACTGCGCCATCGCAAGCAATCCAGGAAGGAGAAGCTGAGCTAAAAATGCTGCGCCTATGCGCAACCATGGAAGCCCAGCTGAGCAGTGCAGAGCTGCCATAGCGCAAGCACAGCCCCCCCAGAGCAATGGAACTGCACATCCAGGAGGCAGGCTGGGGCCCACCGCCAGCCATGCCACACATGGGCACAGGAACTCACTGCAGAACCCACACCACACTGGCACACCCCAAGCACAGCATCACTGGGGTGGGATGGATGATCCACGTGCCCATGGGGACAAGCCAACTAAAGCATAGCAGAGCCATGATGCCCCAGCACAACCACTGGCAGGCAGAGAGTGCCACACCCAGGGGGTTGACAACCACAGTGCACATCAGTCCCCCCTGTACGCACAGCACAGCGTGCACCGTGCCCCCAAGACACCACTCATGTGCAGTGACAGGCACTGCAGGAAACACCATGCACCCCCCGTGCCACACGTCAACCCCATGCTGCAGAGAAGCAGACCACCCAGACCCACCCTGTGCACCCAGCAGTGGGTGGCAGATGGCGAGAGCAACAGAAAGGCAATGCTATGCTGGTGATACCTCCCATGGACACACACACACACACACACACATATCCAGGACCATAGTAGCCCAGATGGCATGTACATCCTGCAACGGAGCACCCAGAGCCAGTTGCAAAGCAGACACCAACAGCAGTTGTACCAAAATAGTATTTTATATTCAAACAAAAGAGGTAACAAACAGCTAAAACTATGTACAAGTTGGGGGGACGGGTAAAAGGCAGGTGTGCAAGGGAGGGAAAACAACTTGAGAGGGAAGTCAGGGTGAAAGGGATGGGGAAGGCAACAAACGGTGGGCTACGGCCCAGCAGGCTCCTGCTCCTCCCCTGCCATCTTCCCTCCTGTGTCTGTGCCGCTGTTCCCCTGTTGCTGTAGGGCTTGCAGGAGCTCTCTGTTGTCGCCGCCAGCTATGTCAGGGCGCCGGACATCGCTGCGCCTGCGCTCAAGCACACCGAGGCCTAGGAAAATGGGAACACAGTCAATGGCTGAGACTGACCACAACCCTGAACACCACCCAACCTGCAACCCAGCTAACCCATGTGCTGCACATGTGATGGCATGCACCCACCCACAGTGAACATGCACATGGCCATCACAAACAGGCGGCACCAGCCATGCGCACCACCACCCACACACACGCCCACGCCAATCACAGTACAAACTAGGCTGTCATGTGATGTTGCAACGAGGCGATGCCAGTCACACAGCTATGTGCCCAGTGCATGCCTGGACCACCTGTGATGCATACACAGACGTGTCGTGATGCTGCACTGTGATGCAGGTCACCTGTGCCACGCCTACATACATGGATACATAGACAGTGTCGGCAGATAGGGGCCTGTGGGACACCCAGTCTGGCCATTTGGCCTTGTACGATCACCTCATGTCCTGTAAGTCCATTCCCCTCACCCCTGACCTCCAGAAGTCCCTCATGGCGAGCCCACACATACAGATCTCCCGTGACCAAGTCAGCCCCACCACATCCTCTGGCAGGGTGTTCCACTCGTCCACCACCATAATGTGAGGAAACACATTCGCATGTTTCCCTTAACGAGCCCCTCCAACTGCATCCCATGCCCTCTACACCTGGAACATCCTCTCGCTGACAAATATTGGTTCCTGCACACTGTTCCCCTGTACAATACTCTGTGTGACCCATCATATCCCCACACCCTCCTCCCCTCCAGGGAGTACATGTTCAGTTCCGTCAACCTGTCTGCATAGGACATGTGATGCAATCCATGCACCATCCATGTCGCCCTCCTGTGAACGCTCTCCACCCAGTCCCTGTCCATATGCAGCTATGTGTTCCGGAACTGTACACTGTACTCCAGTGTGGGGACTCACTAGTGTTACGTATAGTGGAACTACTACAACCCATCTGGTTGTGTCCATCATGGTTGGTGGTCCTGCCCCCCCAGCATGCAATAGCATCCATGACGTAATGATACTCACACTCCTCCAGCAGCTCAGTCTGCCTCTGCTGCTGCTGCTGTTGATGCTGCTGCTGCCGCGGCGCGATGGCTCTGTGGACTGGGGCCCTGGCATGGCCCACATCAGCCACGTCCGCGCCCGTCACCATCCGGCCTGTGGGAGACATATGGTGAGACAAACATCAGTGTGACTCAAAAGCAGAGTGCCCCTGCCCCAGTAAGACTGCCTGCCCACACAGCCATAACCATCCATAGCACAGCTGCACACACTGACACACCGATGCACAGCCACCCAGGCACACACACACCCCTACAGAGAATATAGGTGAATAGATGGTACACTCCGCGTGGCCTAGGCACCAGGCCCGCCCTCTGGCACGGGAGCGCAGCCGCTAACAGCTCTGGGTCCCTCAGCAGAGATCACTGACCCGGTGCCGGCACTGCTCGCAGACCGGCCCGGCCAGTGACCCCACCAGGTCAGTGGCCACTTGCTGCCACACATGGGTCTCGGTCCGGTGAGGGGGCCTCACCATACAGTTGGTCATAGTGGGGCTCCACTAAGGCCACCGTTAACCACCTCAACTTGGCTCCACGGCACGCCCTCCTCCTAGCCATGGCACCAACTTTACAGCGGGCAATATGGCGCCCGCTGCGCTGTGACCCCACGTGGAGTTGTTGCGCATAGACCAGCACAGGCACTCTATAGCGCTGTTCGCACTAGCGCCGTCCACTTACATGGTGCTGTAGCCAGGCAGCGCAATAGAGGACTACACATGGCATGCACTCAGCGCCAGGGCTGAGAGCATACCCAAGGTCACCAGCAGACTGCAAGGCTACGCACAGCACCATAGGATGCAACGGTATCCTCTGCGCGACCGAAGCACAGCACCAGTGCCACAGGGACTATCATGCAGAGGTGCCACAGTGCGCCTAGTGCCCAGTGATGCAGCGCCACTGGCACAATGATGTCTCAGAATAGTCAATCGCGCTCAGCAGTTCTGCAGCGCGATCGTATGCGTAACCCATCTGGGCATGCGCAATGCAGTGTAACACACAACCACAAACATGCACCATCGGCTCAGCGGACCTTCCCTATTGCGCTAAGCGCATTTACGCGATATTCCGGACGACATATGCAAAGCAGGCGATCAGCCATTCAAAGGTGCAGTAGCGCGATTAGCATGTCATTAAAGTTGCCCCACACCTCATTTGCATGTGTTGCGCTATAAAATACGACACTGGGTTGTGGCGGCCAGATTTAGTTGTTGCAGCTGAGAGGTGAGTTACATGCTGTGTGATGCTCAGGACAATGCACATGGGCAGGGGTGCTGGAGGTGTCACGGGATGAGGGGCTGAGCATGATGAGGGGCACTTAGAAGGGGCAGAGGGCACCCTTTCCATCAGTATCTGCCAGGCAGCGAGGAAAGGGGCTTCTGCCCGCCAACCTGCTCATGGAAATGCTTTGGACTGCAGAGTGACAGGTGTCCAATTCCACCCATACAGATCAGCATGACTGACGAGAACCAGGCCGAGGGTGTGGACGGCGGGCATAGGAGGAGGCTGAACTTCACCACAGCAGAGACCGAGGCCCTCTTCCAGGCCTACCTGGAGGATGAGCCGCTTTTGAGTGGGTGGAGGGGCACCCCTCAGCAGCGTGCAGCTGCATGGGAGGGGGTAGCTCTGGCCGTCAACCTGCACGGAAGCCACCAGCGCTCCGTGCAGGAGTGCTGCAAGAAGATGGGGACTGACCGCAGGAGGCTGAAGGAGAAGGTGGCAGCCTTCAGGGTGGCACGTGCTGCCACTGGTGGGGGACCACCAGTGGTGTTGCAGCTGACCCCGACCGAGGAGACACTGGTCGTGGCCATGCAGCCGAGTGCCATTGCGGGTGTTCCTGGCGGAGGATTCCAGACAGGTGGAAGCCCATCACTGCACGGTATGTCATGGTGATGTTGTGGGGCGGCTGTTGTTCACATGCACTCACATGTACTCTCTTTCTGTTTCAGATCCTGTTCGTCTGCAGGAGATGGTGGTGGTGGGTGCTGACAGTGAGGCAGACCTGCTGGACCAGGAGGAGGGACCTTCCACCTCTGCCAGCAGCCTGCACGCACTGCAGCAGCAGGCCGGCTGGGCTGACAACTCCGCCGGCAGTGATACGGGTGCAGGGGGTGCACAGCCTGTGTCACAGCAGTCTGGCATGCAGGTGTGCCAGCATGCTGTGCCTATGGCAGTGGCACGCACCGGCACTATTGAGGATGGCAGGCCTGCAATGGCCAGTGAAAGTGTGTGTCCCACGAGGGACACACGGCAGGTCCAACACGTGCCCCGGGCCGTCCAGCTCCACACCTGTGTACCAGCATGCTGGCACAGTCACAGGCTGGGCCTGTCAGCACCGGTGGGGCAGCACCGGTGGCTGAGCAGGTGTCTGGCACTGTTGACAGCACAGGGGTGGAACAGGTGGACCTGGGGGCTCAGCAGTTGGAGGGGCAGCAGCAGCAGTTGCACACCAGGCCTGGGGGGACAGCGTCAGGCAGTGGCACTTATCCACCGCCCTTGGATCAGCCCATACCTGGTCCTGGCGAACAGCGGTCACCCTCAAGGGGTGCTGTGCACCAGGATCATCCACACCCTGGGGGTCACGATGCCATTGGGGCACAGTACCCTTTGGACGTGCACACCCGCCTGCTGCAGGAGTCAGTACAGCTGCAGGGGTGGGTTGCAAGGTCCGTGGAGGCACTGACTGTGCCCGTGGAGCGGCATAGCAGGGAGTGTGCTCGGGACCGGGCGAGATGGTCCATATGCGGACGGATGTGACACGCTGCCATCGACAGGCTGACCAGGCAGTGGTCTCTGTGGTGACCGCGTTGACCACACTGTCTGGTGACCCTGTACCACGCACCCACGTGTGCACTCCAGTCCCGTTCCCGGCATCGTGCGACACCAGGCCTGTCGATGCCGGGTTCTGCTGTGGGCATCCCGAGCACCCCTGGTGCAAGTTTCTTTCGCGGGATGCAGACCCCTGTGCGGACAAGGTCGCGGTCATGCACTGGGACCAATGGTGGTGCAGTAGTGCCACCCGATGTGGCCCCTGCGCAGCCTGCCAGTGCTGCTAGGCCACGGCGGGGCCGCCCATGCATCCGTGGTGACGTGGGACAGTGCTCCCTGACTGAGCTGTCTCCCAATGCAGGCCCTGTCTGGTGCTGCCCTGTGCAATGTGTGTCATGGTGGGCAGTGCACTGCTGGGTGCTCTGCTCACCAAACTGACACACGGACCACCTGCACTCTCCCAACTGCTGTCCACAGGTGCGTGTGGATGATGATGCATTGCACTGTACACCAAGGTGCAAGGTTGCCCAGGTCCTGACACACATCGTGGACAGTCCAGGTGGTGAGGGTGGTTGGTGGTGCTGTGTGATAGTGTAATTTCCGCATTGCTGTGCTGCTGCCCTGTATGCTGCCTGGTGTGTGTGTGTGTGTGTTTTTGAGTGCTCACCCTCTCTGCTAATGTGTTGGTATCGTAGACCCTTCAACTCCCTGACCTTCATGCACGGTGTGTTCCCCTGTGTGCCTGTGGTTTGTGCATGAACAATGTTGCCTGCACATGTCCCCTTGACTTACCTGTGTTGTGCGTAGTGCTCTTCTGCAATGGTGTCCCGGTGCAGCTGGGCCTACCGGGTCAGTCGGGGGTCCCTCCATCCTAGGGGGGGCGGCTCATCACCCATATCACCGGCGCCACTTGCGTCCCCATCGCTGTCCCCCTCTTGGACCTGTATGGCTATCCCATGGTCTTTGGCCATGTTGTGCAGGATGCAACAGGCCAGGAATATCCCACAGGCCTTTTGGGGGCTGTACTGTGAGACTCCGCCCGGGTGTCCAGGCATCAGGCGTGCCTTGGTATCGAACACCGGCTCTATGATGTTCCGTGTTGCGGTGTGCCTCATTGAAACCGTGCTGCGCTGGGGTCGTGGGCGCGGTATGGTGTGAGCAGCCAGGGACGGAGTGGGTATCCACAGTCACCTGTGTGGAATAGTGGAGATCAGTATTAGGTCAGGTCCATATTGCCCATATCCTTGTGTGCCACTACCATGGCACCTGTGTCATTCCACCCTTGCCCAGGTTTGCATTCCATACATGTGTACTCACCCACTAGATGACCCGTGGGGATGTTCCCACTCTCGAATCAATGGCACAGTGCAGATTGGTGCCATATGAAGGCATCATGTGCTCTGCCAGGGTGTGTGGCACAGACATTGATGATGCGCCCAGTGGCATCACACACCACCTGGCAGTTGACACTCGGTAGCCCTTCGGTTCTGATATGCTTGCCGTCGGGGCCAGGTGGCGTCGCGAATGGCCACATGGGTGCAGTCTATGGCACCTAGCACACCAGGCATTTGTGCTACCCTGTGGAACTCCTGCATGTTTGCTGTACGCTCTGCCGCGGTGCTGGGGAAATGGATGTACTCCGCAGCATGAGGCAGCAGTGCGCTGAGGAATTGGGTGAGGATGCGTGATGTGGCCGACTGTGTGATGCCTGTGGTGTCCCCTGTCAGCCTCTGGAAGGTGCCCGTGGCGAGCAGGCACATGCAGGCTGTCACCTTGGTCTCCACGGACAGAGCATGACTCCGTGAGTGAGGTGCCTGCATCACATCACTGCACAGCTCACTGAGCTGTCTCAGTATTGCCCTGTTCAAGCGGTGCCGGGCCACGATCTCAATATCACTGTACAGCTCAGTAGCTGATGCCTGCCGCGATACCGCCTGTCGGGGCATACTGACAGGCCCTCCACGGCCACGTCCCCTGCAGCATGCTGTCTCACCCCTCATTACAGCTTCCATGTGGAAGCTGACACTGTCCATCTCCTGGCTTCTGCCCCCAACTGCTGTTCCTGTGTTACCCCCACTGCCCCCACTGCTGCTTCCACTGCAGGGGCACCCCACTGGCCTCTCTGTCCTCCAGGACCCACTGTCCCTCTCTGTCCTTCCTGCTCCTGTCTCTGTCTCTGTCTCTCTCTCTCTCTCTCTGTCTCTCTCCCCGGTTTGCAGCCTGCTTCGGGTTCTTCGCGCTCCTTGAGCCGTTTTATTTTAGCTCAAATCCGGTACTCGCATGACTTCCGGCTGAGCCACTCTTGCGCATGCGCAAGTGTTCAAATATCGCATTGCGCACTTTATGCATGGACCGCCCCTTCAGTTGCGCATGCCTTCATTTCCATTGCGCTGTGGCTCAGCGTGTTTTCGGGGCGCAACTTTCCCTTCTCAATATTGCAGAATGGCGCATTTTTGGAGTTGCGCATGAGCAACCCTGTTGCGCATGGCGCAACCCTTTTAAATATCTGGCCCCCTGTCTATTTATATTTTTATTTTGGTTAATTTTAAGTAGTTCTGGTTTTGTCCAATTTATTCAGTATCCTGAAATTTGACAACATTCTGAAATAGTTTCCATTACTTTGGGTATGGCTATTTCTGGACTAGTGATGTACAGTATGATGTCATCCATGTATAGTGAGACTTTAATTTCATGAGGCCCACTTCTAATTCCTATGAAGTCTTTAGGTTCTCTTATTTTAATTTCAAATGGCTCTATTGCCATTGCAAACAGTAATGGAGAGAGAGGGCAGCCCTGTCTCATACCCCTACTCAAGTTACATTTCTGGGACATTATTTGGTTTGTAAGTACTGTACAACTGCTTCAAGCCTATGATACATCGGTTTGATCCATTCACTATATTTATCCCCCCAGATTTGCTTTCTTTAAGACATGAAACAGGTACTCCCATTCAATTCTATCAAAAGCTTTTTCAGCATTCGGTGCCAACAAAACTTCATCTGTATCATTATTTAGGTATGTTGCATTTAATGCATTTCTAATATTGTTATGGCTTCTTCTATTTGTCACAAATCCTGTTTGATCTTTTTGAATGATTGTAGGTAATTGGTGTTCTAATCGAGAGGCCAACATTTTTGTGAATATTTTATAATCTGTATTTAATAATGAAATTGGTCAGTATGATGTACAATACCTGGGATTTCTACCCTTTTTTTAATAATATAATATTAGCATCTTTAAACCCTTCTGGAATACTGTTTTGTTCTATAAGGGAGTTAAATGATGTTGTCAATAACAGTGTATATTAATTTAAAAATACCTGATAGATTCCAACAGGAAATCCATCAGGTCCTACTGACTTTCCTTTCTTTCATTGTTCTAATTGTTCTCTCCACCCCTTCTTCCATGATGTTTGTATTTAGCATTTCTCTGTCCTCTTCTGATATTTCTGGGATAGTTATATTCTCCAGTTCATAAGCTGTTATTTTATTTGTCTCTGATTCATATAGCTTAACATGGTACTTCCTAAATTCCTCATTAATCATTCCTCGATCAGTTACTACTCCATGTTCAGTTCAATTTCTTTTATCATTCTATCCATTTGTTTTCTTTTGTAGTTGGAATATGAGGATTTTACCTGTTTTATCTTCATTAAAGTAATATTTTGCTTTTGTTTTCATGATAACCTTTCTTTTTTTAATTTAAAATTGTATTGTATTGTAATTTCAGATTTATTGGTCTTTGTTTATTGGTGTCATGACTTGTATGTACATGCTTTTGTTCTTCCTTTTTGAATTCTTTCTCCAATTTATCCATTTTATTTATCCTTTCTTTCTAATTTTTACTTGTATTTTTAATAGTGTCCTCTTTTCTCACTTCCAGTAATTATTTATAGATGTTTTTGATGTCAGTTAGTGTCTATGATAGTACAGTAGTTAAGGACGTTAGGGCAGATTTGGTGGGCCAAGAGGTCCTTTTCTGCTGATAACATCCATGTTTCTATGTGCCATTAAATTTAAAAAAGTTCAAATTCCTTTTTGATATATTGTATAAATTCGGTATCAGGTATCAATCTTAAATCAGTAACCCAGTTCCTTATTATTGTATTGTTTTATCATTTCTTTATCTGACATTTTACAGGTGTATGATCTGTTATGTTGATACCTTCATATGATATATAGTCTGTTATTTATCAACCCAAATGAACCCATAATCCAGTCTATTCTTGAATAAGTTTCATGCCTATTTGAATAAAAAGAATAGATAGAGTCACGTGACGCAGGCAGTGGAATAGCAGCATTACTGGTTAAGCACTGTTTCTTCAGCTACAAAACTAGCAAAAAAATAAGGAACGTTTGCACTAACCATTTTCAGGATTAGTACCTCCTCTGCAGTGGTGGATCACCTTTATGGTCAGCTTGCTGACCTATAGAACTCTACATGGTCAGAGTCAGAGTTACCTGCAAGAGCTTTTTCATCTCTACTTCCCCCTCTGCCCACTTTGCTCCACCGATGAGAGATTGCTAGAGGTTCCCAGGGTACTGCTGAAAACATCTGGTGCTTGTTCTTTAGCTTATGCTGCACCTTACATGTGGAACTCTCTACCTCATCGGATCTGTGAGTGCCAGACTGTGGAGAGCTTTAAAACTGCATTAAGAACACATCTATTTAATCCTGTATTTATGTATAGTTAAACAATTTAGCAGAGCTTATAGGATTTTATTCCTTGTTTAAATTTCTGTTTCTATTTGTACAGCACTTTGATATGTGAATTGCACTTAATAAATAAAATCATTATTATTCTAATAACAATCCTCTGAGATTTTCTTACAGCTTGCTGAAATGGAAATAGCACCTATTTCTTTAGAAGCTCCTTTGGCAATTGTTGGGCCTGATGAAGAGCTGCTGCTGACTCAGGAAGCAAAGCAACCAAGCAGGAGCTCCTTGCCCACGCAGGCCCCATTATCAGATGGTGCACCAGAAGCAGACACTATTAATGGTTCAAGGGTTATTTTAGAGTTATCCACGATTAAAATGGCAGTATTTGCTATTCTGGACAACTTAAAAAACATTAAGTCTGCGTTAAAAGACTTTGCCATCAGGGTCAGTGATACTAAGGCCCATATCTCATCAACTGAGGATAAGCAAGCAAAGCTGGAGCCTGAGGTAGTTACTGTGAGCAGGAGGATGGGGAAACCAGAGTACAAGGTGGATGACCTGGAGGGTCATAGTAGATGAAACAACCTTGTCCTCCTGGGCTTGCCGGAGGGTCAAGAAGGGCCTATTGTCCTGGAGTTTTTACAGAAGTTGTGCAATAAACTTGCCAGACAGTGACCAAATGGCCCAGTTGATATCATTGAATGGGGCCACAGAGCATTATGAGTGAAACCTAATCCGCATAATCCCCCGCCCGATAATTTTTAAACTTCTCAACTATTTGGACAGAGATCATGTTTTGTGAGTGTTTAAGAAACTAGCTTCTGCAATGTGAGGGGAAAAGTTAAAACAGTGCTGGAATTACACTATTTGTTAGACAGGCTTGACAAGCATACAGTCCCATACTATCTAAGCTTATGCTGCTCAAATTAAACATCGCCTTCTGTATCCAGCTCCTTTGGAGGCGACCTTGCCTTCAGGAATTCATCACTTTGAATCTGCAGAATCAACATGGAAAGAGCTTAATAGACTGCTTCCTCACCCCACCTGTGTATGACACACAGAACATGAGTACTACTGTGAGCCATGGCTGGTTGCTGGTGTGAGTTCTGATAGGAGTCTAATGTTTGCTGACAGGTGAAATATGCCCTTAATTATTGTTTTCACTGTCCTCTGTGGCAAGAATATTGATTTTTACACTTTATTTACTGGCACTTCTCATTTTGAAGTAAATTAACCTTAGTGGGGGAATGAATGGAAAAAGAATCGGACAACATCCTAGCTACGTACATTTGTGTGGCCTGAATGGAGGAAGGGGGAACTTTCTGGACTTTAGCTGGGTGATCATCTTAATTTAAACTTGTAAGGACCTGCACTTGCTTGTCTAGGTGACCGGTTTATTAGAAGAATGAAATTCCCCCCCCTTCTAAGACTGGTATGTCACTGGAATATGAAGAGCTGCACCCCTGCTCTTGTATTTTGTAGCACAGTGTATAACAGATGCTGCTTTTCGGTCACATAGAGATAGTGGAGACCTGGGGTGATGGTTATTGTGTAGGATCTTTATTTACATGTATGCTGAGAGTTAATGTTGCTGTCTTTGGCTGATGACAATGTCTAAGACAGTAGTATTCAATGGTCGCTACTGCAATACAACCAGTTATATTGCTGCTTAATGGGGTACATATTTAATAGTTAATACTAACTGCTCATTCCTAAATTGTTAATCTTATTCACTAGCACTATAAGATAATTTCTTATTTGCTTGTTATGGAGATTGCTGGAAAGACGGTTTAAAAATCTGTGCCAGGGAATTCATTTCATGTAACAGTCTATGTTATTTCATAATAGGGCTGCTATTATTTTGTGTGTAGTGGATAGCTATATTGTGCAATCTTTTATGTATGGCAGAACACCTTAACAAAATGCCTAGTGGTTAGTAATGGCTTATTTCAAGTTTTATTTTAGCAGCCCACAATTAAGAATGTGGTAGCTATTTACTGCTTGGCACTCCACATCAACTTCAAAATAACAAGAATTTATGGTGCACAACTATGCCTATTTTATTTTATTTTCTTCTTAAAGAGATAACCAGCACTCCATTAATTAATATATAGTCTTTTCAATGTTGATCTTTGGTGTTTTGGTTAAAGTTTGGGGCAAGGGGCAGAAGGATAAACTTAATATGATTGTGCTTGGTTTCCTTTATAAGAATCTGCTAATAGTTTAAGTTTACTGGTAGCTGGAGTAGCAGAAGCACCACAATCTATATAGGGATCTAAGTAACAGGAGTAGGCAGATGGCCTGGGTAATGAGAATTTTGTTTCAAATTGCCAATGTTTGGTTGTTTCTTAACTTAGTATTTTTCTTGCAGGGGATTTGTGGGATTTTGGTGGGTTGAAGGAGGGAGGGTTTGGGAAATGTGCAGCACACATGGGGTTTTACACAATTTCTATTCCATTTTATAGTTCCTTATGGCCCAAGGGATTAAAATAATTATTTGAAATATAAAGGGTGGGAGGGATAATAGGAAGAAGTATATGATATTGTGTCATCTTCCTTAATTTTCCCTCCACTTGGTATTTCTACAAGAGACCCATCTTCCCAAGGCCCAGGTTCCTCCATTAAATAAATTGTGGGTGGGGCAAGCATATGGAGCAGGGAAGAGCTCCAAAAGGTGTGGCATGGCCGTTTTAGTTGGGAAATTTCTGCCGTTTCAGTCTTTAAACAATCTTCTTTTAAAAGACCAGAGCATAGTTTCTAAGTTTTGAGACTTTATACAGGAAACTATACATTTTAATTTAGTTTCCATTCCTCCTTTAGACTTACTCTGGGCTGCACTGAAATCTACTTGGAGAGAAGAATTAATATGTCTGGCAACAGTTCGGAAAAAGAAAGGTCAATCCCAAGTAGATACTTGGTTTTGGCAAATTAGGACTATTGAGTAAACCTTGTCTCCATCTTCTCCTGAGGCACAGCGACTGGAATTAGCAAGGCTTCATACTGAGTATTCGTTCTACCTAATGGAGAAGGGGCTAAAGGTGGCTTCCTGGCTCAAAGCAACATATATTGGACAAGGGGGAAAAGCCAGCAATTTATTGGCACTGCGTGTAAAGCAAAAAAGCTCCTCCAGGTGGAGTTCAGCCTTGCAGCAGCTGGCATCAGGTGCAGTTAAAACTAATACCAAGGAAATGTTAAGACATATTTCAGGCCTACTATCAATCATTATACATCCCCACATTGCACCTTCCTGCACAGAGCAGCAGATGAATCAGTTTTTGGACCAAGCTCATTTGCCCTCCCTTACTCATGATTTGCAAAAACATCTAAGTGGTCCAATTAGAGAGCAAGAGGTAAGTCAAGCCATTAATGATTTACCTCTAGATAAGGCTCCAGGGCTGGATGGCTATACGGCCTTATTTTATAAAACATTTAAAGATCTCTTGACATTGTTGTTAAAACAGTTATTTAACTTTTGGCCTATGTCACCTGTGCAGGACAAATCTCTATTTGAAGCCTGTATAATTTTGTTACCAAAACCTGGAAAGGACCCTCTTAAGCCAGAAAGCTATTGTCCAATATCACTTATAAACAATGACATTAACATTTTTGCCAAAATTTTAACCAGTCATTTATTCAAGGTTTGTGTCCCACTAATCAGCCAGGAACAAGCGGGGTTCATTTCGGGATGGCATGCTAGTGACCATTTTAGAAAACTCTTTTATTTAATCTCTGCATCCAGGGACCCCAAGGGAAATGCAGCCTTGGTTTCTTTGGATGTGGAGAAGGCTTTTGATAGGGTGGCTTGGCCCTATTTATTTTTTGTGTTACAAAAATATGGGCTGCTGCCAGATTTTATCCAAAAAATAAAAGTGCTTTATTTCTTCCCTTCTGCCAGGATATTGTACAACAATTAGATTTTGGACCTTATTTGGCAAGCTAGCAGGTCTAGACAAGGCTGTAATTTGTCTCCTTATTTGTTTAACTTATATATTGAGCCCTTGATATGTAGGTTGAAGTTAAGTGAAAGATTTCATTGTATTACAGTTGAGGGGTAGCAATATAAAATCTCAGCCTTTGCTGATGATATCTTGTTGCACATATCTAATTGGTATTCTTCTCATTTAGTGGCCTTTGAGCTCATCAGTCAATTTAGCTCCTTCTCTGGGTACAGATTAAATAAAAATAAAAAGCAGGCTTACCCCTTGTCTCTGGCATGTACTAAAGCCCAAGTGTTACAATAAGGTTTTCAATGGGAATCTAAAGCATTGAATTATTGGGGTATTAAATTACTTCGCAAACTATCTAAATTAAAGGCGCTTAATTTGGATCCCATAGTCAAGTCTTTAGCTGAAGATTTCCAGCATTGGCAATGTTTGCCTCTCTCCTTATGGTGACGGATGACTCTAATTAAAATGACAGTTCTTCCCCAGCTCCATTATCCAATGTCAATGCTTAACTTATCATTACCAAAAAAATTATTCAGTGTACTGCATCCATTATGCTGTAAATTCTTATGGGTTGGGAAGCCCCCCAGGAGATCATATGAGAAATTATGTAGATTGCGAAGGATGGGTGGGCTGCAAATGCCAGAGTTATTTTTGTATTACCTGGCTGTACATGGCTCCAAATATTTAAAATGGGGAAACCAGGATCAGGGTGAAACTTATTCACCAGATTGGGAGGGTACTGAAAAGAAGTTATTTGGGCAATATAAACTAGCACTGGCCTTGCTATTTTTTGTACCCCAGACTAATCTTCCTAGAGGGCGTAAAGATACCTCTGTGGAGTGGAACATGGTAGCTTACACCCAGCTATGTAGTGCATTTGGAATTCGGGCCCTACATGATCTTTCCCAACCCCTTCAAACAATATAAATATACATATTGGTGGGATCCCCATATCTGCCTCCTTTTGCCTCCCCCCCCATTGGCTGGGACAACCCTTCAAGATTAATCTGCTGAAGGCATCATACTAAACCATGCTAGGCTTATATCGAAGTATGTGTTAATGCCTAAAAGAATCCTTTAAAATAATTCACCTGCATGCCACTGTGTCTCGTTTCCTAGGCCTACCCCCATGGAATTTCCAGGCAGGGTCTTGGTTTCAGAATTTAATTGCTATAGTCGCTCATTCTAAACCTATATCTGGGCTTTATAAGGAATTGCTTTCGTAATCTTGTAAGGCTATTTCCCCTCATTCATTTTACTGGAAACACACTTTAGCTATAGACCAGCCCCCTACTTTTTGGAATACTATTTGAGGTAATATATACCACTTTGTGAAACAATATAGGCTCCGTTTAATGCAATTTAATATACTACAAAATTTGTACCATACACCAACTCAATTACACAAAATGCACAATAATTTATCTGTTAGCAGTGACTCATGTGGTGACAAAAATGGATCACTATACCATAAGCTTTGTACCTGTCCTAAAGTCAAAGGCCTGTGGACTATGGTGCAAGACAAACTTCATTCGTCTTTTAATTATTCGTCTTTTTTATGACCGATGTTTGTTTGCTAGGTAACTATTTAGTGATACTTTCTTGGATGCAAAAACACATATGGCAATGGTGGCCTTAGTTACCAAACTTATTATTATATGCCATTGGAAAAACGATTGGCATCCATTCTTTACCGAATGGTATCAAGAATTTCTATCAGCCCTAGCAGCAGAACGAGCAGTAGCTTTATCCAATGGTGCATGGGTTAAGTTTCAGAAGTGTTGGTCTCACTTTTACTCAAAGCTAACAAATATGTAATTGGGTTGCTAATATATCTATATATATACTGTATATACATATATATCTATATCTATATATATATATATATATATATATATATATATATATATAATGCTGTTTCATATAATCTCCTTTTTCATTACAATTTTCTACTACCTTTTCATTGGAAGTCTCCCATTGTTGGCAACCCTTACAATATTGTTGCTGTCCCATATTTCTAGTTTAATTTATATATGTATCATCCCATACTTAGGTGCTGCACAGCGAGTGGGAGAGAGAGGGTGACAACGGGAGGGTGGGAGGAGTGGGGGGATGTTTTTTCTTTTTTTTACTCTGTAATTGTTGATTGCTGTACTTCTATTATATGTATGGTATGTATTCTTGATGGTGTTTTTATACTGGTGTTCTTCTGAAACTTAAATAAAGCATATTGAATTAAAAAAAATAAAATAAAAAGAGTAGATTCATAGATTCATAGATATTTGATGGCAGAAAAGGACCATCTTGGCCCATCAAGTCTACCCAATCCCCTCCCCACTTACTTGCCCCTCCGCCCACGGTCCCCCCTTTCCTAGACAACCCCTTGTGTCTATCCCATGCCCATTTAAATCTCCCCACTGTTCTCGCCCCACCACCTCCTCCAGCAGATTGTGCCAGTGCTCCACCACCCTCTCTGTGAAGAAAAGTCCTCTAGTGTTTCCCTTAAATCTACCCCTTAATCCTCAATCCATGCCCTCTAGTTATTTCACCTACCTTCCCTGTGAATAAGCTCTTCTCCACTTTGTTAATCCCCTTCATGTACTTGAATGTCTCTATCATGTTCCCCTATCACTTCAGGTTTCCAGTGAGTAAAAATCCAGCAACCTCACCCTCTCTTCGTATGGCTTTCCTTCCAACCCACAAACCATCTTAGTGGACCTTTCCTGAACTCTCTCTATGCCATCTATGTCTTTGCATAGGTGAGGTCTCCAGAACTGAACCCCATACTCCAGATGGGAGTCTCACCATGGACTTACAGAGTGGCATGAGCACCTTCTGCCTTCTGCTAGTTATTCCTCTCCCTATATATGCCAGCGTTCTATTTGCTTTGGCCACTGCCTTGCTGCATTTGGTTCCCACTTTAAAATTGTCTATGATTATTATGCCTAGATCCTTCTCTTGCTTTATTGCTTTCATATCCTCTCCCCTCAGTGTGTACTTTGCTTTTGGGTTCTTCCTTCCCATGTGCATTACTGTGCATTTATTTGCATTGAATTTTAACTACCATGTTTCCAACCACCCTTCCAGCAACCTCAGATCCTCCCTCATAGCCTCCATTCCCCTTGGGGTGTCTACCATATTGCAGATCTTTGTATCATCTGCAATAAGGCAGACCTTCCCATGCAGCCCCTCTGCTATGTCACTGATGTAGATATTAAACAGGATGGGCCCCAGCACTGACCCCTGAGGTACCCCACTTGTCACCTCTACCTCCCCAGAATGCACACCATTTACTCTACCCTCTGACTTCTGCCTATCAGCCAGTTCTCTACCCACCTTGTTATTTTCTGTTCCTACCCCTAAACTCCCCAGTTTATGAACCAGTCTTCTGCAGGCCACAGTGTCGAAAGCCTTCCTGAAGTCCAGATAGGCCACATCCACAGTCCCCCTGGTCAACCATCCTCATCACCCAATCAAAGAACTCGATTAGGTTCATCTGACATGACCTCCTCCATGTGAAGCCATTTTGATGGATATTCAGCAGCCTGCTAACTTCTAGGTAGTCAACTACCTTTTCCTTCAAAATCGCCTCCATCGCCTTACCCACCACTGATGTGAGACTGACAGGGTGATAATCACCCGCTTCCTCCCTACTGCCACTTTTGTAAAGTGGCACAACATTTGCTTTCTTCCAATCCTCTGGTACCCACCCCGTGTCCAGGGACAAGTCAAACAACCTCACTAGCGGTGCCACCAGTTTCTCCCTAAACTCCTGGAGCACCTTAGGATGCAGGGCATCCGGACCCATAGCGTTATCTATCTTCAACTTCCCTAATTCCTCCCTGACCCTTTCCTCACTGATTGGGCTATGATCCACTCCTACATTTACCCTACCTTTCTCTCATAACACTGGACCCCTTCCTTCTCCCGCAATTGTGATGACAGAGCTGAAGTACTTATTCAGCACCTTTGCCTTCTCAAAGTCCCCATTCACTGTTGCTTCCCCCTCTCCCTTTACCATTACTATCCCCTTCCTTGCTTTCTGTTTCTCCCTTATAGACCAAAAAAAGTTTTCTTTTTTTTAACCTAGTATTTATGCTCCTAACTACCTTGTCTCTCCCCTCTCCCAGACATGATCTAAACTGGTCTCTCCTGGTCTCACCATGATCTGCCCCTAGAGTACCATGGATCTGCACAGTAATCAAGACACCAGAATAACCCCCCAGGAAGGGTGAGGAGGCACTCCCCCTTACTCACCTCCCCAAGTCCAACATGCTGAGATGCAGATCCTGTACAGCAGGGTCTGTCACTGCGGGCCTGAGACAAGCAGGGAGGTGTCGACACCTGGGAGAGACCGAGGTTTTTTTTGCATGTTCTCCCTAGACATTAGGTGTGCAATGGGGCCGATGAGCTGGAGGGCTTCACCCCCCTGCCAACATCTGCCCAGTGCCCATGCTGCTGCTCCAACTACCGCACCTACCAACCAGGCTTCCATAGATGGTGGTATAGCAACGGGAGCATGCAGTGACCCCCCCGGAGAAGAAGAGCACCCATTGGGCGCTGCATTCTTCTCCTCCCCAGCTGACCCATTGCACCCTGGGCTCATTCCTGAAACTGGGTTACTGGCGTGGTGCGAGGTGTGGTGTCCAATGCCTCAACCCTCAGCGCCACTGGGCCGACACCCCAAAAAAAAGTTTTTATCACCCCTTTTGGCCTGCTGAGCAATCTTCTCCTCCATTTCTGATTTTGCCTTTTCATAATCCTCTGCACTGCCTCCCTCAGCTTTTTCCTGTAGGTTTCCTTGTCCTCCTCCCCACGCATCCTCCTATATTTTCTGAAAGTCCTTTTCTTCTCCCCTATTACCCCCCTCACCTCCTTGTTAAACCAAAGTGGCCTCCTCCTTCTTTTGGTCTCACCTTCAATATATTGCAGCTCTCTGTGGCTTTTAATAACCCCCCTCCCTTGATCTCTTTCCATAGATCCTCAATCCCTCCTATCATCTCTTTTCCCTCCATTTCATTTTGGAATATCTCCCTCATTCTGGGAAAATCTGCCTGCCCGAATTCTAGGACCTCCATGACAGTTCTACTCGCTTCGCACTCTGGTATAACCCTGAAGTCCACCGTGTTATGGTCACTTGCTCCTAGGCTGAAGCCCCCACCTCCACTCCCTCCACACCATCCCCATTGGTGAGGACCACGTCAAGTATATCGTCCCCCCAGTAAGTTCCCTGACCAGCTGCTGCAGGAAGGCTCCCTAGTGGGACTCGTGGATCTCTCTACTCCTGGCCGACCTTGCTGATGGGATATCCCAGTCTATATCTGGGAGGTTAAGGTCAACCACCAACAGAATTTCCCCTTTAGCGCCATCTCCTGAATTGCCCAAAGCATCTGCATGCCTACTTCCTCACTCTGCGTTGGAGGTCTGTAGACTGCACCCAGCCTTAATGTTGTCCCAGTCCTCTTCTCTATAGCGATCCACAAGATTTCTTCTTCCCCATGCTTCTTCTTCCCTTTTGTAGCCTTAATAACCTCCCTGATGTACAGCACAATTCTCCCCCTTCCTGTCTTCCCTATCCTTCCTGAATAACCTGTACCCTGGGGACTCCAGCCTCCCAGCTCTGATGCTCAGACCACCAGGTCTCCATTATGGCTACAATATCCAGGCTCTCCCCCACCATTATTGCCTCTAAATCTACCATCTTGTTCCCTAGGCTTCTTACATTTGCACAAAGTCCCCTCCACAATATATATCCCCTCTCCCTACCATTCCTCTCCTCCCTGCCTGCTCTAAATCCCGATCCCTCTTGTGGGGGAGTGCTTGCTAGTCCTTTCTCTCCTCCTGTAGAGCCCTCCCTCAACCTAGCCCTGTACTTCCCCCTTACCAAATTAACTTCCCCAAGACTGTATCAAAGTACCCTTGCAGTTCTCCCCTCAGTACTCTTGCTCCTCTCTCACTCAGATGCAGTCTATCTTTCTAGTATATATCCTCATCCTCCCATGTGTCCCCCCACCCTCCTATACAGGAGAACCCCTCCTGTCTGCACCATTCTCAGAGCCATTCATTGAATTTCCTGATTCTTTCTTGCCTAGCACTGCTAGCACAGGGGACTGGCAAAACCTCCAAAAATGCCAAGGATTTAGTCTCTTTCAGGCTTCCCCTTGCCAGTGCATTGAACCTCCTCTAGACTTCCTCCACTTCATTGCTTGCCAGATTATTTGTTCCTAAATGAATGATAAGGTGTAGTTTTCCTACCAGCTGAGCCCTCCCCCTGATTGCCTGCATTGCCCTTCCCACTTCCATCCACAGTTCACAAAAGACTGACCTCTGCCTGTATGTAGGACCTCTTCTGATCCAATGTGTCCCCTTAATGATGGAATGCCCAAATACCATGGCATTCTCTATCTCCACTTCGAGTGGATCTGGCCTTTTTCCTCGTGCCCCCCCATCCCGGTCATTTTCCTCCTAACTACTTTTTCCTGCCCTGAGGTGACTGCTTGACCACCCTGGTTCCCTCCAGCTCCTGACCTGAGATACCTCCTTGACCCCGCTGGTTCCCCCAATGTTCCCCCCACTGCACTTCCCCTAACAAAAGTTTCCCACCCCTTCTTTACCATTTTCCTCTCCGGTCCCCTAACTCTATCATCCTTGCATTTCTTGCTTATCTGAGCCCCTTTACCACCTCCCATTGCCCCCGCCACCTTCTCCCCCCTTCTCCCCTTGCATTCCTGCCTTGCCTCACTGCATCTTCTGGTTCCCTTCCTTACTTACCCCCCTCCGCTCCCTTCACTGTGTCTTTAATCTTTCCTTACAATCCTCTCCCTTCCACCCCCTTTCCCTTGTCCTCCTCCTTCCCATCTGGTCCCCTAACTCTACCTTCCTTGCCTTCTTTGTAAACCTGTATCCTTTGCTGGCCTCCTGCCATCCCCTCTGGTTCCTATTCTTGTCTTCCTATTACTGCTGGATCGTCTGCCTCCCTTCCTTGTTCATTTCCCCCCTCCACTCCCCTCACTGTGTTTTTATCCCTTCCCCTCCTCCATTTTATCTGCCAGAGATAAGTACCTGTTTGACACTGTAATGCCCCCTAGCATGTGTTTCCATACCTCCTGCAGCTGAGGTATGTTCCCTTCCTAGACCCCCTGGAGTCCCCTTTTCTTTACTCTTCACTTCTTGCCAGCCACTACTTCCCCTCCTCCTTGTCTGGGGCCCATTCCTCCCTGACCCCTCTTTCCAGCCCCTTTGCTCCATGTCCACAGCCTCCCCTTCCCTCTCTCTGTCCTTTACAGCAGCCCCCTGCATCACCCTGCCATTATAGCCATAGATCCCCCTCCTCATGTCGTTCCACGTCCTTACCATTTCCCCCCTTCAAATTGCTGATCCCCTCCTCCAGTTGCCACAATCTAATACATATCAGACAACACCCCATCCTCCACAGTGTTTCCATAAACACCACTACCCCACATCCGTTACTACCCACTATCCTGCCCATGCCCCTGCCCTCCACCTGAGCCCCCTCCTCATCCAAGAAGACCCATGCCCTTGTCCTCTCCACCATCATGAGTAAATCATGCTGACCCTAGTTTCAGTGCCTTTCCCTGCTTTCACTTCTTAACACAATTTTTATTTCCCCTCTAAATAGTTTAAGCAGCCTGTCCTTAATGCACCATTAAATGTTGCTAAACATGTAAAACAGTACTGTGCTAAAATGTTAACACATTGATCTCCTGTAAATAGAGTAGTTGAAGTTGTACTGCCCAATCAAAACATTCTGGCAATTCAAGCAGTTAAACAGTCTGACCTTGACACACCCCTAAGTATTGCTAAACATGTACAATATTGCTAAACATGTAAAAACAGTACTAACAGTTTAACACATTGACCCTCTTTAAATAGTCATTGTTACCCAGCATTGCCTTTAGATCCCTCCTACCTTATTATATACAAACAAGCTGTTGTCCATTAATGCATTGTTCCCCTTTAGTCATTGTTCTCCAGTGCTGCCCCAAGTTCAGTCCTTAATGTCTTTGCCCACCTCCTTCTTCCTGTAGACCAAGTCGCCGAGCGCCACACCCCTTTCACTGATCAGACTAGTCTCTAAGCTCTATAGAGTATTTAAAGATAATTTAAACAGCTGCGGTGGAGGGGGTGTGTGGTTGGGCTTTTTCACTCCTTGCTGCTGGTAGTGACCTGAGGCTGCCTTTTAAAGCCTAGACAGCATTTGTCCTTGGTGCCTCTTGCCCTGATTGGTTCTCTGGGCCCCTCCTAACTCATGGCTGATTGGAGCCACCGACTGCCCTTCCTTGCAGCTGGATTGGATGTCACCAGAGCCACTGCTTTCCCTTGATCTTGCTGCCAAAAATGCCACTGCTGGTCCCCTCTATGCAGCCAAAAATGCCACTGCCGATCCTCCTATTGTGGCCAAAAATGCCACTGCTGGTCCTCCTCTTTGCAGCCAAAAATGCCACCGCTGGTCCCCTTTGCACTGAAAATGCCACCTCCGATCCTCCTCTTAGTGGCTGAAAATGCTGCTGATTCCCTCCTTGCTGCCAAAAATGCCTCCGCCAACCCCCACTCTCTCCTCACTCCTTGTGTATTCATGTATGTTTTCATTCTTGAATATCCAAAAATCTATTAAGCCTAAGGCTTCCATATTATCCAATATAACCTAAGCTGATTTTGATAGGGCTGAATGGGAGCCCATTCTGTCCATTCCAGGGTGCAATACAGTGTTATAATCCTGTCTCACAATGTAGGATTCTGTGAATTCTACCAGTTTTATAAGAAGGTTGCTGAAAAATTGATAGTCATCCTCATTTAGACTGTATATGTTTGCTATTGTATATCTAGTCTCCTCTATAATTGTGTTACATATAACATATCTATCTTGCTCATCTATTACAGATTGCTCATTGTTGCCTTTCCTATCCTTAAATATTACTGCTGTGTCTTTAGACCTCCCACTATATTTTGATTGCACACCTTTCCCTCTCCAGCGCTTACAGAATTTTGAAAATTCTACTTCCGTCAAATGTGTTTCTTGTAATAACAAGCAGTCCACTGCATCAAACAATGCAGTTTCAATGAGAGAGATAATCCCTTTTGTCATGCAGTAAACCTGTGACACTGTGTTTAATCCCAGTGAGATTCACTGTACTTTTCTGCTTCTTTTGGAGAAGTTGCCATATGAAAGCAGGTTGCAGGAACTCATCATGTACTCCCTGGAACAGTGCAGGTATAGAGGGGACATGATTGAGACATTCAAGTTTCTGAAGGATATAAACAGAGTCTCCACCCAGGAGCTCTTTATGGTCAATAGCACCAGTAGGATAAGAGGACATGAGATGAAATTGAGGGGAGGAAGATTCAGGAGCAGCATGCAAAGGTTTTTCTTCTCAGAGAGGGTGGTTGACCCATAGAATGGTCTACCGGCTGGTGCCATTGACTCAAAAACATTAGGGGAATTCAAAGCAGCTTGGGACATATACAAGGGGATTGTCTCACAGAAATCCTAAAGAGGGGGGTAGGGCTCAGCACAGACTAGATGGCTCTTCAGCCTCCATCTGCCATCAATTTCTATGTTTCTATGTTGTTGTTTGTTTTTCATATATGCTATAATTTTTTTTTTCCCTCTTGATTGGGTTATTTACACAGTTCAAACTCCATAATGTATTCAGGCTCATTTTCATTAATTTTTCGGTAATATTCAACCTTTTCGTTCATCTCCCACCTTTCCCTAATCTGTTACCATGCTAGGACTGCCATGCATCTGGTATTGGACTATTTTGTCTATACTTTAAGATGCCTTCTGATATTCAGCTGCCATGACAAAATTCCAAAAAAGTCCAGAGACGCTTTTGCATATTTACCTTTGTACACACTAACGTACATTTCTAACTTTTTTTCTTAACCCTATCATTTACTGTTTGCCACTTTGTGCCTCTAGTTTGGCACTTGATACAGCAGCCTTACTAACACATTTTTATAAAAAAAGCTATGAATAAAATTTGTGATAAGAAGTTCACATGGTGAGGCATATTAAGTGGAATTAAAATTAAAACCTTAAGAATGCATACATTCACAGTAATATGGTTAAGCTTCAGCATATGTAAATGCTTAAAAATTAGCATTAAATGTGATGGGAATTTCACTATAAGAAATTTAATCAAGTTTTGACCAGTTTAAATATTGACTAAATTTACTAGACATTAACTTAAGAAGTGTACTAAAGAAATTGAAGTTAGCATTAATAATTACTTTGACTAATTTTTTTGAATTATTTGTTTGACTTGGTTTTCAAATGGCATCACTATGACCAGAGAAATAAAAAAAACGCACTCACCCCCATGTATAAAGGAGGCACAAACTGCAATTTCTTTAGGAAGTACCTAGTTTATTGTCACCATCAAAAAGTGTAGCAAACAAAAGTCCAAACAAATGGGCCACAGCCTTGCTCATATGTTTCACCTCCCCCTGGAGGCTTTCTCAGAGAATGAATACATTTCAAAAACATCACCATTTATATATGTGAAGTCATTATGTCATGTGACAACCATCATGCAAATCAATGACCTTGACCATATATTGGTATTAATTCAGATAAAAAGATTATTTGTTCGATGAGCATACATTGCACCTATATTCTCAAAGGTATTAGCCTTTAATTGATATCCAAATCCTTAAGTCAGGAAGTGAATGAAATTCAGTGTGACCTACAAAATATGAAAACATGATAACAATTGGTTAGTTACTGCACTTGGTCAATGGGAGCCAAAAAATATGTTTTTATAATAAATTATATACAAACAGCTATATACACCTTCTTTCTTTAATATTAAATATTAAACGGATCAAACATACTAAAACAAGGGTAATGCTAGCAAAGGGGGGGGGTTTGGAATTTAGGAGGGAGGGGGATTTATTTACACCACACAATAGTGTTGCACATGTGCTGTGAAACAAATATTCACTTATTTCTTTAAGAAAGGTACCACCTCAAATGTGTCATAAATATCTGGTTGTCTTAATGCACCCAGAACATAAATCCATTTTGTTCCCTTTTATTAAGGTCATGTTCAAGGTCTCCAACTCTCATTTTCTGTTTCACCACATCAATACTAATCACACTCATATTGTGGTCACTTTTATTGAGTTGGCTATTAATACGATGTGACATAGCATATTTGGGGTTATGGTTTCTTATGGCACTTGCATGCTCACATACCCTCTCTTTCAATTTACACTTAATTCTGGCAACATAATAACAGCCACAATAGCATTTCAAGAGGTGAACCACCACAGCTTTAGTGTCACAATTAATCCTGTGGGAAATGTTAGCCTGTTTTCCATTTTTGGGGTTTAAAAACATACCACAGGTTTCCATATAAGAACATGCTCTACAAAAACCACAAGGTTTTGAGCCATTGTTTGACTGTGTACTAGAAGTTTTAATAACCTGCTTAGGTTGGTAGCTATTCACCAATGAATCACTCAAGTTCCTGTTACCTCTATAGGAGATATGTAATGGCTTATCAAACAAACTACTGTGCTGTGGGGTTCCCCTTAGTATTGTGAGGTTGATTTTCACAATGTTCACAACTTCTAGTGATCCTCCCCCATATGTGGTCACAAAGTCAAGGCTTGTTCACTGACTGATTTTTCCTTTGTTTTGAGGAGTGCAGCTCTATCTATACTCTCTGTTGCTTCTAATGCATCCTCTATAACATCTTATCCATAGGTCTTTTGTTGTAGCCTATCTGTTAGTTCTGCTGCTCTTAGCTTATATTGCTCCTGTGTACCCCAGTTCCTTTTTAGTCTGTAATACTGACCCTTTGGTAGATTTTAACAACATGCCTGTGTCCACTCTGGGCATGTAAAATAGTGTTGCAATCAGTTGGCTTTTTGAACAGGTCTGTGAGAATGGACCCATCTGGTAATTTTCTAATAGTAAGGTCCAAAAAATTCACTTCAGACAGGTCTGCATTCACCTTAAATTTCAGATTTTGATTTGTACTTTCAAAATATAAGACAAATTGCGTAAGCTCCTCTCTTGTGTCTTTTCATACTAGGAATAAATCATTTATATATCTCCTGTACAAATCAATTTTGTCAAAAAAGGGATTTTTTTTCTTCCATCATAGACACACTGTTCCTCCCGGAGGCTAAGCTATAAATTATCTAAACTGGGAGCTATTGATGCCCCCATAGCTGTACCATTTAGCTGTTTGTAGTTGCATCCCTCAAACAAAAAAATGTATTAATTGTGACACTAAAGCTGTGATGTACCTATTAAAATGCTCCTGTGGCTGTTATTATAGTGGCAGAACTAAGAGTAAATTGAGAGAGAGAGGGTATGTGAGCATGTAAGTGTCATAAGAAACCATAACCCTAAATATGCTATGGCACATCATATTAATAGCTAACTAAATAAAAGAGACCACAATATGAGTGTGATTGGTATTGATGTGGTGAAACAGAATCTGAGAGGTGGAGACCTTGAACATGACCTTAATAAAAGGGAACAAAAAATGGATTTATGTTCTGGGTGCATTAAGACAACCAGGTCTTAATGACAAATTTGAGGTAGTACCTTTCTTAAAGAAATAAGTGAATATTTGTAGCACAGAACATATTCAGCACTATTGTGTAGTGTAAATAAATCCCCTTCCCCCTAAATTCCACCCCCACCCCCTCCTTTGCTAGCATTACCCTGTTTTTAGTATGTTTGATCCATTTAATATTTAATATTAAAGAAAGAAGGTGCATATAGCTGTATATATATAATGTGTTATAAAAACAGATTTTATTGGCTCCCATTGACTAAATGCAGTAACTAATCAATTGTTATCATGTTTTCATTTTTTAGGTCACACTGAATTTCATTCACTTCCTGACTTAAGGATTTGGATACAAATTAAAGGCTAATACCTTTTAGAATATAGGTGCAATGTATGCTCATCAAACAAATAATCTTTTTTATCTGAATTTATACCAATATATGGTCAAGCTTGTTGATTTGCATTATGATTGGTGATAGTTGTCACATGATGTAATGACTTCACATATATAAATGGTGATGTTTTTGAAATGTATTCATTCTCTGAGGAAGCCTCCAAGGGGAGATAAAACATAAGAGCAGGGCTGTGGCCCATGTGTTTGGACTTTTATTTGCTACACTTTTTGATGGTGGCAATAAACTAGGTACTTCCCAAAGAAATTGCCATTTGTGTCTCCCTTATACACAGGGGTGAGTGTATTTTTCTATTTCTTTGCTCATACAAGTTCAAAAACTGCACCACCATCCCTGTGCCCCTATCTACCCAGTTACAATATGACATCACTACAACATTTTCCTAAATAATTAATATGTAATGAGCTGCTGTTTGCATAAAAAGGTGCCTCCTACTCACTAGCAACACCCCTGAGGAAGACTCAGTATGAGTCAAAGTGCCGAGTGGTGAGGGAGGGAGCACTTGTCCTTCCAGTCTCAATTTGAGCAATACAATTTGGTAATATACTTTGATTACACTGGTGGGTCTACCTCTGTTCAGAGTGCTTGTGGATTTCCTTTGGTTTGCATTATTGATTGGGCTGGCAGCCCAACACTGAAACATCATTACTCACCCCTAGCTCGCACTGGACTTTTACTTTTGTTTCCCTAATGTTACCAGCCTGAGCAGCTTTACCATATTTTACATCATAAGAAACTCTAAATACTTAACTTCCCTTTCTAAATCTACCCTTCTATCCCTTTTTAATATTCCCTTAGCATATTCCCCCACCTTCTCCTTCCCATTATCTTCCATTGGGCCCAATACCCTGTGGACCCTATATCCCTTTATAATATTCAAAATGAAGCCTATGCTTCTCTGGCTGCATTGAGGATCCTCTACCCAATCTTTAATTTTTTAGGTTGCATTCCTTGTCCTTTTTCCCACTTTTAAGCCTTTCTTCACCCTTTTTTTTGGAGTTGTTCCATCTTCTTACATGGGAGATACCCATATCACTTCTATGAGTCAGGTTTCAGTCCCATAGATTCATATACATACAGTACTTTTCTACTTATTTTGGAGAGTTTACTGTGAGTGCATTACTTCTATATATTATCTTTAATGTTGTACATGCAGGATGTGAAAACAGATTCTGCTTGTTCCATAAATTTTTTTTTGTTTCTTTGTATGCATTTCTCTTTTTCTGCATTTCCAGACTCAGGTCTAGAAAGATCAGTATTTCTTTGTTATCTATCATTACTGGGCTTTACCTTCTTGCTGTCTGTAGTACCAGTTCTCTATCCTCATGTTTAAGAAATTTTACATACATGATTCTTGAGTGTTTAAAATTAGAATTTGATCTCGCTGGAGCTCAGTGAGCCTTATTTAGTTCTATTTTCTCTTCAGTGTATTTTTTTTTTTATCTTTTAGTTCCATTAACCATTTCTCACAAAAAGTGGTTTGTCCCATTAAAGGTGCAGACCCCATTGTCAACAGGCCCAGGTCAATCTATGGGGATTCTCAGGTTTCAGAGGCAGGGAGAAGGGGAGGGAGTTTGGAGGGAGGAGTGGGGCTATGTGAGGTCACAAAGGGGATGGGGCTATGAGGTCATGGAACATGAGGTGGCGTGTGGCAATTGGCTGGAAGAAAGAGAAAGAGGGTGAGCTAAAGGGGTTCATAAGGGCTTGAAAGAGAGTGAGAGCTCACAAATTTTGCTACTTAGAGACTTTCTCTAAGAAGCATGCCAGTTTGAGCAATTTTACTTAGCAAGCATTTGGCCAGCTAGGCCTTTTGTAGCTTTAAAGCCTGTCTAGTAGCTTATCTACTACAGATTAAAAAAAAAAAAACTTTTGATACTTCTTTAATTGTAGTTGAATTGTAAGGTTATTTAAGGCTAATTGGTAGTTGATCTGGTAAGCTGATTCAGCTAAATGAAATCAAGTGAGTATACTGCCAGCACAGCATCGAAGTAAGTCTGTTATAGAAAAAAAAAAAGTATCATACCAGAGCTTTTAGAGTTGCAGGCAAAGGCATGGCGCTGGGAGAGAGTGGCCTGCTGGGCAATCTCTCAGGGGAAGGGAAGGGTTGTGCAACTGTGATAAGAGACAGAGGCACAATTTGTTGTTTCTGGGAAAGGGATTGATGCATGATTTACAGCTGGAAACTGTAGTGTGGGGTTTTTGGTAGCAGAACAGTATGTTTGGGGGGTTTTAGTGGGGCCAGGCTTTTTGCATGGGAGCTGGAGGTAGGCTGACAGGGGTTGGTAGCAAGCCATGATTCAGCAGAGTGGTTCAGCTGCAGCTTAACAGAGGAGATAGAGATTTTCCTTCTGCCAGCATTTAGGGAAGGTGCTTGGATGCTGGTTGTATGGCAAAAAAGGAGTTTTGTGCAGTTTTTTCTCAGTCAAGCAGAGTGAGGAGCAGGCTAGAATATGTGGGTCATGTGGCATGACATCTAACATCATGGCCATGTGGCTTTGTGGCCTAGGGAAGTTCAATGGCTGGAAACATTTAGGGAATTAATAACCAGTGGGCGCTGAGTAACTGACTGGGTGAAGCATTGAGAGGCAAAGTTTTTATTTGCTTTCGGATTATTTTTTGGGGGTTTGGAGGGGCCATTTTGGACCGTGATTTTGGCTGAGCGGAGTGAGTTGAGAGCCCAGAGGGTGGACTGCATGGCTTGGCTGCTGCATCATAGCTGCATGGCTCCTTGGCCTGGCATGTGCAGTGGCCAAGGAGAGTGATGGATATGAGCCATGGAAATTGAAATATAAACAAATAAAAAAATAATTATTTAAGAGGCTATGGGGGTGGGAGTGGATGCGTGGATTCCAGGACGGTTGACAGAGATCTTGTCCCTTGACTGCCTTTACCCAAAAAGGCTGTCAGATGTGAGTGGCCACTTTTTGATTAAGAAGAATATACAAAAAGTAAAGCAGGGCCATGGCCCCCTTCCACTGCCCCCTCACAGCACCTGTTTGTCCTGCATAGTGGGTGGTAGCTCAGGGAGGTGGCCCTGAGCAAAAGAGGGATGAGCGGATAGGTGCTGGATGGTGAATGTGGCTGCTATTTTGAAAGAGGCTGCACCTGACATTTTAGGCAGTGGACAGATGACATGCAAGGTGCCCCACAAGGCCACATATGGACAGGAATGCAGCAAGACCTGCCACAACAAGCAAGAGGGCCAACCCCCCCAAGGGGGCCTTGTAGACTGCCATAGTCGATTGATTATGTATGTACTTAATTATCTGAACTACTTGTTGAGTAGGTAGTGATTTCAGGGCAAGCAGCTGCCTGTGGGCCAGGCCTCAGATGCCAGAGGTGAGGTGATGGCAAGCAGCTAAGGGGAACTGCTGGGGAGTTTCTCAGATGAATAAGGGGAGGATTTTGCTACACATATGCCAGACCTAATGAGGGGAGGTAGAAGGCATGGGGGCCTCAGCAAAAAAAAAAACCTGCTCTATTCATGCTTCATACTCCCAGGTCTTTGTAAAGCTCAGCATAATGGCATCCAGAAAGTTAAAACTGAACAAGGAGGCTTGCTACCAGGCCATCATGGAACTGGCAGAGAAGGCAAATAAGTTACTGGAGGCTGTAGACCCACCCTCCCTGGCGAGCAGTGAGAAGTGGAAGGTGGACAAGAGGCAAAGTGGGAAAGGGAAGAACAAGAAGGTACCTGGGACCCCTCCTGCACTGGGACCAGTAGACCCCATTCCCCTATTCCTGTGGGACCGATGCCGATTCCCCCAGTACCACCTCCAGCCCCTGTGTCTGGACCGATTCCGGTGCCAGCTCCTCTACCTCAGCTTGAGCCACAGCAGCCTCCTATTCCCACCATCATTCCAACACCAGTGAACCCTCCTGTTCCCCTCATTCTGAAGGACAACAGCCAGCACCACCAGCAAGGCCAGGTTTGCAACCAGAGTCCCAGATTCCAGGTAATATGGATTTCATGCTGGAGAGCAGTGTCAAAGAATATTTGAAACAGATGCTGAAGTCAATGGGGGATAACAGTTTGGGCAGTTGGAGAAGGTTTTGGGAGAAATTAAGAAGAATAAAAAAGGGTGAGGAGATGGACACGGAAACTGGAAAGGTGGGCAGTGAAAAGGTGATGGGGGAGAGATAGGGGCCCCAGGAGTAAGGATAGGTTTCCATGTTCCTCTCACCATAATGGAGAAAATTTGGAAGGGGTAATATGTTGACATATTCACATTAGCAAATGTAGACAATATTAATAAGTATGATGAGTAGGAGAGTTTCAAGAAGAAAGACATGGCTGCTGTGGTGCTACTGGGAAAAGCGGAGGACAAGAAGTCGCTGAAGGGCAAGAATTGGGACACATGGTGGACAGGTTTCACATATTACATGGCCCTTGTGATTGAAAAGAAACCAGAATTGGCTACCCCCTTATTAACATACTCCTTAATCATAAAGAATGCCTATAAATCTGGGGGGGGTTACAGTTGGTTAAAATATGACAAAAATTTAGAAAGAAGATAGCCCATTTTGGGGACATGAAGTGGGACATCAAGCAAATAGATTTGTTGTTGGAAATCTTCACAAGGGCATCTGGTACAGATGGAGATGAGGAAAAGAAGGCAGGAGGACTGAAAAAGTGCTGCTGAGGGTATAACAGGGCTTTCTGCTCCTGGCCCCACTGCTGATTCTGGCATGTGTGCTCCAAGTGCAGAGGTAATCACCTGGCATTGAAATGCTGAACAACTTGGGGAAAAAGGGGCAGTTAGCAATTACCAAAGTTAGCCACGCAGGTTTTAGGGGCCAGCAGTGGGGTAAGGGGGCAGGGGGAGGGGTGCCAGGTGAAAGAGGGGACAACCATTCTATAATGGACAATAGCACAGTTGAAGGGGTAGGGGGATGGCATTTCCAGCTAGTGGACACATTCATACAGACAAGGATACTGGAAGAATGAATGATGACCTATCCCAACAGGAAGGCAGCTAGCATCTTGGTACAAGGGTTCAAAAGGGTTTTAGCTTACAGTTTCAGGGTGATAGAAAAGCAACAATGGCCAGGAACTTTAAATCAGTAAAAGGAAAAGAGGACCTCCTGGAGAAAAAGATTGGGAAAGAAATAGCAGCGGATGTGGTAGAGGGGCCATTCACAAGGCCTCCCCTTCCCAATCTGTGGGTGTCCCCACTAGGTTTAGTCATAAAGAAACAACCAGGGAAATTTAGGGTAATTCATCACTTGTCATACCCGGAAGGGGATTCAGTCAACCACCAGATTAGTGAAGAAGACAGTAGGGTGACATATGCAACATTAGAAGAGGCAGTAAGGCTCATACTGGCAACCCACGAGGCATGGCTAACATGGCTAGCTAAAATGGACATAGAGGCAGCATTCCGCCTCCTGCTGGTCTGACTGGAAGACTGGAACTTGCTGGGTTTTCAGATTGGGGAGAGTCATATTATTTTGACAAGGCCATGCCCATGGGTTTTTTGGTCCCTTGTGCTACATTTGAAATATTCAGCACATGGCTGCAATGGGTCTTTCAACAGAAGTATGGATACAAGTCAGTAATACTCTACCTGGATAACTTCCTACTGATAGGGGAAGGGCAGGCAGAGACAGAGAGGATGCTACAGTATTTCAGGGCTATATGCAAGGAAGTGATACCGCTAGCCCCGGACAAGATGGAAGGACTCAGCCAGATGCTGGAGTTCCTGGGAACTGAGATAGATAAGGAAGGGGAACTGTTTCACCTGCCATACAAAAAGGTAAAAAAGCTAGAATTCCTTACACAGACAGTAAAGAATTGAAGGCGAGTTCAGCTATAGCAGGTACTGCAATTTATGGGACACCTGAACATTTCATGTAGGGCTGTAGTTGTGGGCCGCACATTTACACGGCTCCTGGCTAGCGCAATGAAAGGGGCATCCAGACCACACCATTGGGTGGATATCTTAAAAGGGACTAGAAAAGATCTAGAGGTATGGAACATTTTCTTGCTGATTTACAATGGTAAGACCTTTTGGCAGGAGGGATTGGGTGTTTAATATGGATTTGCAATTGTATACAGATGAGGAGGGAGGTATTGGGATGGGGCCTAATTTAGGGATAAGTGGTTTGAGGCAGCCTGGTCTTCAGAATGGGCTAGGGAGGGGATCACCAAGGACATCACCTTCTTGGAAATGTTCCCCGTATGGGTGGAGATGGTAGTATGGGGAAAGACCTTAGGAACCAGAGGGTCACATTTTGGAGTGACAACAGGGCTGTAGTGGTTGTACTGAACAAGAGGGGAGCTATGTCCAAGAGGGTGATGAGGGTCATAAGACCGCTGATGTTACAAGGGCTGTCATTAAACTTGTCATTTAGGGTTAGGCACATGGACAGTGTGGTCAATGTATTAGCTGACTGCCTCTCCTGCCTGCAGATTGACACATTTTGTGCCATCGACTCAGGAGCAGAACACAGGCAAATGGCAGTTCTGGACTATGTGAGGAAGATTGAGTTGCAGGAGCCAAGCAGCTGTTTCACAGCTCCTGGGCCCCCCAGACACTGAAAGCTTATGAGGCCTCATGGAAGGTGTTCCAAGCATTCAGAGAAGGAAATAACTTTGAGGTAAGTGGGGTGGTAACAGGAGATCAAGTGTTGAAGTTCTTAGTATTGGTGGAGGAATAAAGTAGCACATGCGACCATGTGGGTCCACCTGGCAGTGATTGGGTAGATTTGCAGTTTAAAGGGTTAGGAAGATCCCACCAAGACCAGCATGGTGAGGCACATGGTGAGGCACATGATGCAAGGGTGGCTACTGGTGGGGGAAAAACCCAAGGACAGCTGGAGGCCCATCACAGAAACACTGTTGGCTGGTATCATGGGAACACTTAGCAATCTGTGTCAGTCTAGCACTGAGGCCATATTGTTCCGGGCTTTATATTCCACCATGTTCAGAGGCACCTCTAGGGTTAGTGAGGTAGTGGGTCACAGAAAAAGAGACTCTTCAGCAGGTTTGCAGTGGGAGGACATGGTGTGGGCCATTGACAGTGACAATGATAATAAAATGCTCCAAGACAGACCAGACAAGAGTGGGAGCAAGGGTGACATTTCAGAGGCACAGGGTCAGCACTATCTGTCCAGTGGAGATGCTTTCAGTGTACGCTATGGTGCGTCCAAAGGACCAAAACCCTTTCCTATTTATATATGGGGACAGGTCTCCAGTAACTTGCATGCAGGCAACAGCCATACTCAAAAAATGTATGGCTTTCCTGATGAGGACCCAAGTGGTTTCTCATCACATTCCTTCAGAATAGGGGCAGCATGGAGGGGGCAAGTGATGGCTGCCTGAATCAACGTGTTTTAGTGAAGCTCCTGCACTACCACCCATGTGTAATTCCTTTTTCTACTAACCTGCAATTTTGGGCAGCAGTTCTGGTACATTCTTCTTCTTTGCAAGCGGCATGAACATCATTAGGCAGAAAATATGCCAGCATGGAAGCCAAAATGCCAGACCCTTGCCTTGCCATACCCTGCCTCCAACACCGACCCAGGACAAAAATGCCAAGCACTCTAAGGCACAACCTACTGGCTTGACTGGCAACATGTCTCCACAGGCCGCTCTCACAGAAGAGAAGTTTCTGGAGGGCTGTCTCCCCTAAAGACTATGCTGTTAACACTAGTAACAGACATCAAAAAAATGCGCTCTTCTCTCGCCCTCCTCACTGATCGCACCAGAGACAATGAAGTTTGGATTTCTTCACTGGATTACTGGAGGGCCTGAGCAGAGCTGGAGATTGTACAACTATGCAAGAGAGTTAAATCTATGGAAGGGAAAGTAGAGGAACTTGAAGGGTGCTATCACAGGAATAACTTGGTTATCCTTGGATTACCAGAGGGAGAGAAGGGCTCATCATCAATCACCTTTGTGCAGAGGTTATGTGAAAAGGTGGCCGGCCCCTCTCCGAATGGCTCTTCATATATTGTGGAGAGGGCCCACAGGTCACTCTATCCGTGCCTCCCCCCCAAGGATCTCCCTCTAGGCCTGCAATCTTCCATCTGTTGAATGTTTTGGATAAGCAGCACATCTTGGGGAGAATTTGTGAAGTGCAGGAGTTACAATGGGAAGGCTGGCGGGGCCGTACAGCACAGGATCTCCCATTTTTGGTAAGGCAGAAGAGATCCACACTGCATCCGACAGTGACCAAGCTTATAGTGGCTGGAATCAAATATCAGGTCAAACATTCACCCAGTCTGCAAGCTCACCATTGGGATCAATGGCATAGCTTTAACTCAGTGGAGCAAGCTGTAACTACTCTAAAATATTTTTATCCTGACCTGTTCAAATGATTGGTGCCCTGGCTGGAGTCTCATCTGTAACAGCTGGATACATCATTCAGTGAGACTGTTCTTGCTGGACTTTTTGTTACTCAATCATTTGTTCTGTCAAAGAAATTACTTTCTGGAATACTTTGCTGCCTTCAACCTTTTTGTTCCCTTTATAGTACTCTGAGTGCTACCTAACTGCAGCAAGGTTAAACAATTAGTTTGCCCTCATATCCTCGCAGCTCGTTCTTTTACTTTTCTTCTTTCAGACTCCATATAGTGATGATCTGGTGAAATTGTTAATCCTTTGTTATGTAAGAGTTGAGTCTGGAGATTTGGATGCTACATTTCCCACTATCTGGAACGTTTATTTACTGGGCAAGGACTTATCCTTCAGTGCTTGGATTTTTTTTAACTATTTGAAGAACTGCTCAGTGGAGTGCACTTCTTTAAAAATTTCTAGTTTACCTTTAAAGTGGGGCATTGTGCGTGAGATGCTTGCATTTATTATGGCAATGTTTAACCATGTTAGATCTGGGATTCCTGTCCCCCCCCTGCACTGTCTTCCTAGCTGAACTTTTTTCTTTGTTACTTCCTTTAGTTCTGTATTTTTATCAAGTTTCAGTTGGCATGCTATGATAATCACAAACAGATAGGGAGAATGGGGTGTTGGTATCGCAGCCCCATTTGATTTTTCTGGTTTCACGGTTAGTAGATGATGATATAATGCTTTACTAATTTGTGTAGGAGGGGAGAGGAAGCAGGAGGTAAGACAGCTCGGGGAGGATTAATATCATCATGGCCTGAGAAGACTTAGAGGTTCAGTCATTTGGACTGGGGATGTTGTGGTTTTATTATTCTCTGGAGGGATATTTTTATGGGGATAGTTTTGTGGGTTCATCTGGAATTTTTGCTTATTCGGACTGGGGTGGTGGTGGTTCTTTTTTTTTTTTCTATGATAGTACACATGCAGGCTTGATACCCTCTGTATACATTATTTGCTTAACATCTGGACTCTGCATCTACAAATTTGTAATTTGGTAAACTTCTCTTGGTTTTTCCTGATTTACTGTTCTTCATGTAGGGGCAATGTTTTTTGAACTGGGGGGGTAGCAGGGTTATGGGGATACTGGTTTTGCTCTCCTAGGTACAACCTGTTTTCTATAAGGGACCTACCATTCATATTTTTGCCAAACTCCACAAATCTATTATGACGTATGTCATCTGGAATGTTAAAGGTGCTCGCTCTAGGGTGAAGTGGTATCAGATTTTAAAACATCTCCAACTACTTCACTACCATATCGCTTTTCTTCAAGAAACCCACCTTCTTTCTACAGAAGGTTTACTCTTCCATAGACTGATGGTCAGACAAGTGTATGCCACTGGGAACTTCACGACCCAGAGAGGGGTGGCAATATTAATTTTCAAGGGGATTAATTTTCAATTGTTGCAATGTGTAGAAGACCCTCGGGGATGTTACCTGCTTTTAAAAGGGGTGTTGGACCACTTTGAGGTTCTTCTTGGATGCATTTATGGTCCTAACACTGCCTCCTCTGAATTTTTCTCTGAACTGCTTACTTTGTTGGCCCCTTATCTACATATCCCCATAATTCTGGCCGGGGACTGGAATGTGACTCTCACGTCTGAACTGGACAGATCCAGCCATCACTCCTCTGGGCTTTCCCCTGCTCAACACTCAAAACATGACCTGATGGAAATGGGAGGCTTCTGTGATCCCTGGAGGGTGTTTCACCTTTCTGACCGAGTGTATACCTTCTACTCCTCTGTTCATAAAACTTCTCTTGATTAAATTACTTTCTGGTAAGTACTGTATAACCATCTTACCGGGGGTGAACAATGGAAAGGTTACTCCTCAGATCTTCTCTGATCACTCACCCACTTGGCTGGAATGCACCCTTTTACCTAACCTTGACAGGGGCAAGATATGGAAACTTAACACCCAATTATTAAAAGATGACAAGGCCATGTCCAGAATTAAAGCTCTTATTGCCCAATTTTTGGAGCAAAATGGTCCATCTCTGATGTGGACAAGCTTTGGTGTTCCCTTAAATGTGTGTTGCATAGGGAATTTAACAGATTGGCATCCACGATGAAAAAGAAGTGTGAAGCCTCCCTGCATCTTCTTCTGGAGCAGATCAAAACTCTTGAGAGTAGCCCATTATTGGGATCATCTGAAGAAGAGCAGGTGGCTCTGACACTCCTTAGAAACTGCTATGCTGAGAGCCTGAGGGAACGAGCTGAATACGCCCTTTTAAAAACACACTCGTTTATGTTGATCAAGGTGATAAAGCAGGACATTTACTAGCCCTACATGTAAAGAAGCAGGAGGCCTCTCACTTGGTTCTGTCCATCACCTCCCTAGCTGATAACTCCCCCAAAACATCCCCTAGATAAATTGTCCAGGAATTTGACCTTTTTTTACCACCAATTGTATTGCTCCCCAACCAATCCGCCTTCTCTGGCCGCTATTCAAAGTTACTTAGATCTAATACCGCTCCCCAAGTTAACCCTAGAACAACAATCTTTCCTTGTCTGTCCCATTTCCCTTCAGAAAATTCTCATCGCTATCCAGTCCCTTTCTTCCGATAAAGCCCCTGGACCAGATGGTTTCCCTTCAAATTTTTATAAATTGTTTGCTAATGAGCTAGCCCCAATCCTTCAATAACTTTTTCATTCCTTTGTAATAGAGGCCTATTGGATTTTTCCCTGTTAGAAGCATTAATAATAATTTTACCTAAACCTAATAAGCCCACAGACAAGGTATTTAATTATCGTCCCATTTCCCTTATGAACTATGATATGAAACTTTTTGCAAATATTTTGGACAATAGAATTATACAGATTTGGGAAGGGTTGTTTGGACCAGAGCAGGTGGGTTTTATGAAGGGGCGATCCTCAGCTGATCATTTATGGAAGTTGTCATGCATCTAGGGAGGCCTATGGCTTTGTTCTCACTGGATGCAGAAAAAGCATTTGACAGGGTCCATTGGCCTTTTTTTTGTTTAATACTCCCCCTTCCCCTCTGGAGTCGCCTCTTCAGGAGATGCCAATTAAGCCTGTCCCTACCCCGTCCTACCTGACTGATCGGGGTCCTCCATTTTGCTGTGGTTTTGCCTCCTGTGCAGGGTCAGGGTGGGGACCACCTCCTGAACCTTTGGATCTTGTCAGGTCCCCAACTCAGCTGGGCAGGCAGCAGTAGATTGGGACCCAGCTCGGCACTCCGTCTACCTGACTCCAGAGGGGCCTTTTCTGTTTTTCTAGGATAGGACGTACTGCGTGCCCCAGCGTCAAGGCGAGTGCACCAATGCCTGCAAATTTTCCCCCAAGAACCCGTCCCTGAAGCTCATTGGTCCAAGTCCTATGCCGCTGACCAATCACGCCCCAGTGACACCGGCAGCTGTCATGCCCCAGCCTCCCCCAGGGATCACTGCTTGCTGGTCTAGAGGACCCACCCTACCCCCAGAGAAGGCGAACTGCCATCGGACACTCTAGCCTTCTCCCCCCAGCCAACTCCCGGTGATCCGAGCTCGTTCCTGAACTCGGGTCACCGGCGTGGCACGAGGAGTGGCGTCCAGCGCCTCAACCCTCAGTGCCACTGAGCCGGCCCCTCAATTGGCTTTTTTGTTCCCAGTTTTACAGAAATCTGGATTCTCTCCCTCCTTTATAAAATGGACTTGAGTCCTGTATTCCAGACCTAGTGATAGAGTTTATTGTAATGGAGTGCTATCACCAGGATTTGTTCTTTACTCAGGTACTCGCCAGGGATGTCCCTTATTTCCCTTGCTTTTTAATCTTTATTTGGAGCCCCTGTTGTACCTTCTCAGGTCCTCACCCCCTTATTCAAGGAATCCCTGTGGGCTCACTAGATCTCAGGCTGTCTGCATATGCGAACGATATTTAATTGCATCTATCAAATCCCACTACCTCTGTACCTGATGTCCTGAGCATTATCTCTGGGTCTGGTAAATTTTCCAATTATAAGCTCAATCTCAATAAAACAGTTACATTGCCATTATATTCCAGGGTTTTCTCCTCAGATTTTAGACTTCTGGGGTTGGTATGGAAGTCTAAACTCAAATACCTAGGTATTATCCTTTCCCAGAGGCCTACTTTAACAAAAACTTACATAACTTGGTTAATACCTTCAACAAGACTTCTGCAGGTAGAGATCCCGTCTCCTGTCCCTTCAGGGTCAAATAAATATCATCAAAATGAATGTTCTTTCCTGTGTATTTTATCCTTTAAACATGTTGAATCTTTTGCTCCCCGTTACTTGATTTAAAAAAACTTCATGGTATTATTTCCCATTTTCTATGGAAAGGCAGAACCCCTCACAGAGCTTACACCCACCTCAGGCAGCAAAGCATCTTGGGGGACTTCGACGGCATAATTTCTTTAGATACATATACATATATATATATATATATATATATATACATACACACTATCTGGCACGTCACATTTCTAAATATGCTAGGTGGCCCAGGTCCCCTTTGTTGCATGAAACAGCTAAGTATGTCCCATTATGGCTACAAATAGAGTGAAACCAGATTGCAGAGGTTGGTCTTTCCCTGGAAAGTTTGTTGTTTGTCTTGCCTAAATGTCTTCCTTCTCAAATCAAGAGAATGACCATTTTTACTTCAGTAAAAGTCCACTCCCAATTGTGTAGAGCTATGCACTACAATAACCTTATCAACATTTCTCAGCCACTATGTCACAATTTTAATTTTAAATTGGGAACTCAGTTGCTGTTCCCCCAGGGTATGCCTTGGATTAGAGACAAGAAAGTACAGGTATCTGACATCCTTTCTGATGGCCAGATCCTTAGTAGCCAAGAGCTGCTAGCCCATTTCAACTTGTTGGCTATGCAGGTATTTAAAATTTACCAACTCTGACATATGTTGATACGATGGTTTGGTATGACATCTTGGACTACTGATCAAGGTGATTTTATTTCTCTACTTCAAACCCATTCTTGGCAACCTCACTCGTTATCCCAGCTAGCCTCCCTCTTGTTTTCCACACTTTTCCATGATATTTTGGGCCACTCTGGCTATTGATCTTCCTCACTTCCTAAGTTTACTTTTAATTGGGAGTGCATTTGGACAGATGTACATACCTATCTGACCAACGATAAGTTGTGTCTTACTCAATTTTATATTCTGCATAATATCTATCTCACCCCTGTGCATCTGGCAAAGATGGGGAAGCTTCCTTCCACCATGTGCTCCAGGTGTAGTCAAGCAGAAGGCTCCCTCCTGCATGTGTTGTGAGAATGCCCGAAAGTGGCACCACTCTGGGAGAAGATTACAGTACAGGCTGACCCCCTCCTGGGACTGGAAAACTATTTCCCCCCTGAAATATGTCTGGTGGGAGACTTCTCAAGGTGTCTAAGTTAAAGAACGGAGATATTTTTTGTCTCTAATATCTCTTTCAGTGAAGTGTCTGGTGCTCCACCACTAGATGAACCAGAGTGAGACTCCCTAGCCTGCCTCCGTGACTGCATGTCAGCATTTACTAGAAAGTGGGGTAAGTTGTATGCCCTCTTCTCATTACCGTCTTCCCCTTAAGTGAGCCTTGGGAGTTTTGGTGAACTTTATAGTCTCATGGGGGCATTATTTTGTTTTAGTATGCAGTTATACAGTAGAATTTCAAGATTTGGGTCTCACTGCTCTATATTTATTTGGAAGGTTTGTCTGCATTCTCACTGTATGGGAATTTTGTATCTCTGTTGGGGGGAATGGGGGAAGGAGAGGGTTTTGTGTACTGTGTGAGTGTTGGGTGTGCTGTTTGTACTTTGCCATTTGAGAACTTTAATAAAGTACATTAAATTAAAAAAAAAAAGAATAGGGGCAGCATCAGAGTTGGCAGCCCAGGGAGGGTCGGAAGAAACAATTAAGACAAAAGGGTGGTGGTCATCAGGCTGTTTTAAGAGATATGTATGGAATGATGCTTGATGATGATACTAACCATGTTTTCTTTATCTCCCTTACAAGCAGGTGCAAGTTATCAATAATGCAGTAAATGGGAGGTAGTTAAAGAAAAAGCAGTAGTAGACAGGGATCAAAGAAGAACAGCACAGTGGGAGGGAGGAGGGGTTGACCCACAAAGAACAGATGATTAACATGTGCGTTTGTTCTATGATTTTCAAATAGGTCAGACAAGGAGGCTAGAAGTGTGGATTTGTGGACATTTGTTTGTCCATTAGGCTGAAAAGTGGGCATCCAGGAGGCTCACAGGGCAGCAGCTATACTTGAACTTGAAACACATCAAACTGACATGGAAAGTCATGAGGGGGATGAGATGGATGCAACTGCTACCACTGCTGTGAGTAATGATAGGGGAACACAGATGCCAGGACATGATTATCATCCATCTAGGAGGGAATGATTTGGGGACCAGATCCAGGTTGGACAATCTTTTCCAGATAAAGGATGACTTAACTAAGATATGGGAATGGTGGCCAGAGGTTACTCTGATTTGGTCAGATATGATACCCAGGAGGGTGTGGAGACATGATCATAGCCATAAAGCAGTAGAGAAGGCCAGAAGGTGCATGAACACCAGAGTGGTCAGGTTATTTATGGTCTATGGGGCCAAAAAATATCAAGGGGCATAGAAGAGTATGAGGAAGAATATTATGGGGGGGTGTAGTACACCTCTTGTGGGTTGGGTCTGGCCCTCTTTAATTCAGAGATAGCAGATGTGATCGAGCCCTGGATGTGGGGAAAACTGCCTTAAAGGGGGAAGGCCACCATCCATTGCAAGCGGGAGGTGGCCTAGTGGAAAATAAGGGAGAGGGAGGAAAGGAAGGGGGGGAATAAAAGAAATAATAAGAAAAGACCCTGAACATCCCAAGAAGATGGAGTAGTAAGAGTGTACTCTCAGACCCTGGCAGAGAATGAAAAGAAAAGCAGCCCCAGAGGTACAGCACATCTGGAGAGAGAAGAAGAAAGGCTAATGGTCTTAAAAAGTGAAAGTTGGTATAATATAAATAAAATACAGAGAGTGTTGAATATGTATATGTTGTATATGGTGTTTTATCAATATGTAAATATTGACAATAAGGATTTGAATTGTGGAAAAGATTTTAAGTAAATTAATTGCTGAACTGGGCACCCACACATCTTTGAGTTTTCATTGGGTGGGATCTGGGTGCAAAGTGGTTTGCCCCATTAAAGGGGCAGACCCCATTGTCAGCAGATCCAGGCCAATGTGTGGGGAGTCTCAGGTTTCAGAGGCAGGGAGAAGGGGAGGGATTTTGGAGGGAGAGGCACTGCTAGGTGAGGTCACAAAGGGGGTGGGGCTATGAGGCCATGGAACATGAGGTGACGTGGGGCAATTGGCTGAGAGAAAGACAGAGAGGGTGAGCTAAAAGGGTTCACAAGGGCCTGAAATAGAGAGAGCTCACACATTTTGCTACTTAGAGACTTTCCCACCCACTCACTCAACAACAGAAAGAAAGTATTGGGAGAACAAGTGAGGCACTGTGGCAGGTGGAGCACAGCAGCCTCAGGACTGCCTAAGGTGGATGGCAGGGGGGAAGAATGAACCATAAAAACGGGGAGAAGGGTAGAAAATAAGGGAAGGGAGGATAGGAAATGGTGTTTTATCAATATGTAAACATTGTCAATATGGATTTGAATTGTGGAAAAGATTTTAAGTAAATTAATTGCCGTAGTGGGCACCCACATATATTTGTTCAAGTTTTCATTGGGTGGGATCTGGGGATAATTTAATCATGTCCATTTTTTCTGTGCCCTTCAGGATCCCCAGGATTTTCAAATTGTCTCTTCTCAACCTCCATTCAAGATCAATAATTTTTCTCTTATTTCCTGTAATTCATGTTTTTGGACCTCCGCTTCCATCTTTACTGTTGATATTATTTCTTCTACATTTGTAAATCTTTCTTCTAGTTGTGCTATATTGCTTGTTAATTCCTTTATCTCCTCTTTTAAACTTTTAGTTGGATCATCGACACCTTCCAATATTAATTCCAGTCTTTGGAAGCCTTCTTTAATCTCCTTCAACAGATTGTCCTGCAGGTCACAGTTCATCCCCTCCATTCTTTCCCATTCATCCTAAGGATTTAAATATCATGTAATCCTCCATTTTTCCTCACTTCCTTTAACTCTTCTGGCTCCTCTTCATTGTCCACTGCCAGGACTTCCTTGTCAGGGTTTCCCTCATTTTATTTATTTTATTTTATTTATTTATTAGGATTTTTGATAACACCTTTGAGCCAAGGCTCTTTTACAAAGGTTCCATGTCATATGACAAGAACAGACAAAAACAGAGCATTGATAAAGTACAGACATACAAATGGTTTCATAAATTGAGTTGTCTTTTGTCTTTGCATATTTTCCTTTTTCTTGTATATGGTGTTTTGACTTTTTATTATTATTTCCATGGGCATGATTTCTAAAATCTGTCTTATTTTTTAATGTCTTTCCCTCTTACTTTTTCAGTGATGGGGGTGTTTATCTCATCTTCAGACTCACTCCTGTTCATTTTCCCTCTTTTTCTTTTTCCTTATACATGCTGTTTCAATTTCCTGCATTGTTCTGGTCCATGCCAGGTCCTTGTGGGTTTTTCCACATCCCATTTTGGTCTATTTTTGCTGTGTATCCATATCCTGTTTAAGACTTGTTGACTGAGCATCTTGGCCTATCTCTTTGTCTTGCTGCTTTTTCAGTCCGTCTGTCTCCACCATTCCTTTTATGGAATCCGTAGTTTTGTCTGCTGATAATGTGTGCTAGACTTGATTCTTAATAGATACTTCAAGGGTTTTATTTTTAATGACATTTTGAGGGGAACTTTCACCTACTGATTCCTGCCAGTTTCTTACTCCAAGTTCCTCTCCCTTTGAATCTGTCTGTGTATCTTGGGGATCTCTGGTTGTTTTATTATCTTGCCCTTGTTGTGATTCATTCACAGTCTTTAATACACCTTTCTTTGTGTTTTTCTGTTTATTATACATTTTTGACAAATTTTTGTTTTCGTCTTATGGAATTACATTCATAACACCTGGTCTTTCAGTTGAGTCATCTTATGGAGTTATATTCATATCACCTAACCTTTCAGTTGAATTAGGTGCACTTCTTGTTTTTCTTACTAAAAAATCTGCAGTATGTCTTTCTGAATTTTTATCTTCCTTCCTACTCATTCTTTAGTCTGGCATTATAACATATGAACTAATTTATTTCACATTCTTGGGTTTAGTGGTTTTAGTTTGTTTCATTATTTTTTTGGCTAATCCTTTTTTCTCCCTGGCCCCCAGTCTGCCTTACCTTGTTCTCATCCTGGCATCCCCTCTGGTCTCCCAGCCACCATCCCGAGGACCTCTATTTGGGCCCTGCAGCTTCTACTCCCATGGCTTGCCCCTCACAGTGGGGTGGTGGAGAGCCCCCCCCATGCCCTCCACCCAAACAGGATCCAATATGTGCTGCATGCCCTTGAAGCTGGGTGCCCCCTACCGGAGATGGCCATCATGCTCATCAAACTCATTCTGTATGCTGATGACACTGTCATATACTGCAGTGACTCCCAACCTAGTGTCATCTCAACAAAACTGCAGGATAGTCTCTCCACCCTTGAGGCTTGGTTCTCCGCAAACTCCCTTAAACTCAATGATGAAAAAACTAAAGCCGTACTGTTTGGCTCTAGACGTCTTGGCTCTGACAGAAGTCAGCTTCGCCAGATCTGCACCAGCCAAGGAAAAAGAGTCGCGGTCATGTCCAGTTTTAAATATCTTGGGGTCCATCTAGACCAAGAAATGACCTACCAATTCCATATCGATTCCATAACCAGGTCCACCCATCAAAAGCTTGTCCTCCTTTTCCGTCTGGGGAACTCTATCCTCTACTGCACGTCATGCAATTGCCTGCTGCAATCTTCTCCCATCCATCCTATATGGAGCTCCACTTCTGCAGTTCCTCCATGAGATGGAATACAATAAACTTTCCACACTCTATAACCAAGTGGCTCACTTCACCACTAACTCCTCTCCTAGGAGACATCACTGTGAGGCTCTAAAGGAACTAAACTGGCCCACTCTCTGGCACAAACTAGCCTATCCCATTGCCTGCCTAGCTTTCAAGTTTACTAACCTAGGTCCCCCTCCCCATCTTAGAGGACGACTCTCCCCCAAAAAGCAAACCCGAACCCTGTGATCAACTGCAAATCACCCTCTCGACATCCCTAGGATGCACTCTAACCATGGCAAACGTTCCTTCAAATTTGCTGCCCCTCACCTATGGAACTCCCTACCACCTAGCTTGATGAACTCACCCACCCTCACCCAGTTCAAAAATGGACTCAAACTATATCTTCTCAATCTTAGTTTCTGTGGCTGTAACCACTAGCTCCCCAGACCAGTTCCCTTGGCCATTGCACTGCTCTGAACTCTCCGTCCGATTTGTCATGAAATACTAATATGGACCAATTTGTTTAATCTGATTACCATCACTAATTACTGCTTCCAATATACACTGATGGAACTTATGTACATACTGTATAAAATGTGTGAGTTCTATACATACATGCCCAGATATTCAAACTGCACCATTTTGTGGCATGAGCCCTAGCCACTCAAAAAAGTTGTGCAGGGTGTGGCCTGATGATATTCAATGGAGTTGCGCTATTGTACCTTCTTTGAATATCCTATATTCCACCCACTGTGCGTAGCACAGTGGAACTGCACCAGTGCAAGTGGTCAGAGTGGAGCATTGAGATGCGGTGGTACAAGTTCCATTGTGCCATGCACAGCACCTGCGATATTCAAAGGGTGACATGCAAATGGGGCCATAATTTATGCAAGGTGCAGGGGGGCATTTGCATCTAATTATGGCTCCATTTGCATGCCATTAGCATGCAGGTGTGCTGATCCCCAATGACTTGCGCCTGGTGCCCTGCCAGGCAGCAGCCGTCAGGGACGATGCCCCTGCCAGCTCAATCATGGGCATAATAATCCCCAAACCCCATTGGCTGATCGTGGGGCATAATAGTATCCCCAACCCCATTAGCCTGATCATGAGCATAATAGTATTCCCCACCCACCATTAGCCCGATCATGGGCATAATTAGTATCCCCGACCCCCATTAGCCCGATCATGGGCGATCTGTAAGTTTCCTCCCCACCCACCAATAGCCCAATCGCGGACATAACTGAAAGTTTCCTCCCCCAGTAGCCCAATTGTGGGCATCAGACCTCCCCAAAGTCCAATATCCTGGTGGTCCAGTGGACGCGAAGCCCTGATTGTGGGTGGCATCCTCACCCCCATCAAAATCCCTGGGTGATCTAGTGGTCCCCCACCCACCCACACGCGGCCCACCACCCTAGATCCCCCATCAGCGGCAGGCTGCAGCTACCTGCCTGCCGCCCGCCGCCTGCTGACTGACAGCTCGGTGGGGCTGCCGCCCCTTGATTCAGGCATGAGCCAATGGGTGTGCAGCCCATACCGCTGAAGTCAGTCCAGATATGAGGTGAATTCATTCATTCACATATCTGGACGAGTTATCTGGTATGAGCTACACCCATTAGCTCATGCTATGCAATGGAGTGCGGCCCTGCCGGCGGCGTGGCGGCAGCGGCGTAGTAGCATGGCCGCCAGCTGACGGGAGGTGGGGTGGTGGGCTCCATGGTGGGTGGGATGAGGGCCACTAGATCACCAGGGATTTAATGGTGGGGGGTGAGGATGCCACTCACCATACTTCGTGGGTCCACTGACCACCAGGGATATTGGACTTTGGGAGGTCTGATGCCCGTGATCGGGCTACTGGGGGGACTTTCAGTTATGCCTGCACCATGGCTACTGGGGGGGGAAACTACAGTTATGCCCGTGATCAGGCTAATGGGGGTGGGGAGGAAACTTACAGTTATGCCCGTGATCGGGCTAATGGGTGGTGGGAGGAAACTTTCAGTTATGCCCGCGATCGGGCTAATGGGGGTGGGGATACTATTATGCCCGCGATTGGGCTAATGGGGAGGTTACACTCAGCCCACGATTGGGGAAGGGGTGCCACCAGGTGCAGCAGGAAAAGTCCAGGGCCACCCACAGGTGGCAACTGCTGTGTTGTGCCCTGCAATGTGGCAGCTCACCTGTGGGTGGCCCTCGACTTGTTTCTTTTTTTTTCAGCGTAACTTTGTGCAGGTGCAGGTAGGGGTTGCACCTGCATAACTCTGCATGGCCCGGGCTGAATATCACACTGTGCATTTTATGCATGGGCACACCCCCCCAGCTGTGCCTGCATACATTACTGATGCACCCCAGCACATCGGGATTTGTGCAGGCGCACTTTTCCTTTTTAAATATCGCACCAGGCAACCCTGCGCAACCCTTTTGAATATCTGGGCCACTGTGTATAATATGTGAGTCTGAATGTGAACCTGACTGCTACCCCTGTATAATGTTGCCATTGTAATACTGTGTAACAAATGTAACTAATGTAACTACTGTATATAACTGTTTCTAAATGTCCTTTTCTGTAACTAACTCCGGGTTGCTCCTGAAAAGGGACCATTGGTCTCAGTGGGTTTACACAAAACAAAATCTAAATAAATAAATAAATAAAATATGTGGTGTGCAGTGACACCAAGGGACAAGAGCGTGCACGCTACTGCATGCACTCCTTCCCAGCATCTGCCCCAGCATGTCCCTTCAGACTTCTAGTGCCACTGCATTACCCCAGCCAATGCTAGAGGCTGCCAGTGCACTGACAGCAGCACACCTCCCCAGAGAAGAGAGAGCAGTCCAACGGATACTCAATCCTTCTCCTCCCCGTTAACCCCTCGGCGACCCGGGCTCATCTCGAACCTGGTCACTGACGTGGCACAGGTGTGTAATCCACTGCCTCAACCCTCACCGCCACCGGGCCAGATTGTTTCATTTTTTAGTAGAGTAGCTTTAAATATTTAACACAGCTGCAATACTGTTATCAAGTTTTCAATGAGACCTGCCAATGTCACCACAAGTTATCTTTCCAGAGATTCTGTCCCTCAAGATTTACCTTACACCTTATCAGATAAAGCTCATACTGTGCAGAGTTTAACAAGGTTTAAACAAACAGCCTAATCAATGTAAAAAGCCTTTGTCCTCAAAATGCCTGAGAAGCAACATCACTCTCTCTTTTAAGTCACACTGTCATCCAAAAGCATAAAGTTTAGTATTTAGTATTTCCAAGAAGTTGGAAGAAATAACCAGTTATACAGTATTTTAACATTAGTGTATCAATGTCTCTGTTATGCTTATAATTTAAATACACAACCCTGTGATGTCTTGTTAAAGTATACTTCTTAATTAAAGTTAGAGTTATCACTTCATTTTGAGTTTGCCTGCAATATTAAATTGTCAATCCACTTGCTGCATGTTTAATTTCCTGACCACCAACTCTCTTTTCTTTGGGAAGCACTCTGCCTTTTCTTAAAAAGAAAAAGTTAAGGTTATAGGTTTGTGGTTCCCTCAGGGCTTGCGCATGAGTGCATTATATGCTCACAGTATGTTTAACATCCTAGTCTCCAGTTCTATGTTGTTCTCCAAACAGAGTGAACAAACACCACATGCCTACCATGCAGTGTCACTCTGTTACTTTTAAGTAGCATCAGCTGAGATTAGAGGAGAGGAAAGAAAAAAAGTCACTAGTTACAGTATGTATTTTAGTTAGGGTATCAGTTCCCATGTATTCTGTAGCAGAAGAGCTCTGCATCTCAAAGCCTTCTGCAGCTCTCAGGTGCCATTTTAGACCCCCCCAACCCCCAGCAAGACTCCAATTAAGCCATCTTGTTTTTTTAATGCTAAAAAAAATTGAAAATACATAAGTATGTGTTTTCAAGAAACAAACACCTGATCCTATGTAAATTGGACCTCTCAGAGGGAAGTTAAGTGTTCAAATAGTCACTATATGGTGTTATTTAAGTGTTACAGTAGCAGTGTACACTTCCTGTGCACTTCATTTCATAATGCAGTCCATCAGTGTTTAATCAGTGCATCTTTAGGTCTCTTTTGGTGTACATGCAGTGCTGACACAGTGTGTGTGAATTATGTTAATTAGCACTGTAATCACACTGCAAAAGTACTGCAACTAACAGTGTTTTGTCATCAACACTGTCTGAAGCAGTGTTCTGTCAACAAAACTGCCTTAAGCAGTTTGCACTGCTTCAGTGTGTGTGAATTATGTTAGTTAACACTGTAATCACACTGCAAAATTACTGCAATTTAGCAGTGTTTTGTCATCAACACTGCCTGAAGCAGTGTTGTTGTAGCAATACTGGCAGAAGCAGTGTTGTGTCAGCAACACTGCCTGAAGCAGTGTTGCATTGCTTTTTCAGTATGTGCGAATTATGTTAATTAGCACTGCATCAACACCTATAGTGCACTTCAATGTGCAGTGTGATTTTAGTAGCACTCCTATCAGCAGTGTTGTAGTTCTGTTTCGGCTGCATTAAAGATGGTGTTGCATAAAATTCAACAAAAACAAAACAGTATTCATCTGCAAGTATCTGCAACCTCAGCAGAGGAAGCTTTGCTTAAGGATTCCTGAGTGAGAAAGTCATCTGTGAATTCCAAAGAAGATGGAGATCTTGGGGGCTATGTCTATAGGAGGTACTAAGGTCTGTTACCCCATGTTTGACTCAAAGTCACAAGGAAGGAGGTGGATATTTAGTTAAAGGAATGACCAACAATCATTCTGGTTTGCAGAAAACAGTATGAGAGCCTCCCTGATATGCAGGTCCTCACCAGTATTTCCAGGTTTATCTTCAAAGGAGAAGAGGCCTCTTCGACTGGGAGCACATGCACGTGTGGAAAATTATTTTGGTATCAAGGGGCTGTTCGAGTGAAGTGTGTGTGTGTGTGTGTGTGTGTGTATATCTATCTAGCTATATATATATATATATATATATATATATATATATAGATATATATAATGGGATTATCAATCGCATTGAACAAACACCATTAGGTGACTGTGCGTATATCGGATGCAACCACACACCTGCACTTTTACTCCCTCAAAACAATTTTGCCATTTTATAAGATAGATAACCCACTGTGTGGTGTGTGAGGCAGTGATATACACACGGCTTGGGTGGTTGATGCACTCGCCTGCGGCCTCATGTGTAACAACACACCAAGGTGTGCGTATATCAGAGCATGACCGCACACCCTACAGTGGGTTATTACACATACACACACACACATATATATATATATATATAATATATATATATATATATATGAGACAGTACTTGTTGCAAAACAAAAACACTACATTAATGCAGGCATTAGAATGCAAAGCACACAAAGCAAGAAAAGCGAAAAACAGGGTTTGAGCCTCACGAGTCTTGGCAAATTGGTTGTGTGGTGTTCCTACAGTTCCCAACCTTGATGCCCATCCCATACCCCCAGCCCATAGACTCCTTTCTAAAGCACAAGGTACAGCTCCAACCCAGTGCCTCCCATAGCAGCCATTCGTGCCTGTAAAACAAGAACAGCAATGGGCTCACAAAAGATCTGCAGCTCGTTATGAACTATTATATGACAAACAATGTAGGGTAAACAAAAAACAATACTTATCTGATACAGAATGGTCAGTGTCCTCCTACTCCCAGTCAATGTCCTGTCAGACCTGTAGATATAAAAGGAAAATGGGTCAGTATGAAAAATAAAAATACTGATCAGCTGGGTCAGTTGGGAAGGCTCTGTAGAGGTTAAAATAAAAAGTGGGTTGTGGGAAGATACCAGACCTGTACCACACCATCAACCTGGCTTTAGAATGGACTCAGTCACTCAGGGATGTCATGGTTGGGGGAGGGAGGAAGACTCCTTGCCCGTATCCCTAGAACTGATCTTTTTTGGGGGTAGGTCATCATGTTGCTCCACACATCAATCAACACAGGGTAGGATAAAGACACCAAGGAACAGATATTCAAGGCACAATGAATGCTTCCCTGGTGGTGTAGTGGATCCCCCCTCCCTTTTCCCAATCTGCCTGTAGAATACATAGGAACACAGGTATGTGATGGCAGAAAGGACCATAAGCCCATCTAGTCTGCCTAGATATCCACTAGGCCTTTTCTGTAGTCCCCCCATGCCAGTTGCCCTCTGTGCTTATCCCATGCCCTCGTGAACCCTCCCACCATTTCCCTCAGCAGCCCATTCCAGTTGTCCACCACCCTCTCAGTGAAGAAGTACTTCCTAATCCTTCCTCTAAGTCCCCCCGCCAACCGATTTGGAATTTCCAACTACCATCCATTGCAGTATAGCACATCACAGCAGGCCAACTCTGACCTTCTCTAGGCAGATATACGCAAACACAACCAGTCCCAGAACTCCCTTCAGCTGGCAACAGTCAATAGAAGTTCCAATAGCCTGCAGTGCACATTTGAGCCTACACAATCTCTTATCAGATGTTTTCCACTTCTGCTCTTCTCCAGGGGATAAGTCAGTCTGTGCCTTGTCCCTGATTTATGAGGCAGGATGTTGAGAGGTATGTCTACAGGGGAAGTGGGGGAAGGGAACATTGTTTAACCAGGAGTAGCACACTAAGCTGAAGCTTGTTTCCAGATGCAACCTGGAGCACAAGGAAGTTAAGTAACTTGCTCAGAATCACACAGTATGCACTAAGATGACTGTTGGATTCAAACCCAGGTCTCCAGATCTGTAGCTCAGAGCCTTTACCCAATGTGCTATACTGTCTCCAGGACCCAAGGCAGTTTGGTTTTATGGGAGAGAGGTTGTGCCCGACAAACTTAACTGAGTTTTTTGAAAGGGTAACAAGGAAGGTGGATGGAGGAGGATGTGGCCTACCCAGATTTCAGCAAAGCGTTTGACACTTTGCCACATAGAAGGCTGGTAAATGAGCTGGAAGGCTTAGGGGTGGAACAGAAAATAACACGGTGGGTGGAGAACTGGTTCAACGACTGAAACCAGAGGGTGGTGGTAAGACAAATGGGGTGCATTCCAGGGTGGCAGTGATATGCCCCAGGGGTTGGTGCTGGGACCCATCCTTTTTTAATATCTATAGCAATGATTAGCCCAGTTCCAATCAGGGGAGGAGAGCTGTTCTTTCCAGATCGGGGCTTGTCACTGGAAGTGGTCTTGGCAGGCATTCTGGGGCTGCATCGGCAGTGGGAGAGGATGGGATCACATTGGTGATCGACAAGGAAGCTCTTGTTGGCGGGGGACAGGCCATGCATACTGGGTCCACATCGGCTACAACTTTGCAAGCCGGCGACTCAGGAAGGAGCGGCCGATCAGTGAATAGGGCGCGAACCTTTGACTGTGTGACTGGGCCATAAAAGGCAAATAGTCCAGTCGCAATCAAAGGAGGAGAGCTGTTCTTTGTTCCACACCACCCACCCTGGACCCGACCTCTATTAAATGGTCGGTGAGGGTGGAGCCTTTGAGGAGGACAAGTCTAGATTGGGCGAACTGGAACACTAGGAAGCTGGATTGTTATTGATTGGGGGAAAAGGGTCCTATACACTGTGCTTCTTAGGCAACACTGACTACTACCAGGAAGGGGCATAATGAAGCAGACTGTATAAATGACTGTGTATGCCAACTACATCTGAGGGAGTAGGCAAACTGTGTGTGAATCGATTACTGCTAGGGCCTCTGAGCTGGCTAGTGTTGTGATGGGCTAATTTTGCTTGTGAACTGTCTACTGCTAGGGCTAGAAAACTGGCTACTGTCAAGAAAGAGGGAAAACTGCTGTAATCGGAGGGGGCAAACTGCTTGGGTTTTAGTGCAACACTGACTGAATTATTTCTGTTAGAGGGCCGCATTGCTCACCTAAAATGAGGGTAGACTTGGGGTGCCAAAGCGGCACCTTCGGTAGAGTGCTTGGGTGTACAGGGTGCGGGGCAGCAATAATATTAAATTGGGCAAGGAGGTTCAGAGGGTGCCCAGTGTGTTTTCAGTTGGCAGGTCTTAGGAAGGAAGTAGAGGGGACCTGAAAGCAGCTGGAAGGTGGGAGGGGTGGGGAGGAAAGGTGTGGAAAGGACCTCATGAGAGTACATGAGGCCAATATGGCATAACCCAGGGAACAGGTAGACAAGGATCATATGGTTACTCAGGAAGGGTGGGTCACGAGACAAGCAATGTACAGAAATCACTTCATAGGGAGGTGGCTGATCAGAAGGAGGAGGGCAGGAGAGAGCAAGTCAGGGGCGAGCATCACACTTACTAATCTATTCGCCTTGCTATATGTAGGAGATGAGGTGGAGAGGCTGGCGGGAGGAGGGGAGCAGGTAGACAGAGAGGGTTTGGTCAGTAAGCTGGGGGAGATGGGGCAGGATAGAGAGAGTCAGATCCACAGAAGGGAGGGGGGAAGAGACATTAGCCTGGTGGGAGGGAGGTGGGGAGGATGGGGAGTGCAGAGTGAACCCAGGGTGGGAGGAGGAGGACTAGGTTGGGCAAGCATCCATGTTAGGGAAGTCAACCAAGGATAAGGAATACTATAGATAGGCCAGCTTCAGGGTGGGAGAAATCAGATGAGGTGGAGAGGAGGGGGAAGATGGGGTAGGGATTAACACAGCAGATGGGGTGAAGGATGCAGAACTGGGGGCAAGGAGGAAGCAGTAGAAGGAGCCTGGGTGGGGATCTGAGGATACCAGCCAGAAAGAGAGTCCATGGAGATCTGGGTGGGGAAATCTGTGCCACCCAGGAGGTTGGGGGTAAGGAGCAAGCTGGGAGCTACAGGTAGAAGAATGAGCATGGTAGGGCAAGCACAGGCTTGTGATCCCCAGGCTGAGTGAGGCAAGAGAAGTAAGCTGGGGGTAGATGACAGAAGGAAGAGCCTGGACAGAATCAAATGGGCCAGTAAAGAGGGGGGCTGAAGGTGAGTGATCCTGCTGGGTGACTCCATGACCTGGAGCATCCAGTGGGAGGGGGCAGGAGGGAAAAAGCAGCCCAGTCAAGGCTAAATGTATCCCAGGACTATCCGTATACAAGGCCAAATTCCCGCTATACTCGATAGCATTAGAATGCGGGGGAATTCCCAGACTTCCTAAAACATCTGGGAACAAATGACTTAGAGGGGAACAGTGAACTAGAAATCCAGGCAAGATTCTGGAAACTGGCCAGGGTTTACCACTCTATAGAAGCGCAATCTCCTTCTTTGAGATTCTGCCAGTACCTAGGGCATCCAGGGAGACCAAACATAAACTTAGAGGTGTGAACCAGTGGCTCAGGGACTGGTGCAGGGCAGAAGGGTATGGGCTGGTGAGGGACTGGGGGATACATGGGAGGACAAGGGGTTATATGCCAGGGATAGGCTACACCTCAACTTGGAGGGGAAGGAGATCTTGAAACTAAATCTTGCTGGATTCATAGTCGAGAGGTGGAGTTTAAACTTGTAAAGGGGATTAAGTAAAGAGTGGCTCCAGGAGGGCTGCTCGAGGTCCAGGTCCAGGGCATGAAAAGAAGGCAGGTAACAGTGATCTAAATCCATCCAGGCTGTGCAGAAAGGGCACCTAGGGACTGCTCAGGGCTGAGATGACTGGAGAAGGAGAAGGGTCAGGGTGGAGGACGGCCATGATCAATGCTAGGAGCATGGGCAACAAAATGCCCAAGCTCCAGGTGATGCTGGTTGAGGGATCAGTGGATGTGGCAGCAATTACTGAGACACGGACCTCTCATAAAAATGACTAGGACCTAAATTTAGTGGGTTACAAAATATTCAGGAAGGACAGAGGAGAGGGAAGAGGAGGGGGTGTAGGGCTGATAGTCAAAAATGACATAGCGGTTAGTGGAGTGGAGGAGGCTGTGGGGGGTGGAGGAGATCTGGGTAACCTTACAAATGAGGGGAGGTAAAAGATTGAAAATAGGGGTGGTGTACAGAACCCCCAACGATGGAAGAGGCCCTGGAGGACAAACTAGTTGAGAACATCAAGGGGTACTGTGACCGTGGAAAGGGTATGGTGGTGATCATGGGTGACCTTAATATGATGGGGACAGACTGGGACACTATGGCATCCTCTGTGGCCAGGGAACAGAGACTGATGGATGTGTTCCAATATGCCTTCCTGGTCCAGCAGGTGGGGGAACCTACTAGGGAGAAGCGGATACTGGATGTTGTCCTAGCAGACAGTGACCAGATAAAGGATTTGGAGGTGTGCAGCCCGCTGTCAGGTGGTGATCACACTACAGTCTGGTTTCTGCTGTATCTGGGGGGGGAGAGGATAACCATTCTAATACAGTAGTAGTGGACTTCAGGGGAGCAGACTTCGTGGGCGTGGCAGGATTCTACAGGGGAGCTTGGACAAGATTAGGATGGACATGGATGCTGGCAGCTTGTGGGAGGCCATTAAGATGGGTGCAGGACTACTAACTCCTGTAGAAAGGTAAGGCGCAAGCATGGGTGAGCCAACAAGCCGTGTTGGTGACCAGGGAGGTGCAGGAGGCGGTGAGGGATAAAAAGGCTGCCTATGCATGTTTTAAGCACTCTAGGGGAGATAGGGAGAGGGGTATGAGTTGACGGCTAGAAGGGTCACTACAGTGGTGAGGGGAGCCAAGGTGAGGAGGGAGAAAACCTGGCTAGGGATATCCGAAGGGGGGCAAAAGGGATTCTATAGATACACAAGGGAGAAGAGAAAAAGGAGGGCACAGATCAGCATGATTAGGACTGAGGAGGGATGGACTCAGGAGGCAGGAGAATCAAGCAGAGGTGCTAAATGAGCACTTTGCCTTGATATTTATGGATGGAGGCAGGGGATCCCTCCAGCCCAATGGGAAGGAAGGGGAACCAGCAGAGTCGAGAGGTCAGATGGAGTCGAGAGGACTGAAAGAAGTTGAGGTACAGGCTGGGCCAAGTCTAGAAGGGGATGGGTGGTTAAATGGTGGGTGGGCTGGGAGGAGGGAGAAATCACAGTGGAAATGGTGAAGGAGGCCCTTCAGACACTAAAAACTGATAAGGCACCTGGGCCTGATTGGCTGCATCTGAGGGTTATGAAGGAATTGGCCAATGAGCTAGCAGCACTTCTGGCAGCACTCTAACACCTCTCTGCTGACAGGATGGGTGCTTCAAGACTGGAGGGTGGCTCATGTGGTGCCTATCCACAAATGGGGGGTCTAAAGAGGAGATGGCGCTGGGGAATTATAGGCCTGTCAGCCTAACATCTGTGGTGGGCAAAGTAATGGAGGGCATTATCAAGGATAGGCTCAGGAGGCAGCTGGAAAGGTTGGGGCAACTGGATGACAAACATTATAGTTTCATCCCGGGGAGATCGTGTTAGACCAACCCCATAGATTTTATGACTGGGACCCTGGACCAGCATAGGCAAGGGGGACGTCCTATACTGGTTTCAGTAAGGCATTTGATTCAGTACCCCAAAATGAGCTGCTATTAAAGCTGGGGTGGGAGGACATTTGCTCTGATTGGGGTTAGGGTGAGAGGACAGTTGCTCAGATGGTAGAAAATTGGCTAACAGGGCAAATACAGAGGGTAGTGGTGGGTAGTCTCCTCCCCCACGAAGGTCACCAGTGGGGTCGCCCAAGGTTCGGTACTGGGGTCATTCCTGTTCAATGCCTATGTTTTGGATATGGGGAGGGCGGTTAAGAGTAGGATGAGTCTCTTTGCAGATTACTTAAAACTGGGAGCATTGGTGGACGGGGACGAAGCGAGAGAGACAGTCCAGAGGGACCTGGATACCCTGGAGGGGTGGTCAGGAGGTGGGGACTGAGGTTTAATGCAGGGAAATGTTGGGTGCTGCATCCGAGGGTCAGAAACCCAGGCCATGTTTACACCCAGGGGGGTCATACTACAAGCCACAATGAGTGAGAGGGATCTAGGGGTGGTGGTAGACGTCAAAATGAATAATACTAAAAATTGCAGAAGAACTGCAGCCAAAGCAAACCAGATACTGCATAGCCACGGGGATTATGTCCAGGAAGAGGGAGGTGATCCTCCCTCTGTAATGTCTTGGTCAGATCTCAAGTACTGCATGCAGTTCTGGAGACCTCACCTCAACGATGATGCAACACTGCTGGAGGGTGTCCAGAGGAGGGCAACCAGGATGCTTCAGAGCATGGGAGGAAGGACCTATGAGGAAAGACTGGAAGAGCTTGGGCTGTACTCACTGGAGGAGAGGAGAAACAGGGGGACATGATAGGGTCTTCAAATATGTAAAGGATTAAACAGGGTGGTGCCAAAGAGATGATCAGACCAAAGAAGGTGGGAAAAACCAGGTGACGTGGAGGAAGCTAGAGGAGGAAAATTACAGGGGGGATGCAGGAGACCTTACTTCATTGATAGGTGGTGGAGCCCTGGAATGCACTGTCCAGGAGTCTGGTGGAGGAGGCACAGTGGAGGGCTTCAAGAGAGGTGGGACAGGTTCAAGGTAACTGTAGAAGAGGACCCTCTCTGGGGCTGGGTGGAAGAAAGAACCCATTAGGAGGCTGGCTACTGAGCAGACACAACAGACCATCCAGCCTATTCTGCTGGCTTTAGTATGTTAGATATAGTGAGGAACTGCAGGGAGAAAGTGTGCCTATTTGTAGATGATATGAAGATCTGCAATAGGTAGACACCCTGGTAGGGAGGTGGAGGCAGTGAGGAGGCCTAAAGATTCTGGGAGGTGGTCAGAAACTTGGCAGCTGAAATTTAATGCCAAAAGTGCACAGTAATGCACATGGGTGTAATAACCGCAAACCATTTACACATGGGGGTAAGGAAACCTCAGCAGGACAGAGATCTGGGGATTATAATTTCAGATAACCTTAAGGCAGAGAACCAGTGCAGCACAGTGGTGGGCAAAGTGAATAGAATGCTGTGTGCATACGGAGGGGTATAAAACAGAAAGATGGAAGTGCTGATGCGCCTTTATAAATCCATGGTGAGGCCTCACCTGGAGTATGGGGTTTAGTTCTGGAAGCCTCACCTACACAAGGATATAAGACAGGATTGAAAGGGTTCAGACAAGGGCAACCAAGATGGTGCATGCTATGCATAGGCAGCCCTGTGAGGAGAGGTGGAGGGAATCTGATCTGTGCCCACTGGAGACTAGTAAGGTGAGAGTTGGAAGCTTATTTGCAAGGAAAATAAGTGCTAGAACTAGGGATCATAAACTAAGATTAGAAGAAGGAAGGTTTAGGGGCAATGTGAGGGGGCATTACATCACTGAGAAGGTGGTGGAGTCCAGGTACTGACTACCGGAAGAGGTGGTGTGCACAAAAATGGTGAAAGGATTCAAGGGGGCATGGGACAGACACCAGGAGCTGACCAGTGGGTAGAGTGGGGTGTCTCTTGACAAAGATGATGATTGGGGTGAGGGTAAGGCAGACTGACTGGCTAAAATGGTCCTTTTCTTATTTCAAACAAAACATAACAATCTCAGATAAATAATAGAAATGTTGTCACAAATATGATACACACTTTATACATGAGCTAAAACCAACAAATGAAAAAGAAAAAACATAGTATCTATATAAAACAAAAATGGACCGTTAAAGCACAGTGTTATACCAACTCTTTTTAAACGTCTAAATAATCAAAAAGAATAAAAAATATAAATAAAAAATTAATCAACACGTCCTGTGTGATAAAAAAATATTCTTCAACATGAAAAGTTGCATAAAGAAACAGAAAAGAAAAAGAGAAGTTGTAAAAGAAAAGGCAACCTGCATACTATACATTATGTACAACTAATTCATTGTACAGTCATCATGTATTTCATATAGACAGACTATTCCTTATATTAATACTCTCTAAGTATCTCAATTGTTTTTGCCTTTAATCCATCCAGGCAATTCTTCATCATAATACATCAGTCCTGCCCAATGGTAGTCTTTTATAATCCTGTGCCTTGATCTGGTTCAGATTATTCTCTATCATTTTAGCAAAAGTAATCGGAAATGTATATAACTGCTGTGTTAAATATTGGCACCTAGCCTGCCATAGATTAAATTTAATACAAGCAAAAATGACATTGAGTGTACTAGGATGATAATATTTTAAATAGCCTGTGTAATCACCCAGTATAAAAGAGTTGTATGCCAGATTTTTCAAATATGGCCACTGCCATCTTGTGGCCAAAATAGTTAATAACAGTTGTGTCATGGGACATTCTAGAAAAAAGTGAGATTGTGTTTCTTCCACTTGGTGACTTTCTGCCCTAGGACATAATCTGTCTTCTAATGACTTGTGCTTTAAGTTACCTCTTACCCCCAATCTGCCCTGGCATCTGAGCCAGAGAACATCCCATGTTTTAACCAGAATTCTTTAATCATTTAATAAAGCTAAAGTTTTTCCATGTTTGGAAGGAAAGCTTTTTGGAAATTCTACCTGTCCAACAAACTGTGAAGTCATTATATGGTTATATAATTATTTTCTTGTAAATGAGTTTAATGATTGCTTACAAACTTTCCACTGTCTAATTTTCCTTAAGGTGGAATCAGCAGATTCTGACACATTATAAGTTTGTAACAGTTTTATTTTATTTTATTTTATTTATTTATCATTACATCAGAATTACAACCCTTTGAGTCAGTGACTCATTTCCAAAGGCTCCATGGCAGGTTACAGAGTACAGAGTAAGACAGGTTGCATGCAAACAGATATCACATAAAACAGTAAACCATGAACAGAGTTCATATATAAAAATAGTCAGTTTACCTATACAGACTGGTCACTAACACTCATTAATAGTGTGCAAAGATGAGAGCAAAACATATGCAACAGCAGTCTTAGGTGTTAGACTTTGTCGAAAGGAAGGCACTAGGGCACACAGGCAGTGCAGGTGCAGTGAGTAGGCACTGTTTGCACAGGTGGAATCACTGCAGAAGGCACCTACAGCAGTGGGAGGAGAAAATATGATTCCTTTGGGCATTTTATATTTATATTTTTACATTTTATAATTCTTGGTAAGGTGGTGACCTCGGCAGGGAAGGAGTTGAACAGAGTAGAGGTCTGGTACAGGAAGAACCTTTGCGCTAAAGAGGTCCTAACTCTCTGTACCAGAAAGGAGGGCTTGAAGGAGCTATGAGTGGGCAGCATGGGATTTGAGAGCTAGAGAGATGCAACAACTCCTGGGAGCATTAGACCTAATTGTATTTTTCTGGCTATGAGACAGGATTAATAATGGAGCCTCTCATCAAAGTTAAGGAAGTTCGAGAGTGAGTAAAGCGTGGAAGTATGGCTGAACTGATCAGCACCAGTTAGGAGCCTGCATGCCTTGTTTATGGACAGCTTGATTTTGCTGAGGGCAGTGTTATTAGCAGCTGCATAAACCAGAAGGCCGTAGTCAATTAAGTAAAGAACCAAGGAGGTTATGGCCAGCGTTAGGGCCTCAGGTGGTAACAGCCCTTGTGTGCAGAGAAGGCCAATCTGTGAGTTGATAGCCAATGAGAGAAAGCTGATATGTGTGTGGGAAAGTGAGGCTGGGTCAAGGTGATGCCCAGGTATTTGTAAGAATAGATTTGTTCAAGGAAAGGAGAGTACTGGAGAGTACCTGCAGAGAGTCTTTGTACTTGTTTTGGACATGAGCAAAGAGCATAGCTTTAGTTTTTCAGGTTAATGACCAGTCTGTGGTCAGTGAGTCAGTGTTCAGTCTGATTGAAAAGTGTTGGAGGGCGTTCTGCAGAGTACCAAGGTTTGGACAGGATGAGAACAGTGCTGCATCATCAGCATAGAGGAGAATCTTACCAGTGCAGGAATTAGGGAGGCATTGAGGTACAGACTGAAAAGCAGCGGTCCCAGGATAGATTCCTGTAGAACCCCTGATCAGAACAGGATGGCTGCTAGACAGCATACTCTTAATTTTTATGCAGTGTGACCGGGATGAAAGGTAGCTGGCAAACCAGGACACGGGGCCCTGGGAGAGGCCTAGTTGCAGAACATTATCTAACAGGAGGAGTGGCTGATGGTATCAAAGGCCTTAGAAAGTTTGATGAAGACTCGCCAGCAAAGCGACCTTTATCAAGAGGAATGTTGAAAGTTAGAGAATTCAAGCAGTGCCATGGTGGTACTGTGGCCTGGTGGAAACCATGCTGCCCTTATAGAGTAGGTTATGTGAGGAGAGTAACCCATGAGATTTAATCCCACCACTACTCTTCCCCAATACTTACAAATGAGGAGAGAGATAAATGTGTAATAATACCAAATGCAATACTATCCCCACCTTTGCAAACAATGCAACAACAATGGCTCTTTAAGCACAGAGAAGAAACACACAAGAAGCAAGAAAAACAATTAAACAGAATTTGTAGTAGGAAACACATCCAAGAACTATATAATGGAAAATCCCAGCCAAGTATTACACCAATTAGAACCTACCAAAACTCTAGCAAACATAATTTAACTTCATATAGTATGAAATGTGCAGAAAGAAAAGGTAGAAAGTAAAAGGAAATACTTGATAGAAGTCAAAAAAGTATTAAAAAATACAAACTACAAATCAATAAAACAATTTAAAATTAAATACTCCCATTCAGTGTATAAAAACACATAACAAAACTTAAACCCACATCACCAAAAGTGTCAAAATATCCTACCCACACAAATTTTAAAAGAGATAGAAAAAAAAAAGAATAATAAAAAAACTAAAGAGTTAATCATACCCAGACATCCAGATTTTAATGGTAACTGTGTAAATTCCCTTTTATTGGATTCATACTGCTTTCCCATAGCACTTGGAAGAATCAGTTAAATAACCTGGTCTCAAAACATACTGAGAGGATATACAAAACTTAAATAGGTGAATATAGGAGCAAAACTTTCTTTATGGTTAAAACTCTTCTTTTTGAAAATGTCCAACTTTTCCAGATTTGTACTTTTGACTCAGATAGTTTAATTCTATTTTCCCAGTTTAGAACCTGAAGATTTTCATTACCAAAGTGAATGCCTAAAATTGAGATAGTGGAAGCGCTATAGAAATACCCATACATTCGGTTTCTACCTCTGATCTGTATGCATACCTACTGTATATGTAGAACCTGGCTTTTTCCTGATTTCCTTGTTCTCCTGAAACTTGTGAATACAATGTGAGTATTTGTTTTATTTCCTATCCTACTTCCTGAGTTTTAAAAAAAAAATCATCTGTATATTCAGCCACTTTCTGTTCCTCTAATCCATTTCTGGTGAAACCCCACTATTCTTTGATAATTTATAACATTTCAAATCAGAGGCTCTAATGCATTATGTGTAAAGGGAGGCTGACTGGGCAACCCTGTCTTACTCCTGTTATCATTGGAATGGAACCTCTCAACATCCCATTAATATATGGTGTTATACTAGCTTCGTTAGAGAGTGTTTTAATCCAAATTAACATATTCCTGTTAAGCCATACTGGTGTAATACCTGAAAATGGTAAGCATGTGAGACCTTATTGAAGGCCTTTACCTGATCTATAGGTAGTAAACAGCCGCTTAACTTGTTTTGCCTAACATACTCAAATATATCTCTAAATAAAGTGAGATTTGACAAAATATTCCTATCAGGAATTGAGCATGTTTGTACTGGATGTATTAAAATCTTACTTTCTGAAGTCTGATACATACAATTTTGACAGTATTTATAGCCAAATTAAGTAGACTAATGGGTCTCCAAATACTTAAATGTTTCCTGTGTCCTTTTGTACAAAAAATCATTACTGCTTCTGCAAAATTTATTGTATCTGATGTCTCTTGTGACATTTCATTATAAAGCATCTGTAAGGGTTCCACCAATTCTGAAGAATATTTTTTATAAAACGCACTAGGTAGTCCATCAGGACCTGGAGATGAATCTTCCATCAATTATTTAATTGCTACCTCTATTTCTATATTATTAATTGGTGCATTTAATTCTTCTATCTGTATTTCTGTCAAATGAGGGGGCTGAATTTGAAGAAAATCTGAAATTATTGAACTAGCTTGTTGTGGTTAAATGTTTTTGGACAAGATGAAGAATGTCCATGTCTTATGTTTTGTTGTCCCGTCTGTATCTTGTAGTTTGGTCATAATGGTTGCATCAAGCTTCTGTTTGCAAGCTAAGAAGGGGTCTGAACTTGATTGTATTTCTGTGCCAGATCTCATTTCTGCTTCTAGTGAAATAGCCCTGTTGTACTGAAATTGAAACATTTTACTTTTTAGTTCAGTGATCTGCAATAAACAGTGTTGTCTATTATCATGTGAAAATGTCATGTATTTATAGTCTGTTCCTGCATTCCAAATATTGTGCTTGAGTTTACCTGCCCTAAATGAATTACCAAGTTCTTTAGGTCCAATTTAGTATCTGTCTACCAACACCAATAACCTGTTATACACACACAACAGTTTTCTTAACTTTCAGTAAGTATGCAATTTCTAAATAAGTGCTTTCTTGTTCCAAAAATGATGTGTTCATCCTCCATCTCTTAGGGGCTGAAAAAAAAAAACCTGTGGTGGTATATTTCCTAAATAAAAAGTGCAATTCAGCATTAAATGATCAGAAAATTCACAAGGCTGTATAGTAAATGTCTGAGGAACTAATAACCTGGAGCAAAAGGTGAAGTCAGTTCTTGTAGCATATCTATTTCTAAAGTATGTGAATACTGAGTCCTTGTGTAATTTGCAATATGCATCTATAAGATTGGCTGTATTAACAATATTTTGTAAGGCATGTCAGTCACAATATATTTTCTCTGTATATTGTCATTGGTTTTAATGTCCAAGCCACAGGTCATATCTCCATCCCAAATAATATGTTGCGTTGTATACAAATATGGACTTATACTGTCAAAAAGCTCTATTCTAGCTGATTTTGATTGGGGTGCATACAGTATGTATTGATTAGCCTTAAGGAGTAATGTTGAAATGCACAGTACAAGATCAGTGCACTTCCTGGCAAAACATCAACTAACCTCTGTACTGTAAAGTTAGACTCTCTGACCAAAATTCCTAGACTGTCCACTGTATCCATGCTGACATCCAAAATGATGGGCCCCACATCCATCCTTTCCTAGCTTGTGCTGTAAAGAAGAGTGTATTAAGTCTAGTTTCTAGTAGCATGATTATATCATGTGTAGTGTTGAAAATAGGATAAAGCAGTTAGCCTTTTTCTATTATTTTTCATACTACACACGTTTAAAGATGCTATCCATACGGCTGCCATTTAAATAGTGTAGTGATACATTAAATCACTCAGGACTTCCTCCTTTGTCCAAAGTTTTCTTTTTCCTACCTTTCTTTTTTTTTGTTGTCTCAAGAGGGACAAGGTGTTGTTCTTCTTCCATGTCTGAAATCATTTCTGACCTGGAGGAGACACTGGGCTGGACATTCATTCACATATCTGGACTGCCTTATGCGGTATGAGCTGCGCCCATTGGCTCTTGCTCTGCACAATGGGCATACTGCAGCCCCTACTAGCTGATCAGTGCGGTGGGCAGTGGGGCAGCAGGCGGGTGGGATGCTGCCACCACCGCTGCTGGGGAGCGGGTGGTGGGGCTTCATGGGTGGGTGGGTGGGTGGGACACTAGATCACCAGGGCTATGGTCTTGGGAGGCTTTCATCACTTTGCAGCCTGCGATCGGGCTTAGGTCCACTGGACCACCAGGGATATGTTCTAGGGGGTGGGACTCTGTGCTGCCTGCGATCGGGCTGGTGGGGGTGGGACATTTACAATTCTGCCTGCAATCGGGCTGGTGGGGGGTTTATTTAACCTAATGCCCATGATCAGGGCCAGTCAGGGGAGGAGATTTTCACACTTTTGCCATGATCGGGCTGCAGGTGGCGCTGGTCCCTGACGGGCTGCTGCCTGGCAGGGTGCCAGGCCAAGTCCTCAGGGATCGGTGCACCTGCATGCTAATGGCATGCAAATGGAACATAAATAGATGCAAATGGTCCCCCGTGCCTTGCATGAATTATGGCCCCATTTGCATGTCACCTTTTGAATATGGAAATTTGGCATGGCGCAATGGTACCTAGCCACCGCAGCAGATTCTCCACTCTGACCACTTGCGGTGGCGCAAGCCACTGCACCATGCACAGTGGCTGTGGCCGGGGGTGATATTCGAAGGATGCCCACAGTGCAACTCCTTGAATATCACTGCCATTACTTTCTGGCGCAACTATTTTGTGCAGCGCAAGGGCTTGCACCACAAAATAGTGCAGTTTGAATATCCAGCCCACTGACTCCAAGTCAGATTCTCTATCTTTATTTCCCTTAATACTTGACATGGATTTTGTAAAGGAATCGGAGCTGGCTTAGAGTTTTTTTGCAGATGTCCTTGTTATTTACCTAGTCTTAGGGAGTTGAAATTTTGTCTAACCTCAACTGTCCCTGTTTCATCCTGAGCCCAATCTTGTGCAGCTGCTTCCTCTGTCTCTGCCTGTTCCCTACTTCTTTGTTGCTCCTGTGATGTGTTGTCTGTGGATCCATCGGGGAGGGGAGGAGGAGGAGCTCCATACTGCTCTTGATCTGGTTCTGGAGGTTGCTATGGTCTAGTATTTCCCTGTGCAAAGTTAACCAAGTTCTCCTGATTGAGACTGTCTGCTCTGTTCTGCCCTGCCCATGGACACTGATGATATGCATGGTGCATTTCCTTGAACAGATTACATTTATGCACATTCATACATGCCATGCTCACATGTCCAAAATCGACACACAATGTACACATTCTATCGCATGAGCTACTAAGGTAAGTATGAGATCCACATTTGCAGCAGACCTTTGGCTGACCTGCATAAAAACAACACCTCATCACAATCTGAAAAAAAAAACTGCTTGGAATGTGATGCATCTCAGAACTGGTTTGAAACAATTTTACTCGGAACAGCACCCCCCCTCCCCAATCCATATCCCCACTGTGTCAATAATAGGTTCTGGTTGGCCCAGAATAGTGCATCATTTCTGTAATCAGAAAGAATGTCATTCACATTCACTCCTTTGTTGCAAAACATGATAGTTACTTTTAAGGAGTGATTTTGTCAGTGGAATAATCTATAAAGTTAGCCCAAAGTGGGGTTGATCAAGCATATTATATTTAGTCCAGAACCTATCCAGACCAGATGTTGATGAAAACTAATGTCATAGGTGTCTTCCCCAGACACATGTATGAGGGCATAAATCTCAGAAGGTTGAAATAACATAGATTCCTTTAATAGTTTATGGGCTATGTACACCCTGTCTGGATGTTCCTGTAACCCCCCATGATACCTTAAGTGGACTGCATTTTTTCTAGGAGCCTGGGTTACTTTATTTTGAAATAATTCAGAATAAGTTGGTCCTGGCTTGGTAGAGGACCTGGCCTGATCCCGGGGAGGGGAGGGAGGGACTCTTCATCTGACTCTTCCTGAGCTGTGGGTGCTGCAGTAAGAGCACCAGATGTGGTAGGAATATTAGTGTCTAGGGTGGTTTGTTCAAACCTAGTCTTAGATGCAGTCACATTTTCCCCATTCTGTAAATGTTTATCCATGTCCTTGTTCACCCCTTCACAATATACATTGTTACTATCAGAAGGCAAAGTGCCTACCTTAACAGGCTGACTTGTAGATGGAACAGGTTCTGTTTTTTGTGTCCTAGCATCCTGTGGTGGATGAAGCATACTTTCAGAACTAGTGCAGTCAGCCCCTCATGATCCAGGCTCTTTTGTTGCAGCTTGTTCAGGTGTTTGTGATTCACAGCCCTTATTCTGATTTTATTTACCTTCGTTACCATCCATCTGTGTGTCTGAAATGTCCATCCATTGTAAGTCAGGCAGCCACCTTCCATCATTTGTCTGCTTCCATGCAGAATTCTATAAAGCTTTGTCCGCTGACCAGGAGTCAAAGTCAATAGGACTTTTGGGCTGTTCTCTTGAAGCAGGAGAGCCTCGTTCCAAGAAGCGATGAGCTGAGCTCATGTTAGTCGGGAAAGCCCTGACTTCTTGCCATTGCTGTTAAATGACACAAAGTCTGCCTTACCAGGCACAAACTCACTCTGTCTTGCTGTGTTCTGTTGCTACATTGTTGCATGGAGTGTACCTTCCATAGCAGCTTCCTTCGCTGCTACCTGCTGTGAGGTGATACCCTCAGAGACCTGCTGAGAGTCCGTTCCTTCTTCAGGTAAATTCACATTTTCACTCACCTGCTGCACAACCCTTGATAGTTAACTCCTATAGTGTTTTCTTCTGAAATCAAATTAGACTCACCCTCAACTTCCATTGCCATTTCTTCAACTAGGTGAAAACTCTCCTCCATCTCCTCCTCAGAATTTGAGTTGGCCATCTTAGACAGGAAGCCAACAGCTCCCCCCCCACCAAGAGTAGGGGTATTTTTATTGATAGAGAGGACATCAGACAATCAACATTACATAAAGCATTTCATCACATTATATTATTATGCATACGTATTTGTCAGTACAATTAATTTTCTTGATGCTGGAATATAACCAGTTAAGTATCCTCAGGAATTAATTCTGTAATTTATTTGTCAATTAATGCAGACTCTTATATAGACCAATGTGTACATTTTAACCAAAACATTCTTGCTCATTCGACCATGAACTTTTTATCATCTGCTTGCATCACTCCTTGCATTGAAACTTTGTTTTTCAACATTTCTGTATGTGAAAGCTCTGTTTGCTGAGTAACCCATACGCTTCTGGCTTGCCATATATAGTACCTTATCATCACCAGTATCACATACAGTGTGTCTTTGTTATATTTGTTCCACCTGCTAGACATATAACCATACATTACCATTGTTTATGTTAGACTTAAGAACATAGGTTCTTTCCACTCTAGTCCCAGGAAAGACCAAAAGCCTTTTATGAATGCACAGTCTAGAAACAAGTGCTCTTGGGTTTCTAGTATTTGTCTGCATGACTCCCTTGGACAATATCTTTCTGATAGTTGTTTGTGCTTGCTATTATTTTTAACCCCTAATCTGCCATAGTTTCTAAGCTAGACTGTGTCCCAAGTGAAAACTTGTATTCTTGTGTTTGTTAAATGGGTCAGAATGTTTTTGATCCGGGGTGTTGGGCATTGTGGGAACACAATTTATTATTTTCTTTCTGATAGCAGCATATTGCTGTATATGGTCTTCCTATCCTGAGTCTGGACTTGTTCCTTAGTAATGCCCCATTTGATCATGTTTTTCAGAGACTCCGAACCATAACTAGGTGCAGCTTGAATTTTTTCAGTAATCTGTTACTTCTGGACCATGATTCCATGGCAGGTTCTAACCATTTTAAAACCAAGGGTTTCCAAAATTTCCCCCCTGGCTTTAAGACTTCACCAATGTTGTAACTTATGAAAAATGCCTGCACTGAATAGAACCAGATTTAACATGTTTAACCCTCCTTCTTGTATTTTTCTATAGATTATTTCTCTCTTAATAGGGTTTAACCTATTCTCCCATAGGGCCTGAAAAAATATTCTAAAAAGTGGTGTAACTATAGCTAGTTGGGGGGGGGGATATGTAACTGACATATAAAACAAATGGGGACTAGCATGGTTTTTATTAGCATTACTCTTTTCTGTTTTGTAGTCTGTTGTCCCCTCCAATTTGTTATCCAATTGTTAGCTTTAGAAAAGCCTATTTCCCAGTTTTCCTGTACCATTTTCTCAGATCCGAACTCATTTCATAAAATCTTAATAGGGCCTGTTGTAATCTTGAAACCTGTAAAAAAACATTGTGTTCTGAAACAGGGATGTCCCTAAGTGTTACAGTGTTACCCCTTTGCTTTTTAAGTAATTAGTTCTGGATCCTGACATGCCTGAAAATAAACTCAGTGTTTTGTTTAGGGCTTTTGTTTTTAGTGTCAGGGTTCAATGTCAGTGCTAAATCATCTGTGTATGCCAGAATTTTTTGTTGCTTGTTGGTTTGAGGTAAGCGTGAGACCTAACATTTCTTATACTGGAGGATAGAGTAGCAGAAGGCTTTAAAGCTTATATAACTACCTCCCACATAAGTGGATCCTTTACCATAATTCGGTAGAAGCCATGTATCAACCCTTTTCATAAATACGTCTATTGACTTGGTGTCCTTAATGTCTCTTGGCAATCTATGCCATAGCCTACCGGATCTATTTATGTAGCTATAATGTCTTATATTATTTTTTTGCAGTTTTTACTTTAATTTGCTTTCCATGCCTTCTCAGGCACATTATTATTTTTTTCTGCAAATTTACTCCCATTGAATTACTTAAATTATCATCCTTTATTATTTTATACATAATCAACAAATCTCCTCTAGTTCTCTGGTGCTCCAAGGAATGTAGACCTTTCTTCCCTAGCCTATTTCTAAAACTATATTGTCTCAAATGTCTTATTATTTTGGTAAATTGTCTCTGCACTTTTTCAGTTCTTCCTATTTCTCCAATTGTGCATAGACTCCATATATGTGATCCATAATCTAATACGTGTCTTATGTATGTCTTAAATAATGGGACCATGCAGGCTAAATGATTACTCATAAAACTTCTTTTTATGTTTTTTATCATGAAGTTTGCTCTCCTAATGACTGATGTTCTATGTTCCTTAAAACTTAACTTATCATCTATCATATGCCACAGTCTTTCTTTCATTTAGCTATTGTTTAATGTTTCTTCCAAAAGCACATATTTCTGCTTTGTATTATTTTTACCAATGTTCATCACTTTACATTTGTTGAGACTAAAGGGCGTTCCATTTTTGACTGTCCATCTCTTAATCATTTTCAGATCTTGTTTCATCTTTTCTTTTTCTGTTTCCGTGTTAACAGGCTGACCCAATTTAATGTCATCTGCAAACTTAACTATTTTATTAACTCTACCACCTTGCAGATCACTGATGAATAATGCAAACAATGCAGGGCCCAACACTGATCCTTGTGGTACCCCACGTGCACCTCAATTGGATCAGAGTGTTCCCCACACACCTGCACCCTCTGTGTCCTACCTCTCAACCAGTCCCCAATCCAGCTAATAATTTCTCTTGTCTATTCCTATGCTTACTAGTTTTTGTAGTAAACTGTGATCAGGAACTTTGCCAAATGCTTTCTGGAAATCCAGAAAGATTATATCCATAGATTTGTTGTAATACATTTCTTTATTTATGTGTTCATAGAAGGTTAGCAGATTGATAGTACAACCGTTGTTTTTCTTGAACCCATGTTGCATGTTATCTTCGAAACCCAAAAGGTACAGATTTTCTTTGAACTTGTTTTTCACTATTAATTCCATTATTTTACTCAGGATGCACGTCAAACTAACAGGTCTGCAATTTGATATCAAAGACTTTTCCCTTGTTTTGAACAGTGGTACTACTGTAGCCTTCCTCCAATCATCAGGTACATCTTCACTAGTTAATGAAGCATTTATCAACATGGTTAGTGGCTGTTTGATATATTCTTCTGTCTTGTGTAGTAATTTAGGGTTAATGAGGTCTGGACCCTGGATTTATTTGTTTTATCTTCTTGAGCAATTCATAAACTTCTCCTGATGTCACGCTTAGGGACAATGTGTCATTTTTATTTATATTCCCATTAATTGTTCCTTATCCATTGTTTTAAAGACAGTACCAAAATACTCATTAACATTTTTGGCCAATGATATTGCTTCAACTATTTCTTTATTATCAACAATGATGGGACCCAACTTACTCACTATTTTATTTACAGAAATAATATTGGAATAGTAACTTTTACCTCCATCCTTTACATTTGTAACTTTACATTCTAACTTACTTCTTTCTAACTTGATTTTCTTTTCCAGTTCTTTTAACACTTCCTTATACCTTTTTACTGAACTATCTGTTTTCTCCTTTTTCATCATTTTGAATGCCCTTTTCTTTTTTCTACTTAATCCCAATATTTTATTTGTATGCCACATTGGTTTCTTGCCCTGCTTGTTGTATAACTTCTTATTGGGGACAATAGTGTTCTCCAGTTGTAATAGTTTTTGTTTTATTGCAATCCACATGTTATTAACACTCATACCTTTCATATCCTTATACCAGTCCCAGTTTTGTAGCTTATGCTTTATTCCTGTAAAACCTGCCTTGTTATAATTTTTAATTATTGTTGAATCCCTTACAGTCCTTACTATCTTTCTTTCTTTTAAACATTAATTCCACCATACTGTGATCACTGTTGCTCAAGTGCTCTTAATTTTAATTTTATTGACCAAGCTTTCTCTGTTAGTTATTAATAAGTCCAGAATATTACTGCCCCTAGTAGGTGTATGAATCAACTGTTTTAAACCCACTGACTTCATCATTTCTACAAAATGATTCTGCTTTTGATTTAGTCTTTTATCTTGACCTCACTTGATCTCAGGATAATTGAAATCTCTGTGACTATACTAAATGAGTATAGGAGAGGACTGAGGGGGCATCCTTGTTCACACCTTTTTGAGTTATATTTTTCCATCCATCCATTTATATTGGGGCTTATAGATGCTCTATTGTACAAGCATTTTATCCAGTCTATAAATACAGTCGGTAAACCAAAAGCATTTAACACTGCACAGATAAAGTAATGGCTTAGTCTGTCAAAGGCTTTCTCCTGATCTAAACTTGAAATGTATCCCTGAAGTCCTGCTGAAATTCCTTCTTGAAAAATGTCCCTAATAACTACAAAATTATCATGCTGTGTCCTGTATGGAATTGCACATGTTTGAGATGGACTAATTAATTGTCCTGCCGTTTTGACTAACCTATTTAATAATATTTTACTGAGAATTTTAGCATCTATGTTTAAGAGGCTTAAAGGCCTCCAGTTATTTATGTCTGTTTTTTCACCCTTTGTATATAGTAGGATGAGAATTGCTTCACACATTGAGTCTGAGATTTTATTAATTTGAAGCATATGATTAAATATTATTACTAGTGCCGGGGCTAGGTACTTTTTGAGTTTTTTATAGAAATCTGCATTTAACCCATCTGATCCTGGAGCTGCATCTGTCTGTAGATTATTAATTGCATTATCTACTTCTTCTAGTTTTATTTGCTCTAAGAGTCTTTTGCTATCCACTTCAGAAATTCTGGGTAGTTCCAGTCTATCTATATCCTGTGTATTCCTGTGTATATCTGGTGGTGTGCCAAACAAAGACTCTACATGAGACTCCACCAATTTAATAATTTCTGGGGCTGTGGTTACTGATTGCCCTCTTTCTGTCTTATGTTCTGTTACCACCCTATGAACTACTCGTTCCTTACATTCCTTAAAAGGATAACAAGATCCTTTTTTGATCTGCTTGACAAACCTTAGCTCCTGCTCTAATGATTTTGCCCTATCATACTGAAGTTGTTTCATCTGTTTTTTGATATTTTGTATCTGCTCCACAGTGTCTCTCTTATGTGTTTCTGTTATTGATATTAGTTTTTGTAGTTGATTTCTAAGGTGTAGATATTGTAGATATTCCTTGTTTATTAAGTCTCTAGATTGTGGCTGAAAAATATCTGCCATGATGTTTTAGTTTCTTCCACCACTTCAATAAATCTTTATAACATCCTACCACTGACAACCTGGCTTCCCATTCTTTCTGACATTTTTCTCAATACTTATATTATCTAATAGAGCATTGTTTAACCTCCAGCAGTTTTTCTACATCTTGCGGTATCCTCCCACCCTAACTGAACAGTGATGGATTTATAGTCTGAAAATTCCCAAGCCTGTGTGTGCACTGACAGAATCTGCAGGGAGGGGGCTACAAACATAAACTCTATTTGGGTGGATAGGGTGCCCTTAAAAAGGTGTGTCTATATCTGTGGAATACTTAGATCTACAAGTGTCTAACAGACCTGCAGTTTTGACGACTTGCCGTAGTGCTAGTGTGTCACAAAATAACTTGGTAATTTTTAACCCTCAATCCTTTAATTCAAGATCACAACTGAAGTCTCCTGCCCACACCACCAAGCAAGAAGTGGGCAAGAAGGGCTGTATTTCCTTGAAAAATGCTACCCTACGTGCCTTAGTTTGTGGGGCATATACTGATATGACTCTAAATATTTCAGAACAAAAGTGTATGTCTAGCATAAGGGCTCTGCCTGGGCTAATGTCTAGTAACCTGGATATCATTAATTGTGGGTTAGTAAATAAAATGCCAATCCCATCACACACTTCCTCCCTGCTAGATCAAAAAGTGGGCCCTCTGTTCATCCTGTAGTCACCTGATGCAGTTCTATTAGAGTTTTTAACCTGGTGTCCTGAAGACAGATTATATCAGATGTTAATAGCTGCAGGGATTGATATACTCCTAACCTTTTCTTGCTATTCTTGATACTGTTTACATTGATAGAGGTGATGTTTAAAGAATCCATATTTAATGGAAATGAAGGGAAAGGAAGGGACCGAGATAACTAGATAAAACTTAAGGAGTTCTGGAAAACCTTCTCTATCTTGTTCTTTTAGGTATGGAGTCTTCCCTTTTCCCTTTATCAGTATCTGAGGTTATGTCAGTAGGAGTAGAAGTCATAGAAAAGGAATCAGAGTCTCTCTCTTCAGAGTCATCCCTAGAATTGCTTGTTCATAAAATGTGGCAAATTTGTTTCCTGCTTTCCAGACTGAGGAACCTTTTTCTTTTCCTTTTGGAAACGCAGATGATTTGGGAGTGGATATTGATTTCCCTAGTCTATATCTTTTCTTTTCAGTCACTGTCTTAAAAGGTTGTTCTTGTGTGAGAGGTTGGGGGGAGGCATAACCTCTGGATCCTGATTCTCCTCACTTATAATGCTTGCTGAGCATATCTCTACTACTTCCTGATCTCATATTTCTACCTCATGAGGTTCAATTACCATGTGCTTTACTTCTGAAGGACTACCTAGTGGGAGGCATTGTTCTGAACCTGGGCCCCCATTATCTTCTCTGTTCTGCTGCCTAGTTTGCTCTTGTTCTGCCACCCTTTTTGCCTGCATCTGTGGGGCTTTATTTATAAGGCCTTTGTGAGAAGGGCAGTCTTCTTGGTTACAAGACACCCAGGGGCATTTACCATAAGCATGTCCAGTTCTTTCACATAAGTTATATTTGAACAGGTTTAGGCCCTTAGCTGTGGTGCTACCATACTCCAGGCAGTGACTGCATCATGCTGTATCACGATGCCTAGCTCAGATGAGTCTGAGCTCCACATTTAAAGCAGGAACGTGGTTGTCTTGTGTAAAAAGTGACCTCTGTCCTTGCCTAGAAAGAAGCTATTAGGTAAATGTACTGACCCTGAGTATGAAGAGAATAACTTTACCCTGATTTTCCATCCCTCATTCCAGATTTTCCCACTATCCAAAATGGGGAGAGTCTGTCCAGAATTTCACACCTTTGTAATAACTAAAACATTATGTCTTCCACATTGACACCTTCATTTTAAACATGACTGCAATGATTTTAACCAAGGGCTTTGTTAGAGGAATTGCCAAAAAGGAATCCAAATAGGGTTATTTTTTAAGAGTTGGTATTGTGACCAAAACCTGTCTAAACCTGTGATTGATTGAAAACTAATATCATAATTTGAATTTTCAATGTGGATTAAGGCAAATATCTCTGAAGAAAAAAATTTTAATTTAACAAGATTTTAACCGTGATACAACCTATCTGGAGGATTTTCTAAACCTCCTTTATAAATCAGCCTAACAGCATTTTTCCTTGGAACCAGCTGCCCTTGTTTTAAATAAATCTGCAAGTCTGAACATAGGTTCTAACCATGCTCTTTTGTTAGGATAAGTCAAAGTACTTTCATGTGGTCCCACCCATGCAGATCAGTCTTCTGATTGTCCAAAGTTGATGCAGTAGGAGGCTGTGATTCTGCTGGCCTGGGCCTACTTCATTCTGTTTGTGAGGCAACTGTAGTAGTTTAGTTTGTGCAATAGTGCTTACTGTCTCAGGATTAGAGATGTTGTAAAATTAAATTTTGCTGGCAAAATTGCCACAAAATTGGCAATTTTGTCATGCAAAATATCTTGCATATTTCTACTATTACACAAAATTGTTCACTGGGTGTGAAATTTTGTCCATAAAATGTAAAATTTCACAGCAAAATTAGAAATTTTGCCAAATTTCACCTGCATCTCACCAAATTTCACCTGGATTTTACCATTTCATGGGCACAATTTCACATTTTGCAGGTGAAATTTCACATTTTGTGGGCAAAATTTTGCATTTCACCCATAGAATTTCACATTTTGCAGCCGCAAAATATTTTTAGCGAAATGCGGAATTTCGCGAAATTTTTTGCAGAACAAAATTTTCCACTTTCACACATCTCTACTCAGAATTTGCTTCAGGGTTCAGTGACACAGCACTTTCAAGAATATTTACTTGCTCTGTGATGGGAGTGACCCCAGAGTTTTTAGTTTTGTATGTTATGTACTGCTGTATTTTAATATCTTTGGGGTCAGGAACCCATATCCTTGCTCATTAAGTAGTCACCCTGCATCTTCTAATGCATTTCTCAGGGACCAGTTCCCTTCTTCTATCTCCTGATTCCTGGGTATAGACTCTTCGAGAAAAATTACATCAGTTGTGGTAGAAACTTGCTTGGAACTCTGAGCTTTATGTGATTTAGTTTGTACTTGCCTTGCAGGATGTGCATGCTCACTGTCTCCATTCATTGCAGGTTGCAGTGCAGTCTTTGCTCATTGTGATCTGAGCTGTCATTTAACTTTTGCAGTGAAATTCTGCTTTTCCTTCGTTGTCTCCCCCCTGCAGCTCTAGGCACTTGATAACAATACCAACTCTACTGCCAGCCACCTTAGGACTAGGGAGAGCCTTACTGTGTAAACTGACTGTTGCAGCTGAGGGTGGAGTTGTAGCCTCCTTTGATCCTGCCATGTCACTGCTCAGCTGTACTCTACTGACAGATGGCTCACTCCTCTGACAGTCCATTGTTGCGTCTGCAGATGCTGGAGCCATGCTTCCAGCTCCTGTTTCTTTTTTAGATATTGGGCTTTCTCTTCCTGTAACTGAAGCAACAGAGTGTTTTCTAAACAGTCTGAGTGCATGCATGTTTGGGCATTGGATTCTGCTTGCATAGTGTTGTTCCTCATTTCTCCTAATACCGGCACTGTGTCTACTTTTGTACTGGACTACTGACCTGGCATTTCATTTTGTAATGTTTCCTTCATGTTTTCACTATTTTCTGCCTCTAACATTGAAGGAGCTGTAGAGCAGGCCAGCTTCCCAAGCTCAAGCACATCTCTCTCTGTTCATCTATAGTGGCCATCCTGGGCTAGAAGGCCAATGGCTCCTACAGTCTAGTAAAGGAATTTCCCGGTGTCTTGATCAAATTTCCCCATTCACAAAAATACCACCAATATCTTAATCTGGATCAGTTTTAGTTGTTTTTCATCTGTATCCCCTTCCCTGGGATGAGGCTGAAAATAAGCAGAACTGTCTAGCTCTCCTTTCCCAGTCAACAAGAACTAAATTAATTTACATTTAAGATGGCACTGGTTAATCTTCACAGAGGGGTAATTGAACAGGGGACCCCACACTGGAATGCAACTGCATGATGATCCAACCAAGTGACCGGATCAACTTGATTGCACCAATTTCAAGTCCCAATGAGAAAATCAGATCCAGTGTGGCCACACTGATGTGTTCAGATGCAACTTCCTGTGTCAGTCCTCGTGAAGACATCAAATAGAGGAGCTCCTGTCCAAAATGTGAAGATTCATCATGGACCCAGGTATTGATGTCCCCAACACTAGTAACCTGGGGGTATCCAACACCTGTTCAGTGATAAAGTCCACTAGCTGTTGCAGGAAATCATTCCCACTGCCCAGAGGTTGGTAGATGAGAATAATCCTGCCATCAACACCTGGAACACATCTGGCCATCACGCATTCAAATCATCTGAATGTTTTTACTGGGAGTGTAAGGAGTCACAGGGTAGATCTAAAACCGATGCCCATCCTGCCCCCTCTACAATCCCTCCTTAGGCAATGCACCATGGAAAAACTGTGAGGAACAGATGCCTCTAGCACAGGGCCAGAGTAATCTCCCAACCAGTTTTCCATGATGAAAATGAGGTCAGCCAAGGAGTAAGTGATTAAACTCTCCATCACCATTGTCTTGTTCCTCAGAGAACTTGCTTTACAAAGAATGGCCTAAATAAGACAAGCAGCTAAGGCTGGATGGGCTTTCTGCTCAGTGAAATTTAGCAGAGCTCTGGAGAGGGGAACCAGATGGGACTGTCCTAGATCCTGATTCCTTATGCTCTCAGGGCCTCACCTGGACCTTACCACACCAATCCTACCCCCCTTGAAACCATACCCAGGACATCCACTGTGGTGAGAGCTCCTTTGCAGGATCCCTAGTTCCTGGCAGTAGCTAAGGACCTCTGCAGGAAGAGTCAATGGGACCTCTGTGAATGGACAAAGGCACCACAGGTGAAACATAGAAACATAGAAACATAGAATTTGATGGCAGATAAGGACCGCAAGGCCCATCCAGTCTGCCCATTTCTTTTTCTACCTTATAAATGTGCCATCGGCCTTTGCTCTGTCAGTGACCTATCTATTCATAGTCATTTGTATTGCTCCCTTATGCCTATCCCATGCCTGTTTGAAGCCCTGCACTGTATTCATAGCCACCACTTCTTGTGGTAAGCCATTCCATGCATCTACCACCCTTTCTGTGAAAAAGAATTTCCTCACATTCCCCCTTAATCGGCCTCCCTCTAATCTCATGCTGTGTCCTCTTGTCCTGCTATTTTTCTTATATTTAAACATGTTAGACTCTTTCACCTTGTTTATGCCCGTAAGGTGTTTAAATGTCTCAATCATATCACCTCTCTTCCTCCTTTGCTCAAGGGTATACATATTGAGCTCCGTTAATCTGTCCTCATATGTCTTCTGATGCAGTCCCTGCACCATTTTGGTTGCCCTTCTCTGGACTGCCTCAATTTGGTTAATGTCCTTGTGAAGGTGTGGCCTCCAATACTGCCAGTACTCAGATGGGGCCTAACCAATGTCTTGTACAGAGGGATTATTACCTCCCTCTTACGACTTGTGATACCCTACTAATACACCCAACACCCCCAGCCTTACCTACTGCTTAGAGGTCTGTTTGATGATTTTAGGTCATCAGTGATGATGATGCCCAAGTCTCTTTCTTCCTTTGTGACTGCTAGCAACTCCTCCCAGCCTATAAGTGGCTTCAGGGTTTCTCTTCCTATGTGCATGATTTTGCACTTCTTTGCATTAAATCCCAGTTGCCACTCTTCTGACCATTCTGCTAGTTTATCCAGATCTCTTCTCATTCTGCCCACCCCATCTGGATCATCTACTCTGTTGCAGATCTTGGTGTCATCTGCAAACAGACAAGCCTTACCCTCTAGTCCATCTGCGAGGTCACTAATGAAGATGTTGAATAGGACTGGCCCCAGGACTGATCCCTGAGGTACCCCACTTGTGACTTGCATCTCTTCTGACTGTATACCATTTACCACCACTCTCTGTTTTCTGCCAGTCAACCAGTTTGCCACCCAGTTGACCAACTTCTGACCCACCCCGAGCCTACCTAGCTTATTTATCAATCTTCTATGTGGAACAGTGTCAAAAGCTTTGCTGAAGTCAAGGTAGCGACATCAACTGCTCCCCTTGGTCCACCACTCTGGTTACCCAGTCAAAGAAATCTATGAGATTAGTTTGACGGACCTTCCTTTGTAAACCCATGCTGTCTTGGATCCTGTGCCCCTATGGATTCCAGGTGTTGCACTATCCTTTCCTTAAGGAGTGCCTCCATAATCTTGCCCACTACTGAGGTAAGACTGACCGGTCTGTAGTTGCCGCCTCCTCCCTGCTATCACTCTTGTGGAGTGGGATCACATGAGCCCTTCTCCAGTCTTCTGGGACCTCTCCTGTGCTCAGAGACTCACTAAACAATTCTGCTAATGGCTCTGCTAGTTCCTCCTTTAGCTCTTAAGTACCCTGGGATGTATGCCATCAGGTCCCATTGCCTTATCCACCCTGAGCTTAGCAAGCTCTTGTAGGACCCTTTCTTTTGTGAAGGGGTAGTGCTCACCTCCTCCCCTGTGTCCATGATGCTGAGCTGTGGGCCCTGTCCTACCTTCTCTTCAGTAAATACTGAGCAAAAGTATCTATTTAGGATAGATGCCTTACAGGGTCCTCCTCCTCACATGCTCCTTTTCTCCATTAAGCTTAGCACACCCTCTGGACTTTCTCCTTTCACTAATGTATCTATAGAAAGTCTTGTCACCTTCTTTACTGTTCGTGCTAGTGTTTCCTCAGTTTGGGACTTTGCTAGGTGGTCACTGGAGTAAGTGCACCTCTCTTCAAAAAAGTATCTACACATAATTAACAGCTAAAACTTGCAACCCTTCAACAAGTTCTTAATCCTATAATAACAAGCAAATCACTAAAACATGCTAAACATAATAAAATAAACTAGAATGAAATGAAATAAAATAAAGTAACCACACAGCACTAACCAAACAACAGCTCTCAAGCACCTCAGACACATACTTAAATAAAAACAAGATTCAAATATACAAACGCTCATTCACACACCTGGTATCAAAAAGTAAAACTTTAGGTAACCTCCCCCCCACCAACACACACATTACCAAATAGTAAATGAAATAAGATAAACAACAAATTCAAAGAAGAATCCAACAAAAGGGTGCACCAAAAATAGAAACTGGCTAGTGGTTAAAAGGTCCAAAAGTCCATAAAAGCTATTTACTGGGGGCTTCCTCTCTCACAAGAGAGAGCGAGTCTTGAAATAGGATAAAAATGCCATTAAATAACATCAGTGTCAGTGTTAAAATCAGTCAACCATCCAAGCTCAGAAACTGATGACCTCTTCTCTCACCAGAGGTAAAGTAAATGTTAGAACCAGTAATAAGATTGCTGGCAGAGCTCTTACCCCACCAGCATAAAATCAATGCGGAAAGCAAAACAGGTAAGCTTTTGTCTGAGGGCACTCTTATACCCCTTGGTCAGTCAATCAGATTCCTGGAGATGTTCAAGCTGTGAAACAGATTAAGTGAGTGGCTCTAGTTATTAAATGCACTGGTAAAGAAAACCTCTGTCCCCGATGCTCTTTCACAGCTGACAAAGGCAAACACCACAGACTGCCAAGAGCAGTCCAGTCATCATCCAGCCCGCAAATCAGAGTCCCTGATCCAGACTACTGATGTGTACTTCAGGTCACGTCTGTGTCTTGCCTATTCCAGATTGAGGTCCAGAGGTCTCCTCTGGCCTTGAGCTGCACCAAACTCCAGTGACTGTGGGGCATATCCAGACTTGTGTAGTCCCCAGTGTGCTCCAGTTCTCATCCAGTCTAGAATCCTGCTTAGACCTTGAGCAGCCAAATTCCACTCGGACAATCAGTAAACAATCAGTAAACACGGAAGATTCAGCCAGGTAAATTCAGTTTCATTTCATTTCACTGCCAGTGAGTAAATAAATATCAGAGCTAAAATGAACTCAAAGACAAGATAAAATGGCACACCACTATTTCAAAGATCCCTTACTAAAAATAAAAATCTACCTCAGCAGTGCTACCTCACTTTGCCTCTCTGACCAAAGTGCCTTTCCTACTGTCACTACTGACTAAAACTATAACATAGATAGGAAGAAGGTGAGAAAATAATGGATTCTCCAAACGGCATCAGAAACTCCAAAACTTCAAAAACTCCATAGAACAAGCTACCTGTCTGTCCCAACAGATGCTGAGTCCAGCGAGGGGGGCCATCTTGGTTCACCTTTACATACATTCATATATACATACAATTGCCAGCAGATAAGCACTGATACAACCCACCTAGTGTGCCCTATGATACTCCTCTCAATTGAATATCCCCTTGCCCTCCACTGATTGTTGCCTTATTTCCCCTTGACCTCCCCAGTTAAGTCCACCCCACCACACCCCCCGCATCCTCAGGATCCCCTTGTGTCTGTCCTATAAATGCTTGAAACCAGAGACAGTTTCAATCCATACTACCACATCTGGTAGCCCATTCCAGGCATCCACCACCCTTCCATGAAAAAGTACTTTCTTATATTTCTCCTAAATTTTCCTCTCTCCAGCTTCATGCCATGACCCATAGTTGATGAGCCCTTTTTCCTCTGAAAGAACTTTCCCTCCTGTACTCTGTTAAACCTCTTTAGATATTCGCAGGTCTCAATCATGTCCCCCTTCTCCCTCCTTTCCTCCAGGGAGTACATATTTAGATTCCTCAGTCTGTCCTCATATGTCCTTCTTGCAGCCCATGAATCATTCTGGTGGCCTTCCTTTGGGCAGCTTCCACCCTCTCAATGTCCTTTTCCAGATGCAGTCTGGGCATAGTGGGTATCTGAGCACCATTTTAAATTCTCACAGAATACTTTAAGTTCTCATCAAATATTTAAATTGCACTTAAATATGCATGAGCACTTTTTAATTGATAGCACTATAAATAATGCTGATAGATTCAATGAATTCTAACCTCTGATGACGCTCTGTACAGACAGTGCGAAACATAAGGTTTTTTCTACCTTAGGGCACTTCTGATGCTTTTGAAACTGCTCTCCTCTAATATGCTGTGCTTTAGTCATGCTGTATTCTATTTTTGCACTTTTGCACCATGTTGTTTGTACCTTGAATAAAGCGTAAGTAAAACTTCTCATACATGGATTGAGCTTTTGTTGTTTTTCAAACTAACCAATACAGTGTATAATTTATTTAAGATCTGCAGTGTGTGCTCCATGTTTTTTACTAGTTTGCTTATTTATATTATGTGAAGCACCACTAATATGCAGACAACCTTTGAAGTGCCTTTTTGTTTAAGTTTCAATGTCCTTTTTCAGATGCGGTCTCCAGAACTGGATGCAGTACTCAAGATGGGGCCTGACCAATGTCTTGTACAAGGGTATAATGACCATCTCCACTCCTTGGACCACTGCTCTACATTTTTAAGGTCCTCCCTCATCTTGCTAACACCCTCCGGTATATCCAACCTGTTACAAATCTTCATATCATCCACAAACAAGTACACCTTCCCCTCCAGCCCTACTGCAATGTCTCCAATGAAGACATTGAATAGGACTGGGCCCAAGACCAACCCCTGTGGTACCCCACTTGCCACCCTCTCCTTATTAGAGAGCACCCCATTAACCATCACCTTCTAGATCCTGCTGGACAGTCAGTTTTCAACCCACTTAACTATTGCTGGTCCCACCCTAAGACTGCCAAGTTTGTTCAATAGCCTTTTATGAGGAACAGTGTTGAAAGCCTTCCTGAAGTCCAGATAGGCCATGTCCACTGCTGCTCCACAGTCCACCACCCCCATCACCCAGTCAAAAACTCTTTTAAGTTTGTTTGGCAGGATCTCCCTCTGGTAAATCCATGCAGCTTGGCATCAACCAGCTCTCTGTCTTCAAGATAGTTTATTATACACCCCTTTAAGAGCGACCTCATTATCTTCCCAACCACTGACATCAGGCTGACAGGCCTGTAGTTACCCACCACTTTCCTGTTCCTCTGTGTAGTGGAATCACATTTGCACTTTTCCAGTCCTCTGGGACCTCTCCCATTTCCAGCGATAAGGTAAACAGCTCTGACAGAGGTGCCATCAATTCCTCCCTGAGTTCCTTCAGTACTCTAGGGTGCACTGCATTTGGTCCCCTTGCCTTGTCCACCCTAAGCCTCAGTAGTTCTTTCATGATCCTATCTTCCATTAAGGGGGTGGTGTCTACCCCCCCAACCCTCTGCCCTCCAGTTTCAGCCCCGTATCCTACTCCTCCTCCTCCTTAGCAAAAACTGAATTGAAGTATTCATTTAGCATATTAGCCTTCTGGTTATCCTCCTCCTCTACAAATGCCCCCCTCCACCCAGTCTTATTATCCAAGCTTTAGTTTTCTTCCTCGATCCTATGTATCAGTAGAATGCCTTGTCCCTGTTCTTTATTGAACTTGCAACATTTAATTCCGTCAGTGCTTTAGACTTTCTTACTGCTTTCACCACCTCCTTCTGTACAGCCTGGTAATGATCCCTGTCCTACTTAAAATTATCCTACCATCCTGATAACTCCTCCTTCAATTAGCCTGCTGATTAGAAATGTGCAAATTAGGAAATTTTTTCACAAAATATTTTGTGAAATTTGCATCGTTATGAAATATTTTAAGAAAATGTGAAATTCCATAGGTGAAATGCTAAATTTCAGCACAAATGAAGTTTCACCAGCAAAACAGCAAAATTTGGCAAAATGTCGGCAAAATTTGGAGAAATTGCACATTTCACTTGTGAAATCTTGCATTTAAGTGGTGAAATTTCACAATTTTGCACCTGGCAAAAATAATTGAGGAACGGTGGAATTTTGCGAAATGTAAATCTGCAATTTTGCCAGTGAAATATTTTCTTTTCCTTTTCCTTTTCACCTATACCCCCCTTCTTCTTTTCTTTGGTCTCCTAGCATAAGTATTGTTGACAAATCTTGTTTGTTTTTGTCTACCACTTAATATGTATTTCATGGAATTTTGGAAATTGAGACACCACGATGAACCTATCCATCCTAAAATGGACTGAATTAAATTATTTAAAACACATTTAGTTCATTGCTAAAAAATCAGTTTTTGAATCTTTATTTAGATGAAATTGTCAGCCAGTCTGATTTATACAGAAAAACTTTTATATTTGATGTACTATTACACAATTGGTGATTGGTGTATGGGTACTGTATCTTTAATGAATAGCCTTTTTTTATACTGGGCTGTTACACTCATTGTCCCTCCCCCCTGATGAAGAGTCTACAAGGGCTGAAAGCACTGTGGTACTTCTGTTCAGTAGTCTGTGTTTTTGTACTTCTTTAAAACTCTCAGCATTACTTCCTGATTGTTTGAAAGTGTTCTTATTTGCACACCATGTTTTTGGTTTCCCTTATGGATATTGTGCTTGGTGCAGCATTCTAGAACCCTTGCACTCATGAGCACCACAAGTTTTTTCCTTTTGGCTTTGCTTGTTGACTTTACATGGCAGCACAGTTGTCGGTATTGTCCGATTTGAGCGTGGGATTCAAATTAAGTAAAGTAGCTGAGTTTGTACTAAACACAAGATAAGTGCCAAATTTAGTGCACAGACGGAGTTTTGCTAAAGCTGGGATTTTTCAAAACCTTTTTTGGTTTTTGGCTCCCTGAATCTGACTGAGTCCAGTGGCATATTGTGACATCACATCAGTGTTTCTGGTTTGCAATCTGTAGTTTCAAATCACCGCAGTGCTGCTGGTGTGTCCTTTAACCGCATACTCTTCGGATTTCTGGTTGTTCTTATGATGGCATATTCTGTATCGATGCCTGGAAACCAGAGGAGAACTAGCGAGGAGCTGAAGACAGAAGTCCTAAAGGAGCTTCTTACAGGGGCATGCCAGGATTCGAACCATTGGCCAAGAGGGGGCTTGCTGACTACTGCTGAACAAGTTAGGCAATGAGAACAGGCTGGTGACATTTTTTCTAATGACTTTAGACTACCTCCTGAATTGGTTGATAATTGCAAAGATTTGTTCAACAAACCTGAAAGGCTTAAATTCTCAAAAGTTAATCTGAACTATACTGTGTCCAGTCTAACAAAATATAATGAGACAAACCTCATCCCACATGGATCCCTCTGGGGTGGTTTTATAAACCCTGCTATCAAGACAGGTGAGAGAAGGCTCTCCCCACCTGCTCGGAAACACTCATTGAGATCTTGGTTGATCAGGACACTGAAAGACACTCTGATACATTGGGTAGTATACGCAGTCTTGAGTAAGAGCTAATTCCATTAGAGACAGTGGAGGACTTTGAAACATTTAACACTAGACTCCTGGATAAGACTGCATCACATGAAATGATAGTGATAGCACAGAAACAAACTAAGTATCTGAGGGATACTAAGGACTTAGCCTTGGGTCAGGTTTATAAGTGGGATTCAGGAGCTGATAATCAACCAAGGGGCAAATCTACTTCATGGGGCAGAGCAAGAAATCGGAAACGTTCAAAGAGTGCTAATAAAAATCGCATTGCCAATCAGAAAGTGAGTAATCAATCTACCTAGGGGGAATCTAAGAGGGTGGGGTTTTGTTTACCCCAAAATACAGAAGTGCAGTCTAAGGAGGAAACATGGTGTCTAGGAACCAAGACAGAAATCAGGGCAAGAAGTCAAGAAGGGGGTGCAGAGGGGGCATCAGAAAATGAGATAGGTCAGCAGCAGAAACACCAGAAACAACACAATCTTCGGGGAAAGGGCAAGTCCTAAACCTTTCAAATGTTGATTTAACAGAATCTCAACTCTCAATACTTTCAAAGGGTCTATCATTTGTACCAGAACCAAACCTTGATAGATTTGCCATACAAGTAGATCTGAAAAAACCTATAAGAAATTAGATCTGAAGAAGTTTTCCTACAAAGAACAAATATGTATAGGCCATTTACTACCACCACCCCAATCTCCAACCCCAGCCCACTCATCCCTGTATTAGCCATACTAATATGGGACAAGTGGCTGAGGAATTACACACTATGCCTTTGGAGGCCATAGCTGTTGACCATCTACCAGCTAGTTGGGACCCTGAATAGGCCCTGGATAACATTGAATTTTGATTTTTGATTGAGTTTGAGAACTATTGGAAACCCACTTCAGGAATACCCTGCTGAGGGCTGATAGTGATGCAATTTAACATGGAAGAGACATTTAATGTGCCACTTCTGTTTTCTGCCCAGTTAAATCTATTTCATCAGCTGTGTCTACATTCAAAAGGTTGGTGAATACGGAAGTGGACAGAATTGTTTCAAGTACCATACTGCATCATAATAATAAAATTATTTCAGAAGAAGAACTTAAGGCTCTGAAGGAACTGGCAAAGATGAAAGAAACTGTGATAAAATCAGCGGACAAGGGGTCAATAGTGGTCCAGAACACTACTGACTATGTACTGAAGTTAATCATCAGCTATTCAATACTGAAAATTATAGACCTTTGAATAGTAATCCGACTTCCTACTATCAAGAAAAACTTAATGTATTGTTTCATCCTAGAGGTCTGGTTTCGGAACAGGAGTTTAAATACTTGAACCAGGAATTTTTAGTTGTCCCGACATTTTATCACTTACCCAAGATGCACAAGGACCCCCAGAAACCACCGGGATGGCACATCATCTCTGGTATAGGTTCGCTTACTGAGAACTTGTCCAGATTTCTGGATGATTTTTTGTACACACTTGTGGTACACCTTCCTTCCCATCTTAAGGACACAATGGCCCAGATATTCAAAAGGGTTGCTCATGGCGCAACATGCGCATCACACTGATGTGCCCTGGCATGATATTCAAAAAGGGAAAGTGCACGGCACAAATCCCGATGTGCTGGAGTGCATCAATAGTATGTGCAGGCGCGGGTGGGAAGTGCCCGTACTCTGCACAGCTCGATATTCAGCCCAGGATGTGCAGAGCCATGCATGTGCAACCCTACCTGTGCCAGCACAAAGTTGATCCAATAAAAAGGAATAACGGATGGCCACCCACAGGTGAGCTGCCGCATTGCAGGGTGCAACACGGCAGCTGCCACCTGTAGGTGGCCACCCGAGCTTCGGCTGCACCTCCTGGTGGTGGCCCCACATGCCCAATTGTGGGCATTAGTAAAATAAAAAAAAAAAAACACATCCCTGGTGGTCCAATGGACTGCTGCCTGCCCAATCACGGGCTTCAGTAAAGAAATAGTTTATCCTATATCCCTGGTGGTTCAGTGGACTGCTGCCCACCCAATCATCAGCTTAAGTGTGTTGAAAAGATAACTTAAATCCTGGTGGTCCAGTGGACTGCTGCCCACCTGATTGCGGGCTTAAGTGTGTTAAAAGAAAATTCTGTCCTGGTGGTCAGGTGACCCGCTGCCTGCCCGATCGCAGGCTTAGAAGGTAGTGTTAAAAGATAAATTCTGAATCCCTGGTGGTCCAGTGGACCACTGCCCGCCCCATCGTGTGCTTAAGTGTGGTAAAAAGATAAATTCTGAATCCCTGGTGGTCCAGTGGACCGAAGTCTGCCCGATCACGGGCTTAAGTGTGAAAAATAGATACATTCTGAATCCCTGGTGGTCCAGTGGACTGAAATCTGCCAGATCTTGGGCTTAAGTATGACAGAATATTACACCTATATCCCTGGTGGTCCAATGGACCCCCCTCCCCACCCGTCCACTGATCCCCACAGTCCCACTCTCCCCCTGTCAGTGGCGGGTTGCAGCACCCACCCGCTTGCTGCCCCTTACAGCCGCTAGACTGACAAGTGGTAGAGCGTATCTCAGTGGATCCACAGCGTGAGCCAATGAGCATGAGCCATGCAGACATACATTCCAGATATGTGAATGGATCCATTCTATATCTGAATGTGTAGTATGTTATATGCATGCCCATTGGCTCACACTGTGGACCAATGGGCATACAGCTCCATCGACGGTGTCAGTCAGTGGGCGGCAAGCGGGTGGGGTGCTGCCACCTGCTTCTGACATGGGGGGAGCGCAGTGGGGATCAGTGGGCGGGTGGGGAGGGGGGTACGCTGGACCACCAAGGATATAGGTGTAATATTCTGTCACACTTAAGCCCACGATCAGGCAGACTTCGGTCCACTGGACCACCAAGGATTCAGAATGTATCTTTTTTTCACACTTAAGCCCACGATCGGGCAGACTTCGGTCCACTGGACCACCAGGGATTCAGAATTTATCTTTTTAACACACTTAAGCCCATGATTGGACAGACTTCGGTCCACTGGGCCACCAGGGATTCAGAATTAATCTTTTTAATACACTTAAGCCCGCGATCGGGTGGGCAATGGTCCACTGGACCACCAGGGATATAGGATAAACTATTTCTTTACTGAAGCCCACGATGGCGGCAGGCGGTGGTCCACTGGTCCACCAGGGATATTGGGATCTTTTTATCTTACAAATGGCCACGATCGCGCTGCAGGGGGCATCGGTCCCCGACAGCTGCTGCCTGGCAGGGCACCAGGCGCAAGTCATCGGGGATCGGCGCACCTGCATGCAAATGGGGCCATAATGACATGCAAATTGCCCCATGTGTGCCTTGCATACATTATGGCTCCATTTGCATGTCAGCATTTGAATATCGTGGTTGCTGTGCCTTGTGCAATGGAACTTGCACTAGTGCATCCACATGCTCCACTTTGGCCACTGGCATTGGTGCAGTGCCACTGTGCCATGACACTGCGGTGGCCAGGGTGCGATATTCAATGATGCTGAGTCATGGTGCAGCTCAGTTGAATATCACCCAGTCAATGCCCCTGCACAGCTGTTGTGCTGCGCCCAGGCATGCACCACAGCCTGGCGAGTTTGAATATCTGGGCCCATGTCTGTTCTGGAGGCCCTTTGAGGCCAGTCTTTTGATGCTGGTAACCTGTGGCTGACTGTTGATGTCGAGTCGCTTTACACCAGCATCAGATATCATCTGGGACTACATGCTGTCCTGTTCTTTATGGATCTGTTCCAAAGCAATGATTTATTAGATCCAAATTTTGTATTAGATGCCCTGGAGTTTGTACTCACTAGTAATGTTTGCATCTTTAACTCTAGGTTTTTCCTGCAGGTCTGTGGAATGACAATGGGTTTGCGATGGCACCTTCCTACGCCAACCTTTTTGTGGGTTGGTGGAGGAGGTCACTGTCTTGACCCCAGGGTTAACCAGTAAAGCAATAGGATTCAATACTGGGGTGTTATATTGATGATATCCTATGCATCTGGTGTGCAAGCAACCCGAGGTAGAGAGTTTTTGCAACAACTTAACTTGAACAACTGGAATTTGCATTTTACTTTTTAACTGATCCTCATCTGTTAGTTTTTGGATCTATGCTGTCAGTGCCACACCAGATGGCAGGATTGAGTCAGAGAACTATTGGAAACCCACTTCAGGGCATATCCTACTGAGGACTGATAGCTTTCACCCCATGCACCTGACTAGGGGGATACCTAAGGGACAGTACCTTAGGTTACAGAGGAACTGTTCCACCACTTCCTATTTAAAACATGCTGAAGACCTTAGCGACAGATTTAGAGATAGGGAATATGATGATGGGGTCCTCTGACACTCTAAGGATTTTGCTCTAGTACAAGATAGAACAATACTACTAAAATCTAAAACAAGAGAAAAAAGCACTGGTGACCAGATTAATTTCATTATGGAATATAACAGGGTAACACCAAAAGTAGCAGGGGCATTAAAGAAATATTGATATGTCCTGGAAGCAGATAGGGACCTGTTGGGCAATATTGGCAACTCTCCAAGGGTTGTTTATAGGAAAGGCAAATCTGTGAAAGATTATGTTGTTAGGAGCCATTTTGCCCCGGGGCTCCCCAGGCACAAAGGTTGCTCCCTGCATGACCTTCGGGTACTCACCTGTGTGGTAATTGCAATACCCGCCAATGCATGCAACGTGGAAACATTTTCACCAGTCTAACTAATGGGAAACAACATAACATTCAACACTTTGTCACCTGTCATACCACACATGTGGTGTATGCCCTGTGGTGTGACTGCCCCTTCCTATATGTAGGCATGATCACCCACACCCTGAAAAAACTTATACAAGAACACTTTCAGTCTATTTTACACGGTTGTTGCGACACCACAGTGGATACACATTGGAATGTACATCGTGGACAGTACTTGAATTCTTTCAGGTTTATGGTCATAGATCATGTTCCACCTCTTTTGAGGAGAGGCAACAGATGCAATATTGTTCTACCAAGGAAAAGCAGACATATTTTACAATGCAATGCAATTTATCCAGATGGATTGAACGAGAATTGGAACATCACACCTTTTTTGTAGACAGTGCAGGGAATACCAAGGTTCTTTCATTTTTAATCCCTACACAGTTTTTATATTTTTATTTCTTTCATAATTTGTATGGGACAAGAAACTACCACACTTTCCTTTTAGTGTTGTTTTTTTCTTTCGGTTTCATCCACTGACATGGTCCCTCATACATTGTCCCATCAGAATGAAGGCATTTAGCCTTAATCCCGTTACTTTTTAGGGAGGTTCATTTACTTTATTGACCCTTGATATGTAATTTGTATCAGGTTCTTCAGACACTATGTTCCCCCATTTAAAAATTGTTTAATAATAATTCTTTATTTGCAATCCCTGTTATAGTAGAGGATTGTGACAACCCCTACAGGACTGCCCCATCCTTCTTTCTTTTCTTTCCTTTTTCCTCTTGTTTTATTCCCTCCCCTCTCCTACTTCCCTTTTTTCTTTTCCATTAGTTTTCTTTCTTCTTCCTCACCCTTCCTCTCCCCTCATTTCCCTTTTTGGTGCCTCTTTTTTTTCTTCTTTTCCTTTTCTTCACAACCCTCCTTCCCTTCTTTTCTTTGGTCTTTTAGCCTAAATATTGTTGACTATTCTTGTTTGTTTTTGTCCACCACTTCATAGGTATTCAATGGAACACATTTTGAAACTGAGACACACGATGGACCTATCCATCCTAAAATGGACCGAATTAAATTGTTTAAAACACATTTAGTTCATTGCTAAAAAGCATCAGTTTTTTGAATCTTTGTTTAGATGAAATTGTCAGCCAGTCTGATTTATACAGGAAAACTTTAATATTTTATATACTGTTACACAACTGGTGATTGCTGTATGTGGCACTGTATCTTTAATGAATAGCCTTTAATGCTGGGCTGTTACACTCATTGCCCTTCCCCGACAAAGAGTGCACAAGGGTTCAAGCACTGGGGTACTTGTGTTCAGCAGTCTGTGCCTGTGCACTTCATTACAACTCTTGGCATTACTTCCTGATTGTTTGAAAGCGTTCTTATCTGAGCACCATTTTTTTGTTTCTTCTATGAATATTGTGCTTGGTGCAGCATCCTAGAACCCTTACACCTGAGCTCCATGAGTTTTTGTTTTAGCCTGCATGACATACCGGGTACCCAGGGTTGTTGAACTGTCTAATTGGGACTTAAAGTGCATGCGGACAATCCTGACTTGACTCAGATTACTAATCATTCTGCTAGATTCATGCTCCTCCCTTGTTCACTGACCCTAAATAAACATGATTGTCTTTTTGATGTTTAACCTGGCTATTATTATTATTATTGGTTGGTTACAGTGTTGATGCTGCATTGTTGCATTGCTGATCTTATTTTCAGGGGTCTTCATGGCAGTTGCAGCAGATCCAGCCCTGTTGGTAAGTGAAAGGGTGTGAGCACATTATTACTACTTCCTATTGCTTGTGAATGTATTACTGTATTATTGCTCAGGCCACTAGAAGGGTTGGTGGGTGGTTATAGCATCTTAGAGCACTATACCAGAGCAGTCAAACTACCCCTATACCATTCCTCTGGGTGAGTCACCTGATTACAGAAATCAGGCACAACAACCTGTGTGAAGCCATACAGGCAGGGGTAGTAGCTCTTAGAACAGCACCACCTAGGAGTTACAACGTGGGACATCCCATGGGAATTTTTTGTGTAATATCTTTGTTATACTCTGGATAATTTATCACTTCTAACTATCAAGTCATGCATTGTCTTCCACTCCTGCAGCTAGCTATGTCCACATGGCCCCTCTAATTGTTATGCCAAACCACCAACTGTCCTAATCCAATTTGTCATGGAAAGTGACAGAGAGCTAAAGATCCGTGGGACTGAGGACTGAGCTTTTAATTCCTTACCTCCTGCCATGCCTGCAACCTGTTTTTGGGAACAACACAGGGTGCTGTGGGTCAACAGGTGGAGAGAGGTTTGTTAATTCCAGGGAAATTTCTCCTTTTCAGGGAGGGTGGCAGCCATCTCAGCACATGACTGCCATGGGGTGGAAACCTGGTGGTAGTGCAGGCAACAGTGACTTGGAGAGAGGGAGCCACAATGACACAGGATGAGTGTGCCTTCATGTACAGGTACTGGCACCATGGCACAGGGAAGGGGGCAGAAAACGGGAAGATATGGAACCGGGCTTTGTGAAGTTCTGCCCATGTCCCAGTGGGCCACCTTGCCACTCTGGTCCCTGAGCCAAGACAGGATATGTTCACAGAGGTGTAGGATGGCCCTCCTCCCACCCTGACATGGGAGGGAATCCATGGGGTATGGAGCTTGAGGTAGGGATGACCACAAGTCATGGGACAGGGCTGATAGCTGCCCAGGTCTGTCAAGGAGGATAAAAACCTTTGTGGAAAAAAAGATAGTGACAGAGAGCTTGTAATTAAACAGGCACACATAAAAGGTGCCCTGCATTTTAATAATCTCAAAGTATTTATTATTCCTGACATGTGACCACAGAAGCAAATCCACTGCAGGAGGTTCTTCCAATTCAAGATGGAGGTACAAGAAATTAGGAGCCTATTCTCACTGCTTTACTCCTTCAAGCCACAGGTGATTCTTGCACAGACCAGATACATCTTTCATGGTCTGGATCACTTTGCTGAGTTTTAATAACTCATTTCCTCTCAACAGCCCAGAGATTCCACATCTGAAGACTCTGTAATGGATTCTGGGATCGCTAATCCTGTCAAATTTGTTGCAGCCCTGGGCAAAAGTGATACTCCAACTGGTGACCTCTGTTCCTGCTCCCACTTGTGAGTGAAAAGCAGAGTATTCGAATGACTGATTCAGGATTTTAATGTCTCCTGGCTTAAACTACATGTAAGGCTTGATTCTCAAAAGAGGGCTTAGATCAGTGCAAGCAGCGGCAAACAGCAGCTTGCTCCAAAGCCCAATGTGCCAGGGACCCAGCACCAGATTCTGGTACAGAAGGGGTCCCGATGCCTAAGTCCCCACACTTGTGGCTACCTCTCCCGGGCAACAAATGCAAGGCACATGGGAGGGGTTTGCCACAAGCTCCATGTGGCAAAGGCTAGTGGTACCCCATCCTGATCTCCTGATAAAATAAATGAATTCCTGTGCCTGGTAGTCTAGTGGCCCCCCTCCCCGATCCCTGATGTCACTCATATTAATAATTAATAAAAAAACATCCCTGGTGGTCTAATGGCCCCCCTTCCTGATCCCCAATGTTGCTTGTATTAATAATTAATAAAACCCATTCCCTGGTGTCCTAGTGGCGTCCTCCCTGATCCCTGATGTCATCCGTAATAATAATTAATAAAAAAAAACTTCCTTGGTGCTCTCGTGGCCCCCTCCCCAATCCCTGATATCACCCGTAATAATAATTAATAAAAAAAAACCTTCCTAGGTGGTTAGTGGACCCCCCACCCAACAGGTAGTGTCCACCATCCCTCTCACCCCATCCTGAAACAGAGCCAGCAACAGGCATGGCCTCCTCTCACCACCACGACCTCCATTAACTGAAATGTCACTGAGCATGTACTGTGTAGTATACATGCTCACTGACAATCAATCAATGAGTGCGTACACTATACAGTGCAAGCTCAGTGACAGTTCAGTCAGTGGCCATCCACAGAGGTGAGATGGGGCTCTGCCGGTCACTGGCTCTGTTTCAGGATGGGGAGCAGAGTGGTACACACCACCTGCTGTGGTGGGGGTGGGATCCACTAGATAAGCAAGGAAGTTTTTTTTTATTATTTCTTATTATGGGTGACATTGGGGATGGGGCGGGGGGCACTGGAGCACCAGAGAAGGTTTTTTTTATTAATTATTATTATGGGCAACATCGGGAATTGGGGAGTGGGGCCACTAGACAAACAGGGAAGGTTTTTTTCTTAACTAATATTATGGGTGACATCGGGGATCGGAGAGAGGCACTAGACTACCAGGAAGGTTTTCCTTTATTAATTATTATTATGGGCGATATCGAGGATCAGAGATGGGGCCACTCAACTACCAGGAATATACAGTAAATATAATGGAGGATCAGGGCCGGGGGCAGTGGCAGATTGCTGCAAATTACTCAACTGAGTCAGAGAGACATATTCTAAGCACCCATAGACCAGTACTGGCTGGTCTAATGGTGCTTAGAAATTCACCCTCAAGGACAGTTTTGAGATTCACAATATAATGGATGTGGCAGCTTGCATCTGCTGCATGCCCCCTAGCTCCATACTACAGCCAGTTTAGTGGCGCAAGGCTGGCACAAGCCCCACTTTGGCAAATGCAGCCTGTGTTTGATGCAGTCTGCTTCTCAGAATTGCTCAGGGTGCACTGTTTGATGCAAGGTGCCACTGGCATCATATATGTTTGATACAGGCACCTTGCATCATTTTAAGGGCTTTGAGAATTGGGCCAATAGAGTGAAATTTTCTTAGGTGTATTGGACTCTAGACACCACTGTTAAATAAATAAATTTATATTTACTGCCCATACTTTGCTTTTGCTGTTTCTTTCTTTTGACTGTTCACACTATGGGCTCAATTTTCAAAAGGGATAAATCGATGCAGGGTACTTGCATCAGAAGATTTTGACACAAGAGGTGCCTTGTGTCACAACTTGCATGTCGAGATTTTCTAACACAGCGGCATTATATCCTGATGCAGCTGTGCCAAAGCTCCCTTGTACCATGGCCACATCACACAGCCAGATGTGACAGGTTGCAAGGGGATTTGCACCATGACAGGGCTGCAACATCCCCTTTTCTGGCATTCTGGAAGCCCTGCCATGTGCACAGCAGGACTTGAGTTAGACCAGCCAGGAGGTGGTCTAAGCCCCTTTTACTAGTGCCACACAAGGTGGCAAACTGAGGGTTCTGAAACTGGGGTGTGGGGGCAGAAGGGACATGGGGACTGTCACAGGGATGTTGGGGAGATGGTGGGCATGCCAGGGAGTGATGTTGCACCCAGTGAGGATGCCACTAATAAAACCCTAAAGCCAATGGGATGGTACCATGGGGGGAGGTCCAGGGACAAACAATGTCATTGTGCCAGTTGGGCACAGCCCTGGCAGCAGCCCCAGCCTTGGTCACTGTTTCTCCCTCAAACACTGCTCCCATGGTACCATCTCATTGGATTTATGGTTCTATTAATGGCACCCCCACTGGGTGCCATATCACTCCTTGGCATGCCCACTGTCTCCCCAACACCACCATGGCACTCCCTGTACCCCTTCTGTCCTCAGACCCATCCTGGAAAGTATGTTTCACCACCCTCACCATCATGGCCTCTCAAGTGTTGCACCGGGTGGTGCTGGGGGCAGATCCCTGCAGCAGTTCTCGCAAGTGCGAACATTGTTTGGCACTAGCCTGTGGGTGTGGCAGCTCCCGGTTTTTGGAAAATGGACCCCTTGTTCTTATAGTATTGGGTGCAGGGTCCCTGATGCACCCAGAGTTCACCACACCCTAGATTGCTGCAAACTATGGCAATGTAAGTGATCTTTGAAAATTGAGCGCTCTGTTTCTATTGCTATACAGTATGAACTAAAGTGAATCTATACTTGTCTAACTGGTACATTTATTTACACAATGTCTAGTTCAAGAGTGATTGAATATTTGCATATGTCTACTTAGCTTTCCTGTTTCTCCTTGCTAATCTTAATATTTAATGTTTAATATATAATGATACATACCAGATATACTGTTCTGGAAGGAGATCAAATAGTTTTGTGAGGAGAGATTTATAATTTATTTGTTAATCTTTACAACTGATATATTGCTCTGCAAGTGTAAGAAGTCAGAGTAAGACAGACAAATTTGAGATATTTTATTTCTAACTAGTTGAAGTTTTTTCTTATTTTCACAGTTCTCCTTTTGTCCTTGTATTTAAGTCATTATACATTTTTTTTTCACCCTTGCTGTCTAACTCGTTTCAACTTTAAGGACCTGAACTATATCTGTGATTAATTCTGTGACATATTTTAATATTGCTTTGATAATTGTTTTCTTTATGATAACACTATGGCCAGTATGGAATAATCCATATCAATATTTAATTATATTGAAAACTCATAAAGAAAAAGTAAAAAAATATAGCAGCATGAATCCAAACAACATTATAAATAGCTAATGAAATAAATAGCAATTTGCAGGGTATGAAGAAGATAATTTAAAAGGAAGGACATTTTAGCTGTTTAGTAATTGAAAATGTGGCTATTTGCTATTAAGCATCAAATTGTGGCAAAAATAGATAATTTGGGAAAAATACTGTTGAATGCAAGAAAGTATTGCAAATAGTGTTGTGCGTTCAACAGTCATATAATCTTACTTTAAATTGCATTGACGGTATGGTAAAAAGTAACGTCGAAGTTCGAAAGTTTCACAAAAGTTACTTTCATGCATTCGAAAGTGTCACAAAAAGTACTTTTGTTCATTCGACACTGTCACAAATTACTTGCATGTGTTCGAAAGTGTCAGGAATTTTAAACTTGGGAGTGGAAAATGCATTCATTATCAAATCAGATCTGATTGCATTTGAGTGACAGCTTGTTCTACCAATGTAATGCAAGATTTGTCAGGCCATGTGAGACAACCAATCAGAGACGGACAACACTGAAGAAGAAGCCAGCAGCAGCCATCTTAGTGCCAACTGAGAGCAGCATTTCAAAAACTGTAAGTACAGTACATTTAATTAAGCATTTTTCCAGTATGATAAAAAAGTGTTAGCAACATGTAAATACCACTAAAATATTTTTTAGTGCTGTATTTGATAATGTTACTTGTAATCATCTAACTTGCTGTATACTTTAGATAAAAGTGTTTAAAGTCAGATAGTAGTTGAGTACTAACTTGTACAGATACAGCTGCAAATAGAGGGAGATAGGAAGCTGCGCATGGACCCATAACAGAAGATGGAACCAATCAGACATGTTTCTGCAGTTGTAATTGTTTAAAACTGCCTATGAAAAGGATGCATGTCTCCCACCTCTCAATGTTTGCACATTTTAGCTGCAGCAGAAGTCTAGTAATAATAAGTGCATAGCTTGCATTGGTTAATGAAGTCAGAGTACTAGCCAATTACTTTTTTTATTTATGTGTTATGAATCAGGCCAGTGAATCTGTCTTGAAGTTAAGAGGGAAAATATCAGTTTTACTTTCACTACTGCCTAGCCACTGCAGGGTGAACACTGACTTTTTTGGTAGCTCTCTGTCCAGTTCTGAGTTTAAAAACTGAGAATGGCAGAAAATCGCAAAAGGACTTTGTGGATAGTTGGAAGCAGTATAGTGAGACGAGCATCTGAGTATGCTCACAATAGTGATTTTGGGAGAAACCTGCAGCTTCCAAATTGCTCTGTGAAATGGTTTGGTAGGGGTGGAATGAGGTGGGAACACCTCATGCCAACCATGCACAGACTTTTGAGTACTCAGCCTCATCCTGACATACTGCTAATACATCTTGGAGGCAATGATTTGGGCACCAAATGCTGGGTAGATTTAGTAACAGAGGCAAAATTGAACCTTGCTTCTATTATGAGTATGTTGTCTGCCTGTATAATCATATTTTTGGATATTACAGAGCGTAGGGTCTGGCAAGCAGAACACCATACGTATCTGATGGACAGAGCTCGAAGAAAAGTCAAAATACAAATATCTGCTTTTCTACGCATGTATGGAATGTATACTATACGTCACCCAGAAATTAAGTATTGTTATGATTGGCTATACCTACCAGATGGTGTATATTTATCACATGCTGGCAATTGCCATTTACTGGGAGACCTTCAAGATGCAATCCTCAAAGTTCTCTAAGACTGTCAGACTGTTTAACAAATATCACAGTGTAAACAAAGGTCTTTTCAGAACCCTATAAATGTGGTCAAAAAATAGATCAGCTGCATGCGTCACTCACACACATGTAACACATGGGTTGGGAACATTCAGATTGTGCCATGCTGTGTAACTACACTGGGGAAAGTGCAATAGCAATGCATCATGTTGTTGTTAGTGCACAATTTCATGATGTTGTTATATGTTTGCATTGTAATATTTTTCAGTCTGTAAGGTTCATTTAACATTTACTGTGGCATTACACTACTGTAAGTGGCAGAAAAGAGTAGGGGTGTTACAACAATGAAATGCAGTAGTGGCAGGTTTATGTTTAACATTATTTAGTACTATTTGTGCAAATGGAGCCATGTTGTATGTAACACATAAGTGAAGCAATTTTTTCATGTTATGAAGCCATTATTAGTATACAGGTATCCTCTGCATTACTGAGTTGTTGCTTGTATTGGCTGACTTCGGCTGTGTTCTCGACTGATGACACCACAACCACCCCCCAAGTCGTGATAGCCAACACTACATTGTACTACCACATTTCTTGTTTTCTTTAAAAAAATCACTTCTCAAATATATTTGAAAAGTGATTTCTTTAAAGAAAACAATAAATGTGGTAGTACAGTGTAGTGTTGCCTATCACGTTATAATGGGTAATGATTTACAGTAATGTTTCGTGCCATTGTTAGTTCTATTTTTTTATTACATAAATGTGTAGGGGTAGCTGAAGTACAGCAAAATGGTTACTCTTAGACAGAAAAAAAACAATTGGGTAAGAGGGTGGGGCACAGTTTTCATTTTCTAAGTACTAAATGTAATACAATACATACAAATTCATTTACTATGGAACATGACAGTCATGGAAATGTTTCTTTATGGTTCTATTGCAGAGAAAAAGATTTACCATGAGTCAGTGGACCTTGTGAGAGGTGTGCTTGCTGCTTGAAGCAGTCCAAGCGAGGGGGAATGCTCGCATTTTAATGCTGAGCATGAACCGCAAACTGGATCCGATGTGGAGGCGCATCAACAGTTTCCTGCATGTGATACTTAAAGTAAAGAACAAGACCATCACGCAGTTGAAGCGGAAGTGGAAGCTGTCTTGTGCCAGCGCTTTTATGTTCTTAAACAGCATGAGGAGATACCGGACAATGGTACGTGCTGGTACTACCTCATGTACAAACTCTGGGAGGCTGCTGGGAAGCCAGCTGTGGGGGAGCGCCTAACTCACTGTAAGTTACTCAACAGAAGTTTTCACAATGCATGTGACTTTACATAGATTTAGATTGAAATCATGACATATGGCATGCTACTTAATAGTATATGTAAGAATGTACCATGACAAGGAGTGAATGAATTGGTGGATTTACCATGTCTGGTGTTGTCCAGTCATGAGGCGCAGCCGAGTGATGTAGCCACGCCAGAAGTGGTAAATCCATCCATATACCCACTCCCTATCATGGTATGTTACTATAATACAATGTTCAAGTGTTCTTTTTTTATACTGATATCAAAGTTGTAACAGTGGATATTCTGTAGGATTTTTCCACAGTCATTCGATCTGTTTTGATCAATGAGGTTACAGGATTTTCATACCCCATAGTATAAGGTTCATTTGACATGTGCGCTGTGGTTCAGCTGTGAGGTTTAGCTGAGTGACTGAATAACAGCAGAATCTGGTAATGATAGCGGTGCAGTGACTATACAGTATCCATTGTATACAGAGAATATTTTGCTTCATTTAAGGTTTATATAGCTATTACGTTTGGTGACTCTAGTGAGTTTATGTTGTGTTCTTCAACTAAATTTTCTATCTGTATCTCTAGTGTGTATTAGGAACCATACTATGTAGTCATGCAACTTAGTGATGCAAACTTCAAAATACTGGTAGAATAAAAGAAAATTATGTGTTTTGCAGTATTCTAACACATGAAATGACAATAGTGTTTTTTTTTTGCATACAGCATTAAGAATGATGTTTGGGTATCTCATCTGAAATATGGTTAAGTCAATATTTGTACTTAATAGGGAATTGTAGATATCTCGACTTGTTGAAATGTTTTCCATGTTTGTGGAACAACTACTGATCTTGATTTACAGTTGTTCTCTACTGCTCTTCAAACATTACATTTGGTATTAACAGCACTTGTAATTTAATATGTACCCACAGTGCTTGTGGTGTGCCAGATGAGAGGCAGTGTTACCTATGTGAAGCATGTTTTATGGTTGCATCAACTGTTTAAAAAATGTGATGTAATTACCATTCAAGACTTAGTGATGCCTTTGTTTTTTCTTTTATGACAGGCCAACATAGGACTCTCCCCCACCTGCCCACGAGGTAGTACCAGCACAGCGTGAAGCTGTGGAGGGTGGCCAATCGGACACTGACAGTGTCATTGTCATTGAGTCTGATGGTAAGATGCTGATAGAAATAATTGTACTATGTAATTGGGGTGCTATGAGGATATCATGTAAGGTGTGACCTGCACAACTTAAGTACATTATTTTTAGGAAATACTATTTAGTAAGTAAGTATTACTTGAAGCATCTATATATTATTTGTATTTAGAAAATGGGTTGGAAACATTGTTTTAGGTGATTGACTAAGACAAACAAAGAGCCAGTCTGCCATCTGGCAATAGAGACCAGTTAATAATGAGTCTGTGTGTCTACTGCCTGATTAGGTCTCAGATCCTTGTTAAAAAAGAATCTTCATTCTGTTAATACAGCCATGTTTTTCTTAATATGTAAGTGAACCACACACAGATACACATACACACACACACACACACACACACACACACACACACTGTGCATAACACTTTCAAACTCATTCCTCCTGACAAGTCTTCTTTGCACCTTCCTTGTCTGTCCCTCTGGCAGGCTGCTGACTTAACTGTGATGCACAATTTTTTACGTCAGTTAGCAAAACAGAAAATGCCATGACAGAAGTGGTGATTCCTCGTCAGGCTACAATATGTTACACCCCCACACAACCCCGTCATGAACACAGTTGAGCCTCCAAAGAAACAAATACACAGAGCACTGGAGAAACAGACAACTTTGCTTCAGATATTCAAACTGTACCAAGCTGTGGCATGAGCTTGGGTGCAGCTTAACTCTGCTGTACAGGAGGTGTGTAGTGGGTGATATTCAATGGAACTCTAACATGGCTTAGCAGTGTTGAAGATTGCAATGTGGCTGCCCCTCAGTGTGCATGGCTCAGTGCAACTGCTCTACCGTAAGTGGCCAGAGTGAAGCATGGGGATGTGGTACAGAAAGTAACATTTTGCCATTGTCAGCAAGCTAAATACTATAAAAATAACATGACAATGGGGCCATGATGCATGCAAGGTGCATATGGGTCCATTTGTATGTTATAATGGCACATTTGCATGCAGTTGCACCAATCCCTGAAGAGTTGTACCTGGCGCCTTCCGAGACAACAGACGTTGGGGACTGATGCCACCTGCAGCAGAATCATGGTGATTTGCAGTGACAAGATTTTGCTGTTCTGTTTAATATATGTGGTGGTCCAGTGGAACACTATCTCCAGATTGTGGACATCTGTACAAATGAATCTAGAATTACACAATTTCTCTGCTAGTTCAGTGTGACACTGTCTACACGATCGCGTCCATCTGTATAAAAAAAAGACTTTTGTCTAATATCACTGGTGGTCCAGTGGACTGCTATTTTCCTGGTCATGAGTATTTGTGAAAACAAATACTTGCAATCCCCGTGGTGATCTAGTGGTACCCCTGCAACTGCCCGCTGAGCCCCAGCACCCCGCTATTCCTCCCTGTTCAGCCAGGGGATGTCGGGTCCTCACCGTCCTCACAGCACAACGACCGCTGACTGACACTTTGGTAGAGCTGTATGCCCATTGGTCCACAGCGTGAACCAGTGGCTGTGTGCCAATACCATAGTACATATTACACCCACTTGCTGATTTCATAAAACACTGATAGTGTGGTAGGTGCTTCTCTGTCTCGTTCATGTGCATTTTTTTTGTAAGTATCATTTTTATATATCCTTGGTGTTTCATTCTACAACTGCCTGCCTGATCATAGGCTACATAAATATTACATTCACCACTAACCCTGTTGTTCTAGTGGAGGTGTATGAGTGCTCACAGTCAGAATTAACATAAAATCCAAATATTTCACCTGGTACTCAAGTTTATATGTGTGGTCAATTCTGGAGCAAAGTACAAATAAGAGTAAACTACTAACTGTGCTCTTTAAGTGGAAAACAGTGCTTGACAGCCAAGTAATACCTGCTGTCATGTTTCACCCACCCTCCTGATATGTGAGAGTCGGTAGTACAACACCCACCTGCTGCTCTGCTGTCTGGTGACAGACACCATGGTAGGGCTGTATGTCCATAATTACACAGTGTGAGCCAATGGTCGTGCAGCACATATTGTTCAACAGAATGCAAAGATGTGAATTGATCAATGCAAATATGTCTAATGTGTACTATCATTTGGGCTGTACAACCATTGTTCACGCTGTGTGACAGTGGAACCACAGCCGTAGAACTATTTAACTTGCCATATAGTGGGGTGGGGGGGTAGCTGTTCTGCACCGCTAATTGGGGGGGAAGGTGGAGTTCTATGTTTAAGGAATAAGGCATAATCAAAGAGTTATGTTAATGGTCTGTTACTCACCTTCTAGGGTTGTAGTGTGGAATGAGGTGTAGCCAAGTGCCACATGTCCCTATATGGTTATTAAGTGATCATTTATATATTTCCTTGGACTGTCTTATTTCTATAATAAGAAAACATGTTTATAAACAGTGTTAAACCTTGTTCATCATATGGACAATCTCTACATGTATGTTAATAAAGGATTAACATAAGGCTGTTACAATGTTAGCAGTCAATCAAAAAACTGAAATTCTCAGACCCTTGTTTTAATTGGAATTAATGGGTAGGTATGGGGGTGGTCCACTGCATACTAGGTATTATACATTTCTGTTACTATTTTTCTTTTTGCAACTGTAATTAGAGAGACATGTACAGAGAACCACCAGAGCTATTCATTTATTTTATATAAATTCTGTGCAGGATTGGATGCACATGTCTATTGGAACACCAGAGATGTAGGTCTGCATTATTTGACTTCAGCCTACACTTGGGCTGTGGGCACATTGATGTGCTGCAGGTGGTTTGTTGTATAAGCTCTGTTGACTGTGAGTATGTCAGGGCCAAGTTTTGGGGTATGTTGACCCTGTCATAGTAACAGGAAATGGGGTGGGCATCACTGAATAGGTCTATGGATATCTACAGCATTGTACACACATGGTGTAACAACCGCAGTGCAGTGTATAATTATGATGTGGTCACAAATTTTAGGAATTATCTGTAACATTGTTGATGCTGTTCATGTAAGTCACTTTCTTACTGTACAGATGAGAACAGTTGTTGTTGCATGTCACGGTTGATTAAGAACAGAACACCATATAAACACAGAAGTGTTATTGCAAAGAGGGATGTGTTCACATGTTTCAGTTACACAATGATAGAGTATTAAAAATGCAGTTTATAAAAAAAAGTATAGTTGTACCTTAATATTTTTTGGTATATGTTATCATCTTTGTTACTTGTTTGTTTCATAGGGCACGGGGAAGCTAAGCGTGAGACAACAGTGGAGGTGAAGCAGGAGCCCGGCATCAGCTCGCCACATAAGCACCATCACAACAGATATTCATGCAAGATGTAGTGTTACAGTATCCTGAACTCAGAATCTATGTTATTATCATTGTGTGTTAGTTAGGTGGTTGTGTAATGACTTATATCATTTAGTAGGACTGTTCAGCATTCTTTCATAACGTTAAGAATACATGTGAAGGCTGTATGGTACTACATTGTTCAGAGATGCAAATGAATACATTATACATCTGTGATCACTAGTATGGTGAAGGTTCATGTTCATTTGCTTCTTTTGTGTACAATGTGTATTCAGCCGTATTACACAGAGTAAGTAATTATGCATCACGCATTCAAGTTTGCATGCAGGTACGTACTGCCACTGACAGGAGTGAAGGGTAGGGAGTGTAAATGTTGCTGGTTAGTGGTTGAGAGAATAACGGTGTACAACAAGATAACAAATCATGTTTGACTTTGATATTATATTGCAGGGATTTCTGTAATAGGCTGTGAGAGTTGTAGTGGGACGGGAGTGTGTCAGTTCGCTCCCGACAATACGGGCCACGATAACTTCGCTCCCGACAATACGCTCCTGACAACTCACTCCTGGTGACAATTCGCTCCTCGTTTTTTTGCTCCCACAAGCGATTATTAACACTAAGCACCAGCACTGATAAATGACAAGAGTAAAAATGCAAAATTGCAAAAACACCAGCACTGCCCCCCCCCCCCATTCTGGCAAAGACGAGAAAAGTAGTGGAATTAACAATTAGTGGATGAAGTTCCAGTAGCTGTATGTGAAGTTCAAATAATCTTACAAAAGAAAAAGAAAGAAAAAAAAAAAACGCTGTTCCTGGCATCCATGGTACATCTTACACGGCATCAAAATGAATTCCACTTATAGACTGACTTCCTCGCTCATATGTAACTGTTTAATATTTTAAGTAACTGTTTAGTATTTTAGAGTGAGACACTCTGGTCATACTGATTGCTAAGCGTATTTCAATATAAATAAACACCTGCCACAGATAATCACAGTTCTGTATTTTTTTTGTAATATATGTGTTCTTTGTTTAGTCAAGATAATTTTTTCCAACAAAAATACATTTTGGAGACTGGCTTCTTTGTGTAAAACTTCAGGTGTTCACACTTGTTCAGCATAATCAGTGTAAATACAATTAGTTCAATCATACAATGCTGTTACACAGAATGCCACCCTGTAAACTATCTTTAATAAAATAAAGAAGAATGCCACATATAAGGTTTTTTAAACCCTGCTCATGAATGAAGTCCTAGCTATTTTTACTTGAAGTTGTTCCGGTCACAGATCACGATCTTCAAGCAGCAGCTCTGTGTGGGAGTTTTAAAAAATATCCTACTCCCACTCCCGATCACATATAGTATCAGGATCTTACACAGTGCTGAACAATCCACAAGATCAGCACTCCAACTGTTATTTTAAAACAGTTTGAAAATCGTGACTTCTGACTACGAGCATGTGCACTAGCATTGATCTGCATGTTTAGCTGACTGTGGGAGTGAAAATACATGGAGCGGAAATCGAGGAGCTAATTGACATGAATACCAATTGTCGAGAGCGAGGTGTCATGTGCGATGGCTGGAGCCAGAATTGACATTGACCCGTAGTGGGACACCAGGGACATAAGAAGCACAATTACCATAGTAATACACACATTCAGCATACCGTGTAGGGTGAAAGTGAAGCAGTAGCTTGGGGGGTCTCTCAGAACTGTCAGCTGTCATGCTGCAAGGTCTGATGTGACAACCAAACTGTGAGTGACAGTTGTGGAACATTTAAAACAGCAATTGCACTCATTAAAGTACAACCCATACGTCTGGGTGTATACTGACATAGTAAGAATGCCACCAGAATAGGTGTCCCGGCCTCTTGCTTCTACTCTTTTGGACAGCCGATGGTCTAGTATCTCAGCTTGCTGCCTGCCCTCTGGGCTACTCTGGCTGCTCCCTTCCCAGTTCCAGATATTCTGACTGCATTTAACTTTTATTCTGAAACCGTTTTCCTATTACTGTCCCACATCCTCTTGAACCCCTGTACCATGTCTGTGTGCACCTGCCCCCTGGGCACCACATTACATGGATCCACCACCCTGCTAGTGAAGCACACCTCCTTCTTTTGCCCAGAATTTTCCCTCCTCTGGTTGCAGCGATGGTTTCCCCCTCTTCACTCCTTCGAGTCATCCTAACTGCTACTGTCTTATTTATCACCTTCATGTACCTGAAGACACCTACCATGTCTGTTCAGTCCCTTGTGTCTGCTAATGTGTTCATATTTAGGTCTTCGTGCCTCTCCACATAGGTCCTGTTACCCAAGACCCATATTTTTTTTATCGCCGTACTCTGGATTCTCCCCAGGAGTTAAATGTCTGTCTTTAACTGTGGCATCCACAGCTGCAAACAGTACTTGAGATGCATTCTCAGAAACGACTTACACAGATGGATTATAACTTCCCTCCTTCTGGAGGCAATCCCACTGATGATGCCTCCAGCATCCTGTTGTCCTTAGCTGCTGCCCTTGTACAAATGTCAAGGTTGTTCATCTTGACATACGACAACAGCTTCAAGTCCCTCACAGGAATAAAAACTTGTAGCATTTCATCCCCCCGGTGCACACTTGCTATGCATTTCTGTGTCTCAGGTGCACCACCTTGCACTTCACTGCATTTAACTCAGCATACTCTTTCTACTACATCTTTCGATTGGTCCAGGGCAGTCTGTAGACCCAACCAGCCCTTCTGCCCATACACTAACGACCCCAGTTTTGAGTCATCTGTAAACCGAGCAATCTTACTCCTGATACCTGGCCTTATGTCAGACATGTAGGTAGTGAACAGGAGGAGCCCAGGTAGTGATCTCTGCGGAAAGCTACTGATGAACCTCCTTGGGAATGAGACTATCCTGCCAATGATGAAGCTCTGGGTTCATTGTTGGAGCCAATTGACTATCCATCTGATGTGTTACTACTTCCTGGACTGCATATTGGTTTTGTATGTGACATGGAATGAGAATTAACATGATAAATGTGTTGCAGATTCTACTGTTTTGTTTTGATAGACTGGTATTTAATTGCAGTTCAATAGCACTTTCTAATACCACACTGACATGCATCACTGTGTTGTGCATGGTGTAAAGTTGTATTTCTTGCACACCACTTCTGAACACAGCTCCTACTATTAATTTACATGCTGTGTGCAGAATGTATTAGAGGAAGTACTTAGTAAACTCAGTCAACTCTTGCTTACAAAATCTGTAAGATGGTTTCAAGTGTCACAAAAAGCATTGTGACAGATGAAGTTGACAATTTGATGAAAACATTATAACTGGTCATGGGCATGTATCAGAAACACTATTGTGAAGTAGATCATATGATGAAAAAGGCTTAAGAGTGTTACTAAGTTGTTTAATTAAAATAAAAATAAGAAACTTTCACTGATGGTATTGCTGGTCAGTTAATCACGACTTAGGAAAATTTTGGTATTTGGTGACAGTTTCTGCCACAGTACAGTCACGCAGAGCATAAGAATAAAATAAAAAATGACAGTTTGTTCATGGTTTACTGCTTAATCAATGTAATGTCAGTTAAAAAAGATTTTGAAACATTGAAATGTGTACAGAGGGTGAATAACTCGATATGTGTGTGTCTTTTGTAGCAATCGTTAAACTGATGATGATGATATACACATCAAATTATGTAATCATACTGTTGGTGTGCAGGTAGTCGAATATTCTCTTGCAGGCATGAAGAAACACTATAGCCACAGATGCTTACGTTTAGTTGTCCACACACAATAAAGATATACTGTTACTGTATGAGACTGTACTGTTTATTATGCTAAACCATTTAAATACTGACTATTGCTGTATAGTAAGTAACATACAAGAATACCATTGGAAGTGTACTGTTCTTACAACTTTTTTTATGTTGTCAACAAACGACATAATATGGTGAGAAGATATTATAACTGAACAGGCAAGGCAACAATCTATATTTGTATCAGAGTTCTAAATAGTGTCAGTAGTGGCAAATAAATGTATAACTATTACTGAATTAGCTATAAATATTGTAAGGTGAAAGACAGAAAGGACATCACTGTTTTGAGGCAGATGTATTGATTTATGTTTTTTTGACTCTTTGTAGGGCGCCGCTGTGCGAAATGCTGTACTGGCCACTGCCGCTGTTACCGCAGGCTTGAGCGCAAGGTTGACAGTCTAAAAAAAGATAATGTTGTGCTCCTTGAAGGACAGCAAAGAATGCTGTCCTTCATGGAAGTGCAACAATGGACCGTCAACCTTGTGCTTGAGCCTGTGGTGACAGCGGCTGATGACACCATGGCCAGTACCAGCACTTCACCTCCACCACCACCACCTGTACCTGCCAGCTTCCCTGTGTGAAGTGACCACCCCTCCACCAGAGTCTGGTATCTCCTCTGGAGGGCGCAACAGCTTCCACTTCCGTTGCGCCTCCACATCGGATCCAGTTTGTAGCTTGGACTGCCTCAAGCAGCACACACCTCTCGCAAGTAGTGGCTGCAAATAATGCTTTTGCCAAATATTTCTATAATCATATTTTGTTTATTTTTTTATGTTTTATAAACAAGAAAGCTTAATAATAAATATATATTTTTTTATGTGTAATATTTTAAAATTGTATAAATCAATATTTTTCCTTGTTTCTCATTTTCTCTAGATCCTCAAAGTTTATATTTTTGTATTTTATTTCGTGAACAATGAGTTATTTATTTACAATTTGATAAAAAAATAGTTTTATACTTTCATAAAAAAATTATTTCTTAAATAGTAGTTTTTTGGTTGTGGTGTTATTCTATCGTGGGGATGTTTATCATCAACATTTGTGACAAAGGGTTACACAACTTTTATTTAATCATTTCCTGAAACATCATAGCAGATTCATGTGGGATTAAAATCAAGATACATATGTAGGCTAATAACGCAATAAGCCATAACGAAGGATTATGTTGATGGTCAGTCAATCACCTTCTAGGGGTGTACTGTGGCACGAGGTGTAGCCAAGTGACACATGCCCCTAGATGTTGATTAACTGACCGTTAACATAGTCCGTGGGAGTATCTTATTGTTGTTATAATTAAGAATGTTTCTAAACAGAGTTACAGCTTATTCAGCATATGGCTAAGCTCTACATGCATGGTAATACAAGATTAACATAAGGTTGTTAGAATATTTGCAGCCAATCAGGAAGCTACATTCTTCAGACTCTTTCTATAATATATATTGAAAAAGGTGTTGCACTCTTTAAGATGAGTTTAATAATTGTAGCCATAAGGGACTTCCAGGAATTATGTCAATGGAGAGTTTATCAGCACATGAGTGCATCTGTTATGCTCTACATCTTGAACCATGGTACAACAGCAGCATGTTATTAACAGACATCAATACAACTGACCGTCATGCTTTATTGCTAATATATTATATAAGAAATCATTCAGCTTACCTACTTTGATGAAGAAGATTGTTATAGAAAGCATTTAAGGTTTTAACAGATAACACATTTCAATTATTCTAATGTAACGGATGTTGCAGTGCTATGAGAATATTCTTGTACCTACATTTGTAAGCATGAGTCCGTCTGATTTTTTTGTCTAGTACAGAAACAGAAGAGGAAGTTGTAAAATATGAATATTTAAAAAGTATGCTTACACATAGAGTACTACATTCATTATGTGTCAGAAGAGTAGGTACATTGACTGCACAAAAATAATGAGTAAAACACTGCAACATGAAAAATTACTATTGCCATAACAGTGGCAAGTGAAAGTAAATACATAAATATAAAAAGCAATATGGTTCAGATGGATGTAGTCTTAGTCTTCATAACAGAAAATAGTATTACATGAGTTACTGTATTCTTCATCTTGGTACATTTCAGTATGTATGTGCAGTACTCTTACAACAACAAATCATGTACTACTGTTACTAATCATTCTCAAAAAGACAGGATATTCATGGCAAAAAAATCCATTTAATGCTTCAGTTAGGGTTGTTCCACAGCGACAAAAGCGAGAAAATTTGGTGTTAGGGTTGAAAACCCTAACTCTGAATTCACCCCCCTCAGCACCACAGACACACAGACATGCACACACACATGCAAGTATGGGGGAGGACCAAGGCAACATGACCAATGACAGACAACCAGCAGCAGGTGACAGAAGTAACAAACAATTGTCTAAATGTACCACAAGACATCCCCACCCACCTGACCAGGTACTGCATGCTCAGTGGAGAACAACAGCAAAACTGAGGCCATGTACACCAAACGTACACATCCCTGATTGCAGCTGCACACAACGTACCACACTTAGTAGTTGCATGGCCTTACCTACCGATGCCATGTGATATATTTCCTGTGTCAACACAACTGTACATTTCCTAATAACAAATTACAGTGTGACAAAACTCACTATGTAAGAAAAAAATGGACAGCAAAGTAAAGGAATTTTCACATGTTGTGTAATTATTCCTCTGACACATTAAGATTGGCATACTTCTTCATAAGCATTTTTTAAGTGTCGCGGCAGTCTCTTTTTGAAAGAGCTTGTTGAATCGTTGCACTCGTCGACTCATCAGTACATCCAGTTCTGTACCTCAACAAAGAAGTATAATGTCCAGAATGTACAGACTGGCCATAGTGGTAGATCACAGCATGAGTGTCAAACACTGCTTGGTTAAATACTACTCTACCAGCTGTGAAATCAGTGATGGGTGTGTCAACTCTGAGCCCAATGGAGTCAAATCTATGCAATACTAGCATAAGATATTGAGATGAAGTCCTCAGACGTATGGACTGAGTACATGTACCTCCACACCTCACACACAGGTGACCACTTTCAGCATTAGTAAACAGCTGCCGAAACTTTACAGCTTTACTCTGAGGCACAAACAGAGAAACCCAAAGCATGTCTTCTGTGGTTTGTCATTCTGAATGATCACATACCAGACATACATACTTGGTGACATATGACACAGTAAAATAGTGTCACATAGAAGTTCCCTTTTCATCCAGGCTGTTTATGATAGCCATCATAAACTCAGTAGCATCCTGCTGCATGTTTGCAACAAACATACTGCATCCATCATATGTGCCCAGCACTTGTTGCAGAGGTGTTAGTGATTGCACATTCTTAGACTCATCAGAAGCCATGTTGACAAGCTGCTTCAATTCCTTTGATAGTGCACTGTCTTGGGAAGCATATATTGCCTCAACAAAATGTGGCATATGGAGAAAGACCTGCATAGCTGCATTAGCATAGCAGTTAACTCTAGTACTGTGTCAAACACAGGCACAACAGCCATCCCATCTGACTTCTGAACATCATCTGGCTCCGCATCTGTATTTGACATTGTGACCTTCTTAGAACTTTGAAGAGTTCCATCAGTTGCATAAGCTTGTTTTCTTTTGTTGCCAACTGTAGATGTGACTGAAGGATGTGAGACAACTACTTACATTGGAAGTGGTATTAAAGACATCTGTGGCTGGTATGAGTACATAATCTGTTGTACTCAACTATACATTGCTTGTCAGCATGTATCTTCTGAGGTGCAACTGTTATGATGTGCAACCCAGAAAGACTACGTACGCATGAAAGTGTGATATAGCTCATGCCATCTTTGAAAATGTCTGCCCCTAAGTCCACCATTGCTGAATCCAAACTCATGCCTTGAGACTTGTGAATGGAAACAGCATATGCAACACATATTGGGAACTGTTTCCTGTTCACATAGATATCCTTCAATACCTGTAACTTAACACAGGTATGATCAATCTCGATGGGATGTTCCATGTTGTCAAACTGGACAACAAGTGTCTTGACAAATGTCTTTTGAACATGCCTGACTGGACCTAGGAGGGGTTGAAGACTGCACAAAGATGGAGGTAACTGACTTCAGGGGGGGTGGATTTTAAGGAAATGGGAAGGCTCCTTAAGGAGCGTTTGGATGTGATTGGGTCAGACATGGACACTGACAGTAGGTGGGAAATAATCAGGAGAGGGGTGCAGAATACTACCAGCACCTGTGCCAGAGTGAGATGAAAATGCGGTAGGGCTCAAAAACCCTGCTGGTGGACCAGGAAGGTCCAAGAGGTGGTGTGGGGAAAGAAGGCAGCCTATAGGCAATTCAAGTGCACAAGGAGTGAAAGGGATCAAGTGTAGTATGAACTGATGGCTAGAAGGGCCACTAGTGTGGTGAGGGTGACTAAGACAAGGAAGGAGCAGAACCTGGCCAGGGGAAATTAGGAGAGGGAACAAGGGGTTCTTTAGATACATTGGGGAAAAATGAAGAGTGAAGGGGCAGATTAGCAGGATTAAAACAGGGAAGAGATGGGCACAAGACCCGGGGGAGCAGGCTGAGGTACTAAATGAGTACTTCACCACAGTTTTCACCAAGGAAAATGGGGGTGTTGCATCATACATGGGAGGAGACAGTGATACTGAGATGGGGGGACCCTTAACGATCGGCGGGTCTCGGGAGAGGGGGAGGCATCACTGGCAGGAGGGGGGAAGGCTAAGCAGGGAGAAGAGGTAGCGGAGGTGGAAATCACAGCAGAGAGAGTGAGGGAAGCCCTCAGGTCCCTTAAGATGGAGAAAGCACCAGGGCCCAATAAATTACATCCCAGAGTGCTGAAGGAACTTGCAGATGTCCTGGCAAAACCCCTGGCGGAGCTTGTCACCATCTCTCTGAGGACTGGGTGGGTGCCCCAGGACTGGAAGATGGCACATATAGTGTCTATCCACAAGGGGGGATCAAAGGAGGTGGCAGGGAACTACAGGTCTGTCAGCCTGACTTCTGTGGTGGGCAAGGTGATGGAGGGAATTGTCAAGGAGAGGCTGGGGGGGACCTGGAAAAGTCAGGGTGCCTGGAAGATAGACAGCATGGATTTGACACAGGGAACTCATGTCAGACAAACCTTGTGGACTTCTATGGCTTGGTGATGAGTGCCTTGGACCTGGGTAGACCAGTGGACATCCTCTTTCTAGACTTCAGCAAGGCATTTGACTTTGTTCCTCACGAGGGCCTGTTGGATATGCTGGGAGAAATGGGGGTGGGGAACCAGATGACCAGATGGATAGACAATTGGCTCCAGGACCAGACCCAGAGGGTCATAGTTGGTGGGATAGTCTCATCCCCAAGGAGGATCATTAGTGGGGTCCCACAGGGATCAGTCCTTGGGCCCCTCTTGTTCAACACCTACGTCTCTGACATAAGGACAGGTATCAGGAGTGAGATGAGTCTCTTTGTGGATGACTCAAAACTGGGGGCAGTGGTGGATGGGGAGGATGGGAGGGTGGCCTTACAGGGGGACCTGGAGGCTCTGGAAAGATGGTCCAGAAAGTGGAAGCTGAGGTTCAAAGTAGGGAAATGCAAGGTACTGCACCTGGGGGCCAGAAACCTGAGCCAAGTGTACACCCTGGGGGGAGAAATGCTACAAGTCTCGATGGCTGAGAGGGATCTGGGGGTGCTGGTGGATGTCAAGATGAACAACTCAGAGACTTGTAGGAGGGCAGCAGCCAAGGCCAACAGGATGCTGGGATGCATCACTAGGGGGATCACCTTCAGAAGGAGGGAAGTGATACTCCCTCTGTATAACTGCTTGGTGAGGCCACACCTCAAGTACTGCGTGTAGTTTTGGAGGCCACACTTAAAGAGGGACATTAAAGTCCTGGAGAGGGTCCAGAGGAGGGCAACCAATGTGATTTGGGGCTTGGGAGACAGGACCTATGGGGAGAGGCTCGAAGAGCTAAATATGTACACATTGGAAGACAGAAGGGACTGGGGGGACATGATAGAGGTCTTCAGGTACATGAAGGGGGTAAATAGGGGAGGAGCAGTCAGGGTGCTTTGAAGGAAGGAGGAGGGGGAAAATAGAGGGCATGGGTTGAAGCTGGAGGGAAGATTCAGGGGAGAAAGGAGGGTGCTACTTCACTGAGAGGGTGGTGGAGCCATGGAATGCTGCTGCCCAGGGGGCTGGTGGAGGCAGAGATGGTGGAGGGGTTCAAGATGGGGTGAGACAGGTACAGGGGAAGGGTTCTGGAAGCAAAATCCAGTGCAGCGAGAATATCCAGAACTGGGAAGGGAGAAGCCAGAGAAGGCAAGGGGGGCAGCAAGGTCAGCTCCCAGGTTGGGGGCTGACCAAACAAGCAGACATGAAAGACCATTAGGCCTATTCTGCTGGCATTTTAGTATGTTAATAACATTGTAGACAAAGTCAATGATGTTACCCATGCCACCATTTACCATACCACGATCCACATCAAGATTGCAGTGTAGCATGACACGTGCATTCTTACAAGCTATAAGTACAGCTTCTAGACCAGCTGTGCATGAAACATCTGACTTCAATTCAGACAGTCGTTCAGTCATCTTAGCTACCAGCTTCCGACTTAAAATGACACCATCGACTGTGTCAACAGCATGTAGTGTGAGAATTGATTTTCTCTCTGCAACGTGACACTGTTGAACTCAGCGCATTTCTTTAGTCGTGGCATAAGACACACAATGCATGTGCCCATGGAACACACATCACGGAAAACATCACATGCAGTTTCTATGGATATAGTGTCCATTCTGATTCTTCGTCCATTTAACATTGCAACATGTTCTGGTGACAGAGAACCTGTACGAGCTTGATCCAACAGTGCCTTGTAAGTCATGTCAGCATTTTGGCACATGTTCTGATACAGCTCGACATAGGTAAATAACTCCCAGAGGTTAAAACCTCCAATGCAGCCAAGTGTATTCTTGGCCTGCCTCACAGTCAGAGCTGCAAAGACATGTTCTGCATTCACAGGTGCAAGCTGTAAAAGGTCTCCAAATACAACAGTGTTTTTTCCACCGAATGCATCTCCGTAGTCAGTCCCCAGGATCTCCTGTAGACATAGATCTATACAGGCAAGCATCAAATTAGAGACCATACTAATCTCATCAATGATGAATAACTTCATCTTATTAAACATTGAACGAAGCTGAGATGCAACACCAAATCAGTTTCCGATACTCTCCTGCTTTGCCATGCTCCACTGGCAACATGAACAGACTGTGTAATGTCACGCCACCAATGTTGTATGCTGCCAGTCCAGTGGGAGCACTAACAGCAACAGACATCGCTGACCCTGTCAAGGTCCGTATTTCAGCTGTGATGGCCTCAATAAGGAAACTCTTCCCTGTACCAGCTGAGCCACTAACAAACATCAGCAGTGGTTTGTAGTGAAGACAGTCACATTTCTTCTCGTCATGCAGTATCCCATGCAGGACAGCATCAGTTACCTCAGAGTAAACCACACACTGCTGGTCATTGAGTCTTTCTCTCAACTCAGCTGGGTCAGCACTGAAGTGCGTACTGTGTTACATGGCACTCTCCACTTCTGACATGAGTACTTCTGGGGCATTCAGAGGCAGAGGTTCCCCAAGAATACCTTGTCCTTCTGGATTATGATTGTCCTGTGAGCTAACAGGAGTATCCTCCTCAAGTAGCTTTTGTGCCTTTTCAAGCTGCTCCTTCTCAGTATCTAGTCTCTGTATGTATATCTCTGAGTATTGACTTTTGAATGTCTCATAACTGCAATTAAACTCTTCCTTGAATGTATCACAGTCACCTTTCAATTCAACCTCATTCCTCCAGGGTCTAAATAGGAATAGCAGAGCAAAGTAGTAATGCTTTCTGCTCCCAGATGTGCCTAGATGTAACTTACAGTGGTCAATGAGCCAAGGCTTATGTCTCTTAACAAGACAGCCATCCACTCCTCTGACCTTGTAAATGTCACATGTACAATCGGGTGAGACATCTGTCTTGTAGTCATACCACTTAGCCACCTGAAATAGACACATACCATCCATGTCTTTGTGTCTATGGGGGTAGTATGTGTCAATGAGGTTAATCTTCAAGATATGTCTTGAAGAGTGTCTATTGACAGCCAGTTCCTCAATCTCAGCATGAGGAATAAGTACACGTTTTTGCTTCTCTTTGTAGTTCACACTTAGAAAACAGACAGCATCAGACTTGCTGTACAGATGTGCACCAATCAAGTAATCACCAGCCTCATAAGCACCGCATTCTCTGTGTGAAAGGGTCTTCAAGTCTAATGACCACAACTGAGATGTCAGGCTCTTGCTTTAACTAGCAATATCTTCCCAAAGATCTTGCAAGCTACTCTGTTCATGTTTTGTTATGTATGAAGTGACATACCGCACCAGAACCAATGAGTTGTCAGCCACAAACTGTACATCTATGTTTGCTTGGCACATTAGGAGAAGAGTAGGGTTGTAGTCATTGATGTACACCTCTTTCTCATCTCTGGGTAACTCATATACCCTCTAGGTTGATTTTGCCTTCAAGTGGTGTCACATTGCTGAAAACAGATCATTCATGCAACCGTCCTGACAGACATGTCTAGGAAATCCGAAACAACATCTTGTGTACCAATCAGATTTGTTCTTCACTACCCGGTGGCAGTATTTTGCACAAATATGGTGCTGCAACTTTTGCACCAACTTCCACAATGTTAGACTGTCGTACTTGTCTGGAATGCGGCAAGTAATGTATTTCTCGATGAATGTGAGCACTTGTGCTGCGTCATGCTCACCTATACGAGGGGGGCATCCTTGATCCACAGCAACATGTGAATATGAGGAGCACCTCGTGCCTGATACTCCATCCTCCAAAAGTAATGTTCCACAACACCAAGAGGCAGATTGTCCTTTGATAAAAATGAAAGTCAGAATATCATGGAACCGCTTGTGAAAATGCCTTGTGACAGAGACAGGGTCAAGTGAACACATCTCACTGAGAGTCATTGATGCAATACCCTCAACATCAGAGTTTGCCCACTTCAACAGTTCTATGACCTCATCCTAGGCATACTCAGCACAACTGAGTGTGACAAACCATGTGGCCGCACCATGCTCTCGTAGCATTGTCATCACCTCAGAGTGTCTGCGGTACCAATATTCTTTGGTGCCACATAGACTTGACAAAATAGAAGACAAATTAACTTGCACATTTTCATCTTTCTGCTTCAATTTCTGAAGAAACTGTGCAGCTGTAATTCCATCAAGTGGAGTAGTCAGATGAATAGTATGTGCAATAGATGCAGACAATATGCTAAGTTCACTGTCCCACAGGAGATGAAACAGGTACTGTATGTTTCATCTGAATTTGCCATCTTTACTGAGCACATGGCTTGTTTGGTACTCAGCACCCTGACACGCACTTCTCTTTCATCAAGGTGACCACCTGGCCCTTTTGGGAATAAGTCTGGGAAACAGCGTGCTTCCAGTGTTGCCTCCCAAATGCTGACAGGCTCACCTTCCACCTGTTTAATTTGATAGAGATCAATGTTGTCCCCGCCGGATCTCTGCCATGTAGTGGATGAATTGTACTGTTCACGCACATTGTCATTTGTTTCCACATTGACCTTCTCAGTCATTGGCCTTGTGCTGTCCAAGTCATCATGATGAAGAGGAACACTAGTGATGTGATCAATTATTAAGGTCTGCATAAAAAGTATTGTTGTTCTTTAAGTGAGTAAGGGCAAGCTTCACCTTCTCAACATTAACAACATCCTGCCAAATCACCTTAGACTTTGTTGGCACACCATTTACAAGAATAACCAAGGTGTTTTCAATGGAGATAGCCTCCACATTTTCCTGCACAGGAAGTGGAAGATACATGATGGAACCCTTAAGAGATCTGGTGAGTTCTTTATGTGGAATATTCCATGTCTTTGTATTCATACGTAGAATAGTTTGAAATGGTTTCATTGTCTGAATAAGAATCTGTTCAAACATATTCAATGTGGCAGTCTCACTTGGTGTCACATCTGCCTCCATGTTGTTCAAGACTGACCTTGGTGGCAGAATGTTACACTTCACTTTGGAAAAACAGTGCTTGCACATCACTGTGATTGGGTTTAACTCAAACTCAGACCTTAACAGCAGAAATGCTGAAAGTCAAAATCACATGTCAATGTATGGTGACAAGGTTTCCAGATTCACTGTGACCATTTGTTTTTCATAACAAAGACGTTCACATGACACACATACAGAGACAAATTTCTGTCTCTTTGCCAACTCAAATTTGGCAATTGATTTCCCAAACTGTTTGAGAATATCACTTTCTAGGACAGACACACAATTCCCATCAGGAATAGATCCAATCAGTCATACTGCTGACACGTCACAGCTGTTTCAAAAATTGAATGGTACCATGCATGTCACCAGACAACAGTAACTCATTCAGATGAGTATACTGAGCGACAACTCTACAAATTTCATATACCCTGTACACAAAGTTCCTCATCCCTGATTGATGCACTCCCAGCATCCGCATATGGTGAAAGACACTGTCACAAACTCCACTATCTATGCATGCAAGGGAGTGACCCATAAGTCCAGTGTGTGGACAGATCTCACATAGGTCTATGCTCTCAAACAGTTTATGTCTGTCTTTACGGTCAGTAATGACAAATAGGTTGATAAAGTGCTCAACTTTCTCAAACGATGATTGCCTATGGCTGCAAGTGTCATCGCATGTCCATGAGAGACAGTGACATTTACGAGGCTGAATAGTTGCCTCAGTTTCATCACCTGACTCCATCATAGAATCATCACACACACTGAGCATATTACAGACTTTGATGGACTCATCAATGCACAACTTGCTGTCCTTTTTCTGAGAGTAATATGACTCCTCCCAGCAATATGCCTCTGAGTGTTGTGTGTGCAGCCACTGTCCTATGAAAACATCACAGAAATTGTGCAGGTTCAAGATAGAATATCGTTGTAGCCTCATCTTTACATCATACACACTTTTCCTAAACTGCTCAAGTACATGAGACATCCTACGCCACAAATGTTGAAGAGCAAAAACTGCTCTATTAACAAATGTTCATACTTTCAAGCACAATTTCATCAAGCTGAGATGACTCTTGATTTTTCTGCGCTCACGTCTCATCACAGCAGCAATAAGTCTTTCAATCTTGGTTTTAGAAGCTAGAGATCAAAAATCCTTCTGCTTCCTCAGAGAAGCATCCTCAGCTTGATCAAGATCTCCACAGATGGACGCTTCTTCCTCTCTCTTTATGGGGTAGGATTAATTTGATTAAAATGAACATTTTTCTGCATCTATTTTATCCCCTTAATATGCTGAATATTGGTCTCCCCCTGTCCTGGTTTAAAAAAATTCATAGTATGTTTTCAAATTTCATTTGGGGGTACAAAAAATCTAGAATGGCATTCCACAAATTGGCTGCCCCCAAAGGAAAAGGAGGGTTAAGACTTCCTCATATGGGGCTGTATTATTGGGCAAGCCAGGCTAATAAATATCTTAGGTGGTTGACAGCGGAGCAGCAATTAGAAAATCTGTCATATACCCCAGTCTGGCTTAGGGTGGAGTTAGACAGCATTAAGAAGCATGGGTTTCTCCCTTGTGCATTATTATATACTAAAATATAACTCCTCCCTTCATCCCTCCATAACTCTCCCATTGCTGTGTCGACTAAGACCCATGCCCAGTTGTATGTGTTTCTTAAATATGACAACATTAATGACCTGTCTCAGCCAATAAGTGGTAACCCTAACTTGCAACTTAACAAGCCTCTATTACTTAACTGGCTTCCTCTGATAGGAAATTGTCAGTTAAAAGATTTTATTATGGTGGACAGACAATGGTGCTCCTCCGTAGAAATTATGCATAAATTCACGGTACCTGGGATAAGAATTTTCAAGATTTATCAGCTTTGGCATCTTTTGCTAAAAGCATTTGGGGCTACTCTGCCCTCGCCCGCTTATATTAGTTTTCAGGTTACCCTTGTAGAACTGGCTGGAGTGTCCCTTGTGGTGTTGAAGATATATAGCATTTTATTTGCATGGGCATACCCTGACAATTTTGCCCCTGTTATTTACTGGTCTTCCCTTTTTCCAGACATGGCGCCAGATTGGTCTCTTCTCTGGCATAACTGCCATAAATTCTTATTGCAGGATAGATTAAGATTAATGCAATTTAAAATTTTGCATAATATTTATTATACCCTGCAGAAACTGGACAAAATGGGTGTTGTGTCTTCTCTGTTCTGTACAAGATGTAAGTTTCAGCCTGGGGACCTTTTTCATATTTTTTGGAAATTCCTCAAAGTTGCCCCACTTTGGACTACTATAAAACATAGAGCTGACCCACTTTTAGGGCTTTCTGATTTGTTTACACCTGAAGTATGTCTCTTGGGGGACTTTTCATGTATCCCTGTGCTGTGTAGGAAATATTATATGGCATTAATTTCCATGTCCGTTAAAAAAGTGGTCTTGAGACATTGGAAAGACTCTGATAACCTGACTTATCTTGAGTGGCTCCAGGAGCTTCTTGCTAATCTCAGAATGGAGAGAACCATTGCAAGTCTATTTGGTAAACTTGGGAAGTTCAACAGAATATGGGGTCCTTTTCAAGCCCTGTACTCTACAAGTTTGAAATACATGTATGTATAAGTTCATGATGTCACTTGGGTAGGATGCGCTAGGTATTGGGGGAGTATGAGGGTGTGGGGGTGGGTTGGGAGAGAATGAATGTGCAATATTATTTTGTATATTAATCACAGCCTTATTATGTGTAATGTTTTCTGGATTCATTCTCTGTATTGTAAACTTTAATAAAAGTTGAATGAAAAAAAAAGAGAAGCATCCTCAGCAATAAATTTATGGTGCTGCATAGTATGTATGTTTATGCGTGTCTTTGCAACAGTAGCTTTTCTCCTTACAGATCTACACAACTGTTGCTTAGCTACACATTGTTTCCTTGCTGTTGAGCAAGCATGTCCTTTCTCTACAGAGTGATAAACTCTGAATCCACTCCTTTGCTGGGATTCTGAATTGTTTTACATCTTGAACAAGCATCACTGACTTTCACATCACCCTTATGCAACAGTGAACTACTATGATACCTGTTTCATCTCTGCTTAGACTTCTGTCTTTGTTTAGATGGCATCTTCCGTGTTTCACTATTCACAGTTCAGTACACCGATCTTACAGAACAATCAGACACCTGTATGGGAAGTACAGAAAAAAAAGAAAATTAAAATCCGTGTCTTTAGTGTGTTTCTAACATCACATACTATCATGCACCATCTCTATGTCATATAAGAAGAAAAAATACCACTGCCTAGTAAAGACTGTTGAGATAATTAGTTTAGTAAGTGAAGGTCAGTGAATCAATAGACAGTGTTTTCAAATGGTGACAAACATAACTTCAATAATAATATGACAATAAATATCAAAAAATGTGAAAAATAAAACAGTGCTGCAATTGTAAACATCCACACTGCTGTCCTACCTAATAAAAACTGTGTTTTTAAAAATCAGAAAAGTAGTGTTCAAATGTGCAACACTTTTGAAAATGTAGTGTCATGTGTGTGATACTGTCACAAAAAGTGGTGTCGAACGTGCGACACTGTCGAATGTAGTGTCGTAAAGTGATGTCGCATGCACGACAGTGTTAAATAATAGTGTCGCACACACGACACTTTCGCAAATGCCAATTATTTTACACCCCCTTTCACAGTCGGCCAATCACAGACTGATGGCTATTTGACTGACAGATGCTGCAACCAATGTATGGTTGCATATATCAGGCCATATCGAACTGCCAATAACAAGATCCAAACAGTGAAGAAGAAGGACATAGCAGCCATTTTTGGGAAAACCAGAGATACCCTGCTTCTTACTCTGTAAGTAAACCACATTTTCAAATCAACTATTCTAGCATCATAAAAACCATTAGCAGTACAAAAATAGTATTAAACAAAATGTTTTTTGATGCTGTATTTGACTATGACAATATCATTTATCTGCCATACTGTTAAAAAAAGTTATAACAGTTTAAAGTCAGAATCTTAATCAGTACTTACTAGCACACATAAAGCTGCAAATGGAGGGAGAAACAAGCAGCACGTGTATCATAACAAGAGAGACAACCAATCACATTTTTCTGTTTAGTTGTAATTGTTTGAAGTAGCCAATAACAATGTTGCATTTTCCCTCTAAAAAATATTTCTGCATTTGTGTTTGACAGCAAGAATAGCCATTCAATGTAGTAATAGTCAGTGCGTGCACTGTATTGGCCAATCATGGTAAATCATTAACCAATAACATGGCAAATCAGTGTGATTAATATCAGCCTACAAAATCAGTGCTGAAGCAGAGAGGGAAACACTAGTTTCATATTCACTTGTGGCTAGCCTCTGAAGGTGAAACACTGATTTTTTTTGGTAGTTCTCTGTCCACTTCTCAGTTTAAAAGCTAAGAATGGCAGAAAACAGCAGATGGAATGTGTGGGTAGTGGGCAGCAGCATAGTAAGTAAGTAAGTAAAATTTATTTCTTTAAGGTGCCCTTCCTAAGCTCAGGACGCCTTTACAAAATTTCACATACAGCATTTAAAACCACAGTAATAAATAACACCATATCCATAATAAAATTTATGTTTCAGAAAATGCTTGATTAAATAAAAAAGTCTTCAGAGCTTTTTTAAAACCCTCCACAGTCAGGTTATTTCATATCTGTTTTGTATCTGGCAAAGTAGAAAATTCCACAGGGTAGGAGCCATAAAGGCAAATGTTTTTCCATCAGATGTTTTTAAGGTTACGCTGGGAATCTGTAACAATCCCTCACCAGAGGATCGGAGGGAATGGGAGGGTAGTAAGAAGTCAGGAGTTCTTTCTGGTAGTGGGGTCCCAAACCATGTAGGGCTTTATAGGTCATTAAAAGGACTTTGAAAGTGATCCACCACTGAACAGGCAGCCAGTGCAACTCACGCAGCACAGGTGTTATATGGCTGGATCTTGGGCTTCCAGTCAACAATCTAGTCACCACGTTTTGCACCAGCTGCAAGCGGTGAATATG